>CM024689.1:9934731-12392097 GCA_014182735.1 Corymbia maculata | reverse complement strand
ATGATGGTTACTACAACAAAGAAAACAAGCAAACTCGAAAAAAAAATCCAAAAAATAGAAAATATCAATATGCATATTTGCCTATAATCTCTCATTTCATTGAGTAGCAAAACTATCAATATATAGATTTGTCTATAATCTCTTATTTCCTCAAATAAGAGCACAAATATCGCCAATACTTCCCCTCAAGTTGGAGTGAAGACATTGTCAGAGGTCAACTTGTTCACCATATCCTAAAATGCTCCCTTGGATAAAGCTCTGGTGAAGACATCAACAAGTTGATCCTTACTATGAATATGTGGTGTCCCTATTGTCTTGTCTTGAACCTTTTCCCTTACAAAGTGACAATCAACCTCTATGTGTTTGGTCCTCTCATGAAAGACTGGATGTGAAGCAATGTGTGTTGTCACCTGATTATCACAGAATAGTTTCGTAGGTTTAGACAAGGCATCACAACCCAATTCTTGAAGTAATAGAAAAAGCCATACAATCCCACTAGCGGCAGTAGCCATGGCTCGGTACTAAGCTTCTACACTAGATCTAGCCATAATTATTTGCTTCTTACTCTTCCAAGTAACAATACTTTTTCCAACAAAAGTGCAAAAACCTATGGTAGATTTTCTATCCATGAGATTCTCATTGCCATCGGCGTGACAAACTCCATAATCTATGTATTACCATTATTCTTCATCAATATTCCTCTTCCCAGCGAAGCTTTTAGATATCGAAGGAGTTGGTTTAGCAACTCCATATGCCACTGTGTAGGTTTCTGCATAAATTAGCTCACATAGTTGACAGAATAAGTAATGACTAGGTCTAGTAATGGTTAAGTATATCAATCTTCCTTCCAAATGCTGAAATTGCCCAATATCCTTCAATGGACTTTCCTTTAGAGACAATCTTATTGTTGTAATCCATAGGAGTGCTAGCAGGTTGAATGCCTAACTTACTTGTTAGTCTCCTTTAGTAGATCTAGGACATATTTCCTTTAAGTTAATAACAGACCTTTGTTAGAACTTGCTACCTCTATTAGGGGTGTGCATAGTCCGTAGTGGTGCGGTTCCCACCCTAGAGGCAGGGAACCACCCACTAAGGACCGGTTTCAAAAAATTGAATCTAGGAACCGTCCATTGGTTTCATGGATCCACCCGGGAACCGGACCGGATCCGATTCTTAGTGGATCCATGGGCGAGTCTCACAATGAGCGAACGAAGAAAGCTCCACTAGACACATTGAAAAAATGGTCTACTTAGAGATTTTGCAAATGTTCTCGCACTTTTTTCTTTACGTCTCTTGATAGGTTGCCTCAAATAGAACAATAAGAATTATAAATATGGGGCTTCAAAATTTTTAATTTTTTTTTCAACAAAAAAAAATATTTTCTAATGAAAATTAAATATAAATTATTATTATAATGCAGATTCGATCAGGGTGGGCGGGCGGGCAGATCCACCTATGGGAATCGGGAACCAGGACTGGTCCCTTTAGGAACCATCGGTTCCGGGCCGGTCCGATTTGGGTCTAACGATCCGGGCGGGTCAGGTTATTTGCACACCCCTAACCTCTCATCCCCCAAAAAATACCTCAATTTTCTTAGATCTTTAATGTCAAACTCCTTTCTCAACAATTGCTTAAGTTCTATAACACCTGTTAAGTTATTGCTAGTAATAATAAGATCATCAACATAAATGAGAATAACAATAATACCTTCACCAACTATTTTTAGTAAACATCAAAAGAATCGGCTGCGCTTCTTTTGAAACCAAATCTAATGAGTGCAGAACTCAATTTTCCATACCATGCTTTAGGTGACTATTTGAGACCATATATTGCCTCTTCTTCAATTTGCAAGCCATTCCCTCGTTATTCTCTAAGGAATGTCTTGGAGGGAGATCCATATAGACATCTTCCTCCAAGTCTCCTTAGAAGAATTTTCACATCCATGCGAAACAACGCCCGCACGGTTAACTGCTTTAGACAAAAGGACACGAACAATGTTCTTTTCACTACAAGAGTAAATGTTTTCTTGTAGTCTATCCCATAGGTTTTGAGTATATTCTTTAGCGACAAACCAAGCTTTGTACCTCTCAATCGAACCATCACTATTGTGTTTGATCTTGTAATTCCACCGGCATCCAATTGTTTCTTCCTGTTTGGCAATTTAATATATTATGCTAAAAAACCCTGTTAAACACAATAAATCAATTTTAGTTTAGAGAGAGAAGGTAAAAAATATTATGTAGATGAGCCTCAATATAGGAAAGCATGAATTTTTCAACATCAATGATTTTGTTCGTCGTTTTTCTGCGATGAAATTCCATATGGAAAAAGACGAGTTTGCAATCGATTGGCAAGGGTTGATTTGAAGACCGGTGAAATTCTAGGAGAGTAAAAGAGAAAAGACATGGCCTTATTGTTGTAACTCCTAGTCAATCAAGTCACGAAAGAATCGTACTACATGCTTCTTCCTACTCTTTTCTTTACCCTCTTCTCTCTTTTAACCGGCAACCAATTTTGCCTTTCATCTCTGACTTTCACACGGGCTTTATTCCATCGCACCAAGCTAATCGCACTTGAGAAAAGCAGAAGCTATCGTAGGTCCTAGATAAAAGTACGAGTTTTTGGTGAACTTCAATCTAAGCCGTCACTTGAACAACCATTTTGTGCAATAGCAATTTGAGGCCTGATATTTGATTCCCTCGCTTCTTCCACTACTCTAGGTTCATATTTCAAATGAAGAAAATCGCATTATTTTTCACCACTCACCATCATCGGCCATCCTTTCCTTTTGCCGTTTTGTCGATTGGAAAGGAAAAAATTGAGGAAGGCAGCTGCAAATGATTTACTAAATCAAGCAAGCATCTTGGAAATTCTTCCTAGTCCTTGGTCGTTTTTAATTCACCAAAATACCCCAAGTGGAAGGGTTGTTTGCCCTTTGGGACGTTGCGCGGAGACAAGGCAAGAACGATGCCAGGCTAAAAGTGAAGAAAGAAAAGACTTGGGGTCCGCGTCTGCTTTGATTTTCCGTAGAGATGGCTGCGAAAAAATGCAACGCTCGCCATCCGATTTGGGATCTTTTTGTTGTTCTCTATGTATTCACTATTTTCCTCTCGGATACTTCTTGAGCATCTTCTAAGGATTCTGTCATGTTCCATCTTTTCTAAAACCGATGGTTTTAAACCCTCCGATGCCCCAATCCACAGTTTTTTTGTATTCATTCAATTCACTTCCCCACGCTGGAATTTATGACGAAAATATTTAGTTTAAACTGGCAAATTTGGATTTTATGAAGGACTTTTACTATGCGTTTCAGATCCAATTACTCCATCTGAAATGTTTGCTCTTAATTGCGTGGAGGAGTGACTCTATGCCACAGGTCCCATCCTGATCATTGGACCAAGCCAACCCCGTGACATTTGGGATGGGTTGCCCTTTTCCCCCTCCTTTTCAATCATTTCATGTTCTCCCACTTGAATATCTAAAAAGGGGTAAGTTCTCCGTGAAATTCTTAGGGTTAAAATGGCTCTTTCTTTTAGCTCCCCACTTTGGAACACTTTCTTTAGTTGGAATATGGTTCAAAGTCCTCATATTCGAATGACCAAAATATCTGGCATAAATAAAATAAAATTGCTTTCCACTCCTCTCTTTTCTCCTTTAACGGCTGCCAAAAAACCTCCTCTATGATTGATCTTTTGTTTTTAACCTCCTCTATATCAAGGGACTACCCTTGAGGTTGGAATTGCCCAGCCATAGTGAGGCCAACCTCATGGAGGCCTGGTGAGGTCGAGCCTCACGAATGGCTAGGTAAGCTCGGCCTCACTAGATTTGGGCAAGGTTGACATTGCCTTGCGAGGCGATGTCACTCAACGAGATCGTCTACCCTTGTCGGCGGTCGTGGCCATGGTCAAGGTCGTGTGACTAAACGATGGCTGACTAAAGGAAAAGAAGAAAGAAAAAAAAGAAGCAAAGTGGAGAAAAAAAAAAAAGGGAAAAAGACTTCATTATGAAATTTTCTTAAAAATAAAAGTAATATTTTTTTATTTTGTTCAAATCTACTTTCGGAAAAAGAAATAATAAAAAGTTATCAAATAGATTTCTATTTTTTATTTTATTCCTATGAACAAAAGGATAAAATTGGGCATGGTTTGACTTGTTATTAAACATGCCCTAATTTGGATTTGCAGTGCCTTCGTCCCTCATGCTGCCATTGCTCATTTACTATTGCCACATGCTTCTTTGCGACACCATATGCTCACCATTGTCGCATAACACTAATGAATGGTGCTATATTTGCGACTTCACATGTGCAAGCACCCTCTCATGCATAGGTACATGCTTACATGCTCACTTCTTAAAAGTTGATTAGTATTTGCTTAGAAGGAAAAGTGTCAAAAGTCCAAAACTTATTAAATTTGCATCAATTTAATTCTAAACCTTCTAATTGTCAATTTAGTTCTTAATCTTTGACTTAGACCTAATTCGATCGGTTTGGCTAATTTGCTCGAATACTATTGACATGGATGTTGGCTATCTTATGTGGAATGATCAACACTCTCATGGAAATTTTTTTTTTTAAATTGTGTTTTAATAATTTTTTTTTTTATTTGGTTCTTTTTGTTTTTAAGCAGGGAACCCTTGCTGGCCACTAAAGGAAAGAGGAGAAAAAAAGGAAATAAATCAAAAAATAAAAAAATATTAAAATATTGTCAAAAAATGTTTACGTCAACACGACCAAATCATGTATGATAGCCGATGTACGCATTAGCAATATCTTACCAAAATTAACTGGAAGTATTAAATTGGCTCTAGGTGAAAAGGTTGAGGACTAGATTGGTACAATTTTGGCACTAAATTGGCACCAATGCAATATCTTCATGACTTTTTAACACTCTTCCTTCTGAGAATAATAGATGAATTATTTGAATCTTGACCCATTAAATATGGGTTATTAACGTGTCAATCATTTAGAGAAAGTAAATGCAAAAGTAAAATTTGCATCACAAACGTAGAGGGCCTTAAAAAGGTTAGCCCTCCGAAGAGTTTGTCTCATGTTATTTGATCACAATATATCACTCGTATATTTATTTTGCAAATCATTTACATATATACTTGAAACTATTTTGAGTAAAACTAATGATAAAATGAATTCCTTTGAACATAAGCTAATTGTCAACGATAGAGAAACAAAGGTCTTGACATTAAGGAAGATAGCACATAAAACGTGAGAATTCAACTCTTCCGTCATAAAGAGGTTTTGATAAGGTGCCTCAAGGGCAATACTTAATCATCTCAGCTATTCAATGCGAACTATGGTGGGTTTGGTTCAACTTTACAAGTAAGCTTTGAGTGTAATACAAATGTTGAAAACCAAAGCCCTTTGACAAAATGCAAATTGCATTTGGCAAAGCCTCTTTACAAAGAGAGTTTGGGTTCAAGTAGTATTTGGCAAAAAAAAATTACAATAGACTTTTTAGTTGTACTTTTTATATTTTTATCAAAAAAAAAAAACTAAAATGCTTCGTTGGAGCTAGGTCTATAGTTGCTAATGAGCCGAGATCTTGTCTTGGCAGCCGCTATAAGGTTGCCCAACCTCAAGCGACCTCCAGTAAGGGTTGCATGACCTAGGCGAGGGCCACCTGAGGTTGCACGACTTGGGGCAACCCTCAGCAAGGGTCACGTGACCTAGGCAGCACACGAAAATCACCTAGGTCATGCGACCTCAAGTGTGGGGTGCCTGAGGTCATGAGACCCAAGTAACTGGCAAAAGTCACCTGGGTTGCACGGCCTTCTCCAGCCTTTCACCAACTAGATTGGGCCTTGCCGACTGCTCTTGCACGAAGAAGTTGAATAGTTACAAGGAGAGGCAAAATCAAAAAAACTAAAGACTTGGTGAGGGTAATTATAGAATGAAAAAAATACTTTAATCCTAGTTTCAACATTTTGCAAATACAACTTTGGAAGGTTAGATGGGAGTAGCATGTGCTTTCAGCATTCTCAAGACTAATACTTAGCCAAAAGTTATTTCAAATTGTTTGCCAAACACTCCAATATTTCTTTAAAGTCCTCGTAGGCTAAAAGCCCATGTGAAGTGCATTATGTCTAGATCTATTGTGTGTAAAAAGTGAAGTTTTAAGAAAGATATAAAAAAAACGTGATTTGACTTATTTTAGTATATAAATTTAAATCGATTTTAAAGATGAGAAATTTTGTAGATTTTATATCCCCGAAAGATTCATGCAGTAACAAAGTGTGTTGTTTACCTATTTGAATCAATTACCATTTGTCCATTGCTAGGCAATTATGGTTTATAGGAAGTAATGACTTTTCATCAGATTTTTGGGTGATATTTTGAGGATGAAATTTGCCCTTGAGTACGTTTTATAATAATTGAAAATTAGATGATCCAACGTAACAACAAGAGACACACTAATAGCAATCTAAAAAAATAATGTACTAAATAATTCATACATGTATTTTTACTCTATTATATAGCAAATCCAATATTTAAAGATGTAATCTGTGTATGGACATATGATATATACATATAAGTATACACATTTTATATGTATAGAAGTTAAACGAATGATGTGACTCAAGATGCAAAAAGGGAGTCCATGGACATAAAGAAAGTGCATTGGTCCTGTCCCAGGATTAACAGGTCATTAAGTCTTCCACCACCGATAATTGTTTTGGTCAACTAAACAAAAGAGAGGAGGACATATATTTGTTGAAAAGCATCCGATTATTCTTTTGCCTTTACATACTTGTTTGTCTTTTTCTTTTTGGCCTGTTTTACATGTAGAATGACGGAATTAGTCACATTATATGCCCTATTTAAGTGGAAAATTTTTTACAAAAAAAAAAATGCCTCTGAAATATGTCAAAAGTAAGGGAAAAAAAAGGTTCAGAAAATAAGCATATTCTTAAATTGCATTTGAAAAAGTTATAACTCAAACCAAAAATTAAAGATCATGACCAAATTTCGGAAAAAAGATGGCAATGAAAAACGTTGAACTTATATTGAGAAGAAAAAAAGTTACAAAAAATATATTGAATTTATGTGAATTCAACACCTCACAAACGTCCAACTTGTAAAAGCATGCACTATTCAGCATGTATAATTGTATATGATGTGATTATATTTAGACCCTCTATTCCAAACTTGTTTTCCCTTTTCTTTTTAACTCTTCTCAGGTGATTAGGTCTGGACCGGTCTGGACCATTCGTCTCATTCTCAACTATCATTGTCTGGATTCTCTTGCCTTTAAACCTCCTATAAATTCACTCGCCCTCCTTCATTGGAACTTCAAGGTGCAAAAACCAAGAAAAAACACAGGGGAGAGAGAGATCCAGTTCAGTAATACTGCGCTTCAGTGCCTTCGCGGTAATTTAGCTACTAGTATGGGAGGCAACAACAGGCAGAAGAAATCATCGTCTTCCTTCTCGCTCATGAGCTTGTTCAAGCCTCGGAGGGCGCACCGGGAGGATGCTTGGGAGGGGGACTCCGCAAGCCCGAAGAAAATATATCCAAGCGACTACGACAAGGGCCGATATGTCGCTGAGCCTGGCATCGACAAGAAAGCAACGGCCTTCATCACCAAGTTCCACGAGACCCGAGTTATGGAATCCGAACGCCACGAGACCCCAGTCATGGAATCTGAACGCCAAGTGATCTCGCGTTAACACAGCCCCACCCCACCCCCGGGGGTGCCTTTTCGGGGGCGAATTGGCTTCTACATTTAGAGTTCTATATATGTTTGTTCATTGTCTTCTTTACTGTTTGGACTACTTGTTGTATCCTGTACATGTATGTAACTCAACACAAGTGCTATCCTCTAGTTAATACAGTTGTATAAAAATAAATCTCTCAGTTGGTTACCAGCTGACGAATGTTGCAGTTGCAGTTGCGAATTTCGTAGTACGTTCATAGCTCTTACTCTTCGACTTGCCAGCATTGTTATAGCTGCTTTGTATAAAAATCAGCCTCTCAAAATAGCATATACCGTCGTTTAAAATTACTTTCTTTGTATTGCTTTCATCTTATGTTGGTTTTTCGTCATATTTGTCCACGGGTGCATTTGAAATATTCATCTTATGTTTGTGTGGGCGTGTGGTTTTCTTAAAAGTCTTATAGAATAGATTAGATGGCTGAATCTTCACTGGATGCATTTGATTAGTTTGAAAAGAAAATTCACTCCATAAATATTGAGGAACTTAATTTTTTGCATGATTAGTGTTTCGCAAATTAACAGTAAGTATTCTGGACCCTATTTTGAACAAGAATAATGATAAAATAAATCTGTTTGAGCAGCACCTCAAACAAATGATGATGACATTAAGGCTGACACATAAATCATATTGAAGAGATGCTGCTCAGGCGTTTTAAGAACAATACTTAACCGAGTCCACCACTCAACGTACAGGGATTGAATCGAGCACATTGCATTTGTGATTTAATGCCTGAGATGCAGTGGAAGCTAGCTTTTGGTGAGC
The DNA here is from genome assembly GCA_014182735.1 of Corymbia maculata. Lineage (NCBI taxonomy): Eukaryota > Viridiplantae > Streptophyta > Magnoliopsida > Myrtales > Myrtaceae > Corymbia > Corymbia maculata. Next base: position 12,383,604 of record CM024689.1, on the reverse strand, counting down.
CTTAGCTTTTGGGAAAAGAGGAGGCAAGAGAGACAAGGAACTTGCCCGCCTCTGTCAAAATAATCTTTTACCTAGATATTATGCAAAAAAAACCTGCTAAGCACAAGGATTAATTTTAGTTTAGAGAGAACGTAAAACTTATTATGTAGATGAGTCTCCATATAGGTAGAGCATGTTTTTTACAACATGGATGATTTTGTTCATTGCTTTTTTCCTGAATAAAATTTCATATGGAAAATTGGTTGGCAAGGGTTGATTTGAGTGAAATTCTAGGAGAGTAAGCCATCACTTGAACAACCATTTTGTGCAATAGCAATTTGGGGCCTGATATTTCATTCCCTCGTTTCTTCCACTTCTGTAGGTTGATATTTCAAATGAGGAAAATCCCAATATTTTTCACCACTCATCATCATCGGCCATCCTTTCCTTTTGCCGTTTTGTCGATTGGAAAGGAAAGACTGTGGAAGGCAGCTGCAAATGTTTTACTAAATCAAGCAAGCATCTTGTGAATTCTTCCTAGTCCTTGGTCGTTTTAATTCACCCAAAATACCCCCAAGTGGAAGAGAATTGTTTTCCCTTCGGGACGTTGTGCCTAGACAAGGCAAGTTTCATGCCAGGCTAAAGTGAGAAAAGAATAGACATGGGGTCCACGTTTGCTTTGATTTTTAGTGGAGGTGGGTGCGATCCAACGCTTGCCATCCGATTTGGTTTCTTGAGTTGTTCTCTATGTATTCCCTTTTTTTTTTCCCTCTTGGATACTTCTTGAGCATCTTCTAAGGATTCGGTCATGTTCCATCTTTTTTAAAACCGATGGTTTTAAACCCTCCCCTGCCCCAATCAACACTGTTTTTTTGTATTCGTTCAATTCACTTCCCTGCGCTGGAATTGATTTTTTTTTTTTTTATGACGAAAATTTTTAGTTTAAACAGGCAAATTTGAATTTTATGAAAGACTTTTACTATGTTATTCAAATCAATTACTCCATCCGAAATGTTTGCTCTTAATTGCGTGGAGGAGTGACTCTATTCCACAAGTCCGTTCCTTGATCATTGGACCTAGCCAACCCCGTGACATTTGGGATGGGTTGCCCTTTTCCTCACCTTTGCAATCATTTTATGTTCTCCTACTTGAATATCTAAAAAAGGTAAGTTCTCCGTGAAATTCTTAGGGTTAAAATGGTTCTTCCTTTTAGCTCCCCACTTTGGAACACTTTCTTTAGTTGGAATACGGTTCAAAGTTCTCATATTCGAATGGCCAAAATATCTGGCATGTGTAAAATAAAATTGCTTTCCACTCCTCTCTTTTCTCCTTTAATGACTATGAGGTTGAAATTGCCTAGCTATGGTGAGGCCGACCTTGTGGAGGCCTAAGGAGGTCGAGCCTCATCGGTGGCTAGGCAAGCTTGGCCTCGTTAGATTTGGGCAAGGTTGACATTGCCTTATTGGGGCCGATGACACTTCGGCGAGATCGCCTACCCTTGTCTGGCTGGTCGTCGGCCATGGTCATGGTCAACAACTGACTGGCAGCCAATTAAAGGAAAAAGAAGAAGAAAAGTGAAGAGAATAAAGAAAAAGAAAAAGAAATTAATTATGAAATTGTTCCTGAAAATAAAGAAGTAACATTTTTTATTTTTTTATTTTGTTTCAAATCTACTCTTGAAAAAAAAAATAATAAAAAAGTTATCAAATAAATTTCTGTTTTTCATTTTATTCTTATGAACAAAACGATAAAATTGGGCATGGTTTGACATGTTATTAAACATGCCCTAATTTGGATTCATGACCGCATGTCCACGAGCACAGACATGCCCACACACAAAAATGCGGCGCCTTCGTCCCTCATGCTGCCATTGCTCATTTACTATTGCCAGATGCTTACTGCCGCCACACCATATGCTCGGCATTGTCGCATAACACTAATGAATGGTGCTATATTTGTGACTTTACATGCGCAAGCACCCGCTCACGCATAGGTGCATGCTTACATCCTCACTTCTTAAAAGTTGATTAGTATTTGCTTAGAAAGAAAAGTATCAAAAAAGTCATAAACTTATTGCATTGGTACCGATTTAATTTTAAATATTTTAATTGTGTCAATTTAGTTCTCAACCTTTTGACTTAAAGCTAATTCAGTCAGTTTGGCTAATTTTGATCGAATACTATTGACGTGGATGTTAGCCATCTTATGTGGCACGATCGACGCTCATGTGGAATTTTTTTTAAAAATTGTGTTTTAATAATTTTTGATTTTTTTTAAGCGAGGGGAACCCTTGCTGGCCACTAAAGGAAAGAGGAGAAAAAAAGGAAAAAAATTTAAAAAAATTGAAAATTATTAAAAAATGTTTACCAAACCATGTATGATAGCCGACGTCTGCATTAGCTATATCTTACCAAAATTAACTAGAAGTATTGAATTGGCTCTAGGCGAAAAGGTTGAGGATTAAATTGGTACAATTAAAAAATTTGGCACTAAATTAGCACCGATGCAATATTTTCATGACTTTTTTAACACTTTTCCTTTTGAGTATAATAGATAAATTGTTTGAATCTTGACCCATTATAATATGGGTTATTGACGTGTCAATCATTTAGAGAAAGTAAATTTAAAAAATAAAATTTGCATCATAAACGTAAAGGACCTTAAACGTTAGCCCTCCAAAAGAGTTTATCTCACGTTATTTGATCACAATATATCACTCGTATATTTATTTTGCAAATCATTTACATATATACTTAAAACTATTTTGAGTAAAACTAATGATAAAATGAATTCCTTTGAATATAAGCTAATTGTCAACAATAGAGAAACAAAGGTCTTGACATTAAGGAAGATAGCACATAAAACGTGAGAATTCAACTCTTCCGTTAGAAAGAGGTTTTGATAAGGTGCCTTGAGAGCATTATTTAATCACCTCAGCTATTCAATACAAAAGACTAGGGTGGGTCTGGTTTAACTTTGCAAGTAAGTTTTGAGTGTAATGCAAATTATGAAAACCAAAACCCTTTGACAAAATGTAAATTGCATTTGGCAAAGCCTCTTTACAAAGAGAGTTTGGGTTCAAGTAGTATTTGGCAAAAAAATAATTTGCAATAGACTTCAATTGTATTTTTTATATTTTTTATTAAAAAAAAAATACTCAAACGCTTTGTTGGAGCTAGGTTTATAGTTGCTAATGAGCCGGATCTTGTGCAGGTAGCCACCAGCTAAGGTCACCCAACCTCAAGCGACCTCTAGGAAGGGTCGCATGACCTAGGTGAGGGCCACCTGGGGTTGCACGACTTGGGGCAACCCTCAGCGAGGGTCGTGACCCAAGCGGCATGCAACGACCACTTGGGTCATGCAACCTTAAGTGTAGGGTGCCTAAGGTCACGAGACCCAAGCAATTGGCAAAGGTCACCTGGATTGCCTGACTTTCACTAGCCCTTTACTGACTAGATTCGGCCTTGCCGACTACTCTTGCACGAAGAAGACAAATAGTTACAAGGAGGGGCAAAATCAGAAAACTAAAGAATTGGTGAGGGTAATTATGGAATGAACAAAATTCTTTAATCCTAGTTTCAACATTTTGCAAATATGACTTTGGAACGTTAGATGGGAGTAGCATTGAGCTTTCAGCATTCTTAAGACTAACATTTAGCCAAAAGTTAGATCAAATTGCTTGCCAAATGCTCCAATATTTCTTTAAGGGTCCTTGTAGGTTGAAAGCCCATGCGAAGTGCATTATGTCTAGGATCTATTGTGTGTAAAAAGTGAAGAAGTATTAAGAAAGATAGAAAAAATGTGATTTGACTTATTTTAGTAAATATATCTAAATTGTTTTCAAAGAAGAGAATTTTTTTAGATTTTATATCCGTGAAAGATTCATGCAATAACAAAATGTGTTGTTTACCAATTTGAATCAATTAACATATGTCCATTGCTCGGCAATTATCGTTTTATAGGAAGTAGTGGCTTTTCATCAGATTTTTTAGTGAAATTTTAAGGATGAAATTTGCCTTTGAGTACATTTTATAATAATTGAAAATTAGATGGTCCAACATAACAACGAGAGACATACTCGTAGCGATCAGCAAAAATAATGTACTAAATAATTCATACTTGTATTATTCTACTATATCATATGGTGCACTGCATATTTAAAGATGTAATATGTGTACGGACATATGATACATTCATATAAGTATACAAATTTTATATGTACAGAAGCTAAACGAATGATGTGACTAAAGACGGAAAAAGGATGTCATAAGAAAGTGCAGGGGTCCTGTCCCAGGATTAATTGGTCGTTTTAATTCACCCAAAATACCCCAAGTGGAAGAGAATTGTTTTCCCTTTGGGACGTTGTGCTGAGACAAGGCAAGAACGATGCCAGGCTAAAAGTGAGGAAAGAATAGACATGGGGTCCGCGTCTGCTTTGATTTTCCGTGGAGGTGGGTGCGACAAAATGCAACGCTCGCCATCCAATTTGGGCTAGTGAGTTGTTCTCTATGTATTCACTTTTTTTCTTTTTCTCTTAAATACTTCTTGAGCATCTTCTAAGGATTCAATGATGTTCCATCTTTTCTTAAAACCGATGGTTTTAAACCCTCCAACGCCCCAATCCACACTTTTTTTTTTTGTATTCGTTCAATTCACTTCCCCGCTAGAATTGATTTTTTATTTTATGATGAAAATGTTTAGTTTAAACAGGAAAGTTTAAATTTTATGAAAGATTTTTACTATGTGGTTCAGATCAATTACTCCATCCGAAATGTTTGCTCTTAATTGCGTGGAGGAGTAACTCTATTCCACAGGTCCGTTCCTTGATCATTGGACCAAGCCGACCCCGTGACATTTGGGATGAATTGCCCTTTTCCCCACCTTTTCAATCATTTTATGTTCTCCCACTTTAATATCTAAAAAAGGTAAGTTCTCCGTAAAATTCTTAGGATTAAAATGGTTCTTTCTTTTAACTCCCCACTTTAGAACACTTTCTTTAGTTGGAATACGGTTCAAAGTTCTCATATTCGAACGGCCAAAATTTCTGGCATGAATAAAATTTCCACTCCTCTCTCTTTTCCCCCTTGAACTGCTGCTAAAAAACCTCCTTTATGATTGATCTTTTGTGCTTTAACCTCCTCTATATCCAAGTGACTACCACCACAAGGTTGGCATTGCCCAACCATGGTGAGGCCGTCCTCGTGGTGGCCTAGCAAGGTCATGCCTCACTAGTGGCTGCAAGCTCGACCTTGCTAGATTTGGGCAAGGTTGACCTTGCCTCACGAGGGCCGACGATACTCCAGCGAGGTTGTCAACACTCATCTGGCCAATCAATGGCCATAGTTAAGGTCAACGACTAGCTAGTGACTAGCTAAAGGAAAAAGAAGAAGAAATGAAAAAGAAGAAAAGGAAAGAGGAAAAAGAAGAAGTAAAAGGCTTGATTCTGGAATTGTTCTTAGACACAAAGGAGTAATTTTTTTTAACTTTTTGATTTTGTTCTAAATATACTCTCAGGAACAAAAAAAAAACAAAAAAGTTTCCAAACGGATTTCTATTTTTTATTTTATTCTTAAGAACAAAAGAATAAAGTCAGGCACGGTTTGACATGTTCTTAAACATACCCTAATTTGGATTCATGACCTCATGTGCACGACCGTAGGCATGCCCACACACATATATGCGCCTCCTTCGTCCCTTATGCTGCCATTGCTCATTTATTGCTACCACATGCTTACAACCAACACACCATATGCTCACCATTGTCATATAACACTGATGATCGGTGCTGTATTTGTGACCTTACTTGTGCAAGCTTTGGCTCATGCATAGGCGCACGCTTACATGCTCACTTCTTAAAAGTTGATTAGTATTTGCTTAGAGGGTAAAGTGTCAAAAACTTCCTAAACTTATTACATTTGTGCCAATTTAATTCTAGACCTTTTAATTGTGTCAATTTAGCTCTCAACCTTTTGATTTGGCGATCATTCAGTCCATTCAGTTAATTTTGATCGAATAGTGTTGATGTGGATCCCGTGGACATTTTTTTTGTAAATTGTGTTTTAATAATTTTCAGTTCTTTTATTGTGTTCCTTCTTTTTTTTCTTTTTTCTTTCCATTTTTAGCAAGGGGAGCCCTCACTAGCCACTAAACGAAAGAGGAGGAAAAAAAGGAAGAGAAAATAAAAAAATAAAAAATTACTAAAAAATTTTAAAAAAGTTCACATCAAACTAACCAAACCACATATGGTAGTTAGCATCCGTGTCAATAATATCTTGCCAAAATTAAATGGAATAACTGAATTGATCTAGGTGAAATGGTTGACTAAATTGGTCAGTTAAAAGGTTTGGAATTAAATTTGTATTGATGCAATATTTTCATGACTTTTTTAACACTTTTCCCTTTGAGTAGAATAGATGAAGTATTTAAATCTTGACCCTCTATAATATGGGTTGTTGACTTGTCAATCGTTTAGAGAATGTAAATTTAAAAAGTAAAATTTGCATCATAAACATAGAGGATCCTCATCTTTGGCGCTCCAAAGAGTTTGTCTCACATTACTTGATCACAATATATCACTCCTTTATTTATTTTGCAACTCATTTATATATATACTCGAAACTATTTTGAGTGAAACTAATGATAAAATGAATTCCTTTGAACATCAGCTAATTATCAACAATAGAGAAACAAAGGTCATGACATTAAGGAAGATGGCACATAAAATGGGAGAATTCAACTCTTCTATTAGAAAGAGGTTTGGATAAGGTGCCTCGAGAGCAATACTTAATCATGTCAGCTATTCAATGCACAAGACTAAGGTGGGTTTGGTTCAACTTTGTAAATGAACTTTCAGTGCAATGGAAATACTGAAAACTAAAGTCCTTTGACGAAATGTAAATTCTGTTTGATAAAAATTCTTTACAAAGAGACTTTGGGTTCAAGTAGCATTTGGCATAAAAATTTTGCAATAGAATATAGTTGTACTTTTTATATTTTTTTATTGAAAAAATACTCAAATGCTTCGTTGTAGCTAAGTCTATAGCTACAAATGAGCTAGATCTTGCACTGGCAGATGCCAACTAAAGTCACCTAACCTCGAGCAACCTCCGGCGAGGGTCGCATGACCTAGGTGAGACCTACCTAAGGTTGCATGACCTAAGGCGACCCTCAGCGAGGGTCACGTGACCTAGGTAGCATGCAACTATCTCTTGGGTCATGCGACCCCAAGCAAGGGGTGATTGAGGTCATGAGACACAAGCATTTGGCGAAGGTCACCTAGATCATGTGTTCTTCACCAGCCCTTCACCGACTAGATTTGGCTTCGCCATCTGCCCTTGTGTGAAGAAAACAAATAGTTACAAGGAGAGGCAAAATCTGAAAACTAAAGAATTGGTGGGGGTAGTTTTGGAATGAAAAAAATATTTTAATCCTAATTTCAATATTTTGCAAATACGACTTTGGAAGGTTGGCTAGGTTAGCATTGAGCTTTTAGCATTCCCAAGACTAACATTCAGCCGTAAGTTATTTCAAGTTGCTTACCAAACGCTCCAATATTTCACTAAGGGTCCATGTAGGCTGAAAGCCCATTTGAAGTGCATTATGTTTGGGGATCTATTGCCGAACATATGTATATCTATGTAAAAACTGAAGAAGTTTTTAAGAAAGATAGAAAAAATGTGATTTGACTTATTTTAGAAAATAAATTAAAATCGTTTTTAAAGATGGGAAGTCTTTTAGATTTTATATCCATGAAAGATTCATGCAGTAACAAAATATGTTGTTTACCGATTTGAAGCAATTACCATTTGTCCATTGCTCGGCAATTATGGTTTTATAGGAAGTAAAAGATTTTCATCAGATTTAGTGATATTTTGAGGATGCAGTTTGTGTAATATTAATATGTGATCCCACATTTGGGGTATAGTTTTTTAAATAAAACTTACCATTAATATTGACCCACATTTTTTTTTTTTTTTTTGACGAGCGGTTATTCCACGTGCGGTTTTTTCCACACTTCGTACCTTTTCGTGACAACCGCCCATTCAGTAACCGTCTTGATGGAAGATGGTTTATAAGGACGAACGTTCAACTTTTGAGGGCGTCACAGTCAACACAAACCCTCTCATTTTGGAATACACCATCGACGCGGGGGATTGGGTTAGTAGAAGTGCGCCCTAACTACAGTTGGATCGCAGTGAAGTTCCCGTGGATTTTCGAGGAACGCAAACTTGAACAATGGCTGGAGGTTAGATAAATTTTTGATCATGTTTCCGCATAAAATTCTATTGTGCTTGAGTTTTTGTTCATCAAGCATGAGAAAAACATTCTGTTCATTGTCTTACATTTGGTATCAGAGCATGTTAGTGCCTCTGCCTTGTTTTTTGTGAATTTTTGGGTGCAATTTTCGGATGGAAATGAACAGTAACTCGGAATGGGGTTTAGAGAAAAATTTGCCGTTTCCGGCGAAATTCCGGCGACCCGTCGCCCGGCTTCGGACCAGTACGGTCGCACCGCCATGGGGTAGCATTCCTGTAAGTTTTCCGGCATATCGGTGACCGCCGGAGGTTAATCGCACGGCGGAAGCCGCGGTGGCCAAGGGTTTGCATAAAGGGAATTTTTGCTTGATTCAGACCAATTTCTTGATCATTTTTGCCGATTTTTGGGTCTATGTGGTCGCACCGATGTGTTCTCCAACACCCACTAATTATTTTGGTCTAAAATCGGCTGCCGGAGGAGACCCATTCGGCGGAATCGCGGCGGAGATGGCGAAAAACCGACCGAAAATCGGTCGACCGCGCGAAAGGCAGAAGGCGCGTGGCCCCCACGCGCGGAAACTGCTGGCGCGTGGGCGCCACGCGCGCGCAACTGCCGCACGTGCGTCTCACGCGCCCCGCGGTGAAGAACGCGCGTGAGAGCCACGCGCCCGCGCAAGATCAGGCGCGTGCGCTGCACGTGCCCTGGCCGCGGACCACCGATTTTTCAGTTTTGCCCCCTTTTTTTTTGTGGATTTTGCAATTTTGCCCCTTAGCCGAATTAATTTATTACTGTTCTGCCCTTGTGGTGTTAAATTACCATTCTGCCCTTGATGCATTTTGTGAGTATTTTATGTATGAAATTAAAATGTCTAGTGATCCATATATTTTAATTAATTAGAGATTAGCCACAGCATCTTTAATTAGTTGAAACATATATTAAGTGTCTTTGGATCACATTTGGAAATGGACATTTATTGTAATTAATCTTATTAATATAATGAATTTTATCCCACAGGAATTTTCATTATATTAATATGATTAATTAGGTTGAAATATCATATTATTTTTCTTAATTTACGCACGGGGATTAAGGAAAGGAATATAATATGATAGTTTCTTCATAAAGTTATTATGAATCTATTTAAATTAAAAACTTAGCCCACAGGTAGTTTTTATGTTATGTGATTCATATTTTGCGCCATGTTGAAAGCCCATTTGAAGTGCATTATGTTTGGGGATCTATTGCCGAACATATGTATATATATGTAAAAACTGAATAAGCTTTTAAGAAAGATAGAAAAACGTGATTTGACTTATTTTAGAAAATAAATTAAAATCATTTTTAAAGATGAGAAATCTTTTAGATTTTATATCCATGAAAGATTCATGCAGTAACAAAATTTGTTGTTTACCGATTTGAAGCAATTACCATTTGTCCATTGCTCGGCAATTATGGTTTTATAGGAAGTAAAGGATTTTCATCAGATTTAGTGATATTTTGAGGATGCAGTTTGCCCTTGGGTATGTTTTCTGATAATTGAAAATTAGATGATCCAATGGAACAACGAGAGACATACTAATAGGAGATGTGCAAAAATAATATACTAAGTAATTCATGCTTGTATTAAAACGAATATTTAAGGATGCAATCTGTGTATGGACATATGATACATACGTATAAGTATACATATTTTATATGTATAGAAGTTAAACGAATGATGTGACTCAAGATGCAAAAAGGAAATAACGAATGATGTGACTCAAGATGCAAAAAGGAAATCCATGAACATAAAGAAAGTGCATTGATCCTGTCCCAGGATTAACAGGTCATTAAGTCTTCCACCACCGATAATTGTTTTGGTCAACTAAAAGAGAGGAGGACATATATTTGCTGAAAAGCATCCGATTATTCTTTGGCCAACACATACTTGTTTGTCTTTTTTTTTTTTTGGCCTGTTTTACATGTAGAACGGCGGAATTAATCACATTATATGCCCTATTTCAGTGGAAAATCTTTTATAAAAAAAATGCCTCTGCAATATGTCGAAAGTAAGGGAAAAAAAGGTTCACAAAATAAGCATATTCTTAAATTGCATTTGAAAAGGTTGTAACTCAAACCAAAAATTAAAGATCATGACCAAATTTTGGAAAAAAAGATGGCAATGAAAAACGTTGAACTTATATTGAGAAGAAAAAAGTTACAAAAAATATATTGAATTTATGTGCATTAAGCACATCACAAACGTCCAACTTGTAAAAGCATGCACTATTCAGCATGTATAATTGTGTATGATGTGATTACATTTAGACCCTCAATTCTAAACTTGTTTTCCCTTTTCTTTTTAACTCTTCTCAGGTGATTAGGTCTGGACCGGTCTGGACCATTCGTCTCATTCTCAAGTATCATTGTCTGGATTCTCTTGCCTTTAAACCTCCTATAAATTCACTCGCCCTCCTTCATTGGCACTTCAAGGTGCAAAAACCAAGAAAAAACATAGGGGAGAGAGAGATCCAGTTCAGTAATACTGCCCTTCAGTGCCTTCGCGGTAATTTAGCTACTAGTATGGGAGGCAACAGCAGGCAGAAGAAATCTTCGTCTTCCTTCTCGCTCATGAGCTTGTTCAAGCCTCGGAGGGCGCACCGGGAGGATGCTTGGGAGGGGGACTCCGCAAGCTCGAAGAAAATATATCCAAGCGACTACGACAACGGCCGATATGTCGCTGAGCCTGGCATCGACAAGAAAGCAACGGCCTTCATCGCCAAGTTTCACGAGACCCGAGTTATGGAATCCGAACGCCACGAGACCCCAGTCATGGAATCTGAACGCCAAATGATCTCGCGTTAACACAGACCCACCCCACCCACCCACCCGGGGGTGCCTTTTCGGGGGCGAATTGGCTTCTACATTTAGAGTTCTATATATGTTTGTTCCTTGTCTTCTTTACTGTTTGGACTACTTGTTGTATCCTGTACATGTATGTAACTCAACACAAGTGTTATCCTCTAGTTAATACAGTTGTATAAAAATAAATCTCCCAGTTGGTTACCAGCTGACGAATGTTGCAGTTGCGAATTTCGTAGTATGTTCATAGCTCTTACTCTTCGACTTGCCAGCATTGTTATAGCTGCTTTGTATAAAAATCAGCCTCTCAAAATAACATATACCGTCGTTTCACAGTACTTCTCTTTCTTATTGCCGCAAAATATTCATCTTCTGCTTGCTTTTCGTCATATTTGTCCACTGGTGCATTTGAGCGAGAGAGTAATGCACGCACACAACACACAGTCAAATCTGGTATCAAGGGTTGCTTGTGTGGGCGTGTGGTTTACATAAAAGTGGAGGATTATCTTAGTAGAATAGATTAGGTGGCTGAATCTCACCCTCTTTGATGTGTGCTGTTGATGCATCAACTGTTTAGCAAAAGTAAATCTGAAAAGAAAATCCACTCCATAAATATCGAGGAACTTAATTTTTTGCGCACAAGAGGAGTGTTTCCCGTATCTTTTATCACAATATATCACTCGTAAACCTATTTTGCAAATCAACAGTAAGTATTCTGGACCCTGTTTTGAAAAAAAATAAAGATAAAATAAATCTGTTTGAGAAGCACCTCCTCGTAAACAAAAGAGAAACAAAGGTGATCACATTAAGGAAAGGTGGCACTTAAATTATGAGAATTCAACTCTTCTATTGAAGAGATGATGCTCAGGCGTTTCAAGAACAATACTTAACCGAGTCCACCACTCAACGTAAAGGGATTGAATAGAGCAAATTGCATTTGTGATTTAATGACGGAGATGCAGTGGAAGCTAGCTTTTGTTTGGGAAAAGAGGAGGCGAGAGAGCTAAGGAACTTGCCCGTCTCTGTCAAAATAATCTTTTACCTAGATATTATCCAAAAAAAAAACCTGCTAAGCACAATGGATCGATTTTAGTTTAGAGAGAACGTAAAACTTATTATGTAGATGAGTCTCCATATAGGTAGAGCATGTTTTTTACAACATGGATGATTTTGTTCATCGTTTTTTTCCTGAATAAAATTCCATATGGAAAAAGACAATTTTGCAAATCGGTTGGCAAGGGTTGATTTGAAGACCGGTGAAATTTTAGGAGAGTAAGAGAAAAGACATGGCCTTATTGTTGTAACTCCTAGTCAATCCAAGTCACGATAGAATCGTACTACATGCTTCTTCCTACTCTTTCCTTTACCCTCTCCTCTTTTTTAACCAGCAACCAATTTTGACTTTGATGTCTGATTTTCACACGGGCTTTATTCCATCGCACCAAGCTAATCGCACTTGAGAAAAGCAGAAGCTATCGTAGGTCCTAGATGAAAGTACGAGTTTTGGTGAACTTTAATCTAAGCCATCACTTGAACAACCATTTTGTGCAATAGCAATTTGAGGCCTGACATTTGATTCCTTCGCTTCTTCCACTACTCTAGGTTGATATTTCAAATGAGGAAAATCCCATTAGTTTTCACCACTCATCTTCATCGGCCATCCTTTCCTTTTTCCGTTTTGTCGATTGGAAAGGAAAAAATTGTGGAAGGCAACTGCAAATGTTCTACAAAATCAAACAAGCATCTTGGAAATTCTTCCTAGTCCTTGGTCGTTTTAATTCACCCAAAATACCCCAAGTGGAAGAGAATTGTTTTCCCTTTGGGACGTTGTGTTGAGACAAGGCAAGAACGATGCCAGGCTAAAGTGAGGAAAGAATAGACACGGGGTCTGCGTCTGCTTTGCTTTTCCGTAAAGGTGGGTGCCAAAAAATGCAATGCTCACCATCCGATTTGAGCTCTCGAGGTGTTCTCCATGTATTCACTTTTTTTCTCTCTCTTGGATTCTGCTTGAGCATCTTCTAAGGATTCAGTCGTGTTCCATCTTTTCTTCAAATTGATGGTTTTAAACCCTCCATTGCCCCCATTCCACACCTTTTGTGTATTCATTCAATTCACTTCCCCACTTTGGAATTGATTATTTTTTATTGATGAAATAGTTTAGTTTAAACAGGTAAATCACGATTTTATGGAAGACTTTTACTGTATGGTTCACATCAATTATTCCGCCCGAAATGTTTGCACTTAGTAGCGTGGAGAAGTGATGTTATGCCACAGCTCCGTTCCTTAATCAATGGACCAAACCAACCCTGCGATATTGGGGACTTGTTGCCCTTTTCCCCACCTTTTCCATCATTTTCTGTTCTCCCACTTGAATATCTGAAAAAGGTAATCTCTTTATGAGATTCGTAGGGTTAGAACTGGCTCATTCTTTTAGCTTGCCACCGTGGAACACTTTCTTTAGTTGGAATACGGTTCAAATTCTCATATTTGAACGACCAAAATATCTGGCATGATTAAAATAAAATAGCTTTCCACTCCTCTCCCTTTCCCCCTTTAACAACAGCTAAAAAACCTCCTCTATGACTGATCTTTCGTGTTTTGACCTTGCTTTAAAGCTACAAAGTCAAAAATTCAAACCTAACATATTTGATATTAAATACATCAAACGCCTACTATAGGTTATATTCTGCCTTTGAGTTAATCATTCGGAGATTCTACAAGTAAATTCAAACTACTTCGGTCAAAAAAAGTCCCAGATGCCCTATGAGCAGAGTATCTGGATTCAAACCCTAGCTGATTCTTGCGTGGAAGTGGTAGAGTTACCTCTAGGGGAATTTGAACCATTAATCATTGGAAGCTTTCCCTGCTTTATGAAAAGAGAGCATCGCTTTGAATGTGCTGTTTTGCTTGTGCTATTTGAATTCAAGCCCTCCATCCATTCGCGATTATGCCAGTAGCAGCCGAATCTGAATGATGGGATTTCAAGAAACCTCTCTCGACCGTACAATTCTTCTTAGAAGTCTCGACAGAATTAGTACCATCCCATTTAGCAAAAACTTGATTTATGACCTTGTGGTAACACTCTAATTTCTTCATTTATGTTCTTTTGTTATTTGGAACAAGAAAAGGAATAGAATCAATTTAGTAATGTCATCTAATTTTTCTACTTTCCAAATAGATTAGTAATTAGGGAATATATTTGGAATAGAAATAAGAAATAGAAAAAAATTACTTCTTTGTTCTTGGGATTAATTTCTAAAACCAAGTCTTTTTTTTTCCTTCTTCTTCCCCCTCTAATTGGTTGTTGAGTCTTGACGAGGGCTGGCAATTGGCTAGAGATGAGGAGGCTGACCTCACCAAAGGCTTCCCGAGGCCCGGCAACAGGCTTGCAAAGGAAGAAGAAGAAATGGAAAAAATAGAAAATCTTTTAGAAAATTATTAAAAAATTAAAAAGAAATTATACATCACAAAAAAAAAAAAATTTGAAGGTCATACCAAAAATATTCTTATTCTTTTTTTATTCCGAGAATAGAAATTTTATGTAGTTATCAAATGTATTTAAATGCTTGGAAACTCGTTTAGGGAATAGAATAAATAAATAAATAAATAAAACTAGTTCCGAGCAAAAAGTGGTTTCCCGAAACAAAAGGATTACCAAACCTACCCTTAATTATCCTATATGGAAAAATTATGTACATTTCTCAATCTAGTAGAATTTTGAAAGAACTCATTTGATTGGATTCAAGAGTGAAACTTTAAATAGTAGCATTAAAAATAAAAATAAAAACTAATCCAGCATGCAAAAAGCAACCGCTGCGGGCAGCGATTAGCTAGGAGAGCTGTTGCGAAATAAATATGAACGGTAACGGACCTTGTAATTAAAGTCAAATGCGTACTAATGAAATTACCAAAGGAACCACGGAGGAATAAAAAAGAATACAAAAGATTATCCTAAATCAGTTTTGAATGTTGGTATTTACTCTACAATGAGAGTCAATCGCACATAATCAACTCATGAATCAAACAATTACAGAATTACAACCGTTCACACACTCAAGTGTTTTCAATCCTATAGTGTTTAACTTCATGTAATCGCTTGATAAAATAAATGGGTTGAAATGCTCAAATCTTCATGAAGAAAACGCATCAGTTGTACGTATGCTTCTCTGGTTGATTTGCTGCAATTGTGTAGAAATCTTCGTTCTTCCATTGATCATGCCTGCACAAGTCTTGTGAGATATAGAGATGAGCAAAATAACTGTTTTGGATAGGAGGGTAGACGTGTTCAGAGCATTAGGGAAGCTTCACATGTTAGGAAGCATTAGAACACATAAATTGCCCCTTCAACAAAACATCGTTTAAAGAATGGGAAGGAGCACGTGTGGTCTTAAAAAAGGAACATACAATATTTCTCACAAAGTCGGTCAAAAGAATTCTGACCAAATTGTAAATGTCCCACTTTCAAAGTCGTCCATATATCACAAATTGATCTGTATCTTCCAATTTCAATCAGGTTTTGTACATAAGCTCAAATTCAAGATAGAATTTGATAGCGAGAATGAGCTCCATTAGGGTGGTTTGTGTTCATCGTTGTGGTAGAGAGAAAGAGAAAAAGAGGTAACTTTAGTGACCACTAGCCATCATCACAAAGCGCAACCACCCCAGGGTAGCCACTTAGGCACAACTTTGTTGTGGCACAGAGAGAGAGACAGTCCCAAGCATCCACCACAATGGGTGTCAACCACCCCCACAGTGATTGCCGCACAGTGCCCCAGCTACCCCCACGATGGCATCACTATTTATCCTCCAAGCCTCAAATGCGATTGCAGTTCTCTCTTTCGCCATTTTATGTTTTTTCATTACAAAAAATTCTATTGCCCGATCTTAGGTAGGATAAAAATCATCCACCCCTTGGACCTGAGATAGATTATCTAGAATTTTATCCTGCCTAATCCAAATATATATCCAATGCGGATGGATAACCAAATCCAATCCAAGCCCTTATTTGGGCCACATAACTGGGCCTTGATCCTATCACTTATTTTTGCCGATTAATTAACCCACAAGACGGTGCGAGGGAGAGAGTATGAGGGCTGGAGTTGCAATCCTATCACAGTTCTTGTTTTTGATCCAGCTAAAATACTATAAGCTCCTATCTGCGAAATTTTAAAAACTCAAGGATTGTGATTGCAAAACACACTACTCTTTTATATTTCAAAAAGGTACTTGTTACTTGGGGTAAATGGTTCTAGAATCGGTCTAGGTTCCACCAAGAACCCGGAACCAACTTGTCAGAATTGGTTTCCAAATTTTTGGAACCCGAAACCTATGTTGTCACAAGTTTTGGGGTTGGTTCCAAGTTCTACTCAAGTTCCACTTATATTCCTAACTAAACAATTGTAGTGAATGATCACCAATGACCACTGTTTGCTATTAGAACTCACTAATTACAACTCATATTTAGACACATGATGGATATGAAACATTAACAAAGAACAATTCTCAGTCATGCATATTGCAGGACATGAAAGCTCAAATTAGTGATTCGAATATACACACTCATCATCAAGCACCATGAAATACTAGAGGATTGTGTGAAGATATAAGACGAAAAATACAAGACTTCTTTTAAATTCCAAGTTCTGAACCACTTGGAATTTTAAACGTGCCATCAAAACTAGTTATCTAATATTTGAAATCTAAAGCCTACCATGCATACTTTGCAACTTGAAACTAAATTGGTTCTCACCGCTCTAGTATGAAACCATGAAACCATGCTCTCCCCTATTGTCACGAGTTATCCTTGGTACTTTTGAGATTTTAAGATTTTGGGGTACCCATCTACATACAACAAATCTTATCAAGGGTGTAAGTGCAATAACTAAAATTTGCGATATTTTGTTTGGTATTTGTATATATATTGGTTGGTAATTGGCTCCATTTATCATCTATTGACCCAAATAAGGCAAGACCTCGAACTTTCGGCCACTACTAGGAACGAGTCCCCTTTAACTCTTCCTCCTTTTCACCCAATAACACAGGGCTTGATTGACAAAATCATACCCGAACTCCCTCCAAAGAGAACACCTCCTAAAAACCTATTGTCTCTCTAACATGTGAAGCATCATGTCATATATAGTTAATGGTAAAATTGAGGTTTCAAGGAAGTTGTCGAGTTGCTGACACGTGGCGCTCCCCACACCCCCCCTACATGTGCGTTGCTATCCTTGATGACCCTATAATTTTTTGATGCATTTTCTTCTTTGTTTAGTTGTGTTGCCATTTGGACCGACACTCTTTATATGTATAACATTTGTATATGCTCGAGTTCCAAAATAAAAGATTAATACACCAAATGGAGAAAAATGGTAAAACACTCGGCCTCTTCAAGTTGTTTCATCTATCTTGAATCGAAAAAATGAATTATTTTTTAACTAATCCAGAAAGTTAAATCTTTATCCACATTTATATGTGCTTCAAGTCAAATTAACCCTATAAATGCATTTTGATAACAAAACTACAAATGAAAATAGAATTTGAACAAAAGAAAAATCATTGGAAAGGCATCGGAGGCAAAGGCAATTTTTGAATTTCAAAGTATTAATTGTAATAGACAAATGTTGAACTCAATTAACCATTTAATGTATATGTGAAAATTCTCCAATATTACCCAACCAAACTTGCGAGGCAATAAACCATAATTTGCCCGATGGAAACCTATTCCCAACATGCACAAACACAAGCCCATTGGCCTTTGGCAGGGGGAGATTCTGGGCAGTGGAGTGGAACCGTATGACCATCAGGCACTAACGTTAAATCTTGAAAAGATGCCCACACAAGTCTCAAGGTTGATGCTGATAAGGGACTCATAGTCATCGCCCTATTCACGACAATCACCTTTCATTCTCTCTCTCTTCATCCCATCTAAGGAATGACAAAATCATTTTCTAATCCCCACGTTGCTAAGAGAAAATATTAGGTGGGCTGAAATCACCAAGTCACTGTGCTCTGGCTCAATCAGAAGTCAAAACATGGCTCTACATGGAATCGGGGTCCACTATTATTTTCAATCAAATTTTCACCAACCCCTCTCTCTCTCTCTTCATTAAATGCCATGACTTCCCTCTCTCTCTCTCCATTTGCTGATACTCTTTCTCACTCTTTCAAAATTGGAAATTGTCTCTCTTTCTCTCTCTTCGTTAAATGCTGCATCTTCTTCTCCATCAAGCCACACCAAACCCATTCTTTGTGTTTCTCAATAAACCTTTCCCTCCAGCACCCAACTACTTCCATTTCCGCATCGTCTTCTCATCCTGATTGCTTAGCTCCTACCACTTCAACATTGCTATGCTCTAAGCTCTCTACTATAGCTTCAATGGTAGCTACAACGACTGTAGTTCTAGTCGCCCTCGCGGCCATCATCCTCCTGCCCTGGCCCTTTCCCCCGTTGTCTTGGAGGAGGTCTCCACCCACGTGGCCTACAAGACACCACTCAATCGCTCGAGACTTCAACAACTTCACTCAAGAAGCGTCGCCGAGCTCAGCTCGCAACGATTTCCTTGGAGATGGAGAACAACAGCTAGCAATCCTTCTGGAAGTTCACCGATTAGCTCTACCTCACCAACCTCTCCCTCAACAACTTCACTGCCACCAAGCTCCCCAATGAGCACAACTTCGACACTTGATCGGTGGCAAGATCGCCCTCACCCACGCCAACAACAACAACAATGATTTTAACACCGGGTACAATCTTATAAGGAATTTGGTCAACAATGGCTGCAACATGGGGAACACCATTGCCAAGGGCCCAATCTAGCTCAAGGAACCGCTTGGCCTACCCAACAACGTTGACTCGGGTGACTTCAATGGGTTCAACTTTGGGTGGAAGCTCGAGGGGTTCGGCACGGCTGGCATGAATCTAAACAATCTTGTTGAATTTTAGTAAAGTAATCACAAAAAAAAAAAAAAAAAAGAATACAAGAATTACAAGGTTCAGCAATGTGCTTACATTCTTAGACAAAACTCTCAACTCTCTTATTTTTTGTCATGAGAGTTAAGCTGCCGTTATTCTGCAATCTGTATATGATGGTTACTACAACAAAGAAAACAAGCAAACTCGAAAAAAAATCCAAAAAATAGGAAAAATATCAATATGCATATTTGCCTATAATCTCTCCTTTCATTGAGTAGCAAAACTATCAATATATAGATTTGTCTATAATCTCTTATTTCCTCAAATAGGAGCACAAATCCCACAAATATCGCCAATACTTCCCCTCAAGTTGGAGTGAAGACATTGTCAGAGGTCGACTTGTTCACCATATCCTAAAATGCTCCCTTGGATAAAGCTCTGGTGAAGACATCAACAAGTTGATCCTTACTATGAATATGTGGTGTCCCTATTGTCTTGTCTTGAACCTTTTCCCTTACAAAGTGACAATCAACCTCTATGTGTTTGGTCCTCTCATGAAAGACTGGATTTGAAGCAATGTGTGTTGTCGCCTGATTATCACAAAATAGCTTCGTAGGTTTAGACATGGCATCACAACCCAATTCTTGAAGTAATAGAAAGGAGCCATACTATCTCACTAGTGGCGTAGCCATGGCTCGGTACTAAGCTTCTACACTAGATCTAGCCACAATTATTTGCTTCTTACTCTTCCAAGTAACAATACTTTTTCCAACAAAAGTGCAAAAACCTATGGTAGATTTTCTATCCATGAGATTCCCAGCCCAATCAGCATCAGCAAACCCCATAATCTATGTATTACCATTATTCTTCATCAATATTCCTCTTCCCGGCGAAGCTTTTAGATATCGAAGGAGTTGGTTTAGCAACTCCATATGCCCTTGTGTAGGTTTCTGCATAAATGAGCTCACATAGTTGACAGAATAAGCAATGCCAGGTCTAGTAATGGTTAGTAAATCAATCTTCCTACCAAACGCTGAAATTGCCCAATATCCTTCAATGGACTTTCCTTAGAGACAGTCTTATTGTTGTAATCCATAGGAGTGCTAGCAAGTTGAATGCCTAACTTACTTGTTAGTCTCCTTTAGTAGATCTAGGACATATTTCCTTTAAGTTAATAACAGACCTTTGTTAGAACTTGCTACCTCTATTAGGGGTGTGCATGGTCTGAGTGGGCGGTTCCCACCCTAGAACCGGGAACCGCCCACTAAGGACCGGTTTCAAAAAATTGAATCTAGGAACCGTCCATTGGTTCCATGGATCCACTCGGGAACCGGACCGATCCGGTTCTTAGGTGGATCCATGGAACCGGTCTCACAAGCAAACGAAGAAAAGAAGCTCCACTAGACACATCGAAAAGATGGTCTACTTAGAGATTTTGCAAATGTTCTTGTGCTTTTTTCTTTACCTCTCTTGATAGGTTGCCTCAAATAGAACAATAAGAATTATAAACATGGGGCTTCAAAATTTTAATTTTTTTTCAACCAAAAAAAAAATATTTTTTCTAATGAAAATTAATATATATTATTATTATAATACCGGTTCGGTCTAGGTGGGCGGGCGGGCGGATCCGCCCATGGAATCGGGAACCGGACTGGTCCCTTTAGGAACCACCGGTTCCGAGCCGGTCCGGTTCAGGTCTAAGCAGTCCGGGCAGGTCCCGGTTCTTTTGCACACCCCTAACCTCTATACCCAAAAAATACCTCAATTTTCTTAGATCTTTAATGTCAAACTCCTTTCTCAACAATTGCTTAAGTTCTATAACACCTGTTAAGTTATTGCTAGTAATAATAAGATCATCAACATAAATGAGAATAACAATAGTACCTTCACCAACTATTTTAGTAAACATCAAATAATCAGCCGCGCTTCTTTTGAAACCAAATCT
The DNA here is from genome assembly GCA_014182735.1 of Corymbia maculata. Taxonomy (NCBI): domain Eukaryota; kingdom Viridiplantae; phylum Streptophyta; class Magnoliopsida; order Myrtales; family Myrtaceae; genus Corymbia; species Corymbia maculata. Next base: position 12,362,671 of record CM024689.1, on the reverse strand, counting down.
AATGAGTGCAGAACTCAATTTTCCATACCATGCTTTAGGTGACTATTTGAGACCATATATTGTCTTCTTCAATTTGCAAGCCATTCCCTCGTTATTCTCTAAGGAATGTCTTGGAGGGAGATCCATATAGACCTCTTCCTCCAAGTCTCCTTAGAAGAAGGCATTTTTCACATCCATCTGAAACAACGCCCAGCTACAGTTAACTGCTTTAGACAAAAGGACACGAACAATGTTCTTTTCACTACAAGAGTAAATGTTTTCTTGTAGTCTATCCCATAGGTTTGAGTATATTCTTTTGCGACAAACCGAGCTTTGTACCTCTCAATCCAACCATCACTATTGTGTTTGATCTTGTAATTCCACCGGCATTCAATTGTTTTCTTCCCATTTGGCAATTTACCTATATATTATGCTAAAAAACCTGTTAAACACAATAAATCAATTTTAGTTTAGAGAGAGAAGGTAAAAATTATTATGTAGATGAGCCTCAATATAGGGAAAGCATGAATTTTTCAACATCAATGATTTTGTTCGTCGTTTTTTTCTGCAATGAAATTCCATATGGAAAAAGACGAGTTTGCAAATCGATTGGCAAGGGTTGATTTGAAGACCGGTGAAATTCTAGGAGAGTAAGAGAAAAGACATGGCCTTATTGTTGTAACTCCTAGTCAATCCAAGTCACGAAAGAATCGTACTACATGCTTCTTCCTACTCTTTTCTTTACCCTCTTCTCTCTTTTAACCGGCAACCAATTTTGACTTTGATCTCTGACTTTCACACGGGCTTTATTCCATCGCACCAAGCTAATCGCACTTGAGAAAAGCAGAAGCTATCGTAGGTCCTAGATAAAAGTACGAGTTTTGGTGAACTTCAATCTAAGCCGTCACTTGAACAACCATTTTGTGCAATAGCAATTTGAGGCCTGATATTTGATTCCCTCGCTTCTTCCACTACTCTAGGTTGATATTTCAAATGAGGAAAATCCCATTATTTTTCACCACTCACCATCATCGGCCATCCTTTCCTTTTGCCGTTTTGTCGATTGGAAAGGAAAAAATTGAGGAAGGCAGCTGCAAATGTTTTACTAAATCAAGCAAGCATCTTGGAAATTCTTCCTAGTCCTTGGTCGTTTTAATTCACCCAAAATACCCCAAGTGGAAGAGAGTTGTTTGCCCTTTGGGACGTTGCGCGGAGACAAGGCAAGAACGATGCCAGGCTAAAAGTGAAGAAAGAAAAGACTTGGGGTCCGCGTCTGCTTTGATTTTCCGTAGAGATGGCTGCGAAAAAATGCAACGCTCGCCATCCGATTTGGGATCTTTTGTTGTTCTCTATGTATTCACTATTTTTTTCCTCTCGGATACTTCTTGAGCATCTTCTAAGGATTCTGTCATGTTCCATCTTTTCTAAAACCGATGGTTTTAAACCCTCCGATGCCCCAATCCACACTTTTTTTGTATTCATTCAATTCACTTCCCCACGCTGGAATTGATTTTTTATTTTATGACGAAAATATTTAGTTTAAACTGGCAAATTTGGATTTTATGAAGGACTTTTACTATGCGTTTCAGATCAATTACTCCATCTGAAATGTTTGCTCTTAATTGCGTGGAGGAGTGACTCTATGCCACAGGTCCAATCCTTGATCATTGGACCAAGCCAACCCCGTGACATTTGGGATGGGTTGCCCTTTTCCCCTCCTTTTCAATCATTTCATGTTCTCCCACTTGAATATCTAAAAAGGTAAGTTCTCCGTGAAATTCTTAGGGTTAAAATGGCTCTTTCTTTTAGCTCCCCACTTTGGAACACTTTCTTTAGTTGGAATATGGTTCAAAGTCCTCATATTCGAATGACCAAAATATCTGGCATAAATAAAATAAAATTGCTTTCCACTCCTCTCTCTTTTCTCCTTTAACGGCTGCCAAAAAACCTCCTCTATGATTGATCTTTTGTGTTTTAACCTCCTCTATATCCAAGCAACTACCCTCGAGGTTGGAATTGCCCAGCCATAGTGAGGCCGACCTCATGGAGGCCTGGTGAGGTCGAGCCTCACCGGTGGCTAGGCAAGCTCGGCCTCACTAGATTTGGGCAAGGTTGACATTGCCTTGCCGAGGCCGATGACACTCCGACGAGATCGTCTACCCTTGTCTGACTGGTCGCTGGCCATGATCAAGGTCAGTGACTAAACGATGGCTGACTAAAGGAAAAAGAAGAAGAAAAGAAAAAGAAGCAGAGTGGAGAAAAAAAAAAAAGGAAAAAGACTTCATTATGAAATTTTTCTTAAAAATAAAGAAGTAATATTTTTTTTTTTTTTTATTTTGTTCAAAATCTACTTTCGGAAAAAGAAATAATAAAAAAGTTATCAAATAGATTTCTATTTTTTATTTTATTCCTATGAACAAAAGGATAAAATTGGGCATGGTTTGACTTGTTATTAAACATGCCCTAATTTGGATTTGCAGTGCCTTCGTCCCTCATGCTGCCATTGCTCATTTACTATTGCCACATGCTTACTGCCGCGACACCATATGCTCGCCATTGTCGCATAACACTAATGAATGGTGCTATATTTGTGACTTCACATGTGCAGGCACCCTCTCACGCATAGGTACATGCTTACATGCTCACTTCTTAAAAGTTGATTAGTATTTGCTTAGAAGGAAAAGTGTCAAAAAAGTCCAAAACTTATTAAATTTGTATCAATTTAATTCTAAACCTTCTAATTGTGTCAATTTAGTTCTTAATCTTTTGACTTAGAGCTAATTCAGTCAGTTTGGCTAATTTGCTCGAATACTATTGACATGGATGTTGGCTATCTTATGTGGAATGATCAACACTCACATGGAATTTTTTTTTTAAATTGTGTTTTAATAACTTTTTTTTTTTGTTCTTTTTTGTTTTTAAGCGAGGGGAACCCTTGCTGGCCACTAAAGGAAAGAGGAGAAAAAAAGGAAATAAATCAAAAATAAAAAATTATTAAAATATTGCCAAAAAATGTTTACGTCAACACTGACCAAATCATGTATGATAGCCGATGTCTGCATTAGCAATATCTTACCAAAATTAATTGGAAGTATTAAATTGGCTCTAGGTGAAAAGGTTGAGGACTAGATTGGTACAATTTTGGCACTAAATTGGCACCAATGCAATATCTTCATGACTTTTTTAACACTCTTCCTTTTGAGAATAATAGATGAATTATTTGAATCTTGACCCATTATAATATGGGTTATTGACGTGTCAATCATTTAGAGAAAGTAAATGCAAAAAGTAAAATTTGCATCACAAACGTAGAGGGCCTTAAAGGTTAGCCCTCCGAAAGAGTTTGTCTCATGTTATTTGATCACAATATATCACTCGTATATTTATTTTGCAAATCATTTACATATATACTTGAAACTATTTTGAGTAAAACTAATGATAAAATGAATTCCTTTGAACATAAGCTAATTGTCAACGATAGAGAAACAAAGGTCTTGACATTAAGGAAGATAGCACATAAAACGTGAGAATTCAACTCTTCCGTCATAAAGAGGTTTTGATAAGGTGCCTCAAGGGCAATACTTAATCATCTCAGCTATTCAATGCAGAAGACTATGGTGGGTTTGGTTCAACTTTACAAGTAAGCTTTGAGTGTAATACAAATGTTGAAAACCAAAGCCCTTTGACAAAATGCAAATTGCATTTGGCAAAGCCTCTTTACAAAGAGAGTTTGGGTTCAAGTAGTATTTGGCAAAAAAAAAATTTACAATAGACTTTAGTTGTACTTTTTCGTTGGAGCTAGGTCCATAGTTGCTAATGAGCCAGATCTTGTGCTGGTAGCTGCTAGCTATGGTTGCCCAACCTCAAGCAACCTTCAGTAAGGGTTACATGACCTAGGCGAGGGCCACTTGAGGTTGCACGACTTGGGGCAACCCTCAGCAAGGGTCACATGACCCAAGCGGCACACGAAAACCACCTAGGTCATGCGACCTCAAGTGTGGGGTGCATGAGGTCACGAGACCCAAGCAATAGGCAAAAGTCACCTAGGTTGCACAGCCTTCTCCAGCCTTTCACCAACTAGATTGGGCCTTGCCGACTGCTCTTGCACAAAGAAGTTGAATAGTTACAAGGAGAGGCAAAATCAAAAAAACTAAAGACTTGGTGAGGGTAATTATAGAATGAAAAAAATACTTTAATCCTAGTTTCAACATTTTGCAAATACAACTTTGGAAGGTTAGATGGGAGTAGCATGTGCTTTCAGCATTCTCAAGACTAACACTTAGCCGAAAGTTATTTCAAATTGCTTGCCAAACGCTCCAATATTTCTTTAAAGTCCTCGTAGGCTAAAAGCCCATGTGAAGTGCATTATGTCTAGATCTATTGTGTGTAAAAAGTGAAGAAGTTTTAAGAAAGATAGAAAAAAAAAAATGTGATTTGACTTATTTTAGTATATAAATTTAAATCGATTTTAAAGATGAGAAATTTTGTAGATTTTATATCCCCGAAAGATTCATGCAGTAACAAAATGTGTTGTTTACCTATTTGAATCAATTACCATTTGTCCATTGCTAGGCAATTATGGTTTATAGGAAGTAATGACTTTTCATCAGATTTTTGGGTGATATTTTGAGGATGAAATTTTCCCTTGAGTACGTTTTATAATAATTGAAAATTAGATGATCCAATGTAACAACAAGAGACACACTAATAGCAATCTAAAAAAATAATGTACTAAATAATTCATACATGTATTTTTACTCTATTATATAACAAATCCAATATTTAAAGATGTAATCTGTGTATGGACATATGATATATACATATAAGTATACACATTTTATATGTATAGAAGTTAAACGAATGGTGTGACTCAAGATGCAAAAAGGGAGTCCATGGACATAAAGAAAGTGCATTGGTCCTGTCCAAGGATTAACAGGTCATTAAGTCTTCCACCACCGATAATTGTTTTGGTCAACTAAACAAAAGAGAGGAGGACATATATTTGTTGAAAAGCATCCGATTATTCTTTTGCCTTCACATACTTGTTTGTCTTTTTCTTTTTGGCCTGTTTTACATGTAGAATGACGGAATTAGTCACATTATATGCCCTATTTAAGTGGGAAATTTTTTACAAAAAAAAAAAAATGCCTCTGCAATATGTCAAAAGTAAGGGAAAAAAAAGGTTCAGAAAATAAGCATATTCTTAAATTGCATTTGAAAAAGTTATAACTCAAACCAAAAATTAAAGATCATGACCAAATTTCGGAAAAAAGATGGCAATGAAAAACGTTGAACTTATATTGAGAAGAAAAAAGTTACAAAAAATATATTGAATTTATGTGAATTCAACACCTCACAAACGTCCAACTTGTAAAAGCATGCACTATTCAGCATGTATAATTGTATATGATGTGATTACATTTAGACCCTCAATTCCAAACTTGTTTTCCCTTTTCTTTTTAACTCTTCTCAGGTGATTAGGTCTGGACCAGTCTGGACCATTCGTCTCATTCTCAAGTTCTGGATTCTCTTGCCTTTAAACCTCCTATAAATTCACTCGCCCTCCTTCATTGGAACTTCAAGGTGCAAAACCAAGAAAAAACACAGGGGAGAGAGAGATCCAGTTCAGTAATACTGCGCTTCAGTGCCTTCGCGGTAATTTAGCTACTAGTATGGGAGGCAACAACAGGCAGAAGAAATCATCGTCTTCCTTCTCGCTCATGAGCTTGTTCAAGCCTCGGAGGGCGCACCGGGAGGATGCTTGGGAGGGGGACTCCGCAAGCCCGAAGAAAATATATCCAAGCGACTACGACAACGGCCGATATGTCGCTGAGCCTGGCATCGACAAGAAAGCAACGGCCTTCATCACCAAGTTCCACGAGACCCGAGTTATGGAATCCGAACGCCACGAGACCCCAGTCATGGAATCTGAACGCCAAGTGATCTCGCGTTAACACAGCCCCACCCCACCCCCGGGGGTGCCTTTTCGGGGGCGAATTGGCTTCTACATTTAGAGTTCTATATATGTTTGTTCATTGTCTTCTTTACTGTTTGGACTACTTGTTGTATCCTGTACATGTATGTAACTCAACACAAGTGCTATCCTCTAGTTAATACAGTTGTATAAAAATAAATCTCTCAGTTGGTTACCAGCTGACGAATGTTGCCGTTGCAGTTGCGAATTTCGTAGCACGTTCATAGCTCTTACTCTTCGACTTGCCAGCATTTTTATAGCTGCTTTGTATAAAAATCAGCCTCTCAAAATAGCACATACCGTCGTTTAACATTGCTTTCTCTTTCGTATTGCTGCAAAATATTCATCTTATGTTTGCTTTTTTGTCATATTTGTCCACTGGTGCATTTGAGTGAGAGAGTAATGCACGCACACAACACACAGTCAGATCTCTTCTATTGAAGAGATGCTGCTCAGGCGTTTTAAGAACAATACTTAACCGAGTCCACCACTCAACGTACAGGGATTGAATCGAGCACATTGCATTTGTGATTTAATGCCTGAGATGCAGTGGAAGCTAGCTTTTGGTGAGCCTTAGCTTTTGGGAAAAGAGGAGGCAAGAGAGACAAGGAACTTGCCCGCCTCTGTCAAAATAATCTTTTACCTAGATATTATGCAAAAAAACCTGCTAAGCGCAAGGATTAATTTTAGTTTAGAGAGAACGTAAAACTTATTATGTAGATGAGTCTCCATATAGGTAGAGCATGTTTTTTACAACATGGATGATTTTGTTCATTGCTTTTTTCCTGAATAAAATTTCATATGGAAAATTGGTTGGCAAGGGTTGATTTGAGTGAAATTCTAGGAGAGTAAGCCATCACTTGAACAACCATTTTGTGCAATAGCAACTTGGGGCCTGATATTTGATTCCCTCGTTTCTTCCACTACTCTAGGTTGATATTTCAAATGAGGAAAATCCCAATATTTTTCACCACTCATCATCATCGGCCATCCTTTCCTTTTGCCGCTTTGTCGATTGGAAAGGAAAGACTGTGGAAGGCAGCTGCAAATGTTTTACTAAATCAAGCAAGCATCTTGGGAATTCTTCCTAGTCCTTGGTCGTTTTAATTCACCCAAAATACCCCCAAGTGGAAGAGAATTGTTTTCCCTTCGGGACGTTGTGCCGAGACAAGGCAAGTTTCATGCCAGGCTAAAGTGAGAAAAGAATAGACATGGGGTCCACGTCTGCTTTGATTTTCCGTGGAGGTGGGTGCGATGCAACGCTTGCCATCCGATTTGGGCTCTTGATTTTTCCCTCTTGGATACTTCTTGAGCATCTTCTAAGGATAAGGTCATGTTCCATCTTTTTTAAAACCGATGGTTTTAAACCCTCCCCTGCCCCAATCAACACTGTTTTTTTTTTGTATTCGTTCAATTCACTTCCCTGCGCTGGAATTGATTTTTTATTTTATGACGAAAATTTTTAGTTTAAACAGGCAAATTTGAATTTTATGAAAGATTTTTACTATGTTATTCAAATCAATTACTCCATCCGAAATGTTTGCTCTTAATTGCGTGGAGGAGTGACTCTATTCCACAGGTCCGTTCCTTGATCATTGGACCTAGCCAACCCCGTGACATTTGGGATGGGTTGCCCTTTTCCTCACCTTTACAATCATTTTATGTTCTCCTACTTGAATATCTAAAAAAGGTAAGTTCTCCGTGAAATTCTTAGGGTTAAAATGGTTCTTCCTTTTAGCTCCCCACTTTGGAACACTTTCTTTAGTTGGAATACGGTTCAAAGTTCTCATATTCGAATGGACAAAATATCTGGCATGTGTAAAATAAAATTGCTTTCCACTCCTCTCTTTTCTCCTTTAACGACTGTGAGGTTGAAATTGCCTAGCTATGGTGAGGCCGACCTTGTGGAGGCCTAAGGAGGTCGAGCCTCATCGGTGGCTAGGCAAGCTTGGCCTCGTTAGATTTGGGCAAGGTTGACATTGCCTTATTGGGGCCGATGACACTTCGGCGAGATCGCCTACCCTTGTTTGGCTGGTCGCCGGCCATGGTCAAGGTTGGCAACTGACTAGCGGCCAATTAAAGGAAAAAGAAGAAGAAAAGAAAAGGAAGAAAAGTGAAGAGAAAAAGAAAAAGAAAAAGAATTAATTATGAAATTGTTCCTGAAAATAAAGAAGTAACATTTTTTATTTTTTTATTTTGTTTCAAATCTACTCTCGAAAAAAAAAAAATAATAAAAAATTATCAAATAAATTTCTGTTTTTCATTTTATTCCTATGAACAAAACGATAAAATTGGGCATGGTTTGACATGTTATTAAACATGCCCTAATTTGGATTCATGACCACATGTCCATGAGCACAGACATGCCCACACACAAAAATGCGGCGCCTTCGTCCCTCATGCTGCCATTGCTCATTTACTATTGCCAGATGCTTACTGCCGCCACACCATATGCTCGGCATTGTCGCATAACACTAATGAATGGTGCTATATTTGTGACTTTACATGCGCAGGCACCCGCTCACGCATAGGTGCATGCTTACATCCTCACTTCTTAAAAGTTGATTAGTATTTGCTTAGAAAGAAAAGTGTCAAAAAGTCATAAACTTATTGCATTGGTACCGATTTAATTCTAAACATTTTAATTGTGTCAATTTAGTTATTAACCTTTTAACTTAAAGCTAATTCAGTCGCATTTGGCTAATTTTCATCAAATACTATTGACGTGGATGTTAGCCATCTTATGTGGCATGATCGACGCTCATGTGGAATTCTTTTTTTTTTTTAAATTGTGTTTTAATAATTTTGGATTTTTTTTTTTGAGCAAGGGGAACCCTTGCTGGCCACTAAAGGAAAGAGGAGAAAAAAAGGAAATAAATAAAAAAATTTGAAAATTATTAAAAAATGTTTACCAAACCATGTATGATAGCCGACATCTGCATTAGCTATATCTTACCAAAATTAACTAGAAGTATTGAATTGGCTCTAGGCGAAAATGTTGAGGATTAAATTGGTACAATTAAAAAATTTGGCACTAAATTAGCACCGATGCAATATTTTCATGACTTTTTTAACACTTTTCCTTTTGAGTATAATAGATAAATTATTTGAATCTTGACCCATTATAATATGGGTTATTGACGTGTCAATCATTTAGAGAAAGTAAATTTAAAAATAAAATTTGCATCATAAACGTAGAGGACCTTAAACGTTAGCCCTCCAAAAGAGTTTATCTCACGTTATTTGATCACAATATATCACTCGTATATTTATTTTGCAAATCATTTACATATATACTTAAAACTATTTTGAGTAAAACTAATGATAAAATGAATTCCTTTGAACATAAGCTAATTGTCAACAATAGAGAAACAAAGGTCTTGACATTAAGGAAGATAGCACATAAAACGTGAGAATTCAACTCTTCCGTTAGAAAGAGGTTTTGATAAGGTGCCTCGAGAGCATTACTTAATCACCTCAGCTATTCAATACAAAAGACTAGGGTGGGTCTGGTTCAACTTTGCAAGTAAGCTTTGAGTGTAATGCAAATTATGAAAACCAAAACCCTTTGACAAAATGTAAATTGCATTTGGCAAAGCCTCTTTACAAAGAGACTTTGGGTTCAAGTAGTATTTGGCAAAAAAATAATTTGCAATAGACTTCAATTGTATTTTTATATTTTTTATTAAAAAAAAAATACTCAAACGCTTCGTTGGAGCTAGGTTTATAGTTGCTAATGAGCCAGATCTTGTATAGGCAGCCATCAGCTAAGGTCACCCAACCTCAAGCGACCTCTAGGAAGGGTCGCATGACCTAGGTGAGGGCCACCTAGGTTGCACGACTTGGGGCAACCCTCGGCGAGGGGTCGTGACCTAGGTGACATGCAACGACCACTTGGGTCATGCAACCTCAAGTGTAGGGCACCTAAGGTCATGAGACCCAAGCAATTGGCAAAGGTCACCTAGATTGCATGACTTTCACTACACCTTTATTGACTAGATTCGGCCTTGCCGACTACTCTTGCACAAAGAAGACAAATAGTTATAAGGAGGGGCAAAATCGAAAAACTAAAGAATTGGTGAGGGTAATTATGGAATGAAAAAAATTCTTTAATCCTAATTTCAACATTTTGCAAATACGACTTTGGAAGGTTAGATGGGAGTAGCATTGAGCTTTCAGCATTCTTAAGACTAACATTTAGCCAAAAGTTAGATCAAATTGCTTGCCAAATGCTCCAATATTTCTTTAAGGGAAAAAATTATTTTAAAAAAGTTCACATCAAACTGACCAAACCACATATGGCAGTCAGCATCCGTGTCAATAATATCTTGGCAAAATTAAATGGAATAATTGAATTGATCTTGGTGAAAAAGTTGAGGACTAAATTGGTCAATTAAAAGGTTTGGAATTAAATTTGTACTGATGCAATATTTTCATGACTTTTTTAACACTTTTCCCTTTGAGTAGAATAGATGAAGTATTTAAATCTTGACCCTCTATAATATGGGTTGTTGACTTGTCAATCGTTTAGAGAATGTAAATTTAAAAAGTAAAATTTGCATCATAAACATAGAGGATCCTCATCTTTGGCGCTCCAAAAGAGTTTGTCTCACATTATTTGATCACAATATATCACTCCTTTATTTATTTTGCAACTCATTTATATATATACTCGAAACTATTTTAAGTGAAACTAATGATAAAATGAATTCCTTTGAACATCAGCTAATTATCAACAATAGAGAAACAAAGGTCATGACATTAAGGAAGATGGCACATAAAATAGGAGAATTCAACTCTTCTATTAGAAAGAGGTTTTGAATAAGGTGCCTCGAGAGCAATACTTAATCATGTCAGCTATTCAATGCACAAGACTAAGGTGGGTTTGGTTCAACTTTGTAAATGAAGTTTGAGTGTAATGGAAATACTGAAAACTAAAGTCCTTTGACGAAATGTAAATTTTGTTTGATAAAAATTCTTTACAAAGAGACTTTGGGTTCAAGTAGCATTTGGCAAAAAAATTTTGCAATAGAATATAGTTGTACTTTTTATATTTTTTTATTGAAAAAATACTCAAATGCTTCGTTGTAGCTAAGTCTATAGCTACAAATGAGCTAGATCTTGCACTGGCAGATGCCAACTAAGGTCGCCTAACCTCGAGCAACCTCCGGCGAGGGTCGCATGACCTAAGGCGACCCTCGGCGAGGGTCACGTGACCTAGGTAGCATGCAACTATCTCTTGGGTCACGCGACCCCAAGCAAGGGGTGATTGAGGTCATGAGACAAAAGCATTTGGCAAAGGTCACCTAGATCGCATGTTCTTCACCAGCCCTTCACCGACTAGATTTGGCCTCGCCATCTGCCCTTGTGTGAAGAAAACAAATAGTTACAAGGAGAGGCAAAATCTGAAAACTAAAGAATTGGTGGGGGTAGTTTTGGAATGAAAAAAATATTTTAATCCTAATTTCAATATTTTGCAAATATGACTTTGGAAGGTTGGCTAGGTTAGCATTGAGCTTTTAGCATTCTCAAGACTAACATTCAGCTGTAAGTTATTTCAAGTTGCTTACCAAATGCTCCAATATTTTCCTAAGGGTCCGTGTAGGCTGAAAGCCCATGTGAAGTGCATTATGTTTGGGGATCTATTGCCGAACATATGTATATATATATATGTAAAAACTGAAGAAGTTTTTAAGAAAGATAGAAAAAACGTGATTTGACTTATTTTAGAAAATAAATTAAAATCGTTTTTAAAGATGAGAAATCTTTTAGATTTTATATCCATGAAAGATTCATGCAGTAACAAAATTTGTTGTTTACTGATTTGAAGCAATTACCATTTGTCCATTGCTCGGCAATTATGGTTTTATAGGAAGTAAAGGATTTTCATCAGATTTAGTGATATTTTGAGGATGCAGTTTGCCCTTGAGTATGTTTTCTGATAATTGAAAATTAGATGATCCAACGGAACAACGAGAGACATACTAATAGGCGATGTGCAAAAATAATATACTAAATAATTCATGCTTGTATTAAAACGAATATTTAAGGATGCAATCTGTGTATGGACATATGATACATACGTATAAGTATACATATTTTATATGTATAGAATTTAAACGAATGATGTGACTCAACATGCAAAAAGGAAATCCATGAACATAAAGAAAGTGCATTGATCCTGTCCCAGGATTAACAGGTCATTAAGTCTTCCACCACCGATAATTGTTTTGGTCAACTAAAAGAGAGGAGGACATATATTTGCTGAAAAGCATCCGATTATTCTTTGGCCAACACATACTTGTTTGTCTTTCTTTTTTTTCGGCCTGTTTTACATGTAGAATGACGGAATTAATCACATTATATGCCCTATTTCAGTGGAAAATCTTTTATAAAAAAAATGCCTCTGCAATATGTCGAAAGTATGGGAAAAAAAAGGTTCACAAAATAAGCATATTCTTAAATTGCATTTGAAAAAGTTGTAACTCAAACCAAAAATTAAAGATCATGACCAAATTTTGGAAAAAAAGATGGCAATGAAAAACGTTGAACTTATATTGAGAAGAAAAAAAGTTACAAAAATATATTGAATTTATGTGCATTAAGCACATCACAAACGTCCAACTTGTAAAAGCATGCACTATTCAGCATGTATAATTGTATATGATGTGATTACATTTAGACCCTCAATTCTAAACTTATTTTCCCTTTTCTTTTTAACTCTTCTCAGGTGATTAGGTCTGGACCGGTCTGGACCGGTCTGGACCATTCGTCTCATTCTCAAGTATCATTGTCTGGATTCTCTTGCCTTTAAACCTCCTATAAATTCACTCGCCCTCCTTCATTGGCACTTCAAGGTGCAAAAACCAAGAAAAAACAAAGGGAAGAGAGAGATCCAGTTCAGTGATACTGCCCTTCAGTGCCTTCGCGGTAATTTAGCTACTAGTATGGGAGGCAACAACAGGCAGAAGAAATCTTCGTCTTCCTTCTCGCTCATGAGCTTGTTCAAGCCTCGGAGGGCGCACCGGGAGGATGCTTGGGAGGGGGACTCCGCAAGCCCGAAGAAAATATATCCAAGCGACTACGACAAGGACCGATATGTTGCTGAGCCTGGCATCGACAAGAAAGCAACGGCCTTCATCGCCAAGTTTCACGAGACCCGAGTTATGGAATCCGAACGCCACGAGACCCCAGTCATGGAATCTGAACGCCAAATGATCTCGCGTTAACACAGCCCCACCCCACCCACCCACCCGGGGTGCCTTTTCGGTGGCGAATTGGCTTCTACATTTAGAGTTCTATGTATGTTTGTTCCTTGTCTTCTTTACTGTTTGGACTACTTGTTGTATCCTGTACATGTATGTAACTCAACACAAGTGTTATCCTCTAATTAATACAGTTGTATAAAAATAAATCTCCCAGTTGGTTACCAGCTGACGAATGTTGCAGTTGCGAATTTCGTAGTATGTTCATAGCTCTTACTCTTCGACTTGCCAGCATTGTTATAGCTGCTTTGTATAAAAATCAGCCTCTCAAAATAGCATATACCGTCGTTTCACAGTACTTCTCTTTCTTATTGCCGCAAAATATTCATCTTCTGCTTGCTTTTCGTCATATTTGTCCACTGGTGCATTTGAGCGAGAGAGTAATGCACGCACACAACACACAGTCAAATCTGGTATCAAGGGTTGCTTGTGTGGGCGTGTGGTTTACTTAAAAGTGGAGGATTATCTTAGTAAAATAGATTAGGTGGCTGAATCTCACCCTCTTTGATGTGTGCTGTTGATGCATCAACTGTTTAGCAAAAGTAAATCTGAAAAGAAAATCCACTCCATAAATATCGAGGAACTTAATTTTTTGCGCACAAGAGGAGTGTTTCCCGTATCTTTTTATCACAATATATCACTCGTAAACTATTTTGCAAATCAACAGTAAGTATTCTGGACCCTGTTTTGAACAAAAATAATGATAAAATAAATCTGTTTGAGAAGCACCTCCTCGTAAACAAAAGAGAAACAAAGGTGATCACATTAAGGAAAGGTGGCACATAAATCATGAGAATTCAACTCTTGTATTGAAGAGATGATGCTCAGGCGTTTCAAGAACAATACTTAACCGAGTCCACCACTCAACCTAAAGGGATTGAATAGAGCAAATTGCGTTTGTGATTTAATGCCCGAGATGCAGTGGAAGCTAGCTTTTGGTGAGCCTCAGCTTTTGGGAAAAGAGGAGGCGAGACAGCTAAGGAACTTGCCCGTCTCTGTCAAAATAATCTTTTACCTAGATATTATGCAAAAAAAAACCTGCTAAGCACAATGGATCAATTTTAGTTTAGAGAGAACGTAAAACTTATTATGTAGATGAGTTTCCATATAGGTAAAGCATGTTTTTTACAACATGGATGATTTTGTTCATCGTTTTTTTCCCGAATAAAATTCCATATGGAAAAGGACAATTTTGCAAATCAGTTGGCAAGGGTTGATTTGAAGACCGGTGAAATTCTAGGAGAGTAAGAGAAAAGACATGGCCTTATTGTTGTAACTCCTAGTCAATCCAAGTCACGAAAGAATCGTACTACATGCTTCTTCCTACTCTTTCCTTTACCCTCTCCTCTCTTTTCACGGGCTTTATTCCATCGCACCAAGCTAATCGCACTTGAGAAAAGCAGAAGCTATCGTAGGTCCTAGATGAAAGTACGAGTTTTGGTGAACTTTAATCTAAGCCATCACTTGAACAACCATTTTGTGCAATAGCAATTTGAGGCCTGACATTTGATTCCTTCGCTTCTTCCACTACTCTAGGTTGATATTTCAAATGAGGAAAATCCCATTAGTTTTCACCACTCATCTTCATCGGCCATCCTTTCCTTTTGCCGTTTCGTCGATTGGAAAGGAAAAAATTGTGGAAGGCAACTGCAAATGTTCTACAAAATCGAACAAGCATCTTGGAAATTCTTCCTAGTCCTTGGTCGTTTTAATTCACCCAAAATACCCCAAGTGGAAGAGAATTGTTTTCCCTTTGGGACGTTGTGTTGAGACAAGGCAAGAACGATGCCAGGCTAAAGTGAGGAAAGAATAGACATGGGGTCCGCGTCTGCTTTGCTTTTCCGTAAAGGTGGGTGCCAAAAAATGCAATGCTCGCCATCCGATTTGAGCTCTCGATGTGTTCTCCATGTATTCAAGTTTTTTTTCTTATTCTCTTGGATTCTGCTTGAGCATCTTCTAAGGATTCAGTCAAGTTTAATCTTTTCTTAAAACCGATGGTTTTAAACCCTCCATTGCCCCCATTCCACACCTTTTGTGTATTCATTCAATTCACTTCCCCACTTTGGAATTGATTATTTTTTATCGATGAAATAGTTTAGTTTAAACAGGTAAATCACGATTTTATGGAAGACTTTTACTGTATGGTTCACATCAATTATTCCGCCCGAAATGTTTGCACTTAGTAGCGTGGAGAAGTGATGTTATGCCACAGCTCCGTTCCTTAATCAATGGACCAAACCAACCCTGCGATATTGGGGACAGGTTGCCCTTTTCCCCACCTTTTCCATCATTTTCTGTTCTCCCACTTGAATATCTGAAAAAGGTAATCTCTTTATAAGATTCGTAGGGTTAGAACTGGCTCATTCTTTTAGCTTGCCACCGTGGAACACTTTCTTTAGTTGGAATACTGTTCAAATTCTCATATTTGAACGACCAAAATATCTGGCATGATTAAAATAAAATAGCTTTCCACTCCTCTCTCTTTCCCCCTTTAACAACAGCTAAAAACCTCCTCTATGACTGATCTTTCGTGTTTTGACCTTGCTTTAAAGCTACAAAGTCAAAAATTCAAACCTAACATATTTGATATTAAATACATCAAACGCCTACTATAGGTTATATTCTGCCTTCGAGTTAATCATTCGGAGATTCTACAAGTAAATTCAAACTACTTCGGTCAAAAAAAGTCCCAGATGCCCTATGAGCAGAGTATCTGGATTCAAACCCTAGCTGATTCTTGCGTGGAAGTGGTAGAGTTACCTCTAGGGGAATTTGAACCATTAATCATTGGAAGCTTTCCCTGCTTTATGAAAAGAGAGCATCGCGTTGAATGTGCTGTTTTGCTTGTGCTATTTGAATTCAAGCCCTCCATCCATTCGCGATTATGCCAGTAGCAGCCGAATCTGAATGATGGGATTTCAAGAAACCTCTCTCGACCGTACAATTCTTCTTAGAAGTCTCGACAGAATTAGTACCATCCCATTTAGCAAAAACTTGATTTATGACCTTGTGGTAACACTCTAATTTCTTCTTTTATGTTCTTTTGTTATTTGGAACAAGAAAAGGAATAGAATCAATTTAGTAATGTCATCTAATTTTTCTATTTTCCGAAATAGATTAGTAATTAGGGAATATATTTGGAATAGAAATAAGAAATAGAAAAATATTACTTCTTTGTTCTTGGGATTAATTTCTAAAACCAAGTCTTCTTTTTTCCTTCTTCTTCCCCCTCTAATTGGTTGTTGAATCTTGACGAGGGCTGGCAATTGGCTAGAGATGAGGAGGCTGACCTCACCAAAGGCTTCCCTGAGGCCTAGCAACAGGCTTGCAAAGGAAGAAGAAGAAATGGAAAAAATAGAAAAATCTTTTAGAAAATTATTTAAAAATTAAAAAGAAATTATACATCACAAAAAAAAAAAAATTGAAGTTCATACCAAAAATATTCTTATTTTTTTTTTATTCCGAGAATAGAAATTTTATGTAGTTATCAAATGCATTTAAATGCTCGAAACTCGTTTAAGGAATAGAATAAATAAATAAATAAAACTAGTTCGAGGAAAAAATGGTTTCTTGAAACAAAAGGATTACCAAACCTACCCTTAATTATCCTATATGGAAAAATTATGTACATTTCTCAATCTAGTAGAATTTTGAAAGAACTCATTTGATTGGATTCAAGAGTGAAACTTTAAATAGTAGCATTAAAAATAAAAATAAAAACTAATCCAAAGATGCAAAAGCGACCACTTTGCGGGCAGCGGTTAGCTAGGAGAGCTGTTGCGAAATAAATATGAACGGTAACAGACCTTGTAATTAAAGTCAAATGCGTACTAATGAAATTACCAAAGGAACCACGGAGGAATAAAAAAGAATACAAAAGATTTCGGTAAATCAGTTTTGAATGTTGGTACTTACTATAGAATGAGAGTCAATCACACATAATCAACTGACGAATCAAATAATTACAGAATTACAACTGTTCACACACTCAAGTGTTTTCAATCCTATAGTGTTTAACTTCATGTAATCGCTTGATAAAATAAATGGGTTGAAATGCTCACATCTTCACGAAGAAAACGCATCCATTGTACGTATGCTTCTCTAGTTGATTTGCTGCTATTGTGTAGAAATCTCCGTTCTTCCATTGATCATGCCTGCACAAGTCTTGTGAGATATAGAGATGAGCAAAATAACTGTTTTGGATAGGAGGGTAGACGTGTTCAGAGCATTAGGGAAGCTTCACATGTTAGGAAGCATTAGAACACATAAATTGCCCCTTCAGCAAAACATCATTTAAAGAATGGGAAGGAGCACGTGTGGTCTTAAAAAAGGAACATACAATATTTCTCACAAAGTCGGTCAAAAGAATTCTGACCAAATTGTAAATGTCCCACTTTCAAAGTCGTCCATATATCACAAATCGATCTATATCTTCCAATTTCAATCAGGTTTTGTACATAAGCTCAAATTCAAGATAGAATTTGATAGCGAGAATGAGCTCCATCATGGTGGTTTGTGTTCATTGTTGTGGTAGAGAGAAAGAGAAAAATAGGTAACTTTAGTGACCACTAGCCATCATCACAGAGCGCAACCACTCCAGGGTAGCCACCTAGGCACAACTTTATTGTGGCACAAAGAGAGAGACAGTCCCAAGCATCCACCACAACGGGTGTCAACCACCCCCACGGTGATTGCCGAGCAGCGCCCCGGCTCCCCACGGTGGCATCACTATTTATCCTCCAAGCCTCAAATGCGATTGCCCTTCTCTCTTTCGCCATTTTTCGTTACAAAAAATTCTATTGCCCGATCTTAGGCGGGATAAAAATCATCCACCCCTTGGACCTGAGATAGATTATCTAGAATTTTATCCTGCCTAATCCAAATATATATCCAATGCGGATGGATAACCAAATCCAATCCAAGCCCTAATTTGGGCCGCATAACTGGGCCTTGATCCTATCACTTATTTTTGCTGATTAATTAACCCACAACACAGTGCGAGGGAGAGAGTATGAGGGCTAGAGTTGCAATCCTATCACAGTTTTTGTTTTTGATCCAGCTAAAATACTATAAGTTCCTATTTGCGAAATTTTAAAAACTCAAGGATTGTGATTGCAACACACTACTCTTTTATATTTCAAAAAGGTACTTGTTACTTGGGGTAAACGGTTCTAGAATCGGTCTAGGTTCCACCAAGAACCCGGAACCAACTTGTCAGAATTGGTTCCAAATTTTTGGAACCTGAAACCTATGTTGTCACAAGTTTTGGGATTGGTTCCAGATTCTACTCAAGTTCCACGTATATTCCTAACTGAACAATTGTAGTGAATGATCACCAATGACCACTGTTTGCTATTAGAACTCACTAATTACAACTCATATTTAGACACATGATGGATATGAAACATTAGCAAAGAACAATTCTCAGTCATGCATATTGCAGGACATAAAAGCTCAAATTAGTGATTCGAATATACACACTAATCATCAAGCACCATGAAATACTAGAGGATTGTGTGAAGATATAAGACAAAAAATACAAGACTTGTTTTAAATTCCAAGTTCTGAACCACTTGGAATTTTAAATGTGCCATCAAAACTAGTTATCTAATATTTGAAATCTAAAGCCTACCATGCATACTCTACAACTTGAAACTAAATTGGTTCTCACCGCTCCAATATGAAACCATGAAACCATGCTCACCCCTATTGTCACAAGTTATCCTGGTACTTTTGAGATTTTGGGATACCCATCTACATACAACAAATCTTATCAAGGGTGTAAGTGCAATAACTAAAATTTGCGATATTTTGTTTGGTATTTGTATATATATTGGTTGGTAATTGGCTCCATTTATCATCTATTGACCCAAATAAGGCAAGACCTCGAACTTTTGGCCACTACTAGGAACAAGTCCCCTTTAACTCTTCCTCAATAGCCCATCCCCTCCTTTTCCTACCCAATAACACTGGGCTTGATTGACAAAATCATAAAATCATACTCGAACTCCCTCCAAAGAGAACACCTCCTAAAAACCTATTGTCTCTCTAGCATGTGAAGCATCATGTCATATATAGTTAATGGTAAAATTGAGGTTTCAAGGAAGTTGTCGAGTTGCTCACACGTGGCGCTCCCCACCCCCCCCGCGTGCGTGTTGCTGTCCTTGATGACCCTATAATTTTTTGATGCATTTTCTTCTTTGTTTAGTTGTGTTGCCATTTGGACCGACACTCTTTATATGTATAACATTTGTATATGCTCGAGTTCCAAAATAAAAGATTAATACACCAAATGGAGAAAAATGGTAAAACACTCGGCCTTTTCAAGTTGTTTTATCTATCTTGAATCAAAAAAATGAATTATTTTTTAACAAATCCAGAAAGTTAAATCTTTATCCACATTTATATGTGCTTCAAGTCAAATTAACCCCTATAAATGCATTTTGATAACGAAACTACATATGAAAATAGAACTTGAACAAAAGAAAAATCATTGGAAAGGCATTAGTGGCAAAGGCAATTTTTGAATTTCAAAGTATTAATTGTAATAGACAAATGTTGAACTCAATTAACCAATTAATGTATATGTGAAAATTCTCCAATATTACCCAACCAAACTTGTGAGGCAATAAACCATAATTTGCCCAATGGAAACCTATTCCCAACATGCACAAACACAAGCCCATTGGCCTTTGGCAGGGGGAGATTTTGGGCAGTGGAGTGGAACCGTATGACCATCAGGCACTAACGTTAAATCTTGAAAAGATGCCCACACAAGTCTCAAGGTTGATGCTGATAAGGGACTCATAGTCCTCGCCCTAATCACGACAATCACCTTTCATTCTCTCTCTCTCCATCCCATCTAAGGAATGACAAAATCCTTTCCTAATCCCCACGTTGCTAAGAGAAAATATTAGGCGGGCTAAAATCACCAAGTCACTGTGCTCTGGCTCAATCAGAAGTCGAAACGGGGCTCTACATGGAATCGGGGTCCACTATTATTTTCAATCAAATTTTTGCCAATCCCTCTCTCTCTTCATTAAATGCCACGCCTTCCCTCTCTCTCTCCACTTGCCAGTACTCTTTCTCTCTCTTTCAAAATTGGAAATTGTCTCTCTCTTCGTTGAATGCTGCATCTTCTTCTCCATCAAGTCGCACCAAACCCATTCTTTGTGTTTTTCAATAAACCTTTCCCTCTGGCACCCAATTGCTTCCATTTCCGCATCATCTTCTCATCCTGATTGCTTAGCTCCTACTGCTTCAACATTGCTATGCTCTAAGCTCTCTACTATAGCTTCAATGGCAACTACAACAACTGCAGTTCTAATCGCCCTCACAGCCGTCGTCCTCCTGTCCCTGGCCCTCTCCCCCATTGCCGTGGAGGAGGTCTCCACCCACGTGGCCTACAAGACACCGCTCAGTCGCTCAAGACTTCAACAACTTCACTCAAGAAGAGTCGCCGAGCTCAGCTCGCAACGAATTCCTTGGAGATAGAGAACAACAGCTAGCAATCCTTCTGGAAGTTCACCGATTAGCTCTGCCTCACCAACCTCTCCCTCAACAACTTCACTGCCGCCAAGCTCCCCAATGAGTACCACAACTTCGACACTTGATTGGTGGCAAGATCACCCTCACCCACGCCAACAACAACGACAATGATTTTAACACCGGGTACAATCTTATAAGGAATTTGGTCAACAACGGCTGCAACATGGGGAACACCATTGCCAAGGGCCCAATCTAGCTCAAGGAACCGCTTGGCCTACCCAACAACGTTGACTCGGGCAACTTCAATGGGTTCAACTTTGGGTGAAAGCTCGAGGGGTTTGGCACAGCTGGCATGAATCTAAACAATCTTGTTGAATTTTAGTAATGTAATCACACAAAAAAAAGAATACAAGAATTACAAGGTTCAGCAATGTGCTTACGCTCTCGGAAAAAACTCTCAACTCTCTTATTTTTTGTCATGAGAGTTAAGCTGCCGTTATTCTACAATCTGTATATGGTGGTTGCTACAACAAAGGAAACAAGCAAACCCGAAAAAAAAATCCAAAAAAAGGGAAAAATATCAATATGCATATTTGCCTATAATCTCTCCTTTCATTGAGTAGCAAAACTATCAATATATAGATTTGTCTATAATATCTTATTTCCTCAAATAGGAGCACAAATCCCACAAATATCGCCAATACTCCCCCTCAAGTTGGAGTGAAGACATCGTCAGAGGTCGACTTGTTCACCATATCCTAAAATGCTCCCTTGGATAAAGCTCTGGTGAAGACATCAACAAGTTGATCCTTACTATGAATATGTAGTGTCCTTATTGTCTTGTCTTGAACCTTTTTCCCTTACAAAGTGACAATCAACCTCTATGTGTTTGGTCCTCTCATGAAAGACTGGATTTGAAGCAATGTGTGTTGTCGCCTAATTATCACAAAATAGTTTCGTAGGTTTAGACATGGCATCACAGCCCAATTCTTGAAGTAATAGAAGGAGCCATACTATCTCACTAGTGGCAGTAGCCATGGCTCAGTACTAAGCTTCTACACTAGATCTAGCCACAATTATTTGCTTCTTACTCTTCCAAGTAACTATACTTTTTCCAACAAAAGCGCAAAAACCTATGGTAGATTTTCTATCCATGAGATTCCCGACCCAATCAGCATCAGCAAACCCCACAATCTATGTATTACCATTATTCTTCATCAATATTCCTCTTCCCGGCGAAGCTTTTAGATATTGAAGAAGTTGGTTTATCAACTCCATATGCCCTTCTGTAGGTTTCTACATAAATTAGCTCACATAGCTGACAGAATGAGCAATGTCAAGTCTAGTAATGGTTAAGTAAATCAATCTTCCTACCAAACACTGAAATTGCCCAATATCCTTCAATGGACTTTTCTTAGAGACAGTCTTATTGTTGTAATCCATAGGAGTGCTAGCAAGTTGAATGCCTAACTTATCAATCTCCTTTAGTAGATCTAGCACATATTTCCTTTAAGTCAAGAACAGACCTTTGTCAGAACTTGCTACCTTTATTAGGGGTGTGCATGGTCCGGGTGGGCAGTTCCCACCCTAGAACCGGGAACCGCCCACTAAGGACCGGTTCCAAAATATTGGATCCAAAAACCGTCCATTGGTTCCATGGATCCACCCAAGAACCAGACCGGATTCGGTTCCCGAGTGGATCCATGGAACCGGTCTCACAAGCGAGCGAAGAAAAGAAGCTCCACTAGACACATTGAAAAGATGGTCTACTTAGAGATTTTGCAAATGTTCTCGCGCTTTTTTCTTTACCTCTCTTGATAGATTGCCTCAAATAGAACAATAAGAATTATAAACATGGGGCTTCAAAATTTTAATTTTTTTTTCAACCAAAATAAATTATTTTTTCTAATAAAAATTAATATATATTATTATTATAATACCGGTCTAGTCCGGGTGGGCGGGCGGGCGGATCCCGTAACATCCTGAAAATTGACGCATTTTAGCCCGATTTTTAATCCGATTTTGGGAATCGATTTCTCCGTGATATTAGGACTAAATACTTGGACGTCGCCTCATTTATTTTGGGATTTTCCGTTGGACACGGAAGCGTCGGAAAAAGGAAAAATTGGACCGGGTTTCGGGCCCGCGGTGGCCGGCCCAACACCGGCGACCCAATGGGCCTTGCACCCATTCAGCCCAGCCAAGAGGGGCCCAAGCTGGCCCAAGTTCCTCCATTTCCAGCCCATGGGCTTCTCTCTTGGCCTTTTGCTTTTGTGCCCAAGTGGGTATTGTTTTGCTTGTTTATTGCTTGTTTTTGATTGGTTCTTGAAGCAAGTGGCAAGCCCACTTGCCTTGGCCTTATCCTAGTCTCCAGCAGCTCCTTCTCTCTCCTCTTTCTCCCCAAAATTCGTGCACCAGCCCCCACTCTCTCTCTCCCTTTTCTCTTCCTTTTCTCTTCCATTTCTTTGTTTCTTGCTGCCTTTACTCTTTTCCAGCCGGAAAACAGCCTTGCCACAGTCACCGTGAGCCGCCACCACCGCCCAAAGTGTAGTCCCGGAAGTTAGGAAGCTAGCCACGCACCCCGGTCACCCATCGTCGCCGTTAGCCGCCCGTTTCGGCCTTTTCCGCTCGCCTGCACAGTTCCGCGTGAACAAGTGACCAGCACTGTTTTGGCCCGTTTCGGCCATCGTTTGTCATCCGTTGCCATCCCCGAGCTTACCCCTCGTAGCCCTCGTTCCCCTCTACGCGCCGGTGTCGCGGAATTCCGATACAAGTAAGTTAACTTCCTAATCCTTGTTTAGGGGTTAATCTTGCTTAGGGGTTAATTAGTTTAATTTTTGTGCTTGGTTAATTATGGGTTAGTTTGTTAATGGTGGCTGAGTTAATTAAGCTGACTAGGATTAGATTAATTGACCAGAGTTAGTTTTAAAAGTAACTAGGGTTAATTAATAAAAGTAACCATGGTTAGTTTTAAAAGTAACCAAGGTTAGAATTTAACTATGGTTAGGTTAATTTGACCATGGTTAGGTTAATTTGTTAACCATGGTTAAGTTTATTTATTTTTATTTATTTATTTAATTTCGGACGAAATTACTTGTTCACGGATTATTGTTCACTAATCACCGTTCACGGATTCATGTTCACGGCACTTGTTCATGCGAAGCTAAATTTTGGCTTATTTTGATGTGTTCTTGGTTGTTATGATTTATTGAAGTGTCAATTGTTAATTATACTTGTGAATATTGATGAAATGCGTGATCGAATGCTGATTTGGAAGTTGGATTTTGGAATTGTCAAGTGAGATTGCATGACATATTGCGTGGGATATCAGAAATGGCATGTCGTATGAGCATGAGTGGTGTGCATTCATGACAGAGCAAAGAAAAGAACGAATTGATTGATGATGTGTTGCATGGTCACATTAAGAGGAGAACCCGGCGTTGCCGGAAGACCGCCAATCCTTATGGGGTTGTGCCGTGGCCAGTGGGTCGCTTGACTTCGGTCGGATGCCTGACAGGGAGGGGTTCTATGTGGGACCGCGGTATGGGGGCGGGTCCCAGGCCTCTGTCAGTAGCGGGACTGCGGTAGTGGGCGGGTCTTGTGCTCCTTCGGGAATGCCGTCTTGGGAGTGAGCCCTTGACGTCGCCGTACCTCGAGGTAAAGAGGACGAAGCTGGTTTAGCTAGAACCGCCAACCATAAGGTTGTGCCGTGGCCCAGGAGGAGGGGTCGTAATAATCAGAGCATGTGTGGGTGTGAGATTTGAGAAAGCTGTGTGTGATGCTCTGATTATTCGCATGTCTCTTAATGTCATGATGAGTTAAATGACAGTTTCTACAGGTCGCATGTGCCAAGGCCAGGTAGGGTCGCTTGTGATTGCACCTGTTTATTAAACTGTCTTTTGTGGTTATCTCTCTGAAGTGGTATTGCATTGATTGTTGTATTAGGTTGTATGTTAAACTCCCGAGACGAGCGAAGTTCCTAACCGGGGCTTAGAACTTTAACTTGCTGAGTTTATCTCAACCCGTCGTGGTTAACATTTTCAGGCCCTAGATGATGCAATACCGAGGATCGAAGAGAGCGATCCCTCTGAGGCCCGTGAGTAGGCAGCTGTAGCCTATTTCCTTTTTGACGAGCCTTCCCCCACTTGTACAGGGTTAGGTTAGCTAGGCCGGTCCCTTTTTGAGTAGGCCTTAGCTTGTCGCCTGTAGTAAGGCGTGTATGTATTTGCTAGTATGCTGGCTAACATTCAGATATATAAAATACTAATTGTCTTTCCTCTGCTGCCGTTGTTACTATCCCTGTTGTTTGGTTTGGGAGTTGTTCGTTTCCACATGTGCTTAATTACAAGATGAAATGAATTGGTCGACGACAGTACCTGGGACGTCATACAAATAGACCTCAAGTGAAATGGGGTTGCCGCATGCTCGAGAGTCGGGGCGTGACAAATCCACCCATGGAACCGAGAACCGAACCGGTCCCTTTAGGAATCACCTATTTCGGGCCGGTCCGGTTCGGGTCCGAGCGGTCCCGGCGGATCCCGATTCTTTTGCACACCCCTAACCTCTATACCCAAAAAATACCTCAATTTTCTTAGATCTTTAATGTCAAACTCCTTTCTCAACAATTGCTTAAGTTCTATAACACTTGTTAAGTTATTGCTAGTAATAATAAGATCATCAACATAAATGAGAATAACAATAGTACCTTCACCAACTGTTTTAGTAAACATCAAAGAATCAGCCGCGCTTCTTTTGAAATCAAATCTAATGAGTGCATAACTCAATTTTCCATACCATGCTTTAGGCGACTATTTGAGACCATATATTGCCTTCTTCAATTTGCAAGCCATTCCCTTGTTATTCTCTAAGGAATGTCCTAGAGGGAGATCCATATAGACCTCTTCCTCCAAGTCTCCTTAGAAGAAGGCATTTTTCACATCCATCTGAAACAACAGCCAGCTACAGTTAACTGCTACAGACAAAAGGACACGAACAATGTTCTTTTCACTATAGGAGTAAATGTTTTCTTGTAGTCTATCCCATAGGTTTGAGTATATTCTTTTGCGACAAACCGAGCTTTGTACCTCTCAATCGAACCATCACTATTGTGTTTGATCTTGTAATTCCATCAGCATCCAATTGTTTTCTTCTTGTTTGGCAATTTACCTATATATTATGCTAAAAAACCCTGTTAAACACAATAAATCAATTTTAGTTTAGAGAGAGAAGGTAAAAATTATTATGTAGATGAGCCTCAATATAGGGAAAGCATGAGTTTTTCAACATCAATGATTTCGTTCGTCGTTTTTTTCTACAATGAAATTCCATATGGAAAAAGACGAGTTTGCAAATCGATTGGCAAGGGTTGATTTGAAGACCGGTGAAATTCTAGGAGAGTAAGAGAAAAGACATGGCCTTATTGTTGTAACTCCTAGTCAATCCAAGTCACGAAAGAATCGTACTACATGCTTCTTCCTACTCTTTTCTTTACCGTCTTCTCTCTTTTAACCGGCAACCAATTTTGACTTTGATCTCTGACTTTCACACGGGCTTTATTCCATCGCACCAAGCTAATCGCACTTGAGAAAAGCAGAAGCTATCGTAGGTCCTAGATAAAAGTACGAGTTTTGGTGAATTTCAATCTAAGCCGTCACTTGAACAACCATTTTGTGCAATAGCAATTTGAGGCCTGATATTTGATTCCCTCGCTTCTTCCACTACTCTAGGTTGATATTTCAAATGAGGAAAATCCCATTATTTTTCACCACTCACCATCATCGGCCATCCTTTCCTTTTGCCGTTTTGTCGATTGGAAAGGAAAAAATTGTGGAAGGCAGCTGCAAATGATTTACGAAATCAAGCAAGCATCTTGGAAATTCTTCCTAGTCCTTGGTCGTTTTAATTCACCCAAAATACCCCAAGTGGAAGAGAGTTGTTTGCCCTTTGGGACGTTGCGCGGAGACAAGGCAAGAACGATGCCAGGCTAAAAGTGAAGAAAGAAAAGACTTGGGGTCCGCGTCTGCTTTGATTTTCCGTAGAGACGGGTGCGAAAAAATCCAACGCTCGCCATCCGATTTGGGATCTTTTGTTGTTCTCTATGTATTCACTATTTTTTTTCCTCTCGGATACTTCTTGAGCATCTTCTAAGGATTCTGTCATGTTCCATCTTTTCTAAAACCGATGGTTTTAAACCCTCCGATGCCCCAATCCACACTTTTTTTGTATTCATTCAATTCACTTCCCCACGCTGGAATTGATTTTTTATTTTATGACGAAAGTATTTAGTTTAAATTGGCAAATTTGGATTTTATGAAGGACTTTTACTATGTGTTTCAGATCAATTACTTCATCTGAAATGTTTGCTCTTAATTGCGTGGAGGAGTGACTCTATGCCACAGGTCCCATCCTTGATCATTGGACCAAGCCAACCCCGTGACAATTGGGATGGGTTGCCCTTTTCCCCTCCTTTTCAATCATTTCATGTTCTCCCACTTGAATATCTAAAAAAGGTAAGTTCTCCATGAAATTCTTAGGGTTAAAATGGCTCTTTCTTTTAGCTCCCCACTTTGGAACACTTTCTTTAGTTGGAATAAGGTTCAAAGTCCTCATATTCGAATGACCAAAATATCTGGCATAAATAAAATAAAATTGCTTTCCACTCCTCTCTCTTTTCTCCTTTAACAGCTGCCAAAAGACCTCCTCTATGATTGATCTTTTGTGTCTTAACCTCCTCTATATCCAAGCGACTACCCGCGAGGTTGGAATTGCCTAGCCATGGTGAGGCCGACGGTGAGGTCAAGCCTCACCGGTGGCTAGGCAAGCTCGGCCTCACTAGATTTGGGCAAGGTTGACATTGCCTTGTCGAGGCCGACGACACTTCAACGAGATCGTCTACCCTTGTCTGACTAGTCACTGGCCATGGTCAAGGTCAGTGACTGACCGACGGCTGACTAAAGGAAAAAGAAGAAGAAAAGAAAAAGAAGCAAACTGGAGAAAAAAAAGAGGAAAAAGACTTCATTATGAAATTTTTCCTAAAAATAAAGAAGTAATATTTTTATTTTTTTATTTTGTTCAAAATCTACTTTCGGAAAAAGAAATAATAAAAAAGTTATCAAATAGATTTCTATTTTTTATTTTATTCCTATGAACAAAAGGATAAAATTGGGCATGGTTTGACTTGTTATTAAACATGCCCTAATTTGGATTTGTGGTGCTTTCGTCCCTCATGCTGCCATTGCTCATTTACTATTGCCACATGCTTACTACCGCGACACCATATGCTCGCCATTGTCGCATAACACTAATGAATGGTACTATATTTGTGACTTCACATGTGCAGGCACTCTCTCACGCATAGGTACATGCTTACCTGCTCACTTCTTAAAAGTTGATTAGTATTTGCTTAGAAGGAAAAGTGTCAAAAAAGTCCAAAACTTATTGAATTTGTATCGATTTAATTCTAAACCTTCTAATTGTGTCAATTTAGCTCTTAATCTTTTGACTTAGAGCTAATTAGTCAGTTTGGCTAATTTGCTCGAATACTATTGACATGGATGTTGGCTATCTTATGTGGAATGATCAACACTCTCATGGAAATTTTTTTTTAAATTGTGTTTTAATAATTTTTTATTTTTTATTTTTTTGGTTCTTTTTTGTTTTTAAGCGAGGGGAACCCTTGCTGGCCACTAAAGGAAAGAGGAGAAAAAAAGGAAATAAATCAAAAATCAAAAATTATTAAAATATTGTCAAAAAATGTTTACGTCAACACTGACCAAATCATGTATGATAGCGGATGTCTGCATTAGCAATATCTTACCAAAATTAACAGGAAGTATTAAATTGGCTCTAGGTGAAAAGGTTGAGGACTAGATTGGTACAATTAAAAATTTTGGCACTAAATTGGCACCAATGCAATATCTTCATAACTTTTATAACACTTTTCCTTTTGAGAATAATAGATGAATTATTTGAATCTTGACCCATTATAATATGGCTTATTGACGTGTCAATCATTTAGAAAAAGTAAATGCAAAAAGTAAAATTTGCATCATAAACGTAGAGGGCCTTAAAGGTTAGCCCTCCAAAAGAGTTTGTCTCATGTTATTTGATCACAATATATCACTCGTATATTTATTTTGCAAATCATTTACATATACACTTGAAACTATTTTGAGTAAAACTAATGATAAAATGAATTCCTTTGAACATAAGCTAATTGTCAACAATAGAGAAACAAAGGTCTTGACATTAAGGAAGATAGCACATAAAACGTGAGAATTCAACTCTTCCGTCATAAAGAGGTTTTGATAAGGTGCCTCGAGGGCAATACTTAATCATCTCAGCTATTTAATGCAGAAGACTAGGGTGGGTTTGGTTCAACTTTACAAGTAAGTTTTCAGTGTAATACAAATGTTGAAAACCAAAACCCTTTGACAAAATGCAAATTGCATTTGGCAAAGCCTCTTTACAAAAAGAGTTTGGGTTCAAGTAGTATTTGGCAAAAAATAAATTTACAATAGACTTTAGTTGTTCTTTTTCGTTGGAGCTAGGTCTATAGTTGCTAATGAGACAGATCTTGTGCTGGCAGCCGCTAGCTAAGGTTGCCCAACCTTGAGCGACCTCCAGTAAGGGTTGCATGACCTAGGCAAGGGCCACCTAAGGTTGCACGACTTGGGGCAACCCTCAGCAAGGCTCACGTGACCCAGGCGGCACACGAAAACCACCTAGGTCATGCGACCTCAAGTGTGGGGCACCTGAGGTCACGAGACCCAAGCAACTGGCAAAAGTCACCTAGGTTGCACGGCCTTCTCCAGCCTTTCACCAACTAGATTGGGCCTTGCCGACTGCTCTTGCACGAAGAAGTTGAATAGTTACAAGGAGAGGCAAAATCAAAAAAACTAAAGACTTGGTGAGGGTAATTATAGAATGAAAAAAATACTTTAATCCTAGTTTCAACACTTTGCAAATACAACTTTGGAAGGTTAGATGGGAGTAGCATGTGCTTTCAACATTCTCAAGACTAACACTTAGCCGTAAGTTATTTCAAATTGCTTGCCAAATGCTCCAATATTTCTTTAAAGTCCTCGTAGGCTAAAAGCCCATGTGAAGTGCATTATGTCTAGATCTATTGTGTGTAAAAAGTGAAGAAGTTTCAAGAAAGATAGAAAAAAAAAAACGTGATTTGACTTATTTTAGTATATAAATTTAAATCGATTTTAAAGATGAGAAATTTTTAGATTTTATATCCCTGAAAGATTCATGCAGTAACAAAATGTGTTGTTTACCTATTTCAATCAATTACCATTTGTCCATTGCTAGGCAATTATGGTTTATAGGAAGTAATGACTTTTCATCAGATTTTTGGGTGATATTTTGAGGATGAAATTTGCCCTTGAGTACGTTTTATAATAATTGAAAATTAGATGATCCAACGTAACAACAAGAGACACACTAATAGCAATCTAAAAAAATAATGTACTAAATAATTCATACATGTATTTCTACTCTATTATATAGAAAATCCAATATTTAAAGATGTAATCTGTGTATGGACATATGATATATACATATAAGTATACACATTTTATATGTATAGAAGTTAAACGAATGATGTGACTCAACATACAAAAAGGGAGTCCATGGACATAAAGAAAGTGCATTGGTCCTGTCCCAGGATTAACAGGTCATTAAGTCTTCCACCGATAATTGTTTTGGTCAACAAAACAAAAGAGAGGAGGACATATATTTGTTGAAAAGCATCCGATTATTCTTTTGCCTTTACATACTTGTTTTTCTTTTTCTTTTTGGCCTGTTTTACATGTAGAATGACGGAATTAGTCACATTATATGCCCTATTTAAGTGGAAAATTTTTTACAAAAAAAAAAATGCCTCTGCAATATGTCAAAAGTAAGGGAAAAAAAAGGTTCACAAAATAAGCATATTCTTAAATTGCATTTGAAAAAGTTGTAACTCAAAACAAAAATTAAAGATCATGACCAAATTTCGGAAAAAAAATGGCAATGAAAAACGTTGAACTTATATTGAGAAGAAAAAAAGTTACAAAAATATATTGAATTTATGTGAATTCAGCACCTCACAAACGTCCAACTTGTGA
This sequence comes from Corymbia maculata, assembly GCA_014182735.1. Taxonomy (NCBI): domain Eukaryota; kingdom Viridiplantae; phylum Streptophyta; class Magnoliopsida; order Myrtales; family Myrtaceae; genus Corymbia; species Corymbia maculata. Next base: position 12,331,850 of record CM024689.1, on the reverse strand, counting down.
AAGCATGCACTATTCAGCATGTATAATTGTATATGATGTGATTACATTTAGACCCTTAATTCTAAACTTGTTTTCCCTTTTCTTTTTAACTCTTCTCAGGTGATTAGGTCTGGACCGGCCTGGACCATTCGTCTCATTCTCAAGTATAATTGTCTGGATTCTCTTGCCTTTAAACCTCCTATAAATTCACTCACCCTCCTTCATTGGCACTTCAAGGTGCAAAAACCAAGAAAAAACAAAGGGAAGAGAGAGATCCAGTTCAGTGATACTTCCCTTCAGTGCCTTCGCGGTAATTTAGCTACTAGTATGGGAGGCAACAACAGGCAGAAGAAATCTTCGTCTTCCTTCTCGCTCATGAGCTTGTTCAAGCCTCGGAGGGCGCACCGGGAGGATGCTTGGGAGCGGGACTCCGCAAGCCCGAAGAAAATATATCCAAGCGACTACGACAACGGCCGATATGTCGCTGAGCCTGGCATCGACAAGAAAGCAACGGCCTTCATCGCCAAGTTCCACGAGACCCGAGTTATGGAATCCGAACGCCACGAGACCCCAGTCATGGAATATGAACGCCAAGTGATCTCGCTCTAAAACAGCCCAGCGCCCCCCCTCCCCCCGGGGGGCCTTTTTGGGGGCGAATTGGCTCCTACATTTAGAGTTCTATATGTGTTTGTTCATTGTCTTCTTTACTGTTTGGACTACTTCTTGTATCTTGTACATGTATGTAGCTGAACTCAAGTGTTATCCTCTAATTAATACAGTTGTATAAAAATAAATCTCTCCGTTGGTTACCAGCTGACGAATGTTGCAGTTGCAGTTGCGAATTTCGTAGTACGTTCATAGCTCTTACTCTTCGACTTGCCAGCATTGTTATAGTTGCTTTGTATAAAAATCAGCCTCTCAAAATAGCATATACCGTCGTTTTACATTACTTTCGCTTTCGTATTGCTGCAAAATATTCATCTTATGTTTGCTTTTTTGTCATATTTGTCCACTGGTGCATTTGAGTGAGAGAGTAATGCACGCACACAACACACAGTCAGATCTCTTCTATTGAAGAGATGATGCTCAGTCGTTTCAAGAACAATACTTAACCGAGTCCACCACTCAACGTACAGGGATCGAATTGAGCACATTGCATTTGTGATTTAATGCCTGAGATGCAGTGGAAGCTAGCTTTTGGTGAGCCTTAGCTTTTGGGAAAAGAGGAGGCGAGAGAGCTAAGGAACTTGCCCGTCTCTGTCAAAATAATCTTTTACCTAGATATTATGCAAAAAACCTGCTAAGCACAATGGATCAATTTCAGTTTAGAGAGAACGTAAAACTTATTATGTAGATGAGTCTCCATATAGGTAGAGCATGTTTTTTACAACATGGATGATTTTGTTCATCGCTTTTTTCCCGAATAAAATTCCATATGGAAAAAGACAATTTTGCAAATCAGTTGGCAAGGGTTGATTTGAAGACCGGTGAAATTTTAGGAGAGTAAGAGAAAAGACATGGCCTTATTGTTGTAACTCCTAGTCAATCCAAGTCACGATAGAATCGTACTACATGCTTCTTCCTACTCTTTCCTTTACCCTCTCCTCTTTTTTAACCAGCAACCAATTTTGACTTTGATGTCTGATTTTCACACGGGCTTTATTCCATCGCACCAAGCTAATCGCACTGAGAAAAGCAGAAGCTATCGTAGGTCCTAGATAAAAGTACGAGTTTTGGTGAACTTCAATCTAAGCCATCACTTGAACAACCATTTTGTGCAATAGCAATTTGAGGCCTGATATTTGATTCCCTCGCTTCTTCCACTACTCTAGGTTTATATTTCAAATGAGGAAAATCCCATTAGTTTTCACCACTCATCTTCTTCGGCCATCCTTTCCTTTTGCCGTTTTGTCGATTGGAAAGGAAAAAATTGTGGAAGGCAGCTGCAAATGTTTTACTAAATCAAACAAGCATCTTGGAAATTCTTCCTAGTCCTTGGTCGTTTTAATTCACCCAAAATCCCCCAAGTGGAAGAGAATTGTCTTCCCTTTGGGACTTTGTGCCAAGACAAGGCAAGAACGTTGCCAGGCTAAAAGTGAGGAAAGAATAGACATGGGGTCTGCGTCTGCTTTGCTTTTCCATAGAGGTGGGTGCAAAAAAATGCAATGCTCACCATCCGATTTGAGCTCTTGAGGTGTTCTCCATGTATTCAACTTTTTTTTTCTTTTTCTCTTGGATTCTGTTTGAGCATCTTCTAAGGATTCAGTCATGTTCCATCTTTTCTTAAAACCGATGGTTTTAAAGCGTCCATTGCCCCCATTCCATACCTTTTGTGTATTCATTCAATTCACTTCCCCACTTTGGAATTGATTATTTTTTATTGATGAAATAGTTTAGTTTAAACAGGTAAATCACGATTTTATGGAAGACTTTTACTGTATTGTTCACATCAATTATTCCGCCCGAAATGTTTGCTCTTAGTAGCGTGGAGAAGTGATGTTATGCCACAGCTCCGTTCCTTAATCATTGGACCAAACCAACCCTGCGATATTGGGGACAGGTTGCCCTTTTCCCCACCTTTTCCATCATTTTCTGTTCTCCCACTTGAATATCTGAAAAAGGTAATATCTTTATGAGATTCGTAGGGTTAGATCTGTTTCATTCTTTTAGCTTGCCACCGTGGAACACTTTCTTTAGTTGGAATACGGTTCAAATTCTCATATTTGAACGACCAAAATATCTGGCATGATTAAAATAAAATAGCTTTCCACTCCTCTCTCTTTCCCCCTTTAACAACAGCTAAAAAACCTCCTCTATGACTGATCTTTCGTGTTTTGACGTTGCTTTAAAGCTACAAAGTCAAAAATTCAAACCTAACATATTTGTAATTAAATACATCAAACGCCTATTATAGGTTATATTCTGCCTTTGAGTTCAATCATTCGGAGATTCTACAAGTAAATTCAAACTTCGGTCAAAAAAAGTCCCAGATGCCCTATGAGCAGAGTAATCTGGATTCAAACCCTAGCTGATTCTTGCGTGGAAGTTGTAAAGTTACCTCTAGGTGAATTTGAACCATTAATCATTGGAAGCTTTCCCTGCTTTATGGAAAGAGAGCATCGCGTTGAATGTGCTCTTTTGCTTGTGCTATTTGAATTCAAGCCTCCATCCATTCGCCATTTTGGGTGTAGCAGCAGAATCTGAATGATGGGATTTCAAGAAACCTCTCTCGACCGTACAATTCTTCTTAGAAGTCTCGATAGAATTAGTACCATCCCATTTAGCAAAAACTTGATTTATGACCTTATGGTAACACTCCAATTTCTTCATTTCTGTTCTTTTATTTTTCGGAACAAAAAAAGGAATAGAATATGTTTAGTAATGTCAGTTAATTTTTCAATTCCCCGAAATAGATTAGTAATTAGGGAATAGATTTGGAATAAAAATAAGAAACAGAAAAAAATTACTTCTTTTTTTCCAAGAATAATTTATAAAACCAAGTCTTCTTTTTTTTTCCTTCATCTTCCTCCTCTAGTAAGTTGTTGGGCCTTGACAATGGCTGGGAATTGGCTAGAGATGAGGAGGCCAACCTCACCATGGGCCAACAAGGCTTTCTCGAGGCCCGACAATAGGCTTGCAAAGGAAGAAGAAGAAACGGAAAAAATAGAAAAATCTTTTAGAAAATTATTTAAAAAATTAAAAAGAAATTATACATCACCAAAAAAAAAAAAATTGATGGTCATACCATTCTTATTCTTTTTATATTCCGAAAATAAAATTTTTTATAGTTATCAAAATCATTTAAATGCTCTAAAACTTGTTTAGGGAACATAATAAATAAATAAATAAATAAAAGCTAGTTCTAAGTAAAAAATGGTTTCCTAAAACACAAGGGTTACCAAACCTACCCTTAATTATCCGATATGGGAAAATTATGTACATTTCTCAATCTAGTAGAATTTTGAAAGAGCTCATTTGATTGGATTCAAGAGTGAAACTTTAAATAGTAGCACTAAAAATAAAAACAAAAACTAGTCCAGCATGGAAAAAGCAACCACCGCGGGAAGCGGTTAGCTAGGAGAGCTGTTGCGAAATAAATATGAACGGTAACAGACCTTGTAATTAAAGTCAAATGCGTACCAATGAAATTACCATAGGAACCACGGAGGAATAAAATAGAATACAAAAGATTATCCTAAATCAATTTTGAATACAAAAAATGAATCAAACAATTACAGAATTACAACTGTTCACACACTCAAGTGTTTTCAATCCTATAGTGTTTAACTTCACGTAATTGCTTGATAAAATAAATGGGTTGAAATGCTCACATCTTCATGAAGAAAACGCATTAGTTGTACGCATGCTTCTCTGGTTGATTTGCTGCTATTGTGTAGAAATCTTCGTTCTTCCGTTGATCATGCATGCACAAGTCTTGTGAGATATAGAGATGAGCAAAATAACTGTTTTGGATAGGAGGGTAGACGTGTTCAGAGCATTTCGGAAGCTTCACGTGTTGGGCCGCATTAGAACACATAAATTGCCCCTTCAGCAAAACATCATTTAAAGAATAGGAAGGAGCACGTGTGGTCTTAAAAAAGGAAGATATAATGTTTCTCACAAAGTTGGTCAAAAGAATTCTGACCAAATTAAACGACTTGTAAATGTCCCACTTTCAAAGTCGTCCATATATCACAAATTGATCTATATCCTCCGATTTCAATCGGGTTTGCAGATAAGCTCAAATTGAAGATACAATTTGATAGCGAGAATGACCTCCATCATGGTGGTTTGTGCTCATTGTTGTGGTAGAGAGAGAGAGGTAACTTTAGTGACCACTAGCCATCATCACAGGGCACAACCACCCCAGGGTAGCCGCCTAGGCACAACTTTGTTGTGGCACAAAGAGAGATAGTCCCAAGCATCCACCACAACGGGTGTCGACCACCCCCACGGTGATTGCTGCACAGTGCCCCAGCTACCCCCACGGTGGCATCACTATTTATCCTCCAAGCCTCAAATGCGATTGTCCTTCTCTCTTTCGCCATTTTACATTTTTTCGTTACAAAAAATTCTATTGCCCAATCTTAGGCGGGATAAAAATCATCCACCCCTTGGACCTGAGATAGATTATCTAGAATTTTATCCTACCTAATCCAAATATATGTCCAATGCAGATGGATAACCAAATCCAATCCAAGCCCTTATTTGGGCCACATAACTGGGCCTTGATCCTCTCACTTATTTTGCCCGATTAATTAACCCACAACAGGGTGCGAGGGAGAGAGTATGAGGGCTGGAATTGCAATCCTATCACGGTTCTTTTTTTGATACAGCTAAAATACTATATAGTTCCTATCTGCGAAAATTTTAAAAACTCAAGGATTGTGATTACAAAACACACTACTCTTTTATATTTCAAAAAGGTACTTGTTACTTGGGGTAAACGGTTCTAGAGTCGGTCTAGGTTCCACCAAGAACCAACTCATTAGAATTGTTTTCCAAATTTTTGGAACCCAAAACCTATGTTGTCTCAAGTTTTGGGGTTGGTTCCAAGTTCTACTCAGTTTCCATTTATATTCTTAACTGAACAATTGTAGTGAACAATCACTAATGGCCATTGTTTACTATTATAATTCACTAATTACAACTCATACTTAGACACATGATAGATATGAAACATTAACAAAGAACAATTCTCTGTCATGCATATTGCAAGAAATGAAAGCTCAAATTAGTGATTTGAATATACATACTCATCATCAAACACTATGAAACATTACAAGATTGTATAAAGATATAAGACAAGAAAAATACAAATCTTGTTTTAAATTCCAAGTTTTGAACCACTTAGAATTTTAAACGTGCCATCAAAACTAGTTATCTAATATTTGAAATTTAAAACCTACCATGTATACTTTGCAACCTGAAACTAGTTTGGTTCTCATCGCTCCAATACTCCAATTCTCGATTTTACTATGAAACCATTCTCACTAGTTTGAGATTTTAAGATTTTGGTGTACCCATCTACAAACAAAAAATCTTATCAATTTTTATTTTATTTTATTTTTTTTTTTTTTTGAATATCAAAAAAAAAAAAAAAAAACAAAAAATCTTATCAAGGGCGTAAGTGCAATAACTAAAATTTGCCATATTTTTTTTGGTATTTGTATATATATTGGTTGGTAATTGGCCCCATTTATCATCTATTGACCCAAATAAGGCAAGACCTCAAACTTTTGGCCACTACTAGGAATGAGGAGTCTTTAACTCTTCCTCAATAGCCCATTCCTCCTTTTCCTACCCAATAATGCTGGGCTTGATTGACAAAATCATGCTCGAACTCCCTCCAAAGAGAAAACCTCCTAAAAACCTATTGTCTCTCTAGCATATGAAGCATCATATCATATATAGTTAATGGTAAAATTGAGGTTTTAAGGAAGCTGTCGAGTTGCTGACACATGCCCCCCCTCTCTTGGGTGCATTGCTATCATTGACGACCCTATAATTTTTTGATTTGTTTTCTTCTTCGTTTAATTGCATTGCCATTTGGACCAACACTCTTTATATGTATAACATTTGTATATGCTCAAGTTCCAAAATAAAAAGATTAATACACCAAATGGAGAAAAACAATAAAACACTCGGCCTCTTCAAGTTGTTTTATCTATCTTAAATCAAAAAATGAATTATTTTTTAACTAATCTAGAAACTTAAATCTTTATCCACATATATATGTACTTGAAGTTAAATAACCCCTATAAATGCATTTTGATAACGAAACTACAGATGAAATAGAACTTGAACAAAAGAAAAATCATTGGAAAGGCATCAGAGGCAAAGGCAATTTTTGAATTTCGAATTATCAATTGTAATAGACAAACGTTGAACTCAATTAACCATTTAATGTAAATGTGAAGATTCTCCAATATTACCCAACCAAACTTGCAAGGCAATAAATCATAATTTACCTTATGGAAACCTATTCCCAACATGCACAGACACAAGCCCATTGGCCTTTGGCAAGGGAGAGATTCTAGGCAATGGAGTAGAACCGTATGATCATAAGGCACTAACATTAAATCTTGGAAAGACGCCCACACATGTCTTGAGGTTGATGCTAATAAGGGACTCATAGTCATCGCCCTAATCACGACGGTCACCTTTCATTCTCTCTCTTCATTTCACCTAAGAATGACAAAGTCCTTTCCTAATCCTCACATCGCTCAAAGAAAATATTAGGTGGACCATGACCGCCAAGTCACTACGAGCTAGCTCAATCAGAAGTCGACAAGTATTGTCTCTCTTTCTCTCTCATCGTTGAATGCTAGGTCTTTTTCTCCATCAAGCCACACCAAACCCATTCTTTGTGTTTTTCAAAAATCTTTCCCTCCGACACCCAACCGCTTCCATTTCTGTAGTGTCTTCTCATCCTAATCGCTTAGCTCCTATTGCTTCGACACTGCTATGCTCTGAGCTCTCTATTGCAACATCAATGTCAGCTACGACGGTCACGGTTCTGGTGGCTCTCGCGACCATCGTCCTCCTATCCCTAGTCCTCTCCCCTGCTGCTATGGAGGAGGTCTCCACCCATGTGGCCTACAAAGCACTGGTCAATCACTCGAGACTTCAACAACTTCACTCAAGAAGCGCCACCGAGCTCAACTTGTGATGGATTCTTTGGAGATAGAGAACAACAACTAGCAATCCTTCTAGCAGTTCAGCGACTAGCTCCGCCTCGCCAACCTCTCCCTCAACGACTTCACCACCGCCAAGCTCCCCAATGAGCGTTGCAACTTGGACACTCAAGTCGGTGGCAAGATCGCCCCCGTCCACACCAACATCAACAACAACAATTTTAACATCGGGTACAATCTCCTAAGGAATCTGGTCAACGACGACTGCAACGCAGGGAACACCGTTGCCAAAGGTCCAAGCCAGCTCGAGGAACCGCTTGGCCTACCCAACGACGTCGGCTCGGGTGACTTCAATGGGTTCAACTTCATGTGGAAACTTGACGGGTTCGACATGGCCGACGCGAATCTAAACGATCTTGTTGAATTTTTAGTAAAGTAATCACAAAAAAAAAAAAGAACACAAGAATTACAAGGTTTAGCAGTCCTCGGACAAAACTCTCAACTCTCTTTATTTTTTGTCATGAGAGTTAAGCCGCCATTATTTTGCAATTTGTATACAAGGGTTGCTACAACAAAGGAAATGAGCAAACCCGAAAAAAAAAAATACAAGGAAACTCCAAAAAATAGGAAAAAATATCAATATGCATATTTGCCTATAATCTCTCCTTTCCTTGAGTAGCAAAACTATCAATATATAGATTTGTCTATAATCACTTATTTCCTCAAATAGGAGCACAAATCTCTGCAAATATGACCAATAGTACCCCTCAAGTTGGAGCGAAGACATTGTCGGAGGTCAACTTATTCACCATATCTTGAAATACTCCCTTAGATAAAGCTTTTGTGAAGACATCAGCAAGTTGATCCTTTTTACGAATATATGGTGTCTTTATTGTCTTGTCTTGAACATTTTCCCTTATAAAGTGACAATCGACCTCTATGTGTTTGGTTCTCTCATGAAATATTGGATTTGAAGTAATGTGTGTTGTCGCTTGATTATCATAGAATAGCTTAGACATGGCATCACAACGCAATTCTTGAAGTAATAGAATGAGCCATATGATCTCACTAGTGGCAATAGCCATGGCTCGGTACTCAGCTTTTGCACTAGATTTAGCCATTACTGTTTGCTTATTACTCTTCCAAGTAACAATATTTTTTCCGACAAAAGTGAAAAAACTATGGTAGATTTTCTATCCATGAAATTCTCAGCCCAATCAACATCAACAAACCCCACAATCTCTATATTACCATTATTCTTCATCAATATTCCTCTTCCCAACGAAGCTTCTAGATATCAAAGGAGCTAGTTTAGCAACTCCATATGCCCTTGTGTAGGTTTATGCATAAATTGGCTTAGATAGCTAACATAATAAGTAATGTCAGGTATGGTAATGGTTAAGTAAATCAAACTTCCTACCAAAAGCTGAAATTACCCAAGGTCCTTTAATGGTGTTTCCTTAGACATAGTCTTACTGTTGTGATCCATAGGAGTGCTAGCAATTTTAATGCCTAACTTACCAGTCTCCTTTAGTAGATCTGGACATATTTCCTTTGAGTCAAGAATAGACCTTTGTCAGAACTTACTATCTCTCTACCCAAAAAATACCTCAATTTTTCAAGATCTTTAATGTCAAATTGCTTGCTCAACAACTACTTAAGTTCCGCAATACCTATTAAGTTACTGCTAGTAATAATAAGATAATCAACATAAATGACAATAACAACAGTACATTCACCAATTGTTTTAGTAAACATCAAAGAATCAGCCACGCTTCTTTTGAAACCAAATCTAATGAGTGCAGAACTCAATTTTCCATATCATGCTCTAGGAGACTATTTGAAACCATATATTGCCTTCTTCAATTTGCAAGCCATTCCCTCATTATTCTTTGAGGATGTCCTGAAGAGAGATCCATACAAACCTCTTCCTCCAAGTAGACTTGGAGGAAGGCATTCTTAATATCCATCTAAAATAATGACCAGCTATAGTTAACTACTATAGGTAGAAGGACACAAACAGTGTTCATTTTCACTACAAGAGCAAATGTTTCCTTGTAGTCTATCACATAGATTTGAGTATATCCTTTTGCGACAAGCCGAGCTTTGTACCTCTCAATTGAACCATCACTATTGTGTTTGATCTTGTAAATCTACTAACATCCAATTATTTCTTCCCGTTTAGCAATTTAACAAGTTCCCAAGTGTGGTTATGGTCCAATGCCCAAAGCTCATCTTTCATGGCATTCACCCACACACTGCTTCTACATGCTTCCAAGAAGGTATTGAGTTCTTGTTGATTTTTAATGGAAGATAAGAAACTTAAATAATTATGGGAAATTCTTTCATACCCAATAAAATCTTGAATGGGATGCTAAGCAATATGATATGTTGTGCATTGAAGGCCTTGGAATGCGTGATGATCTTCAGATTGGAGTCGAGGTAATGGGTGCCGTATCTATTGGAGCCACATCTGCTACATTTTCAGTCCCAACTTCCAAATTAGTTGTATCTATTGTAGTATCAGGAAAGGTAGTGACATTAGGGGTAGTATTAGTATTTTCCATGTTGCCATTTTTTAATATTCATAGGATGTCTCCCTTGAGCAACCATTGTTGGAATTTCCTCTTGATCCAACATTGAATTTTCGATGGGTTAGATAGGAAGCAAAAATTCAAAATAATCATATTGCTCCCCCTGAATTTGATTACTAGCAAAAAAACATGTGAGTCTCATCAAAGACAACGTCACGAGAAATATAAACACGTCTAGTACTTGGTTCATAGCATCTATATCCCTTCTTGACATTCGAGTATCACACAAACACACACTTTCATGCCATAGATCCAGCTTATCACCAGATTGAGAATGCACATAACACACATTCGAAAATTCTTAGGTGAGAGATACCAATTTTTTGGCCATACAGACTTTCAATTGGAACATTTTACCCCAACACCTTACTAAGCAAATGGTTGATTAAGTAGCAACTAGTAAGACTACATTCGCCAAATATGTCTTGGGTAAATTTCGTGAGAATAACAATGCTCGGGTAACCTCAAGTAGATGCCTATTTTTCCTTTTTGCAACTCCATTCTACTATGAAGTTCCCATGCAAGAGGTCTAATGAATGATTCCCAGGCCACGCAATATCATTTGAAAAGCTTGATTGGTATATTCAATTCCATTGTCTGTATGAAGAATCTTCATTGTACTATTAAACCGATTTTTCACCATACCACAAAAATCTTGAAACACGATCATAACTTTACTTTTGGATTTAAGCAAATAAAGCCATATGGGATTTATCATCAATAAATGTAAGAAAATACTTGAACCTCTCCTTAGAGTCAATGAGAGAAGCCCCCCAAACATCCAAGTGAACTAAATCAAAAAACTAGTCTGATTTATGTGTGCTATGTGGAAATGGTAACCTATGCTTGGCATAATGACAAGGATCACAACAATTGGAATCATAACTTAAAGTCATATCAAGGGATGTAACACCCGATCAGAGGGATGACCCAAATGCCAATGCCACAACCGAGAAGTGTCCACAATCTTCCTTTGTGTCATCAATGCTTCGTTCTTGAGGCCTATCTTATAAAGCCCATTATGTAACTGCCCTTCACCAATCATCCTCTTGGTGGTTCGATCTTGAAATAAGACCTTTTGAGGAGTAAAAATAACATTGCAATTCCACTGATTAGTATATTTGCTAACTGACATTAAATTCGAGGATAATATGGGTACCAATAATGCTTCGAAATTAATTGAGAAAATTTTAATTTGTCCAACACCCTTAGTTGGAACCTGTCCACCATTAGCAATAGTAATAGATGGATATGACACGCTTGAAGTAATACTGGATAGCAAATTTGGAGAACTACACATGTGGTATGTAGCCCTAGAGTCAGTAATAAACAGAGTTTGAATAAAACTGAGTAAGCATGAACATTACCAGATGTCATGGCCAAATTTTCAGTTTCAATGCCTGAAGCATTCGTCTCATTGCCATGTATCTGAAGTAATTGTTGAACTTGTTAAGACAAAGCCTCCGACTTGGATTGAAAATCATTCGGATTGTCTTGGACTACTACCTTAGTTTCCAAACCCTTGTCTTTGGAAAGACACAAATGTAGATGAAGGACCCAGCACTACTCTTTGGAATGGCCATCACATTTGCAATGGTCACAATGAAATCATGATGGCTTCTTAAATTTTCCTTTGGCAAATCACGCAATAGGGTCTCCTTGCTTCATGTTGATAGCATTGTGGGCCAATTGTTCACCAAGCTCTCCTAATGCAATTGGAGTTGAAGGGATGACACGTCTCCTTGTTTCCTCACGTCGGATTATGGCACAGACTTCATTGAAAGTAGGTAGTTGAGAACTCATAAGAATTTGACATTTAGTGTCTTCAAATTCAAGCCTGATGCTTGCTAATAGCTGAAAGATTTTATCTTGTTCTTCTCGATTGACATAATCCATCACTTTCTAGGTCGAAGGTCTATACTAACAAAGTCCATCCCATTGCTTCTTCATTTTTCCTAGGTGTTTAGTGAAAGATTGTGTTGCACCTTGCTTAGAACAAGCAAGTCCTTGTTGCAACTCAAAGATCCGAGATGCATTTCTAGCTTGACCATACATCTCATATATTGAATCCTACAACGCCTTGGCTGATTCAAAATATGCAAATATCTCATAGACCTCCGGTTCCATGGAATTGAATATCCAAGACATCAAATTGTGGTCATTCGCTTGCCATTCATCAAATTTAAGATTGTCGCGGGAGGGGCTTTAATCTTCCCGTTGATATGACCAAGCTTCAATCTACCCCTAAGAGCAACTGTTATAATTTGTGACCAGGGAATGTAATGTTTTTCATTTAGCAACAACAAAGTCAACCGTTGGTTGTTTGTCTCCAACACCTTTGTTGCATTGGATGCATCTCTTGACTTCTTTGACCCCTCCATGATGTGTTGCTAGTAATAACAAGGATATGACAGCAATAAAGAGAGGAACAAGCACCAAAAAAATCATAGGTTGAATTAAACCTACTCTAATACCATGTTGGTTTTAGTTCAGTAATCACAGAAAAAAGGACACAAAAATTACGAGGTTCAGCAATGTGCCTATGGCCTTGGACAAAACTCTCAACTCTCTTTTTTTTTGTCATGAGAGTTAAGCAGCCATTATTCTGCAATTTGTATACAAGGGTGTTACTACAACAAATGAAACAAGTAAACCCCAAAAAAAAATCCAAAAAATAGGAAAAATTTCAATATGCAGATTTGCTTATAATCTTTCCTCTCTTTGAGTAGCAAAACTATCAATATATAGATTTGTATATAACCTCTTATTCCTCAAATAAGAGCACAAATCACACAAATATCACCATGGATGGAAGGTCCGGGGGGTCGCAGGTCAACGCCCCCATCAACGGCGGGTACAGCAAGGCGGCAATTTACGGAGAGCAGCTTCTGGGCTACCCGTTCATCGGCGACTTTGCGAACCCGGAGGGAGGGAAGGCCAAGATCGAGGGTGGCAAGCACGGGGGCAAGCTGGGGAAGAAGAGCAAGGGCGAATACAAGAAGAATGACGACAGCAATAACAATGGCAATGGCTTCAAAGGTAAAGAGAGCAAGAGTGACAAGAGGTTCAAGACGCTCCCGAGCCATCGGAGTCCCTTTCGAGGAACAAAGCCGTGGGCGGGTACATCTTCATCTGCAACAATGACACCATGCAAGAGAATCTGTAGAGACAACTCTTTGGTATGTCCTATTATCTTCTTTTTGACTAGTTAAAGTTCTAATCTTTAACATATGCAAATCTAAATCAGATGGTTAAGTAACTTCAGCCATCTTTATTGGTGATTTATAGTTAATTGCGAATTGTGACAATTTGTTCTGAGTTTTGAATTTCGATGGTTCTGATGTCTTATGTTTCTTGTCCTATCTTCTTCTGTATGTTTTGGCAAGCTTGCCTCCGCGGTATAGAGATTGGGCGAGGCGGATAACGTCGGGGCTTCCTCTCTTTCTGTACAACTACTCCACCCACCAGCTCCATGGCATTTTCGAGGTTGGTCTTCATTTTTTGTATCACAAATTCTGTAAACCGCGCTTTGAAAACATAACATGTCTCTTTATTTAATTAGGAAATGAGGATCAGGTTGTGGAGTCGACGAAACTAGGATGCGTACTAGAAAAGAAGCATCTTTAGTTTGGATCGAATGATTTCTGAGGTTTCATATGAGGGAATTCAATGTGTGCAGACTGCTAGTTTCGAGGGGACTAACATAGACCCAACGGCCTGGGAAGACAAGAAGTGCCCCGAGGAATCGTGCTTCCTCGCTCAAGTATTGCCTTTTGTTTGTGCTGTTTGAGTGAACCAGTGCTGTTAATCGAGTGTCATATTGGGGCTGGGACATGAATTAGACGCTTACTGGAATGTTCATTTATCTGGGCAGTTCGAGTGATCACGAGGAAAGTTTGCGACCCGTTGGAGGAGGACTCATTCTGCCCGATCCATCACCACTACAATGGGCCCAAGTTCCGTCTAGAACTGAACGTTCCCGAGGAAAAAGGCTTGCATTGCCTTTGACGGTTTTAAGCAGAACTTGTACAAGGAGACGTTCATGCACTCGGAATTGGCAAATTCTGTCCGTAGAGAATATAGGAAGAGAGACACACAAAGAGAAGAAAAACTGCTTGCATTCATCATTAAAAACTGACACCACAGCCATTATATAGATTTTATACCCAAAGGTAACTACCACATCCCACAACACCCTACTAACTTAACATGTGCAGCAACAATACCATAAAAACTGTCACAAACTGCTAACACGTGAAAAACACAGCATCATAGAAACTGTTACAAACTATTAACATGTGAAAAACTCATTTAAAAGAAAGAAAATTTGACTCATTCAACAAATTCTTATACATGCCATGCTTGATCATTTTGAAATTTGGGGATTTATTGCAAGCACTGTCTCTCTTGGATATATTCTTGAACCAAGAACACCAACGAACGAGTACTTGAGGCTTGAAGATACAGAAGCTTATGCAAAGAAATTAGGAAACAAATAGTGTCATACCTATGGAGATGAGGAGGATTGATATATTTAGTCATGTTAGGAAATCTTACAGAAGTATAAAAGCTTGTCTTGTTCTATGGGATTGTAAATTTTTGTGAGGGCGGGGTTTGTTTTTGATTCTGCTCGTTGTTCCCCTCAGTTTGGATGATATATTATAGGAAACAAAACACAGAATTTGCGAAACAGGCTTATGAATTTTGAAATGAGAACCACTCATCTAAGTAAATCTCAAGAAACCAAGTAAAATGAAGTACTTGTTGGTAGACCGCTTTGGTTTGCCTAGGGAATTCTTGACGGATATGAATCCCGACCTATAAAGCATTCATCGTCTAGGGGATCTCGATCGTGAAATACAAAGACAAGTCTATGGTTTTCGTTTGTTCGCAGAGTGCAGCTACATTGTATTCATCTTGAACCTCTTCTCGCTCTCGCTCTCTTTTTACCTTCGAAGCCGTTGCCGTTGTTGTTGCAGTTGTCATTCTTTTCTGCATCCGCCCCCGCTCTTCTTCCCCAGCTTGCCCCCTGCTCGCCGCCCTCAATGTTGGCCTTTCCTCCCTCCAGGTTCGCGAAGTTACCGATGAACGGGTAGCCCAGCAGCTGCTTGCCGCCTTGCTGTACCCACCATCGATGGGGGCGTTGACCTGCGATCCCCCCACCTTCCATCCGTCATCGAACCGGTTCGGATCGTTCAGATTCACGCCGGCCGTGAAGGACCTCGAGCTTCCACGCAAAGTTGAACCCGTTGAAGTCGCCTGAGCCGACATCATTGGGCAGGGCAAGCGGTTTCTTGAGTTGGCTCGGGCCTTTGGCAACGGTGTTCCCCGTGTTGCAGCCGTCATTGACCGGATTCCTCAGGGAATTGTATCCAGTGGCGATCTTGCCAGCGACCCGAGTGTCAAAGTTGCGGCGCTTGTTGGGGAGCTTGGCGGCGGTGAAGTCGTTGAGGGAGAGGTTGGCGAGGCAGACCCGGTCACTGAACTGCCAGAGGGACTGCTGGCTGTTGTTCTCCATCTCCAAGGAATCCGTCGCGAGCTGAGCTCGGCAGCGCTTCTTGAGTAAAGTTGTCGAAGTCTCAAGCAATTGACCGGTGTCTTGTAGGCCACGTGGGTGGAGACCTCCTCCACAGCAGCGGGGGAGAGGGCCAGGGACAGGGACAGGAGGGAGGACGACGGCCGCGAGGGCCACCAGAACTGCAGCCGTCGCAGCCGCCATCGATGCTGCAGCAGAGAGCTCAGAGCATAGCAGTGTCGAAGCAGGAGGAGAAGACGATGAAGACGAAATGGAAGCAGTTGGGTGCCGGAGGGAAAGATGTTTGAAAAACACACAAAGAATGGGTTTGGTGCGGCTCGATGGAGAAGAAGACGCAGCATTCAACGAAGACACAGAAAGGGCGACGATTTTCAATTTCAAAACAGAGAGAGAGAGGGGGGACGGCGAATATTTGACTGAAAATAACGGTGGGCCTCAACTCCACGTAGAGCCACGTCTCGACTTCTGATTGAGCCAGCGCACGGTGACTCGGCGGTCCCGACCCACCTAACATTTTCTCGCTCACGGGTGGTGGTGGTGGTGGTGCTCGGCCTTTTCCTGTCATGCCAAATGAGTACGTTGACCGTGGAACTCAAGTGCTGGATTCGTCCGATTGATAGCACGAGTGAGTACGACTTGATGTTTCTGTCCCCTTGATGGAGAGAAGCTGATGGTGGTCCATTGCTGGTATTTGTTGTTCATGCCCTCGACCTCGTTCCCGTGCATAATCCTCTTTTAAGTTACTCAGCGATTTTTCGAATCTGTATTAAGGAATGAGAAGATGGGTTTGCTCAGATTTTGTTCCCGATGGAGAATTACAAAAAATATATATATTTAACTTATCATATTTATGCCAAGTCGGTCATAAATTAAATTTGATCAATTTAGTCCTAAATATCTTTTGATGTTTTATTAATTTGATCCCAAACTTTTAATTATACTAATTTAATTTTTAAACTTTTTGACTTGTTAATTTAATCCAAAACTTTTGACAATATAATAATTTATTCATTTTTATCAATTTTGATTGGAAATCGCTAACATGATAGTTTAGTTAGTGCTAACCGTCCTACATGATGCTAGTGTAGTCGACATTAATATGAACAATTTCTTTAATTTTTTTCAAAATTTGTTTATTATTTTTCTTTTCTTTTCTTTTCTTTTTGTAACCCTAAGCTGGCGAGGTCGTTGGCCAACTCTCACTTGGTCTAGGTGAGGGCATTGCAACCCTCACCTTCATCGAGGTGAGGACCACAACGCCCTACCAAATCCAAGTGAGGGCATCCCAACCCTCACCTAGATTAGGCAAGGGACGTTGGCCCAAGTTTAGAAAAAATAAAAGAAGATAAAAAAAAAAAACTAAATACAAAAAAAATTAAAAATAATAACAAACATAAAAACATTATCTACATCAATGCCAACCAAATCACATAGGAATGGTCAGTAGAACTAACTAAACTATCACATCAACAATTTTTAATTAAAATTGGTTGTAATGACTAAATTGTCAAATCGTTTTAAAACTAAATTAACATAATTAAAAGATACCGAATTATCAAATTGTCACAAAGTTTAGGGTTATAGTCAAAGTGAAATATTCATAATTGATTTGACATAAATATAATAAGTTTAAGATTTTTTTGATAACTTTTTCTTTATAAATATTAGGGAAAATTCCAAATAAAAGCCCAAAGTAGACTTAACTTATCAAATAAAAGCTCAAAGTGACATTTGTCCTAAATAAAAACGAAGTGCTCTTATTTTGTTAAAAAAAGATTTGAAGTAAACCTTATTTCAAATAAGCACATGTAATAGCCATGTCACTCTCAAAGAATCAAGCCATTATTTGAAATTTTTCTTAAATATTATTATTCATTTTGTGCTAAAATTAATAAATGAGAAAAAGAGTTTATTTTCAGTCTTTCTCATTATAAAAGAAAGTTTCTAAAAGTTTAATTTCTTAATTGTGAACTTTTTCATGTGGTCCTTAAGTATATTATTAGCTGGTGTATGCCACCACTTTTTGTAGTTTGACTTGACGTATGTTGTACGAGGACACTGTCCCAATATTGCATTTGTCGTTGGTATACTAAGTAGACATAGTGATTTCCATTTCCAAAACGAGAAAGAGATGCATGCATTAAATTTGCATTATAATAATTGTACGATTTATGTGCTAGAATATTTTCCACGTGATGAGATTTTAAGTCAAGAGTGATTGGCTAATGATACATCAACGTACCTTCATCAGTCCATATATAAATTCGGGCGCGTCTCTTGAAATCACTTTCAAGAGCAAGGACTTTCGTTTCCAATAATTGCTTGATTTGTGCGGGACATGAAGATTGTCCCATATGATGAAATTTAATTAGGTGTTGAAAAAGTCTCGAATACCGATCATTACAAAGAAAAAGATAAATTAATATACACATGAACTTATCTTTTTAGATTATATTCATTATAATGTAAAAATATTAACTAGCTATTTTTGACAATCGATGGATTAGATTAGACTAGGCTAGATAAGATCAGATTGGATTAGAGAGTTACAGCCTGCACTCTCAAGTTGAGGGAGAAGACAACGTCCATCGGATAGCCCATGGTTTTCTTAGAAATCCAGATTAGTTGAGCCTAACCCGGGTCGCAATCATCCGAATTCCCCATTATTGACAAATGTTCTATCCCTTCTTCATCCGACAGTTCAGAAAGGAACCATCTTTTCACCCCCAAACTTTCAAGAATAAATGCCATGAACAACATAAGGCGGCGGTTCTGCATTCAAGAGAATCCTTATAAAGCAACCAGTCCAGAAGGAGCTCGTTAAGTTTTGGGATTATTCTCACCATTCACCACGTTGTGTAATTGAAAATTTTCGATAAGCAATCCACTTTTCGACATGAACTAGGTGCATATAACAATTCTTGTGTAACAATATTTTTTACAACAATCAACAATAAGAACAAATCCGACATACACAACCCAACAATTTAAACTGACAAAAGGGAACCCAAATCACAAATTTAAACCGGGTAAAAAGAAAGGAATACCGACAGACCAGTATAGAGTTGAAAATCAGTAGTTTATGCACACACAATCAGCTATATGATCACCATCAACTGGGGCATAAAAGGTCCCATCTTCTTGATAGTACAAGCACACTTTATTCCTTTTTTGAATCGATCCACCTGTCCAAAGCCATGATCATAGCATAAAATTAAAGTCAGTCCAAAGTATCATCTAGACTAAATCAGCACATCAGTAGACTGTAAGAAATGGTCGGATTAGCGATAAGGTGGGTTCAGGTCTAGTCACGCAGGGCCCATCCACATCACCATCTTTTGCGTGGCCCGAATCCATCCCTTCTTTAAATTTCGATAGCAACGGCCACTCCGTAATATTAGCCATCATGATCATAGTCGAAACCTTTTTTTAATCATGAACAAATGCAGTAATTGCGTAAATTGCCAGGAATTATCTGGAAAGGAATGGATTAATGCAATTTAAGCACTCGATGATTGCTGCAGATAGAAAACCTTGATTCGACTACGAAGAAGCTTTGAGAATTGAAACCCTTAGATTGAGAGTGATGGATGAGGTGCTTACACGAGGATGTGCTTTCACCTCTTGGTGATGACCCAGACAGCATAAATGATCCCGGGAAGATACCCGAATATGGTCAGCAGAAGGCAGATCCAGAACTCAATCTGTCGACCATCACAACCACTAACCAGTTAGCAATTCACCATACAAAAAGAAAAGCAGAAAGAAGACCGACACGGGCAAAAAACATCCGATTTCCTAAATATGGAAACTCCCTCATGCCCATCATAGTTTGCTCAAAAGAAATAAAGGAACACGTGCTTACTTTCTAGTCTGCTAATTTCCAAGAATCGACTAAAACAAGTTTGCACGGAAGCTAAAGAAGAAGAAGAAGAAGAAGAAGAAGGTGTAGGGGGTTGTGTTTTGACCTTGCAGCCATACTTGAGGAAGACACCAAGAGGAGGCAGGATGATGGCCACGAGGATGTCGACGCATGTGACGGTGCTTTCGTCCGACATTTTCGTTCTTCCTCTGTCCTTCGATTGAAGCCTTTAGTAATCTGAGCTTTTGTGCAGGAGGGCGGTAGTGAGTAGGGCGAGCAAACTGAAGCCTTTATAGAGACCCAATTGGACCAACCCCACGCCCTACGTGTGCCACCCTCATTGGGACGATCCATGTGTCGTTGTTCTGCATTTTCTTTGTGCGGAATTCTAGAACGTAGAATCCAATTTACAGCTGCCTCGAATAAGCTTTTGGAACGTGGCACCACGCCCCCGACATATTCCTTAAGGGGTAATTCTATCGTGATTGGGAAGTTCAAAAAGGCTACGCAACCTGGCGCCCGCGCTCCCGTAAGCGCGTCAGTTCTTTTCTTTTATCCTAATCATGTCGACCCATCGAATGTCTTCTCTACACAGGTAGGAGCCGAGTCCATTTCATACACGACTCCTAGCTCACGTTTGTTCATATCCACAGCCACAGCTAATCACAAGATAAAGACGAGCTCATTTTGCCATAATCTCTCTCTCTCTCTCTCTCTCTCTCTCTCTCTCTCTCTCTCTCTGTAAATCCAACATGGTAGGTCTAGGATGGGCTGAAATTTGGGCTATCAACGAGCTCAGTGGACTAAAAGCCTCCATTCCTCAGCATGGAAGTTGACCCACTATGGTAAGACCTAATAATTAAGGAGAAGACAACAGCTTATGTGTTCCCTCCCTCCTTTACAACTAAGATGTTCTAATTAGCTGCGAAAGGCTCAACCCCTAGCACTAAGACCCATCCGTCTCATCAAACTTTCTCTATATGCATACACAGGCATCATCATGTGTAAAGGTATATGCCAAGTGGTTTACCCAATTAGCTAGGGCTGACTTCTTAATGTATGATATGAGCTTGCATATGGAAACCACCACGTGTCATCAACCATGTCCATCTCAAGTTCTATGTTTTCAGATGTGTGACATCATTGTGAACCCATCATATCTATACATCATTAGTTATATTATCTCCGGCTTAAGTTGTTAGATAAGCACCACATCACTATTTTACATAAGAGTTCATATCAAAATTATCAAAAAATCATTAAGGGTTGGAATAATTTTTTGAGGAGATTGACTTCACTATTTATCTGCTAAGAATTGAAAAATAATGATGGTGATCTCAAGATCACCCACCATATATTCAAAGAGATGGCACGCGATGCTAATGCGATTGATATGCTTCCTGAGCATTAACTATTCAACATCACTCAACTCTCCAAGTGATGAAAGCCAAGTTATAAATGTAGGCCATTGATATCTATGTCAATATCGATTTACAAAATGATATGCTGTGGTCATGTTAGAGATAATTAAGATATTTGCCCATACTAGAAATTATTAGAATATTTCTATTATTCTTGTTACTTTATATATATTGATTGATATATGTCAATCATAAAGCCTAAAAATAGGCTCTTTATGTACTCTTTTCTATTATCAAATTACACAAATAAATTCCTTTCTTCCACATGTCTTTTTTATTGAGATAAGTACAACGGGAATGCCAAAACTTGGCACAAAATGACACTTAAGTGCCAAAAGTTACAAAAGGTACACTTAAGTGCCACTTTTCAAAAAAAATGGATCACTTGAGTGCCAAGTCATCGGAGCTCAGTCGGAAATCCTACGTGGTAATTTTTTATTAATATTATTGCCAATGTGGCTCGCCGGAGATCCACCTCAGCTAACCCTCACCCAAAACGACGCCGTTTCCATAGATGGACAAAGCAAATGCCCTAAAATGGCCAAAACGGCGTCGTCTCCCCATTTTCATCTCATATTGCCGACTAAATCCCTAAATCAACCAAATCCCCCAAGAAGAGCTCGAACCCTAATTTCGATTTGCCCCAAAAATCCCTCAAGCACTCGAATTATTTCAATTAACCCCAGATCCCATCGAAGCGAAGGAGAAGGCAAGTGCTAATTCATCTATTGTTGTGGGTTACCGAGCGCTGAATACTGGAAATGGAGAGTAGAATTTTAAGCAGCAGCTCAAATTCATCTCATCGAAGCGACGGAGAAGGTGAGCGCAAACGTTTCTATTATTGTGGGTTGCCGAGTCCAAGAAGAACATCGTGGACTCGAATGAATCCTGGGAGAAGATTCTATGGATGCGCTAGATATAGAGAAGGGTCGAAGTGCAAATACTTCAAATGGATCGACGCGAAGTTCTCTAACCAAGCGACAGAGGTGATATTAGACCTACTTGATGGGCGGCGTCAACCTCCATCTACGTTCGTGGACGACTTGGACGACGTTGACTCAAAGCAAGTTGAAACATCTTCGGCTAATTATTTGAAGAATGAAGTCTCAAAGCAAGCTGAAGTATCTTCAGTTAATTATTTGTTGAAGAATGAAGTTTCAAGAATGAAAATTGAACGGAAGTGTTATCAAATGTTTATTATAGTGTTGTTTTGTTATATAGCCTACTTAATGATCAAATGTAAAGCACTTGAAGATAAGAAGAAGTTTCTTCAGCTGCCATAGTTGAAAATGAGTTGATAAATGTAATCATTTTTGATTAAATGTAGACTATTTTATTTGTGTTTGTGTTGTCCACACCATCGACCGACTTTGAGGGAAGTCAAGAAAAGGGAATGATGAGATGATACACATGTAGTTGGTTTAGGTTTGTTGCTTGCTGCCATAATGAGGTCTTGTTCTTATTCGCAATGTTAACCTTAACCCAGCTGAACTGGAGTTGGTTTAGGTTTGCTGCTTGCTATATCATAGGACAAGCACAAGCTATTACTTAAGTGCCATAAGTTGTATTTAGCGATCACTTTAGTGCTAGTCAAATTAAAGAAAATATCACTTAAGTGTCAGGTTATTGTTGAAAGTGATCATTTAAGTGCCAGTCAATGCTTAAAAGTGAACACTTAAGTGTCAACTTCTCCAGGAAAACAGCACTTAAGTGCAAGTTACCAGCTCTAGCACGAACTGATGCAAGATGTGCAGAATGCACACTTGTATCAGGTGGTGCGGCACAAACCCCCCAAACCACCACTACAGACCCACCACCAACAGGCATGGACCTTCAACACAACCCACCACCAATAATCACCAACCATCAGTAGAGCAAGTACAGCAGAATGTAAATCGAAAATATCAAAAACACAACAACAAAAATTGATAAGTAGCAAGATCATTCCATTGATATCTGATTTCAAGTCTCACCAACATAATGACAAACCAAAAAATATAAAAAAAATCATCCACAACAAATTGTAACAAAACCAGCCCTTCTTATCAATCAATATCAATATACACAGGTCCCCTTGTTCGTGCTCCTTTCAATGGACCTCGATTCATTATCCTTGCACTCTTTCTAACTGGACGTACAACTTCCTCTTCAACTGTCTCTTCATGCACTGATTCAGATGGAGCTACAATTGTCTCAGGATGAACTGATTCAAATGGAGCTGATGCTGAGTTGTTGGTCTTTCTTGTTAGCGCAATCGATGTCGTTTTCTTTTTTGGCGCAACCAATGTTGTCTTCTTTGTTGGCGCAGTCGATGTCGTTTTCTTTTTTGGCGCGGCCATTGATTCTTGAGTAGGGCCTTGAAAAATAAGAACCTCCGAACTTCTCCCGGGCTAAAAAAACATAAGTAAATTATAAGCAAAAGTTCGCACAATTTATTAAATGCTTGCAGGCAATAAAACTTACATTAAGAATGATTGTTCTAGTACGGTCATCTGTATAAAGGCCATAACCATATTGTCTTAGTCTCTTCCCAATAGCCCCTCTTGTTCGAATTGGAGCATCACGTTCAGTATATTATGATTTATTATCCCTTTTTTTGGCCTGTGATTTCTTGGGCCCTTCTTTTTGCTCTTTAGTTGGCCCTTCATGTGGCTCTTCTAATGGCCGTTCAACTTCAGTTACATTTGGCTCTTCAGGTGCAACAGGGGCTTCTTTAACCAATTGTTCAACTAGGCGTCTTCTGGGTGGCCTTCTTGTAACTAGCCCTTCAGCTGGCCTTTTGGTAGCTAACCCTTCAACTGCCCTTCTTCTAGTTGTCCTTCTCGTATCTAGTCTTTCAACTTCACCAACACCTTCACCTAGCCCGTGTGGTAACCCTTCTATTGGGCTTTCTGTTGTTGGCCCTCTGTTGGCAATCGAGCTGGAGCTTGCCCTCTTCGAACCTAATAAAGCCATTATGAATATAACATCAGCCCATATAATAACGTAAAGGAAAATTAAAGAAGTCATTGAACTTACTGGGTATTTTTTCCTCAGCTGAGGAATGGTCAACTGAACTAGCCCTTGTGCAATTTCAACCAATCCTTCGAGTACAACTAGAACTATTTCAGCCAATCCTTCATGTGTCCTATTCGTCACCTGACAAACACATTAAAAATACCTGCTAATTATGCTATGTACAAATATGTAATAAACCAAAAATAACATAAACAAAAATATCATAACTTACGGGATTTCTTGTTGTTGACTGATGAACAGTGGACTCACTTTGCCCTTCTGTTTGGCCTTCAGTTGTTGTTCTACTTGTCCCTTCACTAAGCCCTTTCACTGGCCTCTTACCTGACTGTTCTTGTTGCTTTCTCAATTGACAACCTTTAGTATTGTGCCATGTTACATGGCAATAAGAGCATGTCATCTTCCCACCTGTCCTACTCATTCTTTACTGACCCGAGACCTCCCCCTCTGACATTCTTCGTCTTCGTTTTGGCCTTCCCATTTGCTTCTTCAGCGGCAAAGGTTGAGGTGCTTCACAATTTGTTGGCTCCCAAAACTTGCTACTTCTGATTGGCTGCATCATGAATTGGTATGAAGCAAGATATGTCGTTTTCTTGTACCAATTATTAATATAATCGTCCACGTTATGGCCTTTCAATTGGATGGCACATATGGCATGTACACAAGGAATTCCACTTAGTTGCCATGCTCGACATGAACAATTTCTCCTACCTAGATGGACAACATACTTATCAGAACCCTTCATTATCTCATATCCTTCATCCCCATTCCAAATGGGATGACAATATCTACTTGCAGCCAAGTTCTCATCCAATTTCTTGGCAATCCTAGGACCATATTGCCTAGTCCACTTCGCAGCCTCATCTCTTTGCTTGTAGAGCCGAGTCATGACCGATACTCGTATATCTTCAAGCATTGAGATGATTGGTTTGCATCTCGCATCAATTATTCTCCCATTGAATACTTCACATATGTTGTTGTCGACGTGATCGCACTTGAATTGCTCAGTGAAGAAGGCCTTGCACCAATGCTTCGGTTCTGTCTTGAATAGTGCATCAAAGCCTTCCTTGGTCAACTGAACCAATCCTTCTTTAGCCATCTTAAAGTCAGCCATGTTTGTGCTCTTTGCTAGCTGCCAAAATTGCAATTGTAGCTTATCCCCTTTATAGGTCTTTGCCCAATTTGCATATATGTGCCGTGCACAAATTCGATGTTCGGCATAGGGCATCAACTCGGCCAATACCGGAACAAGTCCCTACAATAATTTGAAATAAGAAATGTAAGAAAATGGCATGTTGTTAATATCAAAAAACAAACAAATTACTATGACATTACCTTTTGTTGGTTGCTCATAAATGTCCATCCTTCCCCATTTGTTATATCCAAGTCAGCCATGAGATTTTTTAGGAACCAAGACCAATTGTCATTATTCTCTATCTTTACAATAGCCCAAGCCAATGGAAACATTTGGTTGTTCACATCTCTTCCAATTGCAGCCATCCAATCCTATGATCTGTCTACACCTGGCTAAAAATCCCTGTTTGCACGCATCGAAGCACACATAGAACTTATTGAACTTAGTTCCACTATCAGGAAGTGGCCTCTCCATGACCTCAACAAACACTCTACTTGAAGGGTTTTGCACCCTACACTCTCAAGCATAATCCCATACTTGCCCATATTCCTCACCATACTGACCAATGAGTACCCTCATCACCTTTTGCTTCGTTCTTTTGCACTGATTCTTGGAAACATTAATGCCCACACGCTCCTTTACCATCTGCTTGAACTGCACATTGTTCATCTTGGGCATCAACTTCATAAGATCAAAGAACTGCTTCGACAACCATGCACTTGTTACCCTTTTGTTTTGAAAATTAATGGAAAGACCTAATCTAGAAGGATCCACTCCTCTTAACAAACGCGCTGTAGATCTTCCATGGACAATTTTGCCGTGAACACCTAGCTCTTACAAAGGCTTTAGTGTTTCTAATGAAGTCAATATTCCTTTGTTCAGCAATGGAGTGCTTCAGTATAGCTTCCCTAAATTGTTTGGCATCTTGGAATTTCATACCTCTCGACAAAGAAGGGAAACAACAGATGGATCATAAGAAGGAAACTTACTTTTCCTTCTACGCACAGGTTGTTCATCTTCTTCAAGCTCACCGTCGGAAGTAGCATTGTCGATGCTTTATTCATAATCAGTCTCTTAACCAGCAACACCAGCATCTACAGGGCCAACACCAGCATCTACAGGGCCTTCAGCCCTATTTGGAGCTTCATCAGCTACTTGCAAAGCTGCAAATTTGCTTTCTCCTTGACTGTACAAGCTCCTCGTCGTCCTCATCACTTAAGAAATTGTCAACGGTCAACCCTTCATCGTCATCATCACTAGATTGAGCTACTTCCCAATCTAATCCAGTGATTGTGATATCACCACTTTCCTGTCTATCTTGCTGTCATTCATCCCTATCATCTCCCTCTTTTCTTACTTGGGTGCTCTCTCCATCATCTTCGTCCTCAGACTCACTATTGTACTCAACGTATACTTTCGCTTCTTCGCCATGAAGATAATTGTATAAAACATCTCTAAATCCATTATCATCTTCTAAGCTTCTCAAACCATCTCTCAAACCCTTCCCTGAAACACAATACAGCAACTTCTGTATTTTGCAAGGCAAATATGTCACTATATCCCTAACAAACCCAGTATAAGATACCTTCTGTACTTCGACAAAAATAGTGCCCTCGTTTCCCCCCTCATACTCCCACTTGTCCTCCCCAATGACAAAGTCCCCTCCGTAGCAAATAATAACAGCAATACAATCTTTATTACAAGCCATTTCTGTAAGCAAGGAAAAAAGAAAACAATTAACTTTTTGGAACCATATCGACAAGAGACAATTGACAACTACAATTGCACATGGAGGTCCCCACACTGTCATACACTTTATTAAAGAAAGATAAGAGCATCTGACTATTATAATAACTTTCATTATAAAACCAACAAATAGAGATCCCCACAACAAGAACAACTCCCCCACGATACCCATTTCAATATGTCGATTTCAAAATGACCAAAATTCCCCACAACAACCATTCCAAGCCCTAGAAATCGCTATCGCACATTATAGAATATCCCATCGGAGCCTTAAAAATACCCACGCACATCAATATATCCAACAGACCCCTAAAAAGACCATCGCATATCACAAAACCATATTCGAGCCCTAAATCACACATCACAGTAGCATACCAGCCCTAATTTTTTCTCGGCCGAGCCCTAAATTGCCAATGCGAACCCTTCAATTACTCTAGCACTACATTTGAGCCCTAAATCGTCTATCACAATATCATACGAGCCCTATCTTTCCTAGTCAAACCCCATATTTCACAATCGAGCCCCAATTTTTCCATTCGAGCCCTAATAGACAATTCCGAACCCTAATTTCATCCATAGAAAGAGAAAAGCACAAACCTCAGCCAGCGAACGACGGTGAGTGAACGACGATGACGAGCGACGATGGCGAGGGACGATGGCGAGCGACGATGGTGAGGGACGCCGGCGAGCGATGAAGTGCCCTCTCCTCTGTGAAGATGAACAGTGATGAAGATAGGACTAAGCCGGCGACGAAGATAGGACTGAGCCCGATGTGTTTAGCCAAAGTAAGCTAAATGACGTCGTTTTTTCTTGAAAAAACAACGTCATTTAGCTTGCATGAGTCCACCTGTATTTTTATAGTCCACGTTAGATAATTTTCATATGTCACATGTGTTTTTTTTGTCCATAATTGCCACCTAAGTAAAGTTTGTCGTCGGAAAATGCCACGTATGCATTTTGGCCAGATTTTCTCGCCATTGACACTTAAGTGATCCATTTTGCTCCGATTTTGGCACTTAAGTGTACCTTTTGTAACTTTTGGCACTTAAGTGTCCCTTTGTGCCAAGTTTTGGCACTCCCGCTGTACTTAACTCCTTTTTATTTATAACTTGGTATTAGAGCCTTTGTTCCTATGGAAACTAAGTGTTTACACCTAGTGCACATCCAAATAAATCCATCACCAACATTGTTGCTTAATAGTGTTCACCTCACGTGCACGAATCTCATCTAAGGAAGCACGTCGAGTCCTTTCTATAATAGTCGTGTTTCAATGCTAATCGCACTAACCACGTCATCTAGTCGAGCATTTTTCATGGAGGTGGCTTCTTTTGTATGCTAGCTCTGCATGCCACATCTAGGTAACTATTTTCCAAGCCCAACCATAAAAGCCATTTGGTGCTACAACATTGGCCGTATAGGCTACATCACTTAGTTACTATTTCACAAGCTAGCCACATAGGCCGCTTGTTGTTTTGCCTCGATTCTCGACCATTCGCTCTTTGTTTTGAGAAGCTGACATCACCACTAACACCACCGAACTCGACACCCTCAAACAAGCCAAGTCTAGAAGACTATCTCACACATTGCCCTACCATGGATCAAAAAGCCTTGTGAACCCGTGGTGACATTAGAGAAACAAGTTTAAGTGACACCGAGCAACATTAATTAAAACACTAGTTGACTTGTTCATCATTGCCTTGAGTTTGAAGGAGGCTGTTAAATATAATCAAGATATCTTCTATATTAGAAATTAGTAGAATATTTCTATTAATTTTTTGTATCTCTCAAGATTGCTGTATATATATATTAATTAATATGTTACTTAATATAATCATATCATAAAGTTTATAAGGAGGCTCTTATGTATTCTTTTTTATATATCAAATTATACCGATAAATTTCTTTCTTCCGCATATCTTTTAATTTCCAACTAGTCAAATGCCTAAACACGGCTGCCCATTTGTTTAGTACTTGCTAAATACCGTAGATCGCGTCAGTTTGTTTATTCTTCTTTCCATTAAAGAAATTGGGAAGAAAAGTCATTTTCTTCAATCAACCCTCGATTCAATTATATTCTGTATTTTTGTCTGCTCAATTCGAGTTCTTGAAGACGCTGCACATTCCCCTCCTCGTTCGATTATATAATGTCCCAATCTCCAATGCTTTGCTTCTCAGACAGCAGCTCAATTAGCAAGAATTCAAAAAGCTTAATCTTTGATTAATATGGACTAAGCAACTAGCCCTCGCGCCCATCATTCTTTCAGGGTCTAAAGCACCGACTCGTGTGCACTGACTGACTTGGAAGAAGAAGCAGGTCATATGCCTCCTGATCTCCATTCCGACAGGCGGCGACTGTGCACATAGATTGCTCCTCCAAAGCCCTTTGGCGTGGGAGGAACTTTGCGACCACGCATTTCCCCTGGAGTTTGAATGAAAAAAGAACAGAAGAGAGAGAGAGAACAAGAACAGGAGGATATGCAGGGGACTGGACCTGTCGTGTCATCGCCAGTGCTCTCCGCATGGCCTCGTGCGGTGAATGTCCGGTAGCGCTGAGCTCAAGGTGGCCGCCTCTTCGTCCACGTGCCACTTCGGTTTGGCGTTTCCAGTTCTGATTCCTTAAAAATTGAAGATCTTGTCATCTGGACAGAGGAAAACATCAGAGGAAATTCTGCTCTTTCCCAAGAGGAGGGACGGCAATTCTCAAACCGCCTTTTGGATGCTAGTTAGTTATTCCGGCGTTATCACAATCTAACGGAGCTGAATGAGACACAAAGGAGCGAAACTCCGCGACTTGACTTAACTGGTCAAGGAAACGGTTCCTTTAAGCCACTCGACCAACTTCAGTGTTGATTCATGTCTTATTTGGTTCATGAAATCGATGAAGTATGTTACAATTCAGTGAATAAAGCCACTTGTTTTGGACCTACTCCTGAGGAGTAGGGTGTGAGGAAGATTATATCAAGAAAGAGAACAGACTATTCACGGAAGTGGATATGTTTATCCAGCACCTGTAGTATAACAGGGTCAATCACTCTGTGTGTCCAGGGGGCGGTGATGCCACCTGCCAATTCAAGAGAGGACCCCCTTCCTTCTGAGTTCTGGCTCTTGTTTGATCTCACTATCAACTAAATTGTGTTCTCCCCACCCCCCACACCCCGCCCCCCCCCACCCTTCGCCCCCTCACCCCCAAAAGAGATTGAATCAACAGTGCCAAACAAGAACAAAGAACCAAAAAGAAGCAGCAGCTCCTACCATAACGGAGATGTTAACATCATCACCGCCCAGCACCCATTAATTAGACTTCAAAAAACAGGTCTCTCCAAGGGGAAGATAAAGAAATTGTTTAAACCCCAAATTCCCATCGTGATGCATTGAGCTCAAGCACTAGGCTTGCCTCATTCAATCCCCACATCCCCATATAATTTCTCTCAAGCTTTCAACATCATATGTCTTTATTGTTTTTTCAAACTAATGCTATATTATAATCTGTTATGGGAGATGGTAGGAGATGTTAAGTGACGTACATCCCCAGAAGCAGAGGATAACATAAACTATCTGGAGCAGCATATGTTGTGTTTCTGCTACACTGTACAGGCCAAAATGGCTTCTCTCCACTCTCAAATATATAAAGATCAAATAGTCATATTCAGCAGCAGGAACCATAATAGTAATTTGCATTCTTGTTTTCTCATCGTGGCCCCACTTTGTTTTCTCAAATGAAATCAAGAATCTGTGATGGAATTGGAAGTTACCTGCTTTGAGGCATTTGACTGTACTTGTTTTTGCTTCCTTTGGTAATTCACAGTTTTTGACTGCTATTAGAGGGAAGTCAGAGAGACCCCCAAAAGCAGGGAGCAACGAGGGCGGTTAAAGCTTTGGGATTTGGACCTCCATTTTGCATTTTAAAGACTTTTTGTACTCGTCTCTGACTCACTCTCTGCCTCATGTGTTCCCACCATCCAACCTTTCACCTTCTTCAACACAGTCCAGCTGGGTTTCTTCGCCATCCTTGCTCTGCGTGAATTTTTCCGGAGCGTCTCTCTTTCTCCGAGCTTAAAGATTGCCCTTTTGAGGATTTTCCAAACCGTGATATCCGAGCGAGAGCAATCATTCGCGCTTTCAATGCATTTGGATTAGTGTTGCTCGAGTCATTCGAGGTGTCATGATTCAACCAAGAGTTTTTTTTGGTAAGGATGATTCAACCAAGAGTTATGTGCTTGTTGGGTAAGAAATTTCTGGGCCTTTTCTTTACAAGATAAGCCATCTGTCAAATGAAAGATCTGAATGTTTTCCTTTTTATGATGTTTCTGATGAAGGGTTCTTGGGAAACAAGATAAAGTTTGGTATTGGATGATTGGAAGTAGTCAAGGGAGAATTTTTAAGTGAGACCGAATTGAAGGGTTTCTGAATCTCTTCAAGAACTGAGGACTTTAGCACTTTACTCTTTTCAAATATGGGTTAATAGTATTTTATCTTGCTCACTGATAGTGACCATCTTATTAAAAAAACAGAGGATTCTTTTGTTAATCTTAATAGTGAAAAGCAGTGATCTTTTTCTCTTATCCACCTTCCCTAAAAATTGGACTGATTTTGTCTTTCTGTGGGGGTTTTGGCACAGAATGTGACGCCTTTTAACACTCTAGGTTGAAGGTTTATCTACAACTTCAGTTCCTTGAATTCTATTGGAGAGTGGTGAAGCTGCATCAGAAGCTAAGTGCTCGAGGTTGGGACATTTCTTGGAAGCTAAAAGGTTTGTCCAGCTCTTGACCATGCCGCTGTTTGAGCTCTTCAAGATGGCTAAAGCTAAGCTTGACTCAAGCCTAGAGAAACCCACATCTTCTTCAACTGATCTTTCTTCTGTGTAAGTTTGATTTTTTTTTTTTTAATTAAAAAAAAGTTCTTGCCAAATCTCTCACATTTTGAGCTTTTTTATGAGTTTCTTCTTTTCTCTAATGTTTTGTCGATTATGGCCTTTAATTTTGTGTGCAGACCTGAAAATGAGCTTGCAGAGTTAACATGGGAAAATGGTCAGGTCATGGTACAAGGTCAATCTAGTCGAGCTAAAAGGAGCCCCTTCAGTAATAATTCACCTTCCAATGGATCAAAACCCAGAGAAGGAGCTTCAGGTGACGATACCAGACCACCCAAGTCCGGGAAGTGTAGGAATCTCGAATGTGGATTAAGTGAATTTCCGGTGACTGAACCTTCAAGCGAAATTGGTTTGGGACAGGAGGATGACATGGTGCATTGGTTGAGTTTCCCTGTTACTGGATCTTTACAGAATGTTTACTGTTCTGATTTCTTACCTGAACTGACTGGAGTAGCAGCAAATGAGACTTCCCCTGGCAATGATTTCAGGGCGATTGACAAAAGTTCTAGTCAGATATATAGGGAGTCCCATGGCATTGATAATAGCATTCATAGTCTGGGACAAACGGATGCATCAAAGTTTTTTTCTTCTGTAGCTGGTGAAACTGCAATCGATAGAACTGGCTCTAATCAACTATATTCCTTGCCGAATCAGCAGCTCTTATCGCCGTTACCATGTTTTAAATCAAGAGCCTTGGATAATGCTAGCACAAGTACAAGCAGTAGCATGTCCCAAGCTGTTTGTGGGGATAGAGCTCGGTTGCCAACCTCTGTGGTAGTATGTTCTACTGTAAAGGTTCAGAGGCAGGATTTAGGGCATTTAGATAAGAGTTCCGGTTTTACGAATTTCTCCTGTTTTTCACGACCTGCTTCTCTTTACAGAGTTAATAATGCTGAGAGCGGTGGCCAAACGGCCAGTTTCGGTTTGTCGGGTGTAGATAGATCAGTTGGTAAGGAAAAGGCTTCATCTATCGATAATAGCACCCTTAGTGGATCAAATTTTGCTGTCTCAAGTGATGGTGTGCAGGAACAGAGAAAGACAGATTCCTCAAGACCATTTGACAGAAAGCAATATGAGCAACGGTTTTCTGCTGGGCACTCAGAGGCTATCTGCCAAGAGAACACCTCTAAGAATGCTAAGCATTCTTGTCAAAATTATCAAGCAAGTGTTTGTAAAGGATCAACTGAGGGTGAAAAGACCACAGAACATGTGGGCGGTTCTTCTTCCGTTTGCTCAGGCAACAGCATGGAAAGAGTTTTAGATGACCCCAAAAGCAATTTGAAGAGGAAATCTCTTGAGACTGATGAGTCTGACTGTCCCAGTGAGGTATAAAAGGATTTTATTCTGGTCACTCTTCTTTTCCAGGACCTGTTTTGAAGGCATATGCTTTTAGTCCATATCATCAAAAAACATGTTGAATGCAGGATGTTGAAGAAGATCCAACCCGTGAAAAGAAGCAAAACCCTGCTCGAGGTACTTCAAAAAGGAGCCGAGCAGCAGAAGTGCATAATTTATCTGAAAGGGTGAGTAAAATGATTGAGAATCTATCCGCAAAGACTGTTTTTAAGGTTATGTATAGTATGTGCAAGTCTCCATATCATTTTTGAATTTCCTTGAAACAGAGGCGAAGGGACAGGATAAATGAGAAAATGCGTGCACTACAGGAGCTCATCCCAAATTGCAACAAGGTAGATCTTTTCTACTTAAGACATCTTCCTAAATCTACTTAGAACTTAATCAAATTTTCTCTAGATATAGGGATCTAGGCTGAGAGACTGCGTCACTTTTGTTCAAGTATCTGCATTGTCCATGTTCATGGGATGTAAAAAATTGACTGGCAGTTCATATGTCTATCGGCTATTATTAGCATAAACTCACCAGTGTCATGAGAAAAAAGAAGTTGATGAGCCAATTAATGATTGATACTCTTGGTCCTGTCTGACTGGCTTCACTAATCTTGGCCTTTTGCCATTGTAAAGGTGGACAAAGCTTCGATGCTTGATGAAGCGATCGAGTATCTCAAGACACTTCAGCTTCAAGTGCAGGCAGATATACCTCTGCAAAATTGTCATTTTGATTCTTTTGGTTTCTTTGGCAAGTTCTGAGGCACATTAAACTTTTCCAGCAGATGATGTCAATTGGAGCTGGTCTGTACATGCCACCTATGATGGTACCCACTGGAATGCATCTAGCACAGATGCCACATTTCGCACCCTTTGGTGTTGGAATGGGATCAGCAATTGGATTTGGGATGGGAATGGTTGACATGAACGGCCGTCCTTCTGGTCGACCAGTGGTTCAAGTTCCCTCAATGCAAGGTTCGCATTTTCCTAGCCCACTGATGCCAGCAGGGATGGCAGGAGCAAATCTCCAGATGTTTGGTTTTCCTGGTCAAGGATTTCCTCTGCCGATGCCACGCACACCACTAGTTCCTTTTCCTGGGGGACAAGTGATGAAACCAGCAGAGGGACTCAGTGTGTATGGAATGCCGAATTCTATGGAAAATCCAGGTTCAGCTGTTGCCTCGAGATCAAAGGAATCACCGCAGAACATTAACCAGGAAGCTCTGCAAAACACTGCTTCCATTTGCTTGAAGAATCAGTCATCCAATCAGGTTTGTCAGCAACTTTGAAGTCCCATAATTTCAGAGAGAATAAACATTAACATTGAATGTTTAGATTTATACGCATGAGCAAAATGATTGTGAAAAGCAAACTGATACACAAATAATTTTTTAGAAATTTTGTTGCATTATAAGTCCTTTGATTGAATATAATGGGCAAATAGAATGCTAACATAATACTCCATAAATTTACTGTTGAATGACATTGGATGCTGCATAAAATTTCGTTTGCTCTTAGTCAAATAATTGTCCATGATATTCTGACGCACCATTTCCTTTTAGTTTATTTAAAAGGCTACGCAGTTCCCAACTAAAATTTTGTTTACTTGGTTTGACATCATTCAAAGTAATTTTGAGTTGGGTAGGTATTAGAGCCTGTTAAAAATGCTATTTTACTCTCACGTCTGGGGAGTTTTGTATATTGGGACACTTTCTACAAGAGTGGTACTGCTAAAGTGAGGGATGTGCTTGATAGAAGAAATTTGGGTCATGAACTTTCCACAAGGATTTGATGGTAGAAAGTAAACACTGTTGATAGTTTGTGTGAAAGGTAGCAATAAATTCCATTCTCTCCAGCAAATGCATTAGCCATATATTTTGCAATTGTTTGGTACTAAGTTTGTCTAGTCCTAAGCAATATGTGGTTGTTTCCAGCAATCTGCTCTGGCACAAAGTAGCTGCCAAACCTCAGATGTTAACGGAAGCATGGCTATTGAGTCCACTGGAAATGATGTTGGATCTAGCAAAGAAGTTGCGGGTAAGTGTTTATCAGTATCATCTTTCTTGATTATAAAAGTACGAAAAGTTTTGATGTTCATTTGGTTTTTCTTTTTGCAGATCCTGATTTGTGAGTTATATAAATTTTGTTAGAGGAGTGGAATCTAACTTGACAGGTTACAGATGATGTTGTTTCTCTGCCTTCTCTGCAAATATAGTTTGAGGGACTGAGTTCTCTGAACGGAGGAGGTTGAAGCTTATAAGAAGATTTTGAAGTTTCTTTCTCCCTGTATTCTGCTTTTTAGTGTAGTGTAAAGATTACCTTTCCACAGTTTTGGCATCTTTGGAATGGTCTCTTCCACGGTATGTACTATGTATGCTAGGTTAAACCTCGGTACATGAAATAAATGTTGATAGAGATGAATTGGTCATCCTGTGTACAAATGTTTTTGTTGAGTCGGCCCTGGAGTGTGTTCCATGTTTCTTTTCTAGATTTTCTCCTCCAGAAAAGATTTTAATGCATCACCATAAGGGAATTCCATTTCAGAAATTTTGTGGAACATTTGATAACTAAATTCTGCAAGCCTAAGCTCTGGTCTAATTGTAATCGAATGCGAAATTATTTGCAATGACATAAGGATTTAAAAAAAGAAGCTTTCTGTGGATTATCTAGTAGATTTACAAACGGTATAGACATGGGAATAATCTCCCAACCAGACTGATTGGCATAAGTGTACACTAGTGATGGGAAAGTTTATCATGATTTCACAGTGCAAAGAGCAGTGGGCATGTAATCATTCAGATACGGGGGACAAGGAAGCATTTCAACTAAGCCAAAGCTTCTGAATGATTGGTAGGCTTGAAGTTTGTAGAGCGCTTTATCAATGATGTGATTAAAGGATAAAGGACCTCTTATCTTGTCTCCTCCTTAATAAAATATGATTTCCATGGAGACTTTAAGAGCTTTTTTCCCAGTTATACATCTCTCTTTCTCACCCTCATTCCATTGAGTTGGATAATTACGACATGGATCATATATGATATTCAGAGATTAAGAACAACTGTCTATATCCGTCAGTTGCTGCCGAGATCTTCGAATTTCTTGCTGATAGCGACACGTGTTTCTAATCAGAATCTGCCTTTCTGTTGAGAGGACACACAATTATCAGGCCTATTGCTTAAAACTAAGTAGAACTCATGAAAATTGCATGTGCTCATGTTTCCAACCACTGCTAATGAAGCCACTAACCAACACTAAGAGATCAAACTCATGGTCATCTTGAACAGACATGATTTCAAGCAACACCAACCCTTTTGGGAGGCAAAAAATAAAATCAGAAATCAAATTGCAGAAACGATATGTGGTTATTTGGAATGAAGCAACATAAAAAAAATTCCAGCAATGTCATTAGTAAGAGATCATGTTGGAGGCTAGGCTGATTAGCTGGATCTGTAAAAACTCTGCCTTGCACGGTATCTCCCCAGGTAAATGAAGCGAGAGAGACGACCGTGCATCATCTGAGGAAGTCATGTTACGCATTCAAAGAAACACTAACGAAATGTGAGAATATAGAACATGTCATAAAATTCTAAACAAATCAGTGCAAACAGATGTCATATTCCCCGTTTGGTCAATGTAAAGGTGAAAGTAAAAGCATGTTCAGAATAATAACAAAACGATTACATTAAGATTGATCCTAAAGGACAAAGGGAATAAACATGTAGCAACAGTTGACTTGCTAGGGACAGCTCATATTGTTCTTTTAAATTGAAGCTCATAATCTTTCAAATGATGAGGTGACAAGAATCTCGTCCTGATGTTTCATTTGCAAAATATCAGAAAGCCAGTAAGGACGTCTGAATTAGGACATCGCTAAGGTCGACGAAGCTTCATAATGGTTGAACAAGATTACAAAAAGCAGACAGCTTAAATGGCTATCTCATTATTGATTTTCCCACGATATTGTAATGGAGCTGATGTTCTCTCCCCAGTACAGAGTATATTGATTTTCTTCTTTCTTCTGACCTGGCAGGACGTTCTATAAATTTCCCCAAGAATAATGAGGAGTTTGGACTTTTCCTAAGGCATATATGTTGTCAGCCTCTGCCATCCAAAGTATAATTATAGTACGGCAAACAAAAGGCCCAGAAAAAAGAATTTGAATGACACCATTCAAAGAAGCCTGACCGATTCAGTTTCAGACACCGAAGGAAACAACCTTTGTGTTTTGTATAAATTATTTCTTGTTACGGTGACAACGACGGGGGACTTTATAAGACATTTGACATGCCTTTTCTTCATCTAGACATTATTCTGCATGAAGTTAAAGTAACAACGACGGTATAATCGGAACATTTCCTTTCGATGAACTTTCTCTGTATGGAAAATCTTCGGTCCACAAGTGACCCACCGAATTTAAGAGAGCATATCAGAGATGGTGAGGAAAAATAGCTACCATTACCCAATTTATTGCTGATATTGTCTTGTTGGGTATGTCTTGTAGTTCTTAAGTTTGTCCAGAAATCTTTCTTCATTCAACTTCTGGCATTCTGCAACTTGTAAGTGCAGGGTCTCTTTCTAGTTTTCTTGCTTCCGTGAGAATGCTGCTCCTCGTCAGAAAGTTAAAAGGCGAAAGAAGAAATGATTATTCTACGCGCTGTTCGGTCTCTTGCAAAGAGCAGAAAAGTCAACAGACAGACAGGGACTTGTTTTCCCTTTGTCTTTTTCTTTTTTCTTTTCTTGGGTGATCTTCTAAAACATTTTGATGGAGCGGGAACAATTTTTCTGATTAAAAAACAAATTGGCTCGTCTCAATATTTGTAAAGAGATCGGTGCCGGTCACAATATGCGCAGGCTTAAATGTTCACTAATTATTAAACTATAATTAGGGGAGTTTATAATATGAGCCTAAATAATATTTTCATAATTTTTCATGCAATAATCGACTTATTTGATTCTCATATAAGTAATCATCAATGTCACTTGTAGTGAAAGGGCCCATCCTTTTGAGGTTGGATTATGACGTGGATCACCTATAAGTGTGTAATTTTCATCTTAGCAAACTCGTCATCATTTACTTGAAAAAGAAAAATCAGAGATAGGAAAATTATACTGAAAATATAGTATGAAAAGTTGAATTGTTTATTTGACTAAAAAAATTACCATGCCTATATCTTCTTCTCAAGGGGTTATCTTGATTTTTTTTTTTTATTACAACAAGCAGAATCTATCATAATTTAGAGGAAGAAAGTTGATTAAGTTAATCTTAGGATAGAGATATTTTAAATTAATTCAGCCTTATAGTCTCCACTCTCCCATCACATCTTATATAGGCTCCTCCTCCTCCTATCCTTTCATTTGATTCCATCGCCAACCCCCCACTGCTTCCCCCTCACCTCTCTCTCTCTCTCTCTCTCTCTCTCTCTCTCTCACTGTGTCTCTGTGAGAGGCGCCATTCCAATTTGCAGGTTGATGGCCTTGGATTGAGTTCTGGAAAACCTTGTCACTGTCAAGGAAACGTTATCTGACAGCATTTGCACGTGGAGGTGGGGCTAAGTTCAGGACTGGGAGCAGTGGGGACTTTCTCACATGGGAAGACACTCTTGCTGTTACAAGCAGAAGCTTAGGAAAGGCCTGTGGTCACCTGAGGAAGATGAGAAGCTCCTCAACTACATCAACAAGTACGGCCACGGTTGTTGGAGCTCAGTCCCCAAACAAGCAGGTGAGGCATCACTTGCCACTTACCAGTCAGCTTCATGGTCAAAAAGCTTCCTTCTTTAAATTATGTGTTTAAGCCCAAGCCTATGTAAATTAGAGGACGATCAAAACTAAAACTTTTTGGGTGACTCTGTATATGACGATAGGTTTGCAAAGGTGTGGGAAGAGCTGCAGGCTGAGATGGATCAATTACTTAAGGCCTGACTTGAAGAGAGGTGCATTTTCGCAGCAAGAAGAGAACCTCATCATTGAGCTTCATGCTGTTCTTGGCAACAGGTACATATATTATCATATTAATATTCCATGGATGACTTTACCTTTTTCTCTTTTTTTGGGGGGGCTTTCTGAGAATTCCAATTTGGGGACAAATTAAACCTACTTCATGTATGTACAATTAATTGTGTGTTACAATGTTATCTAGATGGTCTCAGATTGCAGCTCAGTTACCAGGAAGGACTGACAATGAGATAAAGAATTTTTGGAACTCTTCCCTCAAGAAGAAGCTGAGACAAAGAGGGATTGACCCCACCACTCACAAGCCCCTCTCCGAGGTTGCTGATGAGGATGATCATAAAGACAAAGACAAGCTCATGATTCCCAGTATCACCCAACACAACAACGATGATCATCATCACCAGAAATCTTCTGGCACCGCTGCATCATGCAAGAAACCAACCCTCTTTGAACCGGCATTGAACACTACTAATCTCAAAGTTCATCATCAACAGAATTCCCTTGAAGTTCCTGCTAGCTCAGAGATGAGGCCTTATTCTGAGATGTTTATGAAAGATTTCACTTTCCAGCAGCTGAGCATGGACTACGGGACAAGCCTTGGGCTTTCGGCTAGTCTGCATCAAAGCAACAACTCTCTTTGCTTCCATCCAAGGTCATCATCAGAAAATATAATGTCTCAGTTCAGTTCAGACATGAGCACACCCAATATCATCTCGCCCAACATGTCGAGCTCAAGCACTGCTGTCCCAGTTACTTCGGCTCGCGTAAAGCCTTCCATTAGCCTTCCCTCCGAAGCTGCTTTCATGGTCAACAGTGGAGTCCCAAGTTGGGAAGCATCATCCAGTAATAATAATTGTAGCAATGGAAGTACCAACGGCAATGGATTACTAAGCAATAATGGCAGCATCAACAACACCGCACTCTTTGAGAGCAACAATTGTTTCTCATGGGGACTTGGTGAGGGTACTAATGCCAGCAAGTTCGAAAAGCAAGTCCCCTTTCACCACCCCATAGGAAGCAATACAACAGAAGAAAACAGCAGCAAATGGTCTGAATATCTCCAGCTGCCAATCTTGTTCGGAAGCTTGACACAGAATAACAATGAAGCCTCTCATCATCATCAACCAATCTCACAATTCCAATCGATGGATGGGTTGAACAACATCCCTAGTTGGCAACAGAAGCATCACCAACAAGGCAATCCAGACATTTATGCTGCCGCTGTTCTCGGTCAAACCCTTTAGGATCTTCCTGATAAAACACAAAAACCATCCATAAAATTGTGAAATATTGTTAGAGAGGCGTGTGAATCCATAGTCCTTTTGTTTCTGTAAATGAGTCTCACAGACACACATTTTCTTTTTTCCCTTGCATTCCTTTTTCCCCTTTTGTTACAGAAGATAGGAGATTAAAACTGAGCCATACCCATATGTATTGATATGCATCCATTCTGCATGAAATTATATTCAGATAATAAGGCTTCTGTTCTTGGTGTTCCTTTGCATGTCTGTTACATTGTCTCATATTTTTCTGGTCTTCTCCCCAGCTGTAATCTTCTTGCTTGGGTGTCAAATAGTGAATTTCTTATTCTTTTTGTAGCGTTAGTGAGGATAATTTTAAAAAAAAAATGGAGAAGACATTGGCTTCCTTGTTCCACGTCATCTAATTAATCTATGGAGACAGAGACCCAATTCGTACAACATCCTTTTCATCTTTTGGTTTCCTGGGACACGTCCGCCACTCTCTTATTATCCATCTCTTTCTCTAGTTGATCCCTTTCACATGGAAAAAACCCCACCTCAATTTCATTACTTTTCTCTTTTTCTTTTCTTGTCCTTCGAAACCAAAAAAAAAAAAAAAAAAAAAAGCGCAATATGTGCAAGCAAGCAATTGAAATTTCTAAAAAAGAAAATAAAAAATTTTAAAAATTGGTAATCGTATGGGTGTCACATCCTTGTCTCCCTAAAGATGGTGATGGTTTTCACCTTTTTCCACGCTCTTTAAGTCTCTTCGCCTCCCCTTCAGGGCCCAACGGTCGAATGCTAGGGGTGCGATCCAATAGAGCCGAGCCAACTTATGCCAACTTTGAGCTCAATTGTCCCGTGAATTCAAGACTTGAAATTCGACTCAAAATTAAGCAACTACTTTTTCCCCGCTTAAACTCGATTCGACACAAAACTTGACATATTCAAACTCGACTCGGGTCGATTTGTTTTTATTATATAAAACTCAAAATGCTTAATTTTTTCTCACTCAATCGAATTCAAATCAGCTCAAAGTAGCGACACTCAACTTTTTTTGATTGTGTTTAAAAATATATTAAGAGAGAAAATGTGATGACATAGCTAAAAATAATATCATTAATATTATTTTAACATTAAAAGTTATATGAAACAATAAAATACTTGATTAGATTTGTAAGCTTATTGAGTTAAGTATGTTTAGGATCGAATTTGGCTTGACAAACTAGTCGAGCTACTTGAACTCAACTTGAGCTTGAAAAAAATCAAGTTGATCTCGAGTTAGGTGACAAGTCGAACATGAGTTGTCTATGAGTGCCTTAACTCATTGGCAACCCTATCGAACACCATTGATTGACTCTGCATGTCTTTTCTTTTATGTTGCTTTACATGTCCCTAAAATTATCCCATATATAACGGTGATGTCATTGCTTCTTTGTACCATGAAAACAAAGGGAGGTAATTTTCATTGTCGATAATAATTTGTATCAAAATATTTTCATGAACAATTCAAGTATTCTTATTCATTTGCATTTATGAATGACCCAAGCAATGATTTTAAAAGGAATATGTGTAAATATATTTAGAGAACAGTGAAAGGGCATGTATGGTGACCCGCCGGTCCTTACCACGTTTCTCAGGTGGACAAAAGGGAAAGGAGAGGAGAAAAAACAGACGATTGAGAATTGATGGGCGCATCCACGGATGTGGAGACTTAGGGAGAACTCATCCAACGCAAAAGAGGAAAAGACATGGAGAGAGAAAAAGCAATAAATCTGCTTTTGGGATGAAAACATTTGACTCATTTTCAGGGAAATTACAACAAATAGAGTTCCTTCTATATACATGCCAAAAATTAGGGAGGCGAAATAGAGCTGCCCATGTTTATCCACACGGGCACCGCCATGGTGAAGAGAAATAGCGAAAAGGGGAATTAATAAAGAGTAAAACAATAGGTAAAGAAAAGGAAATACGAAGAGTTTATTATGTAAATGATAATTATTTTAGATTCAAATGTGATTTACAGAGTACCGTCAATCATGTTGATCATCGTAAACTACAATTTCGTCTGTCTATAGTTGTGTATGGTTATAAAAATTCATTCTTTTTGACTTATTCCAACCCCGAATTAGAATAGTTTTATTGGGTTTCGTCGTTATCTTCTCTTCTTCTTCTTCTTCTTTTTTCAGCTTGAATATTTTTTGCAATTTGGACCAAGTAATGGTGGGTCACCATTCATTCTCTATTAGGCATGCCCCAGCAACCTTCGTATCTCTGCATGTGCGCACACGCAAATGAAATGGAAGAACATGAAAGAATTTCTGGCATTGGTCTGTCACGATAGAACATCAACGACAGCATCAGCACAAAATAAAGAAAAGGCTGATGATGTTGCGCAGGAAAACATGTACACATCTCAAGGTCTCGAGAGCATGTGAACCGAATTATTGAGTGAGGTCGGCTGCGGCCCTACAGGCTGCAAATAATACACCAAGAAACAAAAAAGGAAAAGGAAAAGAAGAGAAAAGACAGGAAGTGAATGCATGTAGAAGAGTCGTGAATGGACTGATTGAATAGTTATAAGCTCGAACTAGATGCTTTGTATCTGTAGAAATCGATCGAGCCAAATCTTTCGTCGCCTTGTACTGTTAAAGAAAGGTAAATAGAAGAAGGTTCCAAGAAACTTCATTTCCCTGTCTTGCATCATATGCTGTTCATTTGTTATGTGCTCAGGAAAAAATAATACAAAAACGGCTCCCGTGTAAAGATGACGTTATGGAAGAGTTGAACAATGAAAATAGATGGGAATACTTGACCGAGTTGATCGAGTTAGTCAAGTCAAGTTGGAACGAAGTTCAAGTCTATCGGTCTGTTATAATACCTTAGGTACATAAGTTAATGCACTTCAACTCGATGGCAATTGTAATGATAAACGGCTCGAACGTGCTCGCTACTCTTGTAGGACTAGGAGCTTTATTAGACTTGACCGTGGGAAATTGACTCGTTAAAAAAGGAACGATATCGGTAGATTAATGAGAAGTAGCAAGACTTCCCACCGAAGGGCAAATGAATTTTTTTGGGGATTTACAAAGAAGCATAGGATGCCCAGAAAATCGTTATCAAAGAAGACTTCAACAAAACGTTGGATCTTTGCACGGTAATGTATTCGCTCTAAGAAGATTGATACTTATCCGCAAGCTTGTGTTAATTATGAGGAATCTTCTAATAATTCCCCAATAATTCATGACAAATGTCAACTCTGCCACAATCATTGAAGCTGCAGCTTTTGTTCCGCAGGTCTGCAGCTGCAATTCTGACCTGTTCTTTTCCTTTTTAAAAGATCTGCTTGAACTGTAAAGGTGTAGAGCCAGACACCGGCATGGTTTCTCTAGAAATTTCACGACGTTAATGTTTCGCCAGCTCGTGACAAATTTCTAGAGATTGACAGACTATTGTATCATAGGTCGTAACTCAATTTAGATTAACTGTGTGAATTTGGATTCTAATCCCTTCGCATACACAGTGGTTTGGGAGCACCCAAGATTGAATTTCGCGTGCTGCATTACTCTATCTTCAAAAAAGTCTACATGAGATAACGGTCATTCGCTTCGATTGAGAGAGATTCAAGAGAAATCACTTCACCAACCCCAGGAAGTCAAGGTGAGCCACCGATATCGGATTTGAGACATTACAGTTTGTCAATGCGCAAAACATGTGTTTAGTTGCTTGCCAACGTGACTAAACCTTTAGATTATTTAGATATTTGAACTCTGAAGATTGACTGAATTTGAATAAACCCATTGTAGCTTGTTGGCATCAAATTCATCATATGCCAATATGCCCTGCATTGCACGTATCTGTAGCCCAAGGAAGAAAATTTTTATTGTCTTTTATTTATTTATATTAAGTACAGAACGCAAGAGTACTATTTTATAATGTATTGCTCAGATTATGGAAGAGCTTGATTTAAGCACTAGCATGCTTTCGAGCTCTTTTTCTTTCTCTGATCATCAGAAGATAATGCAGGCAAGTCAAAAGCCTTTTTGGTGGAGATTGCCTAACAACTCAAAAAAGGCGTGAAAGTTTTCTCTTTTGCTTCACAAGATGGACCACGATCTGAGCAAAGGTCTCTATAGAACAGTGACCTCACACAAGAACGGATTTCGTTTGCCTGTCCGAATCATCCTGCTCATAAAGTATGTGAATAAAGCATTAGCATTTGCCGATGTCGGCATCTGAAGAAGAAGATTAGCTGCACTAAGCAGCCAATGCGCGGAATGATACTATCACGACAAGAAGAGCCCGATGAGGACGATCTTATTCTTCTTGGGTATTTCATTAAT
The DNA here is from genome assembly GCA_014182735.1 of Corymbia maculata. Classification (NCBI taxonomy): domain Eukaryota; kingdom Viridiplantae; phylum Streptophyta; class Magnoliopsida; order Myrtales; family Myrtaceae; genus Corymbia; species Corymbia maculata. The sequence continues at coordinate 12,287,179 of CM024689.1, read as the reverse complement.
GAATTGTAGATCTATCCAGGACCAATATATGAATTGCTTCATTGGGTTTACTAAATGAATGTCAGCAAAAATGATGGCCTACTCGTGAAAAACCAGATTGTGGCAGGTTTTGTCACAAGGGTAGGCGCAATCAATGGTCTTGACGGCTGCTCGATCGAAATACCAATCACCAACAGCTAGAGCTATTGCCTGCAGATCAAACAATCTCGTCAGATGCTAATTGGCAAGAATGAAATCTTGCATTCTTTTTGTACGACTAATGTAATACAAGAATCTGAGGCTCTGCATTTCATAATGAGCTGCACGATAGGCAGATTAGCAAGAAGTTAAGCTGTGGCGTACCTTGTTTCCTATTGTAGGTGAATTATCGGCGAACCATGTGTCTTGCCTCTCAGACTGGCAGTGAGCAAAACACGAATTCAGGAAAAGGCCGTTTTGTCTGGAGCTGGAAAATCCTCTTATTGCATTCAGCATCTGATTCCTAAAGCCTGTGCACCAATCAAAGAAAAGGCTCAGTAAGAAATTATCAAGTTGATCAGTTAGAAATAGAAATTTTCAGAAGATAGTCGGACAACAGAACTTACCTTGCAGAAACTGAATCTGCGATGCAGAGCACCTTGCATTGTTTAATGTGCATTGACGCCAATATCCACGAGGATCAGCTGATGGGGAGCTAAACTTGCTTGCAGCTGATTCGCGATACAAAGTCACATGATTATTCAGTCCATTAATGCCTTTTTGAAGTAACTCAGGGGTAGATTAGAACTATACATTCTACAGGTTGAATTTTATTCCGAAATAGGTAATTACCTGCCAAGCATCATAGGCTGCATTGAGAAGAAACAGTGGTGTTTTGATACTGGCGATCAGGTTTTGCGGGAAGAAGCACTGAAAAGGATTCATGCAAGATGAACAAAGTTGGTGCGTCGAAATCAATTATGCTGAGCTGTCGATGTCAGTCTTATGTAAGCAAAGCAACGAAGGAGAACAACAGAACAAGTCATACCGAAGTTGGATCGAGATGGTTAGTACACACTTGCGGAAGATTTCGTTTTACTCCCTAATTTCCACAGTAGTAAAATCAGATAATCCGCACGAAAAGGAGTAACAAGGCAAGTAGAGGCACACGAATGGTCAGGCAAACATGAAAGCATACCTGCAAATTAACCACACCACTATAAATGTTTCTGAGCGTGTGGCCACCAGAAACATCAGCCCTGCATGTCCAGAGGTGTAGCACAGAGGTGTGTTTCAAATATTTTATTCGAGCAATTTATCATAGATGAGTAAAACAGCTCGGAGCATTGAAGTTGCTTACGCATCAAGGAACAGTCCAGCATCACTCAGGCACTTCACTCTTGTTCTTCTAGGAAATAAATCCCGAAACTCATCACAATGCAATATAGATGCCAGGCCTCCAGCAGAGCACCCGGAAAGAAGACCCTGAAAACGGTAGACCAACACAAAGAATCAAGCCAACTTTCTCATAAAATGGATGAAGACTTAAATAGATAAAAAATAAAAATATGTCAAATGCCCAAACCTGCTTGGCATAGCGCATGCCTTTCGACATCAAATCTTCCATAGCAGCTAACCATATACGTTGTCCTCTAAACTGCAGCTGGGCAGCCTAGACAGAATCATCAAAAGACTTGTGATGATAATGACCCAATAAATCTAGCTGAGTAAAAAGATATTACCCTAAGTACTGATTTTGCAATTACCAGACGCATTCCATAGACATTTGGCAAGAGAAAAACAGTAATCTATGTCAGAGTTTTCCTTTCCCATCGATTTTTCCAGCCTTTACCGATTGAATTAGCACAAAAACTTTAAGGCAACAAGTGTTGGACAAATTTTACATAGAGGAGTAAATGAATGCGTAGACATAGATTAAAGGTCTGATGACAAACAATGCAGATGCCCTCCACATTGAGAGAAACTGTATTCTTAGAACCATTATTTAATCGCAATTACATAGTCCCTGGATTCTGTCATGGAACCAAATTTTCTCAATATGTTAATCTTTTATTAGTAGCTCTATGTTCAAACAACATGGGAAGCGAATTTTCTTTTAAGAATGTCCAGAGTATCACTAACCTTATCCTCACTGTCCCCAGCAAACGAGGCGCCGTCGCAATAACGGACCTTCACTCTGTTCCAGTTGAAAAAATCTGCAAACGGTATAACAGAATGCCAAGAGACTGCTCAGGAAGCTAAATAATGGGCGGAAAAGCTAGCAATGTATGGAAGAAAAGTTCGAAGAGTACCAGGATTCTCTTCAGCTTTATTGCTTAGTATTCCCGTAAAAGGGAGCTGCTTTTCCATGTACTTAGATGATCCCCGTCTGGTTGTCTTGCGGTAAACGCAAGATCGAACATTATTACACCATCCTCCACCCTGCCACAATATGCGAAACATCATCAAGTTGCTGTAACTTTGAGTCTGTGAAATACTGGAGATGACAACAACAAAGCTTTAGGATTTTCCACAACCCTGATTTCAATAAAACTTTATTGGCTATGACCCAAGTTCGAACAGCTGTGGCTTCTTTTTATCAAACATGATAATGCAGAGACAACCAATTAAACTTTAGCAATAGTGAGTAAAACCCGTAACATCTTTTTTAAACCATAAAGGGTAAAAAACATGAAGATATGTGGCAGACCTCCAATTGAATGAGCCAACTGCTGGCTCCTGAACCGTATCCTCGGTGCAAATGATACCCCGGTAAAGATCCATCCAGACAGACTAGAAGACACAAAGGACAGTGGTTAGGCCAAATATGGGATGAATCTTATCACTTCAGTTTCTACACCAATAGCTTTTCAGATTAAATAGTGTCCCCACACACAAAACACATCACCAAATTGGCAAGAAGTAATAAGTTCAATAACATTTAGCCAGTGAATGAACGAGCCCAACAATCTTTGAAGGTGAGCAGAACCCGGTTGGTGCAGGCTCGAGTCAAGTGCTAGTAGGGGTGGGTTGTAGAAGAAAAAGGCAAAAACACATCATAGATGCTCAGGACATAAAAATAAATTAGAAATAGAAAAACAGAACCAAAGTAAATAAACGGTTGAGAAGTATTCTGACCAAGGAGACTAGCAACCATTGAAGTTGTATATTGGGTTTAGCTGCTTTTTTGAGTTAATTGTAGTAAATGCAACGAAGACGTCCACCCCATAAAGAGAGTGAACAAACGGAAATCAAGATTCCTGAGCGAATGCACCACCCACATGGCCACAAGAAGCAGTAAATGCAACGAAGGCGTTCACCCCGTAAAGAGAGTGAAGTAACGGAAATCAAGATTCCTGAGCGAATGCACTACCCACATGACCACACGAACTCAATTGGCGGTCGAACATTGACTGAAATCTATCTACGGAATCTGATGCACAATTTTATTTGGTTTACCATAACATGAGAAAATAGAACCCCAAAGGAATGCAAATCCATCAAGTGCAAGAACAGGGAAAGAAGTAACAGCCACAGCTCAATCCAGCACGAGCACCAAAAATGAACTGAAAGTGGAGGTAACAGAAGATAAACAGGAAAAATCAGGTGCAGAAATGACTGAAAGAAGAAGAGGTTAACAACAATTACCTGCTCCTTTAGCTCCAGCACTCGTAATGAGAGTGAGTCCAACCATGACTGGATTACTAACTTGAGAAACTCCATAATATTCCAAGTATGGAAGCTCTGTTCCATTGAAATGGAGAAGCTCAGACCCATCAACCACGTCCCAAGAAACCACTCCTACGACCACCCAAATCCAGAAAAACCTCACTTTAATGCTGTCCCTGCTTCTGACTCTAGAACCCATCTCGAAAGAAGACGCTGGAGAGACAAAATCAGCAAAAAGCTCGAGTCTTTGCTGGTATAAGTGCACAAAACTTAGTGCATTTTAGCAATCTCCCAAAAGGGAATAAATGTTGTTTACCAAATAAATAACGTATTGGGTCTTAAAGTAGCTGTTAAGTATGTCTGTGTGTGAGAGAGAGAGAGAGAGAGAATGAGGGAATTTTGTGGGGAGAAGAGAACAACATAGTATTGCCGGGCTTTTTAATATTAAGAAAGAAAAACGTAAAATATGTCTGGTCGTACTTTTGGAATCTTGTGTCGGATTCAGCAGAGTTTAAATGCAAAAAAAAAAAAAAAAAAAAAGCTAATCTGACAGCCACAGTTGTTTCTAGTACTTGACGGATGCTTTTGTGACCTTAGGATGCGGATCTGCTCAGGCCAAGGGGAGTTTAACATACCTGTTTCACCTTTGGTAATCAATCCATCTCATCAAGAAATTAACGGGGTTGAAACCACACTATGATCTTCTCTCCTTTTCTTAGGCTTTTAAAGACCATAACTCTTATTCCAAAAACAATTCTATGTAATACTTAGGAAGCTTTACATTTCAAAACTCATGCTTTCATTTTTTTCTTAGCGCAACACGAATAGATATACTCACACGCCTAGCATACTTCGCTTTGATAGATACACGAAACTATCGGCATCACATGCAACGCATGATTGGATTCTTGTGCCGTCATCTCTCGATCTCTCAATACGTTCTCATGTCTTTTTAGCAAATCTCTCCAATCAAAACATCCAAACAACCAAACCTTCGAGGCAAATAATTACTTTTTAGGCGAGGGTAAGAAAAACTGGGCGTTTCAGTGTATGACAAGCCTGGGAAAAAGTGGCTGCTGGTTTACGTGCTATTTTGTTCAAGGTCTCCAAAGGTGGCTCTGCCGACAGTGAGAGAAGCTTCAGTTTTCAGACCTTATGGGATTCGGTGGGCAAAAGATCGAAGAAAGGCAAGTCCACAGAGACAGAGAGCTTTCGCATCACCGAGGACTGCAGGTAACCTAACTTTTGAGCTGGTCCTTGACGCTGCACATGAAATGGGTCGCACCACTTTGAACTCTGTCTTTCGATTCCAAGCTTCAACCCCACAATGTGGTTTTTTTCTTTGCGTTTGCGCAATTTAGTCCATCCTCACAACTTTGTGTTGAGATGCCTGAGAGCTGGCATGTCGTTGTACCTAAATATACCCCTTTGTTATACGGTAGGCGATGAGTTTGTGCAATCAAATGGCCCCATCCCTTGATAAATTGTCAAGCATGAATATTGATGCTTGTGGCTAATCGTGGTGGTCAAAGTTTAGGATTCATGATGGGGCCATTGTTGACGTTCCCTACTATATATTACTTTTTTTCTTGTGTCCTCATACCAAACAATTCCATTTTTTTTTCCTTTAAGACTATCATTTAGGATGGAATACATGATGAGACCTAATGTCCTTTTTCTAAACTTTGTCATGACCCAAAAGCATGGATTTCGAGAAGTGCTACCCAGCTATAAAACATGTCTTGATATTGAACAGCTCTACAACATCTAGAAAAGTTCAAGAATCCACTTGCCGTATACGCTTCCAAAAAGGTTTGCAAGGCATTAACTGTGTCGACATATCTATAAACCAAACTTCAATCTTAAGAGGGTTGTAATAGTCCAACATTCAGGGCATGGAATTGTTCGTCTCAACCCATCACATCTCTCATAAGAAAGAGGGCACAATCTCCATCTGGCCATGGAGTGAAATCGAGGTGTTGAAAATGCATGAACAGGGCAATTTGATTCGGTGGGAAGAAAAATGGCGCGCGCGGGAATGAATATGAGGGGAAGCCCACGTGTTCACATGCTGCTGATGCAGCAGAGATGCAGTGGTGGGGGGAATCATATGAGGAGGAGATGAGATGACATGAGATGACATGAAGTTAGGCATGCACGTGAGCGGTCGGTCGGTCCCCGTGATCACATGCGAAATTCTCTCTCCCCTCTCTCTCGCTGCTGCTGTTGGGTTCATAGCTGGATCGCAACGCGGTGACATCGAATGACGCGAAGCCGACGTCCTTGTCCGTCGGGCATTGGCCCCCCGTGATCGTGATCCACAACCGTCCCCTCGCCCGACGTGGGGCTCGCACCATTGTGGCCGACGTTTGCTCTCCGTTCCCATCTCTTGTTTCCCTTCAATTGGGTGAGAGGGACAATTCGGTTGACGTCAACCCATTCGTCACACCAAACAGTTCACCATGTCAATCAGCTCATTATTATTTAGAATCAAATCGAATTGAACTGAAATTTCATGCATTTTCAATTCGATTTGGTTTGAATTTAGTTCAAAAAATAATCGTTAATTTTTCTGATTCGATTCAATTAACTGATTCGAACCGAAATTCTTAATAAAAATTGAACAATTAACTTAAAACATTTCTTCTTCTCATATCTTCTTCTCATATCTTCTTCACTTTGATTTTAATGAGTAAGGCAAAAATCCAAAAAATCGACCGAATCGAATTTTCAATTTGGGTTGTATCCGGTTCGATTTTTCTAAAAACTCTAATCGAACCGAACTGTTTACATCTCTAGTTATCAACCAAGCAAGGGTGACCGATCGCCTCAAATGTGTTTGGCAACACTTGACCAAAGTCCTTCTGGGGCTTTGAAGGTCCTGCACGAATGTAAACGGCAACCCATTAATTACGGTGGCATCAGAAACCGTTCGTCGTATCGAGTAACTCGTGGTGAGCGTGAAAAGGCTGATGGGTTGCTTCAGGTGACACTTTCTCAAAGCCCTTTGAGGGCCTCAAAGGCCCTTGATCGTACGGAAATGTTTGTAAAATAGCCTTTTTGGGGAATGTTCAGCCCTGATTTAAACTAAAAAAATTATCACTTTACCATCCCACCCTCATCTCTTAACATAATTCCATTTTTGCCCCCCTTTTTAAAACAAAACCCTTCTACCATTTGTAATCCTCTTTTAGCTTTCGACAGCCTGCTCTCGCCTCTTTGCTCTTGACGAACTTCTCACCTAAGAAACTCTGCCTTTATTTTTCGCTCAAGATGCTGCTCGCCTCTCTTCCCTCGCGCTGACCGCTGTTCCGAGGGAAAAATCCCCTCCTCCGACGAGTTCTTCCCCTTATCATTCATTGATGTCGATTCTTCTGTTCATGTTGGTCGTGATTCCAAGTTTGTCGGTTGTTACTATTTGTGAATCCATATATTTTTGTTTTCTAGCGAGCTTTAGTTTGTTGCCACACGAGCGACTTTGACTAGCGAGAGAATATGGGGCAGCTAAATCTATCGAGTTGATTAGGAAATATCAAGTCGGAATGCGTCAAGCAATTTGTCAATGGAACTCTCAACATAGTTTCGTGTCGGGGTCATTTGTTTATTGATTTTATTGCTGTCAATATCGGGACATATGTGATCATTTTTATCATAACGAATTAACCTTTTTATTTGAGAAAAGTCCATGAATGTGATATTTTCTTCCTCAAAAAATTTTAAGACTAGAGTTCATGCATTTCTCACACTTTTTTTTTTTTTTTTTTTGTTAAAAGCTGAACTAAACATAACCTTCCTCTTGTGGTCTTTCCTTAATGGGCTGCTTCATCGCTTTCAAGCATGGGCTTGAAGGTCCATAGGCCCACAAAGGATAGGATAGCCCATCATTCACTTTCCTTTGTCGTTCACACGTGCGGCTCCACCCGCACGCCGCCCCGCAAACAAGGCAAGAACCGGAGCAAAGCCGGCCGTCTCCTCTCCTCCTCTTTCTCTTGGTTTCTCTCTTTCGACTCATCTCAGCACAGCTCTTGAGAGAGAGAGAGAGAGAGAGTTCCTCTTGAGGAATTCATCTATCAATGGCCTTCTCTCACCTCTTCATTGTCAACACGCTTCTCATCCAAGAGATCTTTGCCTTTGTGTTTTTTTTCCCCAAGATGCCACTCACCTCTCTTCCATCGTGCCCACACTCGAGCTCTCTTCCTTCACGCCAATTGTCATAACCCCTACTCCGACAAGTTCTTCCCCTCATCATCAATGTTGCTTCCTCTATTCATGTTGATCATGATTCCAAGTTCGTCAATCGTTACTGTCTGTAGATCAATATGATTTTGTTTTCTAGCAAACTTTAATTTGTTGTCATTACTCTGATTAGCAAGAGCATATCAAGCTGATTAGGCCTAGGACCAAAAGTGAGACAATGTTGGGTAAGAGATCAAGAGGTTCAAATGCCTTGAGCAAGTTTGTCGATGGAACTCTCAACACAATTCTACTTAGGGGCTTGTCCGTAATTTTTTCATTGGCTTGGCTATTTCTGATGACAGACATATGCGATCATGTTTATTATAATATAAAATTACTCTTTTTCATTACAGGACCTGGAAGGTCCACAGGCCCATGAAGGTAGAGAGCGCCATTGATGGGCTCTATCAAGAATTCATTCCACTGCGGACCTGGAGGATGGCCCATCATCCACCTTGCCCCGTCGTTCGCACGCGCGGCTCCGCCCGCACGCCGCCCGGCAAACCAGGCGGGAACCGGAGCACCCCTCTCGTCTCCTCCTCTTTCTCCCAGTTTCACTCTTTCGCGTCATCTCAGCACAGCTCTTGAGAGAGTTCTTTGAAGGAATTCAGCTTCTTCCCTCTGTCTTCGTCCTCGAGATGGGTATAAAGGTGGGCTCTTTCGCTCTTTCTATTCTTGCTCTCTGTCGAATTTCTTCCTTTTCTGGGGTTACCCATTTGCAAGGTTGGTGATGGTTTGCAGGGTTTAACGAAGCTGCTCGCCGACAACGCTCCCAAGGCGATGAAGGAGCAGAAGTTCGAGAGTTACTTCGGCCGCAAGATCGCCATCGACGCCAGCATGAGCATCTACCAATTTCTCGTTCGTCTCTCTCTCTCTCTCTCTCTCTCTCGCTCTCTTTCACTGAAGTCTGTCTTTTGACGTTGCTTTGCGCGCGGATGAGTGATTAAAGTTGTGGGTTTTGTGTGGGGAACGCAATGGTTGCAGATTGTTGTGGGTCGGAGTGGTACTGAGATGCTCACGAATGAGGCTGGTGAGGTCACAAGGTAATGCTATCGATTTCTTAGGGAAAGTTTTGCTCTTTTTTGAGAATTCCAGTTTTTTTGGTTGGCCATTATGATTTTATAGCCTTTCGATTGTCTTTCCCCTCTTTTGGCTGCTGATACCCGTTTCGCATTTTGTGCTTTTGATGATTGTAGCCACTTACAAGGCATGTTCAGTAGGACAATCAGGCTCTTGGAAGCTGGAATAAAGCCAGCGTAACTTCTTCATACTTTGTGCATTTAAATGGTTTGGTTCGTTTGCTAGCTTCAATTTGTTTCTATGTTAGTTGCTAAAGTTGGGTCTGTTATGATCTGTCTAATTATGAAAATCAGCTATGTTTTTGATGGGCAACCTCCAGACCTGAAGAAGCAAGAGCTTGCAAAACGGTATCAGTGCCCATAGGCTGCAATCTTCTGATTTCTGTTAAGATAGACATCATCACGTTGATGATGGTTTTCTTTTACTTTTGGGTATTGATGATTTCAATTGAAACCCATGGTGCAGCTATTCAAAGAGGGCAGATGCCACAGAGGACTTGGAAGAAATTAAGGAGGCATGCCTTTTCTTTTTTGAAGTCTCTTGTAGTCCTGTTTATTTTTGTTCTTTCAATCTTCCTTTTTTGTTTTTTGGTAATGTAGCTCAAGTGGCTTAGCACATGATTTTCTTGTATTTGTAGACTGGAAGTAAAGAAGACATTGAGAAATTCAGTAAGCGAACAGTGAAGGTAGGTGATTGGCATGCATTTCTTTCCCCATGTCATGTGTACTAAGTTCTTGAATCTAAGCCGCAAATAGTCTCTGTTGGACTACTCATTTCATATCTCCACCAGAAATGCTGGACTAGAAAATACACAATTTTGCGGGATTCTGATGTGTTGGTCAATTTCTTATGTATGTCCTACAGGTTACAAAGCAGCACAATGAAGATTGCAAAAGACTCTTAAGACTCATGGGAGTCCCTGTTATTGAGGTGACATATCTTGGTAGTTGACAAGTAAAATAATGCCATCTCCAAACAGCAAATAGTATGAACAATTAAACCTGTTGTGACAGCTCTTCTTGTACTTTAGGCTCCTTCTGAAGCGGAGGCAGAGTGTGCTGCGCTTTGCAAATCAGAAAAGGCATGTATTTTTACATGATCATATTGGAGCTGGTTCCTATTGTACTTGTGACATCGACTACCATTTTGCTGCATGAAGTTTTATCTGCCTTTGCTTTTGTTCTGTACCTTATAATTTAGGTGCTCTTGTTGATGAGTTTCAGGTGTATGCCGTGGCTTCTGAAGACATGGACTCCCTCACCTTTGGAGCTCCTAGATTTCTCCGTCACTTGATGGATCCCAGTTCGAGAAAAATTCCAGTCATGGAATTTGAAATTGCAAAGGTAGTAGAACATCTACCTTAAAGTTGATATCTAAATTTTTGTGCAAAAGAATATAGTTTATATCTCTTTATTTTGTCTTTAAAAGCATATCATTAAGAGGCACCAAGGCGATGCCAACCCGTGTACAAATCATCTACAAGTTGATATCTCTTATTCCTTTTGCTGTTTCAAGGGGACTTGTTTTCTTCTTATATAGATTTTGGAGGAGCTAAATCTGAACATGGATCAATTCATTGATGTGTGCATCCTATCTGGATGTGATTATTGTGAGAGTATTCGAGGTATAATGGGTTTTGGATTAAATTATCCCTTTGCATCCTTCTACTTGGATTTAGGACTTTAGCTTTTTGTATGATGATAAATCTATATCACAGGCATTGGTGGTCAGACTGCTTTGAAGCTCATCCGTCAACATGGCTCAATAGAAAATATACTGGAGAACATAAACAAAGAAAAGTACGTCACTTTTGCATTTTTCACATGTATGTCCTGTATAAGCTTCTATTGACGAGATTCTTGATGACCAGTTTATTTTGATTTTCTTTAGTGCCCATGCTTTGTGAGCCCATGTTTGTTGTGGGCATGCACTTTCTTGTTATGGACAGGCTCAGATTGCTTCATGCAAATCCACACAACTTTCTAACCACTTTAGAGTTGTTTTGCTCTCATTAGGAGGCACTCATGTATTCTTCCTTGTTTCTGATAAGTCCTTTTTTTTTTTCGGTCTTTGTGACTTAGGTATCAAATACCAGATGACTGGCCATATAAAGAAGCTCGGAGACTTTTTAAAGAGCCCTTGGTCTTCATGGAAAATGAAGAACCTGAACTCAAGTGGAGTGCTCCTGATGAGGAGGTGAATGATCTCCTAAGCTTGTAACATTTTTCTCATTCAGACATGTTTTCTGAGGAGTTTTCTGTGATTAGGGGTTAATTTCTTTTTTGGTGAATGAGAATGGATTCAACAGCGACAGGGTAACAAAGGTACGATCATGAAGTTTTTTCAGTATTCACCTTTTCTTCATGCACAGAATAAAGATGACACGTTATTCATGTTGACTTCATTGATTGAGCTAGGCCATAGAGAAGATTAAGGCTGCCAAGAACAAGTCGTCACAAGGACGGTCAGTAATGCATAAATGATTGGTATTTTGGTAAATGTGCTTCTCTTTTAAAGCCTAAGATGACATTGTCTTGTACAGTTTAGAATCTTTTTTCAAGCCAGTTGTCAACGCTTCTGCACCCATTAAAAGGAAGGTATTATTCTTTCTTGATGCATCTCAACCCTTGACCTCAGCCTGGTTATATTTTTTTTTAATTATCTCCTGTTGTGTTAATGGAAAGGCTTTCTAATATAATTACATACCACCATGAATAGTTGTCTATGACGAGAAAGTAGATGTAAAAGCTCAGTGCATTACATTTCTGTGTCATGATTTTCTTTTTTTTTCCGGCTAGCATGTCATTATTTTCAGCATGTAGAGGTGACTGTATGCAGGCTACTGAGCATCGTTACTACCTCATCTTACTCTTGCTTTATTTGTGGGAAACTAAGTCAAAGTTGCAAAAATATGAGCTTCATTAAATGGCTACATGTGCTTGGAGAGAAAAGACGGAGTATCATTTCCAATAAATAGATATTAGCTTTCCTTTGCTTGAAAATGAGTGGGAACATGTATAGTAGAGGACTATGTTTTCGCAGCGTCCCTTGCAATGTCATACTCGATTTTGTTAGCTTTTTCATGCTGCAATACTCTTGATGTGGTACAGGAAACACCTCTGGCTGTAAAAGAAAGTGCCAAAAAGACTAAGACTGCTGGTGGTAAGAAGAGGAAATAGACAGCTCAACTTAACACTTTCGCAGACTAACGATCCAACTAACAAGGTGACTTTCCTTTATCCCAATATTGTTACTACTAACTAAAGCAGATATGGATAACTAACTCATATATTACTCTGAACTTGTCTGCTTCCTGCAGGTCGCTTGAGGATGTTGTTCAATGCTCTGGTTTAGCATGCCTCTCTGGGCTATGCAAGAACGACACGTGTGTAACTTTTTAGGTGGAAGTGGGTTTTGCATCCTGCAAAATTTAATCTGCTTCCCAAATCTATGTACACTGTGTTTTGTTCCAGTGAGAATTCTCGTTCCTAAAGTTTTGTGCACAATAGTTCATTTCGTCTTGATATGTGCAGTGTCTTCAGTAGACATGTCAGTGATTAGGTTCATACCCTATAATTGAAAAAAGACGGATAAGCTGGTGATCAAATGGCACAACTTCAAATGAAGTGGGTGTGTCTAATTAGGTCATGTTGTTAACTCCATTTGTGATTTTACTAAAAGGCTTGAAGAGATGTTAGGCACCGTCAGAACTGAAGGAGGATCGAGGGTGATATCAACTTGATCATGTCCTTGTCCTGGACCTAATTAATTAGGTGAAGTTGGTTTGCCAGGCTCATAAATTTTATGAGCAGGTATGCAAGTGTTCTGTTGGGGATTAAAAATTATAAAAGATTCTGCGACTCTCATGCTGATTCTATTGTTTACTTGAGGGTTGGAGATCTTTTATGTTTAATTTTGATATAGAGATGATGATCCCTTCCCGAGTAATTGCTAGACAGTGTTGGGTCGGCACATCTTTGGTTTTGGTATCGTTCTGTAATGGAAATGTTGCGAGCATTCAGTTCTGAACACATGCTCTAATCTCCATCTTCATCGACAATGGATGAACTCTGATATGGTTTCATTAGATGAAAGTTAGATCGATCAATTTCAGTGTGCTTCAAACCTAGAACAAGAATGTGAGAAACTAGAGGAATCGCTGATCTTGTTTTATTGCACTCTTTCCCATTTACAATCTATAGTACGCCAACTCATTGCAAAGATTCTACTGATGCCAGTGACCATCTGAAGCACGACAACGATAGAACAAATGGACAAAGCCAGTCATGTCACATCGACAAGTCAGTGACAGCTGCGTCGTATGATATGAATGATCCTTTAAAGGCATAAATGTGAACTTGGCAAGGGAGCAGGCAGTTAAGACGATAAACATTTGGCAATGGACGATGTTTCCTTTATTTGTCCTGTCGCCCGAATTTGACAGTAGTAAGAACACATGATTTTTGCCGAGGTGAGCCGACACCGGAGTCGTCGTTGTTCAAAGGATGGGGCAGGAGTTCCTATCGTAATCGCAAGGACGAGGAGGACATGGGTGGCACGGCTGAGTAGGGCACGGCGGAGGGCATATTATAGGGCACGGTGGAGGGCATGGCACGCACTTTGAGCACCGGCATGAAGGAGGGCACGGCACGCACTTTGAGCACCGGCATGAAGGAGGGCATTTAGGCGGGTCAGGGCATTTCGGTGGGTCGGGCTTTTTAGGTTCCGGAGGCTTTACCGGTCCGATCGATTCAATTTCAGCGCATATCCCGCATTTCTTTCTTATAGCCTTGATCACGCACACCGGATCCACGATGCCTATGATCGTTAACGTTCCCTTCTCAGCGTCTAGCTTCAGTTCGTCGATCCCTGCATATTCGTGTCACAAACCATGAATCCGTAACCACGTCCACTTCAATAATCAAGTCATCAAATCAGTCGAGGACGATGAGGAAAGATATTACAAGCACATCTCACTCGGAACTACATGTATTCTCATCCACGCCGGTTCAGCGAGGTGAGTGTAGGGAGATCGTACCTTCGAGTTTGGCGACCGATTTCATTATATCCTTCTTGTCTCTCCCACAACTGATGGTAACCTTTATCACGATTTTCTGCAGTCAAGAGGCGGCAAGACAGAGAACATCAGAAGATAAAAAAAACCACATCAACAGTTAAAGAAGATTGATAGGGAGAAGACGCAAATGTATGTAGCTCTTGTTCATGGAGAAGGCAATGATTTGATTACCTTGGCCATGGATGGATGCAGCAGCAGAGGGTGGACAAAGAGAAAATGATCAGCTTCCCTAACGTGCTAAACCAAAAGGCCCTATTTATATGCTTTAACGACCCCCATGATTTCATAATTAAGAAGTGAGGAACAGACAAAGTGTTAGGATGGCCTGTTAGGATGGCCATACGCACTATATTATTATACGAGGGGATGGCTGTTGACTTTTGCACTGAAACAGCAAAATTTCCAGGAGACGGGTTTAGGACGTTCTTTCTTTCACGCATTTTATGTTTTATTGTTTTTGTTTTGGTTTGAAGGATGGCATCGAGCAAATTTCTCGAGCAAGCGATGCGTTTTTCATGGTAAGTTGGGCGACTTGATCAAGCCAATCATGTCGGTATCACGTCCGGGGTCTATAGTACGGGTCTCGAATGATTCGTGAAGTTTTTGTGATTGGTTCAGTTCTATTGGCTTATGTCAAGACTCAAATCACCTCTTGATGTGGCGGTACGTGATTGAAGTATGTCTTGTTAGATATGTATACCGGTACATTCGCGCACATATGTACTAATCTAGGACCAACCCTCTCTGATCATGGCAAATGCAAAAACCTAACTCCAACGAGGCGAGAACAAAAAAATTACAATTCATTGCTTGGGAGTGGGTTTTGGGTGGGGGTGGGGGGGATGAAACATAGAAATTCTACGTGAAAATCTCACAGATGTCATCACATATCTCGAAAATCACGTCAAGTATCAACTAATCGAGAGGGCGGCAACCCTAGTTTGCCCACCCGTCAATCCGTCATCACTCTTCCAAACATATGTACATGCTTTTGTTTCGCTTATAAGATTCCATCTCAAGTTTAGTAAGAACAGATCCCTCCCTAGTGAAAATCGCACAGATGTCATCATATATCTCGAAAACTACATCAGGTATCAACTGATTGAAAGGGCGGCGACCGGTCTGCCCACCCGTCGATCTGATGTTACTCTTCTGAACTTATGTACATGCTTCTTCTTCTTTTTTCACTTATAAGATTCTATATCAAGTTTAGTAAGAACAGATCCCTCCCCAGTTTTCTCTCTACGACTTACTTTGACCTTTCGTCGGCATAATATTTAATGCCTCGCTTGCGCTTGCCTCGACGATGTTACACCATCTGAGGAAAGATGTACTGTCCAAGTGCAGGCTCAACGTTCGACATGTCGTCGACCAAAAATTTATTGGCAAATGGACCGACCGACGTCATGAAACGACGAAAGCGATAATCTTTGTTAAGATTGGTGCTCATGTTACAAAAACAAAATGTCGATTTCATCGACGTTCAGAGCTCTTCGGTCGAAGACTGATGAGTTGTCCCCCCACTAATCAATGGGACTGGCATTTCCATGTCGGAAGCAAATTAAGTATAGTGAAAATTTTGCTTAGCTCATCGCCTGATTTGTAAGTGACGTCACTGAAATTGGTGAGATTTGTTGGGAAAAAAAATATAAAAAATGAGTAATAAAGAATAGGGTAAATATTATGAAAAACCTCAAAGTAATATATTTATAATAAATTTACCAAAAATTAATTTTTTGACTATGAAAAATTCCAAACTGATTTATTTGTAAGAAATATATCTTCCATTAAATTAGATTAATGCCATAAAAAAATACAAAACTGATAGAATTGTTATTAATGGAGAGTAAAATCCCAAATCGATATACCAATCAACTACCATATGTTATTTAACTTCACAATTTGAGAGTAAAATTTAATGAAAAACTAATAGAGGGTAAACTTGTTACAAGTGTAATAATTTGGGGTTTTTCGTGGTCAAAAATTTAGTTTGGAATTCTTTGTGTTATTTACCGTAAAAAATATGAACAAACTCCAATGAGGTCGTTTATTTACACATGTTATTATAGGCCTCAAGAGAATAAACCAAGGAGCACACGATCTCATAGCATAAATCCCAAATATGGAACCGAATCAAGAGGGACGCAAAGGGATACTCCCTTTTCGATCGAAGGATGAACTCGCGAGAATCAAATCGCTCGCCGAGCTCGTCAAACTATGGAGCAAGTGTTGGCGTCGTATTCACAAGAGATGGAGCTGGAACAAGGGTAGGGGCGGCACGGAGTGCATGGCGGGGGTGGGCACGGCTGGAGCCAGCACGGCGACGGGCATTTAGGCTTAGGCTTTTCTGGCGACTTTGGCGGCCCGACCGTCTCAATCTCCGCGCACCTCCCGCATCTCTTCCTCAGGCACGTGATGATGCAAATTGGGTCGACGTCGCCTATCACGGTCAGCGTCCCCTTCTCGACGTTCAATGATAGTTCATTGATACCTGCACATTCATATCATTTTATCCCGTGTGTGATGCAACCCATATCTATGTGGTTCATCAGTATGTGAATGCCGCACTCATTTCGAACTTTTTCGACTATGATTCGCCAAGATGAGCACGACTGCGTACCTTCGAGTTTGGCGACTGCTTTCAGTACTCCCCTCTTCTCCTTCTCGCCATTGATGCTAACCTTTATCACAGTCTTCTGCGCGATCACGATGCGGCGAGACAACAAAGACACAGCAAAGTTCATCAATGTTTGGCAGGACAACAAAGATCTTAATCGCATGGAGGGAAGAGAGCAGCATGAATGTGAAGTTACCTTTGCCATGGATGCTCAGAGGGCGGTGCAATCGGTTTTGCGAGGACAGACGACCCTATTTATAAGAAGACTCGCATTGGTGCTACGACCAACAAGTGAGTAAGACAAGTTTGCGAGGGATTTGTTTAACATGGTTCGAGGCATTTCTTATGTATATAAATTCAAGTGAGATGGCTTGTCTAGAATATTCGCCATGGTCAATGTAGTGGCTCTGGTCTTTTTTAATAGATCCGAACGAAGCTTTGCTTAGTGGCAAAGTCCTCTCTTCCCTCGACATACCAACCTTGTTGGCCTGAAGAAAAATGCCTGTTTCTTTATAGAAGGTAATAATTGGACCGATAGTAATTTCGAACGTATCCGAGTCTACCCTCGTGAAGAATTTCTTCGCGAGGTCGAGGGCAAACCCGATTCTATCATATTCTGGAGACCACAGTGAGGTTCGCGTGCCATTTTCTCGATGTTTGAGAGGGGCGTTTTCATCCCAAAAATCAGCCTCCCCCAATTAAAACCAGCCAAGAAAGAAGAAGAAGAAGAGAACAAGGGTTTGCAATTAGGGTTTCGGATTAGGGAAAAATTAAGTTTGAAGGCGTGGAGGACAACTGCGAACGTGGGAGGAGGGATCATTAAAGACATCATCTCGAGGAGGCAACTTTTTGCATGAAATAAGTATGGGACAAGTGAAATTTGTGTTCCTTTTTGGAAATTTAGGGTTTGAACATAGAGATTTTTACGAGTTAGCAGTGGCATAGATTTGATGTGAATTGCCTCAAAAATAGATAAATAAAATCAAACCACGGGAAAGAAAAATCATCACATAAAAATTGCATAAAGTCAAATTATCCTTCATTCTCTTGTTACATCAAATGCAAAGCTCGCCGGTGATTCCATTGAAACCTAGTTCGAGAACTCATTCTAAACTTCGATCGTTTCAAGGACTCGCTTATTGCTGCAATTGGATTTACAATTGCCCTTGTCTTCTCTCTCTCTTGCATTCGACAAAAGGGTTTCTTGGTGGTCAAGCAATTGGGAATTCGGGATCCATTTTTACCATTCACACGACTTATTTGGGAGGAAATTCAATTTTTTTGGCATAATTTATCGCCTCTGCCCGACTGTAAGAGATGGGCACTCGACTGGTTGCTAGAAGGTGCTTTAGAAAAAAATTCCACTTGAGGGGATCTTTTGAGAAAGATGAAATGTCGAATCTCAGGTTTTCTTTCAACCATTGGAGGTCGGCCAGCAGTCACTTTTCTACTTGGGAAAGTGGAGATGGCTTCTCGAGGGCTAGATTGGGGACGTGTAAGTGAGGAAGCAAGACTTCATAATTTGCACATAGTACATATCATGCACAATGACTTATAAAATAGTAATTTGCACATAGTACATATCATGCACAATGACTTATAAAATAGATATATGATATGATCAGGAAAAAACAAAAATCTCAAGTTTCTCTTTGAATTGGTCCGACCATTTATTAAACGAAGGAATATTGAAAGTATATCCACCGAAGCAATGATAATGCATGTGATTCTGGTTGAGTGTTTGATGGGCAAACCCCGCCTATGACTTATAGAATAGACGCAGCTGCCTACGAGTCCATTGTTAATTGAGGATTGGAAACATCTTCGAAGCACAACAACTCAAAACAACACTTCAAGTGACCCGCATCCACCTCACCAAAAATGGATAGCCAATCTGCATGTAAGGTTCTGAAATTGGCTTTGGTTAGACTAGACACAACTAGCCATTCCTTAAACTGTGTTTGGTAATAGGAAGAGACTTTGGCAATTTCAAATTTAGGGGACCGCAAGCTGGAAATTTGTTCTCTCCTTGTTTTATCTTATATTTGTTCATTTAAATTTCCAAATTGAAGTGGATGACCCACGGGTCGAAATCGTTGTGGGGGCTGTTCTTCATATGTATATAGTCTGGACGTATCTAAATCATTGAACGATCGTCTACCGAAAGACCTCTTTGTGTGCCTGTGCATGGTTGGAGTATGTCTAGTTACATATGTGGAAGAGGACCAGTATATCAATATGCATATGTATTTGACTTGCACACAAATTTAGCTCAAATGAGGCAAGAGATAAAAAAAAGTCACAAATTTAATTTATATTTCGAGAAATTACATCAAGTATCTAAAAATTGGGAGGCGATGACCCCCCACCTGCCCACTCGTGGATCCGTCACTGTCCTCCTGAATTTACGTACATGCTTTTGTTTCACTTATATGAGTCTGATTGGCACTTAGGAAAGCGTAAATCCCTTAGTAATTTTCTTTATAGCTTGTTTTGACCTATGCTGGACATTTTCTATATGGATAGATAATCTGGTTTAATTCGACGTACATCGCACCTCAATACTCTACTCTGTATTGCCTTTAAGCCTGCCTGGACGACATTACACCATCCCAGGAAACATATGTATGTCCATGTGCAGGCTCAATACTCAACATGTCGTCTGAGCGAAAAGAATTGGTGGGTGGACCGACCATATTTGCTGTCACCAACGTCATGAGGAGACAAAAGTGATGGTCTTCGTTAAAGTTGGTACATCATCATTGTCCGTTTATACAAAAGTATAAAATTTCATCGAAGGACAATAAGTTGTTCCCCAATCACAAGGACGACACTTTTATATTGGAAGGCAATTAAGGTTTCACAGAAAATAAATTTTGAGAAAACATCTTTCAGATTTTTCAGCATTCAGTTCACAAAAAAAAAATTAATCAATAAAAATATTTTTCATCAATAGAAATAACATGGGAGGTGGACTCTTGGAGTACTAAAACTTGGCACATGGGATTACTTAAGCGCCAAAAGTTTAGAAATGTATTCTTAAGAGCCAAAATTGGAGCAAAATGAATCAGTTACATGCTAATGGCGAGAAATCCGACTACAATACTAACGTGGCATTTTTCCGATGACGTGAGCTCAAAGTGATATCATTTTGGGCATTGATATAACTAGATTAGTCCAAAATAACGCCATTTTGGCTGAAGTTGAATTTTAATATAAATATTAATTAAATAATATTAAAAATGAAATTTAAAAAAGAGAGCATAAATTGGAACCAGTAGCAACATAGATGGAAGAGGGCTTCCTTGCCTATGGCCTCTGCCCCATTGTAGGTGGGGTGTTGGCAATGGACGGTGAGGGTCACTACTGCTTGGGCGAGGCTTGGTGACTCTCGCTAGATGTTGAGAGAGTGCAATGACCTTTGCTCAAGCTAGGGTGAGGGCGGTCAACCTTCGCTCAGATCTAGCCCGGTGTCTGGCAAGGGCCATCGGCCCCCACCTAGGTGCCGACAACCCTTGGTGTATATTGTTGCCACCCTATCACCGATGGGGCAAAGGCCATAGGCAGGGGAGCCCCCTCGGTTATGCTATCATTGCTTCTTCTTTTTTTTAAATGGTTTTCAATATTATTTAATTAGTATTTATATTACAATTAAACTTAGGGTTAAAAATGCGTCGTTTTCAGTAAGAGTAAGCTAATGTGGATTTTGGCGAGGCATGTAGGCAATAGAAACTATTAAAAAATTGCCATGTAGGAATTTTGGGAAGGGTTGTCGAAATTAGCATTGAAGTGATTTACTTTTTAAAAAAAAAGCGACACTTAAATGTAAATTTCATTATTTTTGACATTTAAATGTCCTATTGTGTCAAGTTTTGGCACTTGAGTCGTTTTTTGCCAAAAAGCACATTCAAAAGTGGGGAAATTACTTTTTACTTTTCAAAAAGCCAAAGATAATTTCCATCGTCTTTCTTTCACTTCTACACCAAGTACTTTCTTTCACCAAACATCTGTCCTATTATTTTTATTTTTTAAAAATTTGTAGTTTTTAATTTTTTTTCTTTTCTTCTTCTTCTTCAGTTAGTTGTTAGCCATAGTGGTGGTCGTCGGCCAGCCATAGGCAAGCTCAAGCCTTGCCATAGGTTGGCAAGGCCTAAGCTCACTTGAGGTTGTCTGGCAAGCTTAGGCCTTGCTAGGTTCAATGAGTTGGGTAGCTCAATTGTTGTGGTTGGTGGCTGAGTAAGAAGAAAAAGAAAAAGAAAAAGAAAAAGAAAAAGAAAAAGAAAGAAAACAAAAATAATTTCAAATTGAAATTTTAAATTTTTTTGGTAATTTTCTCCTAGAAAATCAAATTAGATACCAAATAATGAAAAATATATTTTAGTTCACTTTCAGGATTTAATCGAATATTGAAAAATATTATCATTTTCCTGGAAAATAGCTTTCTACAAAATATTTTCCAAAATAAAGCCAAATTTTCTTTGAAATGAACGGAACCTAAGTTTAGTCAAAATTTGCTTAGTTGATCATCTGATTAGGAAATTTTTTTTTTAAAAAAACTAAAAATATGAATTCATTTGAATAGTGAGATTTGTTTAAAAGATAAGAAATTGAATGTGAACAAGGTCCAATGAGTCAATGGTGAAGCACGGAATCAGTGATTTTTTTGGCAAGTAAATTCATATGCCATGCTGCTTTTTTGCCCCTTACTTACTTTATCCCCTCCTAGTGATGAATGTTATCCTTCCAATATTAACACACTATACTTTATATATAACCAACTTTTTAATCTGACTTGTGAAATAACTCGTACGAAATATCTGTATGATGTGACATGTTGACATCATATCATCATACCAAACGATGTTACAATGGTTAACTACTGGGTTTTTCTTTTTAAAAGAGAAACCCATCATATCAATAATTATTCATATTTCAGACTTCGGAGATAGCATAAATCCTGTAGCTGTGACCAAATAAGACGAACGCGAAGCAGTCCCAAGATCAACCAAAATTCTCAGGACGAAGGATGGGCTCGCGAGAATTAATTCGACCGTTAAGCGTTCATCAAAGGACGGAGCAAGGGCTGGGGTCGTACTTGTAACAGCAAGAACAAGGGTAGGGGCAGGGAGGGCACGGTCGGAGAAAGCGCGGCAGCGGGCTTTTGGTTTTAGGCCTTTCGTCCCTCTTTTCTGGTGGCTTCGGTGATCCGACAGTGTCGCCATGCAACCTCCTGCCTTTCTTTCTCAGGCTCGCGATGATACACACCGGGTCGGCGTCGCCTATGACAGCTGGCGTCCCCTTCTCGACGTCGTCCATTGATACTGTGCTTGTTTCAAATCTTTCGATTATGATTTGCCAAGATGAGGATGACCTCGTACCTCTGAGTTTGGCAACCGCTTTTAAGTATCGCCCTCTTCTCTTTCTCGCTGTTAATGCTTACCTTCATTACAATTTTCTTCGTGATTACGACATGGCGAAACAACAGCAGGATGGCATTATTCATCAATGGTTGGGAGGTTGATTCATTTCGAGGAACAAAACGCAAGAGTTTACTGCAGGGGAGGAGATAACACACGCATGCGGAATTACCGTTGCCATGGATGCAAGGAGTGTGGAGCAATGAAAATAATCAGCTTCATTGATTTTGCGACAACAAAATCAACAACATTTGCTACTTGTGTTTCTCGAAGGACTCTGCTTCATATATGATCGACCACTACCAAAATCGATAGGAGACAAGGTAAGTATCAATGAAATATCCCCAGATAGATCTCATCTAACTTGGGAGAATTTTCCCCATATCTATCGAGCGTCAGGACTTGAAGCTCGCCGATGATGAACTTGAAGCTCGTGGTCGGCCATCTTGAACCTCCGCAAGATAGAGGACAACGGACTGAATCACATGAGAAGAGGGTGAGCAGTGACAAATATTGGGTGTGGAGCAACGAGGACTGGGCACAGAGTGGCCAAGAGAATAAAGAAGGAAGAACCCTAATCCCAATTCAATTTAGCTACATTTGAAAATTAGGAAAAATTTATGATAAAATAAAATTAATCCTATCATGCATTTGACACTTGCTCAAGATAGGATAAAATCATATATAAGAGGGATATATGCCGGATAAAATTTTCCCCTAGGGAAGGTGGGATAAATGTGATATGATTTATAATATCCATAATATGAAAATTATTTTTCTAGAATAACGAACTTCTTAAATTAACAAAATTAACATTTATACTTCACTATAAATAATATTTGAACTATAATATAAGAAATTCAAAATAAAAAAAATAACAATTTAGTTTTTTAGTATAATCTTATTTTTATTTATATATTCAAATTTAATTCTATCTTTTTGTATAAATTCAATATATAAATATATATTTATATTTATTACATATTTGAGATATTTTAGTATTTAAGGTATATTAGTACAGTTTACTATTTAATAAAATTTTATTGGAGAATGATGGAAGTAGAAAGAAATAAAAAAATTAATTAAAAATAGAGGGAAAAGAAAATTAAAAAAGAAAAGAAAAGAAAAGAAAAGAAAAATAAAGTAGGCGAGTGTTGCAAGATATTGTTACCATCTTAGTTAGTGAACTTTCAAGTTCATAAATAATTTAAATAATATGATGTGAATATATTCGACTTTATTATTGCGATTACTAAACAATGGAAATAATATAGCAAAATTCTTGGATTTCATGTTCTATCATATCCGGTTCTATTATGATTAGAAATCCAAACGACCAAAGGTAGCATTTGGGAATATTTTATCCCATTTTTTATCCAATTGTAACTTTTTGGATTGAATTGTCGCTGCTTTTGGTTGTTTGAAAAATCTTTCAACAAAGATTTAGCTAGTCAATTAGTTCAAACCCTTATCTGAGACTATCTTGACGACTTTAAGCTTTTATATGAGACAAAGTCCAATATAGACCATTTTTTGAAAAAAAGTGGCTCTACTTTGAGCTCAATTTGAAAATTTCCCTGATTCTAATCAATGAATGATAAATAAAGTTTGTTAGGGAGTTGTTTATAGATTAACTTATCATATTGGAATCTTCACTAGACTAATCGCTATGGTCATTGCAATGACTCTATTATGATTTGCAAAGATGAACATGGCCCTGTGATGCGGCGAAATCACAAAGAGATGGATTTTCCACGTGATTAAGACACGGCGAAATCATAAGGAGATGGATTTTTCACATGGAGATAACAGAATCCGTCGAAGTTTTGTATGTTGATTAATTTTTGAGGAAAAAAATTGCAAGAGTTTATTGCATGGAGAGAAGAGAGCACACGGATGCAAGACTGCCTTTGCCATGGATGTAAAGAGGGCGGAAGCAAATGGAAATTAATCAGCTTCAATGATTTTGCGACGACATATGAACATGTTCATGAGACTTGTGTAATGCTAATCAATAGGCATAAGTATAGCCCAAGTGCCAAAATTTGGTAAGATGGGACACTTAAATGCCAAAAGTTATAAAATGTACATTAAGTACACTTTTTTTGAAAATTAAATCACTGAAGTGCTAACTTCGGCGAAGGTTGCCGTAAATCTAACGTGACTTATTTTAATAATATAAATCGCTTACGTGGCTTGTTGGAAACTGAGTCAGCCAAAACGACGTCGTTTTGTGCTGACGTGGCATTTTAAAAATGTATTAATTAAAGGGTTAATGCCACGAAAAACCCTAAACTTTACCCCCTGTGACAGATTTATCCTAAACTTTTTTTTGTGACACAAAAAATCCCAAACTTTGCCATATGTGACACATTTACCCCAAACTTTGCCCCGTGTGACACATTTACCATAAACTTTTTTTTTCTGCCACCAAAAACCCTAAACTATGTCACTTGTGACAATTTTACCCTGAACTATATTACTTATAACAAATTTACCCCAAAGTTTTTTGAGCTGAAGGGAATTTTCGTCATTTTCTATTTTTTTTCTTTTTTTCTTTTTCTTTTTATTGAAGAGGAAGCCGGCGAGGCCATCCTCGCCGGTGCCGTAGTCCGGCGAGGACGCACAGGCGGCCCTCGCCGCGTCGGGCGAGGCCCCCCCGACCCTCGCCGGTGTCGGCGAGGGCCACCCGAGCCGAGATCCGACTTGGGCCGCCCTCGCCGGATCTTTGCGAGGGTCGCCCTCGTTGGGCGAGGGTCGCCCTCGCCCGATCGGGCGGCCCTCGCCCGACGCCGGCGAGGGCCGCCGGATCCGGTGAAGGGCTGCCCTCATCGGATCTGGCTTGGCGGCCCTCGCCCTTGCCTAGCGAGGCTCGGGCGGCCCTTGCCAACGTCGGGTGAGGGCCGCCCGGGCCGGATCGGGTGAGGGCGACCCTCGCCGGTCGGGCGGGGCGGCCGGCGGATCCTGGGTGGCCCTCGCCGCGCGGCGAGGGTCGCCCGGCCAAGGCCGCCCCTCACCCAATGTCGGCGAGGGCTGCCCAGCGACCCTCGCCGGACTCCGGCGCCGGTGAGGATGGCCTCGCCGGCTTCCACTTCAATAAAAAAAAAAATAGAAAATTACGAAAATGCCCTTCAGCCCAAAAAACTTTGGGGTAAATTTGTCATAAGTAATATAGTTCAGGGTAAAATTGTCACAAGTGGCATAGTTTATGGTTTTTGGTGGCAGAAAAAAAAAGTTTAGGGTAAATGTGTCACACGGGGCAAAGTTTGGGGTAAATGTGTCACATATGGCAAAGTTTGGGGTTTTTTGTGTCACAAAAAAAAGTTTAGGGTAAATCTGTCACGGGGGGTAAAGTTTAGGGTTTTAAAAATATATTATTATAAAATTGATTAATTTAATAAAAAAAAAAAGGAGAGAGGAGAGGATCCGGCGAGGGCTGTGCAGCCCTCGTTTCCGCCGCCGTCATCACCCCACCATTGTCGGGAAGGGCTGGCGACGATGGGCAAGGGTTGGTCGGGTCACTGGGCCCTGGCTAGTGGTCGGTGACCTCAGCCGACCTGTGCGACGACAAGGGCCTATGGGCCTTCACCCACATCTAGGGCAAGGGTTGTGACCCTATCCTAGATCTAACGAGGGCCGGTGACGGTGGGCAAGGGTTGGTCGGGGTCGCCGGGCTTTGGCCAGTGGCCGGTGACCTCAGCTGACCTGCGATAGGGGCCTATGGGCCCTTGCCCAAATCTAGGGTAAGGGTTGCGACCCTCTCCTAGATCCGACGAGGGCTGGCGACCCTTGTCGGATCTAGAGAAAGGTCGCGACCCTCACCGCAAGTTTGCCGGGGTCGCCGACCACTAGCTAGAGCCCGGCGACCTCGGCTGATCGTCACCCCACCGTCACTGGCCCTTCTCGGCGATGGTGGGGCGGCAACGACAGCGGCGGCGAGGGTTGTTGAACCTTCCTCTCCCCTTTCTCTCTTTTTTTCTAATAAATAAAATCGATTTTAATTTTTTTTTTTTTTCTAATCTGATTGGGATAATTTTTTTCTTAAAATTGCCACATGAATATTTTATTTTGAAAAAAATGCTCTATCGATAAATAAAATCGTCGGAAAATGGACGTAGGATAGTTTGGTTTGATTTTTTCGCCGTTGGCACTTAACCGATTTTTTTCTCCGATTTTGGCCTTAAGTTTATATTTATGAACTTTTGACACTTAAATGTCTCCCCATGCCAAGTTTTGGCACTTTAGGGTCCGTACGTCCTAATCAATAAGTGAATAAGACAAGTTTGGGAGGGATCTGATTAAGGATGGGCCTATCGTATTCTGCAAGTCGAATGGCTTCCCTTGAATAATCGCCATATTTATTGCAATGACTCGGTCTTTTCTTCGGTTTGAAGGGACAAAGTTCGCACCTTTGATTCTTTTTAGTTGTTGGTACCATTATGATTATTATTTATTATTATTATTATTATTATTATTATTATTATTATTATTATTATTATTATTATTATCATCATCATTTTTACATCCATGGCAAAGGTAGTCTTGCATGCATGTGCTCTCTCCTCCCCATGCTTTGTACTCTTGCATTTTTTTTTATTCTTTTATACGGACTTCGCGTGCATATGAATTACCGCAAAAATAGATAAGCAGAACCAAACTTGCCCAAAAATAATCATATTGTAGAAGTTGCGTAGGTTGGATGAGCGTTCTCTTGTTCCACTCGACGCAACTCATCATTGATTCTATTGAAACCCTGTTTGTGAACTCGCTCTAAACTTCAATCGTTTGAAGAACTTGCTCAGATGCTCTGGATGGATTCACAATTTTCCTTCTCTTCTCTCTCAAATTTAACAAAGGGTTTTGTTGGCCAAGCAATTGGGAATTTAGGGTTTAGTTTGACAATCATGTTACTGAATCGCGAAAAGTTACTGTTTCGGTATGAAGAATGCGCCCGCCCTCCATCAAGAAATGACGACGTGACGTCCCGTGGTCCCGGGAAACTGCTTTATCATCGGTGATAATTGAAACATGGTGGTATATCGGGAGGTATTTTGAGGAATGTCCCTCTCGGGGGAGGTTTTTGAGAAAACGCATCCAATCTCGGGATTCTTTTGAAGAACCTTCCCTCATTGTAATGAAGGGATAGTGAAAATTAATCCTTTACGGGATCATAATTCACATGATTTTCGTCGACAATCGGATGGGAAACTCTCCCTGTCACCTTAGAATAGACGCGCCTGCTAGGACAAAACTAAAACTATGTTTGTTGCAATTGGGAGGGGGCATCTTTGAAGTTACGAGGCAAAGTCAAACAGCCTTGACGTGAGCGCTCCGTGCTCGATGACCTGTCCGCATGGAGATCTTGAAATCACTTGAATTATAGTAGAGGCGATGAGCATTTCCTGGAACTTGCGTTTGGTATGTGGAAAGAGGCTTCGGCAATTGTCAAATCTAGAGGACCACACAGCTGGAATTGATTCTCTTGCTTTGTTTTATCGTATCTCGTTCATTGAATTCTCAAATTGAAGCGGATGAGCCCTAGGGTCAAACTGTTGTTGGGTTGTTCCTTGTTTATATAAGAATCGTCTAATAATTGTCTACTGAGAGCCGAGTACATTGCCAACCGTATCACATTGCTCGTATTAGTTAATATGTTCAGTCGACGTATAATTCATTGACTTAACTTTTTGTGTGAAGTTGAATCTGATTATTTTGCAGCACGAAGCAAGTTGAATGGGACCGGTCATCCTCTGGATAATTAGTGTTGTAACAGGTTGGAGATCTGGTAATGATGGGTTAAATGCAACAAACTGAATGCGGTAGTGCCTTATATCACAGTAGTGCTGCATTTTAGGTGATGTTTTGAATTTGAACACTTCCTTTCATTCCCTGCGGGGTGTGCTAGCTCTTAATTCCCCATTTAGAATTTCATCCATAAGATTTGCCATGCTTGCCTGTGTCAAATCCTAGGATATGATTCCATTGCCCTAACGAGACTTGTAAATTCTTTTTCATCTTGTGATGCATTCACAGAGGAAGTGACAGTGCAGTTACTGGTGACGAACAAGAAGCGAAACTGATTGCCCCTGGTCGCCATGATCCTTCTGCTAATCCAAGGGGTATGTCTCCAGCTTTTTATCTGTCTGTTCCCTCGCTAGCTCGCGAACCACATTGAAAGTCCTAAGCACTTATGCAAAGCACATTGGAAGGATCTTATTTTTTAATCACTAGTCAGATGACCCCACATGGACCAAGATTTTTCAACGTTTTCAATGGTCAATCAATAAATGAATAAGACAAGTTTGCGATGAATTTGTCCAAAGATGAGCTTATCATATTAAGCGAGTGGAATCTTCACTTAGAATAATTGACATGATCATCGTTAATGACTCAAATATGATGTGCCAAGATGAGCATGACCTCATACCTTCGAGTTTTGCAACCGCTCACTCTTTCTTGGTGTTAAATGCTTAACTTTGTTGCAATTTTCTGTGTGAGTACGATGTGGCAAAACAACAATGAGATGGCAGAGTTCATCAATGTCTTGGAGGTTGTTAGATTTTTGTGGGAAAAAATGCAAGAACTCATTGCATGGAGAGAAGAGAGCACATGCATGCAAAATTACCTTGTAAGACTTGCATGATGCTAATCCATAAAAGAACAACATGAGTTCGAGTGTTTGTGTAAGGATGAGCTTATCAAAATATGAACGTGGAATCTTCACTTGAATAATCGCCATGGTCATTGCAATGACTCGATCTTTTTTTTTCGGTGGCAAAGTTTTCTAAAAGAGCCCCCAACCTGAGACTTTTCTCAAAATAATTCGCAAAGCATACCGCCCGATAGTGACTTGGCCACATCTTGACATAGGACAGGGGCCTTTTTTTTGGTCCAGAAAATCAGTTGAGAGAGAGAGAGAGAGAGAGAGAGAGAGAGAGAGAGAGAGAGTTTGTGAATAGGGTTTCGGATTTGGGAAAAATCCAATTGAAAGACATGGTGGAAAACTACGGGTGTGGAAGGAGGGATCAACCAAAGACTATCATGGAATGAGATGGATGAAGGCTGATCTCATTTCATTTGATGAAAGTTAAACCATCAATTTTCCCGGACTTAAAAACCTAGATCTAGAATGTGAGAGCCTAAAGCAACCTTTGATCTTCTTTTGTTGCTCTCTTCCTCTTTTAAAATCCCTAATACAGTGGCCATTTCCTATGTACCGGTGAAGTCATTGCAAGATTCTACCGGTCCTAGTGACTAAAGTTTGTTGAGCGTGACAACGATAGAACAAATAGACAATATCAGTCAAGTCACATCGATAAGTTAATGACAGCTGCGTTAAAATTGATCGCCATATGATCAACAATCCTTTACGAGGCATGGAGACGAACTTTGCTGGGAAACAAGCATCATGGAAAGACTAACCATTTGGCCAGGGACGATCCCTTTTATTTGTCCAGTCGCCCAGAATTTGACAGAAGAAACACATGCTTTTTCGCTAAAGGTAGCCAATGCTGAGCCATCATTCAAAGGAACGGGCAGGGGTTTCCATTGTAATCGCAATGACGAGGAGGACAAGGGTTGAGAGAGCATGGTGGAGGACCCTGGCAAGGCGGAGGAGAGCATGGCTGGGGGCACGGTGGAGGCAGGCATCGTGGAGGGCATTTAGGGGGCGGTGGAGTGCATTGGGGGGGTGGTGGAGTGCATTTAGAAAGGCATGGTTCAGGGCATTTGGAGCACGGTGGATTGCATTTGGAATGGCATGGTTCGGGGCATTTTGGGCACGGTGGATTGCATATAGAAAGGCATGTTTTAGGGCATTTAGGCTCCTTTTCTTCAGGCTCCTTTTCTTTCTCCGGAGGCTTTTCTGGTCCCACTGACACGATCTCCACGCATATCCCACATTTCTTTCTCAGAGACAAGACAATGCACACCGGATCAACGTTTCCTATGATTTCTAACGTTGCCTTCTCAATGTCTATTGTTATACTGGTGACACCTGCACATTAATGTTGCAAAACCATGAATTCGCACATCCGTCCCCTTCGATTATTAAGTCATCAACTCACTAGAGAATGACTAGGAAGAAATCAGGAAGGCGAATTCACTCATGACTACATGGATTCAACTTCAAGCCAGTTCCAGCGAGGCAAGCACAGGGGGATCATACCTTCTATTTTGGCGACTGCTGTCATTAAATATTTCTTGTCTTTCTCACATTTGATGATGAACTTTATCACGATTTTCTGCGATCGAGATGAAGCAAGATGGGAGAAAGTTAGAAGATAAAAACCACATCGACAGTTACAGAGAAGATCGACAGAGAGAAACTGCTGAAATATATCTCAGCTCTTGTTCGTGGAGAAGGAGACGATCTGATTACCAGGCCCATGGATGCAGCGGGGTGGTGGACAAAGCAAATCTGACCAGCTTCACTAACTTGTGAAACGAAGAGACCCCTATTTATAAGCTTTATTACACGACCAACAAAACTTTATAATTAAGAAATGAAGAACAGACAAATTGTAAGGACGACGTTTGGATTGGCCATACACATTATTTATTGAAAGTGGAAGGCTGTGACTTTTGCACTAGAACAGTATCGTTTCCAGAACATAGAGATTTAGGAAGTTCTTTCTTTCACCCACAATTTTTTTTTTTTTTTAAATTGAGGGATGGTGACGATCGAATTTCTTGAGAGAGTGATGTGTTTTTCGTGGTGAAGTGGACATGTAGATTCCATAGACTAGTAAATCAAGCCAATCACAATGCATATCATGCCTAGGGTCTATATTGTGGCTTCAAATGATTTGCGAAAGGTTTGTGATTGGTTTGGTTGTATCAACCAAGCCGAGACAACCAAGCCGAGATTCAAATCACCTGTTCGAAAGACTATGCATGATTGACATGTCCTAGTTGCATATGTGGAATCAGGGTGTGTTTGCCTTATGAAAAATAAATGGTTTGAGAAATATTTTCTAAAAAATATTATCACTTGTACAGCCTATAAAAATGAATGTATGACAAATATTTTCATTGCCTTCGAAAATATTTAGACATTAATGAAAATATTTTTATTGACTAATTATTTCAAACGATATAAGCAATTATTTTTAGGAAAATAATTTCTAAATCATTCATTTTTAGAAACAAACACAACATTTATCTAAAGTCATTTATCTCTAGTAGTGGTGCTCACAAAAACCTAGCCCAGACAAGGCGACACAAAATGGATTTACGGTTTTTAGCTTGGGAAGGGAGTGAGGGGGCACGAAATGTCGAAACTCTATATGAAATCTCATATATGACAACATATGTCTTGAGAAACTGCATCAAAGTATCGATTGATCAGAAGAGCGATGAGCCAGTAGGAGAGCGATGAACCCCACTGGCCCACTCATCAGGTCATCGTTGCCCTCCCGAATTTATGTACATGCATTTGTTTCACCTATAAGAGTCTGATCTTAAGTTTAGGAAGAATAGATTCCTTACTGAGCTTTCTTTATGACTTGTTTTGTCCTGGAGTTGACATTTTTCTTTTTGGAGGCGGTTAGATGATCTAGTTTAATTTTACGAACATCGCACCTCGATGCTCCACTTGTCTGATGACTGAGAGCCTGCCACGACGACATTATACTATCCCGGGAAACAAGCACAGGCTCAATATTCAACATGTCTTTTGAGCAAAAATGAATTGGTGGATGGATTGACCATACTTGCTGCTAGCCTGTTGCCAACGTCATGGGGAGACAAAAATGATAGTCTTTGTTAAAGTGGGTACATCATCATTGTCTGAGAACAACGAGTCGTTAAATTTTATGGAAGAACAATAAGTTGTTTTCCAGGCCGGCACTCTTCTATTGGACGGCAATTCACCATCTACTTTGGGTAAAATAAAATAAAAATAAGAATCTGAGTTCATTTGTATAGTGAAATTTGTTTAAAAGAGAAAAAGAAGAAGAAAAGAAATTGAATGTGAGCAAGGTCTAATGAGTCCACTGTGAACGATAGAATCAATGTTTCCTTTGTCAATTAAATTTATATGCCGTGCTGCTTTTTCTTACTTTTATTGGTGAATGTTCTCCTTCGCACGTGAACACTAAGGGTGTGCAACCAAAATGGCTCCACCTGGGAACAAAACTGAGCTGGTCACACCAAGTCAGTTCACACAGGGATCGATTAAGTTCCAGTTTTAAAAAGAAATATTGGGTTCGATTTTCGATTCTTGGCCTTGAACCGGTTCATAACCAAACCATACAAGTCTCTTAATTGAGAACTTTTGAAACCAATAAGGTTGAGCATCCCAATTGCAATTACAGTGTCCTAATTGACAACGTTTGCAAAAATAACGTGTGTGGTAGAGCAATTAAATTAGAAATGAAACGGAATAAATAATATAAAAAAGCAGGCCGGTTCTTGGGTCAGTTTTGTTCTGCTCCAAGTCAAGTTGACTGGTTTGGTTCCAATTCCAATAATGGGGGAGTGATTCTAACTGATAGATTTTAGGTTCTTGATTGGGAATCTATTCATCCCAAAACAGATCACTTTTATTTAATATATTGAACTATATACTTACTATTCTGTAGCTTGTAATATAAATATTGCAAGACACATGCATAATATAACATGTCAGTGTCATCGAATCGAATCAAATGTTAAAACACCTGTATTAAATCCACA
Organism: Corymbia maculata; assembly: GCA_014182735.1. Classification (NCBI taxonomy): domain Eukaryota; kingdom Viridiplantae; phylum Streptophyta; class Magnoliopsida; order Myrtales; family Myrtaceae; genus Corymbia; species Corymbia maculata. The sequence continues at coordinate 12,254,448 of CM024689.1, read as the reverse complement.
ATAGAATGGAGTCCTATTCTACATATCAATACCGACCACAATGAAATTTATAGGAAGAGGAAGACTTTAAATATCGTGAGGGTTCAAATCCCCCTATCCTGGAAAAAGGACCATTTGACTCTTTAACTTAATGATTTATCCTTTTTTTCTTTCATTTTTATTTTTGAAAATCCAAAAGGAGAGATAAATCTCACCATAAATGTCATTTTATTTCCGACGGTCGAAGGCATTTTTACTCAGAACCCGGTTTTACGGTTCAATAACACCGTTTACAGCGATTAGCCCATCATGTTCATCCACAGTTATTTATACTTCAGTCTCTTGGAGATAGCATAAATCCCATATCCGTGACCAAAGATCAAATAGTGTCATCAGATCGTGATAAGCGCTCATTGAAGGATGGAGCAAGTGTCGGCGCCGTAATCACGACTGTAAGAATAAGGGTGGCGGCGAGGATGGTGTTTGAGATATTTGTCGGCACTGGTGACGGGCATTTAGTTTTAAGGGTCGTCGTCCTTCTTTTTCTGGTGGCTCCGGTGGTCCGAGAGTGTCCATTTCCCCACGCCTCCCGCGTTTCTTTCGTCGGCACTAGGTCTTTCAAGAGGAGACGTCCGATCCGGGGATTCTTTCAGAACTCAGCCTCGTTATTACGCAGGAATAGTAGATGTAATCCTCTAAAGCAATTACGACTTACGGGATTTCAGTTGACTGTTGGACGGGCAGACAGCCTTAACGTGAACCGCTACAGATTCTTCTCATTCTTTGGTCGGATGCGGCTATAGGTTCACCCTCACCATATCAATGGCCAATTTGCAGGAAGATCTTGAAATGGTCGGTATTAAATTATACGCAATTTGTGATTTCCCTTAACCTCGCGTTTAATATCGAAAGAGACTGGCAAACGTCAAAACCAGAGGACCGCACGCCGCAACTTATTCTCTCCTTGTTTTATCTTGATCTTGCTCATTGGATGAGCGCCAGGGTCAAGCTGCTGCGGTGTTGTCCCTTGTGTATATAAGAATCATCAAATGGTTGTTTGCCCATAAGTACATTGCTGACCTTCTACAGTGTTACTGTTAGATAATATATTCAGCCGGCCGATGATATATCGACTTAACTTTTTGCGCAAAATCAAATCTGATTACTTTTGCACCACGCGGCGAGTTGAACAGAAAGCAATCATTGTTTGGATGATTGCTGTTGTGACGGGTGAGAGATCTAGTAATGGTTAGTTAAATGCAACAAAATGAACGTGGTAATTTCTTTAATTATTTAAACGTCTATTCTTCTCATTCGCGACAATTGAAGTTTTTATTATGAGGATGATTATGGAGGGGAACACGCTCTCCCGCTGCGGCTTAGAACATTCATCTTCTCCAACACTCTCCAACCTCTGTTGTTCTCCCTGCCTAGTTCTTCGGTCGCCTGACTCAGGCTGACGTCTCCGAATGTATTTGACTGGCAGCTAACATTAGGAGCAAGAGGTTTTAGGTTCCATATAGGTTCCACTTGGTATCTATAACTGACTTATTGGAATAGGTTTCTCATTTTTTGAACTTAAAATCAACTCTGCATACCTTGGAACATGGGACCTACCTTGTCATAGGTTATAGTGTTGGTTCTAAGGTTTGCTCAAGTTCTACCAGTTGTGTATCTCAAATTTTCTTTCTCGCTTTTACTCTATATTTTCTTGTGATTATGCACCGAATCCTAACAAGCACGACCTTGTACTTTTGAGTCTAGCAAATGGAAAAATTCATCAATGTTTTGGAAGTCGATTCATTGTGAGGGCAAAAGATGCAAGAATCGATTGCATGGAGAGGAGAGCACATGCATACGAAAGTCACCTTTGCCATGGATGGATAGAGGTTGGAGTGAAGCAATGCGATTGATCAGCTTCATTGATCTGTAACATTTTCATGATGCTGATCAATAAGTGAACAAGACAAGTTCGTGAGGGTTTTGTCAAAAATATGCACGTGGAATCTCTCCTAGAATAATCGCCATGGTCATTGCAATAACAAGGGTTATTTTTATATATTTAAACGATGTCTAACTTGGGGCGAAGCTTCCTCTTTGAGTTTTGTCGTTGTTGGTATTAATTATTATTGTTATTAGAAAATATTTCCACCGAAAACTTTAGGTTGGATTCCCTTTCTCGAGCGAGTCCTCAAAGTATGACTTTTCTCGAGATACCCTACAGCGTACCACGGCATTCCCATTGACCCTTCCCCTCCTTGCATGTGACAAGTGTTGGGAAAATAGGAAAAGCTGTCCAAAAAGTTAAAAAGTCCGGCTTACAATTTTGGTGAAGTTTTTTTGTAGTTGGTAACCCAACTATTAGGGAAGAGTTTAACAAGCTCATCTCGAGGAATCTGTTGAGGCACATGGATGTAAGAAGTTTGGTCATAATCATCTTCTGAGTTTGGGATGTTGAGATCAATGGCATGATTTTGAACTTAGTAGATCATTTGGTAGTGCAAAGTGGCAGCAATCGATCCAAGAGTTTGGGGAGCTCCAGTGATTTGTAGCTGAACCTTAAAGGTAATAAGAAGGTTGGGATTTGCAAGAGCAATGTTGAAATTTGGGAAGGTGTCACAAAGACAATTCTCACATTAATGGTTGTTTGAATAGTATCAACACAAGTCTACTGCTATTTGAGAAACTATGTGTCAAGTAGAGCAATTCTTGCAATAACAGGTAAGCATTTGCAGCCATGAAACATCAAAGCAAAACGGATGGCTCCAAAATGAAGATGAGTGTATCCTTATTGAGTCCATTGAACAGGAAACTCAAGGGGAATTCGGAAAGTGACAAATTGGTCTTGCTCAATAGCCTATATAGGGTGCTAATCAAAATCGAGAGGATTGAACATACTCCTTAACCATGCAAGGGGTATGTTTAATCAGAGATGGATCTAAGAGGAGATAATGAAGGTGGCTTGGCAAAAGTAGTATAAGGATTCATCATGGGCAATTGGTTTTCCGAAATTTTACTATCCTCTGTGAGATAACCAACCTCATAGAGATAATCTATTTTGGAACATGTAGATTTTCTAAGTTCAAGAGGGGGCTAGAGTGAAATAGTAGGGGTAAGACAGATGGGAAAAGAGTTGGAGGGTGTTGAATCTGATGTTTCCATTAGGGAAGAGTAACTCTTCTAGCATCAAAACATAATTACAAACAAACTAAAATGATTCGAAGAAATATGTAGCTCTGATACCATAAAGGGGCATATGATCTAACTCATAGACTTGAGTTGGATGCTTATGGCAAGTATGCTATCCCACACATACGTCTGTCCTGTCCTTTTTTGTTGCAGTCATAATATTTGTCTTTGTTGTGCTTCTTTGAAGAGCGATGGTGGCTTTTACGAAGGAATTTCCATTTCCCTTTTATTTTCCTTGATTTCCTAAGAGAAAATCGTTTGAAGTCTCTTTTTCTTGCAGCTGGTGCAGGATAGGTCTGTGCAATTTTTGGGACATTTGATCTTTAACTCTGCTTTTAAACATGCCTTATAAAGATGTTTGTTTTCTCTAAGATAGCTTTGGAAAGCTTCTTGTTGAAGACAAAGTTCTTCTATAGCGATATGGACAGCTGCTAAATTTCTCTAAGAGTGGCTTTTGTCGAACTTTTTTGCCTTGCTTGGAGGGTTTTTTCTATAGCTTGACTGACTTTCTTAGGAATGGATGCCAAGAAAATAGGTTTGAGATTCCAATCTTCTCCTAGTAAATAAAAGAGTTTAATCATTGCTTGGAAGTGTTGTTTAAGGTCTTTTCGCCTATGAAATGCATATGGATGATCTAGATAGCATTATCTAGTGGTTGGGTTAACAAGTACAGCTGGTCTTGCTCCGAGGCGACATGCCACTAATCATTTAATGCTCTAGTAAAACGACTAGTGAATTCTAGGAATATATCATAAGTGATGGGTTCAGAAATATGCTTAGTAGTAAGCTAAGCATGGAATTCTTGAAGCTGCTTAGGCCACTTATGATATGGGAGATAATCTAAGTTAAAGTAGACCTTGGATGAGGATGCTATAAAAGACTAGGTTACATTGGACTAGTCCAGATGTGTCATTTCTAGTTCTAAAATCATTTATTCTTCTTTGGGCACATTATCCGCCTTAAACAAGTTTTCTTCCGACAAGAATGACCCCATGAGAGAGTCAGAATCAATGTCAGAGGAAGATTCAACAAGTTGGGCTTTTGATGGCTTGATGGCAACAATAGAAGGAAATTGGTTTTGGAGGAAGGTTCCAAGCATATTACAAATGGTTAAAGCACCAGGAGGTTGTTCTGTAGGGGGATGTTCATGGGTGCCAGGAGGTGACACTAGAGATTCAGTTGGAGTCGGAGATTTCTTTTGCTTTTGTTTCAGCTTATGAAGCTTATCTCAAAGGGCCAAGAAGTTATTTTGAGGAGGCGGTGTGGCTGAACTTAAGACGACTGCAAATGAAGAGGATGATCCTAAAGGAGAGGATTCATGTTTTAGTGATGGTAGTGGATGAGATAGGAAAAATGTCTTTTCAGTAAGGACAAATGGCTTTTGGCCTTTGAGAATCTGGATTTGCTTTCTGAGTTTTCAATTTCAAGAGTTTGATCTTCCAAATAATGACTGGGAGGTACATGCTTGGTTTTTAACAAATGAAGCATCTTCTAGAAGTCTTTCAGCATTTTGCAAAATAATTTAGTGGCCCGGTCTACTCGCTCAAAACGCATTGCGACAGTGTTAAGGATCTCGTTTTGGGTCAATACATTTTCAGTTTGCCAATTTAGAACAGTTTTAGTAGCAAGATGTTGCTTCTGTTGTCCTTGTGCATCAAGGCCAGTGTGATTGGATATCTTGGGAGAATGTTGATACCTTTGGTGACGATTAGAGAATTTCTCCAATCGGGAAATTTCTATATACTCAATTCAGGCTCTTTGACTTCAAGTGGAGGAAAATCATTAGGTGAAAACATGCATATGTTGGGCAAGACCATAGGAGGTTCACGTTTAGGTATGCATATGCTTGGTTTGGGTAAGTCCATTGGACAAGAGGGGTTTTTCATCACCTATTTTTGGATCGGCTTATAAAAAGGTGAGGTGACAGAGGACTTTGGTGGTGACATTGCAAGGGTTTTTCAACTTACATGGTGATCAAAGAGATGAGATCTTGGGCGTTTTTGGTGGATCATAAGAAACGATGAACTGGTACCTTTCATCATCTTTACCAAGGGGTCCTATATTTGGATCGCCATTAAGATACCTTCGGTAAAGCGTATCTTTTTTCTTATTCTTCTTGGAAGAAGCCTTGTCATCTTCTTCTCCTTCAAGTTTTGTGCAAAAAGGGCAAGCAAAATCAAGATCCCATAGACAATGTCCAATAATCGTTGAAGAAGTGAATTAGTTGTCTTTGTGAGCCAAATGACTTGACAAATTATTTGTTAATTGGCTCGCTTGAAATAGGATCAGTGGGACAAGGTGTAAAGTTGAGAATAGTAGGGAAAATAGAGGGGGGTTTCTTTTTCGCTTTACTAAATTTGATGGTGACCATACTATCTTTCTTTCGAGTGAATTGGGGTTCTCCAGACTTGATAGGCTTACAATTTTGGTAAAGTTTTTCATAGTTGGTAACCCAACTATTAGGAAGGAGTTTAATAAGCTCATCTTGAGGAATCTGTTGAGGCACATGGATGTAAGAAGTTTGGTCATGATCAATTGAGATAACAAGGGCATCTTCCGATTTTAGGATGTTAAGATCAATGGCATGGTTTTGAACTCAGTAGATCATTTGGTAGTACAAAAGGACAACAATCGATCCAAGAGTCTAAGGAGCTTCAATGATCTGTAGCTAAACCTTAAAGATAGTAAAAATGTTGGGATCTGTAAGAGCAATGTTGAAATTTGGCAAAGTGTCACAAAGACAGTTCCCACATTCATGGTTATTTGAATATTACCAACACAAACTTGCTGGTATTTGAAAAACTGTGTGTCAAGTAGAGTAATTTTTGTAGCAACAGGTAAGCCTCTGTGACCATGAAACATCAAAGCAAGATGAATGGCTCAAAAATAAAGATGAGTGTATCCTTGCTGAGTCCATTGAATAGGAAACTCAGGGGGAATTTGGAGAGTGACAAATTGTTCTTACTCAATGGCCTATATGGTGTGCTCATCAAATCGAGAGGATTGAACATACTCCTTAACTGTGCGAGGGGTATGTTTAATCAGATGGCTAATAGATCTAAGGGGAGAGAATGAAGGTGGTTTGGCAAAAGCAGTATAAGGATTCATCATGGGCAGTTGGGTTTCCGAAATCTTATTATCCTTTATAAGATAACCCCCTCTATAAGATAGCCCACCTCATATAGATAGTCTATTTTGGAACATGTCGATTTTCTGAGTTCGGGAAGGGGCTAGAGTGAAATAGCAGAGGTAAAAGAGATGGGAAAAGAGTTGAAGGGTGCTAAATTTGATATTTCCATTAGGAGAGAGTAACTCTTCTAGCATCAAAATGTGGTTACAAACAAACTAAAATGATTCAAAGAAATCCGTAGCTACAATACCATAAAGGGGCATATGATCTAACTCATAGACTTGAGTTGGATGCTTATGACAAATATGCTATCCCACATATGCGGCTCTCCTAACCTTAATAGGGACTGCCTAATAGCCATTAAGCTCCTTCTCAAGCCATGAACTTAAACCATAAAATCTTTAGGATATTGAAAATTCTAATGCAAAGGATCCCATATTGGCAAGTGCATAGTATATTCTATGATTTTTCTCAATTATAGTGTTTGTTCAGAATCGGCATTCTAGACTAAAAGTGAGGAAGATTTTTTAGAACATCATGCTGATAGAGCACACCACACTCTTCTTATTACCTTGCACTTATGGTTTTTATAATGGAAAACTCATTGCTTATATAGGTAAAGGAGGATACAAACAACAAGAGTAGGCTAGCCTTACTCAAGCAGACAATATAATTATAAAAGCAAGCTAGCCTCTTACGGGCTATAAACACAAAGAATCCCATGATGGGCTATTTTAGGTTATGGTGAACAGCAACTTCATACCTTCTGCTATAGTGAAAAGTCGTCTAGGATGAACAGTGAATAGTGAAGAGTGATTGGTGTTATAGTGATTTGTGACGGCTTTATCTCCCACCCCTAGAGTTTTAGTCACTGTCTAAATCATCAGAGCTATGAGCAAATTGTTCCATGATCAGCACATTTTCATCTATGTTATTTGGACCGGAGCTTCCGTCTTTTTCTCTTTTGAAGAATCAGATAAGAGTTTCGATTTCTTTTACTGACAAATGGGGTTCACGGGAGGAACTAGCGTCAAAAGGGTTAGAAAGAGGGCCGAAATTTTGGTTGAATGGTCCTCCCCATGGGTCTTGAGAGAGTGGTTTACCCCAAGGGTCATGAGGAGTGAATGACTCTGGATTGTTTTGTTTGAAGATATCTAGAGCGTCTTGGATTTTGTCCTGAGTGATGTCCCATGCATCAGAGTGATCCTATGACATGTTGGCATGTGCTGGAGGCTATGCTTCTGGTGGAATAATATGATTTTCTTGGCAAAGAATCCTTTAGAGCTCTCAATATTCTCTTCTATTGGAGGAGATGGTGCTTGGGAGTGTTTGGTGAATGCGCGCAACTTCCTGAAAAACTTGAGACTTATAGGTTGAAGTTCCTATGAGAGAAGGTTTGTTAGAGATCCACCCAGTCGGATGGATGAATGTTTAAGGCCTATGAAACAAAACAATTGTGTGTCTTTCTAGCTCAGGTCTTCCTTGACGGTTTCAAACTCTGAAGAGTTCTTTCCAATAGTTGAGTGGTTTGAACCATGTGAAAACATCTATGAGGTGCTTCTAGTTAGATTCTTCACATGCAAGCACCTTGTTAATGATCTACAAGATTTTATCAGAGTCATGGATTTCTTTGAATTATTTTAGTTTGTTTGTAACCACATTTTGATGCTAGAAGAGTTACTTTTCCCTAATGGAAACATCAGATTTAGCATCCTCCAACTTGCTTCCCATCTCTCTTACCTCTACTATTTCACTCCAGCCCCATCATAAACTCAGAAAATTTACATGTTCGAAAATAGACTATTTTTGTGAGGTTGCTTATCTAATAGAGGATAGTAAGATTTTAGAAATCTAGCTACCCATGATGTTTCTTTATACTTCTTTTGCCAAGCCATCTTCATTCTCTCCCCTTAGATCCATCATACATCTGATTATCCATACCCCTCGCATGGTTAAAGAGTATGTTCAATCCTCTCGATTTTATCAGCACCCCATACAAGCTACTGAGTAAGAACAATTTGTCACTCTCCAAATTACCCTGAGTTTCATGTTTAATGGATTTAGTAAGGATACACTCATGTTCATTTTGGAGCCATCTGTCTTGCTTTGACGTTTCATGGCCGCAAAGGCTTACCTGTTGCTACAAGAATTGCTCTACTCGACACACGATTTCTCAAATATTAGCAGGCTTGTGTTGGTACTATTCAAAAAATATGAATGTAGGAACTGTCTTTATGACACTTTTCCTAAATTTCAACATTACTCTTGCATATCCCAACTTTTTACTACTCTTAAGGTTCATCTATAAATTACTAGAGCTCCTTAAACTCCCGGATCCATTGCTGTCACTTTGCACTAACCGAGTTCAAAACCCTGCCATTGATCTTAACATCCCAAACTTGAAAGATGCTCTTGTTATCTCAGTTGATCATGACCAAACTTCCTACAACCATGTGCCTCAATAGATTCCTCGGGACGAGCTTGTTAAACTCCTTCCTGATAGTTGGGTTACCAACTATAAAAAACTTCACCAAAATTGTAAGATAGTCCAATCTAGAGAACCCCATTTCACTCGATAGAAAGATGGTATAGTCACCATCAAATTTAGTAAGGTGAAAGAGGAACTCTCCTCTATTTTCCCTACTATTCTCCACTTTACACCATGTCCCACTAATCTCGTTTCAAGCAAGCCAAATAACAAACACTTTGTCAAGTCATTCGACTCACAGGGACAATCGATTCACCTCTTCAAAGATCCTATTGGACACTGTCTATGGGATCTTGATTGTGCTTGCCCTTCTTGTACAAAACCTAAAGAAGAAGAAGATGATAGGCCTTCTTCCAAGAAGAAGAAGAAAAAAGACACGCTTTACCATAGGTATCTTGATGGCGATCCAACTATAGGACCCATTGGTGAAGATGATGAAAGGTATCATTTCATTGTTTCTTATAGTCCACCCAAACCACCCAAGATCTCATATCCTCCATCACCATGTAAGTTGGAAACACCCCTGCAACACCACCACCAAGTCCTCTGTCACCTCACCTTTTAATAAGCTGATCCAAAAATGGGTGAAGAAAAGCACCTCTCGTCTAATGGACTTGCCTAGACCAAACATATGCATACCTAAACCCGAACCACCTATCATCTTGCCCAGCATGTGTATGTTTTCACTTGATGATTTTCCTCCACTTGAAGTGTCACGCCCCGACCCTCGAGCACGCGGCAACCCCTGTTCTCTTGCGGTCATTTGATTTGCGACTCCCCAGGATCCGTCGCCGACCGTTATTTTTATCTTTTGATTAAACGCATGCGGAAGCGGAACACAATCCCCGGTCAAATACAAAAACAGGGATAGCAGGAAAACCTAACAAGAACACATTCAAAAGTACTGCTTTATTAACTAACTGATTAACCCTAGGAAGTTTACAAGTACAAGCCCTTACCACGGGCATCTTCCTATCGAGCCAATGAAACTAACAGGCCAGGGTTAATCTACTCCCTTCAAAGACGGCCACGAGCCGTAACACGCGTCGATCCTCCATCCTATGGACCTGAAAAATGTTAACCACGACGGATTGAGATAAACTCAGCAAGTCAAAGTCCTAAGCCCCGTTAGGAACTTCGCTCGCCTTGGGAGCAATCTAACCATGCAACCTAGTTCCGACAAACAACACATACCACACCTCAAGCAACATTATCGAAGACAGTTCAATAAGCGGTTGCAAACACAAGCGACCCTACCTCGGCCTTGGCACACGCAACCCGCGTAAACCGTCAATTCAATCATCACGACATTAAGAGCATACGAATAATCAGAGCATCTCACACAACTTTCTCATGTCTCACACCCACACATGCTCCGATTATTAACGCCCCCTCCTGGGCAAACGGCACAACCTTTTAGTTGGCGGTTACGCTAAACCAGCTTCGTCCTCTTTACCTCGAGGCACGGCGACGTCAAGGGCTCACTCCCAAGACGGCATTCCCGAAGGAGCATAGGACCCGCCCACTACCGCAGCCCCGCAACTGACAGAGGCCCGGGACCCGCCCCCATACCGCGGTCCCACATAGAACCCCTCCCTGTCAGGCATCCGACCGAAGTCAGGCGACCCATTGGCCACGGCACAACCCCATAGGGATTGGCGGTCTTCCGGCAACGCCGGGTTCCCTCATTTAATGTGTTCATGCAACACATCATCAAGCAATCCATTTATATCTTTGCTCTGTCGTGAATGAAATATCACTCATGCTCATACGACATGCCATTTCAGATAACCCACGCAATATGTCATGCGATCTCACTCGACAATTTCCAAAATTCGATTTTCAATCAGCATTCAATCACGCCCATTCCCTAACTCTTGGGAACAACCAACAATTCAAATCACGGTCTGTCAACCAATCAACCTCACGATACTGGCACATTTTTCCAAATAATCACGTATATTTAATAATAAATAAATACGTGTCCTCACGACAACGCCAATCAACTATTTCCAACAATATTCAGTTATCCCAAATAAGTATAAAATATAATTATATTCAAAGATACTCATTTAAGAAACATATAATACTATAGTCGATTTTTGCGATAAAATAATTCAAGTCCCACAAAATACTTGTAATTATTTTTCAATCCCATAATTAATTATCCGATCCAAATAATTCCATTTAGTAAAACCTTTCTTCAATAAACCAATGTCATTTAATAAAATAGTATATAAATACTATTGACTTTGGAAAAATAGACCATAGTAATTTTCCCCCAAAATTACTCAATTAAAACCATTTCCAATGAATAATCACCAATTAAAACCATTTCCAATAAATAATCACCAATTAATTATTTTCTCCAAAAATAATTAATTTTCAGCAATGAATAGTAATAACAATATTACTATTAATAATTCGAAATTATAAATTAATTTAATTAATAATTCCGAAAATAATAAATAATTATTATTATTCCAAAAATAATAATAATAATATTTATTAATACTAATCATGATTAACACTAAGCAAGCTTCATCAAATAGTATTAAAACACTAATAATCATCATCCAAAACACTAATCAATAATTAAACTAATCAAACTACTCCTAAGCAAGATTAGCCCCTAAATAAGGATTAGGAAATCGACTCACGGTTTAGCGATTCCGACGACACGAGCGTGACGGCGGCGACGAGGGAACGCCCGGAACTTCCGGCGCGTCGGGACGAGGCGGCCCGGGACCGGGTCTCCGCCGAGGGCGGCTGTCCACACGGCAAGAGGCTGCGAAACGGAGGAACCGGCGGGCCAGGGCGGCACGGGCCGACGTGGGGCGGCCCGAACTCCGGACGGCGACCAGCAGCTCCCGGCGAGGCGGCGAACGGCTCCGGCGACGGTTGGACAGGAACAAAGAGGGAGAAAGAGAGGCGGTGCGGCTGGTTCGTGCGGGTGGCAATGGCTAGGGCGGCTCGCGCGGCGGAGGGGGCTCGGGAGCGATCCTCCGACGGGCTTGTGGCGGTGACCGGCGGCGGCGCGCGCGCAGCAAGGCCGCTGGCCGCTTCTCAGTCACGGCCAAAAGGAGCCGAGTGGGAGAGACAAAGGCGGAGGCAAAGGGTTCGGGGGGGGCAACCTGGCTAAGGTGGCTCGTGCCGGGCGAATGGTGAGCGGCGGCCGGGCGGAGGATGACGGCGGCCGAGCGACGGTGAGGCAAGAACTCGCCGCTCCGGCGTCCACGGGTCTGGTTCGGCTAGGTCGTCCGAAGAAGAGCAAAGAGCGGCTCGGTCCAGACGGTCGAGCGAAGGGCGGTGGTTCGCGGCTCACAACAAGTGGTCCTCGAGCAGTCCGGCGAAGCCGCAATGATCGGACGGCGAGGATAGAGGAAGAAGACAGAGGAGAAGAGGAGGACAAGCTGGGCGGAGCCGGTTCGGCTGAGGCCGGCGAACGGCGGCGAGCCGGCCGGGCGACGGGGGTGCGGTGGTGACGGGTGGTGGTCGCCAGCGGTGGCGGTCGGTTCGGTGGCAGCAGCAGCAGCAAGTCGGGGACGTTAGGCGAGGAAGAAGAAGAAGAAGAAGAAGAAAGGAAGAAGCTGCAAGGGGGGGACGTGCGGCGGGCGAGAGAGAGAGAGAGAGAGAGAGAGAGAGAGAGAGAGAGAGAGAGATGCCCACATGGGCTTGTCGGCCAAGTGGGAGAGAAAAAAAAAGAAATAGATAAGGGAGAAGACCGGTCAAAAGAGGAAAATGTGGGCAAGTGGGGGAGGGGCTGTCGATAAGGGAGAAATGTGGGGGAAAAGAGAGAAAAGGGGGAGGAGAGAGAAACGTGCGGAAGAGAGAGGGAGGGGTCGCGGGAGAGAGGAAGAGAGAGAAAAGGGGAAAAAACCCTAAAATTCAAAAAAAAGCAAACAAGCTTCTAGAAGGGGGGTACTTGGTCTAATTACCCCTGAAGCGCGGTTCCCAAAATCCAGTCCTAATCTCGACCCGTTAATCCAACTCGAGCAATTTTCGGGCTTATCGAAAATTCGGGATGTTACAACTCTTCCCTCCTTAGAAAAATTTCGTCCTCGAAATTTAATTAATAATTCCGAAAATAATAAATAATTATTATTATTCCAAAAATAATAATAATAATATTTATTAATACTAATCATGATTAACACTAAGCAAGCTTCATCAAATAGTATTAAAACACTAATAATCATCATCCAAAACACTAATCAATAATTAAACTAATCAAACTACTCCTAAGCAAGATTAGCCCCTAAATAAGGATTAGGAAATCGACTCACGGTTTAGTGATTCCGACGACACGAGCGTGACGGCGGCGACGAGGGGAACGCCCGGGAACTTCCGGCGCGTCGGGACGAGGCGGCCCGGGACCGGGTCTCGGCCGAGGGCGGCTGTCCACACGGCAAGAGGCTGCGAAACGGAGGAACCGGCGGGCCGTGGCGGCACGGGGGCGGCGGTGGGCGGCCCGGCAACTCCGGACGGCGACCAGCGGCTCCGGCGAGGCAGCGAACAGCTCCGGCGACGGCTGGACAGAACAAAGAGGGAGAAGGAGAGGCGGTGCAGGCTGGTTCGTGGGGGTGGCAAAGGCTAGGGCGGCTCGGCGCGCGCGGAGGGGGCTCGGGAGCAGCGATCCTCCGACGGGCTTGTGGCGGTGACCGCGGCGGCGCGCGGCGGCAGGCCGCTGGCCGCTTCTCAGTCACGGCCAAAAGGAGCCGAGTGGGAGAGACAGCGGAGGCAGCGGCGGTTCGGGGGCACGGCTAGGGTGGCTCGTGCCGGGCGAATGGTGAGCGGCGGCCGGGCGGAGGACGACGGCGGCCGAGCGACGGCGAGGCAAAGCAACTCGCCGCTCCGGCGTCCACGGGTCTGGTTCAGCTAGGTCGGTCCGAAGAAGAGCAGCGGCGGCTCGGTCCCGACGGTCGGGAAGGGCGGTGGTTCGCGGCTCACAACAAGTGGTCCTCGAGCAGTCCGGCGGCTCCGCAACAGCGGTCGGACGGCGAGGACGAGAGGAAGAAGACAGAGGAGAAGAGGAGGACAAGCCGGGCGAGAGCCGGTTCGGCCCGAGGCCGCGCGAACGGCGGCGAGCGGGCCGGACGACGGGGTGCGGTGGTGACGGGTGGTGGTCGCCGGCGGTGGCGGTCGGTTCCTGTGGCAGCAGCAACAACAGCAAGTCGGGGACGTCGGGCGAGGAGGAAGAAGAAGAAGAAGAAGAAGAAAGGAAGAAGCTGCAAGGGGGGCGTCGACGTGCGAAGGGGAGGAGAGAGAGAGAGAGAGAGAGAGAGAGAGATGCCCACATGGGCTTGTCGGCCAAGTGGGAGAGAAAAAAAGAAATAGATAAGGGAGAAGACCGGTCAAAAGAGGAAAATGTGGGCAAGTGGGGGAGGGGCTGTCGATAAGGGAGAAATGTGGGGGAAAAGAGAGAAAAGGGGGAGGAGAGAGAAACGTACGGAAGAGAGAGGGAGGAGTCGCGCGGGAGAGAAGAAGAGAGAGAAAAGGGGAAAAAACCCTAAAATTCAAAAAAAAAAGCAAACAAGCTTCTAGAAGGGGGTACTTGGTCTAATTACCCCCGAAGCGCGGTTCCTAAAATCCAGTCCTAATCTCGACCCGTTAATCCAACTCGAGCAATTTTCGGGCTTATCGAAAATTCGGGATGTTACAACTCTTCCCTCCTTAGAAAAATTTCGTCCTCGAAATTTGCAGGACTTTCTGCATCCTTAAACTAATGGAGGTATTGATGCCTCATTGCATCCTCTTATTCCCAAGTCGTTCATTCTACCTCATAATGCTGTCAAACACTTCTAATCCTGTCCAAACTGTCTTTGGTTCCAAAAAGGCTAAGCACTTGTCCACCTTTGCAAAAAGAAAAAGTTGCAAAAAGTTGGTTTTCCCTTTTTTTTTTTTTTTTTTTTTTTTTTTTTTTACACTAAGCGGCTAACGCCGCTTCGGGATTCGAAACCCCGATCGGACTGCGGCTTCATCCCGCGATACCACTCGGCCACAAGCGCCGACGGTGCTCGACTTGCTTTCTTTATCCATTTAAGGCCAAAAATCTTTATTCGCTCCAAATTTCGAAAGGTTCGATATGTCTAGGGCTCAGCTTTCCTTTCTTAACCAATTGAGATGTCCCTATCATAGGCGACACCTTAAGGAAAACATGATTCCCTACTTAAAATTCCAAAGGCCTTAGTCCTTTACTCACATCAACTTTTTAGCGACTTGCACTGTCTCTGATATCTTCACAACATCCATCAACTGCAAAACCATCTCTGAACTAGTGATCGTCTTTTCTCTGACCTTGTTCCAATAGACTGTAGTCTCACAAGCTTGACCATATTTCTATTACACCACACCGATAAAATCTTATCCCACAAGCACTCTCTTTTTGCCGCTTTGTAGTTCGCCATTTCGCCCCTTTCGACATCCTAGAAGCCCGCCAGAGTCGCTCCTTGCTCGAGCACTCGCCCCGGCGACCACTCCCCGCCCTCGTCGGATCAGTCGTCATGGGCATCTACGAACTGCACCACTACTAGCAAAAGTCCATTTTAAACATGCTTCATCTCCTAGAGGTATTATCCGCTTTGGTTCGTCCCATACCAAGCCTCACGGTTTTAACCTCGTCTGAGCACTTCAAAGTACAAAACTTCCTCCAGCTCGTCAACCCATGAGCTCATTTCCACAGGGTCACTTATCGACACTTGAAATCTGATTCACTGAATTTCCATCAAATCGCTATCCGAATTCCACAAACCATCGATTGTTCTTTCAACATTCCTTTCATGCCCAATTAATAACCAAACCAAAATATCACCTCAATCACTTGAAGAAACCCTTATTAATACCTCGAGAAGAAAATCATCGATAATGCTATTTCACCATTTATCCACCTAACATCAAGGGATAATTAATTCTTAATCCACCGAAGACAAAAATCCATTCCTCAAATCCCTATTTTAATTATCACCCGAAATAATCCACATTGGGTAAATTCAAATCTTAATCGAACCTAAAACCTCCGAGCAATAAATCATCCACCGTAAATCTTATCAAAGATTATCGCCAATTAATAGATCATCTCTTATGATCCCATACCTACAACTCCTCAAATTATCAAGATAAAACTTATCTGACTTCCATTAAATCCAATGACCTCAATTGTCGTGACGCGTAAGCAACTAATCTTTCTTGTTGCCTTACTATGCAGTCAAATCACTTATATGACACCTCACTGTAGATCTCGTAAACTCCGATACTAGACTAAATCCTCGAATATTTCAATATATCGTTCATGAACATAATTCCGAATCAATCCAAATACGCCTTAAGAAATCAATCCATCAAATCCATAAAAACAACTGGCGTATTAGTTACTCCAAACAACGGGACAGTAATCTCTTAGTGACCATATCACACCCAGTGTGTCATCTTCGGTATATTCCCCTTTTTAATCTTCAACTACAAATAGCCTGTCCTTGGGTCTATCTTGGAACATATCGAAGTTCCTTGAAGTGGTCAAACAAGTCATCCGTCCTTGGTAATTGATACTTGTTCATGACCGTCCTTTGGTTACACTGCCAATAATCAATGCATAGGTACAATAATCCATTCTTAATTCCTCAGCTAACAAATTAACCACAATCGTCCAACAACCTTAGCAACTTTCATCCAATAAATGAATTACTTCCAATGATACAATCGAAAGGATCAAGGGTCCTCCTTGATTTCCGATTTCAAACCATCTTTGACCTTCTGACTCGGTCTACTAAATTCTCAATCATTCTCTGAACATACTTCGAGAACTCTGCAACCTTAACCTCCTATTGCACAACTGACAAACAATTCTGACGAAGTTGCAAGAATTCAATCACCTTTTTCTCCCATGTGCACTTAGAAAAGTATTCTCCATTAAACGCTTCGTCAATAGTACTCCACTTGAGGACAGTACCTTTGGGGAAAACCCTTCCTTAGGTTACTTCCCACTACATGCTAACGTTACCTTGCAATTGATACTCTACGAAGACTATCTTATTTTTCTCTGAACATTCCAACAATACGAACACTTACTCCAATTTCTTAATCCAGAAGGTTGCAACCTCAAGATTACTCATCCTAGCAGACTTGGACTACTCAAACTCCAGGAACTGTTCAACCCACTTAAACATTGACCGATCGTCAATCCTCTTTCCAACCCACTGAACTTACAAGGTGAGACAGTAGCAACAACGGCAACAGCAACAACATCTTGAATCTGAGCTCACTGCCCAATCTAAATCAAATCTAGGATCCTCTAGTGCTCTTCCTTAAGCACTAGCCCATCCTTCGACTGCCTTACCTCAAAGACTCTCGAATCAGGATCGTTCGTCTAATAGAATTATCACAGAAACCTTATTTCCAATCCCACGAGGAATTAGAAACCATGAACGACCCGCTTAAAGCCAGAGAAACAAATAAACAAACACAAGCACGAGGTGTTTTCCTAACTAACTATCCCAAAACCCATCGCACCTTATCACTCCATGTATTGACCAGCTCGATACCAAAATCGACGGGGTTGTCACGCCCGACCCTCGAGCACGCGGCAACCCCTATTCTCTTGCGGTCATTTGATTTGCGACTCCCGGGATCCGTCGCCGACCGTTATTTTTATCTTTTGATTAAACGCATGCGGAAGCGGAACACAATCCCCTGGTCAAATACAAAAACAGGGATAGCGGGAAAACCTAACAAGAACACATTCAAAAGTACTTGCTTTATTAACTAACCGATTAACCCTAGGAAGTTTACAAGTACAAGCCCTTACCACGGGCATCTTCCTATCGAGCCAATGAAACTAACGAGGCCGGGGTTAATCTACTCCCTTCAAAGACGGCCACGAGCCGTAACACGCGTCGATCCTCCATCCTATGGACCTGAAAAATGTTAACCACGACGGATTGAGATAAACTCAGCAAGTCAAAGTCCTAAGCCCCGGTTAGGAACTTCGCTCGCCTTGGGAGCAATCTAACCATGCAACCTAGTTCCGACAAACAACACATACCACACCTCAAGCAACATTATCAGAAGACAGATAAGGATTAGGAAATCGACTCACGGTTTAGCGATTCCGACGACACGAGCGTGACGGCGGCGACGAGGGGAACGCCCGGGAACTTCCGGCGCGTCGGGACGAGGCGGCCCGGGACCGGGTCTCCGCCGAGGGCGGCTGTCCACACGGCAAGAGGCTGCGAAACGGAGGAACCGGCGGCCGTGGCGACACGGGCTGATCGGTGGGCGGCCCGGCAACTCCGGACGGCGACCAGCCAGCTCCGGCGAGGCGAGCGAACGGCTCCGGCGACGGCTGGACAGAACAAAGAGGGAGAAAGAGAGGCGGTGCAGCTGGTTCGTGCGGGTGGCAGCTGGCTAGGGCGGCTCGCGCGGCGGAGGGGGCTCGGGAGCGCCCTCCGACGGGCTTGTGGCGGTGACCGCGGCGGCGCGCGCAGCGGCAGGCCGCTGGCCGCGCTTCTCAGTCACGGCCAAAAGGAGCCGAGTGGGAGAGACAGCGGAGGCGGCACTGTTCTGGGGGGGCAACCGGCTAGGGTGGCTCGTGCCGGGCGAATGGTGAGCGGCGGCCGGGCGGAGGACGACGGCGGCCGAGCGACGGCGAGCGGCAACTCGCTCTCCGGCGTCCACGGGTCCGGTTCGGCTAGGTGAGGTCCGAAGAAGAGCAAGCAGCGGCTCGGTCCAGACGGTCGAGCGAAGGGCGGTGGTTCGCGGCTCACAACGGTGGTCCTCGAGCAGTCCGGCGAAGCCGCAACAGCAATGATCGGACGGCGAGGACGGAAGAGGAAGAAGACAGAGAGAAGAGGAGGACAAGCTGGGCGGAGCCGGTTCGGCTGAGGCCGGCGAGCGGCGGCGAGCCGGCTGGACGACGGGGTGCGGTGGTGATCGGTGGTGGTCGCCAGCGGTGGCGGTCGGTTCTCGGTGGCAGCAGCAGCAGCAAGTCGGGGACGTCGGGCGAGGAAGAAGAAGAAGAAGAAGAAGAAAGGAAAGGAAGAAGCAAGGGGGGGCGTCGACGTGCGAAGGGGAGGAGAGAGAGAGAGAGAGAGAGAGAGAGAGAGAGAGAGAGAGAGAGAGAGAGAGATGCCCACATGGGCTTGTTGGCCAAGTGGGAGAGAAAAAAAAGAAATAGATAAGGGAGAAGACCGGTCAAAAGAGGAAAATGTGGGCAAGTGGGGGAGGGGCTGTCGATAAGGGAGAAATGTGGGGAAAAGAGAGAAAAGGGGGAGGAGAGAGAAACGTGCGGAAGAGAGAGGGAGGGGTCGCGCGGGAGAGAGGAAGAGAGAGAAAAGGGAAAAAACCCTAAAATTCAAAAAAAGCAAACAAGCTTCTAGAAGGGGGGTACTTGGTCTAATTACCCCTGAAGCGCGGTTCCCAAAATCCAGTCCTAATCTCGACCCGTTAATCCAACTTGAGCAATTTTCGGGCTTATCGAAAATTCGGGATGTTACATGAAGCCAAAGAGCCTAAATATATGGAAATTTTCCTCGTTGGAGAAATTCTCTAACCCTCACCAAAGGTATCAATTCTCTTCTAAGATAACTATTGACACCTAAATTTGGTTGTTTTATTTAAGACTTAGTAGAATTAAAAATTAGGGATTAGTCCCCTTTTTAAAAAATTAATTAATAAAATTAAATCGAAAATAAAAAATAAAAAAATAAATTCGAATTTTAAAAAAATAGTGGGGTTGGGCCTGGGGCCTGGCTCATTTCCTTTCTCTTTTCTTCTTTCTTCTTTCTTCTTTCTTTTCCTCCCCGCATAGGCCCAGCCCATTTTCCTTCCTTCCTTGGCCCGACCCGCTCGTTTTCTTCTTCTTCTTCTTCTTCTCCTCTTCTTCTCTCTCGCACGGAACAAGCAACCTACATGAAAAAACAAAAATGATGATGATGAAGCAAGCGGCGGGGTCAGAGCAGAAGCAGGGAAGCAAAAAGGGACAGCAACAGTAGTAGAGGCAAAAAAGATGATGAAGCGGGTTACTGCAGGAGGTTAAACGTGGGGGAGGGGGGGAGGTTAGATGGCTGCAGAGAGGGAAAACGGAGAAGACAAGGCGAGCGTCTTAGTAGAGTAGGGCGGACGGAGAAGAAAAACAAAAGAAAAGAGAGAAAGTGAGAGATAGAAAAATATAGAGAAAGGCCCAAAACCGGAGGGGAGATCGAGAGAGAGAGAGAGAGAGTTCTGAGGGGAGAGAGCGAACTAGAAGAAGAAGGAAGACTCGATGAGAAGCTAGTCGTTGCCGGAGGCCCGTCCGCCGCCGCCGTTCGCTACAGCTCGTCCCCAAATGAGGTAGGTCTCCCGGACCTCATTTGTTCTATTTCTAGAGAATACCGGGTCGGAGCTTGCAGCCGAGCGGCTCGCACAAGCTCCGGTCCTCGTAGTCCTTGCGTTTTGCTCCCATTTTCCTTGTATTTCATGTCCGAAGACCCCTAGAGCATGTTCGAGGCTCGGTTGAGCTAGAAACCTTTGATTTCCATAGCGCTTGTTAACTGTTTAATGAAATGCCTTAATGAGAAAACTGAATCCAACCCTCGACCGGAGCTTGGCTTTTGGTTCCCTTTGTGTCGTTCAGAGTTATACCGTCGTCATGCACTATTTCGGTAGGTTATTCCGTGCTGTTTAGGTAGGTCGAAGCACGCCCCTCACCAGAGTCAATCTAGCGACTCTCGGATGTCGGCCAGTCGGCACTTGGCGTTGGTCGAACGGAACAACCAACACGGCGACTCCCTTAGGACAGGTAGGGCTCGTGGCGGTGTCGGCATCGGTCCGGCGAAGCCTCGATGCTTTGCTATGTCGGGTGGGAGGAAGAGAATGGAGAAGAAGACTAAAAAAAAAAAAAAAAAAAAAAAAAAAAACACAAAAGGGCTGAAAATAGAAAGTAAGGTGGGCTTTCTTTGGGCTGGGTTGGTCGCGGGCCAAGGACGACTGGGCTGGAAATAGAAAGGGGAAGTGGGCTTTCAACTGGGCTAGGATTAAAAAAAAATTGAAGTTGGGCTTTTTTTTTTGTCATTCAAACGAATTTTCAGGCCCTTTGTTTTTTTAGTGGGCTTAGAGATAGCCCGGGTCCTTTAGTCCAACCCGGACCGACAAGGTCCGGGTCGGGTTAGTAGGGCTAGGTCAGGAGACTCGGCCCGAATTATCTTCTTCTTTTTTTGTTTTAATAAAAAAAATCCAAAATTTTCAGAAAATCATAAAAAATATTAAAAATATTAAAAAAATCATTAAAAAATTCGAAATTTCAGAAAATTCATAGAAAATTAAGAAACCTGAAAATTTATAAAAATTTCAATTTTTTTTTAAAATGAAAGTATTAAAATATTAGAAATTCCAAAAAAGGTTAAAAAATCCCAAAAATTCCAAGATTGTTTTAGAGTTCCCAAGAAAGCTCTAAAATAATTCTTTGACAGTTTTCTCTAAAAAAAATGTCGAAAAATCATCAGCCTAAGATTGTACTTGAAATTGAACAAGCCACCACAGCTTTATTGTAGGGTTTTAATTATCCTTGGATACAATTGCCTTGATTGCACGCTTATGATGCGATGATTATGATTTCCCCTTAGTTTAGTCAGGATTTCCATTTATCTTTCTCTTAATGCTAGGTGTTTATTTTATCTTGCAATTTATTTAATGCTTTCTTTAATTGCTGATTGTTATTTTGATGATTGCGCACCCGTATGATTACCTCACATGTGAGTGGTTAAATCTAAAATCAATCCAAAGTGCTTGACAAAAGTCTTTTTGAAATGAACAAGATTAGGTACCGAAAGTGCACTAATTGGTTAATTAGTGTAATCAAGTCCTCGACACTAGATTCTCTAATTGCGTAGAAAGTGAGGCACACTCCTATTCCTCGCTTGATTTCTAGCTGACCCCAATAGGCTAGTGGTGACTCCTTATTTAAAGATTTTCATGAACACCTAATGTAACGCGGGGTATGGGCTTGGGAGAGCCTATGTCTAATAAGGATCCTAGACCCACCTTTTGGATGATACCCCTAAACCTATTTGGACATTTCTTTCCTTCTTGGGACGGAAAAATAGGTCGCGACAGATACCTAATCCCATTGGCTTTGATGCCCAAAGACAATGCAAGTAAGCTTCTGCTACTGAAACTATTTTGAATTGGCAAATTGAAAATGCCTTGGCCCAAAACGAGATCCTTAGCACTGTCGCAACGTCTCTTGAGCGAGTAGATCAGACCACTGAATTATCTTGCAAAATGCTGAAAGATTTCTAGAAGAGGTTTCATCTGTTAGAAACCAAGCAAATACCCCTCAGTCATTATTTGGAAGATCAAACTTCTAACATTGAAAAACTTAGAAGGCAAATCCAGATTCTTAAAGGCCAAAAGCCATTTGTCCTTACTAAACGAGCATTTTTCCCATTTCATCCACCACTATCACCAAAACCCGAATCCTCTCATTTAGGATCATCCTCTTCATTTACAACAGTCTTAAGCTCAGCCACATCACCTCCTCAATATAATTTCTTGGCCCTTTGATATAAGTTCCGTAAGCAAAAAAAATCTCCAACTCCAATGAAATCTTCAATGTCACCTTCTAGCACCCCAGAACATCCTCTTGGAGAACAATGTCCTAGTACTTTGACCATTTCTAATCAGCTCAAAACCTTCCTTTGAAACTAGATCCCTTCTATTACTACCATCAAGCCATCAAATGCCCAACTTATTGAATCTTCCTCTGACACTGATCCTGACTCTCTCATAAGGTCATTCACATCGGAAGAAAACTTGTTTATGGTGGATAATGTGCCCAAAGAAGAAGAAATATTTTCAAAACCATTCTGCCTACCGTGTTATGCTAATTTAGTCCTAGACTTTTCATACGGAGGCCAATTCATCCTAAATTTTTTAAATGTGTCAATTGAGTTCCAAATCTTTTGAAAATTTGTCAATTTAGTTTCAAATCTTTTAATGAATTGCTAATATAATATTTTTAGATAATTTTGACTGGAAATTACTAACATTACAATCCAGTCAGTGCTAATCATCATAGATGGTGCAGTTGGTGCTGTCGTGGATAATTTTTTTAATTTTAATTTTCTCCTTTTCTTCATAAGGCCAATGAACTCTACCAACAACCCTCACCAGCCCTTAGGTGAGGGCATCACGAGCCTTCATGGGCCACAACAAGGGCATCATAGCCCTTACCCTAGAGCCAATGAGGTAGAAAAAATAAAATAAAATAAAAATTAATAAAAAATTTAAAATTTTAAAAAATTGAAAATTGTCCACAACAAGTCTAATCGTGCCATGTAAAATGGCTAGTAGTAATTGAACCACATCATCAATGATTTCCAACCAAAATTAGTTGAAAAGATTCATTGGCAACTTATTAAAAGGTTTAGTTTTGAATTGACAAATTTCAAAAGGTTTAGAATTAGAGTACCACAATTAAAAGGTTTAGTTTTGAATTGACAAATTTCAAAAGGTTTAGAATTAGAGTACCACAATTAAAAGGTTTAACATTGAATTGATTAATTCTTAACAAGCTTACAGCTAAACTGGTACTATTGAATTGTTTAAAACCGAATTGGCTATCGTATAATAGGTTTAGGAGAAAATTTTCTCAGGGTAAGTATAGTTGAGTTTTGTTTTCCTAGAGATATAGGGCTTAAATCGAGGAATTTTCTCGAGCTATAGCATGAATAAGGATTTCAAATGCATGTGGATTCCCACAAAAATAGATAAACAAAAGAAAATTCGCCAAAAAGAAGACTGATCATCGCATAGAAACTACGTTGCATTGGATCCATCTTCCTCTTGTTCCATCGGACGCGAGCTCACCATTGATTCCATCGAAACCAAGCTGGAGAACTCACTTCAGACTTCAATTGTTTCAAGGACTCGCTCAATTGCTCGAACTGGATTCACAATTTCTATTTTCTGTCTCTTTCAAATTCCACAAAGAATTTCTTGGCCAAGCATTCGGGAATTTTAAGTCTATTTCACCATTCGCATGGCTTAATTCGGGGAAAAGTGGTTTTTGGCATGAAAGCAACCCCCGCTTGACAGCAAAAAATGTGCATGCAAACTCAAGTGGTCACCGGAAGGGGCTCCATCGGCGGAAAAAGCCAGGGGGGAATCATTGAAACCCGGCGGTACCAATACGAGGGCTTCCGTTAGCATTTTGCCTTTCTAGTATTAAACGAAGGAGTGGTAAAGTAGATGTGATTTTAAAATTGAATGTTTGTCGGGCAAAGTCTGCCTACGAGCATAGACTAGTGACGACTGCGAGGACCGAGCTAATTCAATAGTGCTGTTCGGGGAGGGGCATTTTTTAAGTACGAGCAACAAGCCAAAACGACCTTGAGGTGGCCGTGCTACATATTCACGTCACCAGATCGATGGCAAGATTGCATGTGGGTTTTGAAATGGCTAGAAAATTTGACACGATCCCGCGATCCCTCGAACTCGCGTTTGGTATAAGAAAGAGACTTTGGCAATGTGTGAACTCTGAAGGACCGCACGTTCAAGCTTATTCTATCTTTGTTTTTATCTTGTCTTGTTCATTTGATTTTTCAAATTGAAGTGGATGAGCCGTATGTTCAAATCGTTGTGGTGTTGCTATACATACATACATACATACATACATACATACAAACATATATTGGTTGGGATATATTAGAAGGGATAATTGTCTAAAAAGTCTTAAACCTATTGTATGGTAGCCAATTTAGTTATGAATTTTTTTAATATGGTCAATTTGGTTCTAAACGTTTTGACTATTTTCTGATGTGGTCCTTCTGGCCGGAAATCATCAACTGTGTCCTACACAATATGGCTAACGCTAGCAATCCTGCGATTATGGTTGACACTTATGTAGACAGTTTTTGCAATTTTCTATATTTTTTTGAATTTTTATTTTTTTTATTGACTTTTTACTTTACTTTTCTTTTTTTTCCCCGTAGTTCATCTTTCTTGAAGAGTGAGCAGGGTTTGTTAGGGCCTTTGCGATGGCCGTGATGCCGGAGCATTCCTTGAAGGCCATTAATTAAGTTACTTTGGAACTAGCAAAACTTGGAGATCTATAATCAACAATATTTATTTATCATATTGTAAGGTCTAGTAAATGTTGTTTAAATTTCCAGAATCCTTATTTAATCGTAGTTGTTTTTTTAGTAAAATTAATGTCGTGACCTCCTTTTCTTTTTCCGGAGGCTAATGGCTTGGCTGAACGCCTTTCATCAGGGCTTTAGCCAGGGCTCTCCCAAGCCCACCAATTCACGACTTAAGGTTTGAGTTTTTTTAACCTGCAATTAAAATTCATTTAAAAAAGGAGTCGCCACTAATCAATTTGGGATGGGTCGATTAGAAACCCAAGTAAAATATCGGGAGAAATATTTTACTCATGCGCAACTGCAGAAACTAGGATCGGGGACTTGATTACACTAGTTAATCACTAATGCCCTTCCGGTACCTAATCTTGTTTAAACCAAGTTTGATATTTTTGCATTTTTCAAGGATTTTTCATGCATTGTTGAAACAAACATTTTTTGGCTTTTTCCCTTCTTTTTGGAAAATATGAAATATTTTTGGGTTTTTCTTATTTTTTAGAAAATATAAAATATTTCTGAATTTTCTGGTTTTTTTCTAGAAAATGTGAAATATAAAATATTTTTGGATTTTTTGATATTTCTGAAAAATATAAACTATTTTTCGGATTTTTCTGAAAAAAATTATTTTTTATTATTTATTTTTGAAAATACTTTTATAATTAAAAAAATAATATATTATTATAAAAACCGGCCGGACCGGGTCGGGTCATCCATCGGACCGGGTCGGGCTCGGCCCGGACAAGGCCCGGCTCCGGATGACCTAGGGTCCTCGGATATGGGGCCGACTTCGTTCGGCTCGCGAGGAATACCCGAAAAAAAAAAAATAGTTAGGCCCAATCAAAATAAAACAAGTCCAAATTTCCAAGACGAAAAAGGCCCAACAGCTCGGCTCGGAAAAGCCAAACCCTAAACGGTCGACCGGGGTCCTCGCGCCCGACCCGGTCATTGACCCGACTCGTGTGCCCCTCTCTCGTTGCGGCTTCCTCCGCGGCGCTGGAGGGGGATGGCCTAGCGGGCCCCAGTCCGGCCACAACGAGCGGTAGCGACCGTCGCGAGACCAGCGGCCGGAAAGACAGAACGGCGGGTGGCACCAGGGACGACGGCGGTCGGCAGCAGGGACGGCGTGAGGTTCAACCGAGATCTGCGAGCGGCTCTGTCTTCGCGGAACAAAATAGCGACGGCTTCGAGCACTGTCGTCAGCGGAGCGGCGTGAGCAGGCGGCGTCAGGGGCGGCATAGCAGCGGTGGTGGCGTCGGGCCGAGCATCCAGCGCCGCACGTGGCGGCGGGACTCGGCCGACCAGCGGCCTCTCTCCGGTCTCACCCTCGTGACTCTCGCTCTCTCAGTTTCTTTCTCTCTTCTATCTCAGATCTGTTTCTCTCACGGCAGATCTGCCTCCGCCCCGCTTCTCTACGATCTCTCTCTCTCTCTCTCTCGGATTTGCTCACTCTCAAGCCTCTCCGGATGTCTCTCCGGGGAAGCCCTTTGAGCTCGCTTCTCCTCTGCCCTCCTCAGATCTCTCTTCTCTCCCTCTGCAGATCTGTTTCCCCCTCTCTCTTTTTTTTGCTTCTGTGTTGCTGTGTTTTTTCAGCTACTTCTGCTCGCCTCTATTTATAGGCCAAGGAGGACCCGGTCGACGGAGAGCTTGGTTGTCGGTCCTCGGTGTGCCGACCGGTCTCCCTCTTGGCCGGACTGGCGTCGCTTTTGGCTACGCTTGCTCGGCATTGAAGGCTTCTTGCCAATACGTCCCCTCCGCCCGGGTTTTGCGCCGGATCTCGCGCGGCAGCATTGATGGCGCATGCGAGACGTCCCTTTCCGTCGCCGGCTACTCTTCTCTCTCTGTCCGAGTTGTCTTCGCGCGTGAGTTGCAGCGACGGAGGAGGAAGGAGGCAGGAAGGAGGAAGAAGAAGGAGAAGGGGCCAGGCCAAAGGAGTTAGGGGGCCGAATGGGCTTGGACCCAAGCGGAAGAAAAGAATGGGAAAGACGGGCTCGGGCCCGGCCCGCGTGGACAAGAAGAAATGAGGAAGAAGAGGGTTGGGCGCGAAAGCCCAGCCCCTCTATGGGCCTATTTTTTTCGTTTCTTTTTTTATTTTTTACTCCAAAATAAAGGAAAATAAATAGGAAAATCAAACTTAGTAAATACAAATAATATTAGTACTTAGGTGATGAAAAATCCTTTTTGTTAGGGTCAAATTAGTCCCTAATTTTCTAAGCAATTTAAGTGCAAATACTTGGTCAAAATTTAGGTGTCAACAGCTGCCCCTCTTTGAAGGTGAGTTCGCAAAGGTTGCCTTCAAAGACGAACTGATACCTAAATTTTATCCATGCATATGCAATAGATGATAGTTCACCTAGGACTAAGTGTCCAAAGCAGAAAATGGCAATAATGCATAATACATACTAAATGGATAAGAAAAATACCCGGCAGCTACTTACCGAAAGAGTGATATGGGGTGTGAACCCCAAGTTTTTGGCAAGTATCGGGATATTTCCTTATTTGATGCTGATATAGAAAACATACCTGTGTGATGATATGGGGAAACTTTTCCGGACCCGAAGCTATCTTCGGTCGCCTTTCCAAGCAATAAGTTGTTGCCAAGGACCCGAAGCTATCTCCGGTCGCCTCGACGATGGATTGTGTTTTCAGGACCCGAAGCTATCTCCGATCGCCTTTCCGAGCAATGAGTGGTTGCCAAGAACCCGAAGCTATCTCCGGTCGCCTTTCCGAGCAATGAGTTGGTGCCAAGGACTCGAAGCTATCTCCGGTCGCCTCAACGATGGATTGCCTTTCCAGGACATGAAGCTATCTCCGGTCGCCTCAACGATGGATTGCCTTTCCAGGACCTGAAGCTATCTCCGGTCGCCTTTCCGAGCAATGAGTTGGTGCCAAGGACCCGAAGCTATCTCCGGTCGCCTCGATGATGGATTGCCTTTCCAGACCCGGCTATCTCCGGTCGCCTCGACGATGGATTGCCTTTCCAGACTCGGCTATCTCCGGTCGCCTTTCCGAGCAATGAGTTGGTGCCAAGGACCCGAAGCTATCTCCGGTCGCCTCAACGATGGATTGCCTTTCTAGGACCCGAAGCTATCTCCGATCGCCTTTCCGAGCAATGAGTTGGTGCCAAGGACCCGAAGCTATCTCCGGTCGCCTTTCCGAGCAATGAGTTGGTGCCAAGGACCCGGCTATCTCCGGTCGCCTCGACGATGGATTGCTTTTCCAGACCCAAAGCTATCTCCGGTCGCCTTTCCGAGCAATGAGTTGTTGCCAAGGACCCGGCTATCTCCGGTCGCCTCGACGATGGATTGCTTTTCCAAGACCCGAAGCTATCTCCGGTCGCCTTTCCGAGCAATGAGTTGGTGCCAAGGACCCGAAGCTATCTCCGGTCGCCTCGACGATGGATTGCCTTTCCAGGACCCGAAGCTATCTCCGGTCGCCTTTCCGAGCAATGAGTTGGTGCCAAGGTCCCGAAGCTATCTCCGGTCGCCTTTCCGAGCAATGAATTGGTGCCAAGGACCCGAAGCTATCTCCAGTCGCCTCAACGATGGATTGCTTTTCCAGGACCCGAAGCTATCTCCGGTCGCCTTTCCGAGCAATGAGTTGGTGCCAAGGACTCGAAGCTATCTCCAGTCGCCTCGACGATGGATTGCCTTTCCAAGACTCGGACCATTCTCCGGTCGCTTGTAGAAGCAAAGAGTTGTTTGTCTAGGACCCGAACCATTCTTCAGGGATACCAATTTGCTTACCTGAACTCTCTCAGGGATGTACCGACTTTTCTCGGGACACAATCTTGTTAAGTGCTTGATTTTTCTCAAGGACACTAGTTTTTTTCATTACCCGACTTCGGGCCACGCGAGGCACGCCACGTCGCAAAGAGGGACTCCAGTGCTATGAAAGCACACAGTGTCAATAAAGAGGGACTTACCTTATATGCTTGAAAAGGTCTCCTACCTCTTGATTATCTGGAATATCGAGGACGCACCTAAGATATCCCTGGAGGTCTCCTACCTCATGGTAAGTTGGAATATCGAGGATGCACCTCAGGTATCCCTGAAGGTCTCCCACCTCCTGGTAAGCTGGAATATCGAGGACGCGCCTCAAATACTCCCCGAAGGTCTCTCACCTCCTGGTAAGTTGGGAATATCGAGGATGGACCTTGGATACTCGTGAAGGTCTCCCACTTCCTTGAATACTCGTGAAGGTCTCCCACCTCCTGGTAAGTTGGGAATATCGAGGACAGACCTCGGATACTCGTGAAGGTCTTCCACCTCCTGGTAAATTGAGAATATTGAGGACAAACCTCGAATACTCGTGAAGGTCTCCCACCTCCTGGTAAGTTGGAGATATGATGATATCTCTGCTCTCTGAAAGTATGTCTCCTGTGAGACAAATATGCAATATGTGCAAATGATTTGTGCATACTGTAATTTTTTCAGTTCAAATGGGGTTCGTGCATGACAATTTTTGTCAGTTTTCATCACCAAAGTTTCACTAGGGAAAATTTTTCAGAAAGACAATTCATACTCAAAATGAGGATGTCTTGAACATGTCAAATGAGGGACCTTCAGTCTGAAAGGGCTTTTCACTCACTCTCATTGAAAAGGCTCTTTTGTCCTGACCATTAATGCATGATCATAGGAATCTCACCCTTTCACTATCATTATGTCGACAGAGGTCTGAATATTCTCGCAAATGGTATGACTTTACCAATCTGAGAGGTCTTTGTTAGGATCGTAATGTAGGCTTGGTCAAAGGCTTGGCAAAAGGGACCACGAAGGTCAAGAGATGTTGCACAGCCATCTTCGGGTTTATAAGTCAAAAACCCTGCGAAAAGAGATAGGAATGTTCTTGCTCGTACTTCTTCGAGCGATGCTTATAAACATATGAATTCCTATGTTAATTCAAGTGCCCTAGTGGAAAGAGACTTTTACAAAGGGACACAATGTAAATTTGGCTCATGGGTTGAGAGACAAGTGAATTCATAGGCTCAAAAATGTGTACAAGAGTTGGTGATTATCTTGAATTGTCACCGGTCTTATTCCTCATCAATGGAGCTCGTCTTTTTAGAGACTTTTTGCTCGAGCATCATTTTTCCTTGAGGGCATTGGCCTTACTTTTACCATGCACACTGCTTTTTTCATGTCCCTAATTTTCATTTTTTACTAGGCACACTACTTTTTTGTGCCTTGAGTTTTCATTTTGTTCACTGTTTCAAGACTATCCTAGACTCTTGGGTCTTCATCTTCGGTTGGCCGCTTCAGCTTATATTGCTTGAACGATGGTGACCTTCTCTTTGCCCCAATGTGAGGAGTTGAAATGAAATTACAAACTCAATGGGGTTGTACAATGGATACAAATGTATAGACCAAATATGCTCTTCATCATTCTATGGCACTTAAATTATCAAGAGTGTTCATATGGAATAAAAACACCCAAAGATTGATGCAAGTTCAAGCAAGAAAATTTCTATCCATTTTCTCACCTTGTCATGCCATCCCTTCCTCCAATCTGCCCCAATGTGGGGTGGTTCCTAACAGGGGTAATATGAAAGAAACTTCACAATGGCATGAGGCTCAAAGGGGTTAAGCAATGGATAACCTGTAGTGTTTAGGGTGGAGAAACAAAATGCCCCTCATCACTTTGGTTATCGTACCATTCGCGAGAGAACTCTTTACCCTGTAGACATAGAATTTCCTATGCTCACCTCACAAGTGTTTAATCAGGGGACTGTGTGTAGAATATGGTTTGTCTTTCATCATCCTGATGTACCTCATTTAGCATATTCAATTGAACCCACATCATTCGTTGAACTGCTTAATTTGATAAGCATTAGTGGGATCGATGACTTAGACAAACAAAATCATCATGCACAAATCATTTTGAAAAGGCATGGATTGCTTTAAGCATGAAGGAGTTTGCAGCCTTAGAAGGATTTGAATTTACTCAAAAGAAGAAAACTTTCTAAGAGCATGAGATGCAAAATTGTCTCTGCAGACGTGTTTGAACATAGGGGGATTATTAAAAAATGAGCGTTCAAGGATTGTCTCCACTCAAAGAGGAATGACACATGAATGATCACCAAGATTGAAAGTCCCGTCTTTGATTGGACAGGCATATTTGTTTTTGGCCCCGCATAGGAGAAAGTGCAGAAATCAATTGCCGAGTAGAGCCAAAAGCAAATGTGAATTAAGGCCTGAAAGATTCCTGTTATCCATTTTGGCGAAACTTAGGACGCCGTTTCACTTAAGAGAATTGATTTAATATTGTCATCAAACGTATCTCTTCCTGCTCTGTTGTCCGCACCTTCGGCGGACAGATGACCCTATAAAGAATAAAAGGGAATGTGTTAGTGTATGAATTTCCCATAATTGAAAAACTGGAAACGATACAGCATTACCCTTCGCCAGTTTGCATTTGTCATTCACATTTTTGGCAAACAAATGACCCTACAAAAAATGAGAGGGAATGTGTTAGTGTATGAATTTCCCATAATTGAAAAACTGGAAACGATACGGCATTACCCTTCGCCAATTTGGATGCACCTAGGGTGTTGAGGCTTAAAGCGAGCATGAGATCCTGAACTCTCTATCTCGGTATGCCAGAAAAAGCAAAGAGAGAGAAAAGAAGGGAAGAAAAAGAAAAAAAGAAAAAAACTTTTTTTTTTTTTTTTACATGCGGCTATTGCCGCTTTGGGGATTCGAACCCCCGTTCGGACCTTGGCACGTCCATTCCCGGGTACCGCTCGGCTACAAGCGCCGGTGGTGTCCATGGAGCGCGCTTTTTTTAATTATTTAAGTGAACCGGCCGCTAAAATGACATGTCCTTTTACACCAAGTGAGGTGAATTTAACATGGGTCATCTCCAGGTGCTTGGCTAACCAGTATCGGTTGGCTCGAATTAACCTTTCAAGTCAATTTTCTTTTCTTCTTTTTTTAAAAAAACGCCGATGCTTCCTGTCAAAAATAGGGAAAATATGTTTAGGAATAAAGTTGGGTGGGGGGATTGGAAACGATACCAAGTTACCCCTTTTGCAAAGTTTGTATTCGATGACTTCTTGGCATATCCTGAATGTTGGTGATTGCTATGGCTTTGCCAAGGTTTGGCGCATCATTTTGGGCAGCCTTCTTTGCCCATGGCCCTAGACAAATGGCCGACGATGGTCGATCGGTCTTCAATGTCTTTCTTCTGTGGAAATTTTTCCTCTCTCATTGTTAGACATTAGCAGCGTTGGGCAAGGTCACGTACCTCAAGCTTCTATGGAATTGTATGGATTTTCTCCCTATTAACAGTAGCCAATTTGAAGGGGAAGTGAAGGAGTTCATTTTCCGTGTTGTTCACTGATGCTTCCTGTCAAAATAGGGAAAATATATTAGGAATGAAGTTGGATGGGGGTATTGGAAACGATACCAAGTTACCCTTCTGCAAAGTTGGCATTTGATAACTTCTTGGCATGTCCTGAATGTTGATGATTTCCATGGTCCTGCCACAATTTGGCGCTTCATTTTGGTTGGCCCTCTTTGCCTATGGCCCTAGACGAATGGCCGATGATGGTTGATCCATCTTCAATGCCTTCCTTCTGTGGAAATTTTTCCTCTCTTGTTGTCGGGCATCAACAACGTTGGGCAAAGTCATGTGCCTCAAGCTTCTATAGAATCTGAGATGGACAATCAAAACCTCCAATTTTCTGTCGGTAATCACTTCTTCGCAGAGCATGTATCTGGAACGAAAGTCATCATCTGGAATAGGTGGTTAGAATTTGCGTCAACTGTCTGGATTTTCTCCCTATTGACAGTAGCCAATTCAAAGGGGGAGTGAATGAGTTTATTTTCTAGGCTTTCTGATTTGCCGAAGCTGAACGTCTCGCCTATGAAATTGCAATGCTCATCCTCTTAGAGTATATTGCGGGAAAGAACCACTGCTTAGGCTTGCACTGATGGGAGGCAGCCTATGTAGAGTTTTAGGGATGGCTTGCCGAGATAACTCGAGAGATAGGAGGAGGCCAAAAGCATCATGGAGGAAACGTCTCAGGAAGCTTTTCTTAAGCTACTACGATCTGCATGTTTCAAATTTGATCGTGTGCATATACCTATTACGTCCTGTCTTTTATTCCCTGCAAATGAAAATAAAGAAAGCATCATTCCTAAGATCATGTTAGGAAGCAAGACATACCTTTTTATAAATTGAGTAATCTTTCTGTTTGCCCCGATTTTCTTGAAAGAATACTCCTGAATTTGTTGAGTCCACATCCTTGGGACCTGCTATGCTGGTTTCAAATGTCCCGTTTTCAAGGAGATGATGTTCTGAGACACAATATAAGTAAATCAGAAAAACAAACAGGGTTAAATTTGACACCTCCTTTTTTGAAATTTTTTGTTGTTGTAATGAAATGCTTTTAATTTCACAAGCATGTTTTGGAGGAAGCATGAGAAAGCCCAGCCCTCAGGATTTTCCTAGGATGATATTTTTTCATGGTTGGATAGCATCACCGGGCCAGTTTGGGATACCCCCTCATGCTCTCAAAATGAAATGTTGAAATTGTACATTCACTAGTAAAAACAAATTACATTATTGGAATGGAAAATGCGGTATTAACACACTAGATAGGATGGGAAATCATAAAAACAACTGAAACTCATGAAAACTCATGTGAAAGGGAGGATCTTGATAGCCGCTGGCGTCGACCCCTGAATCAAGCGCCCTTGAATTCTTTGCCCCCGGTAGACTCGAAGTATTCGCACGAGAGGACCACTTCGTTGAAGTTACAGAAGTGCATTCCATGCAACTATGGGTCGAGTCATCCGGTCGGACCTGGGTCAGGCTCGGCCCGGCACGAGGCCCGGGCTCCAGATGACCTAGGGTCCTCGGATATGGGCTGACTTCGTTGGGCTCGCAAGGAATACCTGAAACAAAAAAATAGTTAGGCCCAATCAAAATAAAACAAGTCCAGCCCAAGACAGAAAAGGCCCAACAGCTCGGCTCGGAAAAGCCAAACCCTAAACGGTCGACCGGGTCCTTGCGCCCGACCCGGTCATTGACCCGACTCTGTGTGCACCCTCTCTGTTGCAGCTTCCTCCGCGGCGCTGGAGGGGGATGGCCTAGCGGGCCCCGGGCCCGGCCACAAAGCGGCCAGCGGCAGCGGCGAGCGGCCGACCGTCGTGAGACCCGCGGTCGGAAAACGAACGGTGGGTGGCACCCGGGACGACGGCGGTCGCCAGCGGGACGGCGTGAGGTTCAGCCGAGATCCGCAAGCGGCTCTGTCTTCGCGGAACAAAACAGCCGGCGGCACGGGCGTCGTCGGCGGAGCGGCGTGAGCAGGCGGCGTCGGGGGCGGCATAGCAGCGGTGGTGGCGTCGGGCCGAGCATCCAGCGCCGCACGCGGCAACGGGACTCGGCCGACCAGCGGCCTCTCTCCGGTCTCACCCTCGTGACTCTCACTCTCTCAGTTTCTTTCTCTCTTCTCTCTCAGATCTGTTTCTCTCACGGCAGATCTGCCTCCGCCTCGCTTCTCTACGATCTCTCTCTCTCTCTCTCTCTCGGATTTGCTCACTCTCAAGCCTCTCCGGATGTCTCTCCGGGAAGCCCTCTCGAGCTCGCTCCTCCTCTCGCCCTCTTCGGATCTCTCTTCTCTCCTCTCGCAGATCTGTTTCCCCTCTCTTTTTTTTTTTGCTTCGTGTTGCTGTGTTTTTTCAGCTACTTTTGCTCGCCTCTATTTATAGGCCAAGGAGGACCCGGTCGACGGAGAGCTTGGTTGCCGGTCCTCGGTGTGCCGACCGGTCTCCCTCTTGGCCGGACTGGCGTCGCTTTCGGCTACGCTTGCTCGGCATTGAAGGCTTCTTGCCAATACGTCCCCTCCGCCCGGGTTTGCGCCGGATCTCGCGCGGCAGCATTGATGGCGCATGCGAGACGTCCCTTTCCGTCGCCGGCTACTCTTCTCTCTCTCGTCCGAGCTGTGCTTCGCGCGTGAGTTGCGGCGGCCCGAGGAGGAAGGAGGTAGGAAGGAGGAAGAAGAAGGAGAAGGGGCCGGGCCAAAGGAGTTAGGGGGCCGAATGGGCCTGGACCCAAGCGGAAGAAAAGAATGGGAAAGACGGGCTCAGGCCCGGGCCCGCGTGGACAAGAAGAAATGAGGAAGAAGAGGGTTGGGCACGAAAGCCCAGCCCCTCTATGGGCCTCTTTTTTTCTTTTTTCTTTTTTCTTTTTTTTTTTTACTCCAAAATAAAGGAAAATAAATAGGAAAATCAAACTTAGTAAATACAAATAATATTAGTACTTAGGTGATCAAAAATCCTTTTTGTTAGGGTCAAATTAGTCCCTAATTTTCTAAGCAATTTAAGTGCAAATACTTAGTCAATATTTAGGTGTCAACAATTAGTTTTGTCATGCCTATTAGTATTTTTGTTTTTCCAATGAATCTTGATAATTACTAATGCTTGGAAGGTTGTTTGTTCCATGGTCAATCAAATAAGCATGCTATGATGAAGGAAAATATAAGACTTTGTAGGAATCATAACTTATTTTGAGCCTTTGGCTTGACAACGAAAGTTTTCTTGTTTTGTTCTTATATCTTAGGTTCATTACCTATGAATGGTAAGTATTGCTCTTATCTCTTAGGTCGATTAACTATTGGTGGCAAGTAACCGATCAAAAGTTTCTCACTTGTATTACATCATACTTCTCTACACTCTCTCTAGCATCAAATTGGTGTTAAAGTGAGCTTCAATGGTTAGTTGTCATCGACATAGACCAAACCATTGAGTCTTCTACAGCTCAAGAAAGAGACCTATGAGATGTGGAGGTGGATGATTTCAAGAGACAACTGCAACAATTGTAGGAGCATTTGTGATGCTTCGAACTTCTGAAATGTGATGATTTGCATCATGGTTCAAAAGATGCTCTCTTTGATGAAGAGGATGTCAGCCCCTTCTTTGGTAGTCGAAATCATACTTCAAGTGAGAAAGGACTTCCTCACCATCAGTATGACATCAATATCAAAGGCCCCATGAAATTCAACAAGATTCTTATGTGAAAGTTGAAATTCCTGAATTCGAAAGAAAGATGTAACCGAAAGAATTTATGGATTGGCTACACACTGCAGAAAGAATGGACTACAAAGAAATACCAAATGATTGAAAGGTGAAGCTAGTTGCCATCAAGCTCAAAAAGATGCATCTACTTGGGGGAGCACTTGAAAAGGCAAAGAGCTTGTGAAGGAAGAAACCATATCATAACTCA
Organism: Corymbia maculata; assembly: GCA_014182735.1. NCBI lineage: Eukaryota > Viridiplantae > Streptophyta > Magnoliopsida > Myrtales > Myrtaceae > Corymbia > Corymbia maculata. Next base: position 12,218,327 of record CM024689.1, on the reverse strand, counting down.
GGAAAAGAGAAAAGATTTAAGAGGGAGTTCTTACCAGAGGACTATTGTCACGATACCTTCTTCTACCTTCACAATTTTAAACAAACGGAGTTGTCCATGGAAGAATGTACAACAAAATTTGATCACTTCAGAATTCTTTGTGATGTTTCTCAACGAGAGGAATGAACTATTCCCCGCCACTTTGGTGGACTTTGACCAGAAATCAGTAATGTTATATAACTACAACCTTGTTAGACATATAACAATGTAGTCAACTTACACTGAAGGTGGAATGACAACTTAAAGAAGCATATGGTAGTAGCTCTCGGTCTTGGAACAAAGAAGGCTATTCCAAGGGTAAGAGTGTCTCTACTTCTAATACTAGGGTAGTCGCTTCAAAATCACTACCTAAGAATAATGGAGCATCAAGTTTCGAACTTTTTCGACTATGATTTGCCAGCATGACTGCGTATCTTCGAGTTTGGCGACCGCTTTCAATATTCCCCTCATCTCCTTCTTGCAATTGATGCTTATCTTTATCACGGTCTTCTGCGCAATCACGATGCGGTGAGACAACAAAGAGACAGCAAAGTTCATCAATGTTTGGCTGGACAGCAAAGATCTTAATCCCATGGAGGGAAGAAAGCAGCATGCATGTGAAGTTACCTTTGCCATGGATGCTCAGAGGTGGCGCAATGAAATTTGATCAGATTCCGCGGTTTTGCGAGGACAGACGACCCTATTTATAAGAAGACTCGCATGATGCTACAACCAGCAAGCCAATAAGACAAGTTTGCGAGGGATTTGTTTAACATGGTGCGAGGGATTTCTTATGTATATAAATTCAAGTGGAATGGCTTCTCTAGAATAATCGCCGTGATCAATGCAATTTGGCTCTGGTCATTTTTTATAGATCCGAACGAAGCTTTGTTTAGTGGCAAAGTCCTCTTCTCCCTCGACATACCAACCTTGTTGGCCTGAAACCGCGGGAATGCCTGTTTCTCTATAGAAGGTCATAATTGGACCGATAGTTCTTTCGAACGTATCCGAGTCTAACCTCGTGAAGAATTTCTTCGCGAGGTCAAGGGAAAACCCGATTCTATCATATTCTGGAGACCACAGTGAGGTTCGCGCGCTGATTTCTCGATGTTTGATAGGGGCGTTTTCGTCCCAAAAATCAGCCTCCCCCAATTAAAACCAGCCAAGAAAGAAGAAGAAGAGAACAAGAGTTTGCAATTAGGGTTTCGGATTAGGGAAAAATTAAGTTTGAAGGCATGGAGGACAACTGCGAATGTGTGAGGAGGGATCATTGAAGACATCATCTCGAGGAGGCAATTTCTTGCATGCAATAAGTATGGGACGAGTGAAATTTGTGTTCCTTTTTGGAAATATAGGGTTTGAGCATAGAGATTTTTACGAGTTAACTGCAGCACAGATTTGATGCAAATTCTCACAAAAATAGATAAATAAAATCAAACTCGCAGGAAAAAAATATATCATCGCATAAAAATTGCATAAAGTCAAATTATCCCTTGTTCTCTTGTTACATCATATGCAAGCTCACCGGTGATTCCATTGAAACCTAGTTCGAGAACTCATTCTAAACTTTGATCGTTTCGAGGACTCGCTCATTGCTGCAACTGGATTTACTGTCACTCTTTTCTTCTCTCTCTCTTGCATTCGACGAAAGGGTTTCCTGTTGGTCAAGCAATTGGGAATTTAGTGTCCATTTTTACCATTCACACGACTTATTTGGGAGGAAATTCAATTTTTTTGGCATAATCTATCGCCTCCGCCCAACTGTAAGAAATGGGCACTCGACTGGTTGCTAGAAGGTGCTTTAGAAAAAAATTTCCACTTGAGGGGGTCTTTTGAGAAAGATGAGATGTCAAATCTCAAGTTTTCTTTCAACCATTGGGAATCGCCCAGCAGTCACTTTTCTACTTGGGAAAGTGGAGATGGGTAGTTCGATTCTTCACCCTCTCGGGGGCTAGGTTAGGGAGGTGTAAGTGAGGAAGCAAGACTTCATAATCTGCACACAGTACATACCATGTGCAATGACTTATAAAATAGATGTAGGATATGATCAGGAAAAAAAAACTCAAGTTTCTTTTTGAATTGGCCCGGCCATTTATTAAACGAAGGAATATTGAAAGTATATCCTCCGAAGCGATGATAATGCATGCGATTTTGGTTGAGTGTTTGATGGGCAACCCCGCCTATGACTTTTAGAATAGACGCAGCTGCCTACGAGTCCATTGTTAATTGAGGATTGGAAACATCTTCGAAGCACAACAACTCAAAACACCCTGTAGTGACCCGCATCCACCTCACCAAAAATCGATGGCCAGTCTGCATGTAAGGTTCGGAATTGGCTTTCGTTAGACTAGACACAACTAGCTATTCCTTAAACTTTGTGTTTGGTAATAGGAAGAGACTTTGGCAATTTCAAGTTTAGGGGACCGCAAGCTGAAAATTTGTTCTCTCCTCGTTTTATCTTATCTTTGTTCATTTGGATTTTCAAATTGAAGTGGATGAGACCCACGGGTCGAAATCGTTGTGGGGGCTGTTCTTCATATGTATATAGTCTAGACGTATCTAAATCATTGAACCATCATCTACCGAGAGCCTAATTACATTGTCGACGGTATTAGAGTGTTCATATAGTTAACTATACAGACACTCTTATCTTAGCCTACAAAAGGGATCTCAAGAATCCATAGGGCTTGTGAGGAGTGGTGGGCTGACCGGTGTTTGAGGTAAAATTCTATATTTATGAGGCTTTGGCAACCTGATCGGTCACTCCATTTAGATTTCTTTTACAATGGACTAGCCTCGAATGGGAAAATTGTAGTAAGAGCTTAGGGGGCCTAAGAGATAAGGGCATGTGCCTTCCACCTAAAAGTGACTCAAGGAGTTGAGGGAGCTTATCACGTTCAAGCGGTAGAATTTAATAGGATTTAGAAAGATTCAAACTTAGAATCTCCAACTCTTATATGATGTTAGATTTAATAAAACTACAGTCGATTATTCTAAAAACTTAAACTACTAGTCAAATATTCTAATAGACCAATGTTAGGACTTAAGTTTGCTTTGCAGAGGTAGCACGGACTGATCTTGCGAAGCCATCAACAAGAATTCTGGAGGGAATTTCAACGGATTCGAATCCTTCGTTAAGTGCCCTATTTTGGTCTACGGGGAATAGAAATCTGCTCTGAGATGTTTTTTTTTTCTTAGTGGTTCCACTTCTTGTAGCTGCATGACATACCCCGAGCTGCTTCCTTCCAAATATCCGTATAATGGATTTGGACTAAATAGGCAAATCTTCAAAAGGTTTAGGACTAAATTGTCAAAAAGAAAAATTTATAACTAAATTGACAAATTGTCAAAAGGTTTAGGATTAAATTGGTACAATTGAAAAGTTTAAGACTAGTTTAAGATTTTTTGGAGATTTCCGAGAATGAATAAGTGCTCTGTGGTGTCTTCGTGCTTCTCACAAATTGGGCACATAAGATCACGAAAGATCTGCCTCCAAAATAAGTTTTCCTTTTTTGCAAGGGCATTCTGGCATCAACTCCAAAGAAGTTCCTGATTTTGGAAGGGGTCTGCATATTCCCCATTCGTGTCCACAACTTTCGTGGTACCTGGAAGGAGGATGAGACCGGATCCTGCGCAGGTTTCACATCTTTCTCCCTAGTGTATGATATTCCAAGAGTTGTCCTCTTGGTTAATGAATTCAGCAACTGTCTTTGGTTCTCTTCCATTTGCTGGCCCCTCTAACAATCCTCTTTTGAGCCATTTGTCCTTCTCAATATTAATATTTTCCCCATTCCCAACAGACTGCCTTATCGAGTGGAGGTGTTGTTTTGCCCATTAGGATACTTTGCCAATCCTAAGAAGGTCTCAAGCTCCTTTCAGCTTTCCAGAAACTTTTTTCTCGGAAAATAAATTTCTTTCGGTACGTGACTACAAAGGGTCAATGGGCTTTGAAGTATTCTTCAACCCTGTATACCCAGCATGGCTTTTTTGAAAGATATCAAATCCCCAAATCCAAGGCCTCCCTTTTCTTTCCTATGTTTGAGCGCCTGACATTTTCTCCGGTGTAATCCAGTGTTTGAGCTGTTATTTATCCACTAGAAACATGCAATTCCTTTCTCTTTAAAACAGAAACTGGAATCTTGAAGATTGACATTGCGTACCGCATCAATGCCTGGACAACTGTCTTGGTGAGAGTCTATTTCCTCGCTTTTGACATGAAGTTCTCTTTCCATCCTTCCAAAACCCAGGCGAATATTTGCTTCTTAGTCGGGGCCCAATCCGAAGGGATACCCAAATATTTCTCTATTTTCTCAATCACTAGAACGCTTAATATATTTGCCATATTGCTTCCAAGGTTCTATGGCCAACCCATGCTAAAGAAAATATTAGAATTATTTATATAGATCGTCTCTGAGACGTGAAACAATATTAATTCAAAATTATCACCAAGTTTTGACATTCTTGTACCTTTCCATCCAAGAAAAATATTGAATCATCAACGAATAAAATGTGTGATAGTGTGGAACAATGCCTATTTAGTTTTATTCCTCTGATTCCCCCATCTTTCACTATTCCCTTAATCAATATGGATAGGACATGAGCTACCAAAATGAAAATGAGGAGATAGGGGTTGGCCTGCCTAACTCCTCTTGAAGGTTGGAGAAATGGCAGAGGCTCACGATTAAACTTGATACTCAGTGAAGTTGTGGTGACACGTTGGATTATTCAGTTTACCCACATTACGTTAAAGCCCATCTTTAGCGTACATGCCTCCAGAAAGTCTTACTAAAATCGATCATATGCCTTCTGCATATCTAATTTCAGTACATCTTGAAATCTTTTCCCATCTTTCACTATTATCCTGGATTCACCTACCTCCCACGAAGGCACTTCGTTCCTCTGCTACTAGATCAGGAAGCCAAATTCTCAGCTGGTTAGCTAGAACCTTGGATACAATCTTGTAGTCAAAAGAAATGAGGATTCTGTTTAGATGAGGGTTTAACCGTCATGTTTGGAAAATTTTGCTTACCTCCATTTCACTCCCATCTTTATACCTTCTTAGTGGTGCTGATGAATTTGGCCAGTCGGACCATCTGGCCAGGTGCTTTCTATGCTTCAAGTTGGAAAGTAGCTGTCTAGACTTCTTCCATTTGCCACATTTGCTGTGAGTATCAAGTTCATTTCCTCCTTTACCAGAAAAAGGCAGTAGTCTAGTACAAGATTAAATTTTCAATTCTAATTATTGAGTGGCGTGCGACAAGTTGACCGGACCGATCATCCTTCTGATAATTGACGTTGTAACAGGTTGGAGATTTAGTGATAATTTGTTAGGCGCAACTAATTGATTATGCTTATTTCTCATGACAAGCGAGGAAAAATATCTTACATCACTCCAGTACAATCAAAATAGATGGAGAGAAGCTTGGAGATAACAATTAATTTCCTAAACCAAAAGGTCCTATATACATATTTTACATGACGTGCAAAATTTTATAATTAAGAAAGTGAAGAATAGACAAAGTGTTAGGATTCCGTCCGGGATGACTTTGGATGGCCATACACATTATATTATGCAAGAGGAAGGCTGTGACTTTTGAACTGAAACATTATAGTTTCCAGGACATAGAGGTTTAGGAAGTTCTTTCTTTCACGCAACCTTTTTGGTTTGAAGGATGGCGTGGAACGAATTTCTCGAGTGAGAGACGCATTTTTCATTGGGAAGTTGACGAATAGATTTTTGTTCTAGTAAATCAAGTCAATCACAGTGCATATCAAGCCTAGGATCTCTATTGTGGGTCAAATGATTTGCGAAATGTTTGTGATTGATTTAGTTCCATCAACTAATCCAAGACTGCAATGACCTCTTCGTGCGCCTGTGCATGGTTGGAGCATGTCTAGTTACATATGTGGAAGAGGACCAATATATCAATATGCATATGTATTTGGCATGCACACAAGTTTAGCTCAAACGAGGTAAGACATAAAAAAAAAGTCACAAATTTAATTTATATTTCGAGAAATTACATGAAGTATCTAACAGTCGGGAGGCAATGACCCCCACCTGCCCACTCGTGGATCCGTCATTGCCCTCCTGAACTTACGTACATGCTTTTGTTTCACTTATATGAGTCTGATTGGCACTTAAGAAAGCGTAAATCCCTTAGTAATTTTCTTTATAGCTTGTTTTGACCTATGCTGGACATTTTCTATATGGATAGATAATCTGGTTTAATTCGACGTACATCGCACCTCAATACTCTACTCTGTATTGCCTTTAAGCCTGCCTTGACGACATTACACCATCCCAGGAAACATATGTATGTCCATGTGCAGGCTCAATACTCAACATGTCGTCTGAGCGCAAAGAATTGGTGGGTGGACCGACCATATTTGCTGTTACCAACGTCATGAGGAGACAAAAGTGATGGTCTTCGTTAAAGTTGGTACATCATCATTGTCCGTTTATACAAAAGTATAAAATTTCATCGAAGGACAATAAGTTGTTCCCCAATCACAAGGACGACACTTTTATATTGGAAGGCAATTAAGGCTTCACATAAAGTAAATTTTGAGAAAACGTTTTGCAAATTTTTTAGCATTTGGTTCATGAAAAATAAATTAATCAAGAAAAATATTTTTTGTCAATAGAAAAAACACGAGAGGCGGACTCTTAGAGTGCCAAAACTTGGCACATGTGATCACTTAAGCGTCAAAAATTTGGAAATGTATTATTAAGAGCCAACATTGGAGCAAAATGAATGAGTTAAGTGTTAATAGTGAGAAAATCCGGCTAAACTACTGACGTGGCATTTTTTTGGCGGCGTGAGCTCAAAGCGATATCATTTTGGGCACCGAAATGACTAGATCAGTCCAAAATAATGCCGTTTTAGCTTAATTTGAATTTTCAATATAAATATTAATTAAATAATATTAAAAATGAAATTCTTTTTATAAAAAGTAGGAATTGGAACTGGCAACAACACAAGGCAAAAAGGGGGCCCTCCTTCCTATGGCCTTCGCCCCATCATCGGTGGAGTGGTGGCAATGGACGGCGAGGGTCGTCGACACTTAGGTGGGGCCTAGCGACTCTTGCCAGATGCAAGGAGAGGGCGGTGACCATCGGTCAAGCTGGGGCAAGGGCGGGCGACCCTTGCCTAGATCTAGGGAGGGTCACTATCTTCTCCCGACGTGCGGTGAGGGCCGTCATCCCCCACTTAGGTGTCAACAACCCTCGGCGTCCATTGTTGTTGCCCCATCGACGATGGGGGGAGCCCCCTCCACTTATGCTATCATTGTTTTTTTTTTTTTTTTTTTAATTTGGTTTTCAATATTATTTAATGAGTATTTATATTACAAATTAAACTTAGGGTTAAAAAGGCATTGTTTTGGGTAGGAGTAAGCTGAGGTGGATTCCTAGTGAGGCATGTAGGCAATAGAAATTATTAAAAAATGGCCATATAAGATTTTCGAGAGGGGTCTCCAGAATTGACGTTAAAGTGATCCAATTTTTCAGAAAAAATGGCACTTAAGTATACATTTCATAACTTTTGGCACTTAAATATCCAATCGTGTCAAGTTTTGGTACTTGAGCCGTTAGTCTACAAAAAAAAAAACATTCAAAAGTGGGGAAAATATTTTTCACTTTTCAAAAAGCAAAATATAATTTCCATTATCTTTCTTTCACTTCTACACCGAGTACTTTCTTTCACCAAACATCTTGTCCAATTTTATTTTTTTTAAATTCAGAGTTTTTAATTATTTTTAAGTTTTCTTTTTTTTCTTCTTCTTTAGTTAGTCATCAACCAGCCATAGGCAAGCTCAAGCCTTGCCATAGGTCGGCAAGGCTTGAGCTCACTTGATGCTATGCCTAGCAAGCTTAGGCCTTACTAGATTCAGTGAGTTGGGTAGCTCAATTGTCGTGGTTGGCAGTCGATGAAGAAGAAAAAGAAAAATAATTTCAAATTTCAAATTAAAAAAATTTTGGTAGTTTTCTCCTAGAAAATCAAATCAGATACCAAATAATGAAAAATATTTTCTAGTTCATTTTCAAGATTTAATTGAATATTAAAAATATTATCAATTTCCTAGAAAATAGCTTTCTACAAAACATTTTCCAAAATAAAGTCACATTTTCTTTGAAATGAACAGAACCTAAGTTTTGTCAAAATTTTCTTAGATAATCATCTGATTAGGAAACATATAAAAAGAAATAAAAATCTGAATTCATTTGAATAGTGAGATTTGTTTAAAAGATAAGAAATTGAATGTGAACAAGGTCCAATGAATCAATAGTTGTCATGCTCCAACTCTCGAGTTCATGGCAACCCCACCTTAGTCGATAGAAAGTGACGTTCAAGACTTGTTGACGACCATTCATTTTAATCTTTCATTATGCGCAAGCGGAAGATGAACCATTCCAAGACAATCCAACAATCAAATAGGGATAGAGGGATGAACAATAAGAACAACAACTATTAATTTATTCAATTTACTAGATTAACCAACGAATAATCATTTTCCGATTACAAGCCTGACAACAGTGGCCAATCCATCCTTTGAGCCAAACCAAGAAGAAACTAGGCTAATCTAGCTATACAAAATGAATACTCGGGTTTAGCACTATGGTCACTCGAACCCATTGGACTCAGGCTCCGTCGGGTTGGTCACTAGTGGAGCAGGGTAGGATTCTCCATTGTAGGTACATCATTCTAGAGGCCTGTAAGTGATTATACAATAACCAGTGAGATAAAATCTCAGTGAGTTCTTCCCCTAAGCCCCGATTCTTACACCAACTCTATATGGGGTATCTCTCCAAAACCACCGCTCACTCAACCCAACAACAAGCAACCAGTAGTCGACAATCAAACAATAGATAGGGTCAATCAACAATCAAAAGTCGGTTTGCATGCAATCTTATCTAGTCTGCCTGCCATACCCTACACGTCAAATCTCATACAATACAAGCAAAGCACATGGCCGTTAGATGATACAGTTCATCAATCACATGTAAATTGCGTCACAAGTGATCTCACCTGGCCATTGCTACATCCTGCATGACTATCAACTCATGCATTCTTACCATAAATCATCACAACATTAAGAGTATGTGAATAATCAAAGTATCTCACACCACTTTCTCATGCCTCACATCAACACATATGCTCCGATTATTACGACTTTCTAAGCCACGGCACAACCTTATAGTTGTCGATCAACTAGTCGTAAACTAGGCATTGTCCTCCTCCATGAGGCACGGTGACGTCATGGGCTCTCCCCCACCGACGGTATTCCCTATGGAGCATAGGGCTCGCTCATTGCCGCAGCCCCACATCTAACCACTATCAGGTGACCCAATGATCACAACACAATCCCAATGGGGATTAGCAGTTATCCGGCTCAATCAGGCTATCAACTTTAATCTAACCATGCAACACATCAGCAAACAGTTCATTTTTGTTTTTGCTTTTGCTTGGTCGTGAATGCAACATCGCTCATGCTCATGAGACATACCATTTCAGATAACCCACATAATATGTCATGCGGTCTCACTAGATAATTCCAAAATTCAATTTCCAATCAATATTCAATCACACATTTCATCATTATTCACGAATATAATCAACAATCGGCACTTCAATAAATCACAACAATCAATAACAAATCCAATTCTAAAAATTTTATCTTCCGTATGAACAGTGTCGTGAACAGTAATCGTGACTAGTGCACGTGAACAGTAATTTTCAGAATTCAATTAATTAAAACATTAAATTCAGAAATTAAATAAAACATTAATTAAAACAATTAATCGAGAAATTAAGCTAAACATGCTTAATTAAACACAAAAATCACATAACCCACAATTAAGTAATGCAAAATCAAGTTAATCTAATCTTAACCATTTATCTAACCACCTATCTTAGGGCTAATACAACTTAATTAAACTTCCTAAACCCACCTTATCACTAATTAACCCAACCCTAAGCAAGTTTAGGCACTAAATAAGGATTAGGGGCTAAACTCACCCGTTAAGCGAGTCGGTGACATGAACGCGGCGGCGATGAAAGCGACACCTGGAGACCTCTACCACGACGATCTAAGGCAGTCCTAGGGCTGAGAACAGCAACAACTAACTTAGATTCCCCCTGAACTTCTGAAAAACTACACTGCTTGAAGAGAAAGTGGCTGACCAGAGGAAAACGGCCTGGCCGGAGCTCTAGCGAGCGATTAGCCAGCGACCAATGGCACTTGGGGGTTGAGGGGGAATTGCTAGTGGCTGGTATGGGTGGAGATTGGGTCGGAATGGAAGGAAAACAGTAGCAAATGTGAAACTGGATAGCGGGGACGCTACAGTAAATGGTCTAGCAACAGTTGATCGACGAGTCGATTGGTGGCTTCGACCAATGAATGGCCAACGCCATCCATACGGAAATTATCTTTTGAGCACGATGGCAGGTGGCACGAGTCGTGATTCACACGGGAAGAGCATGAACAACTTGGTTTTTCGGAGGAATGTCAGATTGAAAAACAAAAAAAAAGAAGGGAAACAAGGAGAAAGAGGTGTGCGGTTTTTGGAGGAGATAAAAGGGAGAGAGAGAGAGAGTGAAGTGAAGGCTGAAGGATAAGCCTCATCAATGCCATAAATGCTTGCCCCAACTTACCAAGCAAATGACATTATATTATCTCTCTTCTTTTGTCATTTCTTCAAAATATACAAGGGCAAAATGGTCATTTCCACCTTGCACATTTCCCAAACTGCCCTTGGGCTGAAAATGAAGGGCGGGCCTAAGAAATGGGCTAGAAAATGAATACGAACAGACTCAGGAATTTGTTGGGCTTGAAACGGTTCAATGTTAGACAACAGGCTCGGAAGGGTAAATAGTTGGTTTGGTCCAACGGGCTCACTTGCTTGCCTCGGGCCTTCCATGGTGGCTATCCCACTTTGGGCGTGAGACCTACACTATTCTTGCCTAGCCCATGTCCTCGTAGGCTCATTTCTTCGGTCCGAAAGTCCATTTTCCAAAAACTCGGCTTAATTGGCACTGCCTATTAACACCTAAATTTAGATTATTCATCACACACACACACACACACACACACACACACACATATATATATATATATATATAGCATTTCATTTTGATCTTTGAAAAGGATTTTTAAATTTTGGAGTCATTTTTCAGTTGAGTGGTTTCGAAAAATCGTCATTTGTTGAGTGAATATATGCTACAATCGAGGGAAATATTTGCTGAATAAAAAATCATTTTTTCGGTTGAGCAGTTTCGGAAAATCGTCATTTGTTGAGTGAATATACGCCACAATCGAGGGGAATATTTGCTAAATAACAAATCTTCTTTTTCCTCTATAAATAGAGGCTGGAGGTGAGACGATGAGGAAGGGGGGTGCGACGGAGAGGCTGAAAAAGAAATCGTAAAGGGGAGGGGGCTGAAAGAACTCGGAAAAAGGAAGGGACGTGAGAAAGGTGAGAAGAGAAATGAAGGAGTGAAGGTGGAGATTCAGAAAGTGAGTGAGAGGACTCAAAAGGGTGCGGCTAAGAAGAATCGAGAGAAAGTGAGAGCTCGATACAACGACGCATTTGTTTGTTGCGCATCATTTCTGCATTTCGAATCGTTCATTTGCTACATTGAGGTCTTTCGCTAGTATTCGTTCTTATTGCCGCGTTGCAATTGTTTGTTGTTGTTCGACATTATTCGTTATTACTGCATCACTATTGTTCGTCACGGCTCGCAGTTGCTGCTGCTTGCATTCATTTGTCGTCCAGTTTCGCCATTGTCGCTTCTCATCTTCACGGCCCAGAGATTATTTGTTGCCACTACCCAGGAATTACAGCCCAACTTAGAGTCAACTTGGTGTTCTTGTTGACTGGTTTTTATTGCTTTTGTTGCTGAACAAAATAAGGTTGCCGTGAGTTTAATGCGGTTGCTCTCATATTTGATCTTTGCCGTGCTGTACACTCGGTCATATCGCACCTCACATTAAGACGTATTTTACTTGATGCGATGTTCTGGGTGTGATCTTTCGACGTCCCCTGTATATCCAACTACGTCGCAGCCCCTCACTAGCGATAAGACCACTTTTAATACATACACGACATTTCCAAGTGTGCATTATTGGGATCATTTTTGTGTGTGCATATTACTTGGTGCTTGAGAAGGTCTATCTTGCGGTCTTGTTCTCATGGCCGAATTCCCACACTAATTAGGAACTCATCATTGGAATCTTGGCACCATTTCTTTTTGTTTGGTAGTCACATTCTTGAAAATAATTCTCTCTTGAACCAGGTAGTTTTCTTTAACCAAATTTAATTTGGTCATTCTCTTATTTAGTTTTACAATTATTTGGTTCTTATTGTGATTGGTGATTTGTTAGGCATTATCCAATTAGGAAAATTGTTGTGTCGAGGATCATAATAATCAGAAATATTGAGCCGAGAGACATCGAATTAGATTTTTGATTATTGTGATCTTCTGTCTTGGGTCGTGATGTATTGCATGATCATATGGTTATGTTTGTTGCTCGTGTTGATTTTACATTAGCTAATTTTCTCAATAATAAATAATAAAAATACAAAAAAATTTCACATTGCATCGCATGGTAGTTCGATTGCATGATCATGTGGTAACTATGTTGCATCTTAGATTTATATAATATTTTTAGATGAAAATTTCTAGTTAGACTTAGCTTAGTTTCGGATTTTGATTTTAAAAATAAATAAAAATGGCAAAAAAAAGAAAGATCATGCATATGCATATGGTAAAATACATCATTCATCCCATATCATATAGCACATGCATATTTAGTGTCATATAATATAGATTGCACACATGTTACAATAGTTTTCAATTAACACGTCATTAGAGCTAGGACATTTGAATTGCATATCATATGTTGTTAGAATAAGAATCATGCATGTTAAATCTAGATTAAAGTCATACATAATTAATTTTACAAAAAAATTAGATGTCATCCCATTTAGAATATATGTTTAGGGCATGCATTTTTAGTTATAGCTTGTTTTGCTTTAAGGTTGATCATGATTCTTACGTTTATTCTTCTAGACCCGTTGAATGTCATTGATTGTGATCTGCATGACCACTCATTTCCATGTTAGTGGCCTAGGTTAAAATTAACCAAGACTGCTTCCAAGAAAAAAAATCATTTTGAAACTTAAAGAGAAATGGTACCGAAAGAGCGCTAGTTTAACTTAGCATAACCATGTTCCCGAACCTATTGAATCTCTGGTTCGCAGAAATAAAGTATTATCCCATACTTTACTTGGGTTTCTAATCAACCCTAATTGATTAGTGACGGCTCCTAATTGAATAGAATTGCATGTTTAACAAGGTTAAATTTTGAGTACCAAGTTGCAGTTGGTAGGATGAAATGTATTAAAAGGAATTGTATTTTTATTTGTTTTAGCAATTTTTTCTTTATTTGTTTCATTATTGTAAATGTATTTATCGATCATTTTTTTTTTTGAATTATCAAAAAAAAGTTGTATAGTGATCCTCAGACTATTAATGATATAGAGAAGTATATCTATATAAATCCTTTCAGCAGCTACCGCAGCCCCTGCTTCCTCAGGAGGAACTCCAGGTTGAGGAGTTACTCGGAATGCTGCCAAGATATCAGTATCTTTGGTTTCATAATCAGGAGTATAATAAGTCAGTTTATAATCTTTAACACCAGCTTTGAATCCAACACTTGCTTTAGTCTCTGTTTGTGGTGTGGCAATTCCACCCAGAAGGTAATGGGTTACTCCTACAGCAAGTCCTTGTACAATGCTCAAGTTTTCGAACTTAGTAATCCATTAGTCTTCCTTTAGTGATTCAGCTTCAGGAAGGTCGCGACATTGCCGAAAAAGCATCGTCCAAAAGTCCGTCCTGGACGTTCTTGAGAATTCAAAGTCCAATACTGGATTCTCATGCCCTGTCAATTTCGTCCGAATGACATTTTGGTACTACTCAGACTGACAGGCGGCTTCAAGGATTCACGCATAACTGACTTGTACCAAATCACATTCAAGACTTCTCGACACATGAACGTCCTTGACTACATGAAATTGCGAAAGATAGATTCTTATTTCAAAGTACACGATTACCAAGAATAGACATAGGGTCATTCGTGGATTCGATAATAGTAAACGGAATAACCCGTCATCCCATTATGATTAGTCTACGAATTGACTTCTAGTCATCCCTGAAATCATCTTACATATCTACATGATCATCCTTACACAAGTCTCACGGTCAAGTCGTTTTCTCAAGTCAAGTTCTTTAGTCACATGAGTTATATCCTTATTAGCCTTTCCTCTCAAGGTCAGCATTTCAAGAGTAATCAGTTCCGAGTAAGATCAACCAACAGTGCTTGACGAAATTAACGTCATTCATCCCTCAAAAGGGTCGAATTTCAGGATGTTACAATACTAAAGCACATAATCAGTGTTTTATTTGGCAAGTAAATTCATATGCCTTGCTGCTTTTTTGTCCACTACATACTTTATCCCCTCCTATTGATGAATGTTATCCTTCCCATATTAACACACTATACTTTATATGTAGCCAATTTTTTAATCTAACTTGCGAAATAACTTGTACAAGTTATCCACATGACGTGACATGTTGACGTTGTATCATCGTACCAAATGATATTACAATGGTTAACTACCTGATTTTTCCTTTTAAAAGAGAAACCCATCATATCAATAATTATTCATATTTCAGACTAAGGAGATAGCATAAATCCTGTAGCTGTGACCAAAAAAGACGAACGCGAAGCAGTCCCAAGATCAACCAAAATTCTCAGGACGAAGGATGGGCTCGCGAGAATTAATTCGACCGTTAAGCGTTCATCAAAGGACGGAGCAAGGGCTGGGGTCGTACTTGTCACAGCGAGAACAAGGGTAGGGGCAGGGAGGGCACGGTCGGAGAAAGCGCGGCAGCGGGCTTATGGTTTGGTTTTAGGCTTTTCGTCTCTCTTTTCTGGTGGCTTCGGTGATCCGACAGTGTCACTTTCCATGCAACCTCCTGCCTTTCTTTCTCAGGTTCGCGATGATACACACCGGGTCGGCGTAGCCTATGACAGTTAGCGTCCCCTTCTCGACGTCCATTGATACTGCATTGGTACCTGCACACTGAGCGAACGCTGTGCTTGTTTCAAAGCTTTCGATAATGATTTGCCAAGATGAGGATGACCTCGTGCCTCTGAGTTTGGCAACCGCTTTTAAGTATCACCCTCATCTCTTTCTCGCTGTTAATGCTTACCTTCATTACAATTTTCTGCGTGATTACGTCATGGCAAAACAACAGAAGGATGGCATTATTCATTAATGGTTGGGAGGTTGATTCATTTTGAGGAATAAAACGCAAGAGTTTATTGCAGGGAGAGGAGTTAGCACATGCGTGCGGAATTACCTTTGCCATGGATGCAAGGAGATTGGAGCAACGAAAATGATCAGCTTCATTGATTTTGCGACAACAAAATCAACAACATTTTCTACTTGTGTTTCTCGAAGAACTCTGCTTCATATATGATTGACCACTACCAAAATCGATAGGAGACAAGGTAAGTATCAATGAAATATCCCCAGATAGATCTCATCTAACTTGGGAAAATTTTCCCCATATCTATCGAGAGTCAGCACTTGAAGCTCACCGACAATGAACTTGAAGCTCATGGTCGATGGACTCGAACCTCTGCATGATAGAGGACGACAAACTGAATCACACGAGAAGTGGGCGAGCAGTGACAAATATTGGGCGTGGAGCAATGAGGATTGGGCACAGAGCGGCCAAGAGAAGAAAGAAGGAAGAACCCTAATCCCAATTCAATTTAGCTACGTTTGAAAATTAGGATAAAATTCATTATGCATTTGGTGTTTGCTCAAAATATGATAAAATTAGATATAAGAGAGATATAAACCGGATAAAATTATCACTTAGGGAAGGTGGGATAAAGGTGATAGGATTTATAATATCCATAATAAGAAAATTATTTTTTAGAATAACAAACTTTTTAAATTGACAAAATTAAAATTATACTTCACTATAAATAATATTCGAATTCTAATATAAGAAATTCAAGACAACCAAAAATAACAATCTAGTATTTTAGTATAATCTTATTTTTATTTATATATTCAAATTTAATTCTGTCTTATCACATAAATTCAATATATAAGTATATATTTATATTTATTACATATTTGAGATATTTTAGTATAGTATAGTTTAATATTTAATAAAATTTTATTAGAGAATGATGTTAGGGGAAAAAAGAAATAAAAATTAATTAATTAAAAAATAAAGGAAAATGAAAATTGAAAAAAAGAAACTAAAAATAAAGTAGGTAAGAGTGTCACAAGATATTGTTAACATCTCAGTTAGTGAACTTTCAAGTTCATAAATAATATATGTAATATGATATGAATATATTCGACTTTATTACTATAATTACTAAACAACGGAAAGAATATAGCAAAATCCCTGGATTTCATGTTTTATCATATCCAATTCTATCATAATTAGAAATCTAAATGATCAAATGTAACATTTGGAGATATATTATCCCATTTTTACCCATTTGTAATTTTTCGATAGAACGGTCCCTATTTTTGGTTGTTTGAAAAGTCTTTCAGTGAAGATTTAGCTGGTTAACTAGTTCAAACCCTTATTTGAGATTATCTCAATCACTTTAAGTCATTATTTGATACAAATCTAATTGGATCATTTTTTGAAAAAAGTGGCTCTACTTTGAGCCCTTATTTGAAACTTTCCCTAATTCTAATCAATGAGTGATGAAGACAAGTTTGTGAGGGAGTTGTTTATAGATTAACTTATCATATTGGAATCTTCACTAGTATAATCACCATGGTCATTGCAATGACTATCATGATTTGCAAAGATGAGCTTGGCCTCGTACCTTCGAGCTTGGCGACTGCTTTTAGTATTCCCCTTTCCTCTTTCTCGCTGTTAAATGCTTTCCTTATTATGACACGGCGAAATCACAAGGAGATGGATTTTCCACGTGATTAAGACACGGAGAAATCACAAGGAGATGGATTTTCCACATCTAGATAACAGAATCCATCGAAGTTTGGTGAGTTGATTAATTTTTTAGGAAAAAATTGCAAGAGTTTATTGCATGGAGAGAAGAGAGCACATGGATGCAAGACTGTCTTTGCCATGGATGTAAAGAGGGCGGAAGCAAATGGAAATTACTCAGCTTCAATTATTTTGCGACGACATATGAACATGTTCATCGGACTTGCGTAATGCTAATCAATAAGTGAATAAGACAAGTTTGGGAGGGATCTGTTCAAGGATGGGCCTATCGTAGTCTGCAAATCGAATGGCTTCCCTAGAATAATCGCCACAATTATTGCAATGACTCGGTCTTTTCTTAGGTTTGAAGGGCCAAAGTTCGCATCTTTGATTATTTTTGTTGTTGTTACCATTATTATTATTATCATCATCATTTTTACATCCATGGCAAAGGTAGTCTTGCGTGCATGTGCTCTCTTCTCTCCATGCATTACACTCTTGCATTTTTTTCTATTCTTTTATACGGAGTTTGCGTGCATATGAATTACCACAAAAATAGATAAGCAGAACCAAACTTGCCCAAAAATAATCATAATGTAGAAGTTGCGTAGGTTGGATGAGCGTTCTCTTGTTTCACTCGATGCAACTTGCCATTGATTCTATTGAAACCCTATTTGTGAACTCTCTCCAAACTTCAATCTTTTGAAGAACTTGCTTAGATGCTCCGGATGGATTCATAATTTTCCTTTTTTTCTCTCTCGAATTCGACAAAGGGTTTTGTTGGCCGAGCAATTGGGAATTTAGGGTGTAGTTTGACAATCACATCACTGAATCGTGAGAAGTTACTTCTTTGGCATGAAAAATGTGCCCACCCTCCAGCAAGAAATGGCCTCGTGACGTCACCTGGTCTCCGGAAACTGTTTTATCATTGGTGATGAGGTAGGGGGATAATTGGAACATGGTGGTATACCGGGAGGTATTTTTAGGAATGTCCCTCTCGGGGGAGGTCTTTTGAGAGAACGCATCCAATCTCGGGATTCTTTTGAAGAACTTTTCCTTATTGTAATGAAGGGATAGTGAAAATTAATCCTTCACGGGATTATAATTCACATGATTTTGGTCGACAATCGGACGGGAAACTCTCCCTGTCACCTTAGAATAGACGCGCCTGCTAGGACAAAACTAAAACTATATTGTCGCAATTGGTAGGGGGCATCTTTGAAGTTACGAGCAGCAAAATCAAACAGCCTTGACGTGACTGCTCCATGCTCGATGGCCAGTCTGCGTGGAGATCTTGAAATTACTTGAATTAAAGTAGGCGCGACGAGCAATTCCTGGAACTTGCGTTTGGCATGTGGAAAGAGACTTCGGTAATTGTCAAATCTAGAGGACCACACCGCTGGAATTGATTCTCTCGCTTTGTTTTATCATATCTCGTTCATTTAATTCTCAAATTGAAGCGGATGAGCCCTAGAGTCAAACTGTTGTTGGATCGTTCCTTGTTTTTTTATGGTAAAGTAAGTATTTATATAATTTTCAACCAAACAAACTGTACAATAGAGAGATACATGGCACCATCTTGCACTTAAAAGACAATTATCACTTGAGTGAAAGGGAACCAAGTATACAACAAGGGAAAACTAGGTACAAGCTACAACAAAAGGACCCTGCCCAGGGCCGACGGATACAACACAAAAAGTGAGTAGGCAGCAAGATGCGGAAGCTAAGAACAAGCTGCAGCCTATGAACTCCGCCCGGGGGCCACCAGATCCAGTCGGATTGTTCCTTGCTTATATAAGAATCATCTAATAATTGTCGACCGAGAGCAAAGTATATTGCTAACCGTATCACATTGCACACATTAGTTAGTATGTTCATTGTACAAATAATTCATTGACTTAACTTTTTGTGTGAAGTTGAATCTGATTATTTTGCAGCACGAAGCAAGTTGAACGGGACCAGTCATCCTCTGGATAATTAGTGTTGTAACAGGTTGGAAATCTAGTAATGATGGATTAAATGCAACAAAATGAATGCGGTAATGCTGGATATTGCAGTACTGCTGCATTTTAGGTGATGTATTGACTTTGAACACTTCTTTTCATTACCTACAGGGTGCGCTAGCTCTTAATTCCCCATTTTGAATCATCCATAAGATTTGCCTTGCTTGCCTGTGTCAAATTCTAGGATATGATTCCATTGCCCTAACGAGACTTGTAAATTCGTTTTCATCTTGTGATGCATGTCACGCCCCGACTCTCGAGCTCGCAGCAACCCCATTACCTTGGTTGATTGAAAGCAACGTCCCAGGACCCGTCGACGACCATTCATTTTATCTTTCGTTAAGCGCAAGCGGAAGACGAACCATCCCCAGACAAACAAACAATCAAACAGGGATAGAGGGATGAACAGCCAGAACAACAGCAACTACTCATTTATTCAAATTACTGGATTAACCAACGGAGGATCGTTTCCGAATTACAAGCCCAACAAAAAGTGCCGATCCATCCTCTAAGCGAAACCAAAAAGAACTAGGCTAATCCAACAGTACACAAAGAACCCTCGGGTTCAACACCATGGTCACTCGGACCCATCGGACTCAAGCTCCGTCGAGTCGATCACTGGAGAAGCGGGGGCAGGATTCTCCATTGCGGGTACGCCATTCTAAGGACCTGAAAATGTTTACCACGACGGGTTGAGATAAAATCTCAGCGAGTTCTTCCCCCTAAGCCCCGGTTAGTACGCCAACTCAACCCGGGGTATCTCTCCAGAACCACCCCTCACTCAACCCAACAAACAACCAAAACCAAACAACAGCCAACAACGATGCACGGGCAACCCACAATCAATATTCGGTTCGCATGCAACCTTACCCGGTATGCCATGCCCTGCGCGTTAAATCTCAGCACAATACACGCAATCAAGGCACATGGCCGTTAGATGACACAATTCATCAATCATATGCGAGTCGCGCCACAAGCGATCTCACCTGGCCATTGCCACACCCTGCACGACTGTCAACTCATGCGTGCGTACCACAAATCATCACGACATTAAGAGCATGCGAATAATCGAGCATCTCACACAACTTTCTCATGTCTCACACTCACACATGCTCCGATTATTAACGCCCCCTCCTGGGCCAACGGCACAATCTTATAGTTGGCGGTTCCTGGCTAAACCAGCTTCGTCCTCTTTACCTCGAGGCACGGCGACATCAGGGGTCATCCCTTCCCTCTGACGGCATTCCCGAAGGAGCACAGGGACCCGCCCACTACCGCAGTCCCCGCAATCGACGGGAACATAGGACCCGCCCACTACCGCAGTCCGTCACATGTCCCCCGTCGGGCAGCAACAAAAAGTCGGGACGACCAAACGGCCACGGCACAACCCCATAAGGATTGGCGGTCTTCCGGCAACGCCGGTTCCCTCTCTTAATGTGATCATGCAACACATCATCAAACAATCCATTTATATCTTTGCTCTGTCGTGAATGCAACATCACCCATGTTCATGCAATATGCCATTTCAGATAACCCACGCAATATATCATGCGATCTCACTCGACAATTCTAAAATCCAAATCCAACCAACACTCGATCATGCATTTCATCATCAATCATGAGTATAATTAACAATCGACACTTCAATTAATCATAACAATCAATAGCACATCAAATTCAGACAAAAATTAGCCTTTGGATGAACAGTGCCGTGAACAGTAATCGTGAACAGTAATTATGAACAGTGATTTTTTCCGAAATTCAATTAATTAAAACATTTAATCCAGAAATTAAAAAAAACATTAATTAAAACAATTAATCAATTCAATTAAAGCAAATCATGCTTAATTAATCACATAAACACAATTAATCCCAAATTAAGCACAATTAAGCCTAATAAGAAAAATTAAGCTAATCTAATCTTAACCATCTATCTAACCACCTATTTTAGGGCTAATACAACTTAATTAAACCCCTTAAACCAAGATTAACACTAACTAACCAACCCTAAGCAAGTTTAGGCACTAAATAGGGATTAGGAGCTAAACTCACCCGTTAAGCGGGCCGGCGACACGGACGCGGCGGCGGCGACGAACCCGACACCCGGGGACCTCTACCACGATGATCCAAGGTGGTCCCGGGGCTGAGAACAGCAGCAACAAACTCGAAATCCCTTTACAACTCTGAAAAACCGATCGCACAGAGGAAAGTTGCCGACCGGAGGAAAACGGGCTGCCCGGCTCGTGAGCGGCGGGCCAGCGACCCCAGGCAGCACCTAGGGGTCGAGGGGGAACCACTTGTGGCTGGGATGGGTGGTGGTTTGGCCGGAAATGGAGAGAAACGGAAGAAAAGGCGGAACAAAGTTGCTGTAGGCAGAATAGTGACGGTCCGGCGACAGCCGGCTTTCGGCCGGAATACGGGACGACCGATAGCTCTTTCCGGCGATCGGCCGACGCTATCTGAACGGAAATTCTCTTCTGAACACAACGGCGGATGGAACGAGACGAGATTCCAACGGGAAGGCAATGAACAACTCAGATTTCGGTGAAATGTCAAACTGAAAAACAGAAGGAAGGAAGGAAAACCATGGGAGAGAGGTGTTTGATTTTGGAGAAGATGAAGAGGAGAGAGAGAGTGAAGTGAAGGCTGAAGGATAAGCCTTATCCAAGCCATCAAGGCTTGCCCCACTTGCCAAATAATGACCTCATCTTATCTCTCTTCCTTTTTTACTTTTCTTCAAAATATCCAAGGGCATTTTGGTCATTTCGGTCATTTCCACCTTGCACATTTCCCAATCTGTCCTTGGGCTGAAAATGGAGGACGGGCCTAGGAAATGGGCTTGAAAATGAATAGGAACGGGCTCGGGAATTTATTGGGCTTGAATCGGCTAGGTTTTAGACAATGGGCTCGGAAGGGTAAAGGGTCGGTTTGGCCCAACGGGCTCACTTGCTTGCCTCGGGCCTTCCATGGTGGCTGTCCCACCTTGAGCGTGAGGCCCACACTGTTCTTGCCCGGCCCACGTCCTCGTAGGCTCGTTTTCTTGGTCCTAAAATCCATTTTCCAAATACTCGGCTCAACCTAAGCGTGTCGATCGTCTAAGAAGCATCGTCCAAAAGTCCTTCTCGAACATTCCCGAAAATTTGAAGTCCAATATTAGATTCTCATGCCATGTTAATTTCGCCCGAATGCCATTTTGGTACTTTGCTATGATCGACGGGCGGCTTCAAGGATTCACGCGTAATCGACTCGTGCCAATTCACGTTCAAGACTTCTCGACACATGGACGTCCTTGACTACATGAAATTGCGAAGAATCGATTCTTATTTCAAAGTACACGATTACCAAGGATCGATATAGGGCCATTCGCGGGTTCGATAATAGTAGGCGGAATCACCCGTCGTCCCATTATGTTCTGCCCACGAATCGACTCCTATTTGTCCTTGGAATCGGCCTGCATGACTACAGGATCATCCTTACGCAAGTCTCACGGTCGAGTCGTTTTCCCAGGTCAAGTTCTTTAGTCGCACGAGTTCTGTCCTCATTAGCCTTTCCCCTCAAGGTCAGTATCTCAGGAGTGATCAGTTCCGAGTGAGATCAACCAACAATGCATTGGCAAAATTAACGCTTGTTCCTCCCTAAAAGGACTTGAATTTCAGGATGTTACAACTCTTCCCCTCTTATAAAAATTTCGTCCTCGAAATTTGCAGCTACTGACAAATCCTAAAAATGATGGGGGTGTTGATGCTTCATCACTTCTTCACTTTCCAATGTAGCTCCCTCTGATCCGTGATACTGCCAAATCACCTTAATTAAGGCGATAGTCTTAATTTGAAGTACTTGCTCTTTACGGTCCTCTATCCGTATCGGCCTCTCCACGTACGACACCCTGTCGTCTACGTCCAGTTCCTCAAAATTCAAAACATGAGTCGGGTCCAGTTTATACTTTCTCAACATGGACACGTGGAAAACATCATGTACTTGAGCAAGCTTCGGTGGCAACACAAGACGATACGCTAAATCCCGATCCTTTCCAAAATTTCAAAAGGGTCCAACGTACCTCAAACAACTTTTCTTTCTTGCCAAATGTAGAAGTACCCTCGTCGGCGATACTTTCAGAAACACATGATCACCCACCTTAAACTCCAACGGTCTACGATGCTTATCTGCATAACTCTTCTGACGACTCTGAGCGGTCTTTAGTCTGTCTATGATAATTTGAACTGCATTCAATAACTGCTAAACCCAATTTTGAACCAGTGATTCCCAGTTCTCTGACCTCATTCCATAGACTGGAGTTCCACAAACTTGACCATATTTCTGCTATACCGCTCCGATAAAATCTTATCCCACAAACACTCTCTTTTTGCACAGTGCGTAGTTCAGTTCATTTCTATCCCTTTCAACATCCTAGAAGCCTGCCGCCAGAGTCGCTCCTTGCTCGAGCACTCGCCCCGCGACCACTCCCGCCCTCGTCGGATCGGGCCGTCACGGGCATCTTCGAACTGTACCACTACTAGCAAAGGTCCTTTTCTTGACATACACCATCTCATAGAGGTATTATCTGCTTTGGCCTGTCCCATATCAAGCCTCATGGTTTTAACCTCATCTGAGCACCTCAAAGTGTAAAACTTTCTCCAACTCGTCAACCCATGAGCTCGTTTCCATAGGATCACTTATCAACACTTGAAATCTGATTTACTGAACTTCCATCAAATTGCTGTCCGAATTCTACAAACCATCGATTTTTCTTTCAATATTCCTTTCACGTCCATTTAATAACCAAATCAAAAACTCACCTCAACCACTTGAAAATTAGTGCAAACCAAATGTCATTTATTGCACCAAAAGCTTTCGGATACCTCTTCAAATCCTTTCTGATACCTCGAGAAGAAATCATCGATCATGCTATTTTCTCACTCATCCATCTAGCATCAAGGGATAATTAATTCTTAATCCATCGAAGACAAAAATCCATTCCTCAAATCCCTATTTATCTCCTGAAATAATCAACCTTGGTAAATTCATAGCTTAATCGAATCTAAGACTTCCGAGCAATAAATCATCCACCGTAATTCTTATCAAAGATTATTGCCATTTAATAGATCATATCTTATGATCCCATACCTACAAATCCTCAAATCATCAAGATAAAACTTAGCTGACTTCCATTAAATCCAATGACCTCAATTGTCGTGACGCGTAAGCAACCAATCTTTCTTGTTGCCTTACCACGTAGTCAAATCCCTTATACGACACCTCACTGCAAATCTCATATTCTCCAATAATAGACTAAATCCTCAAAACTGGTGCGATAATCAGCTTATACTTAAGCTCTTAAAAAATTTCACTTATTTGTCCATTCAAATTCTTACGTCCTTTATTAATCTTCGTATCAGAAGCATAGCTATCGTAGAGAACCTTTCTACGAATCGTCTGTACTCACCTGTCCGACTTAGAAAACTTCGAACCTCTGTTACTGTCATAAGTCTTGGCATATTCATGACTACCTTGATCTTAGTGGATCCATAGAAATTCCTTCGTCCAAAATCATATGACCAACAAAACAACGCGAGTAAACCCAAACTTGCACATATTAAACTTGGCATACTATTTATGCTCTCGAATGGTCTATAGCACCACCCTTAAGTGCTGTCTGTATTCCTCTAAATTCCTCGAATGTTCCAATATATTGCTCACAAACACAATTACCATTTGCTCTAAATACGCCTTAATCACTCAATCCATCAAATCCATAAAAGCAACTGGCGTATTAGTTAATCCAAACGGCGGTACTGTAATCTTGTAATGACCAAATCACACACGATATGTCATCTTTAGTTTATCCTCCTTTTTAATCCTCAACTACTGATAGCCCGTCCTTGGGTCTATCCTGGGACATATCAAAGCTCCTTGAAATGGGTCAAACAAGTCATCCATCCTTGGTAATGGATACTTGCTCATGACTGTCCTTTGATTGAGCTACTGATAAGTGATGCATAAGTGCAACGATCCATCCTTGATTCTCCAACTAATCAATTAACCTCAGTTGTCCAATAACTTTAGCAACCTTCGTCCAATAAACGAGTTACTTCCATCGACGAATTTCAAAGGCGTTGAGGGTCCTCCTCGATTTCTCACAAACTCAAAACTGTCACCCACTACTGGGTTAAACTGAATTGTCTTTCCATGAAAATCTACTTTCCGTTGGGTGGGATGAGATTCCTTCTCCTCATCATCGGTCCTTTTCTAAATTGACGATTGTCTCTATTAGGAACGAACCACGAGCCAAATGCGATCGCCCTCTCGATCATGTTCTTTCCTATCATCTAGGCCCTCTCATACACCTCATCAAAGCTCTTTAAAGTCAAGGGCACCAGCTGGCTTTCAATTCCAGTTTCAAGCCATCTCTGAACTATCTCGCCCTATCCAAGGGTCCTCCACTAATCTCGGCTTATACTAGGTCAACTCAGCGAACTTCGCCTTATACTGATTCACTGACATTTGATTCTAACAAAACTGTTGGAACTCTGCCATCTTTAACTCTCTCGCACTGTCCAAGAAGTATTATCCAATGAAAGTTTCACGAAAGGCACCCCAAGTCTGAGCCATGCCTTTAGGGAACACTCTTCCTTGAGTGGCTTCCCACCAAGTACTGACATTACCTTGAATCTGATAAACTGCCAAAAGCACTCGTCTTACTCAACACCTCAACACCGTAATGAATAACAGGTCCTCTCGAAATCCCTTATCCAAAGGGTTGCAGCTTCAGGGTCGCCCACACCACTGAACCTCGGTGGCTTCAATCTCAGGAACTGCTCTACCAGTCTTGGCATCGGTCTCTCACAGGCCTCTCCTCTCACTAGGGGAACCACAAGGACCACGGCAAGAGCACACAACTTACTGCCCTATCAAGGTCTCTAGCGCCAGCAGGATCCCAACTAACCTAGGATCTGCCTACACGCTACCTCAAGCATTGGTCTGACCAGACACTGCCCTACGCCTATGGGCTGACTGCTCAGGATTGCTCATCACTTTGGACTATGAGCAACCCGCCACCACACGAAACCACAAAAGCAATCACAGGCACGTAAAGTAAAAGCCATCCCTATCTCACTATCCCAAAAATCCCATGCACCTTATCACTCCAAGTCTCGACCTCGCTCTGATACCAAAACCGGCGGGGATGTCACGCCCCGACTCTCGAGCTCGCAGCAACCCCATTACCTTGGTTGATTGAAAGCAACGTCCCGGGACCCGTCGACGACCATTCATTTTATCTTTCGTTAAGCGCAAGCGGAAGACGAACCATCCCCGACAAACAAACAATCAAACGGGGATAGAGGGATGAACAGCCGGAATAACAGCAACTACTCATTTATTCAAATTACTTGGATTAACCAACGGAGGATCGTTTCCGAATTACAAGCCCAACAAAAAGTGCCGATCCATCCTCTAAGCGAAACCAAAAAGAACTAGGCTAATCCAACAAGTACACAAAGAACCCTCGGGTTCAACACCATGGTCACTCGGACCCATCGGACTCAAGCTCCGTCGAGTCGATCACCGGAGAAGCGGGGCGGGATTCTCCATTGCGGGTACGCCATTCTAAGGACCTGAAAATGTTTACCACGACGGGTTGAGATAAAATCTCGCGAGTTCTTCCCCCTAAGCCCGGTTAGTACGCCAACTCAACCCGGGGTATCTCTCCGTAACCACCCCTCACTCAACCCAACAAACAACCAAAACCAAACAACAGCCAACAACAGACAGGGCAACCCACAATCAATATTCAGTTCGCATGCAACCTTACCCGGTATGCCATGCCCTGCGCGTTAAATCTCAGCATAATACACGCAATCAAGGCACATGGCCGTTAGATGACACAATTCATCAATCATATGCGAGTCGCGCCACAAGCGATCTCACCCGGCCATTGCCACACCCCGCACGACACGATCAACTCATGCGTGCGTACCACAAATCATCACGACATTAAGAGCATGCGAATAATCGAGCATCTCACACAACTTTCTCATGTCTCACACTCACACATGCTCCGATTATTAACGCCCCCCCGGGGCCAACGGCACAATCTTATAGTTGGCGGTTCTGGCTAAACCAGCTTCGTCCTCTTTACCTCGAGGCACGGCGACATCGGGGGTCATCCCTTCCCTCGACGGCATTCCCGAAGGAGCACGGGACCCGCCCACTACCGCAGATCCTGCAATCGACAGAACATAGGACCCGCCCACTACCGCAGCCCCGTCACATGTCCCCGTCGGGCAACCGACAAAAGTCGGGGCGACCAAACGGCCACGGCACAACCCCATAAGGATTGGCGGTCTTCCGGCAACGCCGGGTTCCCTCTCTTAATGTGATCATGCAACACATCATCAAACAATCCATTTATATCTTTGCTCTGTCGTGAATGCAACATCACCCATGTTCATGCAATATGCCATTTCAGATAACCCACGCAATATATCATGCGATCTCACTCGACAATTCTAAAATCCAAATCCAACCAACACTCGATCATGCATTTCATCATCAATCATGAGTATAATTAACAATCGACACTTCAATTAATCATAACAATCAATAGCACATCAAATTCAGACAAAAATTAGCCTTTGGATGAACAAAGTCTGTGAAGTGAACGATGTCGTGAACAGGTAATTATGAACAGTGATTTTTTCCGAAATTCAATTAATTAAAACATTTAATCCAGAAATTAAAAAAAACATTAATTAAAACAATTAATCAATTCAATTAAAGCAAATCATGCTTAATTAATCACATAAACACAATTAATCCCAAATTAAGCACAATTAAGCCTAATAAGAAAAATTAAGCTAATCTAATCTTAACCATCTATCTAACCACCTATTTTAGGGCTAATACAACTTAATTAAACCCCTTAAACCAAGATTAACACTAACTAACCAACCCTAAGCAAGTTTAGGCACTAAATAGGGATTAGGAGCTAAACTCACCCGTTAAGCGGGCCGGCGACACGGACGCGGCGGCGGCGACGAACCCGACACCCGGGGACCTCTACCACGATGATCCAAGGTGGTCCCGGGGCTGAGAACAGCAGCAACAAACTCGAAATCCCTTTACAACTCTGAAAAACTGACTGCACAGGAGGAAAGTTGCTGACCGGAGGAAAACGGGCTGCCCGAAGCTCTGGTGAGCGGCGGGCCAGCGACTGGCAGCACCTAGGGGTCGAGGGGGAACCACTTGTGGCTGGGATGGGTGGTGGTTTGGCCGGAAATGGAGAGAAACGGAAGAAAAGGCGGAACAAAGTTGCTGTAGGCAGAATAGTGACGGTCCGGCGACAGCCGGCTTTCGGCCGGAATACGGGACGACCGATAGCTCTTTCCGGCGATCGGCCGACGCTATCTGAACGGAAATTCTCTTCTGAACACAACGGCGGATGGAACGAGACGAGATTCCAACGGGAAGGCAATGAACAACTCAGATTTCGGTGAAATGTCAAACTGAAAAACAGAAGGAAGGAAGGAAAACCATGGGAGAGAGGTGCTGCGATTTTGGAGAAGATGAAGAGGAGAGAGAGAGTGAAGTGAAGGCTGAAGGATAAGCCTTATCCAAGCCATCAAGGCTTGCCCCACTTGCCAAATAATGACCTCATCTTATCTCTCTTCCTTTTTGACTTTTCTTCAAAATATCCAAGGGCATTTTGGTCATTTCCACCTTGCACATTTCCCAATCTGTCCTTGGGCTGAAAATGGAGGACGGGCCTAGGAAATGGGCTTGAAAATGAATAGGAACGGGCTCGGGAATTTATTGGGCTTGAATCGGCTAGGTTTTAGACAATGGGCTCGGAAGGGTAAAGGGTCGGTTTGGCCCAACGGGCTCACTTGCTTGCCTCGGGCCTTCCATGGTGGCTGTCCCACCTTGAGCGTGAGGCCCACACTGTTCTTGCCCGGCCCACGTCCTCGTAGGCTCGTTTTCTTGGTCCTAAAATCCATTTTCCAAATACTCGGCTCAACCGGCAATGTCGACTGTCTAAGAAGCATCGTCCAAAAGTCCTTCTCGAACATTCCCGAAAATTTGAAGTCCAATATTAGATTCTCATGCCATGTTAATTTCGCCCGAATGCCATTTTGGTACTGCTATGACTGACAGGCGGCTTCAAGGATTCACGCGTAACTGACTCGTGCCAATTCACGTTCAAGACTTCTCGACACATGGACGTCCTTGACTACATGAAATTGCGAAGAATCGATTCTTATTTCAAAGTACACGATTACCAAGGATCGATATAGGGCCATTCGCGGGTTCGATAATAGTAGGCGGAATCACCCGTCGTCCCATTATGTTCTGCCCACGAATCGACTCCTATTTGTCCTTGGAATCGGTCTGCATGACTACAGGATCATCCTTACGCAAGTCTCACGGTCGAGTCGTTTTCCCGTGGTCAAGTTCTTTAGTCGCACGAGTTCTGTCCTCATTAGCCTTTCCCCTCAAGGTCAGTATCTCAGGAGTGATCAGTTCCGAGTGAGATCAACCAACAATGCATTGGCAAAATTAACGCTTGTTCCTCCCTAAAAGGACTTGAATTTCAGGATGTTACAATGCATTCACAGAGAGAGTGACCGTGCAGTTACTAGTGACGAACAAGAAGCGAAACTGATTGCCCCTGGTCGCCATGATCCTTCTAATCCAAGGGGTATGTCTCCAGCATTTTTATCAGCATTTTTATCTGTCTGTTCCCTCGCTAGCTCGCGAACTACATTGGAAGTCCTAAGCACTTACGCAAGCCACATTGGAAGGATCTTATTTTTTAACCACTAGTCAGATGACCCCACATGGACCAAGATTTTTCAACGTTTTTAATGGTCAATCAATAAGTGAATAAGACAAGTTTGCTATGGATTTATCCAAGGATGAGCTTATCATATTAAGCGAGTGGAATCTTCACTTAGAATAATCGACATGATCATCGTTAATGACTCAAATATGATGTGCCAATATGAGCATGACATCATACCTTCGAGTTTCGCAACCGCTTACTCTTTCTTGGTGTTAAATGCTTAACTTTGTTACAATTTTCTGAGTGATTACGATGTGGCAAAACAACAATGAGATGGCAGAGTTCATCAATGTCTTGGAGGTTGTTAGATTTTGTGGGAAAAATGCAAGAACTCATTGCATGGAGAGAAGAGAGCACATGCATGCAAAATTATCTTGTAAGACTTGCATGATGCTAATCCATAAGAGAACAAGACGAGTTCGAGTGTTTGTTTAAGGATAACCTTATCAAAATATGAACGTGGAATCTTCACTTGAATAATTGCCATGGTCGTTGCAATGACTCGATCTTTTTTCTTCTTTTTTTCGGTGGCATAGTTTTTTTAAAAGAGCCCCCAACGTGAGACTTTTCTCCAAATACATCGCAAAGCGTACCGCCCGACAGTGACTTGCCCACATCTTGACGTAGGACAAGGCTTTTTTTTGGTCCAAAAAATCAGTTGAGAGAGAGAGAGAGAGAGAGAGTTTGTGAATAGGGTTTCGGATTTGGGAAAAATCCAATTGAGAGACATGGTGGAAAACTACGGATGTGGAAGGAGGGATCAACCAAAGACATTATGGAATGAGATGGACGAAGTCTGATCTCATTTCATTTGATGAAAGCTTGGCCATCAATTTTCGCGGACATAAAAACCTGGATCAAGAAGGTGAGAACCTAAAGCAACCTTTGATCTTGTTTTGTTGCTTTCTTCCCCTTTTAAAATCCCTAATACGGTGGCCATTTCCTACGTACCGGTGAACTCATTGCAAGATTCTACCGGCGTCAGTGACTACAGTTTGTTGAGCGTGACAACGATAGAACAAATGGACAATATCAGTCATGTCACATCGATAAGTTCATGACAGCTGCGTTAAAATTGATCGCCTTATGATAAACAATCCTTTACAAGGCATGGAAACGAACTTTGCTGGGAAACAAACATCATGGAAAGACAATAACCATTTGGCAAGGGACAATCCCTTTTATTTGTCCAGTCGCCGCCGGAATTTGACAGAAGAAACACATGCCTTTTTGCTGAAGGTAGCCAACGCCGAGCCATTGCTCAAAGGAACGGGCAGGAGTTTCCATCGTAATTGTAATGACGAGGACGACAAGGGTCAAAAGAGCACGGTGGAGGACCGTGGCAAGGCGGAGGAGAGCATGGCTGGGGGCACGGCGGAGGCAGGCATCGTGGAGGGCATTTAGGGGGCGGTGGAGGGCATTTAGGGGGCGGTGGAGTGCATCTAGGGGGCGGTGGAGTGCATTTAGAAGGGCATGGTTCAGGGCATTTGGAGCACGGTGGATTGCATTTGGAATGGCATGGTTCCGGGCATTTGGAGCACGGTGGATTGCATTTGGAATGGCATGGTTCCGGGCATTTGGAGCACGGTGGATTGCATTTGGAATGGCATGGTTCGGGGCACTTAGGGCACGGTGGATTGCATTTGGAATGGCATGGTTCGGGGCATTTAGGGCACGGTGGCTTGCATTTAGAATGGCATGGTTCGGGGCATTTAGGGCACGGTGGCTTGCATTTAGATTGGCATGGTTCGGGGCATTTAGCGCACGGTGGCTTGCATTTAGAATGGCACGGTTCAGGGCATTTAGAGCACGGCGGAGTGCATTTTTTAGGGCATTTAGGCTCCTTTTTTTTAGGCTCCGGAGGCTTTTCTGGTCCCACTGATACGATCTCCACGCATATCCCACAGTTCTTTCTCAGAGACAAGACAATGCACACCGGATCCACGTTTCCTATGATTTCTAATGTTGCCTTCTCAATGTCTATCTTTATATTGGTGATACCTGCACATTAATGTTGAAAAACCATGAATTTGCACCTCCGTCCCCTTCGATAATCAAGTCATCAACTCGCTAGAGGACGACTAGCAAGAAATCAGGAAGGCGAATTTACTCATGACTACATGTATTCAAGTTCAAGCTGGTTCTGGGGACGCGCGCACACGGGGATCATACCTTCTATTTTGGCGACCGCTGTCATTAAATGTTTCTTGTCTTTCTCACATTTGAGGATGAACTTTATCACGATTTTCTGCGATCAAGACGCCGCAAGATGGGAGAAAGTTAGAAGATTAAAACAACATCGACAGTTACGAAGAAGATCGACAGAGAGAAACTGCCGAAATATATCTTAGCTCTTGCTCATGGAGAAGGAGACGATCTGATTACCAGGCCCATGGATGCAGTAGGGGGGTGGACAAAGCAAATATGACCAGCTTCACTAACTTGCGAAACCAAGAGACCCCTATTTATAAGCTTTATTACACGACCAGCACAACTTTATAATTAAGAAATGAAGAACAGACAAATTGTAAGGACGACGTTTGGATTGGCCACACACATTTATAATGCAAGAGGAAGGCTGTGACTTTTGCACTATAACAGTATCGTTTCCAGAACATAGAGATTTAAGAAGTTCTTTCTTTCACCCGTAATTTTTTTTTTTTTTTTATTGAAGGATGGCGATGATCGAATTTCTCGAGAGAGCGACGTGTTTTTCGGGCTGAAGCCGACGTGTAGAATCCACATACTAGTAAATCAAGCCAATCACAATGCATATCATGCCTAGGGTCTATTCTAAGGCTTTCGAATGATTTGTGAAAGGTTTGTGATTGGTATAGTTCCATCAATTAGGTCGAGATTCAAATCACCTGTTCGTAAGACTGTGCATGATTGAAATATCTAGTTACATATGTGGAATCAGGTGTGTTTGCCTTATGAAAATTAAATGGTTTGAGGAATATTTTCTAAAAAAAATTATTACTTGTATCGCATATAAAAATGAATGAATGAAAAATATTTTCATTGCCCTTGAAAATATTTAGATATTAATGAAAATATTTTTTATTGACTAATTATTTCAAATGATATAAGCAATTATTTTTAATTTCTAAATCATTTATTTTCACGAAATAAATGCAACATTTATCTAAAGTCATTCCTCTCTAGTAGTGGCGCTCACGAAAACCTAGCCCAGACAAGGCGAGACAAAAAGAATTTACAATTTTTGGCTCAGGAAGGGGGTGAGGGGGGATGAAACATCGAAAGTCTATGAAATCTCATAGATGACAACATATGTCTTGAGAAACTGCATCAAGTATCGATTGATCAGAAGGGCGATGAGCCGGTAGGAGAGCGATGGACCCACCAGCTCACCCGTCGGTTCATCATTGCCCTCCCGAATTTATGTTTATGCTTTTGTTTCGCTTATAAGAGTCTGATCTTAAGTTTGGGAAGAATAGATTCCTTACTGAGCTTTCTTTATGACTTGTTTTGACCTGTAGTTGACATTTTTCTTTTTGGAGGCGGTTAGATAATCTAGTTTAATTCGACGAACATCGTACCCCGATGCTCCACTTGTCTGATGACTGAGAGCCAGCCTCGACGACATTACACTATCCCGGGAAACAAGCGCAGTCTCAATATTCAACCTGTTGTCTGAGCAAATATGAATTGGTGGATGGACCGACCATACTTGCTGCTAGCCTGTTGGAAACGTCATGGGGAGACAAAAATGATAGTCTTTGTTAAAGTTGGTACATCATCATTGTCCGATTACAAAGAATTGTTAAATCTCATGGAAGAACAATAAGTTGTTCCCCAATCATTAGGCCGGCACTCTTTTATTAGAAGGCATTTCATCGTCTACTTTGGAAGTATAAAATAAAAATAAGAATCTGAATTCATTTGTATAGTGAAATTATTTAAAAGAGAAAAAAAAAAAGAAATTGAATGTGAACAAGGTCTAATGAGTCAACTATGAAGGATAGAATCAGTGTTTCGTTTGTCAATTAAATTTATATGCCGTGCTGCTTTTTTCTTACGTATATTGGCGAATGTTCTCCTTCACGTAACTAAAGGTGTGCAACCAAAGTGGCTGAACGAAGTCGGTTCACACAGGGATCTATTAAGTTCCAGTATAAAAAATAAAAAAAAATTGGGTTCGATTTTCGATTCATGGCCTTGAACCGGTTCATAACCAAACCGTACAAGTCTCTCATCTGAGAACTTTTGCAAAACCCAATAAGGTTGAGCATCCCAATTGAAATTACGGTGTCCTAATTGACAACTTTTGCAAAAATAATGTGTGTGATAGAGCAATTAAATTAGAAATGAAACATAATAAATAATATAAGTAGGTCTATTTTCGGATCGGTTTGGTTCGGTTCGATTCTAGGTTGGTTCTAGGATTGACCGGTTTGGTTCCAATTCCTATAAAGGGGGACTGATTCTAACAAATAGACTTTAGGTTCTTGGTTGGGAATCTATTCATCCCAAAACCAATTACTTCTATTTAACATACTGAACTATATACTTACTGTCCTATTGTCGAGCTTGTAAAATAAATGTCACAAGACACTTGCATGACATAACATGTCGGTGTCATCAAATCGAATCGAACGTTAAAACACTTGTATTAAATCCACAGTGGAATGGAGTCCTATTCTACATGTCAATACCAACGACAATGAAATTCATAGCAAGAGGAAAATCTGTCAAGTTAACGATATCGTGAGGGTCCCTATCCTGAAAAAAGGACCATTTGAGTCCTTAACTTAACGATTTATCCTTTGTCTCTTTCATTTTTATTTTTGAAAATCCAAAAGGAGAGATAAATCTTACCATAAATGTCACTTTATTTCCCCCGATCGAAGGCATTTTTACTCTGAACCCAGTTTTACGGTTCAATAACACCTTTTACAGCGATTAGCCCATCATGTTCATCCACAATAGATGTGTCAATATGGGTTATAAACTCATATTATGACTCACTTTTAATTAAATTGGTCAAATATTGGTCAAGTGAAAGCTATATATGGGTCAAATATGGGTTAAGTGAAAGTTAAATATTGGTCAAATATGGATCAAGTGAAAGTTAAATATGGGTCAAATATGGGTTAAGTGAGTTATTAAGTAGATCCATCATCTCTCTCCTTCCACCCCCTCCTCCATGCATTCTCGACTTCCATTGCCGATCCCGCTATCACGTCGTCGTCGTCATCACCGATCCCAAGTTTGCCGTCTTCAGTTGGAGCTTAGCTTGGATCTGGGCAGGCGAGCCGCAACTGAGCTTGGGCTAGTGAGCCTTAAGCTCGCTGGCCAGAACTCAGCCTAGATCTGGACAGGCGAGTCGCAAGGTTGTTGGCTTTGGCTAAGCTGCGACTCACTCGGATTTGGGTGGGCGAGCACCGAACTTGGTGGCCGCAATAGAGTTTGCAGCTCGCTAAATTCGGGCAAGCCCGAGCTTTACCACTACCAGTGATTTCGATGGAGCCTAGATCGAGCGGCCCTCGAGTTCATCGGCTTTGGTAGAGTTCGGGCTCGTTGGCCTGCGTCTTGGCCAGTCGTCGTCGACGACACCGATAGAGGAAAAAGGGGAAGGAGAAAGAAAATAAAAAATAAAGGGAAAATAAAAAGAACAAGAAAAAGAAAGAAAGAATAAAATAAAATAAAATAAATAATAAATTCAATTTTTTTAAATAATTAAAAAATTGATTTTAAAAAAAAAAAAAAATTATTTTTCTCAAACTATTTCAATTTAGAGATATCCACATTATTTTATTTACTAATTTTTTATTATTTAATTTACTTTATAAATTTAATGTGAAATTTTTATTCAAATAATTTATATGCGAAAAATTTTAGTGGACTAAATAAGTGGGAGTAAATTTTCTTAAATTAAGTTAAATATTAATATGTGTTGATAATATGGATGGGTATGGGTTGTGTATGGGTTAGGTCGGGTATAGGTTATCAAATTTACATTGCATTAAAATGGGTCAAAACGGGTTAAATGGGTCGATGTGGGTCGGACCATTTTCAACCCGACTCAAACCCGACCCAACCCACCCATTTGACACCCCTAATCCACAATTATTTATACTATAATCTCTTGGAGATAGCATAAATCCCATATCCGTGACCAATGATCAAGTGGTGTCATCAGATCGTGATAAGATAAGTGCTCATTGAAGGATGGAGCAAGTGTCGGCGCCGTACTCACGACTGTAAGAATAAGGGTGGCGGTGAGGATGGTGTTTGAGATATTTGTCGGCACCAGCGACGGCCATTTAGTTTATGGTTCGTCGTTTTTCTGGTGGCTCTGGTGGCTCCGGTGGTCCGACAGTATTGATTTCCCCACGCCTCCTGCGTTTCTTTCATCGGCACTGGGTCTTTCAAGAGGAGACGTCCGATCCGGGGATTCTTTCGGAACTCTCCCTCGTTATTACGCAGGAATAGTAGATGTAATCCTCTAAAGCGATTACGATTCACGGGATTTCAGTTGACTGTTGGACGGGCAGACAGCCTTAACGTGAACCGCTACAGATTCTTCTCATTCTCTGGTCGGATGCGGCTATAGATTCACCCTCGCCATATCAATGGCCAGTTTTCAGGAAGATCTTGCAATGGCCGGTACTAAATTAGACGCAATTTGCGATTTCCCTTAAGCTCGCGTTTGGTATCGAAAGAGACTATGACAAATGTCATATCCAGAGGACCGCACGCCGGAACTTATTCTCTCCTTGTTTTATCTTGATCTTGCTCATTGGATGAGCGCCAGGGTCAAGCTGCTGTGGTGTTGTCCCTTGTGTATATAAGAATCATCAAGTAGTTGTCTGCCAAGAGCCTAAGTACATTGCTGACCTTCTACAGTGTTATTGTTAGATAATGTATTCAGTCGGCCAATGATATATCGACTTAACTTTTCGCGCGAAATCAAATCTAATTACTTTTGTGGCGCACGGCAAGTTGAACAGAAAGCAATCATCGTTTGGATGATTGCTGTTGTGACGGGTGAGAGATCTAGTAATGGTTTGTTAAATGCAACAAAATGAACGGGGTAATTTCTTTAATTCGTTAAACGTCTATTCTTCTCGTTCGCGACAATTGAAGTTTTTATTAGGAGGATGATTATTTGGAGGGGAACACGCTCTCCCGCAGCGGCTCAGGATATTCATCTTCTCCAACACTCTCCAACCTCTGTTGTTCTCCCGGCCTAGTTCTTCTGTCGTATGACTCAGGCTGACGTCTCCGAATGTATTTGACCGGCAGCCAACATTAAGAACAAGATATTTTAGGTTCCATATAGGTTTCACTTGGAACCTATAACTGATTTGTTGGAACAGGTTCCTCATTTTTTGGAACCTGAAACCAACTCTGCATATCTTGGAACATGGGACCTACCTTATCATAGGCTATAGTGTTGGTTTTAAAGTCTGCTCAAGTTCCACCAGTTGTGTGTCTCCGAATGCACTCTTGCATTTTTTTCTATTTTTTATACAGACTTCACGTGGATATGAATTACCGCAAAAATAGATAAGCAAAACCAAACTTGCCCAAAAACAATAATAATGTAGAAGTTGCGTAGGTTGGATGAGCGTTCTCTTGTTCCACCCAATGCTACTCGCCATTGGTTCCATTGAAACCCTATTTGTGAACTCGCTCTAAACTTCAATCGATTGAAGAACTTGCTCAGATGCTCTGGATGGATTCACAATTTTCCTTTCCTTCTCTCTCGAATTTGACAAAGGGTTTAGTTGGCCAAGCAATTGGGAATTTAGGGTTTAGTTTGACAATCACATCACTGAGTCGTGAGAAGTTACTTCTTTGACATGAAAAATGTGCCCACCCTCCAGCAAGAAATGGCCGCGTGACGTCACCTGGTCCCCGGAAACTGTTTTATCATTGGTGATGAGGTAGGGGGATAATTGGAACGTGGTGGTATATCGGGAGGTATTTTGAGGAATGTCCCTCTCGGGGGAGGTCTTTTGAGAAAACGCATCAATCTCGGGATTCTTTTTAAGAACTTTCCTTTATTGTAATGAAGGGACAGTGAAAATTATTCCTTTACGGGATTAAAATTCACATGATTTTCGTCGGCAATCGGACGGGAAACTCTCCCCGTCACCTTAGAATAGACGTGCCTGCTAGGACAAAACTAAAACTATATTGTTGCAATTGGGAAGGGACATCTTTGAAGTTACGAGCAGCAAAGTCAAACAGCTTAGACGTGACCGCTCCATGCTCGATAGCTAGTCTGCATGGAGATCTTGAAATTACTTGAATTAAAGTAGAAGCGATGAGCATTTCCTGGAACTTGCGTTTGGTATGTGGAAAGAGACTCCGGCAATTGTCAAATCTAGAGGACCACACAGCTGGAATTGATTCTCTCGCTTTGTTTTATCGTATCTCGTTCATTTAATTCTCAAATTGAAGCGGGTGAGCCCTAAGGTCAAACTATTGTCGGGTTGTTCCTTGTTTTTTTTTTTTTTTTTTTTTTTTTTGGGTGACCCAAGGAACCCCCGCACGGCCAGCAGCCGGGTGGTAAACCCTGGGGCCAATGGGAGCTAGCCACCACACTCCCACCAGCAGGGTAAGTCACCAAGTGCCTCCCCCAAGTTTCGAACTCCTCACCTTGAAGCGCAAGGGTCACAGGAGCCTAACCAGCGGAGCCACCGCAGCGGGTGGTCGGGTTGTTCCTTGTTTATATAAGAATCATCTAATAATTGTCTACCAAGAGCCAATTACATTGCCAACCGTATCACATTGCTCATATTAGTTAATATGCTCAGTCGACATATAATTCATTAACTTAGCTTTTTGCGTGAAGTTGAATCCAATTCATTTTGCAGCACGAAGCAAGTTGAACCGGACCATTCATCCTTTGGATAATTAGTGTTGTAACAGGTTGGAGATCTAGTAATGATGGGTTAAATGCAACAAAATGAATGCGGTAATACCGGACATTGCAGTAGTGCTGCATTTTAGGTGATGTATTGACTTTGAACACTTCCTTTCATTCCCTGCGGGGTGCCCTAGCTCTTAATTCCCCCTTTTGAATCATCCATAAGATTTGCCTACTCGCCTGTGTCAAATCCTAGGATATCATTCTCGTTGCCCGGACCAGAATTGTGAATCGTTTTGATCTCATGATGCATTCACAGAGGAAGTGACAGTGCGGTTACTAGTGACGAGTTAGAACTAAGCTGATTGCCCCTGGTCGCCATGATCCTTCTGCTAATCCAAAGGGTATGTCTGTAGCATTTTTTCTGTCTGTTCCCAAGCTAGCTCGCTCTAACTTTATATCTATTGACTATAGTCTGTCAAGTCCTAACCCCTTATGCGAACTAAATTGGAAGGATCTTATTTTTCAACCAGTAGTCAGATGACCCCGCATGGACCAAGCTTTTTCAACGTTTTTAATGGTCAATCAATAAGTGAATAAGACAAGTTTGCGAGGGATTTGTCTAAGGATGGGCTTATCATTTCAAGTGAGTGGAATCTTCACATAGAATAATTGACATGATCATCGTTAATGACTAAAATATGATGTGCTAAGATGAGCACGACCTCATACCTCCGAGTTTGATGTTTGCTCTTTCTCCATGTTAAATGCCTAACTTCATTACAATTTTCTGTGTGATTATGAGGCAAAACAACAATGAGATGGCAAAGTTCATCGATGTCTTGGAGGTTGATAGATTTTGAGGGAAAAATGCAAGAACTTATTGCATGGAGAAAAGAGAGCACACGCATGCCAAATTACCTTGTCTTTTGTAAAAACATATGAACCTATTTGTAAGACTTGCATGATGCTAATCCGTAAGAGAACAAGACGAGTTCGAGGGTTTGTGCAAGGATGAGCTTATCAAAATATGCAAGTGGAATCTTCACTTGAATAATCGCCATGGTCATCGCAATAACTCGTTATTCTTCTTCTTTTTTTCTTTCTGGTGGCAAAGTTTTCTCAAAAGTGCCCCCAACGTGAGACTTTTCTCAAAATACCCCGCAAAGGCTAAAGCGTACCGCCCTAACAGTCACTTGCCCACATCTTGACGTAGGACAAGGGCTTTTTTTTGTCCAAAATATCAGTTGAGAGAGAGAGAGAGTTTGTGTATAGGGTTTCGGATTAGGAAAAATTTGAATTGGAAGACATGGAGGAGAAGTACGGAAGTGGAAGGAGGGATCAACCAATGACATCATGGAAAAAGATGGATGAAGTCTGATCTCATTTTAATTGATGAAATTTTGACCATCAATTTTCGCGGATTTAAAACCTAGATCAAGAAGGTGAGAACCTAAAACAAACCTTTGATCTTGTATTGTTGCTTTCTTCCCCTTATAAAATCCCTAGTACAGTGGCCACTTCCTACGTACCGGTGAACTCTTTGCAAGACTAGCGATGTCAGTGACTACTGTTTGTTGAGCGTGACAACGATAAAACAAATGGACAATTTCAGTCATGTCACATCGATAAGTCAATGACAGCTGCGTTAAAATTGATCGCCATATGATAAACAATCCTTTACAAGGCATGGGGACGAACTTTGCTGGGAAACAAACATCATGGAAAGACAATAACCATTTGGCAAGGGAAAATCCCTTTTATTTGCCCAGTCCCGCCGGAATTTGACAGAAGAAACACATGCCTCTTCGCAAAAGGTAGCCAACGCCAAGCCACTGTTCAAAGGAACGGGCAGGGGTTTCTATTGTAATCGCAATGACCAAGACGACAAGGGTCAAGAGAGCACTGTTCAGGGCATTGAGGGGGCGGTGGAGTGCATTTAGAAAGGCATGGGTCAGGGCATTTATGGCACGGTGGATTGCATTCAGAATGGCATGGCTCGGGGCATTTAGTGCACGGTGGCTTGCATTTAGAATGGCATGGTTCAGGGCATTTAGAGCACGGCGGCTTGCATTTTTTAGGGCATTTAGCATTTTTTAGGCTTTTTTTTTTTTTAGGATCCGGAGGCTTTTCTGGTCCCACTGACACGATCTCCACGCATATCCCACATTTCTTTCTCAGAGACAAGACAATGCACACCGGATCCACGTTCCCTGTGATTTCTATTGTTGCCTTCTCAATGTCTATCTTTATACTGTTGATACCTGCATATTAATGTCGCAAAACCATGAATTCGTACATTCATTCCCTTCGATAATCAAGTCATCAATTCACTAGAGAACGACTAGCAAGAAATCAGGAAGGTGAATTCACTCACGACTACATATATTCAAGTTCAAGCCGGTTCCGGCAAGGCGAGCGCAGGGAGATTATACCTTCGATTTTGGCGACCGCTGTCATTAAATGTTTCTTGTCTTTCTTGCACTTGATGATGAACTTTATCACGATTTTCTGCGGTCAAGATGCCGCAAGATGGGAGAAAGTTAGAAGATAAAAACTACATCGACAGTTACGAAGAAGATCGACAGAGAGAAACTGCCGAAATATATCTTAGCTCTTGCTCATGGAGAAGGAGACGATCTGATTACCAGGGCCATGGATGCAGCAGGGGGGGTGGACAAAGCAAATATGACCAGCTTCACTAACTTGTGGAACGAAGAGACCCCTATTTATAAGCTTTATTACATGACCAACAAAACTTTATAATTAAGAAATGAAGAACAGACAAATTGTAAGGACGACGTTTGGATTGGCCACACACATTATATAATGCAAGAGGAAGGCTGTGACTTTTGCACTAGAACAGTATCGTTTCCAGAACATAGAGATTTAAGAAGTTCTTTCTTTTACCCACAATTTTTTTTTTTTATTGAAGAATGGCGATGATCGAATTTCTCGAGAGAGCGACGTGTTTTTCGGGATGAAGTCGACGTGTAGATTCGACAGACTAGTAAATCAAGCCAATCACAATGCATATCATGCCTAGGGTCTATATTGTGGCTTTCAAATGATTTGTGAAAGGCTCGTGATTGGTCTAGTTCCCTCAACTAAGTCAAGATTCAAATCACCTGTTCGTAAGATGGTGCATGATTGAAATATGTTTAGTTACATATGTGAAATCAGGGTGTGTTTGCCTTATGAAAAATAAATGGTTTGAGAAATGTTTTCCAAAAAAAATTATCACTTGTATCGT
Organism: Corymbia maculata; assembly: GCA_014182735.1. Classification (NCBI taxonomy): domain Eukaryota; kingdom Viridiplantae; phylum Streptophyta; class Magnoliopsida; order Myrtales; family Myrtaceae; genus Corymbia; species Corymbia maculata. The sequence goes on along the minus strand of CM024689.1, from coordinate 12,176,311 downwards.
CTATAAAAATGAATGATTAAAAAATATTTTCATTACCCTCGAAAATATTTAGACATTAATGAAAATATTTTTATTAACTAATTATTTCAAACAATATTAGCAATTATTTTTTGAAAATAATTTCTAAACCATTCATTTTCACAAAATAAACACAACATTTATCTAAAGTCATTCCTCTCTAGTAGTGGCGCTCATAGAAACCCTAGCCCAGACAAGGCGAGACAAAAAGAATTTACAGTTTTTAGCTCGAGAAAGGGGTGAGGAGGGGCAAAACCTCGAAAGTCTATATGAAATCTCATAGAGAACAACATGTCTTGAGAAACTGCATCAAGTATCGATTGATCATAAGGGCGATGAGCCGGTAGGAGGGCAATGAATCCCACTGGCTCACCCATCGGTTCATCATTGCCTCCCAAATTTACGTACATGCTTTTGTTTCACCTCTAAGAGTCTGATCTTAAGTTTAGGAAGAATAGATTCCTTACTGAGCTTTCTTTATGACTTGTTTTGACCTGTAGTTGACATTTTTCTTTTTGGAGGCGATTAGATAATCTAGTTTAATTCGACGAACATCGCACCTCGATGCTCCACTTGTCTGATGACTGAGAGCCAGCCTCGACGACATTACACTATCCCGGGAAACAAGCGCAGTCTCAATATTCAAAATGTTGTCCGAGCAAATATGAATTGGCCGATGGACCGACCATACTTGCTGTTAGCCTGTTGGCAACGTCATAGGGAGACAAAAATGATAGTCTTTGTTAAAGTTGGTACATCATCATTGTCCGATTACAAAGAATTGTTAAATTTCATGGAAGAACAATAAGTAGTTCCCCAATCATTAGGCCGCCACTCTTTTATTGGAAGGCAATTCATCATCTACTTTGGAAAAATAAAATAAAAATAAGAAACTGAATTCATTTGTATAGTGAAATTTGTTTAAAAGAGAAAGAAAAAAAAAAAACTGAATGTGAATAAGGTCTAATGAGTCATCTGTGAAGGATAGAATCGGTGTTTCGTTTGTCAATTAAATTTATATGCCGTGCTGCTTTTTTCTTACTTTTATTGGTGAATGTTCTCCTTCACGTAAACACTAAAGGTGTGCAACCAAAGTGGCTCAACCAAGTCGGTTCACACAGGGATCTATTAAGTTCCAGTATAAAAAAAAAAAAAAAAATTGGGTTCGATTTTCGATTTGTGGCCTTGAACCGGTTCATAACCAAACCATACAAATCTCTTAATTGAGAACTTTTGCAAAAACCAATAAGGTTGAGCATCCCAATTGCAATTACGGTGTCCTAATTGACAACTTTTGCTAAAATAATGTGTGTGATACAGCAATTAAATTAGAAATGAAATGGAATAAATAATATAAAAAAAGCAGGTACATTCTAGAGTTGATCGGTTTGGTTACGATTCCAATAATGGGGGACTCATTCTAACAAATAGATTTTAGGTTCTTGGTCGTGAATCTATTCATCCCAACTATTTAACATATTGAACTATATACTTACTATTCCATTGTCAGGCTTGTAAAATAAATGTTACAAGACATGTGCATGACATAATATGTCGGTGTCATCAAATCGAATCGAACGTTAAAATACCTGTATTAAATCCACAATGGAATGGAGTCCTATTCTACATGTCAATACCAACAACAATGAAATTCATAGCAAGAGGAAAATCAGTCGACTTTACATATCATGTGGGTTCAAATCCCCCTATCCTGAAAAAAGGACCATTTGACTCCTTAACTAAATGATTTATCATTTTTCTCTTTCATTTTTATTTTTGAAAATCCAAAAGGAGAGATAAATCTTACAATAAATATCATTTTATTTCCCACGGTCGAAGGCATTTTCACTCCGAAACCCGTTTTACGGTTCAATGACACCGTTTACAGCAATTGACCCATCATGTTCATCCACAGTTATTTATACTGCAGTCTCTTAGAGATATCATCAATCCCATATCCGTGACCAAAGATCAAATTGTGTCATCAAATCGTGATAAGTGCTCATTGAAGGTTGGAGCAAGTGTCGGCGCCGTACTCACGACTGTAAGAATAAGGGTGGCAGTGAGGATGGTGTTTGAGATATTTGTCGGCACCGGCGGGCATTTAGTTTAAGGTTCGTCGTTCTTCTTTTTCTGGTGGCTCCGGTGGTCCGACAGTGTCGATTTCCCCATGCCTCCCTCGTTTCTTTCATCGGCACTGGGTCTTTCAAGAGGAAACGTCCGATCCGGGGATTCTTTCGGAACTCTCCCTCGTTATTACGCAGGAATAGTAGATGTAATCCTCTAAAGCGATTACGATTCACGGGATTTCAGTTGACTGATGGACGGGCAGACAGCCTTAACGTGAACCGCTACAGATTCTTCTCATTCTTTGGTCGGATGCGGCTATAGATTCACCCTCGCCATATCAACGGCCAGCTTGCAGGAAGATCTTGAAATGGTCGGAATTAAATTAGACGCAATTTGCGATTTCCCTGAAGCTCGCGTTTGGTATGGAAAGAGACTATGGCAAATGTCAAATCCAGAGGACCGCACGCCGGAACTTATTCTCTCCTTGTTTTATCTTGATCTTGCTCATTGGATGAGCACCAGGGTCAAGCTGCTGCAGCGTTGTCCCTTGTGTATATAAGAATCATCAAATGGTTGTCTGCCAAGAGCCTAAGTACATTGCTGACCTTCTACAGTGTTATTGTTAGATAATATATTCAGTTGGCCGATGATATATCGACTTAACCTTTCGCATGAAATCAAATCTAATTACTTTTGCGGCGCGCAGCGAATTGATCAGAAAGCGATTGTCGTTTGGATGATCAATGTTGTGGCCGGTCGGAGATTTAGTAATAGTGAGTTAAACGCAACAAAATGAACGGGGTAATTTCTTTAATTCGTTAAACGTCTATTCTTCTTGTTCGTAACAATTGAAGTTTTTATTAGGCGGATGATTATTTGGAGGGGAACACGCTGTCCCGCCGCGGCTCGGGATATTCATCTTCTCCAACACTCACCAACCTTAGTTGTTTTCCCTGCCCTTCCAAGTTCTTCGGTCACCTGACTCAGGCTGACGTCTCCGAACGTATTTGACCGGCAGCCAACATTTGGAGTAAGAGGTTCAAGGTTCCAGGTCCTAGATTCCATGTAGGTTTTACTTGAAACCTAGAACCAATCTATTGAAACAAGTTCCTCATTTTTTGGAACCCGAAACCTACTATGCATGCCTTGGAACATGAAACGTATCTTGTCATAGGTTATAGGGTCAGTTCCAAGGTCTACTCAGATTCCACCGGTATTATTAATTGAATGATTGTAATGAATTATCACATTTAATAGCCATTACTTGTTGGTACAATTCATTAACCATAACTTATATTTAGACACACATAAAATGTGAAATAGCAACAAAGTAAAAGTCTCGATCATAAAAATAGAAGCTCAAACTAGTAGTTCCAAATTATATACTCATCATCGAGCACCATGAAATACCGCAAGATCATGCGAAGACCTACACTAAGAAAAACACAAAAACTTGTTCTAGATTTTAGGTTACCGGTTTCAAGCTCGACCAACCTAGAATTTGGAACCTACACATCAACATAGGTTCCCCAATTTTTAAAACTTAAAGCCTACTGTGTATATCTTGGAACTTGGAACCGGACATATTCCCATTAGTTTGGTTCTCAGGTTTTAGGTGTTACCCTAAAACCTTGCTCACCCCTAGCCAGCATAACGATGGATTATGCGCTGATGAAAATGGAAGAATTAGGACAAGAACGAATCTTTCTGGTGGAATACAGGCACTCCGACATGGAATTTTTCTCCATCTCTCTCTCGCGCGCGTTCACATGGACACGCCTATGCACATGTGCCCTAACATGGAAACGCAGACGGACAACCACGCATATGCGTGCTGCACGCACAGTCTACGCATGCACAGATGCAGGCATGCACGAAAGCTTACGTTCCCGCTCTGTGCTGCCATTCACACAGTGGACACGCCAGATAATGCAGCAGTGCTGCATTTTTAGGTGATGCACTGGCTTGCAAAGCTTTCTTTGCCATGCATGTTTGTGTCAAATCCCAGGATTTGATCCCATTGCCCTAATGCGACTATTAAATCGTTATCATCTCGTGCTGCATTCACAAGGGAAGCAAGAGGTCATTGCCCGTGGATGCCCCGATCCTCATGTCGTTCAATTAGGCATGTCTCCGGCATTTTACCTGTCTGTTCCCTCGCTAGCTCACTCTTAGCCTTATATCTATGGTCGGTCAAGTCGTAACACAATACGTGAACTATAATTGAAGACTCTCCTTTGAAGCGCTTGCAGACCACCCGGAATGGACCCAGGCTTTTCAATGTTATCAATGGTCAATCAACGAGTGGAAAAGACAAGTTTGTGAGGGATTTGTCTAAGGATGAGATTGTCATATCAAACGAGTAGAATCTTCACTTAGAATAATCTCCTTGGTCATTGTCAATGGCCTAAACATGATGTGCCAAGATAAACACTGTTGGATTATGATTTATACTCTCCATTGACAAAAAGGCATATGGATCATGCTTGGACCTGTGAATAAATACTGAATCATCAATTGGACATGACCCTAGTATAAAGGATGTACCAGAATAAGACCGTGTGTCTTGAATTCTCTTTCTCGCTTTTGCCCTCTATTTTTCTTGTGATTATGCACTAAATCCTAACAAGCATGACCTTGTGCTTTCGAGTCTAGCAAATGGCAAAGTTCATCAATGTTTCGGAGGTCAATTCATTTCGAGGGCAAAAGATGCAAGAATCGATTGCATGGAGAGAAGAGAGCACACGCATGCGAAAGTCACCTTTGCTATGGATGGATAGAGGTTGGAGTGAAGCAATGCGATTGATCAGCATCATGAAAATTAACATTTTCAGATGCTGATCAATAAGTGAACGAGACAAGTTCGTGAGGGTTTTGTCAAAACTATGCACGTGGAATCTCTCCTAGAATAATCGCCATGGTCATTGCAATAACAAGGGTCATTTTTATATATTTAAACGAAGTCTAACTTGGGGCGAAGCTTCCTCTTCGAGTTTTGTCGTTGTTGGTATTATTAATTATTATTGTTATTAGAAAATATTTCCACCGAAAACTTTAGGTTGGATTCCCTTTCTCGAGTGAGCCCTCAAAGTAGGACTTTTCTCAAGATACCCTACAGCGTACCCCGGGGTTCCCATTGACCCTTCCCCTCCATGTGACAAGTGTTGGGAAAGTAGGGAAAGTTGTCAAAAAAGTCAAATACCTATTGTATGATAGCAAACTCAGTCTTAAATCTTTCAATTGTGCTAATTTAATCCTAGACCTTTCGTACGAAGGCCAATTCATCCTAAATCTTTTAAATGCGTCAATTGAGTTCTAAATCTTTTGAGAATTTGACAATTTAGTTATAAATCTTTTAATGAATTGCTAATATAGTATTTTCAGCTAATTTTGACTTAAAATCACTGATGTGACAATCCAGTCAGTGCTAATCATCCTATATGGTGTAGTTGACGCTGTCATGAATAATTTTTTAATTTTAATTTTCTCTTTTTCTTCATAAGGCCAACGAACTCCACCAATGACCCTCATCGGCCCCTAGGTCAGGGCATCACGAGCCCTCATGGGCCACAATGAGGGCATCATGGCCCTCACCCTAGGGCTAGTGAGGTCGAAAAAATAAAATAAAATAGTTAATTATTAAAAATTCAAAATTAAAAAAAATTAAACATTGTCCACAGCAAATCTAATCGTACCATGTAAAACAACCGACACTAATTGAACCACATTATCAGCGATTTCCAGCCAAAATTAGTCGAAAAGATTACATTGGCAACTTATTAAAAGGTTTAGTTTTGAATTGACAAATTTCAAAAGTTTTAGAATTACAGTATCACAATTAAAAAGTTTAAGACTAAATTGATAAATTCTTAACAGGCTTACAACTAAACTGGTTTAATTAAAATGTTTAAAACTAACTTGTGCATTGTATAATAGGTTTAGGAGAAAATTTTCTCAGCGAAAGTATATTCGAGTTTTCCTTTTTTTTTAGAGATATAGGGCTTAAATCGAGGGATTTTCACGAGCTACAGCATGAATAAGGATTTCAAATGCATGTGAATTCCCACAAAAATAGATAAACAAAAGAAAATTCGCCATATAGAAAATTGGTCATCGCATGGAAACTGCGTTGCATTGGATCCATCTTCCTCTTGTTCCATCCGACGCGAGCTCGACGTTGATTCCATCGAAACCAAGCTCGAGAAACTCACTCCAAATTTCAATTGTTTCAAGGACTCACTCAGTTTCTCGAACTGGATTCACAATTTCTCTCTTCTGTCTCTCTTAAATTCCACAAAGAATTTCTTGGCCATGCAATCGGGAATTTCAAGTCTATTTCACCATTCGCATGGCTTAATTCGGGGGAAATTGGTTTTTGACATGAAAGTACCCCCTACCCGACGGCCAAAAATGCGCACCCGAAGTCAAGTGGTCACCGGAAGGTGCTTCATTGGCAGCGACAAGGCGGGGGGACCATTGAAACACGGCGGTACCAATACGAGGGCTTCCGTTAGCATCTTCCCTTTCTAGTATTAAACGAAGGAATGGTAAAGTAGATGTGATTTTAAAATTGAATGTTTGTCTGGCAGAGTCTGCCTACAAGCATAGACTAGCGGCGGCTGCAAGGACCAAACTAATTCAATGGTGCTGTTGGTGGAGGGGATTTTTTGAAGTACGAGCAACAGGCCAAAACGACCTTGAGGCGACCGTGTTATATATTCACGTCACCAGATCGATGGCGAGATTGTTGCATGTGGGTTTTGAAATGGGTGGAAAATTTGACACGATCCAGCAATCCCTCGAGCTTGCGTCTGGTATAAGAAAGAGACTTTGGCAATGTGTGAACTCTAGAGGACCGCACGTTGAAGCTTGTTCTATCTTTGTTTTTATCTGGTCATGCTCATTTGATTTTTCAAATTGAAGAGGATGAGCCGTAGGTTTAAATCGTTGTGGTGTTGCTATACATACATACATATATTGGTCAGGACATATTAGAAGGGATAATCGTCTAAAAAGTCTTACAACTATTATACGACAGCCTACTAAGTCCTGAATTTTTTGAATATGGTCAATCTAATGATAAACCTTTTGACTATTTTCTAACATGGCCCTTTTTCTCAAAAATCGCTAACCGTGTCCTACGCAGTATGGTTGATGTTGGCAATCCCACAATTATGATCAATACTAACAAAGACAATTTTTACAATTTTTTGAATTTTTTTGTTTATTGACTTTTTACTTTTCCTTTCTTTTTTTTTTTCTTTTCTTTTTTTCCCACAATCCATCTTTCTTGAAGAGTGAGCAGGGTTCGTCGGGGCCTTTGTGATGGCCACAATGCCGCAGCATTCCTTGAAGTCCATTAATTAAGCTACTTTGAAACTAGTAAAACTTGGAGACCTATAACCAACTATGTTTATTTCTCATATTGTAAAGTCTAGTAAATGTTGTTTAAGTTCCTAGAATTCTTATTTAATTGTAGTTGTTTGTTTAGTAAAACTTATTTTGTCGTTTCTATTAGTCTTTTTGTTTTTCCAATGAGTCTTGGTAATTACTAATGCTTGGAAGTTTTTTGTGTGTGTAATTATGCGAATATCATTGATCAAATCAGATACAAAAACATAGGGGAATTCGCTAGCATTACAGAGAGACTAATTATGTGAGAAGATGGAGGAAGGAAGCCTCCATATAATAGCCAATAAAACATTTGCTTGGGAAGGCCTACATTTTTTGTAAAATGACGCCCTACCTCTTACAATCTATCGAATCCTAGCCAACAAAAGATAAGGCTCAGTCGACTTGTTTTGAAACTGTCTTCATTACATTCCATCCAAATGCACTAGATTATCACTAGAAAAGACAGCTTGAGGAGTTTCACCTCCAAATTTTTGCCCTTGGTGTCCCTAATCATCCAAGCTTCCAAGCTAGATGATTGGCTTGAGAACGAGAAAGTTTTCTTGTTTTGTTCTTATACCTTAGGTTGATTACCTACGAATGGCAAGTATTGCTCTTATCTCTTAGGTCGATTAACTACCGGTGGCAAGTAAACCATCAAAAGTTTCTCACTTGTATTACATCCTACTTCTCTACACTCTCTCTAGCATCATATTGGTGTTAGAGCAAGATTCAATGATTAGATGTCATTGACATAGACCAAATGTTGAGTCTTCTACAGCTCAAGAAAGAGACCTATGAGATGTGGAGGTGGATGATTTTAGGAGACAACTGCAACAACTATAGGGGCATTTGTAATGTTTCGAAGTTCTGAAATGTGATGATTTGCGTCATGATTCAAAAGATGCTCTCTTTGATGAAGAGGATGTCAACCCCTTCTTTGGTAGTCGAAATCATACTCCAAGTGAGAAAGGCCTTCCTCGACATAGTATGACATCAATATCAAAGATCCCATGGAATTCAACAAGATTCTTTTGTGAAGGTTGAAATTCTTGAATTTGAAGGAAAGATGTAACTTGATTTATATATATGGATTGACTACACATTGTAGAAAGAGTGGACTACAAAGAAATACCAAATGATCGAAAGGTGAAGCTAGTTGCCATCAAGCTCAAAAAGATGCATCTACTTGGTGGGAGCACTTGAAAATGCAAAGAGCTTGTGAAGGAAGAAGCCATATTGTAACTTAGGAAAAGATGAAAGAATTTAAGAGGGAGTTCTTACAAGAGGACTACTGTCAAGATATCTTCCTCTATCTTCACAATTTCAAATAAAAGGAGTTGTTCATGGAAGAATATACAACAAAATTTGATCACTTCAGAATACTTTGTGATGTTTCTCAACCGGAGGAGTGAACTATCCCCCTCCACCTTGGTGAACTTTGACTAGAAATCAGTAATGTTGTATAACTACAACCTTGTTGGACTTATAATAATGTTGTCAACTTGCACTTAAGGTGGAATAACAACTTAAAGAAGCACATGGTAGTAGCTCTCGGTCTTGGAACAAAGAAGGGTATTCCAAGGGTAAGAGTGCCTCTACTTCTAATACTAGGGTAGCCACTTCAAAGTCGCTACCTAAGAATAATGAAGCATCAAGTATCAATCGCTTTAACTCACTCAAGTGTTTCAAGTGCCAAGGGTTTGGACATATTGCCTATGATTGTCCAAATTGTAAGATTGTCTCTCCAATATAAGAAAAGCTTGAAGAAAAGAAACATGAAGGGTCGACTAGCTCCAATGAAGAATTAGAGCTAGGAGATGAAGTTGTCTATGGAGATTGAGGGTAGTCTATAATCCTCTGTTGGGTCTTGAATGTTATTCCTAGTGAAAATGTTACATGGCTTCACAACAACATATTGTATACTAGATGCAATTCTCATGGAAAGGTGTGTAATGTTATCATTGATGGAGGAAGCTATGAAAACATACTAGCTATAATAACGGAAATTAAGTCACAATTCAAGATGGAGAAAACACCCACAACCTTACAAGCCCTCTTGGCTTCACAAAAGGAATGTGGTAAGAATTGATAAACGATGTCTTATTTAATTCTCCATTGAAAAAAATATAATGATGAAGTATGGCATGATGTTGCCCCCATGGTTGCTTGCCATTTGCTTCTTGAGAGGCCATGGCAACTATATAGGAAAATTAAGCATGATGGATTCACAAGTACTTACACCTTCAAGAAAGATGGAATTAAAATCACCTTGGATCCTTCCAAAAACAAAGAATACCCTTGAACATCTAGTGAGGTGGAAAATAATTTACTCTCTAAATATGAAGTTAATTGTGATGCCTCTAATGTGGGAATTGATGCAGTTCTTAACTAAATAGGAAAGCCCATTGCATTCTTTTGTGCAAAATTGAATAATTCCCATAAAAATTACTTATGATAAGGAAGTTTATGTTATTATTAGAGCTTTGGATCATTGGCAACACCATCTATTGTTCAAGCAATTTGTTCTCTATTTAGGCCATGAAGCCTTGAAGTACATAAACACTCATAATAAACTCAACAATCGGTATACCAAGTAGGTAGAGTTTCTTCAAACTTTCACTTTTCTTATCAACATAAAGCTAGAACTCTTAATCGAATGGTGGATGCTTAAGCCATCGGCATTCCTAGCTATCCATAATGCAAGTGAAGGTTTTAGACTTTAACATGATCAAGGAGCTTAATGAAGATGATCCAAACTCTGGGAAGATTTGGAAAGATTGTTTAAAGGGTTCAAATCAACAATTCTTGTTGCAAGATGGATTTCTTTTCAAAATTACTTGTTTGTGCATACCAAGAAGTTCTCTAAGGAAGCAATTATGAATGGAGCCCATAGTAGAGGACTAATCAGTTATTTTGGAAGCTACTAGATGTTTTCTCTTGTTAAAGAAAATTTTTATTGGCCTCGAATGGAGAGAGATGTTATGAGACAATGTTCAATGTTGACTGCATTATTTTAGCAATGTTCAATGTTGCGGATCTCTCTCCCTACTATCGAAAGTTTCTCACTTGTATTATCTCCTATCTCTCTACACCCTCTTCGGCATCAACCCACGAGTCTCTTCCTGAATATTGAGAAATGCATCAAGATTCAAGATTGCACCATAGCAGATTAAAGAAGAAAAAGGGGTCCAATTAAAGCCGCCACGTTTTCTGCGTGTTTATTTCCTTTAAAGTTGTAAAATGACAAAGGAATAAATATGGTATTTAATTAGTATTTATGATATTGCCGTCGTTTTCTTTTATAGAGGAACCCCAAGGAAGGGTAAAAATGGGAGCTATTGAGGGAATAAATATTATAATGGGGAAATAAATGTCAGAGGAAAGTGCTAAACGAGCTGGATGGAATTGTTTGAACCAAATATAAATTTGCTAAAAGGAGGTGCCCCATGACTGCTACTAAGCCCTAGGGATTGCCCAAGGTTGATGATCCGAATCCACAAATTGAGCGAGGACATATCTACACATTGAGCGAAGACGAATACGCTTATAGCTTTGAACAGTCGAAGCTATTATAACTAAAAGAAATGGATGTGAATTAAGGTTACCAACTAAGTAGCATCGACATCGACACATGATATGCGACACGACACGACACACCAACATGTTATTTTTATAAAAACAGAAAATTTTGACATGTGATGACACGTTCAATTTTAAATATATAATTTTTATATATTCATGATAAATTATCATTTTATGATTATTCTAATCAAGTTAAATTTATTCAAATTCACAACTAAATAAATAAGAGCATAGAAATGAATTTACACTAAAAATATTAATCCACCATTTGTTAATATCATTCATTGATCAATTTGACAAATTCAACTCCATTCCAATAATTCATAAAACTTGGAGAAAAAAAACAAGCAATCTACAATCTAGACTCGCGTGTTAAAGTGTGTCAGAAGAGGAGAAAAAAGACTTGAGAGGTATGAGAAGTAAGTCAGAAGAAAAGAAAAGATTAGTTTTTCTTTTTTCTTCCCATTTATTATTTTTATTATTTTTATTATTTTTTGCTTTTTACATATTTTCATTTTCACCCATCTTTTATCTAAAAATTTTAATATTGATCCCATACATGTCAAAATTCCAAATTTGCATGTTGGAATTCCGAACTCAAGTGTTGGGAAAGTTAATCAAATATCAAATTTTTCAACACGTGTTGATCAAGTGTCGAAGAGTATTTAATACATGTTAAAGTGTCCGACATGATACGAAGGCTTTTAGAGATGATCAATGCTTCATAGGTTGCCAACAAAAGTGGAGCATTTTGAGCCACGTAAGATTGGGAATATTTTTTTTTTTAAAAGTCTTAAATTTATTGTATTTGTGCTAATTTAATTATAAACCTTTCAATTTGGTCAATTTAATTCTAAACATTTTGACAATTTGTTGATTCAATTATAAACATTTTAATTGTATCGATTTAATACTAAGTTTTTTAATGAATTACCAATATGGTTATTTTAGCTAATTTTGGTAAAAAAAAATTACTAACTTAGCGGTCCAATCAGCACCAATTGTTCTATATAGCATGGTTGATAGTGACGTGGATACTTTTTTAAATTTTTTATTGATTTTTCTTTTTCTTCTTTTATATTTTTCCTTCACAAGACTAGCAAGGCCATCAACAACTGGGTGAGTGTCAACGACCCCTATTGAGGGGCTAGGGCACAAAGTCCTCGACGGCCACAAGTGAGGGCTCACAATGCCCTTGCTAACCTTGCTATGGTTGACAAGGGCACTGCGAGCCCTCATATGCCACAGCAAGGGTGTCATGTAGGGTTGTGCAACCGGACCGGGTTTACCCGGAATCCGGACCGGACCACCCGAAAAATAGGGTCGGGAATCGGTTCCCGGTTAAACCGGTCCAGGTACAGGTTCCAATTTTTGGGAACTGGTTGAAACCGGTTCGGGAACAGGGTCCAAGCAAAGACCCACCCAGAACCGGACCGGTTTTGAAACCAGTTTTTACCCTGTTAAAAAAAAATATTTTTTCTCTGTATAATGCTTTTGAGTCTCTTTGTCTTCGAATAAATATTAAAAAAAGAAATATTTTCTCTAAATCAAATTAAGAGATAATTGTTTTGAAAAAATTGTTAAAAAAAACTGTTCTCATGAATTATTTTTCTTTTTTAATGATCCCACTTTCAACTATTATTATAGTCGTAGGACAAATACTACTAACTATTGTAGCACTAATTCTCAGTCCAATTCAAGAAAGATGTCCTCTTAATAAGAGCTTTGTCACATACACACAAGTAAGCACATTAGGTCATATTAGAAGTATTTGTGGGAATGAGACTAATATTAGATCCATATTTGTTGCTAATGCTTATGCATTCTTAGGATTTTTGCTTTGTCTTATAATGTTAGGAGAATTGCGTTGTTGTTTTTTCGCTAATTAATGTAAAATTCGAAACCGTATAGAATATTGAACGATGGCAAAACAGGTGTCAATGAAAACAGGGTTGACCTTGTTCCCGGACCGGAAAAACAGGGTTGGGTCCAAAACAGGGTTCAATAAAAACAGGGTAGGGTACATGATCTAGAAAAGAGGAACCGGTTATAACAGGATCGGGTACAGGGTCCAGGTTTGAACCCTACCCACCCTGGACCCGATCACCCCTAGTGTCATGGCCCTTATATCCCCAAATCTAGTGAGGGAGTTGCGAGCCCTTGCAATCAATAATGAGGGCATCGCAGCCCTCACCTACCCTCGCTGTGGTCAAAGAGGGCCTAGGCAAGGCTTGCAACCATTGCCCCATGGTCGACAGCCTCACTAGCCTTGTGAAGAAGAAAGGAAAAAAGAAGAAGGAAAGAAGGTAAATAAAGTAAAATAAGTCAATAAAAATTAATAAAAAGTTCGAAAAATATTTAAAATTTTGCGTCAGCACTAGTATGTCAAATAAGATGGCTAGTAATACTTAGACTACCATGTTAGTGATTTCAACCTAAAATTAGCCAACATAACTACATTGATAATTAATTAAAATGTTTAGGACCAGATTAGTAAATTGTCAAAAAGTTTATGATTGATTGGAACAATTAAAAAGTTTAACACCAAGTTAACAAATTATCAAAATGTTTAGGACTATATTAGCAATATTAAAATATTTATGATTGAATTGACACAAATATAATGTGTTTGTGACTTTTTTTGTAGTTTTTCCCGTGAGATGCGGTAGTTGTTCATGTCAACTGCTGCCAGTGGAGGCAGCGATAAATCGAGAAATGAGCACTCAGGATACAAATTAATAATATTATATACAAATACGAGGATAAATTGAAAAGATCAATATGGTCTGCCAACTCATTTTTGTTTAGGAAGCCCCACTTTTTTATTATTTTTTGTAAAACAATATAGATAAAAAAAAAAATAGACAGTCTCGTATACTTCATTTTTAAACTTTCGATAACCGAATCCTCATATTTAAACTATAGTTTTCAAGCATGTATGGTAAAATATACAAAAAGGGTCGAATTGCATTATCATAATATAGTGCAGAAAGGTGCTAAAAAGCCTTCATGATAGTCAAGAATAAGCATGTTGCTGTTAGTTATCTTCTATTAGTATCTTCTACTCAAAGGGTTTGTATTCATCATGCAATAATGTTTCCATCAGCAATTAATTATCCTCATTCCAAAATTAATAAAAGTCTTGTCATCGAGTGTTTTTGAGATACTTGTTAACTACCAAACAAAAAAATATTTATGATTGTAATGCAACGATCGTGCATAATACGAGAAAAATTTATCATTTTTCAATGCTCCAATGATGGGTAGGTTAATAAAAGTTAGCTGGCACACTTCTGAAGAAATCAAAAACGACCAAATCCTGAGGAAGAGATATTTTTCTGCCTCTTGTTATGTTGGACGAAAATTATGATGAACAATAAGGTGAATTATGAAGCTCATTATAGTTGCATTATTTGGATTTGGATTGAGAAGCAAGGAAGATTGGTAGGTAGACATGACTCCAGTTCCCGTCAAGCTTTGACGATTCATGTGTGCGCTCCCATTCTCTTCGCCCAAAATGATAGAAGTCTCCTCCAATCCCAACTTAGTAGCAAATTTTGGTGGAAACTTACTTGTCAATTGTTCCTTTCTTCTTCTTCTTTTCTTTTCTTGGAGGGGAAAATTTTTCTCCTTAAAAGTGAAGGGATAAACGGATGGGTTATTTTACCAAGAAATGGAATAATCAATTACAAGTTCTTGATAATTTACAATCCATTAGTCAAACAAATACCATTTGTCACCTAAACCAACCTCTAAGTGGAAGGCCAAAGACACAAAATTGAGGGCAGAAATCGAATTGAAGATCAAGGTAATGATGATGGTGATGAGTTTTGGTAAAATTAGGAGATTGGCATGTGAACATGGAATTTGATTAACTCTGATCGTCGACCGTGCAACTATTGCACAAGATACTACCTCCGGACAGAGTGTGTCTCCAAAACTGACTTAGGAAAAATTTCAGCCCCGGACCAAGTAGACAAGCTTGGTTTGTTCCTATCCCGACAAGATGGCGAACCAGGACGAGCTATTGGGAAGTCGAAATTGGCAAAACATAGTTTCTTATCCTAACCGGTTCGGGGTCCAAGGTGGGCTGTCCAGACACCAAAAGATGGGAACCAAGAATCAAACTTCAATCCAAAACAAACAGGACCCCAAAAGAAGAAATCAATATAGAAAGAAAAAATGTTGGCCGAATTTGGCAGTCTTAGAAGACAGCATTGCAGTCCTCCAGAATCAAGATCGGATCAGAATGCGATGGAGCAAGGGAAGGCAACATCATCCGTAAACGGCACGGCGTTTCTCTCTCGGTCTCTGAACTCTTTCTTATCCTATTGACAGTCGCAGCACAACTACAACCCCCCTTGAAAATAGGGAAATGCCAAAGATTTGCGAACGAAAGGGCATGTGGGTCAGAATTGCAGCGGACGCAAAAGGGGTCAAGGAGGCCCAAATGCCATGGCTTTATCTGGGCTCTCTCTCTCTCTCTCTCTCTTGAATCTTGATTCGATGCCTTTAACTTTGCTTTTACGGACCCTCTTTTGTTTCCTTTTTCGTGATAGTAGTGCCTTGTCGACGACATGCTAGTTTTTCTTAGGAAAACGCTTAGATGACTTCACCGTTGCTTTGCCAAGAGTAAATGTGCACTCTTGACCCCATATTTCAAGCTGGATGACTTGTTTGTCCGGTTTCCTTGGAAGGATTTTGAGCGGGATTTGAATCCCATCGCCTGGGATTTCATTAATTTTTGTTATATGGGAATCACAGTTCGTTTTTCGAATTTAGTAAGTTGTTTTGAAGTTGTCCCCACTGATATTGAGTTAGTAAATCAAACAAAATTGTTCATTTCTCTCCTCCATAAAATGCCTGCAATCGTTTACTAATTAAACTGAATCATTAATTGATCAAATGTCCAATAGCGTGTTGTTTTTGAAGTGATACTAAAGGCTTAACATGCGCCTTTAGCTCAAAGCATTTGCGGCAACGTCTAATTCGCAACAACAATGAATTCACATAGAAAGAATACAAATTTCGCCTTCTCAATTCAGTTTTACAAAAAAAAAGTCATCTACGAATGGAAGGTTAACAAGAAAATAAGTTCAATGTGGTCTAATTCTAAATAACTCTAAATAAGGCCAAATTAAAAAAAGAAAACACGACAAACTTAATCAAGAAAAAAGATCTAGTAAAGTTTCCATTCACTCCTCAAATGAGTTTCATATTTAAGTAGTTATTCAAAAATTTCAAAAGAAAAAGTTTATTCAATGCTATTCTTATTTTCATATAATTCTCAAATTTTTACCTGACATCTTTACAAGACGTAAAAATCGAAACTCACACCTGCAACTAAATATCTCAATTCCACATTTTAAGAAGATGGGGATTCAAACCCTCCATCCATCTTTCTTAGGTGAGAAGGATGGCTACTAGGGCAGATCTCGAGGTTAAATATGAAAAAAAGAAAAATTCACCAGCACTAATTAGTTCTTATGGGTTTTACTTCCTGTTTTCAAGAAAGAAATGGTGTTCCATATTTCCGTCTAGAAACAGTCCCCGGTTGCCAATTTGCAATGTCAATGGCACTCTGCGGTAAAAAAATGCACCGTTATTCACAAGGGAGGGATAACGGTGCCGTTAGCTTCGCCAAGGTTCTCTTTCCTTCCTCTTTTTTCTGTCTCTTCAGTTCTTGTTATAAATTAGCCAACGCACATATCCCCATTGCTCTGTCCATCGCTCTGTCCTGCAACTTATTCATAACCACCTACCCCTCCTTTCTTGGCTCCTTCTTATTAGGTCACCGTCTCTCTCTCTCTCTCTCTCTCTCTCTCTCTCTCGTCGGCGACTTCTTTTCCACGCGCAAAGATGGCGTCCATCTTGAAGCTCTGCGCCGTGTTCATCGCCGTCTCCTTGGCCTCTGTTTCTGCCGACCCGGACCTCCTTCAGGATGTCTGCGTTGCTGATCTCGCCTCAGGTAATTAGTTTTTGCCCGTCTGTTCTTCCTTTTCTCTTTTAGATGATGGGACGAATTCTTGAATCCGGTCAGGTTTTGCGCAAAAGAGAAAGAGAGCTTTCCTTTGTTAGATTTACAGGAGAAGAGAAGCTCAAAACGAGAAAGAAAGACTGAACAGAACCCACCATTTTTTATTTTTGTTTTTTGTTTTTGTTTGTTGGTTGCTTGAGAATGATGTGTTGACTTGCTTTTACTCGTCAGTCATCCAATCTTCTCACCTAATTGCATTATTAAAATGATATGATTGAATCAAACGACCCCATCATTTGGATTATGATTTATCTTGCTTTGTGCATTTCCCAATGCCGAATTATTTCGTGGCCTTTTACTGTTCTTGGCAGCTATGATCACTTTCCTTTCTCCTTCTGACGTATCATCAGTTCATTACCCTCCAAATCACCTCACCTGTCCTTTTCCTTTGTTATCTTCTTTCATTGGGATCACAATGTACCTCCGGGAATCTATTTAGTACAGATTTCAAATGATTGTACGACATCCCTCTTCTTTAATTGGTTAAAACAGAGTATGGGACATCAAGTTTGTCTACATTGATGAACTTTAGCAAGCCGGTCTGCACTATAGGAACTTGTTTCTGGCCTAAAACATGTTATTGTAAATTAAGAGATCGGCCTTCTGAATTTGTAGACCAATTGTTTAGACTGTAGCTAGTTCCAATATAGGACGATTTTCATTACATCGTTGGCCTTGATTTTGAAAATGTGATTGAACTGACCAAAACATTTTTTTGGCTATTGATTTGAATGGCCAGGAGTGAAGGTCAATGGATTCGCGTGCAAGGAGACCTTTAACGCGACGGACTTCTTCTCCGAGGCGCTGGCCAAGCCGGGGCTGACCAACAACTCGATGGGGTCGCTGGTGACCGCAGCCAACGTCCAGAAGATCCCGGGCCTCAACACCCTCGGCATCTCGCTCTCGCGTATCGACTACGCCCCGGGTGGCCTGAACCCGCCCCACACCCACCCGCGCGCCACCGAGATGGTGTTTGTGCTCGAGGGCGAGTTGGACGTGGGGTTCATAACCACCGCCAACGCCCTGGTCTCCAAGTCCATCAAGAAAGGTGAAATCTTTGTGTTCCCTAGAGGCCTTGTCCACTTCCAGAAGAACAACGGCAAGGTGCCCGCCGCTGTCATCGCCGCCTTCAACAGCCAATTGCCTGGGACTCAGTCAATCGCTGTCACGCTGTTCGCCGCCACCCCGCCGGTGCCGGACAACGTGCTGACCAAGGCATTCCAGGTGGGCACCAAGCAGGTTGAGAAGATCAAGAGCAGGCTTGCCCCTAAGAAGTAACCGCAGTTTATTGCAATGGAAGTTTTATTCGTTCAAATCCAATGGGAAGAGGCTCTTTTTATTTTTGCATGAATTGTGGGGGGATATGTGAATTTAGTGTTTGATCCAAAAAAGAAAGAAAAGAAATAAGAAATAAACTGATATATTAAGTGATTCAAGAAAGACCATGTGTATAAATCTTTTCCCTTGTTAGTGTTGTGTCACCATCTACGGTAGAAGTAGATGGACAATCAAATAAAAGCAGGGATGTCATTGAATTCAATACAATCACATATACATGGGTGTGATAGATCACTTCATGGGCAATTTCATTCCTTGTTCTGTACTCTCTTGTCCTCTGTTGTGCAAGATCTAATTTAAGACAAGCATAAATTAGAGGCAATGCAATGATCCAATTTGACGAGAGTGAAAACCGTTTGCTGAGACATGGGCTTAGACAAAGAACAGCTCTTAACATACTTCTAGGATGATCAAATGGACAAAAATGAATCAAATTTCACGTCAAAAGAAAGAGAGCATTCCTGAAATTATATATGTGAAACTAGAAGTAATTTATAAGAGGTACCTTTTGACGTAAAGGTACCGTTTATTGAAACTCCAATGTTAAGTGTGTTTAGATTTAAGTGTTATTAGGATTGGTGATCCCTTGAAAAGATGCCCACTTATATATTAAAGGACAAAATGCTCAGTATAAAAAGTAAATAACTTTAACTAAGTTACTTTAGAAATGTGACAAATGATTAATCCTTACACTATGTTCTAGAAATGAAATGCCTAGATTGTCTCTTTGCCCATTACACCCTAACTAATAACAAAACATCGTAGGGGAGTTGGAGGAACTTGTCTCGTGTTGTTGTTGTTGTTATTATTTTATTGGGTTCAAGTTGCAAGATATTGATTTTTTTTTTTTGTCGAAACAAGATATTAATAATGCGGATGGTACACTTATTGGGGTCTTTAAATTCAGCGTGCCCAACATTATGACCAGTGACTATATCTATGTCTACCCGTACCTTAAGTCATTTTTTTTGGCCCACACATTGAATGTCATTGACTTGTTCAAATTTTTTCTTTCCATTCTTGGCCCACATAATGTTAATGGTTTTTTTATTTGAAACGTGGTTGATGGGGGAAGAAAAAAAGACATTTCTATGTATGGTGTTGGATTCATTACAACCTTGGTTGGGAGGTAACTTTCAGGCGTTTTCATGAGAGCCATTTGACGGGGTCTTGGTGATCTCTAGGAGCCAAAATATAGTGGGCATATTCTTCAGCAAGTGGGCTCTGAGGTTGAGCTGGATGACATGATGTCAACCTTGGATAATTTAGAATGATTATCTCGATCTAAAATCAAGTACAAAGAAGAGATGTTCTTATGGGCTACAGTTTTGCCACGTATAGGTTGAAAAATAAAAAAGAAAATTAAAGAAAAAGATGGAAAGACAGAAGAATCTAATCTATTTATAACGACACCTTGCTGACAAGAGGGACCAAACGAGCCGTTTAGTCTCCATCTTTGCAATAAAAGATTTCTCTGCTTGAGAAAGCTAAGCATGGACTAATCAGTATTATACCATCGTGCTTGCATGGGCAACTCCAGCTGATCCAGCAGCCACTGAGCAAGAAAACACCTTTGCACCAGATGGCTTTCGTGAATTGTCAGAAAACCATGCTTAGGTAAAAGAAATAGTCAGAAAACTCCATATTTATATATCATCCGCCAGCTATCAACAGAGGAAGAGTCAGTGAAAGGAATTAAGCAAGAAGCTGAGATAGGGCATCTTGCTCATTAAAAAAATGTCACCTTGCAATGTGCAAGTACAATAAGGGGTGATCCCATACTTTCAAGGCAACTGCTGTGATCTTTCTTGTAGTTAATAAGTTCCTCTGAGGGGTTTGATTTTAACTATTATTCTTTATTGTTTGGAATCAAACATTGCATATGGACCTGTGCAATTGAGCCGTTACTGTCTGCAATTGCCACTACAACATGGTGAAAGCAGAAGTGCAAAATGGTCTTCGATTATTTGTCCTCATTGCACAACTATGCAATCTTGACAAGCCACGTTATCTCTCGGACTAATAGTAGCCGTGCAGTATCAACTCCAGAAAACAACTGAAAAAATATATTCAACATCTTCAATTAGCATCATTGATCAAAAACCCAGAAGACCAATCAGTGTCAACTAAAATGCATAACGATCAGAGTCCTGCATTGTTTCTCCTGTTACAGTATTTTGGCTATCACAATTCAGGTGTAAGTGCCCATGAATGGCGCAAACCAAAATTAACTTCAGTGTGGACGATCCTACTTCAGCACAGATTGTTGCCTGCCATCTGGAATGGCTATCAAAACCATGGGCTTCGAGGGTCTAACGAATGGAACGTCACATCTGAAATAGCCCTTCCTCTCCAGCTGCATGATCTCGCCATGTTTCAGATTCCTCATGTTTGAATCCCCGATTGCTGCTGTCACCTTCTTTGTACTCAGGTTCAGGACATCAAGAAAATCTTCCCCTTCTTCCAGCTGCGCATTTGCAAAATTCAGGAAGCTTTAACTAAAGTTCAATAAGTTTTTAACCAAAGTTCAGTATCTGGATTCCCTAAAAAGTAGCATATTTTGGTATCATATCTGATGTCATTTTCACAATTTAGCAGCTGTTTCAGCATTTCTAAAAGCATGCCTTCATGTCACGTGAATAAAGAGAAGATTGAGCAATCAACCAAGTTAAACCAACACAAAAGTGAAAAGTCTATGACAGGTCCACGTCCCTGTCTAAATCTATCCTCCATTCCTCAAATACATGTGGAAGAACTGCCACCTAACAAACTATGATTATAGTTTGCAGATACTTATCTTGTCAGTTTGAGAATCAAATGAGGCATTTGTCTATACATAATAACATTCACTAGGAGGAGTGCTTTAAGAATGATCCGAATGCCATGTAGAACTTCTGGTTCAACTACGTTTCTTACTAGCACTTGCAAAAGCTAACTAGCACATGACAATATCAAAAAAAAAATCATAACCATAAAGAAAGCTGAAAGCAGAAGCTAAACCAAGTGGAAAGAAGAAAAGGGCCCAGCAGTCTAACTGACACAACATACCTTCTTCTTGGTAATTAGATAGTCAAACTCAACCAATGAGAGATTAACCATTTCATTTGTCTCGGGAAGCCATGTGAGCTTCAACTTTGTGGTTTTCACAGATCCTTCAAGGTGCAGAACCCCTGTTAACTGCATGATGTTCCCATCCTTGTCCTTTTCAATTCCCTTGACTATAGCATTTCCCCAGTCCATCAGGGTTATTTCCTCACCCACTGAGATGCACTCGGCATCCGCATGGTCTAACCATATCTTCTTCGTGTAAGTAGTAGCCTTTTCTCCAGCACCTTCATATTTCTTGTGCCTTGGGATGATTCGGACAAAGGGTGTCTCAGGACCATCAACTAAGTGTAACAACACCCGCTGCTCTTCAATAACAGCAGTATGCCTAGGGCAAACAGGATCTACAATCCTTTTATTGATGCTCCAAAGCTTATCCCATTCCATAAGGTTAAGATTCTTTGACGCACCCTGAAATGAAAACAAACATTATCATGCAACAAGTTGAGTGCCTAGTTTGTAAAACATTTGTACTGAAATCCTTTTTTCATTTCAATGGTAAATAAAGACTCATTGAGAAGGTAAAAAGGAGTATTGCCCTTTATACAAAATAACTTCAGAAGAGAAGTCACCCATAAACAAAACTATGAGCACGAGAACTATTTTAACATTTCCAGGGAAAATAAAAAAAGCTGTATGGTTGAGCTTTCACACCCTACTGAAAAATGAAGAATATGAAACCAATTATCATTAAAAGAATCCAAGAAGATGCAATTCCTAAAATATTTCTAATACTTGCCTGTGAAAATCATTTAGAACCTCAAAGTCTAAGGTAATAACTAACAACTTTCACTAAGACATGATAAAAGCTTTGGTGACAAAATGTATTTTTTTACCTGCTCGAGAATAAATTGAATCAGTGCCTCAATTTTGAGACCTCTACGGACAATCCCCTGGACTGTTGGAAAGCGAGGATCGTCCCAACCATCGACTTTTCCATTTTGGACAAACCAGAGAAGCTTACGCTTGCTGAGAAGTGTATAGACCATATTTAACCTGCTAAATTCATAAATGTGGACTTTCCTCAAGCCCATATCCTCTTGAATGCGGTAATACTGTGCATTCCGATCATGGTACTCACTAGATCGGAGTGCATGTGTTATTCCTTCTATAGAATCAACAAAAGGACATGCAAAATCATAGGTGGGGTACAACTTGTACTTGTCACCAATGCGATGGTGGGGCATTGGGTGGCAACGGTAATACACTGGATCTCGACAAGATTTGTTTGGATCCTGCATATCAAGTTTGCCTCGAAGGCAACACTGCCGACCCCTTTCAGATGCCTCCGTCATTTCTTTCCACAGTTTCAAGTTCTCCTCTACACTATTACTCCTACATTTTGATTCCACACCATCCATCCTCATTTTCTGCATTTCCTCCCTGGGTGTATCATCTACATATGCTTTACCCTCGCGGATCAACTTTTCAGCCATTTCCATCAACTGTGGGAAATAGTCCGACGTATAGGTCACCCTATCATACTTAATATCAAGAGTCTCAATATCCTTCAAAATGTTGTCCACAAACTCATTGCTTTCTTTTGCAGGATTTGTATCATCAAAACGCACAATCACCTTGCCTTGGTACCGTTGAGCAAAATACTGATTCATGAGTGCCGCTTTGGAGTGCCCTATGTGAAGATAGCCACTAGGTTCCGGTGCAAATCGCAGGCACACCTTTCCAACTTCAGCATCAGGAAGATCTACTTCAGCTGATGACCTGTTACTTCCTTTCCCCTTGTCAGACACATCTCCATTAACACTCTTTGATTGGTTACTGGGACCCTGTTTTGCGGCTGCTGCTTTCCCTGAACCTTTCTTGCCAACATATGTTGTGATAATTGCATCTAGGACATCATTGTACTCAGAATATATCGAATTGAACCATCGTACTAGATTTTGGTACTTCTTTGACTTCCTCAAACTTTCCCAACGGAGCCCAACTCCTGCAGAACATTTAAATTAGGACTATCAATGAACACCACATGTAAAAAAATAAACATTAATGTGACAAAGCCACATGAAGGCACTCACATGCAAATAATGCAAACAGAAAGTTCAATGCAAAAGGACATTAAATGACCCTCATATAATGGTTGTTAAACTCAACAGATTTTGACTGCGATAGTGGACAGTAAAACATTACTCTATGCTCGAGAACCTGGATACTCTAAACATTCATAGTTAAAAGATTTCTCCTAATGTCTTGCCGCTTGGAAGTAGACCATCAGACATCATGATTCATACAACAATATTTTATTAAATGAGAATGGCAAACAGAATCAGTACCTGCAAGACCAGACCAGATTGCTATATCTGCTATAGTCAGAGAATGACCCACCAAAAATGTACGCTTTTCCAGATACTCGTCCAAGTATTTACATGCATTTTCGAATTCAGAACCAGATGAAAGAATGGGGGCATAATCCAGCCACTTATCAACCTGATGTCAATTAATAAAAGGAAAGATGTGTCTGTCAGCTTATATTATGTATATCGCACATACGGGGATGAATGAATAAAAAGACTTAATCTAGAAGAAGAAGGATCACCTCGCTGGATTCAGATTCGGTGCTCCCATATAAACCTCGAGTCTTGGACACACTACCAATGTGGCGGAGGAGAACAGATGTCCCGAGCAACTTATCCCTAAAACAACAGGATGGTCAAAAGTGAACATGAAAGACAATTCTAGCAAAGCCTCCATGTAGATAACAACAGCAGAAAATTAAACCACCAAATTGTACGCTTCTAAACCACATAGTGAACTTTCCAAAGCACATTCCATATAATCACACGCAACTCAACCATTTGTAGGATGGCCAGGACTAGACCACTCGAGATTCATTCCGGATGCATTTATCGGTGCCTAAAAGAACAGGACAATGAATTCCCCGTATCCTCAACTATATCCTACTAGCCTAAGACCAGATTCTGATCTCGATTCTATCACCGGGGACACCGAACAAAATGCCGCAACTGGAAGAAACCTGATGAACTGAACAGTACCAAAACCAGAGAAGGAATGAAGCAAGAACAATGCGGGGAAATGGACCCAGAGAGCAAATCGCTAGAGCGAGAGAGAAAGACGGCATACCCATTAGAGCAGAGCAAAAACGGAGGCGACCCAGAAGGGAGAGAGGAGTCAAGGGGCAGAGGAACGCCGGCGAGCTTCGCCGCCGCGATGGCCGGAGAGAGGAGGGCAGTCGGCCGCGAAAGACAGTTGCGCGATCTCCATCTCGCAGGCCCTCGCTCAAATCACATGAAACGGAACGAAGGGAGGTGGTGATGTACCCAGATCAAAGCTCAGAGCAGCTCGGAGGGAAGGAAGGCGGTCGGTGCGCGCAGTGTCGGAGAGGCGAAGAGGGGGCGAGTAGGGTTTTATAGAATCCTCTCTCCTGTTCGTGGAATTGCTGTGTGCATCCAACGCTAACATGCGGAGGAAGTCTCAAACGACAGCAATGGAGCCCATTGGATTTTTTCCAATTTTCTCTGGTTTTCTCATTTTTTACATTTTTTTTCCATCTCTTTGTGCTCAAGTTTGGCTTTACTTTCCTGTTGAATTTCTAGGAAAACTCTGTTTTTCTAAGAGGAGGAGAAATAAGGGAGGAATTCTCTAGTTTCCAAGACTTCGATCAAATAAATTAAAGGGTTTAATATCATAAAAAAATTTAAATTAATACATTTATAATAAATTTACCACAAACTGATTTTTTGACTATAGAAAACCTCAAAATGATCTATTTGTAATAAAATTTACCCTTTGTTGACTTCCGGAAAATTTAATTATTAAATTTGCCAACCTAGGTAACACTAGTGATGTGCATATGGAATCCATAGGGCAAATATTACGAAAAATTCAAACCGGTACATTTGTGATAAATTTCATGATAATCCTATGATAAATTTAATAATTTACTAATTTGGGATAAATTTGGGATTTTTCGTGACATTCATTCTAGGATTTCTACATGAACTTGCCATGTTGTCATATGTCATTTACATCAAAAAATTTGATGGAAGTTAATAGATAATTTGGGATTTTTGGTAATTAAAAATAAGTTTGAAGTAAATTTGTCATAAGTATGTCGGTTTTAGGGATTTTTTATAGTGAAAAATTAATTTATGATAAATTTCACATATATACCAATTTGGGTTTTTTATGGTCAAATTTGTTACATATTTTTATTAGTTTAGATTTTTTTATGGTAAAAAATTAATTTCAATAAAATTTATCACAAGTATACCAATTTGGGATTTATGGTACCATTAACCCTAAATTAAAATCTCATCAATGAATTTCCCCAAAACACTTACTAGTCATACCAATAGGGCTAATTTTTTGTTTTCTTCCGTACAAGAATTACACACAACTTGAAATAGATAGAGCTTAAGAAACGATATTATTTTTTCTCTATTGGGATGTTTTGTTAGCAAAATCCTTTTAAACTTATATATTCGGATAGGATTTTTGCAATTTGGGTTTTAGTTCAGAATGTTGATTAAAACGGTTTAATTCAAGAATGCTAGAAATGACGTTCAAATTAATAAATGAAAGAAATCACTTTGGGTTGGGAATCAAATATAGGAGGTGGATTTTAAAGGGCCCCCGTTTGGAATATATGTAGAATTCGAAATTCTTAGGCGGCATTCTATTTAGGAAATTTTTGACCTAAAAAATGAAATTATTTAGAAATCAAATCTCTAGGCCACAAACCTTTCCTCGTAAAATGGAAAAATAAAAATTCGAGAATTGATTAGCTAATTTTTTTTTTCGGAAACTATCCTCAGCTTGTTTACCTTTTTACAGCATCATTATATTTGCACATTCATACATGTAAGCAGCACAAACAAAACAATTTCCCTTAGAACTATTTTCTTTCCTCACATATACCTTCTCAATATGAAAAAAAAAAAGGAATTATTTCATTTACTTCCTTTCTGTTCATTTTCATTTTTCTTGCAACTAAAATTTTCTCCACCTCCTAAAATATTGGTCCAGACACCACGTCAAGAAAGGTAACATGGTTAAAGAATTCAGTATATCCACTATGGATAAGGAATTTCTAGTATTACATGTCTTTTTACTTGATTTTATTGGCCCATGGTCTGGTCTATTGATACAGAATAGTCTATTAGAAGAGTCATTTGGTTGGGGTGACTCCTAGCTGTCGTGTTGCTATCTGGGTTCATCTGATCTAACGACAGTACGGTGGGTCTGATGTTCGAGTTTTGATCCTGGAAAATCGTTCTTTATCGTGCTGTGAAAATGAAGAATCTGTCATCTTCAAGCTTGGTCAATTCCTTTTTCGCTTGGGGTGCCATTTTTTATGAGGAAGTCGTATTGTTCCGTGCATCGCAGAGACTATCATACCTGTCACCCGTTTCCATCCAGGAGTGGCGTCCTGCTACCTACGGTTCTGATCGACTAGGATAATGCAAAACCTGACAGAGCAGGACGATGCAAATTCACGGAATGAATGGACTCTCAAATGATCTGAAATGGGCTTTGGATCCATTCATCGATCTATATTGTGACATTTTTTTGTCGAACCCTGATTGAAACAAGCTCAGGCTAAAAATCATTAGGAAAATCTTTCCAGTACAAAAAAGAGGGAGCACTAGAATCAATCGAGAATTGAATTGTTCTAAACAACTCATGGGTCCTAAAATTTAGAACTAGCGATTGTCAGTCCAGCTCCCACTTTTAAGTATGGACCGAACCACCTGGACCGCCCAAACCAGATGAATACTTTTTTTTTTATTAGCAAATTAATTAAACTTGATCATATATTATCACACCTTCAGCGTTTTTCCACAGAAAAATTTTCATTAATTAAAGACCCAAAACACTTAAGAATGAGAGTTTAGAATATGCATCAACATTTACAGTCTTATAAAAATAAAAAAGAAGAAGAAGATATCACCATTGATTTTTGGACCCATCTGAGAACTAGACGAGACTTGTCGGTCTAGTCTAGTGTCGTTCCAAGACCAAGTAGGTCAGATCTCAATTTTACAAACTGGAAAACGACTCCTCCGGTCCGGTTTTAGAACGTGAAACCACCTACCCTAGAGTCAATCACCCTTTGTACAAGGCACAAAAAGTAACATGGAAGGTAGAAACCAGTCAATTTCTGCAGGCACCACCCACCCCCGACTTAAAAAATCGTGGGATTTTCTTTTATCTATCTAGGAGTCTATTTCAAGTGCTTATTGGTTTATTTCAAATGCTTATTGGTTAAGGAGCCTCAGGAGCAAAACCTCCTAACTAAGGTTCTTATAGAGTAACCCTCTATTGTATCGTTCTATCAATCACCAGTAATTTCCGGTACCAGATGCAAAGGCCATCCGAATGCCATCCGTATGTACATTTTCTAGTACAAAGCAAAACGGCAAAGAGTAAAGACGTACTGCCGTCGCCTGTCAGCCATGCCATTTCATTCTCATCTGTTGGTAGCCACACAACCCATAGCGAAAATCACCAATAAGACAAAAACCTCGGCTAAAACGAAATAGGCAATGGAAACCCCCTTGAAAGGGACTGTGGAGATCAAAAAAGCGCATTAAGTTAGAAAAAAAAGTAGATGAACAGGGCAACAAACAAACTGCTGAACCAACCTACTGGACGTGGAAGTCTTTCCTACTGCTGCAGCATTGATCCTAAAGTTCCACAAACAAGAATTCCCTCGGTAACATCATCGGCAGAAACATGCTCAATCTCCTCATGAAAGCATGGCTCTACAATTTGAAAAGAATACAAAGAATTCAATCCTTCCATATTAACATGGAAAGCTAATCTATACCATAAACTCTTCAGAGACTGATTTTCTCTGCCCCGAGTATTCCTTTCAATTACTCAATCCTTAAACCAATCCCATAGCAACTCCGGAAGAAGAAAAGCGAGCATCAAAGGCCAAAAGTGCAGACCAAGCAAGAGGCCCAATGGCTCCGCAACTCATCACTTGATCGAGAAGCGCGAATTCAGAATCCATCCAATCTTATAAACCGATGAGCCAACCTCATCTCCATAATTCACCCTTCACAACCCAATTGGCATCGATACCGGAAGAACCAGAATCAGCACGGTGATCACGAATTCAACGATTTTGCAACAATCTCGCACGCCTCTGATCAAAGATTTCCCACAACCTCCTATGCAACAACGGTAGAGGTAGAGAAATACAAGACAATCGGTCGAAAAAGCTTACCTTCCCTATCTGTGCTCACAGGAAGCGTAATGGATGCTCAAGTGGGGATTGCATTCCCCAGAGTAAAAATCGTTCCTTTCTAACAATTCCCTCAGCATCTCATGCGTGAAAGCCGGATCGTCGGGATCGCTCACAAGAGACTCGGCCGGCGATCCCACAGTTTTGGGCCTGCTAAAGCAAAAGACACAACCTTTACCGTTCCTCCTCCTGCGTTTCCTCAATGGTTTCTTGTTGGATGAAGACCCAAAGGCCTTCTTAACCTTGGCAAGATTCCGTCTTGGCGTGCACCCACAACCCATCTCTCTCCTCTGATCATCCTCATGCGCGACGGAGACCCCAACTCCTCCTCCGCCACCTCCGCCACCATCATCCTTATCATCACTCTTGCTCTCTCCACCATCAACGCTGCTATCATCGACGATGACGTCATGCCCGGAAATAGCTACGTCCTGATAAGAAACTGACATCAACGATCACCGCATCGCCCAGTATCCAGAATCGAACGGGGTGGACGAAGAACGAAAACCCAGAACGCACCACCATCCGCGTGGGCAACTACTGCACGTCCTCATCCAAATGGGTCGCGGCCGGAGAACCCACGCGAGCAGCGACGAAAGGAGAAGCACCCAGCTGAGGATTCGCACAGAATCTTGCGGTGCGTACACGTATTTGAGGGGGGAGAATGAGAAATTCGAGAAGATGACGTCGATTGCCGCTGTCGAGGCGAGGCGAAGACGGAGGTTTGTTTTTCCCTTTCTTTACTGGGGATAACTTCCAGAACACACCCGCAAGCGAAGAGGGTTGGCTGCTGGCAATGATTGATTGGAAGTTTTCTTGTTCATTCATTCGGGTTTCCGAATTAAAGAAAAATTGGAGGTAGACAGAGCGGGAGATGATGGCAAGAGGTGGACGAGGATTGCGTGCGACGCGTGGCCAGGATTCGATGTGGCGAAAGGTGGCACCTTTGATCGTGGGGGTGTCCCTGTCGTCGCCCGTGACGAAGTTGAAGGATCACAATACGTAAAGTCCATCCGAACACTATTTTGAAATGTTGAATTCTAAAAATAATTGATTATACATGACATAATCCGTGTGTCAAAAGTTGCAAAATTTCATCGCGGGCGTTTGCATAACTAGTACGCTTGAAGCACTTTTTCGTAAAGTCACTTACTAATTAAATCGGTAGATTGATTTAGGCATACTTGATATTGTATTAGATTTCTTGTTTAAGAAGAAGGGAGAGAAGATGATATAATAGATTATATCATAAAGAGTACACGTCAGCGACCTACTTTGTTAAAATTCAAGAAGATTTCTTTGCGTTGGATATCAGATTTGGACATTACATCTCATTTATTAGAAAAAGTTATCAGGATAAAAGTTAATGCCCACCAAATCATGTGACATATTTACAAAATTATTATGAGAAGTCGAGAAAATTACCATTATGTGCTACTGGGTTTTTGGTTTTTGTACTGCCTTTGAAATCTTGTTCGGATGTCAGTCTCTATCCCAATAATATAAAGGTGACAAAAATCATTGTGCAATCTTCTTGTACTTGTTTTCCACACAGACCTAGAACCAATCTCAGGTTCCACATTCATATTACCTCATATTTTCTTCATGGATGAGAAGTTATACATCGCTGTTGCCCCCAAGAAAAGAAAACATTGGATGTCTTGTCCAATCCAAAAAATGAGGCATCATCCTTACTTGCCCCATTCTTCATCCCCCTTTTGTTTTTTGTGCTAGCTCTATTAACTTTTGAATATACACACATATATATACATTCATTGTCAAGTGATCAACTTCTTCTTTCAATTAAACAATTTATCAAGCAACATATATGCATTTGCGACACCATAGATAGAAAAAATTGCTTAGTTTGAAATATTGAATATAACTAAAAAGTGATCAGCGAAAACAATATTTCGTGAGGCGAAGGAGAGAGTGAGATCATAGAATCACAAAGCTATCACTTCATTGACCACATAAGCGTTGGCGATGCAAGAAAGGCATCGCCTCCTCTCTTCATTTTAGGTGGTGGTGGAATATTCTTCAGGTGCAGAGTAGGTAATGCCCCTTTTAGTAAAATGCCTGATATCTTACATCTTGACTGAGTAAATATCCTAATTCCACATGAGCATTTGCCGGCTGGATGGGCTTCTCATGTTCTCTCTCAGGTTTCCTTAATTAGGGAACCAACCAATCCATATTTCATATTCATCTTATAATGATGATAAAAGCACTAATTCATGTGGGTAAAATTGTACTCATTATGAAAATGATCAACGACATTGATAAAGTTCAAAGGATATCTGTAATTGGAGCAGAGATGAATGTACTCACAAAGGAAATGCTTTGCATTTGTGGAAGGGATACCCCTAGAAGGCTTAGAATGGCAAGTCTTGGTCCTTGGGACGTACCAATTATATTACTATTTGAATCGAAGTTTTGGGCATTTCACTGACCTATAAAAAGTGGTTCTAACCCTTCGAAATGCGGTAATACATCTAATAAATTATTCATAACAAGAAAACATACAAATACTCCTTGACTATTTAGAGTTATAGAAATGAGAATTAGATTCTTATCATTTAATGAGCATCTTGTATTTCACGCTAATTCCAAAAGTTAAAGGTTTCTTCGATATATATTCGATATTCCTAATTTCATTTCTATGGTACATCAAATACTGGAAAGAGCAGACAAGAAGACATTACTTTTGTGAATTCGATTTGAGGAATCTTTTTTTTTTTTTTTTTTTTTTGCCCTTTATTTCTCAGCGGATCTTTCTGGTGGGGTGGCACCATAGATCTTTCAATTTTAGCATATCACCACAGTCCAGTTCCTGTTTTGCATCTCCTGTTCTTTGCTCCATCGCTCATGTTAGTAATGCACCGCTTCCTTCCACAATCAGCTGATTTGCAGCAACTTCAACAAGTGGGCTTCCAGGAAACAACTTCTTTTTGTTTGGAGCTCAAGCTCATACAGGTTGAAGCAGGACAGGAAATCAAACCAGATATGTTTGTCTTCAGAAAGAAACTGGAACATCATCTTATTTATTATGTCTTCACTGAGGACAGGTTTGGTGGGAGGACATAAAGCTGATTAAAGAAATGGCCATAATGATTGAACCCATCGCTGTAAAGTCATCAGCTTTTACAAGTAGCCACCCTCTCTGGTCTGCTCAGAGATGGCCTCTCCAACCAATTCATAAACATTCATATGCTCACCTCCATATATCGCCTCATTTTTCAGCGCAAGCGATAGTCAGAAGCCCAAAAGGCTTGTGTTCTGTGTTGCATTAATTGTAAGAGAGACATCAATATGTCGATGTATTGAAGAAAAGATACGCCGTAAAATTCCGAGTTGAGACATTTCGGCGGTTGAAATGAGGAAGGCTTATAGGAGGATGTGGAGGGCGGTGCCTTGCACGAGCAGGAAGACCCTGAGGACTGAGTCGCAGAAGGACATAGAGGTGATATTGAAGACGAAGCTCGCGACAATCCAAGAAGAACCGGAGTTCTCTGATGACAATTTGACGCCGACAAGACACCGGCAAGCCATCAGGAAGGGAAGGAAGTTCGAGGCCAAGGTTAAGATAAGACATCTGTTAATGCCTCATTTCAGTTTCCGGGATTCTTATGCGCTCTTCATAACCGGCTTCGCCTCCAAAGGTAGCTTCGGAGGACTCCTTCATTACTAATTTCTTGATTCGGCTAGTCTTTGATTCCCGCAGCTGAAGCTAATCTTAAGGACTGAAAGATAGGCATCTCGTGATCATCGAGTTGGGCATCTGATGTGTTTGGATCCCCCTGAAATGTTGTAAGAATTTGTGCTTTGCTTCTGCCAAATCATATTATTTCAGGCAGTAGCAGCCACTGACTGTCTGGATTCCTGTGTAGTCATTCACATGGCCGTTTCAGCTTGTTAACAACTAAAGAATAAGGAACTTCTCATATTTCCTCTGCCATAGCATGTAATAATTGTGGAGCTAATAATGCATAGTTCAGCTTTCGCTTGTTTTGGATCTACTCCGTTACCTCTCTCTTCAGCAATTAGATTTCAAGCCATTCACCCCACTATTCAAGAAAATGAAATTCATTTCCGAAGATAATGACTTTGTAAGGAGACAATCAGGCCTGGTACAGCACCAGGTGAATCCGAATGTCAAGAAATCCTCCTTTTTTTGCTTCTGGGTTTTTTGAGATGGTAAAACTGAAACACTCATTTGCTTGAAGAAAAGAGAAACCTCAGTTTAATAGTAAGTTGTGTCGCGACCAATCCGGTCACAGGTGTTAGAGGAAGTATGGAGTTAGAGATAATGTTGAGTTAAGGGTCGATGGTTCTCAATCGACATGGATGTTCTCAAACCTTTATCTCACACGACTTGGAATTTTCATTAAGATATGACTAAACCTATAACAATTCTATACAAAAAGTCGCCACTAGCATATTTGGGTTGACTAGAAATCAAGTGGGGTATAAGAATATATCTCACTTTTTACACAAGTTGAGAATTGAAAACACTAATTATCTAATTAATGTTATTTCAATACCTTAAATTGATTATTTGTCAACTAAGAGTCACATGCGATCTTTTTTTTAACCCATTAGAAATTCTAAATTTCTTGCTCACTAAGTGTCCATGCGATGTTTTTATGTTTATTATGATCCTAGAATGAAACCTTACCATTCAACTAAGAAAATGAATCATAACACAAAAATGATATAGAAGCAGCCATAACAAATGCATCAAACAATAGCAATGAAGAACAAGTGGACCGTATAGCGTAATAAAGTAATCCAATACAAGTCGAGTAAAGAATATTACATGGCCTTATTATTAAGCCTCATATGACAGCCCCATGAGCATAGTTTAAATTGAGTTCGATTTCTTTTTTAAGGGATTAATCAGAATAAACTAATTTTAATACTAAAATCTAACAGCCCAACGAAGGCCTATTGTTATAACCAAATTTCCAATTTTTATTATTATTTTTTTTATAGTTTTTATATCTGGAAAATGGGGAGGCTGGCCGAGCTGCTGAGCCCAATCCGAATATGATCCAATATGGTTTCACAGGTCTGGGCCAAAAGACACGATTGGGCTTTTAAACAAAGCTCCTTTTTAGTTCTAAACCTTCATGTTATTCCTCATTTCCTCTCTTTCTTTTTGGAACATATTCGTTTTCTTCCTAAAGCTCGGAACAACACACCAAGCTTTACCATTCCCAGGATTTGCTTCTAGTCAAGCCCATAAGCTAAAGCTTTCAAATAATCAGCAAAAAGGAACTCTCTCCTAAACCCCGTTCAAGTCCAAAGACTTATAAATCGAATTACACCATTGAAACACTCTAAACAACCATAATCCACTGCTCCTATCAGATTATTATATCTTTTTTTTACCTCTATCTTCTATATGGGTTTGAATAAGGTAAATTGGGTTTCATGAATTGGGCCAATGCAAATGGATAAATGACGTGGAATGGGCCTGTCTTTTTATTGATCATTATCCATTTTTGTTATTTTTATTGTTTTTGTATTTTTATGAAAGGTGATTGGTCCTGGGCGGTCCAGTTTCCACTTAGAATAGGGAATCAGGGAACCAGTTTGGAACTAAAAATGAGACCATCATCTCCTAGAACTGGATCGAGCCACTCCAACTAGTCCTGTCTAGTTCTCAGATGGGAAATGAAATCGGTAGAAAAAGAAAAAGGCTCAAGGGACTCAACAAATATTATTCAAATCAAACGCATAAATTGACATCATGCATCTCCTTGCTCGGTGGATCCGCGCAGTCCTGCTCCAACATTTCTAATGGACCGGGCAAGGAAGAGAAAGCAATCCAACGCGCAAGAGCCAAAGCATAAATCTCAATTCCTCGGATCATGAAGTGCGACACTCCCAATAACGCTCATGCTTCCCTTCTGCATCACCTCGACCGATGGGGGCTACCTCAGATTACGGGGGGGACAAACCAACGAGATCACGATGGTTGCAAAAATGGAAGCCAGTGACTCAAGTGAGAGGGTAGAGCGAGAGGATCGAGCAAGAGAGTCTACACTCTAGCGAGAGGGACGCGAGGTGCGAGCGACTCAAACGAGAGGGTCAAGTGAGAAAGGCGTGGTTAGGACTTGGACTTGAAAAGAGCGAGGTAATGACTCATCGTTCTGTCTAAACCGAGGTGGAGCCTTGCGAAGGCGAGGAGCGATTAAGGCTTGGACTTGTGAAGGCGGCGCTGTCCAGCGTCTGAGAGCGAGCGAGAGGGGGAAAGAGGAGGCGTGTAAGAGGCGATTAGGTTTTTACACACATGGATATTATTGCTGTTCTTTGAAAAATTTAAAACTAACTTAAAGACATAAAAATCAGTCAGGGCAGTCCGGTTCGCACTCTTGAAACCATGAACCGGATGATTCTCGGTTCATGTGGTTCCATATATTCACCCCTAATATTTACAAGGAAGGGAAATTTAAGTTGTTGACTAAACTTCAGGCGTCAAGATGCTGTTGCCCTGAAATACTGAAAGCTACTGAAACCAATTTGGCCCTTTCTGATATTTCCTTTCCCATTTATGATTATTAGCTACAGCATGCCGGTAGTGAATTCCAGCGAGCTCCTTGCAAGATTCGGCTATGAAGAACTGACTTCCGGCCTCAGCTTGCATCGATGAGGTTAGAAGTTGGATGCATCCCACATCCATCTCAGCCACCTAAAGTAAATGCTGTAGATACTCGATGCTTTATAAAACTCGTTGACCAAGTGCTCGGACAAGCAGTCATTGGATGTTCCAGCACCCAAAGATGCTATGCATAGAAAATGCAGAACTTCAAGGCAAATGAAACTCCATTTTCTACCATGTGGTTTTAATAGCAATATCCTAGGAAAATTTAAGCATGTGTTTAAAGTCCTTGGCAACAAGGGGCGTCACCAGCCATTGCATCTCAGCTAAATAAATGCATCGAATGAGAGATTTCTCTACAACAGTCACGTATCATCCAACAAATTGCCAAGGAAGCTAAAAAAATTGCAGTGGACAGTGACACTAGCAAACTGAGAGACAACCCTCATGCAAAAGAAGAATTTAATATACAAAGTTTGGAAATACGAAAGGAAAGGCAGGGGCTCTTTGCAGCAGGAGATGACAAGGGTCGGCCAAATTTCAGATAACCTGCAAAATATGGGTGGTAATAATTACCCGTGGATAGTGGTTAATGGACTAGCTGATGTGCAATCTGATCTGCAAATGCATCTGCTTAACCTTTTGAGTGAGATTGGTGTGAGTGCAACAGGGTAGAAAGCAATCAATCAAGTGGCCGGCAACTTAGGTAAAATATGTCTGGACATCATCATTGTTTAAGGAATCTTTTAAAAGGTGCTTGGAAAGTTTATGTTTCATTTCCCTGCAAGGGCAGATTTAACCATATCAAGCAGAGTGAGATTGGACTAGCTGATGTGAAATCTGATCTGCAAATATCTGCTTAACCTTTTGAGTGAGATTGGAGTGAACACAACAGGGTAGAAAGTAATCAATTAAGTGGCCAGCAACTTGGGTAAAATATGTCTGGATATCATCATTGTTTAAGGAATCTTTTAAAAGGTGCTTGGAAAGTATATGTTTCAATTCCCTGCTGGGCCACAAGGGCAGATTTAACCATATCGAGCAGGGTGCAGTTATCTCTTTTCAGTATTCACCTCCTCCTGAGCTTGAGAGGCTTCCACTTTAGACTTACCAAGAATTGGATCGTCAAAGTAAGCCTTGATATTACTAAAGAGTGCATATTATGTTTCCTTTCATTCATTCTGTAAGTCTGGAACCAAACTATCTAGCATATGCGTGTCCTAGGCACATAAAAGTACAAACTAAGAAGCATTATCGAATGCCCATTATCTAGTGATCCTCCACTAATGGGGTTTGACCGACTGTAGATCAATGAGAGGAGCTTGATGCAAAATCAATAAAATAGCAGTTTTTCAGGTTACTACTGCAGACAAAACGCCTGCAATTCAAGTGCAAACCCAGCGTCTATCAAGAGACGCGACACTTCTACATTTTACAGAGGAGTGAGATAATACTGGGAGCCCCCACTGAGAGGAAAAAGTGATGGCCGGGCAGATACCATCCAAGTTCATCCGGTTGGCAATATCTCTGTAGATCCTGGCGATCTTGCTGGACGTTCCGATCAGTGAAAAAGCCCTGAGAGTGAGTTTCCTAGAACGAGACAGCCGGAGAGCCTTGAGCTTTCCATTCACGTTCCTCACCCAACGCCCCCTAGGCCTTGTTGTCTTCTCATCAACGCTGATCAGCTTCTCGTATTGATACCTGAAGCGGCCCGTGCCAATATCTTGCAGACCCATTTGCAGCCCTAAGGACCGACGATAGAGGGCAAAAAATTGGAAGAGATGAAGAGAGCCTAGCTGCTGTTACTAAACAAAGGAACTGTCCCTAGCATAAAGAGCATGTGGACAATATATAAGGAGGTGATCTATTGCTAGTTATTTGGCAGGATCTGGGTTTTCAAAAAAATTTCAGACAAGATTTCGTACCAAAATAATGATATAATCTGCAGTTGAGATTCCAAAACACATGGCTTCCATTATAGTTTTAACCCAAACACAGTTCAAGGTTACTAACCTTTTTTAACACATGGCTAACATCAGTTTTCCATAGCCATAGCCGTAGCCCAACAACTTGGCTCATGAGCCTCTCTCTTCTCAGCCGCCTGAATGAGGACAAACTGAAACAGATGGCTGAGGAGGAATAGTGAGGTGCATGTGCAATGATTGCTTCCCATGTTAGTGTACCTATCGGGCCAATCATTTGCTCGAGGGAAAGGAATGAATATGGGCATTGGGCAGTCATCATTCAAAAAGGGCAAAGCAGATCTGCTGGTTTATTCTAATTCGTTTCACACAGATTGTCTGAGAATC
Source organism: Corymbia maculata (assembly GCA_014182735.1). NCBI lineage: Eukaryota > Viridiplantae > Streptophyta > Magnoliopsida > Myrtales > Myrtaceae > Corymbia > Corymbia maculata. The sequence goes on along the minus strand of CM024689.1, from coordinate 12,138,620 downwards.
AAGTCAAGCCTGTTTGGTTGTTGGTCCAACTTGTTCCGGATTGAAGAATACAGGAGGACGAAATTGTTTAATCAGCAATTAGTATCTGTATCATCCCTTTGACGGGGTTTGACTGGCCCCTGCCAGGTCTCAGGCATTTGAAAATTTGCAGGTCAGTTTAAATATTCTCTTTGCTTTTGGGTTTCAGGCCTTTTCGTTGCACCTTTTGATACGGGCTTATTCGATTGGACTTAAATGGCAAAATGGGCTGGCGCTTGTTGGATCGCAAGCAACGAGCAGTGGCACATGCATTGGTCTTGCGCAATGCAAAAGAGATCAATCCGCTTTCGCCTGTTGGAGCGGACTCATGTATTTTGGGGACTTTGGAACACAGATATAGTTATATTGGTGTAGTCCATGTCCTTTTCGACACTGTTTAAAATCAAAGGTAGACATTCACGTGATTCACAGGCAAGCGTTCCCTGCTTGCCTGTTCAAAAGTACTTTTGACGATGGCGGATTTCTCATTGAGAGCAGCTAACAGTTGAGAGAACGCTCCAATCAACAGCGTCCATGGATATTCGCATTAACAAGCGGTATCAAGATTCTTTTATGAAGTTCCTTTGCATGGACCTTCAAAAGGGAAAGTGTCGAAGTGTAGCCCGATTGGGTCAGGGGTGTGGCGGCTCGGGAACATTGACTTGACGTCTGGCGTGACCATTGCTCCAAGTCTACAGCCTTCTGCATATGGTAATGTCGAAAGCGTGATGCCCCAGTCGATGCATGGAAATCAACAGTAGCGTCAGTGGTGAGTTTGTCTAAGTTTTGCTGAGATGATTACAGCAGGATTTGGCTCAGAGTTTTCCTTAGGCATGGGCGACATTCGGATGATGATGAAACACAACATCTTAAGCGAAAGATATGCCTTGGCGGCTAGAATCAACGAGAAAGCCAGATTCCGTTTTGTGCACATTGGAAGCAACTCTCTCTCCCCCCACTTAAACAAATCTCCCAATTCGCAAGCGAGCGCGCATCGGAAACCAAGTCAACTGATATTTATCAGCGTGCGCATACACGATTAACTTATTCAAGAGTTGCTTGCTACTGTCCAAAAGCGTCTGCAGTCACGTCTTGGCCTTGCTGATGCATGCGAGAACGCATTTCTCCACCCAGGTCCCCCCACGTCAAATCAAGCCGATGACTTCAAGGTCGGAATTTCATATTCATGTTCCTTGCGTCAGGTCAACTCGCCCGTCCCCCCCGTGTTGAACCTGGGATCCTTCGCCTTTTCCTTTCGTTTTTATTTCTGTTCTTAGTTTATTCCGTGCTGATCAGGTCCCAAGTTTCACGGTTGTACTGTAAGACTCACAAGCAAACAGGGATGAACATCTAATGCTGTGCTTATCATTTTATTGTTGTTGTTGATGATTGATTGAGAGCTATCCTCGATCAAATCCAAGCTGTTCTCTTCGTTTCCAAGTTGATTGACTAGCAACAGAGAGCATCAAGATACACAGCGTTATTCATGTATACAGACCAATATTTGGTTTCCTATATCGAAAAATAAAGAGATATCTTGTTTCTTTTTGTGCTCGGGAGGGAATCCCTCTTAATCTTCCCTCCACATCCAGCCAAAGATATCTCCAAAAAGTCCACAGGTCGACTGGATTTGGCTCTTGCCATTACTCCTTGGAAGTGAAATGGTCTTGGGAAAAGGACACTTGAGACCCGGCATGGCTTCATAGATAGAGATGGACGATTTGTACGTAGAAATTTCTTTTTCGTAGTTGAGTGACTAGACAGATGGAAAAACGCGTTGAATTATGAAGGATGGCTCCTATCGCATCGACCCCTTCTTCTTTTTTCGCAAGAAAATTCGTGTTTATGTTGTTCTAATTAACCTAAATGAGCTTTAAAGTGGTAGGGGCACCAAAAAGGTTGGCTAGCCTTGGATCCATACGTTTGTCATGCAAGTAAACACAAATGTGAGAAGAACCGAAGCAAAGGATGTGTCCTTAGAGCAACGAATAATGAAAATTATAAAGTGGTCGGCAGCATGTACTGCATTTATTTCACATTACATTCTTCTATGGTCCTGCCAAAGAATGAATTTATTTATTTATTTATGTATTATATTTTCCTTCTTCCCATAACGGCAATGTTGCGATTTCGTCAAAATTCAAAGACAGCTAGCTGCCTGCAATAAATTCCCCCTAAATTCATGTGGACAGAAGAAAAGTTACGTATCGTTTTGGGAAACCCTAATGGGTTTCTTCCCATTCCTGTCAACTCCCTGACTTTTATACAAAGAAACTGTTGCACGCGTGTCTACATTTTACATATATGCATCTATACACTAAACTAGGGTTAGCCTAGATCCGTCAAATCTATATCGCCTACATCTAGTGGTTGTTTCCAAAAGGAAAGGAAATGTCGTACCAAATTTCTTAGCGAGGAGCCATCGAATTTGAACCGTTTTCAATCGATCTGGAACGAAACGAGAACACGCCGGCCTGAAAACCGTACAAAGCTGAGATTTCGTTTATATTTTTTTGTATCTGAGCTGCGAATTCATCTGGATGCTTTGACTTTTCGAGTCCAAGCTTTGAAGATACGTTCCCGTTGATTATTATTATAAATATTATTAATATCATTCAGGCCGCCATAAAAGCAATGAAACGTAAGAAACCTTGCAGTTTCCAGCAGGAAATATTGAATATCAAACTATGCAGAGCGATCAAGAAAAAGCATTGGGGAGCTGTGTGGATGCTTGACTGTCCATGCACAAACCGTTCCTGCCTTCTCGCTGCAGCATTCATCTCGCTTTATTTCGGTCAAATTACTTTCATTCATCATGCCACAACTAATTCTTTTAATCTCCACGTTCATATGAACAGATATAATAAGTACGAAAGAAAATAGGAAAAACGTATTCCCAGAATTATCCAAAAATAAAACAGCAGAGACATCCCTGTAAAACCCCTGTTCCCTGATGAGCTGCAGTAATATTGCATTCATGGTGTTTGCTAATCCGTTAATATGTGCCTGAATCTGTAGCGAAACTCGTCGAGGACGGTGGACAAACAAAACCCAGAAAGGGAAAAAAAGGTCCATGATGTTTTGACTTCATCTGAATCAGTGATGTGTTTATAGATTCTGGGTCTGTGTCACTTCGCCATGGGAGGCTGCTACTGAGGGTTTAATCTTTCGGGACAGGAGTTAATCGACTACCGAACGGATAACTAGAATTTGATCATCAAGAGAAGAAAGAGAAGCAAGATGATGAATCACTTTTCTGGTGGTTGTAGGAGTTGGTGGTGGTGTTGTTGCAGAGGAGGCGAAGGAACCTTGATCGTCTCCGGGAGTAGCAGAGCCGGTGTCTGAGCCTGGAGAGCCTCGAGCAGACCAGCTTCCGGAGCCGGCGGGCGGACCTTAGCCTGAAACAGAGGACCCTCTTGACCCTCGTGAAGGACCTCTTGATCCTTTCCGAGAGGCTCCGTTTTCTGCTGAACTGGTAGCTCCTGAGGAAGAGCTGTCTCTTCTCCATCATCAGGCACTGGTGTTCCATGGAGTCGCTCCTGAAGATTGAACCCGTCAGGCTGGGGTTTACCGAGGCCATGTGTATCAGGGGTTCAGGTTGCACTATGCAGACAGAAAGAAGAGTCTTCTCTCTCTTTATTGGGAGAGAGAGAGAGAGAGAGAGGAGGAGGAGGAGGAGAGAGGAGAGTGAGAAGGTTTGATGGGTTTTTTCTTTATATGCTATTCAAAGCAAGAGTGAAAAGAAAGGTTATAAAGTCAAAAGGGACATATCAGCATTAAGTAGGGTTTTGTTCTTCTTTTTTTTTGTCTATTTTGTTTTTGGGAAGTCCTAGCACTTGGTTTTTCACATGTTTGTAGATACTGTGGTGACCCTGCGCAGCCGCCGGTGAAGGGGGAAAAGCCCACGGCCTGAATTTGAGATAAGTATATTAAGCCCTAGGCCATTAGGTTCAGCATTTATAATGGGCTTTGGGATTTTAAGGGATCTTAGCCAAATGCAAATCCATTTATTTTGATTTTTTGATAATTTTGATCGAATGCAATTGTATCTTCAAAGGTTTTAAGGACTTTTAACTCAAAGCAAATCCGAAGGTCTTTTTGTGAAGTTTCATTTTCGAAATGTAAGTTTCACTATTCATGTTACTAATCATTTTTGTCATCCTCGAGAAGCAAACAAAGGTTGACAATCGCTAACTAAGGGGTTGCCGAAGCGAGACTGCTGCCTAAGGGGTTGCTCAACCCTAGCGACGGTCGCCCAAGGGTGGTGACCACTTGGTGTTAGCTGCCTAAGGTTGTCCAACCTCAAACGAGGGTCACCGGAGTCGCTATGACATTAGGCGATCACCACTTGGTTCACCATGACTTGGGCAATTGTTGCTTGGGTCGTTGCAACCTCAAGCAAGAGGTTGTGGCATCCTAGGCGAAGCATTGCTTGACTTGGATGGCGCGAACCCAAGTGACAATCACTTCAGGTTGCAACAACCCTTGCCTGAGGTCATTGAACCTTTAGGTTGCGCAACCTCAAGTTGCCTCACCTGAGGTTGCATCATCTCCCTTGAGGTTATGTGACCGTAGGTAAAATTGTATGACTGCCAAAATGGCCATTAGTTGCTAGATTAAAGAAAACTTCTTTTAAGCTTTTCTTCTTCTTCTTTATTTTTATAAAAAAATAAGTCCTTTCTAAAATATAAATTTTACCAAATGGTACTCAAATCAGAGATGTTTGGTAATGCACTCTAAAATTACCACTTACTAAATGTTATTTGCATTTTAGAATATCCCTTTAACCCAAAAAATTTGTATTTTCCCAAAGATATTTATCCAAAGCCAAACCAAATGAAGTAAAAGCCCTAAAACTTGTTAATAATATATAATTTAGTCTTAAAACTTTAAAAAAATGCGATAATATCTTAAAATTTATCACAAAAGTGCAATCGAATCCTAAAAACTTTCAAAAAATATGGTTAAATCGTAAAACTTATCAAATTTATCAAATCAAATTATCCTTTAATAATACTTTTTAAACATTTTAGAATTTAGTTTAACTTTTATGACAAATTTTAAAACTTAATTGTACTTTTTGAACCATTTAATTATATTTTCATGATAAATTTTAAGATTTGATTTTCATTTAATTATATTTTCATGATAAATTTTAAGATTTGATTGCACTTTTTAAAAGTGTTATAATTTAACTATATTTTCATGATAAATTTTAAAAAAATTATTTATACCACGTGAATTTTGATGTTGACCATTCATTAAAAAAGTCAAAAGTAAGGCCTGCCGCCGACCCAAATAAGAAAGAAAACTTTAGGTTGCCATGGCCCTAGCACTCTTCTAATTGATTCTACCATGTCGACTCGATGAATGACAATCTTCACCGTGGCGATAAACACCATTCATCTGGCGGCAACCTGAAAATAAGTTAAAAGGATCTCCTAACAAGAATCGCAATGCCAAGATATGTCAAAGAATGCAAACGCTCATACAAGAAGCTGGAAAGAAAAAGAACGTGCAGATAATTACATGACTCATTTCTGCTTACAAGTATGTAACAGCTTTCTGTACCTACAGTGCTCAGCAGACAATTAGGCTGTTAGATGGACACTTTCAGGGGGAAGCCTAGCTCAGTTTCTGCATCACACTGAACAAACGTAGGTGCAAAATGGTCCCAAATCAAACAACACGGAAAAATTCTGTTGTTCTATCATTTTTTCCCTCAAGTCTGCCTAACGGTAATCTTGTACTTTCACCAAAGGAGAAAACTGCTTGGCAAGTCATCTTGGTCTAGCTTCATTTGCTGCAGGAACTTGGGAAGGATAACTGGACATGTCCACATCAATGAGCGACATGTCGTAGGGGACTGCAGAAGAGTTTGATGGGTCAACAAGTAGGGAAGACTTCATGGCCTCTGACCCAGTAGCAGAATCGGGCACTACCGATGATTTCTTGGGAGTGCTAGTAGGGGAAGAAGACATGCTGGAGAGTTGCACTTCATCCATTTTGTTACCAAACATGTGCTTATTCCTTCTAACAGCATCCATTTCTGGCCCAGTAGGCACAAAGGTGCGCGACCTGTATTTCCTTGTCCCCTCATCACCACCATCGTGGTTGTAGAGTACATATTCATGGTAAGTCGGTGCAAACTGCCACAAGTATTGATTCAATCATAAATTAAGGGCAGCACAAGCAAAAAAGTAAAATAAAATAGGGTTCATGATATGACATCAGCAACCTCCAAGTTTTACCTGGTGGACAGTGTCATCGTAAAAGTCAGTTAACTTTAGTGCATGTGCAAGACTTGCAGTAAAATTACGAGAACCGCCAATATTTGCACCTGCATACTCTTTGTATGGGAAGGCATATTGGTGACCTACTGCAGCAATAAGCATCTCCACACATATTATGAAATCTTGGAATTGAGCAGCTTCATCTGCATCTCTAATGAGTCCAGTCTTTGCAGCAAGGAATACCAAGACGCCCTACAATAAGGAAAAGAATATTGAGGACATCAAGATACAGCTAGTTTGCACTTTACACCAACCCAATTCACAAAGCAACAAGGTTCGCAGATAAAACAAGATAAAAACCTATTAAGAAATCACAACTCATATTACATAGTTTATTCATCAAAGACAAAATCACAACTTTGTTTCCAATCCTCAAGTCAACAACCCAGTTTTGTATGCTTTTCATTATACACTTCCCCCCAAAAGAAAAACAAAGGAATGCAAAAGTGACAAACAAAACAAAAGTTTCACCTGCCAATAAGTCAGAAAGACAACAGACTTGATGATTATAAACTTCGGGACTGGATTGAAAGGCTGAGCAAATCTTTGCATGCCACATAGAATAGTACCAAAGCATAGAGTGCCATTGTATACGATAAAGTGTAGATGATGGTCAGATACAGGTATGACTGCGCAGGACTGAAATTTCCATCATGATATTTCCCCTTAGCGTAGAGGACAAGTGTGACAGCAACTAGAATGGGCTTCAGTATCACAAACTGTAAACAACCTTGTTTGCACCTACGAATGAACCGCCTGCATGAAAGATTCAGAAGTCTAAATCATTCCCAAATAAGCTGGAAGTCATAGTGTTTCAATATATGAACACTTCAGTCAATCTGTGTTTTCCCTTGAGACCAGTTTGATGAAACTTCACAATAATTGTCCGACTTTATTGGGAAAGCAGAAGAGTATCCAATGCAATGTATAAAATATAACCCACAGTAATTTGATTAATTAAGAAACTTGCGTTGTTTCCAATTGGATATTCCTAAAGAGTCCTGCTAGACCAAATAGGCAAGGCCCTGTGGTAAGCACTCACCCATCCAATGGCATGGGAGGTAAGCAGCAAGTCATTAAGTACCAAGATGGTTTCAAAATCCGACCACTTAAATTCAGTACAACGGCTCCTGGACCACCAACCCATGCCAGGCAAAGTGATAGGAAATTATAAATAACCCAAGCTTCATACCTGAAAGACCAAATTCCAAACAATGAAAAATTAGCAATAACAATTTAAGTTATGACTATAAGGTCTCACCAACATTATCTACTTATAAATCACATCTACGATTTTTGTGAAAATGTATGGGAATCACAGACAACTACTCTAAAAGCTTTAAATTGTTGGATGAAAGCATATTCTACTATTTAAATATTCTAACACTCTTCCTCACACTTAGTATAGTCTTTTGCATGGTACTAAGCATAGAAATTTAATTAAGGAGGCGAATAAGGCCTGGAAAGATTTGAATTTAAGACCTCTAACTCTGATAGCATTTGAGAATTTATGTGTGACGCACAATGAACTAGAAAAAGGCCAACAACCAAGGTGACCAACCATCTACCTTGCAACCAAACATGTATATTTTAATTTTCAGAAGCAGAGAGAAACAAAAACTTGAATAGCACATAAATAAAATAAAAAGGGAAATAGACACATCCCTTTAGGAAATTCAAATACTTACATTTCACAAATTAAGTCAAATAATTGGGGCATGTCTAGAATGACTTTTATTTTTATTTTTATTTTTATCTTTTGTTCACCTAATTCTTGCAACCCATGCACTTTATATTTTTTTAAATCTAAAACTCCTAGAACTTTAAATTTGAATAATCTTTTAAATTTTGATGGGAAAGCAAAAAAGTTACTGCTTTTGCTAACCTTACTCAACATCATTATAGTATTTGAAAAATTTAACAAGGAAAGGAAACATCAAAGCACATGTAAATTGCACCAAATTCTCCACTAAACATGGATTCAAAATGAAAATACTTACACTTCACGAATGGAATTGAAATAAATTGAATTCTCGCTCATTATGAGGGATAAGAAAGAAGTCAATGCATACACCTGATAAGAGCACAAGATGGTCATTAGTCATATAGTAAAGGCAACAAAGGTTGAATCATCATCTCGAATAGTAAACACATTTCAAGTTGTGGGGGTGCTGGGTTTCTATATGTAATAAATTTGTCTTCTGGAAAAGGAGTAAAGGTGAGTTGTATAGGAGCTTAAAGTCAGTGAAGGTTAAAAAACTGGAAAGTTATGATATATTGATGATCAGATTCAACGGTCTCCGAGCACTTTCTCATTTTAAAAATCTACTGAAAGCCTGTGTTTTTTTGGTAATCAGTCAGAATTTGACAACTCTACTGAAGAACTTTATTTCTTAAACACCATAAGCCAACAAATCCATCATTCATATGATTTCATAACACGTGAGGTAAGATAAGAGATGACGAGTCAGTAGAACTGCTAATGGCTATGCGAACCAATGTTCTCAACACGTCAACTTCAAAGTTCAGTTGTTACAACAACCAAGCAATGTGCTTTTCCCTATCCAATAAAGTAAGGAAGAAAGCAAAACAGAATCTCCAAAAAACTTCACAAACTACCAGTCTGAAAGTGAATCTACAGTTCCAATGTTGCGGTTGAAGTTTTTGTGAAAATTCAGTGCAATTTTTGTTTTATATATCTAGTTCATCCCCCAGAATGTTTATGCAGAATCACTAACCCCACACCTAAGGTCCAAATCCATAATCTCCCAACATTCAAATAAAAGGCATCAAGTCAAGCTAATATATGTGATGTGGGAGGTGCTAATCAGTATTCAACAAAGAATGCAGTATTCATGGCTTCCCCAATCTTTCTCATGAATTCATATATAGAAACTTTCATGGTACTAACCGGAACCATGAAGATGATGCGGACTATAAATCTCTGATAAGTTGGCTCTGTGTAATTCACCAAATGCATATAAATGTGGCGAATTGCTATCGCAATCGCCCCCACCGTGCAAATAAGCGCAAAGATGTTGTAGTAAAACGGCACGAATCCCCCCATCGCAACCTTCTTCTTCTCCAAACAATGTTCCCCTACCCTTAACATGAACAAAGGAAGCCAATTCCAAACACTAAGCCCATCGGAACCAGCACAAATAACACCAGACCCACCAACAAATATTAAGACAGAACTAATCACAAGTCGCGCACCTCGGCCAAAGTTCACATCAACCAGCGTAAAGTTTGGTTCTTGACACTCGAATTGGATGAACAATCCCGGTCGCCATCATCAACTAGTACAAAGTTCGGTTTTGACGCTCGAATTGGTTAAGCAATCCCGATTCGTTTCTGCCCACGAGGCCTGCAGAACAGCGGAACCGCAACTTCGGCACCTGCTGCCATTAACAACGACAGAGCATTATCGCGCTGACCAAACGATCGCCCAATTCGAGAACTTTAACAAACGAAACAAGGATATTCGGACAGAAAGAGGAGCGGGAGGAAAGAAACCGGAAAACCAACCTCGCCCACGTCGGGATCGTCAGAGATTGGAAGAAGACGAGACAGATCTGCGCTCAACGTTGCAATTATCCTTTTCCAACTCCTGGGAAAAAGATGGGATTTTTATTGTGGATTGCTTGATGGAGTGAGTTGAGTGGGAACGATAAATTGAGAGGATGGGACGATGGGAAGGAGAAGCATTTGCTTCACTGGCAAACCAAAGATGATGGTCTCTCTCTCTCTAATCTGGTCCCTGGTTTGTACAATAAACATAAGGCTGTCGCATATTTTATTTTTCATTCTTCTTTTTTTTGGGGCCCAAAAAATAGAAATTTGTAACTATTTCCATTCCCCTTTTTCTTGTTTAGTGCTTATAATTGTTCCAGAATACCTCATTATCATAATGGTCCCTGCCTTGGTGCTGTAATGTTTCCCAGTTGGAACATGACATCAGTCCGCAGAATGACCAAAATGGCCTCTTTGGCTGAGCATTTTGCAACGAGCATGACAAGTGATGAGGAGGGAGGACATATACTGCGTAGCTATTAAATGATCTAGTGTAATTGGATTGATTACTTGCTCTGGTCATGCCCAAGAAGAAAAGGGCAGTACAGGTAAAGTGCATAACCGATTAGGTAAAGTTGCTACAACGTCATTTAAAAAACACGTTGTTGTTTTTCAGTCGCGTCAGATTTTCACACTACCATTGTTAGTGGTTTAGATGTCAAGGTGAAAAGACAGATAAAGTTTCTTCCTTTTCCCCCAATTGTGAAGTGTTAAAGAAAAATAAAGAAAGATGGTAAAGATATGATAAAAAATTGCAAAAGATAGGCAATAAAGAAAAAAGGGCGACTAAGTAAAATACAAATGGACCTAAACATGTCCTTAAAACGTTTTTTTTTAATATTCTCAATTGGAACTCATAATCACCGGGATGTAAATAACAAGAGGGTATTCCCTCCCCCTCGAAGAAGGCAAATATTCAAACCAGAGTAATATGGGAAGTGGGCCAAGATTACGTAGGAGATAATCAAACCAGAGTAATATGGGAAGTGGGCCACGAGAGAGGTCCATGGGCTGTGAATCCAGTAACAGGGTCGGACATCGGCCCATTTCTGTCGATGGACTGAGCAAGAATCACCGTTCCATCGTTCTCAGTATCGGTGATGAAATTTTTATTCATTTTGGCCATTTCTCGCCTCTCTATAAAGAGAAAACGATAGCATAGCAGGAGCAAAGGAGACAGAGGTGGAGGATAGGAGGCCAGATATCCCTCCTTCATTTCTCTCCCTCTCCTGCGACCTTATCCCTCCCCCTCTCTCCACCTTCCCCCATAAACCCCCCACTCTCTCTTCTCCAGAAATATCTTCTCCTCCTCGTTCCTCCCTACCTCTCTCTCTTGCTAGTTCACTCACGGCATCGAATTCCACTCTGAAGTCCGTGCTGTTGAGCGTTTTCTAGTACCATCTTCAATGGCTTGTCGGTCTCTGACCACGTCCTTCGTTTGCCATGGCCAGTCTCTCGAGACATCGAGGAAGCCAGCCCCAACGGCGGTGGTTTCTGCCGCTTCGGCTAGTCCCGTGGTTTCCTTGTCCTTTTCGGAGAAGCCCCACTTCAATTCCTTGCTTTGTTCGTCTAACGAGTGCCATGTCCGAAGACCCTTTGGGCCTTTAGAAAGTGGGTGTGCGAAAAGGTGCGACCTTAGGCGGAGTCTGAGTAGCTTCGTGACTTCCGCCATCGCGACGCCGAACTCGGTGCTGAGTGAGGAGGCTTTCAAGAAGCTGGGGACTGGTGGGTTCTCGGAGAGTGAGATTGACGCGAGTGAGGATGAGGGTGGCGAGGCTGAGAGCGCGAGTGAGGACGAGCTTGCTCTCTCCAGGTTGGGTTTGCCTCAGAGGCTCGTGGAATCTCTTGAGAAACGTGGCATTACCCATCTCTTTCCCATTCAAGTATGCTTTGCTCTTTTTCTCCTCCCCCTATGTTATCCAAAGTTTTCGTTTTAGGGTGAATTGCTGTTGTTTATTGCGGGCTGAATTTTTCTTCTTTCGAGCATACTTTGTTGGCTGGATAATTAAGTGGAAAACTTTGACCTTTGTTAATGCATAGGCGAACCATGGATGGAGTTAAGTGCGGGCAATTATAATAGGTATTCTGGGATGTCCTGTGGTCGGTTACATTAGATGACTATCCTATGATGAAAATCAAGCTGTTCAACATTATGATGTTGTTGGGTCCAAGGCTTTACTTAGGCAGAAATAGGATAGTTCACCCCCCCCCCCTTCCCAATTGTTCACTCTACCAAAGTTTCTTCATGTTTCCAGTGGCAAATACATGTTCCTCATACTGTTCTTTGATTGTTAGAGAGCGGTGTTGGTCCCTGCACTTGAAGGGCGTGATTTAATTGCTCGTGCAAAGACTGGAACAGGGAAGACATTAGCTTTTGGGATTCCCATACTGAAGCGTCTTGCTGATGGTGATGAACATAGAAGCTCAAGGTATTTGAGTAATAATTTTAATCTTTCTGGTGACCTCCAATATTTGAGCATTTTTCTAATGGCACATTATACTGTAAATGTCTCTTAGACGTGGGCGACTTCCTAGAGCTTTGGTCCTTGCACCGACAAGGGAATTAGCAAAGCAAGTAGAAAAAGAAATTAAGGAATCTGCGCCTTACTTAAGCACTGTATGTGTTTATGGTGGAGTTTCTTACATTACCCAACAAAGTGCCCTTTCCCGGGGGTGATGTAGTTGTTGGTACTCCTGGTCGAATCATTGATTTGATCAAGGGTAACAGCCTTAAATTGGGGGAAGTGGAATTTTTGGTACTTGATGAAGCTGATCAGATGCTTGCCGTTGGTTTTGAGGAAGATGTGGAAGTGATCTTGGAAAAGCTTCCCCCGCAGCGACAGAGCATGCTTTTCTCTGCCACAATGCCTGGTTGGGTGAAGAAACTGTCAAGAAAGCACTTGAACAATCCTTTGACAATTGACTTGGTAAAGTTCTTCTCTCAGTAATCTCTCTTGTCTCCATCTGCCCAAACTTCTTGCATGATCTGATATTGGGTGTAGGTCTGAACTTTTGCATAGTACAGTCATACAAATGGAGGAGTGTGGCTCTTCAAAATGTCACGTGACGGCTTATGTTGTTTGACTGCTCTTTATTTCCCTGATGCAGGTTGGGGAGCGAGATGAGAAACTTGCTGAGGGAATTAAACTTTACGCCATATCAGCAACTCCGACTTCAAAGCGTACCATTCTAAGTGATCTCATCACGGTAGGAGATGCATCCCTCATATTTGATTGCTTTTTCCCTGATCAAGATGCTTATTTGATTCTCTAACATTTGCATATAGATATGTCTCCCATTAGGCATTTAACCTGAATTTCTCCATCATGCAGTTTCCTAAGATTCTTCCTGCTTAGTGGAAGAAGGCTTTGATCTTGTTCTTGCCTGCATGCATTATAGTAGGGTTTAAGTGATTGTGCTTTTAATAGATATATGACTTTTTGTATATCTGGCTTAGGTGTATGCGAAAGGTGGGAAGACCATTGTTTTCACGCAGACTAAAAGAGATGCAGATGAGGTATCATTATCATTAACGAGCATCATTGCCTCTGAAGCATTGCATGGGGATATCTCTCAGCATCAGAGGGAGAGAACTCTTAATGGTTTCCGGCAGGGGAAGTTCACTGTTCTTGTTGCTACTGATGTTGCATCACGTGGACTGGATATCCCTAATGTTGATCTCGTAGGTTATTTAGTTCTTTATGTTTATTTGCCTGCATGGTTAGTTATTCCTCTCACAAAGCTATGTGTATCAGAGTAACAAGAGTATATGTATCTCCCAATGCCAGGTCATCCACTATGAACTGCCGAATGATTCAGAGACTTTTGTTCATCGGTCTGGTCGTACTGGACGTGCTGGGAAAGAAGGAACTGCTATCTTGATGTATACAAGTAGTCAGAGGAGAACTGTAAGATCCATTGAGCGAGATGTAGGTTGCACATTTGAGTTTACTAGCCCTCCAGCAATGCAAGACGTTTTGGAGTCATCCGCTGAGCAAGTTGTTGCAACTCTCAAAGGAGTTCATCCTGAGTCGGTAGGGTTTTTCACTCCAACAGCACAAAAACTAATTGAAGAGCAAGGTGTAAATGCTCTAGCTGCTGCTTTGGCTCATTTGAGTGGTTTTTCCCAACCTCCTTCATCTCGATCTCTTATAAATCATGAGCAGGTAGATTAGAAACATCTAATTTGTGGCGATTTTGCTTGTCATCTGTGTTTCTATAACCCTACCTGTTCTTAGATTTATTTGACTTAGCAAAAGAAGTTGTTGTTAATTGGAGCATGGACCATTTATGTCGGGAAAATAATTTATTGATCCTGTTTGCTGTCAAAATTTGAGAATGTGCATTTATATAACCAAGGATACCAATTGGTCCTTCAGAACAAGGTTTTTGTATGTTTCTGCCAATTAACTGGAAATTTGAGATTAAGGAAAATTATGCCTGCTGTTGTATCTTATACTGTTCCACTGGACACATGTGCTGCAGGGTTGGGTTACCCTGCAATTGACTCGGGATCCATCTTATTCAAGAGGTTTCCTTTCTGCCCGATCTGTCACTGGATTTCTATCTGATGTCTATTCTCCAGCGGCAGATGAACTAGGCAAGATATATTTGGTTGCAGATGAAAGGGTATCTACCAAAACAGAGCACTATCTTTATGAACTTTGCCCTTATAGTTTCTTTATTGTCTTGTACTTTTTTTTTCATATTGTTGATGGTGCCAATGACAGGTTCAAGCGGCAGTTTTTGATCTTCCAGAGGAGATTGCAAAGGAGTTGCTGAAGCAGCAAACACCACCTGGGAACACTATTACAAGAATTTCCAAGGTTGTATGAGAGCTCAAGATACCTCATAGGGTTGAAATTACTAGGGTTAACTTAGATGCAGTCGCTACCATGCTTAGATATTGCTGTAGTGTCAGTTCCGGTGCTAATTGTATGCTCAAAGCTAATTCACTTGGATCTTGTATATTGACAGTTACCTGCTCTGCAAGATGATGGGCCCTCTAGTGATTTCTATGGTAGATTTTCTAGCAGAGACAGGAGTCGTCGGCCAAGTCCTAGAGACCGAAGAGGATCAAGACCGTCCCGAAGTTGGGGCAGTGGTCGTGATTCTGATGATGATGATGGTTTCTTTAAGCGTGGTGCTCGAGGTTCTAGAACTGAAAATAACTGGAGTCGTCCCTCAAGAAACAATGATAATGATTGGCTTATAGGTGGTAGGCAATCCAGTCGGTCATCTTCGAGGGACAGGTATGTCTTTCTGCTTATGCAAATCTTGCGAGTATTCCTCTAGCAATTTTGTCCACTCTTGGGACCTAAGGAATTGATGTAGTATTGCAGACTTGTGTAGGACATTTGCTACATTATCCTCCATCTTTGCAAATATATTCCTTTTTAATCGCTGATACAGCATTGTGTCATGACAGGACCTTCGGAGGATCATGCTTTGTATGTGGGCGTACAGGGCACAGGGCATCTGAATGCCCCAGTAAGCAAGACTACTGATTGTATTTATTTAAATGTGTTGCTCTTCATAACACTTTGAGCAAAAAGTGGAGGGTCCTACTCTGCCACCGCCGTCACTGCCACCGCTGTTGCTTTGTTCTCTACCTGCTTGTTTATAACAGGTTGGTCAATGTGTCTTTATGCTGGAGAGACGATGAGAAGAGTTTCAGTGATAAACCCCGGTTTATCCCCTGAGCTTCAGTATGCTTGGCATGGGGCTCCCGAGTCAATCCTGCTGACACTCCATACCAAATCGTTGATACTTGGCACCTTTTTGATAGTTTCCAATTAGCTAGAGAAAGAACTCTTCTTTATATGAGTTATCATTTTAACGTAAAGGGGTGTGTCAGGATCAATTCTTGTGAAACCTTATCTGGTTCCTTTTGGAATGGGATGTATCCTCCAGTTTAGTTGCAAATGGATGCTTTTATATATGAAACTAGTTTAAAAGCTCATGACGCACGGGACCACGGGACATGGGTTTGCAGCATTGGAAATAATTTTATGATGTCTTCCAATTTTGCACGTTTTAGTGATTATTTGAGTGATCGCTGTGTGTGCTCGTGCTGCTCTACCTGAACGTGATGGATGGGGATAAAAACAGTATCTTTTAGTTCATTTTCGTGGCGCATGCTGCCACAGAATTGAATTAGGAGCTGAATTTACATCTAGGTCCAGCTCTCTTATATAAAATAATTATAAAGGAGACAATTATATTCAAAGATCTGTGAATAGGGTTGATCTTCATGTGAACCAAGAGTAGCAAGTCAAGGAACAGAGTGAATGGTACACTAGAACTCTGAACATTAAGGCAAAGCTACATAACTTAGCAGATCACCCGAAGTTCTGATATTAGCAAACTGAAGAAACATGAGAACTCATTAGATCAGGAATAGAATTGCCCAATCAAGGTCTCAAATTTCAAATTTCATAGCCGTAGACAAGGTCACAAGATTTTCTGAGTCACTCCACCTGCTTAAATCATTAGAACTGGGACA
Organism: Corymbia maculata; assembly: GCA_014182735.1. NCBI lineage: Eukaryota > Viridiplantae > Streptophyta > Magnoliopsida > Myrtales > Myrtaceae > Corymbia > Corymbia maculata. The sequence goes on along the minus strand of CM024689.1, from coordinate 12,122,231 downwards.
ATGACTTGCCCCCAAATTGGTTGGTTTTGAGATGAGTACAACCAAATGATCCGGACTGAGTTTTCTTTCTCCCTATCCCATAGAAGGAGCTATCATCGAACAGAAACAAAAAGCTCCGCGTCGATGGCTGAAGCGAGGTCCTTGAATAGGACGTGTATTGTTGCATAGATAATATCCAAAGCCATCTAAAATATCACTCTGGTCAAGACAAGCTACAAAGAACATCAATTCCCAGGTGACATGGTTTTCAACGCCGGCAACAATGTCTGCGCTCTAGGATAAGGCTAAATGAGCAGGCTTATATTTCGACCCCCAACCCATTCGATTTTCTCCTGATTCAAAATCTCCACCACATCATTGGCGATGGATGCGATTACCCGCAAGAAGCCTGTGCTGAAGCTGGTGCATCCAGGAGGCCTCGCCGAAAGGCATAAAAAACCAATCACTGCTGCTGAAGTCATGAAGAAAAATCCCAGACACTTTGTGACTCGTCCGGATGTGTTCAAGTTCCCCTGGATAGTTGTTCGGCCTGAGTCGGTCTTGCAGCCTGGCGATGTCTTTTATATTGTCCCATTCCATACAGTCCGTGGCTTGCTGCGGCGCAAAGCCTTTCTGTATCAGCTCTTGAATCAGCAGCAAAGCCCAGACTCCAGTAGAAGTGAAGATAAAGAGAGTGAACGCACCAGTGAATTGTTTCAAATAGGATCATGTCCGTATGATTCTTCTTCTGGAAGGACGAAAATAGTGAAAAGGAGATCTCCAAATGCTTGTCAGAAAACTGAAAGATGCAGGCTGGGTGAATGTTATGCAGGAAACCTCACATCCTCAAAGAAGCACTGTCTTGATCAACTGGGTGAGATCCTGCAGCAGCAGCAACAAGGCCGTGATTCTCCATCCATTAAAAGAAATAAAGCAAGGTCCAGGCATAGACCATGCGAACAATTTCTTGAAGAATTATGCACTTTTGATTCTTCAAACGACGTGACACACACTCAGTGCCAAATTATGCGAAGCCATAATCGAAGATCGGTGCATCTAGTTGGGCGTCATCAGTCTCTGCTGCTGTCCCCAACTAAACAGCATCTTGATTTGTTCGTTGAGAAGAACTCCCCAAACGGTACTAGTTTCCACACGAGAGTGACCTCAGAAAATAAACTTAGCCCTGCAAAACTCTCTCGTCCAAAGTATACTGGTGGGGACTATTACCCTGTGAAGAAAAGACAGTCTTCCGATGCTTTCTGGACTATGAAATGTCCCAAGCTGGGAGAACATGATTGGCAAGAGTCTTCCCCAGAAGAGGGTGGCTTTCGTTGGCTAGAGAAACTTCAGCCTCCAGATTCTTGCCAAGATGCGAGAAGCCCCTGCTATGGAGACCAGCAAATGGGAAATGAGCCATTCTTTGATATATTTATCGATGGCAAAGTATCCATTGGTTGCGGTGATCGCCAGAAAATGCGAGGACATTATGGTGGAGCTAAGATAAAGAATCTAACATGGGCAGGTCGGGCACAGGATGATCCGCACAGGCCAAGTGACGACAAAGGGAATCGTATCTTTCAAAGAGATGACCCTGAAATGAAGCTTGATCAAGCTCCGGATGACATCTTTAAATTGAAATCTTGTTTAAAGAAAAATAAGAACAAGTTATCTGGCCGCAGGGTAAGATTTACCCTTCCGGGCGAGGACGATGACGACTCGAGGGTGGAAGTCTTTGACTTCCGAGACAAGGAGACTCCATAGAAGATAGAACTCCCTAACTAAAAAAGTTTTGCTTAGTCTTTTTTCTATCAGGTCTGTTTTGTGAGTCCTAGGGGATTCGTCGTTAAGTCTCTTGAAAATCCATAGAAAACCTTCTTCCTTTATATATGATCATTTCTCACACACACCATGGAAAGCATGGGTCTTTGGGAATTCCCTAGCACAGATTATGGAGATAATGTATTATATTTGCGCTTGCATATGAACAAAGTGTTAATCGCTAAGAAATATTCCCAAATTTCTGTGCAATGTACGCTTGAGGTATTGCAATCACAATAAACATGGAATTTTCTATCTGTGTTCTTCAGTCTATGATAATCTCCCACCTGACAATATTCATTAGCTTGCTGCAAACTTGATATTCTACTAAATCGGAGATAAGATTTCTTGTGGTGGTATGCTCAAGAAAACTTTACACATATCAGCAAGAAAGAAGAGAAAAGGGAAGGGAGATGGATAGGCAATTTACACGCTTGGCTCTACAATGTAATTTCGCTGTTCCTGTGGCTTACTTCCAGTCACATTTGTACGTGATGCTATTGTTTTCAGTTCTGACAGATAGAGTGAGATTTTTTGCGCATAACACTCAAGCTTTTATCTTCTGTAATATTCTTAGAATGTACTTCTACTCCTTATACTTGATTTTTTATAATTGATCATTGAATCCTCGTGATGCTATCTTTTATGTCATCTATGTTTTACTCCTGTTGTTTATATGTTCCCTTAGAATTTCGGCCATATAGAACAAATATTGGAGCTAGAGATTGAAAAGAAAATTTTCTTTACATGAAACTGATTCACTAAGTAAGCTGAAAGAACCTTATATTGGAAAATGTTGAATGCTGCATCAGTACTGCATATTGGACACGATGCTACAAATTTACCAATCAGTCAAGGAATCTGAGCAGACAAGGAAAAATATCATTTTAGTTAGTTATCTTCCTTGCGAGGGAACTAAAATTTATGACCAGGGAGATGAATAAGTTCTTTAAATGCAAGTTGCATTAGTGCCTATTATCTCCAAGCACACTTAACTTTCTCATCTTATCAAAAATCTCACTGTTGAAATATACTTTCACGAAAAGTGTCTGCTATTAAAGTACCTGTTCCTGAATTACAGAAGGCAGTTCAACGGTCATTCACCATTTAATGAGAAGCTGGCGTGGGTATTTTATTGAAAACAGAAGATGACCACAGCTCTTCTGTGAGGCACTTCATTACTCATGGCAGAAACATTATATACGTCCCATTCTAGTTGGATGTCCATGCTCACACAAGAATCTTATGAAATCCTAACTTTATGGGGAAAGTAGAAACTCATCACTGTGTAAATAAAAATTGAAGAGTCTTGTGTTGTGAAGATATATGTCCAGTCAGAAGATGCTTCCGCATAAGGCTCTCACTCAGTACTTGGCATTCTATTTGTCAACTAGTGTTTACAAATATTTACAACAGCGATTCATCCAATATAATCACTTGTTCAGCTAGACACGAAACTATCAATTTCCTCTCATATTATGTATAAATTTGGCCAATGAACCCTGTAAATATGCCTGGTAGAGCCTCTCTGAATTATTTGTAGCATGAGGACTTGTTTCCTCTCCAGGACCATCCGAAAGCAATGCTGGCTTGCGTGTAGTATCTTGGCCATTTCTTTTTAGTTCACTCACTTTGGAAGGATATTCATTCACATTATGATGCATCACCCAGGAAGAGTTTTGGCTGTCTAAGTTTTCACTTTGGTTGTCGGAAATATGCTGTGAAGAAGCAGAAGCCATACCAGGGAAATCTCCATCCAGTATTTTCAACACCTGCGAAAAGAAATGTTCTTTCAGAAAGTCCTTGTGCCGAGGGGGAAAAGGGTGCAGTCATCAAAGAATAAACAAATTGGTTCACTTATTTATAATGTGTAATTTGTTTTCTTGGTACATTTAAAGACTTCTGGTGGTTTTGAAAGATACCTGCGACATCCTTAGTCTTTGTTCTGGCTGTGGTGAGAGACACAATTCTGCAGCATGCATCATGGCATCCGCTTCCCATTTTACATACTTGTCTAACAGTTGAGGATCTATTATGCTATTAATCATCCCCCTTTTCAGCAACGGAAGGCCCTGCACAGCAGAATATGATGATATTATAGACTAATCTCATCCTGTTCGATTCCAATTTTTCCAAGTGCTAGATAATTTAAGTACGTGCTACCACTTATAAATTAACAACATAATGGTTCTTGGCAGTTTCTCTTATACAGTGGAATGTAAGATAGCAAGAAGACTTGCCCAGTCAGACACAAATTGTTTTCCTGTACTTCTTGAGAAATCGGTGGCCTTAATGCCACTTAGTAGCTCCAAAAGAACTATTCCATATGCATATACATCAGCTTTCTCCGTTATAAACCCAGTCTGAGTATATTCTGGAGCCAAGTACCTACATAAACATTAATTTATGAGTAAGAGCCCTTTCTCTGATACAAATAATTCACTGGAGGCTAGACTGGAAATTCAATACAATATCGATTGCTTAGGTTTACTTAGCAATTATTCTGTGCTTGCTTACTAAACCAGATTCATAGGACTGGTCCAAAAAATCCCAAAGGAGGTGAATGTGCTTCTGGCAAACAATTAAGCAATACATAAGTAGGAAAAAAGGCACATCATTAATTTACTCTGCGAGTAGTCAGTTGAACTCCAGATAAGCTTGCTAATAAGCAATACCAACATTAAGGAAAGTATGCCTCTGGATGCAATTGCTTTGCTGAAGTTCATTGAGACAGTCAAACAAGATGTGAACTCGTAGTCTCATATGACACAGAGAAAACCATTAGCTTGTAGAGATTGCAGTAAGATATCTATGGGAAGAACAGCATTTTTAACCGAACTGTGATGCTGAGAACTAGAAGATTATGATAGAACAACAGTAAGATGCAGTAAATACCCAAATGCACCAATAACCCGTGTCTCCTCGGCTGCTTGGCCATCTGCTTGCCACCTTGCTAGGCCAAAATCACCCACCTACATGTGAGACACAGCCGTAAGTAGCTAAAATCACTCGCTACTTGCACATGTGGAATGTATTTCATTCAAATCACAGTTCTGACTGACAGATGAACAAACTATTGACTTATGGCACCATAATGAGGCAATGCTCAAAACCGCATCTTCTTGTAGTCTAACATAATACTTGTGAGCCCATGCATTTACGAGGCACTTCTTTTCTGCCATATAGGTTGGTCATTGAATCACATAATTATTTTTCCTAGCACGTTCACAATCTTGAAGAGACAAATATGAGAATTTTATGAATATTCGTGAATGGAATGAACTAAGAAGCATGGACTCTCTCCGAGAGCCTCCATGCAACAAGTGTCGGACATCCGACACACAGTCACTCTTGACACGCGATTCCAACAAGGTCGATTTTAAAATTTTTCAATAAATTAGGGGTCAAAACGTAAATATATAACAATAAAATAAAAGGGAGAAAGGAAACCTTACTTTTGATGGTGAAATGTGGATATTTTTTTTTTGACTTATTGTTAAATGTTAAGTTTAATAATGGAGTAGGGAAAAGTACACAAAAAACCCCAAACTATGCCACTTGGGACAATTTTATCCTAAACTTTTTTTTGTACCACCAAAAATCCTAAACTATGCCACTTGGGACAATTTTACCTTGAACTTTTTCTTATGCCATGAAAAACCATGAACTATGCTACTTGGGACACATTTACCCAAGACTTTTTAACTGAAGGGCATTTTCGTCTTTTCACTTTTTTCTTTTCTTTTTTCCTCTTCCTCTTCCTCTTCCTGACAAGGGAAGCCGGCAAGGGCCCTCGCCGGCAGCGCCATCCGGCCAGGGGGCACTCGGCGCGGGCGAGGGCGGCTCTCCCCGACGTTGGGGAAGGGACGCCCTCACCTGATCGCGTAGGGGCGGCCCTCGCCCAGCTCAGGTGGGGCGAGGGTCGCCCCCATCGGATCAAGGAGGGCCGCCTTTGCCCTTGGCAGATATGGCGAGGGCAACCCTCCCCGGCGTTGAGCGAGGGTTGCCCTCGCCTAATTCGGTGGAGGCAACCCTCAGGCGTGGGCCACCCCAGCCAGAAGGCGAGGGTCGCCCTTGCCCCCGCCGGATTGAGGAGGACTGCCCTCGCCCTCGTCAGATCTAGCGAGGGCGACCCTCGCTTGACCGAGGACGGCCCTCGCCGGCTTCCCTCTGCCATGGCCGGTAGAGGGGAAGAAAGAAAGATAAAAATAAAAAATAAAAAAATAAAAAAGTGAAAATACGAAAATGTCATTCAATTAAAAAGTCTAGGGTAAATGTGTCTCAAGCGGCATAGTTCAAGGTTTTTCGTGGCATAAAAAGAAGTCCAGGGTAAAATTGTCCCAAATGGCATAGTTTAGAGTTTTTGGTGGCACAAAAAAAAGTTTAGGGTAAAATTGTCCTAAGTGGCATAGTTTTGGGTTTTTTATGACCCAAAAAAAATTTCAGGGTAAAATTGTCCCAAGGGGCATAATTTGGGATTTTTGGTGTCCTTTTCCTTAATGGAGTGTGGTTTTTTTTTTTTTAGCTTCCTCCAAGTTTTATGAATTATTGTAATGGTATGTAGTTGAATTTGTCAAATCGAAACCATGAATGATATTATCATATGATGAATTGATGCTTTTAGTGTAAATTCCTTTTATGCTCTTTTTTATTATTTATTTATTTGTAAATTTAAATCCAATTAATTCGATGAAATAATCATAAAAATGATAATTTATCATGTATATATGAAAATATACATTTAATATACAACGTGGCCCCACTTATCAAAATTATCTATTTTTTTGAGAAACAGTATGTTGGCATGCCGTGTTGTATCGTGTCGCATGCTGATATCAGTGCTACTTAGGAAATGAAGGCAATCCAATCACAAGTATTGAAAAGTAGGTAAAGAATAAAGATGGAATTACCATGGGTTCAAAGTCATGGGTGAGGAGGATGTTGTTGGGCCTGAAGTCTCTATGTATGATGCATCCGACTCGACAATCTTCATGTAGATATCTCAAGCCTCTTGCAGCTCCTATTGCAACCTTCACCCTATTAGGCCAGGACAGCACTTCAGATAACTCTTCTTTTCCTGGAAATTTCACTTTCTCATCAGATCACAAGTGATCTTTACATGCGCAAGTGTCTATCATGATATGCCTTTATCGGAAATTCCAATGCAAATGATCCGATCAGAAACAAAAGGAAGCATAAACAAATACAGCATTCCAGAGCATTACCGTACAGATGCTTGTCCAGTGAACCATTGCAAGCAAACTCGTATATGAGGAGCCATTCTGTTTCGATGCAATAGCCCACTAACATCACCAAGTTCTTATGCTGTGCAGAACTCAGCACTTCAATTTCGGAACAGAACTCTGATGCACCTCGTGCACTCACGAACTTGTGCTGTTTCACTGCAACAACTTGTCCATCGGGTAATACTCCTCTATAGACAGGACCAAACCCACCCTCTGCCAAGAAGTTTTCTGCTGCGAATCCATTGGTAGCTCTTTCTATCTCTTTGTAACCGAACTTCCTAGGAGCCTTACCAAAATGTGAAGCACTAAGCTTACAGACAGAGCAGAGAGGTGGAGGTGTTGGGGGATGTTTATTTGAGAGAGACATGGCACTCCTGACACTCAATGTCCGTGGAATACTTAAAGAAGCAACCGCCAGTGGTTGATTGCCATGGCATGTTGAAGGGTCTTTTCTTGTGATCAGCTCTTTTGACTGTTGTGGGCTAGCTGCTTTTGGCCGTAAGCGTGATGAATCTACTGATCTTCTCGCCGGGACTGGAACTGCGTTCGCTGCTTTAAAATTATTACCCTCTGCCATTTCTGTTTTAGAAAAACAAACAGCTTTAGTGTATTAGTGCAAAGCTCTTTCAATATGTTTTTCTTTCATTTTGCCTTACCACTTATAGTCTTCAGAGGACCACTATAGCTTTTCCATTTTGGCTCCAAAGGAGTAACTGATGCTCTAACAAGTGTCTCGTCAATGTTCAAGTTTGACACCGTCCTCACCAATTGATGATTGGTATTTTCTGCAGAGGGATTGAATGCAGCCTGGATTTTCGTCTCCTGGTGAAAGTATTGAGAATCGAGATGTATACGCGAGCTGTACAGCATTACATCTCTAGAGGTAGCATTGAGCAAGTAGAAGGGGTCCTTCTCTGTGTTAGATAGCGAGGACGATGTGTCTGCCTTGGTATTTGGACTTCCAAACCCAAGACTGCTACGAGCTGCTGGACTGCTATTGCCTTTGGAGTTGTATGCAGTAACCAAGCCAAGCATGTCAGCTACCATTGTGGGATTTTGCTCCACTTCCTTGCTAACTTTCTTCTGAATATGGGGATCAACTTCTCTCAGGATCCTTGGGATGGCGTGGTCTACAAGTACAACGTTACAGATCAAGTGTTTCAGACAGTCGTTTCCCTCTTTCTTCAACCGTCTGCAATTTAAAGGCAATAACTCAGCGTTAATACTGCCCTTGTTAATCACTCAGAGCAGGAAGAATAAGCGCGGTTAATTCACTGGTTCATTATTGGGAATTCCTCCTAGATATTAAGGATAAAGCTTTTTACGGGAATTGAGATGAGGAAGCAAGATTACGGGTGCTTACGTATCTAGAACTACCCAGGTTGCTCCAAGCTCTCCCGCTGCAGTCGCAACTGACCCCGGCTGTGCATCTGTTATGACTTTGACTGTACTGTGCACCTATCGCTCAATAAGGCGCGTCAGTAATGACACTAGCAATTTAAAACTACATGATCACTGGTCATCAGAAACCACAAGGTGTGATTACCTGCTTGATTTTATGAGCTGAAAATACGTGCCACATCATAAGCTCACAAACACCTTTCACCTTCAGGTTTAGATCAGTTTCTACTCCACCATTGGGTGCCCGGGCCATTCTATATGACGAAATCTTCTCATTATAGACGCAACTCCACTTCTTGAGAAAACCTAAGGAATGATCACAGGGTCACAAACATACAACAAGAATTTAGAGGACTACATTAACAAGCTAAATTTGCCATCTTTGGGATGCTCACCAGAGAAAAACCACGAAGTCTTAAACTTGAGTTTTTTATGGACACCAGTGGGAGAACGAGCTTTAGAAGGAAGAACAGCGAGTAGGAATATAGAGTCCGAAGCCTTGGTCAGATTGCGCACTGCCCATTCGAAAGCATAATCTGTGATCTCTTTACTCGCATCGACTGCCACAACTACCACTTCACCATCCATCTCTCATAGAATCATGCGAGAAGGCAAGAACATGAACAGGCTGCCAAAATCCCTCAGATAAGTTGAATGGTGAAGACCCTGGAGCAACAATAAGCTTAAATTGGAGATAGAATCTGGTGACCTCATACACTTATTCACCCTGATATGGTTCAATTACAGTTGACAATGAAGCTTTATTCTTTTTTTCGTGGGAAAGCAACAGTTAATAGACCAGCTGAAAAGACAGGCTGATCGCTAAAGATGACGGAGCCCATGGAGGATGGAAGAGCCTCCACTGGGCAGCCCAGGGTGAGAGATTTGAAACGTTCTCTGTCTGTATGCAATTGGAGGGATATTCATATTCTTTACTGCATATCAGATAGGGACCTCCACGGTAGCTCTTCCTGATTGACATACATTTTTCTGAGGTGTTCAAGTTTTGACCTTTTCAATGATTGGAGGGCCTGTCTGCTTTCATTTTGCTACAGCTTATGCTGTGGTTTGATCGAGACATGCTTGTTTTTGTATTTTTATTCTAATTCAGGTACGTTGGCGCTGCTTTTGTTGCGTGCATCTGATGTCGGCAACCACGTCCATCCCCCATTATAAAATTGTCTGGGAAATGAGCCGCATTTGGTCCAACACCTTGCTTGCTCTGGTACTCCATGATGTGCTCTATTACGTATCCCGCGGATACCTTTAAACTAACGGTTTGAAGATCCATTTTTCATCACAGTACGAACAATAAAAATAAGGGAAAATCTACCTACATGGACGTTAGAAGGTACATCAAATGTTATTGATATGGCGTTCATGTGGTTTAAGTAAAACAAAAATACTTATTTTGGCTGAAAAATCATTTAATGGAACCTTGATGGATAATAAATGTATCATATGGGTATAAGTTTAATGTTTTATATATCACAAAAAAATAGGGGAGACTATCAAAAAAATTATAAATCTATTGTAATTTTTTCAAATCAGTCTTAAGCTTTTTTTTTGTTAATTCAATCATAAACCATTTATAATTATGCCAATATAGTCTATCTAACTAATTTTGGCCAACTAACGTTGACGTAGATAATTTTTAACAACATTTTAACCTTTTTTGAATTTTTTTATTTTTTTTTTTTTTTTGGTAAGGTAAATATATATAACTTTCACCAAAAAGCTATAAAGCACTAGAGAAACTCGGCACTCATTTACACTCAACTCAACATGTCAAGTGAGTGGAATGGTACCAAGATCTAAAACAAAAGAAAAATACAATACAACCAAAAACAAGAGTCAAACTTCAACTATAGATGAGTCCAGACCCCAAGATCTTTGTAATCTCCTATTTACGGGAGTATCTTGAATAGGTTTGATAGCCACCACCTTATTCCTGATTGCCTTAGCGATATAGTGCTTCAAAGAGTGAGTGTACACTACCCTTCCCCGAAATAGGGCATCATTCCTAGCCTTCAAATAATATAGCATAGGGCACCAAAAGAAAACCGGGCAATTTCTTTGTGAAAGCCTTTGCCAGGCAGGAGATTAGTAGTCCACCCAAGAGTGTATCTCCAAGCACCGTCCGGCCAAGCCAAATTACATTTGCCCGCCCAAAAGAGAACCGATGTTCTTGTGACTCGACAGCCAAAGAAGAGGTGATCAACAGAATCTGGATATGCATTGCAAAAGGCGCACACCCCGTCCGAAATCCTCCCATATGAAAGTAAAAGCATTTGTGTAGGAAGGCGATTCCTAGAAATTAGTTACAAAAGGAATTGATGCCTAGGGACCAAGGATCTGTCCCAAACAAATGAAGACCAGGGAACTATCCTAGCTTTCCTCCTAATAACTTCTTAAGCCGAGGCATTTGAAAACTTACCCAAAGGGTGCTGTAGCCATATAAACTCGTTTGGGAGGTGATTAAGCTACGGGATTGGATTCGGCCAACTTTGAATTATACAAAGAATTGGAAGGCCCGCTGGCGAAAAGAGATCCACCACCTTCGCCTCTCTAGTTAGCCCCGAGTGGTAGATAAATGCGTTAGAAAAAAACACATTTAAGGTCCTCTTTGGTGCCAAGGATCAAACCATAATGAAATAGCCTAGCCATTACCAACCTGCCATTGGACAAAACGAAGGACTTCAATTCTTTCTCTTTCTTTTCTTCCTTTTGTTTCCTTTTTTCCCCACAATTGCCGGCTAGGGTTGTGATTCACCCTGGGTGAGGCAAGCCTCGCCTTGGCCTTGCCATGAGTAAAGGGAGCCTTGCCCACAATTGGTGAGGCCATGACGACTGGCTGAGACCCCTCATCGGCGGCTAGTGAGGGCTTAGCCCTCGCCAAGTAGTCGGTGAGCCTCACTGGAGCCTCACCAGCCATTGTGGGGGAAGAGAAGAAGAAAAGTAGGAAGAAAAGAAAAAAGAAAAATAAATAAATAATTTAAGAAATAAAATATTATTAAAAGAATTTTCATGTTAGTACTAGTTGGCTAGAATTAACCAAATGGATTCAATTATTATAATTACAAAAGGTTTAGGATTAATTTGACAAAATTACAATAAGTTTAAGATTTTTTTGGTAATTTTTTTCTGAAAAAATGTTTATGTTAAATGTGTCACAAAATGAGTATAGTTTGATATAGAAAAGAAGTTCGGAGTAAATGTGTTACGGTAAATATAAGCTCGACTTTTAGTGGCTTTTTTCCTAATAAAAATAATGATGATATTAAAAATACTTATGGTACTAATAAAAAAACATTAATGAGGATTAACAGACTAAGACAAAAGATCCTATTGATCTTGCAGCCGATTTGTTTTTTCTTTTATCGAGTTAAAGTAATGTGCCAGAAATTTGGCATGGTCGTTGTTGCTTCAGTGCTCCTTTTCACAATTTTGGGATTAAAGTTAACAAATACGACATAATACAAACATCAGGTTTTTGTTACAGTTCGATGATGCAAATCGTTTGCTGAAACAAGCTCTTAAAGTGAAAAAAAGGGGGGGTAAAAGAACCGTCCTTTTCACTGCCCCTTCACCTTTTGATAACCCAAAAGATCCCTTTGTTCAGGAGAGAATCTTTTCTCTATGTTCAGACATCACTTCTGTTAAGTACAAAATAAGGACAGTTAGGGCTCATCGCCTGTCTGTCCTTTTGCATGTATCCGGTCAATTTGCATAAAGAACAGAACTCTTGAGCTGGTAGGATAATAGAGCATGAGGATGTGCTTGGTTTAATTTTCTATGCCCAACAGGAAGGCACGAACAGAATCAGACAACACAAAAGGCAAGTAGGTAGGAATTGCCCAACAGCGTAGACCTTGTTCCGCATCAATATGATCATATTGAGATGTTCACCTAATGTTGGGTAAGGATGACATCTTGACATAGATAGACTGTCAATAGTATAAACCCTAGTTCCAGAGCATTTGAGAATTTGGATGTTTGACGTTATTTGATCCAAGAGGGTTTCGTTTTTTAACAATATTTTCCTGAGAGTTGCCAAGATTCAAATCAGCTAAAATCTGGGTCTTAAGGAGTGAATGTTAACAGCAGATATATTACTTAAGAAAAATTGTGCTGAGATATAAAACTACCTTCTTGCAGAAGGACTACAGATCAAAATGTAAAGCCCTCCCACAAAGAACATCAAATATAAGTGCATGCTAAAACTAATGAAACCAACGGCAACTCATGACTAAACACTTCCATGTGTAAGCAACTAGAGAAGCTTGACTCAAACAAGTCCCAGATGCTATTTTGGCTTAATCAGCCAACGTAATCTGTAGTGATGAAAACCAAAAAACAAAGCCAATGTTGTATCTCAATCCCAGCTGCTCTATGTCCTAGAAGACACTCCTATTTCCATTAATCTCGCTTGCCTTTGTCACCTAAAGGAATGCTTCCTCGGCTGTGATCTCACCTTCGTAGGATAGTCCAGTTAGGACCTCCATTGCACCTACCTAGCAACTTTTGCAGGATCCATAAGCTGCTCCCGTTCAATCTCATGCTGGTTTCACGATTTACAAATATTTCCATGATGAGATTGGCACCCGATTCTGTCACTTAAGAGACACTTCCGTTCCATCTGCATCATGCTTATTTCATTTTCTCGAAGAAGGCTTCTTTGTCCAATGACATGCTGTTGTGGTAGCTTGAATGGGACTTCATTTATTTGGCTTTCACAATGATTTACTGCCCTCTTCTCACCATGAAAACTGATCTCAACTTGACAAAGTTTTTTCATCTATGTCCTCCACATTGGAAAGTTCTTTGCATTAATCTTGTTCTGCTGTCAAATTCGTCACTATATTCTGTTTGACCATCATTTTCCTCGGGGGAATGAAGCTCAGGATCCGCAAGAGGTGAACACGGTCTCTCATCTGATGCCCCTGAAAGGAAACCGAGAGCAGTCTGGACATCAGTCATCAGCGGTCTCATTGATGCTTCCTCTTGCAGACACATCGCAGCAATAGCAACAGCTTGATTTAAGTCTTTCACAAGAAATTTCCCCTGGAGCAGCGGATCTGCCATTTGTGGGAACAGTTTAGGATTTCGGAACTTCGGACATGCCTGCATTATCCAAGCACTCCATAATTAGTCAAATATTTTGATTCTGGTGTGTAAGTCCCACAATAACAACAAATGCATAAAGCGATTGAAAACGTTCAATGAGAAAAATTGCAAATATGAAAGATGCATGTTACCCAAGCAACTAGATTCTGCTCTTCGCTGGGTTTGGTGGTGTCAATTACTCTCCGTCCAGTGATGAGTTCCAGTAAAATTACTCCAAAACTGTACACATCAGATTTTGGTGTCAACTTTCCTGTTGTTGTATATTCTGGAGCACAATAGCCATAAGTCCTCATCACCCTCGATGACACATGCATTTTATTACCGGCAGATCCAAGCTTCGCCAGTCCAAAATCAGACAGCTTTGGCTTAAATTCTTTGTCCAACAAGATGTTTGTGGACTTAAGATAACCGTGTATAATAGGGGGATTGCAGCTACCATGCAAATACTCGAGACCTTTCGCTGCACCATACGCGATCTTCATCCTCATGAACCAGTCCAAAGGTTCCTCATCTGGCTCAATATCTACATTTAAGTTTTGGCATAAAATCCAGCTATTAATTAGACAAAGAAATTTCTCTCCAGAACCAGAGGTGGAAATACGTATGGTTCATCTTGTTAAACAAATTATACTTCATTAGAATTTGGAAGCTTTTCTGTTAGCATCAAAAGAAGTATACACCAGTATGTTGCATGCAAACGGAAAGCAGTTTTTCCTTCTTTCCAAAAGCATCATATTGCCATTTGAACTTCTAAAAGTTACAAGAAGACGCACCTTTTTTGTTCGCTTTTGGGTTTGGTAGGAAACTTTTGGTACCAAGTAGATGGTCTTCCATAGTCCCCCCAGGCAAGTATTCATATACCAGTAGCCTCTGATCACCATCTGCACAATAACCAAGGAGGTTGACCAGATTGTCATGGCATACAAGACTCAATGTCGTAACTTCATCAAGAAACTCCTTGTTTTCATGTAATCCATTTCTGTCAAGTTGCTTTATAGCCACCACCTGTCCAAAATCCTAAGTAGTGAATCAAAGAACTTAATTGACTGGGAAAAAGGAAAAAGGAAAAAGAAAAAGAGCACAGAATAATACTTTTATTACCCGACCACTATCTTGAAGAGTGCCCTTGTATACTCTACTGAATCCGCCTTCTCCCAACAGATACTCCAGTCGGAAATTCTTTGTAGCAGATGCGAGCTCACGAAAAGTGAAATGTTGCACTTCCATTTTTTCACAATCCACCTTGTTTGGCTTGTTTTGGGATTCATCGACTAGTTTCTGCTTCTTAGCCCCTGCAGCATTGAAAGACAGAAAATGTCCGACAGCACTCTTTTTTGAACATCAGTTCAATTTAAAGACAACACCACCATGAAGTCAAAAGTGGCACATGCTGTGAATTTGATTTGTAGAATAGATAGCAAATAGTGCACAGCCAAAGACAAATTTAAAATGTCCACGAAAAAGTTCTCTCCACAGTTATGAACTTTTTGTTTCAAGATCAGCAGAGCAAATCAATCTGTACTTTATTTGGCTATTCTCCCACCCAATGTTCTTAGTGTTACATAAGCTAGAATAAAGTGCATGAGAAAAATCGACTCATATATGCATCTGCGAAATTCCATAGAAGCCTCAAACTGTTCCGTTCTAAATCTTCAATTACCAAAACAACAATGCACTACGATCCACTGCTGCCCAAATTTTCTGTCTCCTTTAGGTCATACCTCGATAATACTAAAAGAAGGCAGATGCAGAATTGAAACTTACATGGTGGGGTTTTGGGGGGCAATATGAACATGGTGGATGAACTTGAAACATCTAGATTTTGCATATGATGTCATCCAACAGAATTGAGGAAAACAAGCAACATATGCAGCCTTACCGGGTGCGTGTGATGTGTTGTGACCTTTGATTGTAATCATGTGCTCCCTCTTCATCACTTCAACGTGTGATGAGAAACAGGGACAGCAACTCATGCCTGAACACAGATCAAGAAACTCTCTTCTTTCAAATCAAAGTGTCCTGTGAAGAGACACCATAAATAGGCCTCTGAAGGAGGCCAGTAAGGAATGTGGAAGGCCAAGAAACTCTCTTCTTTCGAATCAAGTGTCCTGTGAAAAGAAACACCATAAAAACAGGCCTCTGGAGGAGGCCAGTAAGGAATGTGGAAGGCCAAGGGTCCTCAAATTTTGTAACTCTCCCAACAATTCGAAGGACCCCTCAGACAATTGATGTTGGAATCAACAGGACGACGAACAATCACCAGAGGAACGAGCCCTTGTGCGGTCTTTTTTCATTGAGAAGAAGATTTGAAAATTTTCTCTGAGCTGTGGCGTGAATTTGGTAAAACGGAAGAGGAAAATGTGGGATTTTTGTTATGTTCCTCCAGCAGAATTAGTTAGGAGGAGAGGACCGTAATTGAGTTTGGTTCAAGTTTATGCCAGCTATTTTATAATTGGTAAATGGAGAAAATCAAACAAAAAAAAAAATCAGATTTAAATGCCCTTCCCAAATATAAAGATGGAGAGTGGATTGATTCATATAGCCCTAATGTTTTTTCCGGCCAAACGCATAGTCATGATTCAGCTCCTTACATGTCCTTCCCACGTATTTCTCGTGAAGACGAATCAATTGGACATCCACAAAGAATGTAGCATTTGCCTTTCAGAGCCGGCCTTGCTTGTATCAAACCTTTCTCCAAGTAAATGCTTTAATACTGGCCAAAAACAAGAAGGCTTTCCCCGCTTTCATTGACGTGTTCTTCTTCTTATTATTATTCTGGTGAACCCCATTGATGCCCTTCGCCTTATGGTTAAAGTGTGCAAAATTTGATCGTGCCTATTCCGGTTCTCTTACTGCCGAAAGCGGAAAATGAGTTCAAACCGAGAGAACTTATACAAGAAGATTGGTCGAGACAGAGCAAAAGATTTCTGGTCATCTGATCATGTCTAGTCAGAAAAACAAATGGCCCTGCTTCGTGCATGAAATGGTCCCATTAACCATGAAAAAGAACGCATATAGTACCACAACAGACAAGAAATGCCATGTATAGATATAGAATGCATCTTAGATTGATAAGCACATTCACATAGCTTTGAACGAGTTTATTAAATCTCCCTGGTAAATATATTTTGTGTAACATCTTATGTGGAGTATAATCATCTGTAATATTCATAATATCCTCCATTCGACTCATCTCCGTCGACCTATGTGCTGACGACTGCTTTCTCGGGAAGTCATCTGTGTAGGACGAAACTCAATCCCCTGGATGACTAGCCCGGTTTCCACTTTCCACTTTTCACCTCCATCAAGCTTATTTTAACCTCCCCGGTTGGAGAGTCATCCACGAAAAACTCACCCAGATTGACCTCCTTCCACCCATCTTCTCGGTCCCGAGGAAATTGTTTCTCCCTAGCCTGAATAACTCTTACTGCAGTTGCATCTTGGAAAATATGTGGATATCTCTCTCGCACAGTTTGAGATTGCTGTCTCATCCTCCCGTTAGGATCCAAATATATATTGCATTGTTCAGCCCGGAACCACAGAAGATGGACACTTCCACTGCTTGATTCTCAAAGCCAGAGTTCTCGTGTACAAACTTGAAGATAAATAAAGCTGCATAATATGTGTTGGCAGACAGAAGTCGCGTGTCCATCTTGGCATGAACCTCAAGCCAGAGTACTCTAAGGAGCTCTGCCACCTCTGGGAATCTTTCAAATAGAAGAACAGATTTCAGTAACCACATGACAGGTGCCAAACATAAGAAGACGGATGACAGTATCCACAACAAAAGAGGAAAATGTAACAGCAGTTTGGAGATTGGATGGACCTTGAGAGGTGGAGTGAACTCCATCTCCAGTATTCAGGAGCGTCGTCCCATACTATAGACATATCTTTGGTGCCAATCGTATAACACTTCTTCCCGCTCCATTTTTCAAGTGCAAAACTCTGCACAAGACATGGAAAGATCATTCTACGTTAAATATATGGAAAATAAAGATGACGCCTTCTCTCCATAAGTAACATAATAATAGTTAAGGATAATTATGCAGAGAGAATTACAAGTAGGTAAATGTATCATTCAGTCATTTGATATGCTGAACAAACAAGGTAATTGAACAGATATGATACTCCTTGAGACATGATTCCCAAAACGATTAAACTAAGATTGTTGTACTTAAGTATTTAGGATGTCAATGATCTCCACTGTAACAAAATTTAAAAATAAACTAGAGTAACTTCTTCTGCCATTGCTTCAAAAAGACCATTGCAACACAGTTTGTGTTCCATGAACTTGTCCCAGTAATAGGATCCCACAAAACGTAAGGGAATCATCGCCCTGTTAACTTTTCAATAGATTGCACTTGAATCTTTGATAATTCAACCGTCCACTGTTAACCAAATGGTTAGCATAGATGGTCCATCTCTATATCCAGCCAACAGTTCCAGGAGTAACACCTTCTAAAGTCATTCTCTGCTTTCGACTAGTCCTGCCTGGATTTAGACAAGGATGTCACGTTTTAGCACACATGGAGACAATTCGCCCTGCATCCATAATTCTGTCATCACAAACATGTGAGCAGAGGCTGCACCGAGGAGATAACTTCACCTCCACAGCAGAATTCTATGGAACAAACGATGTTCCAATTCTATTTCCAACTTTAACTAAAACCAGTTTCTCCAAAACAGCCATTTTAAAGCATGGCGTTCAAAACCATCCCTAACTCTGGGATTCAGCTCCTGCAGACGGTGCACAAATCAGGAGCACAACTGCCCATCACCAATGATGCCTTCCTCACCTCCTATTTTAACTTCAAATTCATTCTGGCGAGAATCTTCAGTTTATTCAGATTGCCCAGCACAAGCGGTGAAGCCAAAACCAACCAACCAGCCATCCCAAGCTTTAAAAAGAAAAATAAAACGAAATTTAACCTGAGTGCTGAGCCAATTTGGGCAAAAGCTTAAGTTGAGCTGACACGACTTGTGCTTCGTACCTTTGAGGGGGTTATGACATTATTGATGTTAAAATTTTTGAATGGCACTCATTTGGTTCAAATTTTTTTTTCACTTATTTAAATATCATAAGTTTAAAAAATCAATCACTAAGTGCTACTTTTGAAGTGGCCATCTGACGACAAAGCCATGTCAACTTTTTCAATAGCCATATTATAAATGATACTTGAGTAATTGATTTTTTAAATTTGTGATATTTATGTAAGCAAAAAAAAAAAAAAATTTAACACTAAAGTAAACGGTATAAAAATTTTTGACACTAATAATGTATTTACCCCTACCTTTGAGACTACCCTTCAGGTGCAGGCAGATCGAACGAGAGAACCCCAGCGCCACCGTTGTTAGCCACTTAATATCAAACCCTTTGTTCTAATAGGCAGATAATTGAGAGATTGCAGCTGATTGCGCTAATCATTCTAAAAGCCTGAAACTATTGGGAAAAGGCTCATTTTTTTGTCTTTAACGCGTATAATCGGCCATGGCCTTCGAGAAGGGGATCACAGAAAACCGGAGTTCTGTGCAGAAGTTCAAAACCGTTCAACCCTCAAGCCGATCTCGAAACCTTTCACCTTCCACTCCAAGATTCAACTAAATCAAATCTCCAGGCCCACAAACCCGACAATCATTTCAGCTGGCGGCCGGCATGAAAACCCAGAATCGGTTCGACGAAAATCGAGTTACCTTGCGGCCGGAGTCGATGAGGAGAGGGGCGCTGCAGAGACGGAGGAAGACGTCCTTCTGCCTAGTCAGCGAGGGTCCAAGCGGCGGCGGCGGCGTCACGGAAGTCGAGGCGATCAGGTCGAGGTCGGGCGGGAGGAACTTGGACCAGACGGCGTCGGAGTCGGAGGCGGCGCGGAAGGCGCGGGAGACGGCGGAGGAGCGGGCGGCGTCGAGAGGGGTGGTGAAGGAGAGTATGTGGGCGATGCAGTCCACGGGCAAGGCGCCCAGCCCCACCATCTTCTCCTGGGAGGAACGATCGATCGCGTCCGAAGCTCGGGTCCGATGTTCTCGCTTCGATTCCGACCGAGGAATTCTGCGTCCGAGGTTGCTGCTGACCACGGGGGCCGCCACAGCCACGGGGCACGAAGCAGCAGATGAGGCGTGATACTCCTTCCTACGAAACTTCCCTCGGGGGGGTCCACCCTTTCTCCGTACGAAAGGAAAATGGCCCTTCGCCACCGATCGCCGGCTGCTGCCACCGCCATGGCCTCTTCCGCCGCCACCCGCCCCCTTCCCGCCTGCCGCTGGTCATTGGTCGCCTCCCATCGCCGCTTCGAAATGAGAAAGTAATTTTACGTTATTATCAAAACAAATTTATATGAACATTAAATTTTATATTGTTACGAAATAACACTTATTTTACCTCAAAAATTCATCTGGAGGGTAAAAATGAAGAAATTTATTTTTGCCGTAATAGAAATTTTGTCATATGCAGCCTAATGGTCTATTTGGAATAAAAAGCCTATTTCTTTGTTTTTTTGTTATTTTATTTCTTAAAAAAAATGAAAAATAGAAAAAAAATAGTTTTTTGATTTTTAGGAATAAAAAACTATTTCTTGATTTGATTACTCAATAATTTTTTTTTTTTTAGGAATAATTTTAAAAACTATTTCGACCTCCGTTGTTGTTGGCCTCTATCAACCACCGATCCACTTGGAGACTATCGCTGGTGACCATTGCCATTCGCTCGACGATTGATGACCTGGTGTCCAGCGATTGGTGTCTTGTAGCCCGGCTTCTAGCAGTGGCAATCGGTGTCTTGCAATGGTGGCAACCGACATCCGTAGGCAGTGGTGGCGATTGGCGGGGACGAAGGGCGATGATTGGTTGATCGGTGATTGGCAATTAGCGACTAGTGATCGACGGTTGCATGTCAGTTGGCACACCAAGTTGGTGGTCGTCAGTTGGTAGCCGTTAGTCACTAATTGTTGGTTGCCAACTGTCGTTGGTCACTAGTCGCCAATTGTTGATCGGCGATCGGTCGATCACCACCCGCCCCATCGTGTCCCCCCGCCAAAGCATTTTTATTTTTTTATTTATTTTGAAAATAAGAAATTCTTATTATTAAACATTTTATTTTACTCAGAAATTATTTCGAAGAATAGAAATAGAAAACAACTATTTCTTACAATAAATTATTTCAAAAGGTAGAAATATTACTAAAAAGTTAAACGTAGTCCAAGTCAATTGGTGCTTATAACAGCTGTGCTTGCAGCATGATTGAATTCATGGTCTCATACAAAACAACAACGCAAAATAACTTCTCCTCGCTCACTCAATGATTGCTTCTTCTTTTTCTTCTTCTTTTTTGTCCTTTTTTGTGTAGCGGATTCGGTAGTGTTTGGGGCCCCAACCTCGGCGCATCTCAATCAGTCCACTTCTCCGAACAATCTTTAGAGCGCACTGCCTCACGCCGACTCGACAGAGTTCCAGATTTCACTCCTGAAATGTTCCGAAGAAGTGTCGAGTGAGAGTCCGTCCGTCCGTCCGTCAAACAACTTTTCGGAGAGTGGCCCTCCCCTTTTAAACAAGTACCCTGTCGATGTGGACCACGTGCGAAAAACCGAAGTTGATTGGGCAGATCACATGCAGGCGCAGGCGCAGGCGCAAAGAGGAGGCAATCCTACGTCAGAAAGTAGGCGTTCGACCCGTCAAAAGACGACTCCACGAACTCAAAGTAGATCTCCCGCCCTTTCACGTGCATTTGCCTTTACGGTTGTCCCGCTCCTCCACGACTGAAAACCCTCTTTTGGTTCTGCCGTTTGGAGGTCTATTTTATGCACGAATGTGAATTTGTGCGTGCGGGCCCTGCTCCTAGTAATTTCTTCTTGAAGCTATTTGGAATCCCATTTAGGGACATCTCTTTCTCTCTCTCCTCTCTCTTTTTGAAATGTGGAATCGATGTTCTACCTAAAAAAAACGCTAAGAAATGTGTCGACAAGGAGAAAAAATAGCATATCGACTTAATATTCCCTCTTGCGTGTAAAGTCGATCCTTTAGTTATAGCATATGCGGACTTTAAATTCTCTTTCGTGTATAATCTGATCTCTACGCACACGTAAGGCTGGTGATAGATGCGATCGTGTCGACAAGCTAATCGGGAGAAGGAAAACATAATTTATTATATGAAATGAGAATTAAGATGGGTACTAGGGAATTAAATCTTTACATGTGGTCGGATACTGTGTAAGACAAGCTGTTTTACTTAAAAGTTTACTTAAAATGTTTATATTGTTAGTAAAAAGGCCAATGATGAATTTGCACTATAAGACCTTAGCACTCCCTCTCCCGTAATGAATTATGGAATTTGG
The DNA here is from genome assembly GCA_014182735.1 of Corymbia maculata. Taxonomy (NCBI): domain Eukaryota; kingdom Viridiplantae; phylum Streptophyta; class Magnoliopsida; order Myrtales; family Myrtaceae; genus Corymbia; species Corymbia maculata. The sequence goes on along the minus strand of CM024689.1, from coordinate 12,100,339 downwards.
CTCTTTTGATATTAGGTTTCTATCTTGAAATGCAACTTGCAGATCTTCAAATTTGAGACATGTTTTTAATATTATCATAATGTTAGTGAATATTCTTTCATATATAATCTAATCTCTTTGCACCCGCAAGACTGGTTATAGACGTGATCCTATCAACAAGTTAACTAGGGAAAGAAAAACATAATTTATAACATGAAATGAGAATAAAGAGGGGTACTAGGGGATTGAACCCTTACATGTCCTCAGATATTGTGTAAGACAAATTGTTTTTTTTTAAAGATTATATTGTTAGTAAAAAGGCCAAAGATGAATTTTCAGGGTATGACCTTAGCACTTCCTTTCCAACGAATTGTGAAAATTGGCCCTTTAAATGTAAGTTTTCTGTTTGGAGATACAAATTGCAGATCTTCAAATCTGAGGGACGCATGGCATTAGTAAATTTTTTGTTAATAAATGCCTTGGGTGTAATTGCAAAAAAAAAAAACCCATTTAAAGAAAAAGGTTGCAATTTGCAATACCCCACATCTCTTGAATTATGGATGATTGATGTATTGAAAATTCAAAGTATCTCATTATTAAGTAAATTTAATTGATGTTCTAAACACTCGTTAACAAGACCCGATTACTAAGGGTGTGCAAGAAAACATTTCTCATTCTCTGTTTCTCTATTTTTTATTTTTTTTTTGGGGGAATAGGTTTGGAACACAAATTCATTTGGTATGGCAATTTCATTTATCTATTTTTAGAACAAATCAGAAATTAAAATTTTTAACTTATTCATTTATGAAATTATTTGTAGAACAAAAGTGAGAAATAAAAAACTCTTACTCACTCTAGTCATTGCCCACCGCTGCCATCGCCATTGGTCGCTAGCGCCGATTGCCATCACCATTAGTTGCCGGCGCCTCACTAATCGCCACCATCAATGTCGCTCACTGTTGCATCCGCCGGCCGCCGCTTCTTGGGCCACCGCCAGCCACCCATCATCGCCACTTGGGAATAAGAAATTTTATTATTATAGGAATGAAAATTTTATATTGGTATTAAATGTCTATTTTTCTTTTATCTGATATCAAAAACAAAAAAAATCAATTTTCGAAACATAAATTTTATGATGGGTGCCTTAAAAAGAACCCCAACGTTTTTCATTGGTTTTCTTAGGCCGGTTGGAGCGTGGGGTTTTCTACTCATATTCGTTTGCTTCTCCGATAAGAAATATTTGCTGCGCCCACAAAGCAATCTCTAGTCAACCTCTATTCTAAAAGGATATCCATCCGAAATCCAATAATATTTTATTTCCTTTTAAAAATATTTTTCCTCATTTCCCCTGTCAGTTCCGCTTTCCCGGGCTGTCCTTTTCTGGTGGACCACGATTCACCCCAAGCCTTAGCCACGAAGATTTCGACGTCCATAGAATTCCTATATAAGCAGCGCTACGATTCCGGCTGTGTCATCATCATCTCGTAGAAAAAGGCCTCACCTTGGAACCGTTTTGGCGACACCCATCATCGTACTTCCTGCAATTCCTTTCCCTGTTCCTCCGTCTCTGCGTAAACTCGACGAATTACGCTGCGAATCAACGTCGTGCGTTCGAAAGGCGTCGGCTTTGAGAGGTTCAAGCCACGCACTCGGCATCAGAGTTCTTGCAATCGTCGTCTCCGTTTCTCTGTCTTCTCTAAAAAGTCAAACGATTTACGCTGCGAATCGCCGCCGTTTGTTCGAAAGGCGTCGGCTTCGAGCGGTTCTAGCCACACCCGTTTTTCTTGGCGTTACTTCCAATGGCGGCGGCGGAAGCGGAAGCGTTGAAGGGTGGAGAGGGTCCCGACTTCTCCGCGCTGCCCGAGGGCTGCATTGCCAGCGTCGTCTCCTTCACGAGCCCTGTCGACGCGTGCCGGCTGGCGCCGGTCTCGTCGATCTTCAAGTCGGCCTGCGAATCCGACGCGGTGTGGGCCTCGTTCTTGCCGCCGGAATGCCGCCAGATGGTCCCCCGGAGCGTTTCGTCGCTGAAGGAGCTCTACTTCAGCCTCTGCGACGACCCGGTTCTCATCGGCGATGGCAAAATGGTAAGTCTTCCCACCTCAAACCGCCTCTTCCAATTCTTTTTGTCGAGGTGATATGCGATAACTGTTGTTCATGTTAGAATTAATAGAATATTGAAATGCGATTCGTGTGATGTGCTGTCGCCGGCACGTGTCGGAACACGGCGAATTTGGCTGGCCAAAACAAAATAATTGTCCTTTCATCGTCGAGTAGTCGACTTGGAAGGCGGTGTCGTCGGCACATGCTTCTTGGCCCCTTCCCGCCTGAACCTACCGAGTGCATTTCGTTTCTTCAGGGAGAAGCAATTGCTTCCACTGGACATTCTTCTTTCGCAAGCAGCCAAGGTTTTGAATGTGAATGGTTTGATTGAATTGTACAAATGAACCGACACATGGTTTTTTTCTGGAGAGAAAAAAATTACCAATATTTCATCTGAAAATGACAAGATTCAAATGGGTTGGAGCAAAGACTAGATAGATGTATTGAATCACTCGATATACAGTGCTAAGAGCATGAAGATTATCATCACAGTTGATATAGTACCTTGTTTACACCTGAATTTTGATTTTTGCGTTGCCACAGATTGTTTTCCGTTTGCATGGCGGGTAAGTGTTATCTAAAACTGGATTTTCTTTTGACCAAAATAGCGTCTGCTGAATTTTCTTGATTTCATCTATCATGTATCTTCTTCATTTTTGTTAACTTTATCAACCATGTGATAGAGATCGAGAAAAATAATAATAAGGAAGTGTATTTTCATGTGTAACGGTTTAACGCCTATACATATAGAATAACTAGTGATTGCAACAAAAAATCAGAATTTATGGGGTTTTCAGGGGTCATTATGCAATGGTTCCAAAGTTGAGGTGGTTTTGAAGAATTATTCCTTTTATTTTCTATTGGTCAAATCTCGTGGTTATTGCTTTTGCGTAACGCGAAACTCGTTATCCTGCTTCAATTTCGGTGAAAAAGACAATAAACGACTTTTGCTTGAAAAAGCCAAGACAAACACTCCTACTATTTTATTGGAAAGGAGACAGCACAGATGGTGGAATAGGTGCTACGCCGCTTTATTGCTTTGCACATATTATATTTGTTGAAACAGTGAATCTCATTTTCTCAAAACGACATCACTCCTCCGGCTTCTTGTTTCTCATGTGAATCCAACATGCTTTGCAGAGCTTTTCGCTGGACAGGCATAGTGGAAAGATATGTATCATGCTATCTGCAAGGACCCTATCTATAACATGGGGTGATACGTCGAGGTACTGGTCTTGGAATCACATGCCCGACTCCAGGTAATACCATTATTTTCTTTATTCTCTCACCTTCATGAAAAAAAAAATGGGTGTAGCATTAATCTGTTCGTCCTAAGATGAACTTTCTTTTATTTCTCCGTCCAAGTGATGATTGTATGGAATGTCACTGTGAATTAACAGGTTTGCAGAAGTTGCTGAACTCATCAGTGTATGTTGGCTTGAGATCAGAGGCACAATTAGTTCTTGCATGTTGTCACGGGGAACCCTTTATGCGGCGTACTTGGTATTCAAATCCACCCCAGCATCTTATGGATTTGACTTCACGTCTGTTGAGGTGCAAGCTGGATTTGCTGGTGATGAAGCGGGCAAGCGTGAGCGCTCGGTTTACTTATCCAGTGAGAACAGCTCGGTTTCCTTATCCACTGAGAACAGCACGCGTGGATGGCAGTCCAGGTTCAGACGTAGGCGTATTGCTTTCCGTTTTCAACCAATGCCTATCAACAACAATCATGATGGGGACCTGCCGACACCTGCACCTGCCGGGCCTGCACCTGCAACTGCACAAGCCGAGCCTGCACTTGCTGAGGGGAATGGGAACCGTCCTAAAGAGAGACGAGATGGGTGGTTAGAGATAGAGCTAGGTGAGTTCTGGACGAAGGATGGAGAAGATGGGGAGGTTGAAATGAGTGTCTTGGAGACAAAGGGTGGCAACTGGAAGGGCGGGCTGATTCTGGAAGGGATCGAAATTAGGCCCAAGCATGGGAAGGAAAAGTGCCTCCATGCAGGACGAGTATAAATTTTATATGCTCTATTCCGGGATTGAGAACCTTTTCGCTCTCTGTTTTACTGTTGTTCTTTCCATTATCCAATTTTTAGTGGCTTTCTACCAAATCAGAAAGTGTGCTTGTGGTCAATATTGATTTTTAATGTAAGCGGCGAAAGCATATGTCATGGAGCCAATGGTATTTGATCTGATTAGCGAACGGCCGATGCCTTGTGCAATATCCTGCAACATGGTTCCTTATCTTACCACTCCGACCACCTCTGTTGGTATTTGACGGGAATATATGACTCCATTGAAAATGTATGAATGCATTCTCCCCGGTGCGCTAGTGCATGAGCGTCTCTTCCGGGATAAAAGAAAGACTTAGAAAAGAAGAGTCAAAGCCAATGCCTGGGCCAAAATGATTTCCTGTTGACTAGCTGTATAAGAGCACGTCGTAGCACTCCAAAAACTGTAGGTGACTTGCCTTGCAGGATTGGTGAACTGTCTTGAAGGCGATGCAGCATCTGCCAGTCAAGTTCAACTATGAAAACTCTGCTTACTTCTCCTTCTCCACCTCTTTTAGTTCCTAGTTTTCTTCTAGACTTTCATTTTATGCTGGAAACCGGAGGGCGTGGTGCCATTTTCTGAATTTACACAGAAAAATCAAAATTTTTTTTTATGAGGGTGGAATGTGGTCAAATCTGAGGCTACCATTACTAAGCCATTTATGGCCCCGCCAATTATGTAAACCTTTCAAAGGATTAAGGGAGAAATTATTCTCTTTGGATCGATATTAGTGAGCATTTCAAGTATACTGACAAAATGGAAGGTAGTGATACTTCGGCAAAGGGTGCATGAACACAGGAGAACATAATAAATTGATAATCACGGAGGCTGTGAAAACCTTGTTCCACAGCAATGCATTTTTTGAGTCGAACGACAATTCTTCAGGTTTGCAATATCATTGGAAACGGTAGCACTGCCACTGTCAATGGTGGAACCCTACAAGTTTATTGCCGTGTTTACCGCTGGACGAGTGGATTCCAGATTTGATGGAACTCTTGTAATCCTCGAATCAGCCATGACAACGGTGCACTTGGTGTTTTCATCAATATAGTGGTTGGTTCTTTGCATACAACAAAAGTGGCAACCGTGTGCTTGCCAAATTGCAGTTATTCCAAAGCCATGGATCTGTCCTCCTTCTCAACCTCAACACTGATCCTATTACTCTTGCCTCTGTTTAATCATAAAACCTACTGTTAATAGGGAGATCCTTCTTTCGCACACGGGCTTCATCTGAACGTGAAAGGTTGGTTGAATTGTATAAATGAACCAACTCTTGGTTCACGTCCACAAGATAAAGAATGGTAAATGGAAAGTGGAGAAGAAAGAAAGAAAGAAAGAAATTTCATCTGAAAATGACAAGATTTTAATGGGTTGGAGCAAAGAATGGATAGATATATTGAATCACTCCAATATACAAGGCTAAGAGCATGACCATTATCACCTCTGTTGATATGGTACCTCGATGATCACTAATGCAATACATCTTTAGGGGTGATTTGTATATGGCTTTAGGATTGTCTGTTAGTGCTACCTTATGGTCGATTCGGAGTTCGAAGCATGTCTGCTATTTATTTTGGGTTAATTGCTCAAAGTCCTCCGGAACTTTGTTAGCATTGCTCATTAGTCCCGGAACATTAGATTGGCACCGTTGAATAGTGGCCATGTAACTTTGGAAAGTTACAGATTACACCTGAATTTTGATTTTTAATTTTTGTTGTTGCTGTATTTAGTTTTCCATCTGCACAGCCGGTAAGTGTTATCTAAAAATGGATCAACTCAGTTCTTTCGACCAAAAACTTGTGCTGAATTTTCGTGGCTTCATCAATCATGTATCTTCACTATTTTGTTAGCTTTATTAACTATGTGATGGATATTTTAGATAAAATAAAAAATAATAATAAGGAAGTGTATTTATAGACAGAATAACTAGCGACTGTGGCAATAGATCAAAATTTATGGGGAAATTTGGCGAAATTTGTAAGTTCACAAAATTTTCAAGGGTCATTATGCAATGTTTCTGAAGCTGAGGTGGTTTCGAACAATTATCCCTTTTGTATTCATTTGATCAAATCTCATTGTTATTGCATTTATTTAATGTGAAATGTGTTTTTCTTATTCTCTTTCGATCGGTGTTAGTGAACATTTCAAGTATACTGATATAATGGAAGGTGGTAGTCGTACTTTGGCAAAGGGTACATAAACACAGGAGGACATAATAAATTGATAATCACCTAAAACCTTGTTTCACAACAATGCCAAACAGTTCTTCAGGTTTGCAATATCGTTGAAAATGGCAATTCTGCCACTGTCAATAGTCGAATTCCGTGAGTTTACTGCTGCATTTATCACTGGATGAGTGGCTTTCAGATTTGATGGAACTCTTGCAATCCTCAAATCAGCCACGACAACGTTGTGCTTGGGGTTTCCAATCAACATAGTATTTGGTTCTTTGCATACAACAAAAGTGGCAACCCTGGGCATGCCAAATCTTAGTTTTTCCAAAGCCATGGGTTTGTCCTCCCTCTCAACCTTAACACCGATCCTATTTGCTCTTACATCTGTTTAATCACAAAACCTAGTGTTAACATCCATATATAGGCAATAAGAAGCTTAACTTATCATCCACAATGTCAAAAGTGAAAAGTTACCTATATGATGATCCTCAAACTCAATGGCAGTCCTCCCTGACCTTTCGATCTACCTCCCTATAGAACTCACCGCTTGCCAACGCTTTGCTACCCGGCTCAGATGCGTTGTACATTACCCACCATCAACAACATCAAATCCACTGCCGAAGAAATACCTTACGATGACTTGGTCATAGTTCCATTCCCCTGCTAGTGCAGTGCACTGGAAGGATTTACTTGCATGAGGCCACTTAATCTTAGGTTTTTGTCCGGAGATGCGAATTATAATTCTTAAAAGCAAATTGATATGGCTATGTAAAAACAAGGGCAAGTTTTGGATATTTCCATGGCATTTTTATAATCAATTTAACATTTTTATCATTAGTAAAAAAAATTGTTAATGAGCTACTTGAAGGTATTTGTAAAAAAACCCATTTAAGGAAAGATATATTTGTCGGTTTCCCTTTCTAGCATGTACTCATTCGGAGACCCTTCTTGCACAGCTTGAAGGTTTTGGGCTAAGCATTCGGAATCCAATATAGGGAGATCTCTTATTTTTTATTTACGCGGAATCAACATTCTTCCTTGATTTTTTTAAAAAATAATGTTAAGAGACGTATCAACAATATATTGACTGCATATCAAATATTTTCTTTTGTCGATTCTATTATACTCCTATTCTGACTTTTACTCTTAAATTTCTACCCTACTTCCTTAAAGGTGTGGGAGTTGAAACACATACCTTAAACTAAATCATCTTCACCTTAACCCTCGAGAATGTGGAAATTCGATCCCTCATCTCCTCGTTCCCAACGAGAAAGGTGGCAACTAAAACAAATCTCAATAATAAACTCCCTCCCTCGCATAAGTTTAGGAATGATCGGTTCTTGGTTTTGTTAATACTAAAGTGGAACCAGGAACCAGATTGGAAAGATTAGTTCCTAATTTTGAAAACCGGAGACCAGACCATTTGGTACTAGCATTGGGAATAAGACCGAATTGTCGGTTTCGGTCCAATCCAGTCTGTTCAAATGGAACCGGCTAGTTTTTTCATTAAAGAGTGGCCTTGCATAACAAGAGAGAGAGTGACTTAATGTATTGATGGAAGCGATGATGAGTGAATAGTTATTATGTCTTAACCTCTAGTTTCATTGGACGAGAAAGTATTTAGTTATTTTACTAATTTTTTAAAGAGATAATTATAAAAAGGTATATGTAGTCAGTTTGATTCGGTCTAATATGATTCCCTTTTAGAACTGAGAATTAGACCATTCAGACACTAGTTCCACTTTTAAGAATAAAAATTAGACCGACATTTTCAAGAACCAGACCAAACCGGTCGATCTGGTACGATTTGGGCAGTTTTCAATTTAGGCATTCCGTCTTGCACACCCCTATGTAAATTGATCCTTCAATTATAGCATACATGACTTAAAACCTCTTTCATGTGTAATTTGGTCTCTTTGCATAGGCAAGATAAGATATAAATGTGGTCGCATCAACGAGATAATCGGGACAAAAACATAAAGACTAGGATTTGAATCTTCCCGTAACTTTTCTTTTTCATTTGGTGGAGTGACAAACTTTTCTTTTTTTCAAGTTTAAGTTTTCCTTTTAATCTTAGGTTTCTGCTCAGAGATTATGGGTGAGTATACTTTCGAGATAGAACCTAGAACTTGAGAATTAGATTGGCAAAACCTATTTGGTCCAAGGTTTCAAGGTATTCAAGGTGGGTTTAAGGTTTCAAAAATTGAGGAACTTATTTTGACGGATACATTCCACGTTCTAAGTTTGAGGAACCTGAAACATGTGACCTAGAACCTGTAACAAGTTTTTCTTGGTCTATGTCTTTATGTGAGCCTACGGTGTCTCATGGCATTCGATGATGGTTGTATAATTCAAAATCACTAATTTGAGCTTCCATTTTATGATGAAACTATTACTTTGTTATTGTTCATATTTTTTGTCTATTTAAATATAAGTTATGATCAATGAATTGTAGCAACAAGTAGTAGTCATTAAAGGTGAGATCATTCACTGAAACTATTCAATTAATAATGTAGGTGGAATCTGAGTAAATCCTCAAACCTATGATAGAGTAGGTTGAAAGTTCTAGGGCATGCATTGTAGGTTCTAAGTTCCAAAAAAAATTAGGAACCAGCTCTAATGGATAGATTTTGGGTTGTAGGTGAAACTTGGATACAAAATCTAGAATCGCTCACTCATATGCAGACTACATATCTTCAAAGCCGAGGATACAAATTAATATGGTCATGTAAAAGTGAGGGTGCATTTTGAATATTTGCATAGTATGTTAGTAATTAATTAAACATTTCCATCATCAGTAAAAAATTTCACTAACAAGTATCTTGAGAGTATTTATAAAAAAACCTAAGTTAAAGAAATATTGCAATTTGCAAAACTCCGCTTCTCTTGAGTTATACGTAACCAAAACAATTCATTATCAAGTATATTTAAACCATTACCCTAAACACTCGTTGTTTGGCAAATAGACACTATTCAACTGGGCCAGTTACCCAAAAAAAATAAGGCGGGGCTCGGTTATTTTATAGCACCCAAGAATTTCATTCGTTTTTTTAAGCCCATTGAAGAGTGGAGTCACCCTTTCATTTACTTATCTGATAAGAAATGATCTGCATTGCACACAGCATATAATATGGGTCAACCTTTATTTAGAAGGACATCCATACAAAATCCAATATATTATCCCTTTCTTTAATTCTTTTCCTATTTCCTCAGTCTTTCCCATTTTCAGTGTGTCCTTTTCTGGCGTGTGCTGATTCAGAGACTTCACCGTCCATGGATGCACACCCTGTCTCTCTTTCTCAATCTATATAAACACAACGTATCACGCTCTGTATCGCAGTCCTCTCTTCCAAAGGCGTCAACTTTAAGCCGTTTTAGCCAAACCCATTTCTTGGAGCTCTTCCAATGGCGGCAGAGGGTCGAGACAGTCCCGACTTCTCCACACTTCCTGAAGGGTGCATCTCGAGCATCGTCTCCCTCACAAGCCCCGCCGATGTGTGCAGGCTCACGTCCGTGTCGCCGGATTTCAAGTCGGTTTGTGATTCCAATGTGGTCTGGGCCTCGTTCTTGCCACTGGACTGCCGCCAGATGGCCTCCCGGAGCTTTTCGTCACTGAAGGAGCTCTACTTCAGCCTTTGCGACGAGCCGGTTCTCATCAGCGATGGGAAAATGGTAAGTCACCCGGCCGTATTCCCACCTCAAACCGCTTCTTCCTTTTCTCATTGTATTATCATTTTTTCTTTTTTTGGATTGAGAGGGTGATATGCTATAACTGTTCTTCGTGTTAGACGTTATAGAATATTGAGATATGATTCATGTGATGTGCCGTCGCCTGCCCAATTCAACTGGTAAAAAAGAATTGTTCTCTCATTGTCGAGTAGTTGAATCGAAAGGCGGTGTCATCGGCACATGCTTCTTGGCCTCTTCCCGCCTGAACCGAGTAAGTGCATTTCGTTTCTTCTAGGAGAAGCCATTGTGATATGATGATCATGATGCGGCTTCCACTGGACATTCTTCTTTTGCACACGGGCTTCATCTGAACGTGAAAGGTTGAATGAATCGTATAAATGACCCGACTCTTGGTTCACATCCACAAGATAAAGAATGGTAAATGGACTGCCCAATTCAACTGGTAAAAAAGAATTGTTCTCTCATTGTCGAGTAGTTGAATCGAAAGGCGGTGTCATCGGCACATGCTTCTTGGCCTCTTCCCGCCTGAACCGAGTAAGTGCATTTCGTTTCTTCTAGGAGAAGCCATTGTGATATGATGATCATGATGCGGCTTCCACTGGACATTCTTCTTTTGCACACGGGCTTCATCTGAACGTGAAAGGTTGAATGAATCGTATAAATGACCCGACTCTTGGTTCACATCCACAAGATAACATCTGAAAATGACAAGATTCAAATAGTTTGGAGTAAAGAATGGATGGATATATTGAATCACTCCAATATGCAGGGCTGAAAACATGACAATTATAACCTCTGTTGATATGGTACCTTGATGATTGCTAATGCAATGTATCTTTAGGGATGATCTGTATATGGCTTTAGGACTGCCTGCTACCATATGGTCGATTCGGAGTTCGAGCATGTCTGCTATTTATTTTGGGTTAATTGCTCAAAATCCTCGGGAACTTTGTTAGCATTGCTCATAAGCCCCGGAACATTAGATTGGTACCGCTGAATAGTGGCCATGTAACTTTGGAAAGTTACAGATTACACCTGAATTTTGATTTTTTGTTGCCGTAGTTAGTTTTCCATCTGCACGGCCGGTAAGTGTTATCTAAAAATGGATTAACTCAGTGCTTACGACCAAATAACCTGTGCTGAGTTTTCTTGGCTTCTTCAATCATGTATCTTCACTATTTTGTTAGCTTTATTAACTATGTGATGGAGATATTTAAGTAAAATTAAAAAAAATAATAAAAGAGAAGTGTATTTATAGATAGAATAACTAGCGATTGCAGCAAAAAAATCAAAATTTATGAGGAAATTTGTAACATCACAAATTTTTTAGGGGTCATTATGCAATGGTTCTGAAGTTGAGGTGGTTTTGAACAATTATCCCTTTTGTGTTCTTTTGATCAGATCTCATTGTTATTGCTTTTATTTAATTTAACGTGAAACATGTTTTCCTGCTTCAAATTTTGGCGAATATACTCACTATATGTATTGGAAAGGGGACAACCCAGATGGTGGAATAAGTGCTAAGCTTTATTGCTTTGTCTACACTGTATTTGTTGAAGCATTGAATCTTTTTTCCTTGAAATGACGTTGGTCCGTGTTCTTGTTGCTTATGTGAATCCAACATGCTTTGTAGAGCTTTTCGCTGGACAAGCATAGTGGGAAGAAATGTATCATGCTATCTGCAAGGGCCCTGTCTATCACATGGGGTGATACTCCGATCTACTGGTCATTTTATCGCATGCCCAACTCCAGGTAATAGCATTATTTCCTCCACTCTCTCACCTTCATGAAGAAAATGGGTGTCACATTAATTTGTTCAACTGAAAATGAACTTTCTTTTATTTTTCCACCGAAGTGATGATCGTGTGGAATGTCTTCATAAATTAACAGGTTCGCAGAAGTTGCCGAACTCAATGAAGTATGGTGGCTCGAGATCAATGGCACAATTAGTTCTTGCATGCTGTCACCGGGAACCCTTTATGCAGCGTACTTAGTATTCAATTTCACCGAGATATTTCATGGATTTGACTTTGAGTCTATTGAGGTTGGAGTTGGATTTACTGGTGATGAAGGGGGCAAGTGTGAGCGCTTGGTTTACTTATCCATTGGGAACAACACGCCTGGACGACAGTCTAGGTTAAGATCTAGGGGCGTGATGCTTAGGCGCGGTCTCCGTAGAGGACCTGCTGAGCATGCACTTGCCGAGCCTGCACCTACACCAACCGAGCCTGCACCAGCCGAGGCGAATGCGAACTATCCTAAAGAGAGACGAGATGGCTGGTTGGAGATAGAGCTAGGTGAGTTCTTGACGAAGGATGGAGAAGATGGGGAGGTTGAAATAAGTGTCCTGGAGACAAAGGGTCGAACCTGGAAGGCTGGGCTGGTTGTGGAAGGGATCGAAATTAGGCCCAAGAATGGGAAAGAAAAGTCCCTCTATGCAGGGCGTGTGTAAGTTTATATGTTCCATCCCTTGATTAAGATCCTTTTTGCTCTCTATTTTGCTATTGTTCTTACCATTATCCATTTTAAGTGGCTTTCTACCTAATTAGAAAGCGTGCTTTTGATCTTTATTGATTCTTAATGTAAGTGGGGGAAACATATGTCATGGAGCGAATGGTTTTTGATCTGGTTAGCGAATGCCCAATGCCATGTGCGGAAATGATGGGAACTTGGATGTAGAATACCACAAACTCACACAGACACAATCAAGTACTGTGAGTGGTTCCTCTTAAAACATCCTACAACATGGTTCCTTATCTCACCACTCCAACCACCTCTATTGGGGGTATATATGACTCCATTGAAAATATATGAATGCGCTCTTTATGGTGTGCTGGTGCCTATGTCTTGGGTTGACAGTTCCTTGGCCATATAATGACTTGTGTGGCGCTTGGTGAGTAGAATTAGCTAGATCAGCCTTCGTTCAATAGTTGTTCTGGAGAACAATACGGCGAATGGCTTCCTCATGTGAGATCGTACCACACCTAGCTTTGCTCACAAGTGTAATCTTTTGAGCGAGACAGCAGATCACTTTAGGTGTGACAACTAGTTTTGGCCTGCCATGGCTTCATCAGGAAATCGGTATTAGTTCTTGACTAGTTTGTGCATGGTAAGCCAACTTTACCTTCAAAGCTCTTAAGTACTATAATCTTTTTTATCCTAGAACTTCTAACACCAACCATGCTGACGCCACTCCCACGGACCAATCGTATTCATCTCCTTTGCATTACTCGCTCTTCACTCGATAACCCCAAGCAGTGCTCACAAGTGTCATGAGTACAGGAAGATTCACAAATCCCGTTGTTGTCTATTCTGTCTACTCTTTGTGACTCCTTAACCATTAATGTGCCACTTTTGGACTTTACATCGAATGGTCCCGCTCACCCAACAAAACAAAGTTTGCTCAATTGGTAGCCTCTTTTAATCACAACCGTTCGGGCCCTTTGCGATCACATGTGCTTTCCTTGGCAAGTGTGGCATCCTTCACCAACTGCATCTTTTGGTAGCACCATCTTTGCCTACTAAGCATCTTGACCCCAGCAAACCAATGGAGGTTTTTCCCTTATTGAAAACGTGGCAACATACCTCTTCTTAACATTCGTTAATCAATCCAAGAATGTTATCCCCATTTAGTGAGGAACCGGATCTACTTTGTGCCCCAATTGCCATCCTAGAAGCTGGTCGAGAGCTGCGTTTTTTGTTTGAGCACGTTTTGCCTTGGCGATTTACTCTCCACCCTCGTAGGACCGGGTAGACCATAAGGCTGTTCCAATTTGATCCACTTATTGGAGGGATTCTTACTTTGATCCATATTTGTCATAAGCTGATAGTTCCTTGGCCACATAATGACCCGTGTGATTCCTAGTGAGCGAAATTAGCCAGACCAACCTTTGTTCATTAGTTGTTTTAGAGAATAATGTGGCGAATAGCTTTCTCATGCGAGATTGTACCACACCTAGCTTTGCTTAGGTGTCTAGTCCTTCGAGCGAAATAGTAGATTATTTTAAGCGCGATAACTAGTTTCGACTTGCCATGACCTTATCAAGAGAACGGCATCAGCTCCTGACATGTTTGTGCACAGGAGGCCAACCCTACCTTCATAGCTCCTAAGTACTATAATCGTTTAATTCTAAAACTCTTAGCACCAACCATCCTGATGTCACTCCCATGGAACAGTTGTATTTATCCCCTTTACATCACTTACTCTTCACTCAATAACCCTAAGCATCACTCGCAAGTGTTATGATATGGGAGGATTCACGGACTACGACACTTGCACGTCTCTTCCAGGATTGGTGAACTATCTTGGACATGATTTTCATTTGCCAGTCAAGTTCAACCATGAAAACTCCGCTTGCTTCTCCTTCTCCTTGTTAAATTCCTAGTTTTCTTCTAGTTTTTCATTTTATGTTGGAAATCGAAGGGCGTAGTGCCAGTCAAGTTCAAATTTGAGATTACCGTCCTAAAGCCATTTATGGCCCTATCAATTATGTAAATCTTTCAAAGGATTAAGGGAGAAATTATTCTCTTTGGATTGATCTTAGTGAACATTTCAAGTATACTAACAAAATGGAAGGAGGTCGTATTTCGGTAGAGGGTAGATGAACACAGGAGCACATAGCCTTGTTCCATAGCAATGCTGGACATTTCTTTAGACTTGCTATATCATTGAAAACGACAGCACTGCCACTGTCAATAGTTGAACTCCACAAGTCTACTGTTGCGCATACCGCTAGATGAGTGGCATTTGGATTTGATGGAACTCAGTCTTTGAATCAACCAAGACGCCATTGCACTTGGTGTTTTCATCAACATAGTGGTTGGTCCTTTGCGTACAGAAGTGGCAACTGTGTGCATGCCAAATCTCAGTTATTCCAAAGCCATGGATCTATCCTCCCTCTCAACCTTAACACCGATCTTATTACTTTTGTTTAATCACATAAGCGATTGTTAACATCCATAAATTGGCAATAAGCAGCTTTACTTATTATCCACAATGTCAAAAGTGAAAGGTTACCTACAATGACCCTCAAATTGAATGGTAGTCCTTCCTGACCTTTCGATCTACCTCCCTATAGAACTCATTGCGTGGCATCTCAGATGCAGGGGATATTACCCACCATCAATAGCATCACATCCACTGCCGAAGAAATACCTTCTATAACTTGGTCATAGTTCCACTTTCATGCTATTGCAGTGCACTGAAAGGATTTACTTGCATGGGGCTACTCAATCTCAGGTTTTTGTCTGGAGATGCAAATTGCATATCTTCAAAGCAAATCGATATGGCTGTGTAAAAGTGAGGGCACATTTTGGATGTTTCCAAGGCATTTTTAGTAATCAATTTAACATTCTTATCATTAGTAAAAAAATTGCTGATGAGCTCTTTGAGGGTGCTTGTTTAAAAATCTATTTAAGGAAAAATAGTAATCTGCATTAATCTGTCTTTCTACAGTTATGTGTAATTAATGCATAAAAAAATCAAAATATTTTAGTATCAAGTATATTTAATCATTGCCTTGGACACTCACTGACAAAGACCTAAATATTTTATTCATTTTGTTAGCCTGTTTAAGCGTGGAATTACCCTTTGGTATACTTCTCTTAGAGGAAATTTTATTTTCTCCACACAGAATATAATCTTGGTCAACTTTTATTTAAAAGCATATTAATTTAAAATCAGATATATATATTTATCCATTTTGTAATTTTTTTCCTATTTCATCTGTTTTTTCCACTATTAGGGTTTCCTTCTTGGCGTGTGCTGATTCGGAGACCCTTCTCACCCAGCTCGAAGCTTTTGGGCTAAGTATTTTGAATGCAATATAGGGAGATCTCTTTTATATATTTATGTTGAATCGGGTTTTTAAATGTAATGGTAAGAGATGCATGAACAATATGTTGATTGTATATCGACTTAACACTCCCCCTTGTGAGTAAGTTGATCCTTTAGTGATAGCTAGAGTGTTAAATGGGTGAGTCGGGTCGGGTTTGGATTGGGTCAAAAATAGTTCGACCCACATCGATCCATTTAACTCGTTTTGACCCATTTTCATGCAATGTAAATTTGATGACCCATATCCAACCCGACACATACCTGATCCATATCCGACCCATATTACTAATACATATTAATATTTAACTTAATTTAAAAAAATATACTCCCACTTATTTAGTCCACTTTAAACTTTTTATATATAAATTATTTGAATAAAAATTTCATATCAAATTTATAAAGTAAATTAAATAATAAAAAATCAGTAAATAAAAAAATGTGGATACTTCTAAATTGAAAGAGTTTTTGAAAAATAATTTTTTTAAAAAATCGATTTTTTAATTATTTTTAAAAAATGATTTTTTAAATTTTTCTTTCTTTTTCTTTTTATTTTCCCTTTCTTTTCTCTTTTCTTTCTTCTTCCCCATTTTCCTCTACTGGTGCCGCTCAACGGTGATTGGCCAAGATGCAAGCCAATGAGCCCGAACTCGACCAAGGCCGACGAACTCGAGGCTTGGCCTATTTAGGCTCTGCCGAGGTTGTTGGCAATGGTCAAGCTCGGGCTCGTCCGAATCTAGCGAGCCTCGAACTCTATTGTGGCCAATGAGTTCGGGGCTCGCATACCCAGATCCAAGTGAGCTATAGCTCGGCTAAGGCCGGCGACTTCGCGGCTCGCTTATCCAGATTTAGGCCGAGCTTTGGCTAGCAAGCTTAGGGCTCGCTAGCCCAAGCTTTGTTGGAGCTTGTCTGCCCAGATCCAGACTGAGCTCAAGCCGGCGATGGCAAGCTCGGGATTGGCGATTGTGACGGCGGCGTGATGACGGGATTAGCAACAGAGATCAAAAACGCATAGAGGAGGGGGATGAAATGAGAGAGATGATGGGTTTACCTAATAATTCACTCAACCCATATTTAACTTTCACTTAACCCATATTTGACCCATTTAACTAAAAGTGAGTCATAATATGGGTTTATGATCCATATTGACACCTCTAGTGATAGCATACAAGACTTAAAACACTCTTTCACATATGAATTGGTCTCTCCATATGGGCAAGATAAAATATAGATGTGGTCACCTCAATGAGATAATCATGACAAAGAAAACATAATGATTAGGATTTGAATCTTTACACTACTGCTTATTTATTTATTTATTTGGTCGAATGACAAAACCTTTTTTTTCAAGTTTAAATTGTCCTTTTTAATTTAAGGTTTTTGCTTGGAGATGTAGACTACATATCTTCAAAGCTGAGGATATAAATTAATATGGCTATGTAAAAGTGGGGGCACATTTTGAATAGCTGCATAACATCTTATAAATCAATTTAACATTCCCATCATCAGTGAAAATTTTCGTTAACAAGTGTTTCAAGAGTACTTATAAAAAAACCCAAGTTATGGAAAGATTTCAATTTGCGATGCTCCGCGGCTCTCAAGTTATATGCAATCAAAACATTTTATTATCATATTTACTTAGTATCCTAAACACTTATTTTTTGTCAAAAAGACACTCATTAATGAGGCACTGTCATTAATAGGACCCAAGAATTTCGTTCGTTTTTTTAAGCCCATTGAAGTGTGGGGTTACCCTTTGATTTACTTATATGATAAGAAATGATTTGCATTGCGCACAGCGCAAAATCTGGGCCAACCTTCATTTAGAAGGACATCCATGCAAATCCCAATATATTTATTTCTTTCTTTACTTTTTTTCCTATTTCCTCTGTCTTTCCCACTTTGAGAGTGTCCGTTTCTGGCGTGTGCTGATTCAGAGACTTCACCGTCCGTTGATGTCTATCCTCTCTCTCTCCTTATATAAACACAACGTATCACGCTCTGAATCACAGCCGTCTCTTCGAAAGGCATCACCTTTAAGCCGTTTTAGCCACACCAATTTCTTGGAGCTCTTCCAATGGCGGTGACCGAAGAAGCAAAGGGTCGAGACGGTCCTGACTTCTCTGCACTGCCCGAAGGGTGCATCGCAAGAGTTGTCTCCCTCACAAGCCCCGCCGATGCGTGCAGGCTTGCGTCCGTGTCGCCAAATTTCAAGTCGGCATGTGATTCCGATGCAGTCTGGGCCTCGTTTTTGCCGACGGACTGCTGCCAGATGGTCTCACGGAGCGTTTCGTCACTGAAGAGCTCTACTTCAGCCTCTGCGATGACCCGGTTCTCATCGGCGATGGCAAGATGGTAAGTAACCCCACCGTCTTCCCACCTCAAACCGCCTCTTCCTATTATTTTTTGTATCATCATCTTATTAGCAGATTGAGGGGGTGATATGCCATAACTGTTCTTCATGTTAGACTTAATAGAATATTGAAATGTGATTCATGTGATGTGCTGTCCGCTGTATGTTCCGTAACACTGCGAATTCGGCTGGCCAAAACAAAAAAATCGTTCTTTCATTGCTGAATAGTCAACTCGAAAGGCGGTCTCATCAGCACATGGTTCTTGGCATCTCCCGCCTGAACCAAGTGAGTCCAATTATTCTTCATTTGCACACGGCCACGATCTGAACGTGAAAGGTTGATTGAATTGTATGAACCAACTCTTGGTTCACGTCCACAAGATAAAGAAATAGAAATGGAGGGTGAAGAAGAAAGAAAGGATCTTCCATCTGAAAATGACAAGATTCATGTGGATTGGAGCAAAGAATGGATAGATATTTTGAATCGCTCCAATATACAGTGCTAAGAGCATGAGGATTATCACCTCTGTTGACACAGTACCTTGATGACCACTAATGCAATGAGTCTTTAGGGGTGATCTGTATATGGCTTTACGACTGTCTGCTATTCTATGGTCTACGTTTTATTTTCAGTTAATTGCTCAAATTCCTCCCAAACTTTGTCAGCATTGCTCATTAGCGCCTAAACATTAAATTGGCACCCTTGGATAGTGGCCATGTAACTTTGAAGAGTTACATAATACACCTGAAATTCGATTTTGATTTTTGTTGCCGTGGGTAGTTTTTTCTGCACGTCCGGTAAGTGTTATCTAAAAGCCAACTAACTATGTTCTTTTGATCCAAATAACCTCTGCTGAATTTTCTTGGCTTCATCAATCATTTATCTTCTCCTTAATTGTTAGCTTTATTAACCGTGTGATAGAAAAAATATAATAATGTGGAAGTGTTCATGTGACATTTAACGCCTACATAGATAGAATAACTAGCAACTACAACACAGAAAATCAAAGTTTATAGGGAAATTTGTAACTTAACAAATTTATCAGGGGTCATTATGCAATGGTTCCAAAGTTGAGGTGGTATTGAACAATTATCCCTTTTATTTTTCTTTTGGTCAAATCTCATGGTAATTGCTTCTTATTTTAAGTGCTACGTTTTATTGCTTTGGGCATACTATATCTGCTGAAGTGCTGAATCTTGTTTTCTCACTTGCTGCTTATGTGAACCAACATGCTTTGCAGAGCTTTTCACTGGACAGGTATAGTGGGAAGAAATGTATCATGCTATCTGCAAGGGCTCTATCTATAGCATGGGGTGATACTCTGAAGTGCTGGTCATGGAATCCTATGCCCAGCTCCAGGTAATCACATTATTTCCTCCACTCTCTCACCTTCATGAAGAAAATGGGCGTGGCATTAATTTGTTTGTCCCAAAATGAACTTTCTTTTAATTTTCCGTCAAAGTGATGATCGTGTGGAATGTCCTTGTGAATTCATAGGTTTGCAGAAGTTGCTGAACTCATTCGTGTATGGTGGCTCGAGATTAGAGGCACGATTAGTTCTTGCATGCTGTCGCCTGGAACCCTTTATGCAGCGTACTTGGTATTCAAATCCACACCAACATCTTATGGATTTGACTTCCACCCTGTAGAGGTTGGAGCTGGATTTGTTGGTGATGAAACGGGCAAGCGTGAGCGCTTAGTTTACTTATTCAATGAGAACAACACGCGTGGACGGTAGTCCAGGCCAAGATTTAGAAGCATTGGTTTCCATTTTCCACCAATGCAATTTCAATTAGTCGACGACGATTTTGATGTGCACCTACCGACAACTGCACCTGCCGAGGGGAATGGGAACTCTCCTGAAAAGAGACGAGATGGGTGGTTAGAGATAGAGCTAGGTGAGTTCTTGACGAAGGATGGAGAAGATGGGGAGATTGAAATAAGTGTCCAGGAGACGAAGGGTGGCGGCTGGAAGGGTGGGCTGGTTGTGGAAGGGATTGAAATTAGGCCCAAGGATGGGAAAAAAAAGTGCCTCTATGCAGGGTGTAAGTTTATATGATTAAGAGCCTTTTCGCTCTCTGTTTTGCTATTGTTCTTCCAATTATCCATTTTTAGTGGTTTTCTACCAAATCAGAAAGCATGCTTTTGATCTATATTGACTTTATTGTAAGTCTTGAAAGCATGTGTCATGGAGCGGATTTTTTTTTGTGCGGTTAGCGAACGCCTGCCTTGTGCATAAATGATGGAACTTTGATGGAGACCTCCACAAACTCACAGAGACAATCAAGAACTGTGACTAGTTCCTTATAAAACATCTGCAAAATGGCTCCTCATCTTACCACTTCCACCAACTCTGTTGGTATATACAACTCCATTGAATATACATGAATGCAATCTTTGCGCTGGGATGGTGCTTGCGCTTCTCTTCTATGATGAAAGAAAGAAAAACAGAGTCAAGGCCAATGACCGGCTAAAATAATATCTTGTTAAGAGTCACTGTGTTGCATTGAGACTAGGTCGATAAAGTAAAACAAAGTTAAAGGGCAAGTCAAGATCATGCACTCTTGCATTTGCGCCCAATAGACAAAAAATGACAAACCAGTGATCTTACGAGAAAATGTTTCTGATATCCAGCTAAAGAATCATACAAATGTTTCATTTGAATTCAGTCGACAAAGAATTAGTCAGACGATGGAAACTACTTCAGCAGTTAGGATTAGTCTAGACTGTATAATTTGTAAGCAGACAAACCCCTACTTATAAGTTAAAAATTTATCTATTAGTATAGATCAGTTCAAACAACTGAATAACCTCTTTGCCCCTAGCTAAATGCAAGCAATTTGTTGATCCAACGAGAAGCAAGCATCCACAAAGGTTCCGATACTAATCAAGGGCTTGATCTCCGCAGCAGTATACTGACTAAAAACTAGAGGCCATGTAGGTTTCACCTGAAATTTACTTGTCAAAACATATATTTCATTTTTTTAAAATTGAAACCTATCTTGATATCTCAGAACCTGGAACCTACATAGATTCTAAGACCTATTCAGGTTCCGCCTGTATCATTAATTGAACGATTATAGTGAATTCACTTGTTGCTATTTAAATACATGAAAAAATGAGATATTGATAAAGTAAAAGTCTCAATCATAAAATGGAATCTCAGATTAGTATTTCTAGATTATGCATTTATCATTAGATGACATAGAATACTACATGATCACCTGAAAATATAGACAAAAAAACAAACACAAAAATCTATCCTAGGTTCCAAGTCCCATTGAAACAAGTTCCCTAATTTTGGAACTTGAGGCACGATTAGCTCTTGCATTTTGTCGCTGGAACCCGTTATGCAGCATACTTAGTATTCAAATTCAACTCGGCGTCTTACGGATTTGAATGCCACTCTATTGAGGTTGGAGCTGGATTTGATGGTGATGAAGTGAGCAAGGGAGAGTGCTCCGTTTATTTATCCAGAGGGACCTCCACTTGGGGGAGGGGGTGTTCCAGGGGGTAGTTAGGAGCATTGGTTTCTTCATTTAGTTCCTCCTCCACCTGCCGAGTGGAATGAGCAGTATCCACGAGAGACGAGATCGGTGGTCGGAGATAGAGTTGGGTGAGTTCATGATGAAGGAAGGAGGAGATGGGGAGGTTGAAATGAGTGTCAGGGACAAGATGGGGAGTACCGGAAGGCTGGGCTGATTGTGGAAGGGATCGAGATTAGGCCCTAAGGGGATGTAAAAGTGCCTTTTACGCAGGGAATGAGCAAGTTACTATGACCATTTGTCCCTTGATTAATAGCATTTTCTTTGTGCTTGCTATTGTTGTTCTTTCTATGTTCCTTTATCAATATTTAGTAGCTTCCCACCAAATCAGAACGAGTGCTTGTGATCTATGTTTGACTTAATGTAAGTGAAGAAAGTAGCGAATGGTTCTTTGATCCAGTGAGCTAACGCCTGATGCCTATTGCTCATCGACAACATCTAACGTGAAATTTTACTTTTGCAATGACGGTCGAACTCAATGTCTGTCCTTGACCTTTCAATCTACCTCCCTATACAATTCACTGTGTGCCCCATAGCTCTGCCGTTGCTCGACTCTGATGTGTTGGACATACCCACCCTCAACAAAATTGGATCCTCCGTCAAAGGATTACCTTATAACTTGGTCATCGTTCCAGCTCCTTTCTACTATTGCCCTGAAAGGATACCTGCAAGAGGCCACTTAATCTTAGCTGTTTGTCTGGAGATGCAAATCAATATGGTTGTGTAAAAGTAAAGGCGCATTTTGGATATTTCCATGGCATTTTGGCAATGAATTTAACTTTCCTATTGTTAGTAAATATTTTGTTAATGAGCGTCTTGAGGATACTTGTAAAAATACCCATTTAAGGAAAGATTGCAATTTGTAATTAACCCAATGCAAAGCATCATAATATTTGGTTATCAAGTATGGTTAATTACTCGATTACGCAAAGCGTGCTTGTGATCTATGTTTGACTGAATGTAAATGGGGTGCTAGTAATAGCTTTGCTCATGACAAGAATCGTATTTATGATCTTATGCAAAATAGGGTGACAAAACATCAATGTTTTATATTTCTCTCTTGGGGAATGATTGCACCATTTTTTTTTGTGTATAGCGGGTTTGGGTGTTTTCGAGCCAGCTTCCACGCATTTCCAACTTGTCCACCTCTCCAAACGATTTTAAGAATGTGCTCCCCCACATGGGCTTGATACATTCCAGATTTTAGTCTTGAAATGTTCTGAAGAAAGGTTGAACTGATCGCTAACTCCGTTTTATAATTGTCCTCCCTTTTGGTCAATGTGGAAATGTAGTTGATTGAGCAGATCACATGCAAAAACAAAGAGAGTCAATCCAACAACAGAAAAAAGATATCCGGCACGTCAGAAGAACTCCGCCATAGATTCGAAGCAGATCACCACCTTTTCTTTACATTGCCTTTACAATTGTCCAACTTCTCTATGACTAAAACCTTTTGTTTTTTTTTTCCCATTTGGAGACGTATATATGCATGAATGAATTGTGCATGTGGGTCATACTCTAAGCAATTTCTTCTTGAATCTTTTGGGTAAGCATTTGGAATCCAATACAGGGAGACCTTTTGAACCAACATTCTTATTTGATTATTTAAAAGTAACGTTATGAAATGCATCATTAATATATTGATAGTATATTGACTCAATACTCCCTCTTACGCAAAAGTAAATTCTTTTAGTTGTAGCATACATGACTTAAAACACTCTTTCGCTTGTAATATGGTGTCTGCACATAGGCAAGATAGGATACAGACATGATTACACCAACGAGATAAATCCTACAAATGTAAGGGTAATGACATGACCATTCTTCCACCTGAATGACATAACCTTAAACCACTCAAAATAAAATTAACTTTCAAAAGTTCCCATTGATGGCGCTCCGATACTATTGCTAATAACAGGGGAATATAAAAAACACAGAAGATGAATGGAATGAGCAGTCATAGCTAGTGAGTAGTAACCTCTTTTAAGCAGATCAATGCCCACTATGCACAATTAAAACACGCACGTAACTTGTTTACACTAAATCTGGAATACAACAAACTTTAAGATTAAAATGAGTAATATATATTACTTCAACATAACATTTTCATAGAATAAATACTTAGTTTAAATCCATCATCACACTAAAATAACATTGATGCGATTTATTGATCAATCTTAACAAAATCACATGCCAATGGCCTAGTTCACTAGCCAATCTCAATCACATAACATCTCAAGGCCTTAGAGGTGGTTCCCATGAGACTCAAGTCATCATGTAACACTTAGCCCTTGAGTAGTATTAGGTCCTAGAGGTGGTTTTCACGAAATTTGCATCACTGTGTAACACATAGCCCTTAACCAACGCATATTAATGATACAAGCCTCTAGATGTGACTCCCATGAAATTATGTTATCGTGTATCACTTGGTTCTTTTCCAATACATATCAATGGTACAATGCTTTAAAAGAGACTCTTACGAAATTACATTATCATGTAACACTTAATTATTTATCAACTGATATCAATATTATAAGGTTCTAGAGATTACTCCCACGAAATTATATTATCATGTAGCACTTAGTTCTTTACCAACACATATCGATGTTACAAGGCTCTAGAGGTGGCTCCCATAAAATTATGTTATCATATAGCATTTAGTCATTTACCAACACATATCAAATGTTACGAGATTCTATAGGTGGCTCCCCGAAGTTACATTATCGCATAGAACTTTGTCATTTTTCAACATATATCAATAGTATAAGGTTCTAGGGGTGGTCTAGGGGTGGCACCCACAAGATTACGTAATCATATAGCACTTAATTATTTTCCAACACATATCAATAGTACAAGATTCTAGAGGCGGCTTTCACAAAATTACGTCATTGTGTAGCATTTAATCCTTTATTGTCGATCCATATTACAATTGGCTTCACAAATCAAAACATAACTTTTCACAAATCAATTTTCTTAACAAAATCAATTTAGAATCTGTATCATAATCAGTTTCGCAACCGAATCAAATCACTTCTCATAAACCAATACTCAAGTCAACACAATTCTTTCTAAAAAAGATTTCGCAAACCCAAAATATATTATCATTCCCAGATCATTTTTATAAATGGCAATTAAATGATGGCCAAATCATTGAATCTAACCATCATACTATTTTGGAATTTAGTTCATAAACCAATAACATTTCGAGACGTCTTTCTCATTAAACATTCCCTAATGACACTCTAATTTTCGTTGACGTTTTAAATATCCATTTATTTTGCAATAAAAAATTATAAAAAGATGAAAATAAAAAATGTATATAAATAAAAATTAAAAAAATAATATAAAAAAAAAAGTGAATGAAAAAAAAAAAAAGAGGAGATAAAAAAGGGATGAAAAAAAGGATGAGCCAAAAGGGCCGAAATATCCAGCCCACTCTTTTAACAAATTTTCCGCCCCATACATCCAGCTTCCCATTTCCCATTCTTTTTCTTGGCCCATCTTTCCTCATGTTCTCTGGCCCGCCAAGAAAAGAAAGAAAGGAAGCCCGGCCCCTTTGTCCTTCTCCTCCTCCGCACGCAAGCGACGATCGAAGACGCGCGGGTGACCGAAAACGAAAGAGGACGAACGTACCGCGACGAAAGAAGGGAACGTCCGTGAGCGAGATGGAGGACAACAAGCCGTGACCGAAGCATGACTAACAGCCTTCTACGAGCCGTAAGGCCAAGGGGAAAAGGATTCCCTGCCGCCTGCCGAGGGAAGAGAGCATGCTCGGCGCGCGAGGGGTGTGCTCGGTGAAATTTCAGTAGGGAAATCGGGGGATAGAGCTTGGTGAGAGATCGCCGGTTCTGGCCGAGATATTTTTGGTCCGATGGCCGTGACCGAAGGAGCAACGCGTCGACACGGTCCCGACTTCTCTGCGCTGCCTGAAGGGTGCATCGTGAGCATCCTCTCCTTCGCGATCACAAGCCCCGCCGACTCGTGCAGTCTCGCGTCGTTGTCGCGGAATTTCAGGTCAGTGTGCGATTCCGACTTGGTCTGGACCTCCTTCTCGCCGCTGGACTGCCGCCACGTGGTCTCCCGGAGAGTTTCGTCACTGAAGGAGCTCTACTTCAGCCTCTGCATGGCAAAATGGTAAGTCTTCCCCGTCTTCCCACCTCAAACCACGTCTTCCTTTGTTTGTTTTTGGCGGATTGAGGGGGTGATACAGCTTCTTGGCCTCTTCCCGCCTGAACCGAGTGAGTGCATTTCGTTTCTTCGAGGAGAAGCCATTGTCATATGATAATCACGCTGCGGCTTCCACTGGACATCCTTCTTTCGCACACAGGCGAAAGGTGTAATCTGTAACTTTCCAAAGTTACAGATTACACCGGAAGTTTGATCTTTTTGTTGCGGTGGTTAGTTTTCCGTCTGCATGGCCGGCAAGTGTTATCTAAAAATGGATTAACTCAGTTCTTTTGACCCAAATAACCTCTGCTGAACTTTCTTGGCTTTCATCAATCCAGTATCTTCTCTATTTTGTTAGCTTTAGTAACCATGTGATAGAGATCTTTAGATAAAAGAAAAAAAATATAATAATGAGGGAGTGTAAAATAAAAACATAATAATGAGGGAGTGAATTTTCATGTGACATTTAGCGCCTATATAGATAGAATAACTAGCGACTGCAACAAAATATCAAAGTTTATGGGGAAAATTGTAACTTCACAAATTTTTCTGGGGTCATTATGCAATGGTTCTGAAGTTGAGGTGGCATTCAACAATTTTCCCTTGAATATTCTTTTGGTCAAATCTCATGGTTATTGCTTTTATTTAACATGAAACAGATTTTCCTACTTCAAATTTTGGCCAACAAGCTCGCTATTTCATTGGAAAGGGGACGGCACATATGGGGGAATGAGTGCTAAGTTTTATTGCTTTGCAAACACTATCTTTGGTGAGACAGTGAATTGTTTTCTCAAGACCACGTCAGTCCAGCTGCTTGTTGCTCATGTGAATCTAACATGCTTTGCAGAGCTTTTCGCTAGATAGGCACAGTGGGAAGAAATGCATTATGCTATCCTCAAGGACCCTATCTATAGTATTGGGTGATACTCCGATGTACTGGTCATGGACTAGCACGCCCAACTCGAGGTAATAACATTATTTCCACCACTCTCTCACCTTCATGAAGAAAATGGACATAGCATTAATTTGTTTGTCCCAAAATAAACTCTCTTGTTTCTCCCTCAAGGTAATGATCTTATGGAATGTCCTTGTGAATGAACAGGTTTGCAGAAGTGGCCGAGCTCATTGGTGTATGCGGGTTCGAAATCAAAGGCACAATTAGTTCTTGCGTGCTGTCGCCCAGAACCCGTTATGCAGCGTACTTGGTATTCAAATCTACACCAAGGTCTGATGGATTTGAATTCCAGCCTGTTGAAGTGGGAGCTGAATTTGCTGGTGATGAAGCAGGTAAGCGTGAGCGCTCAGTTTACTTATACAGAGAGAACAACACGTGCCGAGGGCTGTCCAGGCCGAGATTTAGGCACGCTGGTAGGTCACTGTGCTTGCACCTGCCGAGGGGAGTGGGAACTATCCTAAGAGAGACAAGATGGATGGTCAGAGATAGAGTTAGGTGAGTTCTTGACGAAGGAAGGAGAAGATGGGGAGGTTGAAATGAGTGTCATGGAGACGAAGCGGTGTAACTAGAGGGCCGGATTGGTTGTGGAAGGGATTGAAATTAGGCCCAAGGATGGGAAATAAAAGTGCCTTTACGCAGAGCATGTTCAAGCTTGTATGTACTCTCCCTTGATTGATTTAGAGCTTTTTCTCTCTGTTGCTGTTAGTTTTTCTTCAATTTTTATTAGCATTCTACTAATTCAGAAAAGTGCACTTGTGATCTATATTGACGTTATCAATTTTTAGTAGCTTTCTATCAATTCATCAAGCGAATGTTTTTTGATCTGGTTAGCGGATGCCCAATGCCTTCTGCAGAAATGATGGAACTTGGATGTGGATTTCAACACACTCAACACGGACACACTCAAACACCGTGATTGGTTCATTTTAAAACATTTGTAAAATTATTCCTCTGCAACCACTTTTGTTGGTACCGTCAGGAATATATGACCCCATTGAAAATGTTTGAATGCAATTTGTGTGATGTATTGGTGCCGGCGCATCTCTTCCAAGATAAAAGAAAGACTTAGAAAAGCAGAGTCACAGCCAGTGACTGGCTGTTTAATCACATATCCTACTGTCAACATCCATATGTTGACAATAAGTAGTTACAACTGCTCATTCACATTAATCTAAACTTAAAGGTTAGGTAACCTGCAATGTCCCTCAAACTTGATGCAAATCCTTCATGACCTTTCAATCCACCTCAATATACAACTCACCGCTCCACATCGCTTTGTTGCTTGGCTCACCCAATGGATATGCTGAAGATAGGCCAGGAAATTACCTCAATTACATGCCTGACTGGAAGAAGTCTCCTTTCAAGCTG
Source organism: Corymbia maculata (assembly GCA_014182735.1). Lineage (NCBI taxonomy): Eukaryota > Viridiplantae > Streptophyta > Magnoliopsida > Myrtales > Myrtaceae > Corymbia > Corymbia maculata. The sequence goes on along the minus strand of CM024689.1, from coordinate 12,072,122 downwards.
GTTCTTGTAATAAGTAGTCATCAAACCTATCTTCTAATTTTGTCCAGCAACACTTCATGCCTAGTTGGAAGAGGCATTTTGAAAATAGGCATCCAATACTAAAGAAAAAACTCGAGTGAGAAATTATTCCATTTTCTTATACACATTTTGCACATTTGCACACCCCATTTAGGACTGTTGCACTTTCTTTACACTCATGTACACTAAGCCTTTTTGCTCTCTGCATCTTATCTGTTTGGCACCTTTCTGTCTTGTTCAAATGTTCCATTTGGCACGCACTCAATCTCTCTGATTCTTCCTAGCTTCTAGATTGAAATGCAACACTGAATCTCATTTGCTGTCTATTTGTTTTGTGGCTTCATGCACTTCTTCAATTGCAACATGACATTTTTAAGTCCATGGTTTAATTCTCTCCTGTATGTTTTGGGATTGAACATTGTCATGACTAGCGATGTTGCATTGATGTGACAGTTTAGCTTTAGGATTGGCAAAGTGACCAAGCAGAAAGAAAATTTAAAATACAGATAGCTTCTTTGTGAATTTTCTTCCAGAAAAAAATTGATGTAGAAGAGAGTTATTGTCTACTTAAAAAATACATAGGCTGACTTGGGAGAGCATGCAAGTTAGAATTCTGACATGCTCCATATTTAGGAATTGTAAAGTCAGATTGGTCATGTCCAGCAAATTATTTGGAGAATTTTGACTAGGTGAAACTAGAATGTGCTAGACTCACAATTTCCTTATAGACTTGTTTGTTTTAGGTGCTGGCATTGGTATTAGATTCTGTGTCTTTTGCTTTTTAGCTATTGCCAATACAGATATCCAAGGAAGTGAAGAGATATAATTATCAAGGAGAAACTATTCATGCAAAATGGCGGTTTGCTGTTGCCACAAAAGTTCTCACCTTATGGAAGAGATGGAAGAGCAACAACATTTTCCGAAGAAGATCTGCAAAGTGCGACAGATAACTACAGCTGGAGTTGGTTTCTTGGTCAGGGAGTGTTCGGCATGGTTTACAAAGGGATGCTACCTGATGGAACCATAGTCGCTGTGAAAAGGTCAAAGACCATCAGCAGGGGCCAAATTGAGCAATTTATTAATGAAGTGGTTGTTCTATCACGGGTAAATCATCGGTACATTGTAAAATTGATAGGATGTTATTTGGAGACCGACTTTCCTCTACTAGTATACGAATGCATCCCTAATGGTGCCCTGTCATAGCATATTCATCAGCAGGATAAACATTGTTCCCTTTCTAGGGAAGACCGGTATAAAATTGCATGCTGACTTGCTGGAGCAGTAGCACACATGCATTGTGCAGCATCAATTCCCATTTAACATCGAGACATAAGCCCGTCTAACATTCTGCTGGATGACAAGTACACTGTGGAAGTCTCTATTTTGGTAACTCAAGGCAGGTTCAAATTGACAAAACTCATCTGACAAGGCTGTGCAAGGCACGTTTGGCTACTGGACCCGGAATATATCCAATCTAGTCAGTTCACAGGTAAAAGTGACGTACACAGTTTTAGAGTTGTCTTAGTTGCATGCAGAAGCCAACATCCTTCTCAGGAGATGAGGAGGGGTGACATCTAGTTGCAAGCTTTATCTTGCTAATGAAGGAACACCGTTTGTATGACATCCTAGATCCTGTCGTGGCCAATGAAGTAGAGGCAGAGGAAGTTCTTGCAGTAGCAATGCTTTCCATGAAGGTGTTTGAGATTGACTGGGAGAAAGAGGCCTGTCATGAGAGAGGTTGCCATGGAGCTCGAAGGGCTTAGGAAATATCAAATTTTCTCTCAAACCAGCCAAAATCCTTATGCATTTGAAGATGGACCACCTGGTGAAGCCAATGAAGAATCAATAGATAGCACATCCCTGTCACTTGAACTGGTACCGATCTCAGTATAGACATAGAGCTAGAACATTCATTGTTCATACTGAACTTAATGTTTGTTCATCCTTGACAGCTTTGAAGATGGCATATGTAGCATGTAGTTAGCAACAGTTATCAAAATCACCAGAAGATACCTTTCAGTCAAATTTTTCTTTTTTACTTCACTTCAGCTTGATGTTTTTCTCATGCACCGAACACCGAACTAAACTTTTTTCTCAAGATTTGCTGTAAATTAAGGTGGAAGAGCTTATTTTCATGGATCAATATTAATGGTTGACTCTCTTTGCATTAGGTGATTGATTCAATGCTCTTTTTCCCAATCATTGATGAATCGTGCTTTAGATATCTTTCACACCAGGTACATCATAAACTATCGCTTCATCAACTTGGGAGCAACATGCAGGAAAGTATCTAGCAAATACGTTGAAGCTGCTCACTTTCCTCATCTCCTTTGAGTAATCCTTCAGGTGATGTTGGTACTGAAGTCCTGTGCTTCTATCTACCAGGTTCCAGACTTAGCCTTAAGTTGCAACTTCTGTATTTCTGAATTGTTTCTTGACAAAATCCATAGCATAAGCAGGACAAAATTATTTACTATGTTCACGCTAAAAACATCAGGACTTCTATAGCCTAACACAGCTTTCATCAGATATGGTTTCTTCAGAAGATGCAACACGGTTGTCCTGTTTACTGACATGATCCTCAGAATCCCTGCGAAACTTGGCCACTTCGTGCTGCATTTGCAATGAGAATTTTGCATTCTCGAGCTAAGACCGAGTCCACTAAAGATGATCGACTGTAGTGGCTAGAGATTAATGATATGATTTGTGAGGAAATTAGACTAAGCTCAGTCGGGGCATTTGAACTAAGTTTTCTTATTGAAATCAAAATGCACTGATGGTCGCAACATATACTTTGCTGCCGAATACATACAACGAATGTTTCTCGATTGCAAATTTCTCTGCCCCTCGATCTATTAAGAATAGAGAAGCCGCTTCTGCATCAGGCAATGTCAATTTCACAAGAGTAATGAAGTGGTGCTCAATGATAATTTTAGTATGGCTTCTCTCCATAGCCATGTAATCCAACTTCTTTGGCACACGACCCACATGATCCTGGCTTGACCTTAGTAACAATCATTAGTAAATCGGGTAAAAGCAAAGAAAGTACCAAAGGTGCATTAAATTTGATGTTTGGGCTACACGAACATCCCGCCTTTTCTACTTTTAGGCGCTGCCCCTCTCCTAAAAAACCCCCATCCCAATAACTAATTTTTTTTTTTCATTAAAGAGTGGTCAGATGGGGGAATGAGTGCTAAGTTTTATTGCTTTGCGAACACTATATTTGGTGAGACAGTGAATTGTTTTCTCAAGACCATGTCGGTCCGGCTGCTTGTTGCTTATGTGAATTGAGGTACGGATCCCAAGAGTACCATAACTTGGCATGGAGGGACACTTAAGTGTTAAAACTTACAAATGGTACACTTAAATACCAAAATCGGAGCAAAATGGATCACTTAAGTGCCAACGGCGAGAAAATTCGGCCAAAATGCTGATATAGCATTTTTCCAACGATTTGAGGTTGAAACGGCGTCGTTTTTGTTGTTCATGTGGCAAAATAAGTCCAAAACGGCGTCGTTTTGACTAAAATATATTTTTTAATAATTATTAATTAAAAAATATTAAAAGAGTGAATTTTTTTTTTTTTTTTTAAAAAAAAAGGGAGCGGGAGGGAGAAGCTTGTGGCCTTCGCCCCATCATCGATGGGGCGGCGGCGACAAATGGTGAGGGTCGCCGATGCCCGGCCACGGGTCAACGACCCTCGCCGACCGGCTGCGAGGGCCGGATGGCCCTTGCCGGATGCCGGGAGAGGGCGGTAGCCCTCTCCTAGATCTGGACGAGGGTTGGCCGCCCTTGCCCCAACTCCGGCGGGGTTGCCGGCCCTCGCCCGGCGTTGGTGGGCTTTGCCCGGCGCCGTTGAGTTTCCAACGGTCTTGGGTGAGGGTCGACCGCCTTCCCCCCAACCCGGGCGAGGGTCGTTGGCCCTCACCCCGGCGCCGTTGAGTTTCCGGTGGCCTCACCCAGCACCGTTGAGTTTCCAACAACGCTAGGTGATGCCATCGACGCCCGTGTGAGGGCGGCCGACCCTCACCCAGATTTGGGAGAGGGTTGCCGCCCTCTCCCGGCGTCTGGCGAGAGTCGTCCGGCCCTCGCGCCGGTCGGTGAGGGTTGTCGATCCGCACCCAAGTGTTGGCGATTCTTGCCATCTCGTCATTGTCGCCCCACCGGCAATGGGGCGATGGCCACGAGGCTACTCCCCCTCCCTTTTAATTTTTTTTTTTTTTTATTTTTATAATTTTTAATTAATATTTGTTAAAAATAAATTTTAGTCAAAACGACATCGTTTTGGGTGCTGTGGCCACATCAGCACCTAAACGACACCGTTTTGGGCCTATTTCGCCACATCAACAACAAAAATGACACCGTTTCGACCCTAGATCGCCGGAAAAATGCCATGTAGCATTTTGGCCAGATTTTCTCGACGTTGGCACTTAAGTGATCCCTTTTGCTCCGATTTGGCATTAAGTTTACTGTTTGTAAGTTTTGGTACTTAAGTGTCCCTTTGTACCAAGTTATGGCACTCTCGCTATACTTGTGCCTATGTGAATCTAACATGCTTTGCAGAGCTTTTCGTTAGACAGGCATAGTGGAAAGATATGTATCATGCTAGCTGCAAAGGCCCTATCTATAACATGGGTGATACTCTATGGTATTGGCCTTGGAATCGCATGCTCGACTCTAGGTAATACCATTATTTCCTCTACTCTCTCACCTTAATGAAGAAAATGGGTGTAGCATTAATCTGTTCGTCCCAAAATGAACTTTCTTTTATGTCTCTGTCAAAGTGATGATTGCATGGAATGTCATTGTGAATTAACAGGTTTGCAGAAGTTGCTGAACTCATTAGTGTATGTTGGCTCAACAATAGAGGCACAATTAGTTCTTGCATGCTGTCGTGGGGAACCCTTTATGCGGCGTACTTGGTATTCAAATCCACCCTGGCATCTTATGGATTTGGCTTCTAGTCTATCGAGGTGGGAGCTAGATTTGCTGGTGATGAAGCGGGCAAGAGTGAGCGCTCGGTTTACTTATCCAGTGAGAACGGCACGCATGGATGGCAGTCCAGGCTTAGACCTTGGCGCATTGCTTTCCGTTTTCAACCAATGCCTTTTGAAATGATCAACGACAATTATGATGGGGACTTGCCGACACCTACACCTGCCGAGCCTGCACCTACAACTGCACCTGCCTAGCCTGCACTTGCCGGCACTTGCCAAAGGGAATGGGAACCATCCTAAAGAGAGACGAGATGGGTGGTTAGAGATAGAGCTAGGTGAGTTCTGGACGAGGGTTGGAGAAGACGGGGAGGTTGAAATAAGTGTCCTGGAGATGAAGGGTGGCAATTGGAAGGCCAGGCTGATCGTGAAAGGGATTGAAATTAGGCCCAAGCATAGGAAAGAAAAGTGCCTCTATGCAGGGCGAGTATAAATTTATATGCTCTGTTCCTGGATTGAGAGCCTCTTTGCTCTCTATTTTACCGTTGTTCTTTCCATTATCCATTTTTAGTGGCTTTCTACTAAATCAGAAAGCGTGCTTGTGATCTATAGTGATTTTGAATGTAAGCGGCGAAAGCATCTGTCATGGAGCAAATGGTATTTGATCTGGTTAGCGAACGCCCAATGCCTTGTGCAGAAATGATGGTAACTTAGATGTAGACTTCCACACACTCACATAGACACAATCAAGTACTGACTGGTTCCTCTTAAAATATTCCACATCATGGTTCCTTATCTTACCACTCCGACCACCTCTGTTGGTATCGATGGGAATATATGACTCCATTGAAAATGTATGGATGCATTCTTTGCAATGCGCCGGTGCCTGAGCGTCTCTTCCAAGATAAAAGAAAGACTTAGAAAAGAAGAGTCGAAGCCAATGACTGGGCTAAAAAAATTTCCCGTTGACTAGCTATAGGTGACTTGCCTTGCAGGATTGGTGAACTGTTGTGGAAGGCAATTTGCATATGCCAGTCAAGTTCAACTATGAAAACTCTCCTCCTTCTCCACCTCTTTAAGTTTCCGGTTTTCTTCGAGACTTTCATTTTATGTTGGAAATTGGAGAGCGTAGTGCCGTTTTCTGAATTTACATATGGAAAAAAAGTTTGATTTTTTTTGTATGAGGGTGAAATGTGGTCAAATCTGAGACTACCATTCTTAAGCCACTCATGGTCTTGCCAATTATGTAAACCTTTCAAAGAATTAAGGGAGAAATTGTTCTCTTTGGGTCGATATTAGTGAGAATTTCAAGTATGTGGACATAATGGAAAGTAGTCATACCTCGAGGGTGCATAAACACAAGACAGGAGGACATAATAAATTGATAATAACGTGAAAGCCTTGTTCTACAGCAATGCCGAACAGTTCTTCAGAATTGCAATGTCGTTGAAAATGGTAGCTTTGCCACTATCAACAGTCGAACCTTGCGAGTTCATTGCCGCGTTTACTACTAGATGAGTGGCTTCCGTATTTGATGGAACTCTTGCAGTCCTCGAATCAGCCATGACAACGGTGCGCTTGGTGTTTTCATCAACATAGTGGTTGGTTCTTCGCATACAACAAAAGTGGCAACCGTGTGCATGCCAAATTGCAATTATTCCAAAGCCATGGATCTATCCTCCCTCTCAACCTTATCACTGATCCTATTACTCTTGCCTCTATTTAATCACAAAACCTACTCTTAACATCCATATATTGGCAATAAGTAGCTTCACTTATCATCCACAATATCAAAAGTGAAAGGTTATCTACACAGTGACCCTCAAATTCAATGGCAGTCCTTCCTGACCTTTCGATCTACCTCCCTATAGAACTCACCGTGCGCCATCGCTTTGCTACTCGGCTCAAATGCGTTGGACATTACCCACTATCAACAACATCAAATCCACCGCTGAGGAAATACCTTTTGATAACTTGGTCGTAGTTCCGCTTCCCCGCTAGTGCAGTGCATTGGAAGGATTTAATTGCACGAGGCCACTTAATCTTAGGTTTTTTTCGGAGATGCCAGTCGCAGATCTTAAAAGCAAATTGATATGACTGTAAAAGCAAGGGCAAATTTTGGATATTTCCATGGCATTTTTAATAATCAATTTAACATTTTTATCATTAGTAAAAAAATTTGTTGGCGCTCTTTGAGGGTATTTGTAATAAATAAAAAAACCCATTTAAGGAAAGATATATCTGTCCTTTTTATAATTGTTTTTTTCCTATTTCATCCTGCTTTTCCATTAATAAGGTTACCCTTTCTGGCATGTGCTGATTCGGAGACCCCCTCACATAGCTTGAAGGTTTTGGGCTAAGCATTTGGAATCCAATATAGGGAGATCTCTTTATTTATTTATTTACGTGGAATCAACATTCTTCCTTGAATTCTTAAAAGTAATGTTATGAGACGTTACAGCACATTAAAAAAAAAATTATGTCAATCATATTCTATTCTAACTCTAACTTTCAAATTTCTATCCTACCTCTTTGCAGGGTGTGAGAGTCGAAATTCATATTTAAAGCTAAATCATTCTCACCCTAATTCCTAAGAATGTGAAAATTCGAACCCCACCTCCCCCTTCTCATATGAGAAAGTGACTATTAGAATAAACTCCAATGATATACTCCCTCCTACACATAAGTTTAGGAGTGATTGGTTCTTGGTCTAATTCGGTACTAAGGTAGAACCAGGAACCATGTTATAAGGACCAATTTGTAATTTTGGAAATCAAGAACCGGACCATTTGGTACTAGCATTGGGAACAGGATCGGATTGTTGGTTTCAATCCAATCTAGTCCGGTCCAATGGAACCAACTATTTTTTCATTAAAGAGTGGTCTTGTATAATGAGAGAGAGTGACTTAAGATATTGATGGAAGCAATGATGAGTGAAGAGTTATTGTGTCTTAACCTATAGTATCTTTGGATGATATAGTATTTAGTCAACATTTTACTAATTTTTTAAAGAAATAATTAAAAAAAAGGTATATGTAATCGGTTCGATCCGATCTGGTTCAATTCCCTCTTGGAACTAGGAACTGGATCACCCAGACACCGGTTCCACTTTTAGGAACTGGGAATCAACACCTTCAAGAACTGAACCGAATCGGCCAATCTAGTATGGTTTGGGCGGTTTCTGATTTTGGTAGTCTGTTTTACACACCCATATGTAAGTTGATCTTTTAGTTATAGCATACATGACTTAAAACACTCTTTCATGTGTAATTTAGTCTCTTTGCATAGGCAAGATAAGATATAAATGTGGTCGGGTCAACGAGATAATCAGGACAAAAACATAACGACTAGGATTTGAATCTTTACATAACTTTTCTTTTTTATTTGGCGGAGCGATAATTTTTTTTTAAAGTTTAAGTAGTCATTTTAATCTTAGGTTTCTACTTAGAGATTAGGGGTGAGTATAGTTTTAGGATATAATCTAGAACTTGAGAATCGGATTAGCGGAACTTGTCTGGTTCAAGGTTTCAAGGTATACAAGAAAGGTTTTAAGTTCCAAAAATTAAATAATTTATTTTGATAAATATGTTCCACATTCTAGGTTTGAGGAATCTAAAACCTATAATCTAGAACTTGTAACAAGTTTTTCTTAATCTGTCTTTACGTGAGCTTGTGATGTCTCAAAATGTTCGATGATGTGTGTATAATCTAAAATCACTAATCTGACTTTCCATTTTAGGATAAGACTTTTACTTTGTTAGTATTCATATTTCTTGTCTATCTAAATATAAGCTAATAAATGAATTGTAGCAACAAGTATAGTCATTAAAGGTGGGATCATTCACTACAGCTAGTCAATTAATAATATAGGGGGAATTGGGTTGCGAGTAGATTCTAAAACCTATGACATGGTAGGTTTTAGATTCTGGGGCATGTAGGATAGGTTTCAATACATAAAGTTCCAAAAATAAGGAACCTATTCAATGGGCATGTAGGATAGGTTTCAAGTTCCAAAAAAATAAGGAACCTATTCAATGAGTAGATTATAGGTTTCGGGTAAAACTTGGATACAAAACTTGGAATCGCTCACTCCTATTAGTTCAAAGTTGAGGATACAAATTAATATGGCCATGTAAAAGTGAGGGTGCATTTTGACTATTTACCTAGTATGTTAGTAACCAATTAAACATTCCCATCATCAGTAAAAAATTTCATTATAAAAAAACCTAAGTTAAGGAAAGATTGCAATTTGCAAAACTCCACTTCTCTCGAGTTATATGTAACCAAAACAATTCATTATCAAGTATATTTAACCGTTACCCTAAATCGTTTGTCAAATAGACAGTATTTAACTGGGCTGGTCACAAAAAAAAATAAAAATGGGCCCGGTTATTCATAGCACCCAAGAATTTCATTCGTTTATTTTAAGCCCTTTGAAGCGTGGAGTTACCCTTTGATCTACTTATCTGATAAGAAATGATCTGCATTGCACACGGCACACAATCTGGGTCAACCTTTATTTAGAAGGGCATCCATGCAAAACCCAATATATTATCCCTTTCTTTGATTTTTTTTCCTATTTCCTTTGTCTTTCCCACTTTGTTGATTCAGAGACTTCACCGTCCATGGATGCCCACCCCGTCTCTCTCTCTCTCAATCTATATAAACACAACGTATCACGCTCTGTATCGCAGTCCTCCCTTCGAAAGGCGTCAACTTTAAGCCATTTTAGCCACACCCATTTCTTGGAGCTCTTCCAATGGCGGCAGAGGGTCGAGACAGTCCTGACTTCTCCACACTGCCTGAAGGGTGCATCGCGAGCATCGTCTCCCTCACGAGCCCTGCCGATGTGTGCAGGCTCGCATCCGTGTCACCGAATTTCAAGTCGGTGTGTGATTCCAATGTGGTCTGGGCCTCGTTCTTGCCACCGGACCGCCGCCAGATGGTCTCCTGGAGCTTTTCGTCATTGAAGGAGCTCTACTTCAGCCTCTGCGACGAGCCGGTTCTCATCAGCGATGGGAAAATGGTAAATCACCCGACCGTATTCCCACCTCAAACCGCTTCTTCGTTTTCTCATTGTATTATCATTTTTTCATTTTTGTGGATTGAGAGGGCGATATGCTATAACTGTTCTTCGTGTTAGACGTTATAGAATATTGAGATATGATTCATGTGATGTGCCGTCTCCTGCCCCATTCAACTGGCAAAAAAGAATTGTTCTCTCATTGTCAAGTAGTTGAATCAAAAGGCGGTGTCATCGGCACATGCTTCTTGGCCTCTTCCCGCCTGAACCGAGTGAGTACATTTCGTTTCTTCTAGGAAAGGCCATTTTGATATGATAATCATGATGTGGCTTCCACTGGACATTCTTCTTTTGCACACGGGCTTCATCTGAACATGAAAGGTTGATTGAATTGTATAAATGAACCAACTCTTGGTTCACAGCCACAAGATAAAGAATGGTAAATGGAAAGTGGAGAAGAAAGAAAGAAAGATATTTCATCTGAAAATGACGAGACTCAAATGGTTTGGAGTAAAGAATGGATAGATATATTGAATCACTCCACTATGCAAGGCTAAAAACATGACACTTATACCTCTGTTGATATGGTAACTCGATGATTGCTAATGCAATGTATCTTTAGGGATGATCTGTTTACGGCTTTAGGACTGCCTGCTACCTTATGATCGATTCGGAGTTCGAAGCGTTTTTGCTATTTATTTTGGGTTAATTGCTCAAAATCCTCCGGAACTTTGTTAGCATTGCTCGTTAGCCTTGGAACATGAGATTGGTACCGTTGAATAGTGGCCATGTAACTTTGGAAAGTGACAGATTATAGCTGAATTTTGATTTTTTGTTGCCGTAGTTAGTTTTCCATCTACACAGCCGGTAAGTGTTATCTAAAAATGGATGAAATCAGTTCTTTCGACCAAATAACCTGTGCTGAATTTTCTTGGCTTCATCAATGATGTATCTTCACTATTTTGTTAGCTTTATTAACTATGTGATGGAGATCTTTAGGTAAAATAAAAATAATAATAAAAGGGAAGTGTATTTATAGATAGAATAACCGACGACTGCAGCAAAAAATCAAAATTTATGAGGAAATTTGTAACGTCACAATTTTTTTAGGGGTCATTATGCAATGGTTCTGAAGTCGAGGTGGTTTTGAACAATTATCCCTTTTGTGTTCTTTTGATCAAATCTCATTGTTATTGCTTTTACGTTAAACGTGTTTTCCTACTTCAAATTTTGGCGAATAAACTCACTATATGTATTGGAAAGGGGACAGCCCAGATGGTGGAATAGGTGCTAAGCTTTATTGCTTTGTCCACGCTGTATTTGCTAAAGCATTGAATCTTGTTTTCTTGAAACGACGTTGGTCCAGCTTCTTGTTGCTTATGTGAATCCAACATGCTTTGCAGAGCTTTTCGCTGGATAGGCACAGTGGGAAGAAATGTATCATGCTATCTGCAAGGGCTCTGTCTATCTCATGGGGTGATACTCTGAGGTACTGGTATCGCATGCCCAGCTCCAGGTAATAGCATCATTTCCTCCACTCTCTCACCTTCATGAAGAAAATGGGTGTCACATTAATTTGTTCAACCGAAAATGAACTTTCTTTTATTTTTCCATTGAAGTGATGATCATGTGGAATGTCTTTGTGAATTAACAGGTTTGCAGAAGTTGCTGAACTCTTTCATGTAAGGTGGTTCAAGATCAGAGGCACAATTAGTTCTTGCTTGCTGTCGCCGGGAACCCTTTATGCAGCGTACTTGGTATTCAAATCCACCCCAACATCTCATGGATTTGACTTCCAGCCTGTTGAGGTTGGAGCTGGATTTGTTGGTGATGAAGTGGGCAAGCGTGAGCACTTAGTTTACTTATCCAATGAGAACAACATGCGTGGACGGCAGTCCAGGCCAAGATTTAGCCGCATTGGTTTCCGTTTTCCACCAATGCAATTTGAATTGGTTGACGACGATTGTGGTGTGGACCTACCGACAATTGCACCTGCCGAGGGGAATGGGAGCTATCCTAAAGAGAGACCTAAAGGGAGACGAGATGGGTGGTCAAAGAGAGAGCTAGGTGAGTTCTTGACGAAGGATGGAGAAGCCAGGGAGATTGAAATGAGTGTCCTGGAGACGGAGTGTGGCCACATGAAGGGTGGGCTGGTTGTGGAAGGGATCGAAATTAGGCCCAAGGATGGGAATGTAACGTCCTGAATTTCAACCCATTCCGAGATAGATGAAATGGTTAATTTATCAATGCACTGTTAGTTGCGTTTACTATGAGTTGGCCCCTCACGAGTTAACTAACTGTTCGGCAAGGCAATTAAGGATCGGTACGCGTACGACTAGTGAATTTAATCAGGGATAGGCCGCTCGACCATAAGGATCAAAGAGGAATAATACTACATTGTTGCAGGCCAATTAGCGAACGAAAATAAATCGAGTCGGCAAAAATACGAGGTCGGATTGCAGGTGATTCCGCACGACTTCGATATTAATTGCGGACGACATTAAACCGATTTCCTTTTGGCCCTGTACTCAATGTGAGCAATTAACCTCTTGTGATTACATGACAACCGAGAATTGCCCTGATTCGAATGCACGATCGTGGATTGAAAAGCTATCAACCACGGGTCAAACGCGTGAGAGCCCCTAAACGCCGCCCGAAAGTTAGGTCGTACTAAAGTCGCGATTGATCGATGTTAACCGCGAATTTCAATCCGGTATCGGGTATCAAATTTTTAAGGGTGTCGAGACTAAATATTGGACATTGTCTCATTAATTTTCGAATTTTTCGGTAAGCCCGAAATTATTGGAAAAGAATTTAGCGTGCCGAGTTTTGAAACCAAATATTTGGGAATTTGTGTTTCAAGGGCAAAAAGACCAAATTGCCCTTTCTAGAAGCTTGTTTGAATTTTGTATTGTTTTCTTTTTCTTTTTCTTTTCTTTTTCCCCCCATCTTCCTCCGCACGTTCTCTCTCTCCCTCCCCTTTTTCTCTCTCCTCCCTTCACGTTTCTTCCCCGTCGATAACCCCCACTTGCCCTTATCCTCTCTCTTTTCCCCCTTGTTGACCGGTCTTCTCCCTTATCTCTTTCTTCTTCTCTCCCACTTGTCGACAGCCCATGTGGGCGTGTCTCTCTCTCTCTCTCTCTCTCTCTCTCTCCCTCCCCTTCCCCCATGCACGTTCGACGCCCACCCCTTCCCCGCAACTTCTTCTTCTTCTTCTTCCTTGCTGGCCGACGTCCTTGGTGGCTGCCGTTGTTCTGTGTTTTTTCTTGCTGCCGCCACCGGAACCGACCACCACCGCAGCTCCTCCACCGCCCTTGTTTTCCGTCCGGTCGCCGGTGAGTCGCCGTCCGTCGGCCTCCCGCCTGAACCGGCCCCGCTCGCTTCTCGTCCTCCTCTCTTCCACCTCTGTCCCACCGCTGTCTTGCTCCGGTTAAGTCGCGACGCCGCCGGCCGCCGCCGCCTTGCCGCCTTGCCCAGACGCCGGAGTCGCCGGCGAGCCGCCCGAACCGCCGCCGCCACCCCGCAAACCAGCTGCCACCTCCATCCTTCCCTTCTTCTTCGGTTCGGATGGGGGTCGGGATGGCCGAGCTCGCCGTCCAGCCGTCCTCCGCCACCGTCGGCCGCCTTGGACCGCCGCTAGGCAACGTCCGGAGCCACCCGGCGATCGCCGCCGTCGCCATGCTCTCTCTCTCCCTCTTGGCCCTCTCGGCGTGACTTGGACACGCGGCCAGCTGCCTCGCTGCTGCACGCCGCCGCCGGTCACCGCCACGGGCCCGTCGGAGGACCACCCCGAGCTCCTCCGCCGCACCGGAGCCACCCCGACCCGCCGCCATCCCTCGAGCCAGTGGACCTCCTCTCTTTTCCCTCTCCAGCTTTCTGTCCAGCCTTCGCCGGAGCCACCGCCTGCCTTGCCGGCTGCTGGCCGCCGTCCGGAGTTGCCGGACCGCCCACCCGCCGCCCCATGCCACCTCGCCGTCCGGTTCCTCCGTTCCTCGGCCTTTCGTCGCTTGGACAGCCGCCCTCGGCCAAGATTCGGCCCCGGGCCGCCTCGTCCCGACGCGCCGGAAGTTCCCGGGCGTTCCTCTCATCGCCGCCGTCGCGCTCGTATCGTCGAAATCGCTAAACCGTGAGTCGATTTCCTAATCCTTATTTAGGGGTTAATCTTGCTTAGGAGTAGTTTAATTAGTTTAAACTTTGATTAGTGCTTTGGATGATGATTATTAGTGTTTTAATATGATTGATGAAGCTTGCTTAGTGTTAATCATGGTTTGTATTAATAAATATTATTATTATTATTATTGGAATAAATAATAATTATTTATTATTTTCGGAATTATTAATTAAATTAATTTATAATTTCGAATTATTAATAGTAATATTGTTATTACTATTCATTGCTGAAAATTAATTATTTTTGGAGAAAATAATTAATTGTGATTATTTATTTGGAAATGGTTTTAATTGATGATTATTCATTGGAAATGGTTTTTATTGGTGATTATTTATTGGAAATGGTTTTTAATTGAGTAATTTTGGGGGAAAATTACTATGGTTTATTTTTCCAAAGTCAATAGTATTTATATATTATTTTATTAAATGACATTGGTTTATTGAAGAAGGGTTTTACTAAATGGAATTATTTGGGTTGGATAATTAATTATGGGATTGAAAAATAATTAAAAGTATTTTGTGGGACTTGAATTATTTTATCGGAACAATCAACTATAGTATTATATGCTTCTTAAATGAGTATCTTTAAGTATAATTATATTTTATACTTATTTGGGATAATTTAATATTGTTGGAAATAGTTGATTGGCGTCGTTTTGAGGACACGTATTTATTTATTATTAAATATACGTGATTATTTGGAAAAGTGTGCAAGTATCGTGAGGTTGATTAGTCGGAATTGATTTACAGACTGTTACTTGAGTTGTTCCCAAGAGTTAGGGAATGTGTGGGATTGAATGCTGATTGGAAATTGAATTTTGGAAATTGCCTAGTGAGATCGCATGACATATTGCGTGGGTTATCTGAAATGATATGTCGCATGAGCATGAGTGATATTTCATTCACGACAGAGCAAAGATATAAATGGATTGCTTGATGATGTGTTGCATGATCACATTAAATGAGGGAACCCGGCGTTGCCGGAAGACCGCCAATCCCTATGGGGTTGTGCCGTGGCCAGTGGGTCGCCTGACTTCGGTCGGATGCCTGACAGGGAGGGGTTCTATGTGGGACCGCGGTATGGGGGTGGGTCCCGGGCCTCTGTTAGTAGCGGGACTGCGGTAGTGGGCGGGTCTTGTGCTCCTTCGGGAATGCCGTCTTGGGAGTGAGCCCTTGACGTCGCCGTGCCTCGAGGTAAAGAGGACGAAGCTGGTTTAGCCAGGAATCGCCAACCATAAGGTTGTGCCGTTGGCCCGGAGGGCGTTAATAATCGGAGCATGTGTGGGTATGAGACATGAGAAAGTTGTGTGAGATGCTCGATTATTCGTATGCTCTTAATGTCGTGATGATTGAATTGACAAGGTTTACGCGGGTTGCGTGTGCCAAAGCCGGGTAGGGTCGCCCGTGTTTGCATCTCGCTATTGAACTGTCGTATGATAATACCGCTTGAGGTGTGGTATGTGTTGTTTGCCGGAACTAGGTTGCATGGTTAGATTGCTCCCAAGGCGAGCGAAGTTCCTAACCGGGCTTAGGACTTTGACTTGCTGAGTTTATCTCAACCCGTCGTGGTTAACATTTTTCGAGCCGTAGGATGGAGGATCGACGCGTGTTACGGCTCGTGGCCGTCTTTGAAGGGAGTAGATTAACCTTGACTCGCTAGTTTCACTGGCTCGATAGGAAGATGCCCGTGGTAAGGGTTTGTACTTGTAAACTTCCTAGGGTTAATCAGTAGATGAATAAAACAGTATTTTTGATGTGTTCTTGTTGGGTTTTCCTACTATCCCTGTTTTTGTAATTGACCGGGGATTGTGTTTCGCTTCCGCATGCGTTTAATCAAAAGATAAAAATAACGGTCGGCGACGGATCCTGGGGAGTCGCAAATCAAATGACCGCGAGAGAACAGGGGTTGCCGCGTGCTCGAGGGTCGGGGCGTGACAGGGAAAGAACAGTGCCTCTGTGCAGGGCATGTGTAAGTTTATATGTTCTGTCCCTTGATTACGAGCCTTTTTGCTCTCTGTTTTGCTGTTGTTCTTTCAATTATCCATTTTTAGTGCTTTTCTACCAAATCAGAAAGCGTGTTTGTGATCTATATTGACTTTATAGTAAGTCTTGAAAGCATGTGTAACGGAGCGAATGGGTTTTTATGTGGTTAGCGAACGCCTGCCTTGTGTGGAAATGATGGAACTTTGATGGAGACCTCCACAAACTCACAGAGACAATCAAGAACTGTGACCGGTTCCTTATAAAACATCTGCAAAATGGCTCCCCATCTTACCACTTCCACAAATTCTGTTGGTATATACGACTCCATTGAATCTTTGCAGTGGGATGGTGCCTGCACTTATCTTCCGAGATGAAAGAAAGACCTAGAAAAGCAGAGTCAAGGCCAATGAATGGCTAAAATAATATCTTGTTCAGAGTCACTATGTATCATTGAGGCTAGGTCGATAAAATTTAAACAAAGTTAAAAGGGCAAGTCAAGATCATGCACTCTTGCATCTGCCCGGGCCAATAGACAAAAAGTGACAAACCAGTGATCTTAAGGAAAATGTCTCTAATATCTAGTTAAAGAACCATACAGACGTTTCATTTGAATTCATTCAAATATTTCAAATCGTCCTAAGATTTGACAATCGACAAAGACTTAGTCAGACAATAGAAACTACTTAAGCAATTAGGAATAATTCGGAAAACAAACCCCTGCTTGTAAGTTAAAAATTCATCTATTAGTATAGATCAATTCAAATAACTGAAAAACCTCTTTGCCCCTAGCTGGATGCCAACAATTTGTTGATAGTTGTAGTGATCCAACGAGAAGCAAGCATCCACAAAGGTTCCGGTACCGATCAAGGGCTTGATCTCCGTAGCAATATGCTGACTAAAAACAAGAGGCCATGTAGGTTTTACTTGAAATTTATTGTTGAAACATATTCCTCATTTTTTAGAACCTGGAATCTATCTTGATATCTCGGAACCTATAACCTACATAGGTTCTAGGATATATTCAGGTTCTGTCTGTATTGCTAATTAAACAATTATAGTGAATTCACTTGCTGCTATTTAGACACACAAAAATATAAAATATTAATAAAGTAAAAATCTCAATCATAAAATGAAAGTTCAAATTAGTAGTTTGAAATTATGCATTGATCATCCGATGACATAGAATACTGCATGATCACTCGAAAATATAGACAAAAAAAAAGACACAAAAATCTATCCCAGGTTCTAAGTCTCATCAAAACAAGTTCCCTAATTTTGGAACTTGAGGCACAATTAGCTCTCGCATTATGTCACTCGGAACCCATTATGCAGCATACTTGCTATTGAAATTCAACTCGGCGTCTCATGGATTTGAATGCGACTCTGTTGAGGTTGGAGATGGATTTGATAGTGATGAAGTGAGCAAGGGAGAGTGCTTCGTTTATTTATCCAGAGACCTCCACTTGAGGGGGGGGTTTCCAGGGTGGTAGTTAGGAGCACTGGTGTCTTCATTTAGTGCCTCCTCCACCTGCCGACTGGAATGAGCAGTATCCAAACGAGAGATGAGATCGGTCGTTGGAGATATAGTTCGGTGAGTTCATGACGAAGGAAGGAGGAGATGGGGAGGTTGAAATGAGTGTCAAGGACAAGATGGGGGAGCACCGAAAGGCTGAGCTGATTGTGGAAGAGATTGAGATTAGGCTTAAGAGGGGATGTAAAAGTGCCTTTTATGCCGAGAATGAGCAAGTTAGTATGACCGTCTGTCCCTCGATTAATAGCCTTTTCTCTCTGCTTTGCAGTTGCTGTTCTTTCTATGTTCCTTTATCAATATTTAGTAGCTTCCCACCAAATCAGAACGAGTGCTTGTGATCTATATTTGACTTGATGTAAGTGGGGAAAGCAGCAAATGGTTCTTTGATTCGGTGAGAAAACGCCCGATGCCTACTGCTCATTGACAACATCTAAAGTGAAAGTTTACTTCTACGATGACGATCAAACTAAATGTCAATCCCTGACCTTTCGATCCATCTCCCTATACAGCTCACCGTGTGCCCCATAGCTCTGCTGCTGGTCGGCTCAGATGTGTTGGACATAGCCACCCTCAACAAAATCGGATCCTCTGTTAAAGGATTACCTTATGATAACTTGGTCATCGTTCCAGCTCCTTGCTATTATTGCATTGGAAGGATTTACCTGCAAGAGGCCACTTAATCTTAGTTGTTTGTCTGGAGATGCAAATTGATATGGCTGTGTAAAAGTGAGGATGCTATTGGATATGACTTTCCTATTTTTAGTAAAGATTTTGTTAATGAGCATCTTGAGGATAGTAATAAAAAAACCATTTTAAGGAGAGATTGTGATTTGTAATTAATGCAACGCAATGCATTATAACATTTGGTTATCAAGTATGGTTAATTACTCAACAATGCAAAGCATACTTATGATCTATATTTGATTGAATGTAAGTGGGGTTCTAATAATAATTTTGCTCATGACATGACTCAAATTTATGGTCTTATGCAAAATTGGGTGACAAAACATTAATGTCTTATGCTTCTTCTGTTTCTTCTCTCTCAAGGAACAATTGCTCCCTTATATATGTGTGTATAGCTGGTTTGGCAGTTTTTGAGCCAGCTTCCATGCATTTCGACTTGTCCACCTCTCTAAACGATTTTAAGAGTGCACTCCTCCCACATGGGCTTGAGACATTCCAGATTTTAGTCTTGAAATGTTCTGATGAAGGGTTGAACCAATCACTGATTATATTTCATAATGGTCCTCCCTTTTAGTCAAAAAAGATATTCAGCACGTAAGAAGAACTCCTCCATAGATTCAAAGTAGATCACTACCTTTTCTTTACATTGCCTTTATACGATTGTCCAACTTCTCTATGACTATAATTTTTTTTTTTTTTTTACCATCTGGAGATGTGTTTAAGCATGAATGAATTGTGTACGTGGGCCCTACTCGAAGCAATTTCTTCTTGAATCTTTTGGCTAAGCATTTGGAGTCCAATATAGGGAGATCTTTTTTCTTTTTCTTTTTCTTTTTTTAATGTGGAACCAACATTCTTCCTTGATTAATTAAAAGTAATGTTACGAAATGCATCAACAATACATTGATAGTACATTGACTTCATACCCCCTCTTGCGCATAAGTCAATTTTTTGGTTATAGTATACATGACTTAAAACACTCTTTTATTTGTAATATTGTCTCTTCGCATGGGCAAGATAGGATATAGATGTGATCACACCAATGAGATAAATCCTACAAGTATAAGGGTAATGATATGGCCATCCTTCCGTCCAAGTGATGTAACCTCAAACAACTTAAAATAAAATCAACTTCCAAAAGGTCCCATGGATGGTGCTTTCATACTATCGCTAATAATAGAAGAACATGAAAAACACGGAAGGTAAATGGAATGAGCAATCACAGCAAATGAATAGTGACCTCTTTTAAGCAAATCATCACCCACTATGCACAATTAAAACACATTGTAACATGTTTACACCAAATCCGGAATACAACAAACTTTAAGAATAAAATGAGTAATATATATTACTTCAACATAACATTTTCATAGTATAAATATTCACTTAAATCTATCATCACACTACAAATAATATTGATATAGCCTATTGATTAATCTTAATGGAATCACATGCTAGTGGTCCATTTCATTGGTCAATCTTGAATCACATTACATCTTAAGGCCTTAGAGGTGGCTTTTATAAAACTCGCGTTATTACGTAACACTTAGCCCTTGAGTAGCACAAGGTCCTAGAGGTGGTTTTCATAAAATTCGTATCACCATGAAGCATTTAACCCTTGACCAACACATATCAATGATACAAGGCTTTAGATGCGGCTTTCACAAAACTACGTTATCATGTAGCGTTTAGTTTTTTTTTAACCAACACATATCAATGGTACAAGGCCCTCACGAAGTTACATTAGTACGTAGCACTTATTTTTTTACTAACACATATCATTGTTACAGGGCTCTAAAGATGACTTTTACGAAATTATATTATCCTGTAGCACTTAGTCTTTTACTAACACATATCAATGTTACAAGGCTCTAGAGGTAACTCCCACAAAATTATGTCATCATGTAACACTTAGTTCTTTATCAACACGTATCAATGTTACAAGGCTCTAAGGTAACTCACACAAAATTATGTTATCATGTAACACTTAGTCCTTTATCCACACATATCAGTGTTACAAGGTTTTAGAAGTGGCTTCCACGAATTTACATTATCGTGTAGCACTTTGTCATTTTCTAAAACACATTAATAGTACAAAGCTTTAGAGATACCTCCCACGAAATGATGTTATCGTATGGTACTTAATCCTTTACCGCCAGTCTATATCACAATTGGCAAGACAAAACTTTTCACAAATCAATTTTCTCAATAAAAACAATTCAGATTATCATAAATTGGTTTCACATACCAAATCAAATCACCTCTCATAAACCAATACTCAAGTCAACATAATTCTTTCTAAAAAAAGTTTCGCAAACCCAAATTATAACATCTTTCCCAACTCCATTCATTAGATAGAATATATTTCTCAATAGATTTCTCACACTATTTCCGAATTCATTTCATAAACCAATAATATTTTGAGATGTCTTTCTCATTAAACGTTTCCTTGATGACACCCGAATTTTCGTTGATGTTTTAAGTATCCATTTATTTTGCAAAAATATATATATAAAAAGATGAAAAGCAATTTTTATATTTTCATAAAAAGTAAAAAAAATAATACAAAATAAAGTGAATGAAAAAAAAAGAGGACACAAAAAAGAAATGAAAAAAAAAAGGATGAACCATGCGGGCCGGCATGTCCAGCCCACTTTCTTTTTCTTGGCTCATCTTTCCGCATGTTCTTCGGCCCCTTTGTCCTTCTCCTCCTCTGGACGCAAGCGACGATCGAAGCGTGTGGGTGACCGAAAACAAAAGCGAGCGACGTGCTGTGACGAGAAAAGGGAACGTCCGTGAGCGAGATGGAGGACGACAGGCCGTGACCGAAGCAATGACTGAGAACCTTCTGGGAACTAGGGGTGATCGGTTCGGTTCGATCGGTTGCCTAGGTGGAACCGGGAACCGGGCCGGAGGACCGGTTCCCATTTTTGGGACCGTGGACCGGACCGGACCAAGGACCGACCACTTAGCCAAAACAAATAAAAAAAATACTATAAATATTATTATTTTAGGGTTTATTGCATTTTTTAAGAAATTTAAGAAATTTATTTTAAATAGAAAATTGTTAGTTTAGTTCGGTTCCATTTTTATGGGCAGGGGCGGACCGATGCTCCCGAGAACCAGACTAAACATGCCGGTCCAATCCGATTTGGGCGATTCTTGGTTCGAGCAACCGATGTGCTCACCCCTACCAGGAATAGGAAGTTGGGAATTTGAGATGAGAATTGAAGGGCGGTCGGTCCGGTCCGGTTCTCACTTGGAACCGGAACCGGACCGACCGATCACCGGTTCCGAGAATGGGAACCGGGAACCGGATCGCCAAATATGGGAACCACCCAAAACCGACCGGTCCGGTCCGGGTTGGGCGGTTCCCGTTGCACACCCCTACCGGGAACCGTGGGCTGGCAAGAAAGGAGGCTAAGGGGACAAAGATTCCCTTGCCGAGGGAAGAGAGCACGCGACTTCTTGTAGGGAAGGAAATCGGGGATAGAGCTTGCTGGGTGAGAGAGATCGCTGGTTCTTGGCCGGAAAAGTTTTGGTCCGATGGCGGTGACCGAAGGAGCGGAGCGTCGAGGCGGTCCCGACTTCTTCTCTGCGCTGCCCGAAGGGTGCATCGCGAGCGTCGTCTCCTTCACGAGCCCCCCCGACGCGTGCAGGCTCGCGACCCTGTCGGGGAATTTCAAGTCGGCGTGCGATTCCGACGTGGTCTGGGACTCGTTCTTGCCGCCGGACTGGCGCCAGATGGTCTCCTCTAGGAGGGTTTCGTCGCTGAAGGAGCTCTACTTCAGCCTCTGCAACGACCCGGTTCTCAGCGCCGACGGCAAAATGGTAAGTCTTGCCCGTCTTCCCTCCTCAAACCACCTCTTCCTCTTCTGTTTTTTTGGGCGGATTGAGGGGGTGATGTGCTATAACTGTTCTTCATATTCGACATAAGGTAATTTGGAAATGTGATTCATGTGATGTGCCGTCGCCTTGCACGTTTCGAAACACTGTGAATTCGAGTGGTAGAAAAAAAATCTGTTCTTTCATTGTCGAGTAGTTGAATCGAAAGGCGGTGTAATCGGCTCACACTTGCTGGCCTCTTCCCGCTTGAACCGAGTGAGTGCACTCGAGAAGCCATTGTCATATGATTATAATGCGGCGGCTTCAGCTGGACATCCTTCTTTTGCACACGGGTTCTCCATCTGAACGCGAATGGTGGATTGAATTGTAGTTGGTTCAGGTCCACAAGATAAAGAATGATAAACAGAGGGTGAAGAAGAAAGAAAGGATCTTTCCATCTGAAAATGACAAGATTCAAATGGGTTGGAACAAAGAATGGATAGATATATAGAATCACTCCAATATAGAGTGCTAAGAGCACGAGGATTATTACCACAGTAGATATGGTACCTCGATGACCACTGATCCAATGCATCTTTAGGGGTGATCTGTATTATAGCTTCAAGACTGTCGGCTTCCTTATGGTTGATTCGGAGGTCGGCCTGAGCTTGCTTTTTATTTTTGGTTAATTGCTAAAAAATCCTCTGGAACTTTGTTAGCATTGCTCATTAGCCACTGAACATTAGATTGGCACCGTTGAGTAGTGGCCATGCAACTTTGGAAAGTTACGGATTACACCTGAATTTTGATCTTTTGTTGGTGGGGTTAGTTTTCCGTTTGCATGGCTGGCAAGTGTTATCTAAAAATGGGTTAACTCAGTTCTTTTGACCCAAGTGACCTCTGTTGAACTTTCTTGGCTTTCGTCAATCCTGTATCTTCTCTATTTTGTTAGCTTTATCAACCATGTGATAGAGATCTTTAGGTAAAAGGAAAAAAGCATAATAATGAGGGAGTGTATTTTCATGTGACATTTAACACCTAATTGATAGAATAACTAGCGACTGCAACAAAATAGCAAAGTTTATGGGGAAAATTGTAACTTCATAAAATTTTCAATGGTCAGTAAGCAATGGTTATGAAGTTGAGGTGGCATTCAACAATTATCCCTTGAATTTTCTTTTGGTCAAATCTCATGGTAATTGCTTACGTGTTTTCCTAATTCAATTTTTGATGAAAAAGCTCATTATTTTGTTGGAAAGGGGACAGCATAGATGGAGGAATAGGTGCTAAGTTTTATTGCTTTGCGAACACTATATTTGGTGAGACAGTGAATTGTTTTCTCAAGGTCACGTCGGTCTGGCTGCTTGTTGCTTATGTGAACCTAACATGTTTTGCAGAGCTTTTCGCTAGACAGGCATAGCGGGAAGAAATGCATCATGCTATCCGCGAGGGCCCTGTCTATAATATGGGGTAATACTCCGGATTACTGGTCATGGACTAGCATGTCCAACTCCAGGTAGCAACATAATTTCCTCCACCCTCTCACCTTCATGAAGAAAATGGATGTAGCATTAATTTGTTTGTCCCAAAATAAACTCTCGTGTTTCTCCCTCAAGGTGATGATCGTATGGAATATCCTTGTGAATGAACAGGTTTGCAGAAGTGGCTGAGCTCATCGATGTATGCTGGCTTGATATCAAAGGCACAATTAGTTCTTGCATGCTGTCGCCTAGAACCCATTATGCAGCATACTTGGTATTCAAATTCACCCCAAGGTCCTATGGATTTGAATTCCAGCCTATTGAGGTGGGAGCTGGATTTGCTGATGATGAAGCAGGGAGGCAGAAGCGCTCACTGATGCTTGCACCTGCTGGGGGTAGTGGGAACTATCCTAAAGAGAGACAAGATGGGTGGTCAGAGATAGAGTTAGGTGAGTTCTTGACTAAGGAAGGAGAAGATGGGGAGGTTGAAATGAGTGTCATGGAGACGAAGGGGGGCCATTGGAAGGCCGGACTAGTTGTGGAAGGGATCGAAATCAGGCCCAGGGATGGGGAATAAGAGTGCCTTTACGCAGGGCATGTTTAAATTTGTATGTACTGTCCCTAGATTTGGAGCTTTCTCTCTGTTTTGCTGTTGTTCTTCCAATGTTCTTTTATCAATTTATAGTAGCTTTCTACTAATTCAGAAAAGTGTGCTCGTGATCTATATCGACTTCTATCAATTTTTAGTAGCTTTCTACCAATTCATGAATCGAAACGATGGAACTTGGATGTGGACTTCAACAAACTCAACACGGACACGCTCAAACACTGTGATTGGTTCCTTTTAAAACATAGCCAAAATTATTCATCTTCCCACTCCAACCTCTTTTGTTGGTACCGAGGGGAATGTATGACCCACTGAAAATATTTGAATGCAATACGTGTGATGTGCTGGTGCCTGCATCTCTTCCGGGATAAAAGAAAGACTTAGAAAAGCAGAGTCACAGTCAGTGACTGGCTGTTTAATCACATATCCTACTGTCAGCATCCATATGTCGACAATAAGCAATTACAACTGCTCATTCACATTAATCTAAACTGAAAGGTTACCACTGCAATGTGCCTCAAACTTGATGCCAATCCTTCGTGACCTTTCGATCCACCTCAATATACAACTCACGTCTCCCCATCGCTCTTCTGCTTGGCTCAGACGCCTTGGACGTAGCCACCATTAACAAGGTCAAATCGACTGTCGAAAAGATGAGTTATTGTAACTCAGTCATAGTTCCAGTTTCTTGCTATTGCGCTGGATGTATTTGCTTGCACCGGGCCTCTTATACTGTCGCTGAGGGTGACACCTATTTCACCATAGCCAATGATACATTCCAAGCCTGTCTTCTTGCCAGGCTCTACTTGATCAGAACTACTATACAGGCGAAGATCCTGTTGTAGGTGCACGGCTGATGGTTCCACTAAGATGCGGATGCCCAATTACTAAAAAGAGAGCTAATGGGGTAAAATCCTTGATTACATATTTGGTGCCGCTGGGCCATTCTGTGAATCCAATTACCTAAAGCTTTGGCATCACTGTGCAAAGTGTTATGGAGCAAATATGATGACGGAACCCTCTCTAAGATACCCCTTAACAAACATTCTCATTCCCCTTACTTGTGCAAAAGATTCCAAGAGTAACTTCTGCTATTGTCCCGATGGATATGCCGAAGGTAGGCCAGGAAATGACCTTAGTTGCATGCGTGACAAGAAGAAGTTTCCTTTCAAGCTGGTTCTCGCAATAGATAATCATTAATTCTATCTTCTGATTCTGTCCAGCAACACTTCATGCCTGATTGAAAGAGGCAGTTAGAAAAACAACGCATCACTAAAGAAAAAACTCGAGTGAGAAATTATTCCATTTTCTTAAATGCAGTTTGCACATTTGCACACCACACTTAGGATTGTTGGACTTTCTTTCCACTCATGTACACATAAGCCTTTTTGCTCTCCGCATGTTATCTGTTTGGCACCTTCTTGTCTTGCTCAAATGCTCCATTTGACCCACACTTGATCTCTCTGATTCTTCCAAGCTTCTAGATTGAAATGCAACACTGAATCTCATTTGCTCACTATTTGTATTGTGATTTCATGTACTTCTTCAATTGCAACATGACATTTTAAAGTCAATGGTTTAATTCTCTCCTATATGTTTTGGGATTGAACACTGTCACGACTAGCTATGTTGCATTGATATGACAGTTTAGCTTTAGGATTGGCAAAGTGACCAAGCAGGAAGAAAATTTTAAATACAGACGGCTTCTTTGTGAATTTTCTTCCAGAAAAAGGTGATGTAGAAGAGAGTTATTATCTACTTCAAAAATACATAGGCTGACTTGGGAGAGTATGCAAGTTAGAATTCTGACATTCTCCATATTTAGGAATTGTAAAATCGGATTGGTCATATTTGGCGAATTTTTGGAGAATTTTGACTAGACCAAACTAGAATGTGTTGACTCACAGTTTCCTAATAGACTTATTGTTTGCTTTAGGTTCTGGCATCGGTATTCGATTCTGCGTCTTTCGCTTTTTAGCTATTGCCAATATAGATATCCAAGGAAGTGAAGAGACAGAATTGTCAAGGAGAAACTGTTCAAGCAAAATGGTGGTTTGCTGTTGCCGCAGAAATTCTCACCTTATGGAAGAGATGGAAGAGCAACAATAATTTCTAAAGAAGATCTGCAAAAAGTATGACCGAAAACTACAACTGGAGGCAGTTTCTTGGTCAAGGAGGGTTCAGCACGGTTTATAAAGGGATGCTACCAGATGGAACCATAGTTGCTGCGAAGAAGTCAAAGACCATCAGCAGGGGCCAAATTGAGCATCTTATTAATGAAGTGGTTGTTCTATCACAGGTAAATCATCAGTACATTGTAAAATTGATAGGTTGTTGTTTGGAGACCAAGTTTCCTCTACTAGTGTATGAATTCATCCATAATGGTGCCCTGTCACAGCATATTCATCAGCAGGATAAACACTGTTCCCTTTCTAAGTAAGACCGGTATCAAATTGCATGCTGAGTTGCTGGAGCAATACCATACATGCATTATGCAGCATCAATTCCCATTTAACATTGAGACATAAGGCAATCTAACATTCTGCTAGATTACAAGTACACTGCCAAAGTCTCGATTTTGGTTACTCAAGGCTGTTTTAAATTAACAACACTCACCTGACAAGGCCTTCACCTTTGGATACTTAGACCAGGAATATCTCCAATCTAGTCAGTTCACAGGTAAAAGTGATGCGCCCAGTTTCGGAGTTGTGCTAGTTGAGTGCAGCAGCCAACATCCTTCTCAGGATATGAGGAGGGGTGAAATCTAGTTGCTAGCTTTATCTTGCTAATTAACGAACACTGTTTGTCAGACATCCTAGATCCTTTCGTGGCCAATGAAGCGAAGGCAGAGGAAGTTCTTGCAATAGCAATGCTTGCTATGAGGCGTTTGAGATTGACTGGGAGAAAGAGGCCTACCATGAGAGAGGTTGCCATGGAGCTTGAAGGACTTAGGAAATCTCAAATTTTCTCTTAGACCAGCCAAAATCCTTATGCATTTGAAGATGGACTCCTTGGTAAAGCTAATGAAGAATCAATAGATTGCACTAGGAGTGCCATTACTTTCGTACGATGCTCACTTTGGTGTCAAAACTTTTTTTCGCTCACTTGAATGCCAAATCGGAGTAAAATCGTTCACTCGAGTGCCATTTTGTCAGAAAAGTTGACGTGGCTGCCGGAAAACAATATTTCAATCTTTTAATTTTATTTATTTATTTATTTATTATTATTATTTTTTTAAGGCCGGCGAGGGCCACCATTAACCCTTGCCGGCCGTGGAACCCTTGCCCAAATTGGGTGAGGGGGCCCTTGCCGTTGGCCGCAAAGGCCTTGGGTGAGGCCGTCGCGGTCTCCCCACGGCTGCCGAGGGCCATTGTGGCCTTGCCCAAGGCCAGATTTGGGCAAGGGCTGCCTAGCCTTTGCCGTCGCTGCCGCGGGTGAGGCCATCGATGACCTCGCCGGCCTCACCTAGGGCCTTTGACGGCCTCGCTAGCCTCACCCAAGGCCTTCACGGCCGACGGCGAGGGGCCCTCACCCAATTTGGGCGATAGTTCGATGGCCGGCGAGGGTCAATGGTGGCCCTCATCGACCTTAAAAAAATCAAAAAAATCAAAAAAAATCAAAAAATTAATTAAAATATTAAAATATTGTTTTCCGGCTGTCATGTCAGCATTCCGGCGGCCACGTTAGCTTTTCCGGCGAAGTGGCACTCAAGTGATCGATTTCACTCTGATTTGACACTCAAGTGAGCAAAAAAAAAAGTTTTGGCACCAAAGTGAACGCTGTACGAAAGTAATGGCACTCCTGATGTCCCAACCCCCTTGAACCGGGATCAATTTCAAAATAGACATCGAGCTAGAACATTCGGTGTTCATACCGAACTTAATGTTTGTTCATCCTGGACAGCTTGGGAGATAGCATATGTAGCATGCAGTTAGCAGTAGCAATTATCGAAATCACCAGGAGATACCTTTCAGTCAAATTATTATTCTTTTTAACTTCACTGCAGCTTGATGTTTTTCTTAAGCACCGAATACCTAACCAAACATTTTTCTCAAGATTTGCTCTAAATAAAGGTGGGAGAGCTTATTTTCATGGATCAATATTAATGGTTGACTCTCTTTGCATTAGGTGATTGATTCAGTTCTCTTTTTCCCAATCACTGATGAATGGTGCTTTAGATATCTTTCACACCAGGTACATCATATCGTTTCTGATTCCTACTATAGACTTTTAAGATGCACACATCGACTTTGGAGCAACATGATGGAAACTATCTAGCAATTACGTTGAAGCTACTCACTTTCCTCATCTCCTTTGAGTAATTCTTCAAGTGATGCTTGTACTGAAGCCCTGTGCTTCTTTCTGTCTATCAGGTTCCAGACTTAGCCTCAAGTTGCAACTTCTGCATTTCCGAATTGCTTCTTGACAAAATCCATAGCATAAGTAGGATAAAATTATTTACTATTTTCATACTGAAAACATCAGGACTTTTATAGCCCAACACAGCTATCATCAGATATGGCTTCTTCAGAAGATGCATCACTGTTGTCCCGTTCATTGACATGATCCTCAGAATATCTGCAAAACTTGGTTATTTGGTGCTGCATTTGCAATGAGAATCTTGCATTCTCGAGTTAAGACCGAGTCCACTAAAGATGATTGACTGTAGTGGCTACAGATTAATGATATGATTTGTGAGGAAATTAGACCAAGCTCAGTCTGGTGCATTTGAACTTAATTTCTTATGTTGAAATCATAGTTCCAGTTCCTTGCGATTGCACTGGAAGCATTTACTTGCACCAGGCCTATTACACTCCGCTCCCGGGTGACACCTATAACTTCATAGCTAATTATACATTCCAAGGCCTGTCCTCTTACCAGGCTCTAGATAATCAGAACTACTATCCTGTCACGGCTCTTCCTTTAGGTGGACAGCTGATGGTGCCACTAAGATGCGCATGCCCAAATGCTGATGAGGCAGCCAATGGGGTTAAATCCTTGCTTACATATTTGGTGACACCCAGCGATTCTGTGGCTTCAATTACGAAAAGATTCGGGGTCACCATGCAAAGCATTTGGGAGGCAAATATGATGACGGATACCTCTGTACTATGCCCTTTTACTCTCATCCTCATTCCCCTTAATTGTGCAAAGAATTCCAAGAGTTCCTTCTGCTACTGTCCCAATGGATATGCCGAAGGTGCACTCAAAAATGGCCTCAATTGCATGCCTGACAGGAAGAAGTTTCCTTTCAAGCTGGTTCTCCTGATAGGTAGCCATCAATCTCTCTGCTAATTCTGTCCAGCAACACTGCACGCCTGATTGGAAGAGGTTACCTTTTTCCGTACTATATTGGCTCTGATGATTGCAGTTAGAAAGTCTGAGAGTATTGCAAGGAGAGATCCATTTGATAATGCAAAATTATGCATCCAATACTACAGAAAAAAAGCTCGATTTTGATATTATTCCATCACGCCATTTTGTATACTACGCTTGGGACCATTTTACTTTCTTTACCTTAAGCCTTTTTTCTCTCCGCATATTACATGTTTGGCACCTCCCGGTCTTGCTCAAATGCTCCAGTTGATGCACTTGATCTCTCCGATGATTCTTCCTTGCTAGTGGAATGAAATTCAACACATGAATCATATTTGTTGTCTCTCTGTATCGTGGCTTCATGCAAATATTCATCATTCCCTTCTTCCTTTGCAACGACATTTTAAGCCCATGGTTTATTCTCTCCTAAGCTATGTTTCATGATTGAACGCTGTCACCACTAGGGATGTTGCAGTGATGTGACAGTCCTCCTTTAGGATTGGCAAAGTAACAAAGAAATTGCAGGCAGCAATTGGAATATTTTAGATGGCTTCGTTGTGAGTTTGCTTTAGAGAAAAGTGATGTAGAAGGGAGTTTTATTATATACTTCAACAACCTATACATTGGCTGACTTAGGAGAGCATGCAAGTTAGTATTGACGTGCACCATACTTCAGAATAGTAGAATCAGATTGGTCATCTCAGGTGAATTATTGGGATCATTTTGAATAGGTGGAACTAGAATGTGTTATCTCACAGTTTCCTTATAGACTTAATTGTTTTCTTTAGGTGCCAGCATTGGTGTGGGATTCTTGTGTCTTTCGCTTTTCAACTATTGGCTATACAGATATCTAAGGAAGCGGAGAGACAAAATTGTCAAGCATAAACTGTTCGAGCAAAATGGCGGTTTGCTGTTGCAACAAAAGTTCGCACCTTATCGAAGAGATGGAAGAGCAGCAATATTCTCTGAAGAAGATCTGCAAAGAGCAACAGATAACTACAGTGAAAGCTGGTTTCTTGGTCAAGGAGGGTTCGGCACAGTTTACAAAGGGATGTTGCCAGATGGTACCATAGTTGCTGTGAAGAAGTCAAAGATCATTGACAGGGACCAAATCAAGCATTTTATAAATGAAGTGATTGTTCTATCACAGGTTAATCATCGGAACATTGTAAAATTGATAGGATGTTGTTTGGAGACCAAGCTTCCTTTACTGGTGTATGAGTTCGTCCCTAATGGCACCCTGTCACAGCATATTCATCAGCAGGACAAAGATTGTTCCCTTTCATGGGAAGACCAGTATAGAATCGCATGTGAAGTCGCTGGAGCAGTAGCGTACATGCATTTTGCAGCTTCAATTCCCATATATCATCGAGACATAAAGCCATCTAACATTCTGCTGGATGAAAAGTACACTGCAAAAGTCTCTGATTTTGGTACCTCAAGGCCAGTTCCATTTGACAAAACTCACCTGACAACGGCTGTGCAAGGGACCTTTGGATACTTGGACCCAGAATACTTCCAATCTAGTCAGTTCACAGATAAAAGTGACGTGTACAGTTTTGGAGTAATGCTAATTGAGTTACTTACAGGGAAAAAGCCGACTTCTTTCTCAGAAGATGATGAAGGGAGACATCTAGTTGCTAGATTTATCTTGCTAATGAATGAATGCCGTTTGGCAGAGATCCTAGATCCTATTGTGGCCAATGAAGCAAAAACTGAGGAGGTTCTTGCAGTAGCAATGCTTGCCATGAGGTGTTTGAGATGGAATGGAAGAAAGAGACCTACCATGAGAGAGGTTGCCATGGAGCTTGAAGGACTTAGGAAATCACAAAGTTTCTCTCAGACCAGCCAAAGTCGTTACGTATTCGAAGATGGACTACCTGGTGATGCCAACGAAGAATCAATAGATAGCGCATCCGTGTCACTTGAGATCGAATCAATCTCTCTGTAAACATCAGGCTAGAACATTGGGCGTTCATTCCACAAGTTTGTTTATCCCCGACAAGGTTCGTAGATAGCATGCGTCGCATCCACTTAGCAGTCACGTGCAGTTTGAGCATATTAATGTCTTTTATGGATTGTCGTCTTTTTTCTATTTTGTTGATAAGAAACTCCTTTTCGGCTAGTTTCAAGCAAGCAACAGATGCGTGTTTTTTGATTTGCTGGCTGATGCCCAGTGCGTTTCTTCTGGAATAAAAAGAAAGACTCCAACAAGAAAGATCAAAGTTTGTTAATATCTACTTTTCTTATTGCAAGAAAGTAAAAGGTATTCATCCTTAATCTCAACTTTTTTAATTTATTTATTTTCATCATATTCATGAAAATTGATTGTGTGGGTCCTTTGGCCATTTTATCTTCTAATTTAAGTTTGCAATAAGAAAATATAAAAAAAAAAAACAAGGTAAAAGATGGAACATCCAAAACGTGTGTTCTTTAGGTTGCGTTTGGTAACATTTTTACAATTGGGAATTTTTTTTTAAGAAATAGTTCTTTTCTATTTTTACTTCCTGAAACAATTTCGAGTAAAACAAATCATTTGATAATTACAAAAATTTATTATTCTCAAAATAGAAAAAGAATAAGAATGCGATTGGTATTGACAAAAAAAATGTATTTCTTTTCTCCTTGATGGTGGCGGCAATTGACAGCTCGATGACTCGGCAATCGATGTCCAAAGTGACAGTGGCTCGGCGGCTCGGTGGGCATTCGGTTGTCGGGCCGCTAGTCACCGCCGCTGTCTACCGATTGATGGGTGAAGGGCGGCGGCTGGTCGGCGGTCGGTGGTCGGCGATTGATGGTCGGCAATCGCTAGTAGTTGGCAGCTAGTAGGTGGAGGTAGACGAGCAGTAGTCGGCGGACGGCAGGCAATCATAAGTAACGATCAAAGAAATGGTTTTTAGAAATTGTTCTCAGGAGCAATAAGTTAATTTTTTCTATTGCTCATTTCTACTCCAAATCTATTCTTGAAAACAATTTTTTTCTTCTAGGGAATAGAAAAGTTAATTGGTGTTATTGAACGGATTTATGTTCTTTTCTATTCCGATAAAAAAAGAATTAAAAAAAATAAAGAAACAGAAAAACGTTATCAAACAATACCTTAGTTGACCGTCACTCCGTCAAACACGAAGGACGTTCAGCTAAGCCATTTGTCCTGGTCGTTCGTGTTTGACGAGCTTGATAAAACACTGATAGCATGAGTCATGCATGAAGCCTTGAAGGCGAGCTTTCCATGGCCAGTCAACCACGGCAACTTCGCACTTGCCTACTTGATTTCGCTGCTCGCATCAACAGGCTGGTTGGTTCTTTGCACAAAATTCGCAGCATCCATTTATGCCAAATCTCAGTTATTCGGAGACCATGGATTGGATGCATTCCCACTCTCATTGTTGGCACGAAGCTTATTACTCTTGCCTCTGTTTCATCACATATACTACCGTCAATATCCATATGTTAAATTAGTTCTGATTTTCAATCTTTATGTGGTGAAAGCATATGTCATGAAGAGAATGATTTTTGATTTGGTGATCGGAGACCTTGGCTGCATGTTAACCATTCTATTTCTGTTTCTGGAATAGATTTCTATTCCAGACCTATTTCTGGAATAGAAATCCGTTTGGTAAAAAATTTCTCATTTCTATTTTTGGAACAAATTTCTACTCCGAAATAGGTTTGGAATAGAAATCATAAACAAATTTTTTTGATTTCTATTCCGAAATAGAAATTAGAAATTGTTTCTCTCTTTCTTACTTCTCACTTGAAGAAAATTTTTTTCGTTCGTCGCTCACCACCACCACCACCCCCCCAAGGGCCAGCGACCGGCGGCGGCGACCGGCGACCGGCGGCGGCGACCGGCGACCGGCGACCGGCGACCGGTGGACAGCGGCGGTGGATGGCGGCCGGCGGCGTCCAACGGCGGTCGGCTCCGCCGCCCGCCACCGCCCTCTCGCTGCCGCCGGTCGCCGGTCGCCATGCATCGGGCACCGTCGCCAATCGTCGTGCGCCGGGCGCCGGTCGCCAGTCACCGGTCGCCGTCCATCGCCGCCGGTCCCCGCTCCTCCCATTATCACCGCTACTTAGAAAAGTAAAATTTTTTTGATTATCAAACGAATTTCTATTCCAAGAATAGAAATTTTTTGTTGTTATTAAACGCGTTTTTTGGCTCAGAAACTCATCCAGAAATAGAAATAGAAAAATCTATTTCTGTTCCATAAATGTTATCTTATGTCTAATTTGAAATATGTACGGACTTTTCATTTTTTTACATTCTACAAAAGAAAAGAAAAAACTGTTAAATTATGTCTCGAATTTAAGTCATTTATGAAACCTAACTTGGTTGAAAAATATAGACCGATCCACGTTGCAAGGACAATTAGGCGTCCAGTTTCTTAGGCGGCGAAATAATTCGTTGGAGATAATACTAAAGGTCAGCCACGTATGTATTTGTTATTAAACAATATATTTTACTTTATTGTTTTTGGCCTATATCTTAGGCCGGATTGACCAAGACCAAGTTCTGTGCACTTTAGCCGGTGGGCGTCCCCCTTGGGCCAACGTTGAATTCTTCTCTTTCTTTAACCGTACAAAGAAGGGCCCACAAGTTAGGTAAGACTAGTGGCGTCAAGATGGGTCATAAACCCATTTTGTGAGTCATATTCTATCTTAATGGGTTGAAAATAGATCAGAATGTGTTACCCATTTTCGATCCAATTATAGAATGTATGAGTCATTTTTGACCCATTTTGACCAATTTTTAACCCAACTGTAAAACGTGTTTTTTTTCTTTGAGTTCAGTGAGTAGTGGTGACCTACTAGTGACTGCGGCACTCCACCGCTCGCCTCCACCCCATCTAGGTTTTTTACAAAGATATGTTTAATTGGTGAAATTCTTTAAAAATATTTCAATTTATAGGTTTTTTACATTTTTATTTTATTTATTGTTTTTTATTTTTTATTTTAATTTGATTTGAAGTTGTATTAATTTAACATAGAGTTTAGAGTGAGTTGGGTTTCTCTACAATAATAATGGCTTTTAGCAATATGAGTCGGGTCGGGTCAAATATGGGTCGAATATGTGTTACTAGATCTACATTACGTGAATATGGGTCAAAACGGGTTAAATGGATTAATATAGATCGGACCATTTTTGACCCGACCTAAACCCGACCCGACCTGACTCGACCCACCAATTTGATGGGTCTAGGAAAGACTAGGGGTGTCAATAACTGAACCCAAAATCGAAAATCGGATCGAAATTTCGTGCATTTATGGTACGATTAATAAAAAAAATTATATTATTTCTCTCAATTTGGAATCTATTGGATTCGATTAACTGAATCAAATCGGTCGACCAAATTGAACCAGCAGTAGAAAGCAAAAATCGCTAAAAATAAGAACGTCTCCACTTTCTCTGTCTCGCTCGGTCGATTGTCTGAGACAATCAAATTACCGTAAGACAGAGAAGGGAAAAAAGAAGAAAAGTATAGGATTTTCTTTAGCTCTAGCCAAAGTTGTCATTTACCATTCCACGATTATTTCTTCGATGCTTCTACTTTGACTTTACTTGCAAGATCCCGATTAGTTTCCGCGTTAAATTCAAGTTCTTCATGAGTTGTTCGAGATACTGAATTTTTTTCCAATTTCAGCAACTGCTCCATACTCAATCTGGTCACATAGAATTCATGTGCTTATTTCACTTTTCATGCATTTTGAAAGCCGAAGAGCTCGACCTCAATACTATGTTAGGTGAATATTCTTTTCTTTTCTTTTTTTAACTTAAATCAAGTTAAGTTGAGTCCGAGGAAATGGAAAGGTCTATGCAGTTGAGCTTGAGATCACCTCTTTTGAATCTAGGTGCTTGGTCTTCAATTATATTAGGGTCAAGTCAATCGATGGAGCTCAAACTGGTTGATCATTTATTAATTTTGAAAATTCAGACTTGTTCCTTGTCCAAACAGCTGATTGCTAATTTCATCCACATAACTTCATGGAAAAGAATGGCCACAATTGTGGCTGACATTTCAGAGCAGCCACGGATTTGTCATTGGTATAATCCAACTTACCAAGAAACTTCCTTAATTTGTGTGGTGCGCTGGTGCCTGCACCTCTTCTAGGTCTAAAGCACTGGCTGGGTAATTTCTCTTTGATTAGTTAGATCAAGGCATATACTGCAGCAGTCAGAAAGAATTTAGGTGCCTAGTCTTGCAAGACTGGTGGAACTGTCTTGAAGGCTACTTTTATCTGCCAGTCAAGTTCTACCATGGGAAACCTGCTTACTTCTCATTGTTAAGTTCGTGATTCTCTTCTAATCCGAACCTGCTTTCGTTTTATGTTGGAGATGAAATGGCCTAGTGCCGTTTTCTGAGCCATGGAGAGTGCTCAAATTTGAGACAACCATACTTTATCCATTTGTGGCCCCACCGATACTGTAAAACTTCTGAAGGACTATGGGAGCGAATTGTTCTCTTCGGATCGTAATGAGCATTCCACGTATACTAACAAAAGGGAAGGATCTTAATAATCACGTGAAACCTGTTTCAGAGCAATGCCAGACAGCTGTCCAGGCTGCTACTTTGTTGAAAATGGCACCGTCACCGTCAACAGTCAACTCCGCAAGTCTACCGCTACGTTTCCTGCGGGATGAGTGGATTTTTCAGATTTGATGGAACTCTTGTAGTCTTGATTCTTCGATAATTGGTCTTGACGGTGATTTTCTACTGCGTGTCAGCCACGGCCACTTTGCGCTTGGTGTTTTCATTAATATAGCCGTTGGTTCTTTGCCCAAGAGTTGCACCTATGTGCAAGCCAAATCTCAGTTATTCCAAAACCATGGATCTGTCCTCCCTCGCAATCTCAACACCGATCTTATTACTCTTACCTCTGTTTAATCACATATCCTACTGTCAACAGCCATATATTGACAACAGGCAGCTTGACTGCTCATCCACGATATCTAAAGTGAAAGGTTACCTCTGCAATGGCTCTCAAACTCAATGCCAGTCCTTCGTGACCTTCCGATCTACCTCCCCATACAACTCATCACTCGCCATTGCTTCCCTGCTCGGCTCAGATGCAATGGACATAGCCAGCATCAACAACATCAGAACCACGACTGAAGAGATACCTCATGACAACTTGGTCATAGTTCCAGTTACTTGCTATTGCACTGGAAGCATGTACTCGCACCAGGCCAATTACACTCTGACCTTGGATGACACCTATTTCATCATAGCCAATAATACATTCCAGGGCCTGACCTCTTGCCAGGCCCTAGATGGTCAGAACTACTATACTGGTTTGGATCTTGTTGGCGGTGCACAGCTGCTGGTTCCACTAAGATGCGCATGCCCAAGTACTGGTCAGACAGCTGATGGGGTTAAATCCTTGCTTACATATTTGGTGACATGGGGGGACACTGTGAGCCTAATTGCGGAAAGCTATGGTGTCGCTGAGCAAAGTGCTATGGAGGCAAATATGATGACGGATGCCTCTGTAATATACCCTTTTACTCCCATCCTCATTCCCCTTAACTGTGCAAAGAATTCCAAGAGTTCCTTCTGTTATTGTCCCAATGGATATGCCGAAGGTGGGCTCCGAAATGGCCTCAATTGCATGCCTGACCAGAAGAAGTTTCCTTTCAAGCTGGTTCTCGTGATAGGTAGCCATCAATCTCTCAGCTAATTCTGTCCAGCAACACTGCACGCCTGATTGAAAGAGGTTACCCTTTTCCTGTACTATATTGGCTCCGATGATGGTAGCTAGAAAGTATGTGAGTATTGCAAGGAGAGATCCATTCGATAATGCAAAATTATGCATCCAATACTTGATAACAAAGCTCGATTTTGATATTATTCCATTTTCTTGTGCACGCCATTTTGCATACTCCACTTGGGACCCTTGGTACTTTCTTTACACTTAGCCTTTCTTCTCTCTACATGGTATATATTTGGCACCTCTGGTCTTGCTCAAGTGCCCCAGTCAACGCACTTGATCTCTCTGATGATTCTTCCTTGCTTGTGGAATGAAATACAACACATGAATCTCATTTCCTGTCTCTTTGTATCGTGGCTTCATGCAAATATTCATCATTTACTTCTTCGTTTGCAACATGACATTTTAAGCCCATGGGTTATTCTCTCCTAAGCTATTTTTTGTGATTGAACGCTGTCACCACTAGGAATGTTGCAGTGATGTGACAGTCTTTCTTTAGGATTGGCAAAGTAACCAAGAAATTGCAGGCAGCAAATTGGAATATTTTAGATGGCTTCGTGGTGAATTTGCTTTAGAGAAAAGTGATGTAGAAGGGAGTTTTATTATCTACTTCAAAACCTATACATGGGCTGACTTGGGAGCGCATGCAAGTTAGCATTCTGACATGCCCCATACTGAGATATAGTAAAATTGGATTGGTCATCTCAGGCAAATTATTAGGAGCATTTTGAATAGACGGAAATGGAATGTGTTATCTCCTAGTTTCCTAATAGACTTATTGTTTTCTATAGGTGCCAGCATTGGTATGGGATTCTTGTGTCTTTCGCTTATCAGCTATTGGCTATACAGATATCTAAGGAAGCAGAAAGACAGAATTGTCAAGCAGAAACTGTTCGAGCAAAATGGCGGTTTGCTATTGCAACAAAAGTTCGCACCTTATGGGAGAGATAGAAGAGCAGCAATATTCTCTGAAGAAGATCTGCGAAGAGCAACAGATAACTACAGCCAGAGCCGGGTTCTTGGTCAAGGTGGGTTCGGCACGGTTTACAAAGCAATGCTACTAGATGGTACCATAGTTGCCGTGAAGAAATCAAAGACCATCAACAGATGCCAAATTGAACAGTTTATTAATGAAGTGGTTGTTCTATCACAGGTTAATCATCGGAACATTGTAAAATTGATAGGATGTTGTTTGGAGACCAAGCTTCCTTTACTAGTGTATGAGTTCATCCCTAATGGCACCTTGTCACAGCATATTCATCAGCAGGACAAAGATTGCTCCCTTTCATGGGAAGACCGGTTTAGAATCGCATGTGAAGTCGCTGGAGCAGTAGCGTACATGCATTCTGCAGCTTCAAATCCCATTTATCATCGAGACATAAAGCCATCTAACATTCTGCTGGATGACAAGTACACTGCAAAAATCTCTGATTTTGGTACCTCTAGGCCGATTCCGTTTGACAAAACTCACTTGACAACGGCTGTGCAAGGGACCTTCGGATACTTGGACCCAGAATACTTCCAATCTAGTCAGTTCACGGATAAAAGTGATGTGTACAGTTTTGGAGTAGTGCTAATTGAGTTACTTACAGGACAGAAGCCGACTTCTTTCTCAGAAGATGATGAAGGGAGACATCTAATTGCTAGATTTATCTTGCTAATGAAGGAATGCCGTTTGGCAGAGATCCTAGATCCTGTTGTGGCCAGTGAAGCAAAAAATGAGGAGGTTCTTGCAGTAGCAATGCTTGCCATGAGGTGTTTGAGATGGAATGGAAGAAAGAGGCCTACTATGAGAGAGGTTGCCATGGAGCTTGAAGGACTAAGGCAATCTCAAAGTTTCTGTCAGACCAGCCAAAGTCGTTACGTATTCGAAGATGGACTACCCAGTGATGCCAATGAAGAATCAATAGATAGCGCATCCATGTCACTTGATATTGAATCCATCTCTATATAGACATCAAGCTAGAACATTTGGCATTTATTTTAAAACATTTGTTTATCCCCGACAGGTTCGTAGATATCATGTGTTGCATCCACTTAGCAGTCACATGCAGTTTAGGGACATTAATATCTTTTATGGATTGTCGTCTTTTTTCTTTTTTGTTGATAAGAAACTCCTTTTTCTGTTAGTTTCAAGCAAGCAACAGATGCGTGTTTTTTTGATTTGCTGCCTAGTGCGCTTCTTCTGGGATAAACTGAAAGACTGCAACAAGAAAGATCAAAATTAACCAGCGCTTGTTTTGTGGGATTAATGAAAGACTAAAAAGAGCGAAGTCAAACACAATGACTGGAAAAATGATTCCTTGGGGAGTAGGTGAATCGAAAGATAGTGCTTCTTAGTTTGCTTACGTTTCTCGACAACTTCCCACACGGACTGAGTAAGTGCACTTGTTGCCTAGATTTCCTTTGGTTTATGTGCACAAGATGGGTCATAATAAGCTCAATTTTCCTCTTCGTGTAACTAAATTTCCCACCGTCGACAACTACATGTTGGCATCGGGTAGGAAATCCGCTCCTCTGCTTCCACGCTGAGAGGTCACACCTCTGCCATGGCCCTCAAGCCTCGTGCCGGTCCTCTGTGACATTTTGAGCAACCCTGAGATATGACTCGCCTCTCACCATCCGCTCTCTACCTGGCTTGGACTCTTCTGTGAAAGTGAACTGATTCATCTTCTTCACCCTAAGCCAGTCACCCCAAACTTCCTTTCCTTTCTTTTGTCACCTACTCAAATCAGATAAAGGAAGACACATATGAATGCACACATCTACACTTCAATGAGCGAGAATTTATGTGAACATATTAGAAATTGACGCTCACACCCTAGTAATTTAAAGGGACATCACCAAGTGTAACATCATCTCCACACCATTTCATACCGGCAACCGCCACTAGACCACCATAACAGCAAGCATAGCAGAAACCGAGAACGAACATACTCATGCTCGGATTCCGGCAACCGTGACAGATATGAAAAAAATACTATGCCCAATAGCCTGTGCAGACGATAAATTTCACATGTATTAAATCAAGGCCCATTCAGATCTGGATGGAAATACATGTTAGCTCATATTTGTACCCTTTAGGCATAATATCAAACAACTTGTGAACGCTGAAAGAATCTAACCATATTATGGAATTGAAACAGTTTTTATGTATAAAATCAATGTGAGAACAAGAATATGACTACAAATCGTTCAGGAAAAAGACTCTTATTCTTCCTACTTAATGCATAGACAATATCAGCACAAGTCGGCTTTTTACCTTGCTAAAACAGAGCAGAACTGCGAGGAGAGACTTCTAAGGTGGACCGGTGTCATAGCTAACACTCGTTCATGGTATATGGAGGTCTCCATTAGCAAAGAAATGTATGGTAGTCTATCTCATCATCAGATCAGCACATCAGATGAAGACCCTTGACTCATGCTAATATGTTCTAAGATAGATCAATAGCAAGAACAAACTACACTGACTTGGTTCAGGCACGTCATCAAGCAATTGATGTGGAGCCGGCTGAGAAATCTAGGCACAGCTACAAAATAACAATTCGCTCCCGAACAGTCTCAGCATCATTTAGGCAAGCTCACGTTATTAATAAACACTCAAATAGAGGCTATTTTCGCACAGACAGAATCACGAGTATCAACACCTGTTTCACATTATTGCATGTATCATGCTATCTGCGAGGGCTCCATCTACAACATGTGGATGCTCTGCGGATTGGTCATGGACTCGTCCACCCAAATCCAGGGAATCCATTATTTCCTCCGCTCTCCCACCTTCATGTAGAAAATGGACAGTGGCATTAATTTGTTTCGTTTGCAAAATAAACTTTATTTTGTTTCTCCCTCATCCCCACAAATGAACAGGTTCGCGGAAGTGGGCTGAGCTCATTTGTGTATGTTGGCTCGAAATCAGAGATAGGATTAGTTCTCGCGTGTTGTCGCCCGGAACCCTTTATTTAGCGTACTTGATATTCAGATCCACGCTGGCGTACGCTGCATGAAGGGCTTCTGGGCGTTTTGAATCCGTGGATGATGATTGGGATGGGGAGTTGCTCTGCCAAGAGGGATGGGAACTATCTCGAGACAAGGTCGGTCACACAGTGTCAAGTAACCTGCGTACTAAGTTGACTGGTCGGTTACTGCAGCACAAATCAACTAAGCAGGAACTTTATTTTATAAGGATATCCATCCAAAATCTAATATATTTATCTCCTTTCTAAAATATTTTTCCTCATTTCCCCTGTCAGTTCCACT
Organism: Corymbia maculata; assembly: GCA_014182735.1. Lineage (NCBI taxonomy): Eukaryota > Viridiplantae > Streptophyta > Magnoliopsida > Myrtales > Myrtaceae > Corymbia > Corymbia maculata. Next base: position 12,030,586 of record CM024689.1, on the reverse strand, counting down.
TTTCGGGCTGTCCCTTTCTGGTACGCCATGATAGAACCCAAGCCTTAGCCACGAAGATTTCGCCATCCATTGAATTCCTATATAAAGAAGCGTTCCGAATCCGGCTCCGTATCATCATCATCTCGCAGAAAGGCGTCACCTTCGAACTGTTTTGGCGACCCCCATCATCGGATTTCTTGCAATTCTCGTCCCTGTTTCTCTGTCTCTGTATAAACTCAACGAATTACGCTGTGAATCGCCGTCGTTCGTTCGAAAGGCGTCGGCTTTGAGCGATTCAAGCCAAACCCATCATTGGAGTTCTTGCAATTGTCGTCTCCAAATCGCCGCCGTTTTTTCGAAAGGCGCCGGCTTTCGGCGGTTCTACCACATCCATTTTTCTTGGCGTTACTTCCAATGGCGGCGGCGGAAGCGGAAGCGCCGAAGGGTCGAGACGGTCCCGACTTCTGCCCGAGGGCTGCATTGCCAGCGTCCTCTCCTTCACGAGCCCTGTCGATGCGTGCGGGCTCGCGCCGGTCTCGTCGATCTTCAAGTCGGCGTGCTACTACGACGTGGGGGCGGGGCGGCTCGTTCTTGCCACCGGAATGTAGCCAAATGGTCCCCCGGAGCGTTTCGTCGCTGAAGGAGCTCTACTTTAGCCTCTGCGACAACCCGGTTCTCGTCGGCGATGGCAAAATGGTAAGTCTTCCCACCTCAAACCGCCTCTTCCAATTCTTTTTGTGGGGGTGATATGCGATAACTGTTGTTCATGCTAGAATTAATAGAATATTGAAATGTGATTCGTGTGTGATGTGCTGTCGCCGGCAAGTTTCGGAACACGGCGAATTTGGCTGGCCAAAACAAAATAATTGTCCTTTCATTGTCGAGTAGTCGACTTGGAAGGCGGTGTCGTCGGCACATGCTTCTTGGCCCCTTCCCGCCTGAACCTACCGAGTGCATTTCGTTTCTTCAGGGAGAAGCAATTGCTTCCACTGGACATTCTTCTTTCGCAAGCAGCCAAGGTTTTGAATGTGAATGGTTTGATTGAATTGTATAAATGAACCGACACATGGTTTTTTTTCTGGAGAGAAAAAATTACCGAATATTTCATCTGAAAATGACAAGATTCAAATGGGTTGGAGCAAAGACTAGATAGAAGATAGATGTATTGATCACTCGAAATACAGTGCTAAGAGCATGAAGATTATCACCACCGTTGATATAGTACCTTGATTACACCTGAATTTTGATTTTTGCGTTGCCACGGTTTGTTTTCCATCTGCATGGCGGGTAAGTGTTATCAAAAAATGGATTTCCTTTTGACCAAAATAGCATCTGCTAAATTTTCTTGACTTCATCTATCATATATCTTCTCCATTTTTGTTAACTTTATCAACCATGTGATAGAGATCTTCTTGTAAAAAGAGAAAAATAATAATAAGGAAGTGTATTTTCATGTAACGGTTTAATGCCTATACAGATAGAATAAGTAGCGATTGCAACAAAAAATCAGAATTTATGGGGAAATTTGTAAGTTTACAAATTTTTCAAGGGTCATTATGCAATGGTTCCAAAGTTGAGGTGGTTTTATTCCTTTTATTTTCTATTGGTCCAATCTCGTGGTTATTGCTTTTGTGTAACGTGAAACTTGTGATCCCGCTTCAATTTCGGTGAAAAAGACAATAAACGACTTTTGCTGAAAAAAGCCAAGACAAACACTCTTACTATTTTATTGGAAAGGAGACAGCACAGATGGTGGAATAGGTGCTACACCGCTTTATTGCTTTGCACATATTATATTTGTTGAAACAGTGAATCTCATTTTCTCAAAACGACATCAGTCCGGCTTCTTGTTTCTCATGTGAATCCAACATGCTTTGCAGAGCTTTTCGCTGGACAGGCATAGTGGAAAGATATGTATCATGCTATTTGCAAGGGCCCTATCTATAACATGGGGTGATACGCCGAGGCAATGGTCTTGGAATCGCATGCCCGATTCCAGATAATACCATTATTTCCTCTACTCTCTCACCTTCATGAAAAAAAATGGGTGTAGCATTAATCTGTTCGTCCCAAAATGAACTTTCTTTTATTTCTCCGTCGAAGTGATGATTGTATGGAATGTCACTGTGAATTAACAGGTTTGCAGAAGTTGTTGAACTCATTAGTGTATGTTGGCTTGAGATCAGAGGCAAAGTTAGTTCTTGCACGCTGTCGCGGGGAACCCTTGATGCGGCATACTTGGTATTCAAATCCACCCCAGTCTCTTATGGATTTGACTTCTAGTCTGTTGAGGTGCGAGCTGGAATTGCTGGTGATGCAGTGGGCAAGCGTGAGCGCTCGGTTTACTTATCCAGTGAGAACAACTCAGTTTACATATCCAGTGAGAACAGCACGTGTGAATGGCAGTCCAGGTTCAGACCTAGGCACATTGCTTTCCGTTTTCAACCAATGCCTTTTGAAATGATCGATGACAATTATGATGGCGACCTGTCGACACCTGCACCTGCCAGGCCTGCACCTACAACTGCACAAGCCGAGCCTGCACTTGCTGAGGGGAATGGGAACCATCCTAAAGAGAGACGAGATGGGTGGTTAGAGATAGAGCTAGGTGAGTTCTGGACGAAGGATGGAGAAGACGGGGAGGTAGAAATGAGTGTCCTGGAGACAAAGGGTGGCAACTGGAAGGGCGGGCTGATTGTGGAAGGGATCGAAATTAGGCCCAAGTATGGGAAAGAAAAGTGCCTCTATGCAGGGCGAGCATAAATTTATATGCTTTGTTCTCCAGGATTGAGAGCCTCGCTCTCTGTTTTACTGTTGTTCTTTCTATTATTCATTTTTAGTGGCTTTCTATCAATCAGAAAGCGTGCTTGTGATCAATATTGATTTTTTTTGTAAGCGGCGAAAGCATGTGTAATGGAGCGATGGTATTTGATCTGGTTAGCGAACGCCCAATGCCTTGTGCAGAAATGATGGGAACTTAGATGTTGACTTCTGCAAACTCACATAGACGCTATCAAATACCGTGACTGGTTCCTCTTAAAATATCCTGCAACATGGTTTCTTATCTTACCACTCTGACCACCTCTGTTGGTATCGACGGGAATATATGACTCCATTGAAAATGTATGAATGCATTCTCCACAGTGCGCTAGTGCCTGAGCGTCTCTTCTGGGATAAAAGAAAGACTTAGAAGAGAAGAGTCAAAGCCAATGGCTGGGCCAAAATAATTTCCCTTTGACTAGCTGTATAAAAGCACGTCGTAGCACACACAAAAACTGTAGGTGACTTGCCTTGCAGGATTGGTGAACTGTCTTGAAGGCGATTTGCATCTGCCAGTCAAGTTCAACTATGAAAACTCTGCTTACGTCTCCTTCTCCACCTCTTAAAGTTCCTAGTTTTCTTCTAGACTTTCATTTTATGCTGGAAACCGGAGGGCGTGGTGCCATTTTCTGAATTTACACAGAAAAATCAATTTTTTTTTTATGAGGGCAGAATGTGGTCAAATCTGAGGCTACCATTACTAAGCCATTTATGGCCCCGCCAATTATGTAAACCTTTCAAAGGATTAAGGGAGAAATTATTCTCTTTGGATCGATTAGTGAGCGTTTCAAGTATATTGACAAAATGGAAGGTAGTCATACTTCGGCAAAGGGTGCATGAACACAGGAGAACATAATAAATTGATAATCACATGAAAACCTTGTTCCACAGCAATGTCGGACAATTCTTCAGGTTTGCAATATCATTGAAAATGGTAGCACTGCCATTGTCAACGGTGGAACCCTACAAGTTTATTGCCGTGTTTACCGCTGGACGAGTGGATTCCAGATTTGATGGAACTCTTGTAATCCTCGAATCAGCCACGACAACGGTGCACTCGGTGTTTTCATCAATATAGTGGTTGGTTCTTTGCATACAACAAAAGTGGCATAAGTACAGCAGGAGTGCCAAAAGTTGGAACGAAGGGACACTTAAGTGCCAAAAGTTACAAAAGGTACACTTAAGTGCCACTTTTAAAAAAAAATGGATCACTTAAGTGTCCAAGTCGCCGAACCCCGCCGAAAATCCTACGTGGCAATTTTTTATTAATTTTCTTGCCTACGTGGCTCGCGAAACTGAATCGGCCAAAAATCAGCCAAAACAACGTCGTTTTGGTTGACGTGGATTTAAAAATTATTAATTAAATAACATTAAATAATTAAAAATATATTATTATAAAATCAATTTTATTTATTTAAAAAAAAAAGGGAGAAGGGGATCGGCGAGGGCTCGCGGATCCCCTCCTCCCCCTTTTTTTTAATAATAAAATCAATTTTAATTTTTCAAAAATCTGACGTGGACAATTTTTATTTTTTTTTTAAATTGCCAAGTGGATTTTTTTATTTAAAAAAAAAAATGTTCCATTAGCAAATGAAGTCGCTGTAAAATGGACACATGGCAATTTGGCCGGAATTTTTCGCCGTTGGCACTTAAGTGATCCCTTTTGCTCCGATTTTGGCACTTAAGTGTACCTTTTGTAACTTTTGGCATTTAAGTGTCCCTTTATGCCAACTTTTGGCACTCCAAAGGTCCGTACCCCCAACAAAAGTGGCAATCGTGTGCATGCCAAATTGCAGTTATTCCAAAGCCATGGATCTATCCTCCTCAACCTCAACACCGATCCTATTACTCTTGCCTCTGTTTAATCATAAAACCTACTGTTAATAGGGAGATCCTTCTTTTGCGCACGGGCTTCATCTGAACGTGAAAGGTTGGTTGAATTGTATAAATGAACCAACTCTTGGTTCACGTCCACGATAAAGAATGGTAAATGGAAAGTGGAGAAGAAAGAAAGAAAGAAAGAAATTTCATCTGAAAATGACAAGATTCAAATGGGTTGGAGCAAAGAATGGATAGATATATTGAATCGCTCCAATATACAGGGCTAAGAGCATGACCATTATCACCTCTATTGATATGGTACCTCGATGATCACTAATGCAATGCATCTTTAGGGGTGATTTGGATATGGCTTTAGGACTGTCTATTAGTGCTACCTTATGATCGATTCGGAGTTCGGAGCGTGTCTGCTATTTATTTTGGGTTAATTGCTCAAAGTACTCCGGAACTTTGTTAGCATTGCTCATTAGCCCCGGAACATTAGATTGGCATCGTTGAATAGTGGCCATGTGACTTTGGAAAGTTACAGATTACACCTGAATTTTGATTTTTAATTTTTGTTGTTGCTGTATTAATCCCCTATCTTTTAATTTTTATTTTGATGTTATATGGTTATTTTGTCATTCGAAAGGTTGCCTTGCATTTTAGCATTTTGGAAATTATTTAAAAAAAAAAATTTGGAATTTTATTTTTAAATAAAATAATAATAATTGAATTGAATTATTTTATTCCGAATTTTCTGTACGTGTTTTTTCAAGATGACTTTTGAAATTATACTAGTTCAGTTTGCAACTTTCCCGAAGAGTTATATTGATTCATTTTATAACTTTTTTTGAAAAGTCACATCTGTTCGTTATGTAACTTCTTTCGAAGAGGTGCCTTTGTTTCTATATATGTATGTCAGTTTTGAAAAACCAATTGTTACAATTTTCGAGTCTTCTTCCCAAAACTGCAGCCAAGATTTTCTATTGTTTCCTAGAGAGACCTTGGAGAAATACTAGAATTGCTATCTAGTATTCTCATTTGAGATTTTGTTGTATCTTGAAGGAAATTTGCTAGTGACCATTAATAACTTTGTGGGGCAAATAAATCCTTAAAGAAAGTGATATCACGCCTCAAAATCCGTTGTGATTACTCTATTGATTCGAACACACATTGACTTCATTGTTCCACCCAAGTACGAAGACGATTTCCCCAATAGAGCAAACGCCCGATGCCTACTACTCATTGACAACATCTAAAGTGAAAATTTACTTCTACAATGACGATCAAACTCAATGTCAGTCCTTGACCTTTAGATCCACCTCCCTATACAGCTCACTGTGTGCCCCGTAGCTCTACTGCTACTCGGCTCATGTGTTGGACATAGCCACCCTCAACAAAATCGGATCCTCCGTCCAAGGATTACCTTATGATAACTTGGTCATCGTTCCAGCTCCTTGCTATTATTGCATTGGAAGGATTTACCTACAAGAGACCATTTAATCTTAGTTGTTTGCCTGGAGATGCAAATTGATATGGCTGTGTAAAAGTGAGGACGCTATTGGATATGACTTTCCTATTTTCAGTAAAGATTTTGTTAATGAGCGTCTTGAGGATAGTTATAAACAAAACCATTTTAAAGAGAGATTGCGATTTGTAATTAATGCAACGCAATGCATTATAACATTTGGTTATCAAGTATGGTTAATTACTCGACAATGCAAAGCATGCTTATCATCTATATTTGATTGAATGTAAGTGGGGTGCTAATAATAGTTTTGCTCATGACATGACTCAAATTTATGGTCTTATGCAAAATTGGGTGACAAAACATTAATGTTTTATACTTCTTCTGTTTCTTCTCTCTCAAGGAACAATTGCTCCCTTATGTGTGTATAGCTAGTTTGGTAGTTTTCGAGCCAGCTTCCATGCATTTCGACTTGTCCACCTCTCTAAACGATTTTAAGAGTGCACTCCTCCCACATGGGCTTGAGACATTCCAGATTTTAGTCTTGAAATGTTCTGATGAAGAGTTGAACCAATCACTGATTATATTTCATAATGGTCCTCCCTTTTAGTCAAAAAAGATATTCAGCACGTAAGAAGAACTCCTCCATAGATTCAAAGTAGATCACTACCTTTTCTTTACATTGCCTTTATACGATTGTCCAACTTCTCTATGACTATAAACTTTTTTTTTTTTTTTACCATCTGGAGATGTGTTTAAGCATGAATGACTTGTGTACGTGGGTCCTACTCGAAGCAATTTCTTCTTGAATCTTTTGGCTAAGCATTTGGAATCCAATATAGGGAGATCTTTTTTTCTTTTTCTTTTTTTAATGTGGAACCAACATTTTTCCTTGATTAATTAAAAGTTATGTTACGAAATGCATCAACAGTATATTGATAATACATTGACTTCATACCCCCTCTTGCGCATAAGTCAATTCTTTGGTTATAGTATACATGACTTGAAACACTCTTTTATTTGTAATATGGTCTCTTCGCATGGGCAAGATAGGATATAGATGTGATCACACGAATGAGATAAATCCTACAAGTATAAGGGTAATGATATGGCCATCATTCCATCCAAGTGACGTAACCTCAAACAACTTAAAATAAAATCAACTTCCAAAAGGTCCCATGGATGGTGCTTTCATACTATCGCTAATAATAGAACATGAAAAACAGGGAAGGTGAATGGAATGAGCAATCACAGCCAATGAATAGTAACCTCTTTTAAGCAAATCATCACCCACTATGCACAATTAAAACACGTTGTAACATGTTTACATCAAATCCGGAATACAACAAACTATAAGAATAAACTGAGTAATATATATTACTTCAACATAACATTTTCATAGTATAAATATTCGTTTAAATCTATCATGTCACGCCCCGACCCTCGAGCACGCGGCAACCCCTGTTCTCTTGCGGTCATTTGATTTGCGACTCCCTAGGATCCGTCGCCGACCGTTAGTTTTATCTTTTGATTAAACGCATGCGAAAGCGAAATACAATCCCCGGTCAAATACAAAAACAGGGATAGCAGGAAAACCCAACAAGAACACATCAAAAGTATCGCTTTATTAACTAACTGATTAACCCTAGGAAGTTTACAAGTACAAGCCCTTACCACGGGCATCTTCCTATCGAGCCGGTGAAACTAGCGAGTCAAGGTTAATCTACTCCCTTCAAAGACGGCCACGAGCCGTAACACGCGTCGATCCTCCATCCTATGGACCTGAAAAATGTTAACCACGACGGGTTGAGATAAACTCAGCAAGTCAAAGTCCTAAGCCCCGGTTAGGAACTTCGCTCGCCTTGGGAGCAATCTAACCATGCAACCTAGTTCCGACAAACAACACATACCCCACCTCAAGCAACATTATCGAAGACAGTTCAATAGCGATTGCAAACACAAGCGACCCTACCTGGCCTTGGCACATGCAACCTGCAGAAACTGTCAATTCAATCATCACGACATTAAGAGCATGCAAATAATCAGAGCATTTCACACAACTTTCTCATGTCTCACACTCACACATGCTCCGATTATTAACGCCCCCTCCTGGGCAAACGGCACAACCTTTAAGTTGGCGGTTCTTGGCTAAACCAGCTTCGTCCTCTTTACCTCGAGGCACGGCGACGTCAAGGGCTCACTCCCAAGACGGCATTCCCGAAGGAGCATAGGACCCGCCCACTACCGCAGCCCCGCAACTGACAGAGGCCCGGGACCCGCCCCATACCGCGGTCCCACATAGAACCCCTCCCATCGGGCATCCGACCGAAGTCGGGCGACCCACGGCCACGGCACAACCCCATAGGGATTGGCGGTCTTCCGGCAACGCCGGGTTCCTCTCATTTAATGTGTTTATGCAACACATCATCAAGTAATCCATTTATATCTTTGCTCTGTCGTGAATGAAATATCACTCATGCTCATGCGACATGCCATTTCGATAACCCACGCAATATGTCATGCGATCTCACTCGACAATTTCCAAAATTCAATTTCCAATCGCATTCAATTACACACATTCCCTAACTCTTGGGAACAACTCAAGTCACAGTCTGTAAATCAATTCCGACTAATCAACCTCACGATACTTGCACACTTTTCCAAATAATCACGTATATTTAATAATAAATAAATACGTGTCCTCAAAACGACGCCAATCAACTATTTCCAACAATATTCAGTTATCCCAAATAAGTATAAAATATAATTATACTTAAAGATACTCATTTAAGAAACATATAATACTATAGTCGATTTTTCCGATAAAATAATTCAAGTCCCACAAAATACTTATAATTATTTTTCAATCCCATAATTAATTATCCAACCCAAATAATTCCATTTAGTAAAACCCTTCTTCAATAAACCAATGTCATTTAATAAAATAGTATAGAAATACTATTGACTTTGGAAAAATAGACCATAGTAATTTTCCCCCAAAATTACTCAATTAAAAACCATTTCCAATAAATAATCACCAATAAAAACCATTTCCAATGAATAATCACCAATTAAAACCATTTTCAAATAAATAATCACAATTAATTATTTTCTCCAAAAATAATTAATTTTCAGCAATGAATAGTAATAACAATATTACTATTAATAATTCGAAATTATAAATTAATTTAATTAATAATTCCGAAAATAATAAATAATTATTATTATTCCAAAAATAATAATAATAATATTTATTAATACTAACCATGATTAACACTAAGCAAGCTTCATCAAATAGTATTAAAACACTAATAATCATCATCCAAAATACTAATCAATAATTAAACTAATCAAATTACTCCTAAGCAATATTAGCCCCTAAATAAGGATTAGGAAATCGACTCACGGGTTTAGCAATTCCGACGACATGAGCGCGACGGCGGCGGCGAGGGGAACGCCCGGGAACTTCCGGCGCATCGGGACGAGGCGGCCCGGGACCGGGTCTCGGCGGCCGAGGGTGGCTGTCCACATGATGAAGGGCTGCGAAATGGAGGAACCGGCGGCAGGGGCTGGCTGGTGGGCGGCCCGGCGACTCCGGACGGCGGCCAGCAGCTCCGGCGAGGTAGGCAGCGGCTCCGGCGAAGCTAGACAGAGCTGGAAAGGGAGAAAGAAGGACGGTGCAACTGGTTTCAGGGGGGGACAGCAGCTGGGGTGGCTCCGGTGCGGCGGAGGAGGCTCGGGGTGGTCCTCCGACGGGCCTATGGCGGTGACCGGCGGCGGCGAGCAGCGGCAAGGCCGCTGGCCGCTTCTCAGTCACGGCCAAAAGGGCCGAGAGAAAGAGAGAGAGAACGGCGGAGGTTGCAACCGGTTCGAGGGAGTGGCGGAGGCTAGCCGGTTGGTCGGGCGGCCTCCGACGATGACTAGGCGGAGGGACGACGGCGAGCGCCGGCTCCGGCCTGCTCGGCGTCAAGCGGTCGGTTGGCCAAATCTGGTTCGGCCAAGACCGAGAAGAAGGAGAAAGATAGGGGGCAGCGGCGGCTCGGGCCCGCAGGGTGGTCGGGCGAAGGGCGGTGGTGGGCCGAGCAACGGCGGGGTGGTAGCTCGCCGGTCCGGTGGGTCGGGACGGTGAGGACGAGAGACAAACCAGAAGAAAAAGGCAGCAGCAGCAACAGCAGAAGGAAGGGTTTGCAGAGGAAGAAAACAGCTTGCTCGGGCTCCGAACGGCGACCTACCGGCGGTCCGACGTGCCGGCGAGGCGGCGGTGCTGCGACGGAGATGGATGGTGGTCGCCGGTAGGGGCGGCGGCAAAAGAAAAGCAGCAACAAAGCGGCGGCTTCGGCGAGGGAGAAGAAGAAGAAGAAAGGAAGAAAGAAGAAGAAGCAGATGCTGGGGGGGAGCGTCGAACGTGAGAGAGAGAGAGAGAGAGAGAGAGACAGCACATGGGTGTCAGCATGTGGGTGGGGGAGAGAGAAAAGAAGATAAGACTAGTCAACAAGTGGGGGGAAAAAGAGAGAGGATAAGGGCAAGTGGTGTCGACAAGGGGGAGGAAAACATGGGAAAAAAAAGAGAAAAGGGGGAGGAGAGAGAAACGTGCGGATAAGAAGGGGAAAGAAAAGAAAAAAAAAAAAAAAAAAAACAAAACAAAACAAAATTCAAACAAGGTTCTAGAGAGGGGTATTTTGGTCTTTTTACCCCTGAAGCACAAATTCCAAATATTTCGCTCCAAAACTCGGTCCGTTGAATCCTTTTTCCAATAATTCGGGTTTATCGAAATTCGGGATGTTACATATCATCACACTACAAATAATATTGATATAGCCTATTGATTAATCTTAATGAAATCACATGCTAGTAGTCCATTTCATTGGTCAATCTCGAATCACATTACATCTTAAGGCCTTAGAGGTGGCTTTTATAAAACTCGCGTTATTACGTAACACTTAGCCATTGAGTAGCACAAGGTCCTAGAGGTGGTTTTCATAAAATTCGCATCACCATGAAGCATTTAATCCTTGACCAACACATATCAATGATACGAGGCTTTAGATGCGGCTTTCACAAAACTATGTTATCGTGTAGCATTTTTTTTTTCCAACACATATATACAAGGCCCTCACAAAGTTACATTAGTACGTAGCACTTATTTTTTTACTAACACATATCATTGTTACAGGGCTCTAAAGATGACTTTTACGAAATTACATTATCTTGTAGCACTTAGTCTTTTACTAACACATATCAATGTTACAAGGCTCTAGAGGTAACTCTCACAAAATTGTGTTATCATGTAACATTTAGTCCTTTATCAACACGTATCAATGTTACAAGGCTCTAGAGGTAACTCACACAAAATTATGTTATCATGTAACGCTTAGTCCTTTATCCACACATATCAATGTTACAAGGTTTTAGAAGTGGCTTCCACGAAGTTACATTATTGGGTAGCACTTTGTCATTTTCTAAAACACATTAATAGTACAAAGCTTTAGAGGTACCTCCCACGTAATGATGTTATCGTATAGTACTTAATCCTTTACCGCCGGTCTATATCACAATTGGCAAGACAAAACTTTTCACAAATCAATTTTCTCAATAAAAACAATTTCAGAATATCATAAATTGGTTTCACATACCAAATCAAATCACCTCTCATAAACCAATACTCAAGTCAACATAACTCTTTCTAAAAAAAGTTTCCCAAACCCAAATTATAACATCTTTCCCAACTCCATTCATTAGATAGAATATATTTCTCAATAGATTTGTCACACTATTTCCGAATTCATTTCATAAACCAATAACATTTTGAGATGTCTTTCTCATTAAACGTTTCCTTGATGACACCCGAATTTTCGTCGATGTTTTAAGTATCCATTTATTTTGCAAAAATATATATAAATAGATGAAAAGCAATTTTTATATTTACATAAAAAGTAAGAAAAATAATACAAAAGAAAGTGAATGAAAAAAAGAGGACACAAAAAAGAAATGAAAAAAAAAGGATGAACCAAGCGGGCCGGCATGTCCAGCCCACTTTCTTTTTCTTGGCCCATCTTTCCGCATGTTCTTCGGCCCCTTTGTACTTCAGCCTCTGCAACGACCTGGTTCTCATCGCCGACGGCAACATGGTAAGTCTTGCCCGTCTTCCCACCTCTAACCACCTCTTCCTCTTCTTTTTTTTTTTTGGGCGGATTGAGGGGGTGATATGCTATAACTGTTCTTCATATTAGACATAAGGTAATTTTGAAATGTGATTCATGTGATGTGCCGTCACCTTGCACGTTTCGAAACACTGAATTCGAGTGGTAGAAAAAAAAATTGTTCTCTCATTGTCGAGTAGTTGAGTCGAAAGGCGGTGTCATCGGCACATACTTCCTGGCCTCTTCCTGCCTGAACCGAGTGAGTGCATTTCATTTCTTCTAGGAGAAGCCATTGTGATATGACAATCATGATGCGGCTTCCACTGAACAGTCTTCTTTTGCACACGGGCTTCATCTAAACGTGAAAGGTTGATTGAATCGTATAAATGAACCAACTCTTGGTTCACGTCCACAAGATAAAGAATGGTAAATGAAGGGTGGAGAAGAAAGAAAGAAAGAAATTTCATCTGACAATGACAAGATTCAAATGGTTTGGAGCAAAGAATGGATGGATATATTGAATCACTGCAATATGCAGGGCTGAAAACATGACAATTATAACCTCTGTTGATATGGTACCTCGATGATAGCTAATGTGTTATCTAAAAATGGATTAACTCAGTTCTTTCGACCAAATAACCCCTGCTGAATTTTCTTGGTTTCATCAATGATGTATCTTCACTATTTTGTTAGCTTTATTAATTATGTGATGGAGATCTTTAGGTAAAATAAGAAAAATAATAAAAGGGAAGTGTATTTATAGATAGAATAACTATCGATTGCAGCAAAAAATCAAAATTTATGAGGAAATTTGTAACGTCACAAATTATTTAGGGGTCATTAGCAATGGTTCTGAAGTTTAGGTGGTTTTGAACAATTATTTCTTTTATGTTCTGTTGATCAAATCTCATTGTTATTGCTTTTATTTAATTTAATGTTAAATGTGTTTTTCTACTTCAAATTTTGGCGAATAAACTCACTATATGTATTGGAAAGGGGACAGCCCAGATGGTGGAATAAGTGCTAAGCTTTATTGCTTTGTCCACGCTGTATTTGCTGAAGCATTGAATCTTGTTTTCTTGAAACAACGTTGGTTCGGCTTCTCGTTGCTTATGTGAATACAACATGCTTTGCAGAGCTTTTCGTTGGACAGGCACAGTGGGAAGAAATGTATCATGCTATCTGCAAGGGCACTGTCTATCTCATGGGGTGATAATCCGGATTGCTGGTCATGGTATCGCATGCCCAGCTCCAGGTAATAGCATCATTTCCTCCACTCTCTCACCTTCATGAAGAAAATGGGCGTTACATTAATTTGTTCAACCGAAAATGAACTTTCTTTTATTTTTCCTTTGAAGTGATGATTGTGTGGAATGTCTTTGTGAATTAACAAGTTTGCAGAAGTTGCTGAACTCTTTCATGTATGGTGGTTCGAGATCAGGGGCATGATTAGTTCTTGCATGCTGTCGCCGGGAACCCTTTATGCAGTATACTTGGTATTCAATTACACTCAGATATGTCAGGGATTTGACTTTCAGTATGTTGAGGTTGGAGTTGGATTTGCTAGTGATGAAGCGGGCAAGCGTGAGCGCTCGGTTTACTTATCCATTCAGAACAACACGCCTGCACGGCCATTTGGATAGCAGCCTAGGCTAAGATTAAGGCGCTTGATGTCTGAGCGCATTTTTACCTATTTTCTACATTGGCAACAGTTGCACTTGTTGGGCCTGCACCTACACCTGCACTTGCACCTGCCCGGCATGCACTTGCCGAGCTTGCACCAGCCGAGGGGAATAGGAACTATCCTAAAGTGAGACGAGATGGCTGGTTAGAGATAGAGCTAGGTGAGTTCTTGACGAAGGATGGAGAAGACGGCGAGGTTGAAATGAGTGTCATGGAGACAAAAGGTGCCCATTGGAAGAGTGGGCTGGTTGTGGAGAAGATCGAAATTAGGCCCAAGGATGGGGAAGAAAAGTGCCTCTATGCAGGGCGTGTATAAGTGTATATGTTTTGTCCCTTGATTAAGAGCTTTTTTGCTCTCCGTTTTGCTGTTGTTCTTACCATTATCCATTTCAAGTGGCTTTCTACTGAATCAGAAAGCGTGCTTTTGATCTATATTGATTCTTAATGTAAGTTGTCAAAACATGTCATAAAGCGAATGGTTTTTGATCTGGTTAGCGAACGCCCAATGCCATGTGCGGAAATGATGGGAACTTGGATGTATACTTCCACAAACTCACACAGTCACAATCAAGTACTGTGAGTGGTTCCTCTTAAAACATCCTGCAACATGGTTCCTTATCTCACCACTCTGACTACCTCTATTGGTATCAATGGGTATATATGAATCCATTGAAAATATATGAATGCACTCTCTATGGTGTGCTGGTGCCTATGTCATGGGCTGACAGTTCCTTGGCCACGAAATGACCCGTGTGGCACCTGGTGAGCAAAATTAGCTAGGCCAGCCTTCATTAGTTGTTCCGGAGAATAATACAACGAATAGCTTCCTCATGTAAGATCATACCACGCCTAACTTTGCTTAGGCGTCTTGTTTTTCGAGTGAGTCAAGTAGATCACTTTAGGCATGACAACTGGTTTTGGCCTACCATAACTTCATCAGATAAGTGGCATTAGCTTCTGACCAGTTCGTACACGGAAAGCCAACTCTGCCTTCAAAGCTCCTAAGTACTATAATTGTTTAATCCTAGAACTTCTAGCTCCCACTTTCTTGACGTCACTCCCACGGACAAGTCATATTCATCCCCTCCACATCACTTCCTCTTCACTCGATAACCTCAAGCATCACTTACAAGTGTCACAAGTATGGGAGGATTCATAGACCATGACATTCTCCCCACTCAATTCCGCAATGCCCTCATTGCGGTATGTTTTGTTGCCTCCTTGCGGCTCCTTAACCATTGATGCGCCACTTTTGGACTTTACATCGAATGGTCCCGCTTGCCCAACAAAACAAAGTTTGCTCAATTGGCGGCCTCTTTTGATCATAGCCATTCGGGCCCTTTGTGATCACTTGCGCTTTCCTTGGCAAGTGTGGCTTCCTTCACCAACTACATCTTTGGCAGCACCATTTTTGCCTACTAAGCATCTTGACCCTAGCAAACTAATGGAGGTTCTTTCCTTATTGAAAACACGGCAACAGGCCTCTTCTTAACATTCGCTGACCGATCCAAGAACGTTATCCCCATTCAGTGAGGAATTGGATCTACCTTGTGCCTCCATTGCCATCCTAGAAGTTGGTCGAAAGCTATGCTTTGTTTGAGCACCTTTTGCCCCAGCGATTTACTCTCCACCCTTGTAAGACCGGGTAGACCATTAGGTTGTTCCAATTTGACCCACTTATTGGAGGGATTCCTACTTTGATACCATATTTGTCACGGGTTGATAGTTCCTTGGCCACCGAATGACCCGTGTGATGCCTAGCGAGCAAAATTAGCCAAACTAGCCTTCGTTCATTAGTTGTTTTAGAGAATAATACGGCGAATAGCTTCCTTATGCAAAATTGTACCATGCCTAGCTTGTCTTAGGTGTCTAATCTTTCAAGAGAGATAGTAGATTACTTTAAGCGTGATAACTGGTTTCGACCTTCCATGACCTCATCAAGAGAGCGGCATCAACTCCCGACCAGTTTGTGCACAAGAGGCCAACCCTGCCTTTAGAGCTCCTAAGTACTATAATCGTTTAATTCTAAAACTCTTGACACCAATCGTTCTGACGCCACTCCCACGGACTAGTTGTATTCATCCTCTCTACATCACTTGCTCTGCACTCAATAACACTAAGCATCACTCACAAGTGTCACGAGTACGGGAGGATTCACGGACCACAACACCTACACATTTCTTCTAGGATTAGTGAACTGTCTTGGACTTGATTTTCATCTGCCAATCAAGTTCAACCATGAAAAATCTGCTTGCTTCTCCTTCTCCTTCTCCCTGTTAAGTTCCTAGTTTTCTTCTAGTTTTTCATTTTATGTTGGAAACTAGAGGGCGTAGTGCCAATCAAGTTCAAATTTGAGACTACCGTTCTTAAGCCATTTATGGCCTTGCCAATTATGTAAACCTTTCAAAGGATTAAGGGAGAAATTATTATCTTTGGATCGATCTTAGTGAACATTTCAAGTATACTAACAAAATGGAAGGTGGTTATATTTCGGCAGAGGGTGCATAAACACAGGAACACATAACCTTGTTCCATAGCAATGCCGGACAGTTCTTATATCATTGAAAACGACAGCCCTACCGCTGTCAACAGTCGAACTCCACAAGTTTACCGCTGTGTATACCGTTGGATGAGTGGCATCTGGATTTGATGGAACTCATAGTCTGTAACATCCTGAAATTCGAGTCTTTTTAGGGAGAAACGAGCGTTAATTTCGTCAATGTATTGTTGGTTGATCTCACTCGGAACTTATCACTCTTGAGATACTGACCTTGAGGGGAAAGGCTAATGAGGACAGAACTCGTGCGACTAAAGAACCTGACCTGGGAAAACGACTCGACCGTGAGACTTGCGTAAGGACGATCCTGTAGTCATGTAGGCCGATTTCAGGGACGACTAGAAGTCGAATGGCAGACAGAAATAATGGGACGACGGGTGATTCCGCCTACTATTATCGAACCTGCGAACGGCCCTATGTCGATCCTTAGTGATCGTGTACTTTGAAATAAGAATCGATCCTTCGCAATTTCATGTAGTCAAGGACGTCCATGTGTCGAGAAATCTTGAACGTGAATTGGCACGAGTCGGTTACGCGTGAATCCTCGAAGCCGCCTGTCAGTCTGAGTAGTACCAAAATGGCATTCGGGCGAAATTAACATGGCATGAGAATCCAATATTGGATTTCGAATTTTCAGGAATGTTCGAGAAGGACTTTTGGACGATGCTTCTTAGACAGTCGACACTGCCGGTTGAGCCGAGTAATTGGAAAAGGAACTTTCGGACTGAGAAAACGAGCTTACGAGGACGTGGGCCGGGCAAGAATAGTGTGGGCCTCATGCCCAAGGTGGGACAGCCACCATGGAAGGCCCGAGGCAAGCGAGTGAGCCCGTTGGGCCAAACCGACCCTTTACCCTCCCGAGCCCATTGTCTAAAACCGAGCCGATTCAAGCCCAATAAATTCCGAGCCTGTTACTATTCATTTTTAAGCCCATTTCCTAGGCCCGTCCTCCATTTTCAGCCCAAGGACAGATTGGGAAATGTGCAAGGTGGAAATGACCAAAATGCCCTTGGATATTTTGAAGAAAAGTCAAAAAGGAAGAGAGATAAGATGAAGTCATTGTTTGGCAAGTGGGGCAAGCCTTGATGGCTTGGATAAGGCTTATCCTTCAGCCTTCACTTCACTCTCTCTCTCCTCTTCATCTTCTCCAAAACCGCACACTTCTCTCCCATGGTTTTCCTTCCTTCCTTCTGTTTTTCAGTTATGACCTTTCACCGAAAATCGAGTTGTTCATTGCCTTCCCGTTAGAATCTCGTCTCGTGCCACCCAACTTTTGTGTTCAGAAGACGAAAACCGTTCAGATAGCGTCGGCCTTTTTCCGAACGGAGTCACCGGCCGTCCCGACGGCCGCCGGAAGTCGCCGCTCGCCGGACCGTCACTGCTCCCCCGCAGCAACTTTGTTCCACTTTTTCACCTGTTTTCCTTCCTTTCCGACCAAACCACCGCCCATCCCAGCCACAAGTGGTTCCCCCTCGACCCCCAGTGCCACCAATCGCCGACCCGCCGCTCGCCGAGCTCCGGCAACCCGTTCAACTCCGATCAACCACTTTCCTCCCGTGCGGTGCGGTTTTCGAGTTGCGGGAGGGATTCCGAGGCTGTTGCTGCTGTGTTGAGCTCGGGACCACCTTGGATCACTGTGGTAGAGGTCCCCGGGTGTCGGATTCGTCGCCGCCGCCACATCCGTGTCGCCGGCCCGCTTAACAGGTGAGTTTAGCTCATAATCCCTCATAATCCCTATTTAGTGCCTAAACTTGCTTAGGGTTGGTTAGTTAGTGTTAATTTTGGTTTAAGGGGTTTTAATTAAGTTGTATTAGCTCTAAGATAGGTGGTTAGATAGATGGTTAAGATTAGATTAGCTTAATTTTGCTTATTAGGCTTAATTGTGCTTAATTTGTGCTTAATTGTGTTTATGTGATTAATTAAGCATGATTTGCTTTAATTGAATTGATTAATTGTTTTAATTAATGTTTTGTTTAATTTATGGATTAAATGTTTTAATTAATTGAATTTCGGAAAAATCACTGTTCATAATTACTGTTCACGATTACTGTTCACTAGCACTGTTCACGATTACTGTTCACAATTACTGTTCACGGCACTGTTCATCCGGAAACTAATTTTTGTCTAAATTTGATGTGCTATTGATTGTTATGATTAATTGAAGTGCCGATTGTTAATTATACTCATGATTGATGATGAAATGCGTGATCGAGTGTTGGTTGAATTTGGATTTTGAAATTGTCGAGTGAGATCGCATGACATATTACGTGGGTTATTTGAAATGGCATGTCGCATGAGCATGAGCGATGTTGCATTCACGACAGAACAAAGATATAAATGGATTGTTTGATGATGTGTTGCATGATCACATTAAGAGGAGAGCCCGGCGTTGCCGGTAGACCGCCAATCCTTATGGGGTTGTGCCGTGGCCTTTGGTCGTCTTGACTTCGGGCGGTTGCCGACAAAGGTCGGGCCATGGGCTGCGGCAGGTGAGCGGGCCCCATGCTCCATAGGGAATGTCGTCGATGGGAGAGAGCCCGTGACGTCGCCGTGCCTCATGGGGGAGGACGATGCCTGGTCTTTGACTAGTAGACCGCCAACCATAAGGTTGTACCGTGGCCCTAGTGGTCGTAATAATCGGAGCATGTGTGAGTGTGAGACATGAGAAAGTTGTATGAGATGCTCTGATTATTCGCATGCTCTTAATGTCGTGATGATTGCATTAATTATGGTACGTACGCATGAGTTGATAATCGTTCAGGGTATGGCAATGGCCAGGTGAGATCGCTTGTGACGCGATTCGCATGTGATTGATGAACTGTTTCATCTAACGGCCATGTGCCTTGATTGAGTGTATTGTGCTGAGATTTAACGTGCAGGGTATGGCATACCGGGTAAGGTTGCATGCGAATCGAATATTGCTATGTTGGTTGCCCTGTTTGTCGTTGGTTGCTGTTTGTGGGTTGTTGGGTTGAGTGAGGGGTGGTTCTGGAGAGATACCCCGGGTTGAATTGGCGTACTAACCGGGGCTTAGGGGGAAGAACTCGTTGAGATTTTATCTCAACCCGTCGTGGTAACCATTTTCAGGTCCCTAGAATGGCGTACCCGCAGTGGAGAATCTGCCCCCGCTTCTCCAGTGACCGACCCGACGGAGCTTGAGTCCGATGGGTCCGAGTGACCGTGGTGTTGAACCCGAAGGTTCTTTGTGTACGGTTGGATTAGCCTAGTTTCTTTTTGGTTTGGCTTAGAGAATGGATCGGCCCTTTTTGTCGGGCTTGTAATTCGGAAAACGATCCTCCGTTGGTTAATCTAGGAAGATGTATAAATAAATAGTTGCTGTTGTCATTGTTGTCCATCCCTCTATCCCTGTTTGATTGTTTGTTTGTCTGGGGATGGTTCGTCTTCCGCTTGCGCTTAACGAAAGATAAAATGAATGGTCGTCGACGGGTCCTGGGACGTTGCTTTCAATCGACCAAGGTAATGGGGTTGTCGCGAGCTCGAGAGTCGGGGCGTGACATAGTCTTCGAATCAACCATGACACCGTTGCACTTGGTGTTTTCATCACCATAGTGGTTGGTCCTTTGCATACAAAAGTGGCAACCGTGTGCATACCAAATCTCTGTTATTCCAAAGCCATGGATCTGTCCTCCCTCCCAACCTTAACACTGATCCTATTACCTCTGTTTAATCACATAAGCTACTGTTAACATCCATAAATTGGCAATAAGCAGCTTAACTTATTATTCACAATGTCAAAAGTGAAAGGTTACCTACAATGACCCTCAAACTCAATGGCAAACTTTCCTGACCTTTCGAACTACCTCCCTATAGAACTCACTGGGCGACATCTCAGATGCGGGGGATATAACCCACCATCAACAGCATCACATCCACTACTGAAGAAATACCTTATGATAACTTGGTCATAGTTCCACTTCCCGGCTAGTGTAGTGCACTGAAAGGATTTACTTGCACAGGCTACTCAATCTGAGGTTTTTGCCTGGAGATGCGAATTGCATATCTTCAAAACAAATTGATATGGCTATGTAAAAGTGAGGGCGCATTTTGGATATTTCCAAGGCATTTTTTAGTAATCAATTTAACATCCTTGTCGTTAGTAAATAATTTGTTGATGAGCTCCCTGAGTGTGCTTGTTAAAAAACCTATTTAAGGAAAAATAGTAATCTGCATTAATCTATCTTTCTACAGTTATGTGTAATTAATGCATAAAAAAATCAAAATATTTTAGTGTCAAGTATATTTAATCATTGCCTTGGACACTCGTTAACAACGACCTAAATATTTTATTCATTTTTTTTAGCCTGTTGAAGCGTGGAATTACCCTTTGGTATACTTCTCTTAAAAGAAATTTTATTTTCTCCGCATGTAATATAATCTCGGTCAACTTTTATTTAAAAGCATATTAATTTAAAATCAGATATATATTTATCCTTTTTGTAAATTTTTTCCTATTTCATCTGTTTTTTCCACTATCAAGGTTTCCCTTCCTGGCGTGTGCTGATTCGGAGACCCTCCTTAGCAAGCTTGAAGCTCTTGGGCTAAGTATTTTGAATCGAATATAGGGAGATCTCTTTTATATATTTATGTGGAATCAGGTTTTTAAATGTGATGTTAAGAGATGCATGAACAATATATTGATAGTATATTGGCTTAATACTCCCCCTTCCCGTAAGTCGATCCTTTAGTGATAGCATACAAGACTTAAAACACTCTTTCGCATATAATTCAGTCTCTCCGTATGGGCAAGATAAAATATAGATGTGGTTGCCTCAACGAGATAATCATGACAAAAAAAAATAATGACAAGGATTTGAATCTTTACACTACTGCTTTTTATTTTTTTTTATTTGGTCAAATGACAAACATTTTTTTTTCAAGTTTAAATTGTCCTTTTAATTTTAGGTTTTTGCTTGGAGATGTAGACTATAGATCTTCGAAGCCGAGGATACAAATTAATATGGCTGTGTAAAAGTGAGGGCATGTTTTGAATATCTGCATAACAGCTTATAAATCAATTTCACATTCCCATCATCAGTAAAAATTTTCTTTAACGAATGTCTCAAGAGTACTTATAAACAAAACCCAAGTTAAGGAAAGATTTCAATTTGCAATACTCTGCTGCTCTCGAGTTATATGCAATCAAAACATTTTATTATCATATTTATTAAGTATCCTAGACATTCATTTTTTGTCAAAAAAGACACTTGTTAATGAGGCATGGTTATTAATAGGACCCAAGAATTTCATTCGTTTTTTTAAGCCCATTGAAGTGTGGGGTCTTTAGCTATTCTTGTGGGAAGATGGGGCACTATGCTAGCTATTGCACATAGATGACATATGATGAGGAGAAAATTTTCTTTGAAAAGGAAAATCGATTTGGACAGTGGCTTAAGGCAGAGGTAAGTGATCATAGCCCTTTTATAAAGAGGGGGATGAAGATAATATGGAAGGTGAATTTGCACCTGATACTCCAAGAAACTCTAGTCAAATTATCCCTTATCAGCACGGTGCAGTTCATTCTACAAAGCTGAAGGCACATTCTCATTTAGAGAAGGGCAAAGAGAAGATGTCAATATCCTGCACTGAGAAACATTTGGCAAGCCAACATAATAACCTATTCGATGCTCTGTCTAGTGTCCCTACACAAAATAGAGAAGGAGGTTTAATATTTACTGACTCCGGAGTTCAGAATTTCCAAAAGGAAACAGCTAAGAAAAACAAAACACCAGCAAGTAGAAGACCCGGACGTTATTCTCCTTATGATAATAAGGGTAATAGTATCAAGATTATTGATGAGATGCAACTCATGGAAACACAAGTTCATATGGTGGATGAAGTACATGAATGAGCTTTGGTGGCTAGCCCTAATAAGCCACCGAGTTACAAATGAGTCTTATTAGTTGGAACTGTCAGGGGTTGGGCACATCACTGATAGTTCAATATCTTCAAGCTCTTGTAGCTCGAGATAGGCCCGCAGTGATCTTTCTAATGGAAACAAAAAAGGGGAAACTATGGTGTTGCGTATAAAAAAGAGACTAAAGTATCAGGGCAGCTTTATTGTCAACCCAAGGGGTATTGCTGGAGGATTGGCTATCTTTTGGACTAACCAAGTAGCAATTTCTATTGAGCAGAATATAGATAAATTCATTGATATGGTGTGTGAACTGAAAGACCAGTGGTTATGAATACGGCTAACTTGTATCCATACCCCTAATGTCTTTCATGATAGACTAAAGTTATGGGAGGAAATAGAAGGTATTCAACATTTAAACCATCTATCATGGGTGTGTATGGAGGACTTTAATGAAATAATTTATCCCTGGGAGAAGATGGGAAAGAGGATGGTTGAAAATTATCGACTAGAAGCTTTTAGAAGCTTCCTTAATAATTGTGATCTTCTGAAAGTGGAAAGCAAGGGATGTGCTTATACCTAGGTAAACAATAGAGAAGGGGAGGAATTTGTCAATAAGAAACTAGATAGAGCCCTGTGCACAATTGAATGGAGAATGTTGTTTCCAAATGCAGCAATCTTTGCTTTACCTGTAGTAGGATCAGACTATAGTCCTATCCTGCTGAAACTTTTTCCACAACCAGTGAGAAGGACAAAAGAATTCAGATTTGAAGCATACTGGCTGGAGGGCAAGGAGTATGGAGACATTTTCAGGGGGGTTTGGCTTTCTCCAACGCAAGAAGGAACTGATTTACTAACCAAATTGCGAGAAGTGACCAAAACCCTTGAACTTTGGAGTAAGAAAAAATTCTCTAACGCTCGCAAAAGAATTGAGGCGATGAAGTTGGAAATCCAACATATAACAAATAGTCTAGATATATCACAAAGCAAAGCAAAGATATTGCCATTGAGAGAGGAAATTGGTTTACTGTGGAAAAGGGAGGAAATGTGTTGGGCCATGCGTTCCAAAATTAGCTAGTTGAAATGGGGGGACAAAAACTCTAAATTTTTTCATGCAACAACTATTCAAAGGAGGCACCGAAATAGAATCTCTATGATGGTTAATGTAGATGGGGAATGGACTTGAGAGCCTAATGCCCTAAAGCAAATGACGGTGGAATACTTTAAGAATTTATATACCTCAGCAAGACAAAGGAACTTTCAACCTGTTATTGAACAGATCCCCACTTTAGTTGGGGAAAACATGAATCAAGAGTTGATAGCTAAGGTCACTATGTAGGAAGTTTCAAAAGCTGTAAATCAGTTGGGCGCTCTCAAAGCCCTTGGTCCAGATGGTTTAAGTGGACAATTTTTTCAACATCATTGGAAGGACATTCAACATGACGTCTTTTTGGAGGTAACATCCTTTTTTAGCACTGGATGCTTAAATGTTGAAATGAACAAAACCCAAATCACACTTATTCCCAAATTACCCAACCCAGAAAAGCTGGAATAGTTTCGTCCCATCATTCTATGCAATTTTGTCTACAAAGTTATTTATAAAGTACTGGCAAATAGACTAAAACCATTATTGTCAAATGTTATCTACGTAGAACAAAGTGCCTTTGTTAGTGGCCGTCAAATTCAAGACAATATACTCATTGTTTAGGAGGTTTTACACCATTTGAGAGTGCGGCCAAGTAAGAAGAAGTTCCAAGCCGTGTTGAAGCTTGACATGCAAAATGCATATGATAGAATAGAATGAGACTTTTTAGAAGCTTGTTTACTGAAGATGGGCTTTCATGCGAACTGGGTAAGTTGGATGATGCAATACGTTACGACTGTTTCCTTTAGTGTTAAATTTATGGAGAGCCCCTCCCCTACTTCAAACCTTCAAGAGGTATTCGGCAAGGAGATCCAATGTCTCCTTATTTGTTCATCTTGGTTGCAAATGTACTTTCATTAATGATTAAAAGAGTTGTTGAAGATGGCACACTCCAGGGGATTAAATTGACTAGATCATGTCCTGCTCTATCTCACCTTCTTTTTGTGGATGATGCAATATTCTTCTTGGATGGAAAAATTAGTGAGCGTCAAAATCTTGTTGGTATCTTGAATCAATATTGCTTTACTTTTGGTAAGGCGATAACTTGAATAAGTCTGGAGTTTTCTTTAATCAGGGATGCCCAATGAACTTGAGGAACAACATAGTGGCTAAGTTGAGGGTTCCAGAGATTGCAAAAATAGAGAAATATTTGGGGATTCCTTCTGATTGGGGAGCATCCAAAAAAGATATGTTCGCATGGATTTTGGCTCAGGTAGGTATGAAACTTGAAGGTTGGAAAGAAAATATATTGTCAAAAGCAGGAAAGGAAGTGTTAATCAAAGCTGTGGTGCAAGCCCTCTCCCAATATGCCATGTCAATTTTCAAAATACCTGTGTCAGTTTGTAAGGCGATCGAGAGGAAAATAGCCAAATTTTGGTGGCAAAATAATGAAAGAAAACAAGGGGTGCATTGGAAAAGTTGGGATGCGTTGAAACTCAGGAAAGAGGTCGGCGGACTAGGATTTTGAGATCTCATTACCTTTAACAAGGTAATGTTAGGGAAGCAAGCTTGGAGATTGTTGAATTTCCCTTCCACACTTTGGAGCCAAATAATCAAAGGAATCTACTTCCCAACTAGTGATTTTTGAAAGCAGGAAGAGGAACACGTCCCTCACGGGGGTGGCAAAGTATACTTTTTGGTCGAGAATGCATTTTGCCTGATGTTATGTGGATTGCTGGGAATGGGGAAAAAATCAAAATCAGAGAGGATAAGTGGCTGAAAAGAGGAGTATTGGAAGGACCTGTGAATAGGGGAGACCCCTCAAAGGTTGTTGATTTGATCCTAAAACCTGAAGCAAGATGGAATAAAGCCCTTCTGGAAAAACTATTTGATGAATAGATAGTGAAGGAAATTGTTCCTATTCCGTTAAATCCTATTCTAAATGAAGATAGATTAGTCTAGACAAACACCAAATCTGGGATATATTCTGTCAAGAGCGGGTATCATAACAGTAGGAAAAATCTTGAGGTACAATTTAGAACTCACCATCCTCCTCGTATCAAACACCCCGACCACTTTGGAGTAAAATTTGGCACATTCAAGCTGCCCCAAAGATCAAACAATTCCTATGGGCGGCTTGCCAAAACGCCCTCCCGACTACTGAAAATTTATTTAAAAAAAGGGTTGTACTCGAACCAACTTGTGCTATTTGCCGTCAATCACTAGAAACCGTCGAGCACTTGCTTCTGCTTTGCCCTTGGACAAAGGGGGTGTGGTCTAGCCCTGTCTTGAACATAAATGTACAAAGTCAAGGGTTAACAAGAATAGATGACAGGTTGCTAAACTAGAGGGTGCATACATCGACAGATCCACCCCCTTTTGACCTTATTGCTGCGACGTTGTGGTTGATTTGGAAGGTAAGAAACAAATTTATCTTCAGGAAGTGCAACCCTCAACCTTATTCGTTGGTGGAAGAAGCGGTAAAATTATCCCAAGCATTCATTAGAACAAATCAAACAAACCGGGAAGGAAGGAATAACAAACCAAGCGTACCTCAGATCTAGAAACTCCCAAATCCAGGAACCTTCAAACTCAATGTTGACGGTTCGTTCATTGAGGGAAGTATGGAAGGAGTGGTGGCTTGCGTGTGCCAAGATGCTGATAGAGTTTTGGTGGATGGGTTCGCTTGCACGGTTCTAGCATCATCAGCGATCCAGGTAGAAGCCGTAGCCATCTTGCAAACCCTAGAACGCATCTCCACATGAAGAGCAGAGCCATTTGTACTTGAGTCTGACTGTTTGGAACTGGTAAGTGCAATATCCAACTCATCTACAGATCAGTTTGACTGGGAGGCACGTGTCATTTTGGAGAAGATTTAGGAGTTGCTGATGGGCTTCTCAAATTTGAATGTCGATTATTGTGCAAGAGAAGCGAACCGGGCTGTGGATTGGGCTGCTAAAACTCAGTGATGCTCCAACTTTTATTGTGCACATGTCATTCTATGTTTTGATGTTTTGTCTCTGAACTTGGACTCAGTTTCCTTATAATTAATGAAACTACGTTTCATGACCTAGAAAAGGAAAGAAAAGTGTGGGGTTACACTTTGATTTACTCATCTGATAAGAAATGATTTGCATTGCGCACAGCGCAAAATCTGGGTCAACGTTCCTTAATTGTTTTCCTATTTCCTCCGTCTTTCCCACTTTGAGTGTGTCCTTTTCTGGCGTGTGCTGGTTTAGAGACTTCACCGCCCATGGATGTCTATCCTCTCTGCCCATGGATGTCTATCCTCTCTCTCTCTCTCTCTCTCTCTCTCTCTCTCTCTCTCTATATATATATATGTATATATAAACACGACGTATCACGCTCTGAATCACAGTTGTCATCGGCACACACTTCCTGGCCTCTTCCCGCCTGAACCGGGTGAGTGCACTCGAGAAGCCATTGTCATATGATTATAATGCGGCGGCTTCCACTGGACATCCTTCTTTTGTGCACGGGCTCTCCATCTGAACGCGAATGGTGGATTGAATTGTATGAACCAACTCTTGGTTCAGGTCCACAAGATAAAGAATGATAAACAGAGGGTGAAGAAGAAAGAAAGCATCCTTCCATCTGAAAATGAAAAGATTTAAATGGGTTGGAGCAAAGAATGGATAGATATATAGAATCACTCCAATATAGAGTGCTAAGACCACGAGGATTATTACCACAGTAGATGTGGTACCTCGATGACTACTGATCCAATGCATCTTTAGGGGTGATCTGTATTATAGCTTCAAGACTGTCGGCTTCCTTATGGTCAATTCAGAGGTCGGCCTGAGCCTGCTTTTTATTTTCGGTTAATTGCTCAAAAATCCTCTGGAACTTTGTTAGCATTGCTCATTAGCCTCTGAACATTAGATTGGCACCGTTGAGTAGTGGCCATGCAACTTTGGAAAGTTACGGATTACACCTGAATTTTGATCTTTTGTTGGCGGGGTTAGTTTTCCGTTTGCATGGCCGGCAAGTGTTATCTAAAAATGGGTTAACTCAGTTCTTTTGACCCAAATGACCTCTGTTGAATTTTCTTGGCTTTCATCAATCCTGTATCTTCTCTATTTTGTTAGCTTTATCAACCATGTGATGGAGATCTTTAGGTAAAAGGAAAAAAGCATAATAATGAGGGAGTGTATTTTCATGTGACATTTAACGCCTATGTTGATAGAATAACTAGCGACTGCAACAAAATATCAAAGTTTATGGGGAAAATTGTAACTTCATAAAATTTTTCAAGGGTCATTATGCAATGGTTATGAAGTTGAGGTGGCATTCAACAATTATCCCTTGAATTTTCTTTTGGTCAAATCTCATGGTTATTGCTTACGTGTTTTCCTACTTCAAATTTTGACGAAAAAGCTCATTATTTTGTTGGAAAGGGGACAGCACAGATGGAGGAATAGGTGTTAAGTTTTATTGCTTTGCGAACACTATATTTGGTGAGACAGTGAATTGTTTTCTCAAGGTCATGTCAGTCCTGCTGCTTGTTGCTTATGTGAACCTAACATGTTTTGCAGAGCTTTTCGCTAGATAGGCACAGTGGGAAGAAATGCATCATGCTGTCCGCGAGGGCCCTGTCTATAATATGGGGTGATACTCCGATTTACTGGTCATGGACTAGCATGTCCAACTCCAGGTGGCAACATAATTTCCTCCATTCTCCACCTTCGTGAAGAAAATGGATGTAGCATTAATTTATTTGTCCCAAAATAAACTCTCTTGTTTCTCCCTCAAGGTGATGATCGTATGGAATATCCTTGTGAGTGAACAGGTTTGAAGAAGTGGCTGAGCTCATCGATGTGTGCTGGCTTGAAATTAAAGGCACAATTAGTTCTTGCATGCTGTTGCCTAGAACCTGTTATGCAGCATACTTGGTATTCAAATCTACCCTAACGTCTTATGGATTTGAATTCCAGCCTATTGAGGTGGGAGCTGGATTTGCTCGTGATGAAGTAGGCAAGCGGAAGCGCTCAGTTTACTTATACAGAGAGAACAACACACGCCAACGGCGGTCCAGGCCGAGATTTAGGCATGCTAGCAGGTCACTGATGCTTGCACCTGCTGAGGGTAGTGGGAACTATCCTAAAGAGAGACAAGATGGGTGGTCAGAGATAGAGTTAGGTGAGTTCTTGACTAAGGAAGGAGAAGATAGGGAGGTTGAAATGAGTGTCATGGAGACGAAGGGGGGCACTGGAAGGCCGGACTGGTTGTGGAAGGGATCGAAATCAGGCCCAAGGATGGGGAATAAGAGTGCCTTTACGCAGGGCATGTTTAAATTTGTATGTACTGTCCCTCGATTTAGAGCTTTCTCTCTCTGTTTTACTGTTGTTCTTTCAATGTTCTTTTATCAATTTATAGTAGCTTTCTACTAATTCGGAAAAGTGTGCTCGTGATCTATATCGACCTTTATCAATTTTTAGTAGCTTTCTACCAATTCATGAAGCGAAACGATGGAACTTGGATGTGGACTTCAACAAACTCAACACGGACACACTCAAACACTGTGATTGGTTCCTTTTAAAACATTGGCAAAATTATTCCTCATCTTCCCACTCCAACCACTTTTGTTGGTACCGAGGGGAATGTATGACCCCACTGAAAATATTTGAATGCAATACGTGTGATGTGCTGGGGCCTGCGTCTCTTCCGGGATAAAAGAAAGACTTAGAAAAGCAGAGTCACAGTCAGTGACCAGCTGTTTAATCACATATCCTACCACTTTTGTTGGTACCGAGGGGAATGTATGACCCCATTGAAAATATTCGAATGCAATACATGTGATGTGCTGGTGCCTGCGTCTCTTCCGGGATAAAAGAAAGACTTAGAAAAGCAGAGTCACAGTCAGTGACCAGCTGTTTAATCACATATCCTACCACTTTTGTTGGTACCGAGGGGAATGTATGACCCCATTGAAAATATTCGAATGCAATACATGTGATGTGCTGGTGCCTGCGTCTCTTCCGGGATAAAAGAAAGACTTAGAAAAGCAGAGTCACAGTCAGTGACCAGCTGTTTAATCACATATCCTACCACTTTTGTTGGTACCGAGGGGAATGTATGACCCCATTGAAAATATTCGAATGCAATACATGTGATGTGCTGGTGCCTGCGTCTCTTCCGGGATAAAAGAAAGACTTAGAAAAGCAGAGTCACAGTCAATGACCGGCTGTTTAATCACATATCCTAACCCCCCTCCCCCTCCCCCTCCCCCTCCCCATCCCCAAATCTGCAAAGAAAAAAAAAATGAAACCGATTTCTTTTTAGCTTCCAAGAAAGATAAATATGTGATTTAGGTTATGCATTGAAACTAGTACATTGTTCTTCGCCTCTTTCCGCGGGAAACGAGCATGTGCACATGTCGTGGCACTTATAAAATTCGAGGTGCTCCAAGCATCTTGTAGGCCGGGTGATTTTTTATCAGAAAAAGCTTTGCTGACCGTCCTCCATCATATTTGGATGAAACCCGCTGACTTTTTCAACCGATTTCATCTTTTACCTTTTTTTTTTTTTTAATTTTCTCATTGCAAGTTGAAGTTGAAAAACAAATCAAAGTAATAATATTCACACGATAAGAAACAAGTCCTACAATACTATTCAAATAAAAAAAATGAAGAATTTAGTTGCAACTTTTAAAATAGTGGATATTATTCCCTGACCAAAGAAAAATATTATGTAGATATTGTTCCCAAATAAAAAAATTAATAACTCAAAAAATAGGAATGTAATTATCTTCTTTTTTTTTTTTTTTGCAAAATGTTTCATTTCTTGTACGCTTTGAACTTTGATTGTTGTATGATTTTGTAATTAAATAAGTCATAACTATGGAGAAATGTTCGTAAATATTTACTTTTCTTATAGCAAGAATGTAAGAGTTATTCATTGTTAATTTCTACTCTTCTAATTTATTTTTTTTCATCATATTCATAAAAATTGATTGTGTGGGCTCTCTTGCCATTTTATCTCTCAATTTAAACTCACAATAAAAATGCATAAGAATGAAGAAAAAAAAAAGGGTAAAAGATGGGAACCGGTTAAAAAAAGTAAAATGGCTTGTCCTTAGTTGACCGTCACTCTGTCGTTTGACTGAGGACGGTTAGGTAAGCTGGATCCTTTTTTATCTGTCTGCCGGTCAATCATGACAATTATGTTAGAATAATATAAAATTGATTGTTGAAGACTTACTTCGTTGCACATGTCTTGCTGCATGAAGACAAATGGAAAGAACAAAACAAACAACCTTCTGCAAAGAGGATTCCAAAGTCAAAAGTGAAGCTCCTTTGTTCTTTCCTCATAAATGCTACTACAGAGGGCTTTGGAAAAGAAAGGAAAGGAGAGAAGGTTCTATGTCCATTTTTTCTCTCCTTCATTAATGCATACCTTGTTGAAGGGTGCTATTTGTGCTGCAAAAGACTTGTCTTGCAGACATTGCCTTTTGCTTTATGCTCTTTTTCTTCCTATTGTAGATTTTCTTGTATTGTTGTAGACTTTTGGTTGTGCCTCATTTAATGTTTGTCTTCTATGTACGTGCTCAATCTCTTTGAAAAGATTGAGGAGTTCAAACTTGTAAACGCACCCTGAATCCACTAGAAAGCATTTCCATTTCTATAGTTCTCCTCCAGTATTCATTCGTGCCTCATTCCAAAATTTTCCAAACGTTGCCATTTTTTTTTAGTATTTTGGTTCCAACATTTGGTATCAGAGCTAGAAATGGCATCTACTAGTTCCATTCAATTGCAACTTCCAAAGTTGAATGGAAAAAACTTCAACAACTGGTCTGTCCAGATGAAGGTTCTCTTCAAAGGAATTTGGTGGAAAATGGCTACATTGAAGTGGCCAATGCTGAAGCATTCGAGGCTCTAATAAAGGAGGAGAAAGATTCTTTGGTGGAATCTTGGAAGAAAGATCAGAAAGCATTATATGTGATCTTTCGAGCTGTGGAGGAAATGATATTTGAAAAAATATCGAGTGCGGAGACTGCGAAAGAAGCGTGGGATATTTGGCAAAAATCCTACAAAGGCGATGATCGAGTCCGATGGGTGCGGCTTCAAACACTTCGAGGTGATTTTGAGTATTTACGCATGAAAGACTCTGAATCAATCTTGGCGTATTTTGATCGTGTGCAAACTATAGTTAACCAATTGAGGGTTAATGGTGAAGAACTCCAAGATGTGCGAGTTGTAGAAAAAATCTTGAGGTCTTTGACCGAAAGATTTGACTACGTTGTTGCAGCGATTGAGGAAGGGCAAAATGTATCAACCCTAACGTTGGAGCGGTTGATGGGTTCATTATGCTCACATGAGCAAAGAATGAATCAAAAGTCCATTAGTTCGAATCCCGAGCAAGCATTGCAAAGTCAGGTCGCTCCATCAAGTCAAGGAGGCTACCAAGGCGGTCGAGGCCGTGGAAGAGGCCGAGGTAGAGGTGGTGTAACATCCTGAAAATTGACCCCATTTTAGGATTTTATAAAAGGGCAATATTAGTCGAAGGCCCGGTCGGATAAAATTTTCCGAACTGTGTGTTCGTGGGATAATGGATTACAGAGAGGCGTCGATAGGAAATGATTCGCGTATGACTCGCAATTTCGATCAGGAACGAACCCTTCAACCATGAGGACCTGGGTGGGAACGATATCCTCTAAGTACTAGACTATTGAGGAAATGGAAATAAATCAATTCGGCAGAAGTACAAAGTCGATCTGTGGGTGATTTCCGCACGACTTCGGTACGAACTACGAACGACGGTAAACCGAATCATTTTCATCTGGTACTCGGGATTATCAATTGAGCCCCCGGGATCACATGACAATCGAGGGACGTCCTTGACTCGAGAATTGGCGTAAACATGGTTCAAAGAATGGTTGACCATGGGTCAAATGTGAGGAAAGTCCAAAAAGGGCGCCCGATAATCCAAATTGTACTACGGTCGCAATCGACTCAATTTGGCCCCGATTTTTAATCCGATTTTGGGAACGGACTTCTCAGTGATATCAAGACTAAATATTTGGACGTCGCCTAATTTATTTTGGGATTTTCCGTTGGACACGGAAGTGTCGGAAAAAGGAAAAAAAAATTGGACTGGGTTTCGGGCCCGCGGGTGGGCCGGCCCAAGACCGGCGGCCCAATGGGCCTTGCACCCAATTAGCCCAGCCCAAGAGGGGCCCAAGCTGGCCCAAGTTCCCCTCCATTTCCAGCCCATGGGCTTCTCCCTTTTGGCCTTTTGCTTTTTGCCCAAGTGGGCTTTGTTTATGCTTTGTTTTGTGCTTGTTTTTGATTGGCTCTTCAACAAGTGGCAAGCCCACTTGCCTTGGCCTTATCCAAGCCTTCAGCAGCCTCTTCTCTCTCCTCCTTCTCCCCCAAAATTCGTGCACCAGCCAGCCCTCACTCTCTCTCTTTTTTCTCTTCCTTTTCTCTTCCATTTCTGGTGTTCTTTGCTGTCCATGCTGTTTTCCAGCCCAAAAACAGCCTTGCCGCCATCACCGGAGCCGCCACCACCACCCAAAGTGTAGTCCTGGAAGTTAGGAAGCCAACCGCGCACCCCCGGTCACCGCTGGTCGCCGTTAGCCGCCCGTTTCGGCCTTTTCCGCTCAGCTGCACCGGTTCCGCGTGAACAGTGATTCCGGGCTGTTTTGGCCCGTTTCGGCCACCATTTGTCGTCCGTTGCCATCCCCGAGCTTACCCCTCGTAGCCCTTGTTCCCCTCTACGCGCCGGTGTCGTCGGATTTCCGATCCAAGTAAGTTAACTTCCTAATCCTTGTTTAGGGGTTAATCTTGCTTAGGGGTTAATTAGTTTAATTTTTGTGCTTGGTTAATTATGGGTTAGTTTGTTAATGGTGGCTGAGTTAATTAAGGCTGACTAGGGTTAATTAATTGACCATAGTTAGTATTAAAGTAACTAAGGTTAATTAATTAAAGTAACTAAGGTTAGTTTTAAAGTAACCAAGGTTAGAATTTAACTATGGTTAGGTTAATTTGACCATGGTTAGGTTAATTTGTTAACCATGGTTAAGTTTATTTATTTTTATTTATTTATTTAATTTCGGACGAAATTACTGTTCATAATTACTGTTCACGGATTACTGTTCACAAATTACTGTTCACGGCACTGTTCATGCAGAAGCTAATTTTTGGTTTATTTTGATGTGTTCTTGGTTGTTATGATTTATTGAAGTGCCGATTGTTAATTATATGCGTGAATAATGATGAAATGCATGATCGAAGACCGAGTGGAAGTGAAAGTATTTGACTTATTGAGTTATTCCCGAGAATGAGGGAACGTACGTGATTGTTGATTGGTTGAATTTCGATTTTGGAATTGTCGAGTGAGATTGCATGACATATTGCGTGGGTTATCAGAAATGGTATGTCGCATGAGCATGAGCGATGTGCATTCACGACGAGCAAAGAAAAGAACGAATTGATTGATGATGTGTTGCATGATCACATTAAATGAGAGAACCCGGCGTTGCTTGGAAGACCGCCAATCCCTATGGGGTTGTGCCGTGGGCCGATGGGTCGCCCGACTTCGGTCGGATGCCCGACGGGGGGGGTTCTATGTGGGACCGCGGTATGGGGGCGGGTCCCGGCCTCTGTCGCGCGGGGCTGCGGTAGTGGGCGAGTCTTGTACTCCTTCGGGAATGCCGTCTTGGGAGTGAGCCCTTGACGTCGCCGTGCCTCGAGGTAAAGAGGACGAAGCTGGTTTAGCCAGGAACCGCCAACCATAAGGTTGTGCCGTTGGCTCAGGAGGGGGCGTTAATAATCGGAGCATGTGTGAGTGTGAGACATGAGAAAGTTGTGTGAGATGCTCGGATTATTCGCATGCTCTTAATGTCGTGATGATTTGTGGTACGCACGCATGAGTTGACAGTCGTGCAGGGTGTGGCAATGGCCAGGTGAGATCGCTTGTGGCGCGACTCGCATATGATTGATGAATTGTGTCATCTAACGGCCATGTGCCTTGCTTGCATTGTATGAGATTGGACGCGCGGTATGGCATACCGGGTAAGGTTGCATGTGAACCGAATGTTGATTGTGGGTTGCCCCGTCTCATTGTTGGCCGTTGTTTGGTTTTGGTTGTGGGTTGTTGGGTTGAGTGAGAGGTGGTATTGCACCGATTGCTGTATTAGGTTGTATGTTAAACTCCCGAGGCGAGCGAAGTTCCTACCCGGGCTTAGGACTTTAACTTGCTGAGTTTATCTCAACCCGTCGTGGTTAACATTTTCAGGCCCTAGATGATGCGGTACCCGAGGATCGAAGAGAGCGATCCCTCTCGAGGCCGCCGAGTAGACACTTGTACAAAGGTGTTAGGTTAGCCAGCCGGTCTCTTTTTGAGTAGGCCTTAGCTTGTCGCCTATAGTAAGGCGTGTATGTATTTATTGGTGTGCTTGGCTAACCTTCGATATATAAAATGGTGTTTGTCTTTCCTCTCGCTTCGTTGTTGCTATCCCTATTGTTTGGTTTGGGAGTTGTTCGTTTCCGCATGTGCATAATTACAAGATAAAATGAATTGGTCAACGACGCATGGGACGTCGTATTTTAAGACCTCAAGTGAAATGGGGTTGCCGCGAGCTCGAGAGTCGGGGCGTGACAGGTGGAAATTTAAATTTCACCGGAAAATATAAAACACGTGACAAATCAAAAGTCAAGTGTTTTGAGTGCAATAAATTTGGACATTACAAATCCGAATGCCAAGCAAAGACGACGTACGAGCAAGCAGAACATGCACATGCCGCTAATGCTGAGGAACATGTGGTCCTAGCATGTAAGAAGGATGACTCAAGCACCGTAGACACCAACATATGGTACCTGGATACTGGTTGCAGCAATCATATGTCTAGCCGAAAGGAGTTATTCTCGCAATTGATGAGACGAGTTGTGGTGAAGTCAACTTTGGGAATAAATAAAAAATTCCCATGATGGGGAAAGGTAACATTAAAAATGGAGTTTGCACCATCAGAGGTGTTGACAACAAGTTGATCACGACGATACAAATGACAAAGAACCGGATGTTTCCTCTTACTCTTCAGACGAAGAATCTCTTGAGTTTTCAAGTGGTGATGAAAGATAGCAACTAGTTGTGGCATCTCCGGTTCGGGCATCTAAATTTTCGAGGACTAAAATTACTAGTCCAGAAAACGATGGTGACCGGCATGCCATTGATTGACTGTCCAGACCGTCCATGCGAAGGATGTCTCGTTGGGAAACAACATCGAGACTCTTTTCCAGTCAGAAAAGCCTGAAGAGCAAAACAACCATTGGAGTTGGTACATACAGACTTATGCGATCCTATTGAGGTAGAATCATTTGGACAAAAAAGGTACATGCTAATTTTTGTCGATGATTTTACTAGAAAAACTTGGGTATATTTCTTGAGAGAAAAATCTGAAGCTTTTGGCAAGTTTAAAGAATTTAAAGTCTATGTTGAAAAACATAGTGGCTTTAATTTGAAGACGCCGAGATCGAGACGAGAGGGGAGAATTTACCTCAAATGAATTTGACAAATATTGTGAAATCCATGGAGTGAAACGTTAGTTGACTGCCAGCTATACTCCTCAGCAAAATGGTATAGCCGAAAGAAAAAATAGGACAATTTTTGAAATGGCAAGAAGTATGCTAAGAGCTAAAAATTTACCCAAGAAATTTTGGGTAGAAGTAGTTGCGTGTGCTGTATTTGTGTTGAACAGGTGTCCAACAAAGAGTGTTCTTGGAAGAACCCCAGAAGAGGCTTGGAGCGGCAACAAGCCCAATGTTTCATTCCTACGAGTATTTGGGCGCGTGGCATATCCCCATATACTAGATGAACGGAGGAAGAAGTTGGATGACAAAAGCGAGAAGTGTATCTTCATTAGCTATAGTGACACAACTAAGGGTTATAAGCTGTATAACCAAGTCACTAAAAAGGTAATCATCAGCAGGGATGTCCAATTTTTGAAGATGAAGCCTGGGATTGGAACCAAAAGGGTGAACAAAAGGGGATTACCATCAAAGATGAACCATTGGAGGGAGACACAGAAAAACCTTCATCATCTTTGACTGGTGGTGCATCTTCTTCACCAACAGCAACTTCAGAACCATCATTACGTCATTCGTAGTGATTACGAGAGACTCCAGCAAAATTCAGAGATTGTGGTCACAAGAGACGATGACAATGATAGTGATGGAATCACTGATGAAACTATGGCAAATTTTTGTCTATTTGCTGAATGTGACCCTATATCCTATGATGAAGCAAACAGATGAGAAGTGGATTCAAGCAATGGATGAAGAAATCAACTCCATTGAGAAGAATGACACATGGGTGCTAACTTCTTTACCTCCCGGTAAGAAGCCCATTGGTGTCAAGTGGGTGTACAAGATGAAGTACAAATCCGACGGTCAGGTGGACCATTACAAAGCTAGACTGGTTGTAAAAGGCTATAAGCAAAGCCAGGTATTGATTACTTTGAAGTATTTGCACCAGTGGCCCGAATGGATACCATTCGGATGATTTTAGCACTTGTAGCTCAAAATCATTGGAGGATCCATCAAATGGATGTGAAATCAGCATTTCTCAATGATGTCCTTAAAGAGGAAGTCTATGTGGAGCAACCACAGGGTTATGTGAAGAAAGGGCATGAAAATCAAGTTTACAAGCTGAAGAAGGCATTGTATGGGCTAAAACAAGCACCTCGTGCTTGGTACACACAAATCGACATGTACCTGTTAGAGCATGGTTTTCAAAAGTGTTCATATGAGCATACACTGTATATCAAGTCAATTCTAACGGTGACATAATAATTGTGTGTCTTTATGTTGATGACTTGATATTTACAAGGAGTTGTGAAAAAATGTTTGTTGAATTCAGGGAGGCTATGACTAGCCAGTTCGAGATGACAGATTTAGGATTGATGTCCCATTTTATTGGACTTGAAGTGAAGTAGACAAATGATGGCATATTTGTTTCACAGCAAAAATATGCTAATGATATTTTGAAGCGATTGAAAGTGGAATCGCTCAAACCAATCTGGACTCTTGTAGTGGAACGATTGGAGCTAAAGAAAGAAGGAATTGGTGAACTGGTAAATCCCACTTATTTCAAAAGCATTGTTGGTAGTTTGAGATATTTGGCTTCTACTGGACCAGATATTACCTATGGAGTGGGAATTATTAGTAGGTTCATGGAAAAACTGTACCAATCACATTTGTAGGCAGCAAAAAGAATTTTACGGTATGTCAGTGGAACCCGTGACCATGGAATTTTATATTCTTATACTGACAATTTCAGCTTAGTGGGGTATACAGATAGTGATTGGGCAGGTGACACTAAGACTCGGAAGAGCACTTCCAGATATGCTTTCTTTCTTGGATCAAGAGTAATTTCGTGGTCCTCGAAGAAACAACAAGTTGTTGCACTCTCGACTGCTGAAGCAAAATACATGGCATTAGCTTCAGCAGCTTGTCAAACAATATGGCTTCGTAGGATGATGTGTGAATTGAAACATGAGCAAATAGGTCCTACCAAAGTAATGTGTGACAACAAGTTGGCTATTGCATTAGCCAAGAATCCAGTTTTTCATGGCAGGAGCAAACACATGGACATCAAGTATCACTATATTCGCAAGCGAGTCAAAGATGGTGAGATTGAACTAAATTTTTGCAAATCAGAAGATCAAATTGCAGATATTTTGACAAAACCACTGAAGGCGGAATTGTTCGAAAAATTAAAGACGATGCTTGGTGTTGTTGAATTCAATGATCAATTTTAAGGGAGGTTGTTAGAATAATATAAAATTGATTGTTGAAGACTTACTTCGTTTGCACATGTCTTGCTGCATGAAGACAAATGGAAAAAACAAAACAAACAACTTTTGCAAAGAGGATTCCAAAGTCAAAAGTGAAGCTCCTTTGTTCTTTCCTCATAAATGCTACTACAGAGGGCTTTGGAAAAGAAAGGAAAGGAGAGAGGTTCTACATCCAGTTTTTCTCTCCTTCATTAATGCATGCCTTGTTGAAGGGTGCTATTTGTGCTGCAGAAGACTTGTCTTGCAGACATTGCCTTTTGCTTTATGCTCTTTTTCTTCCTATTGTAGACTTTCTTGTATTGTTGTAGACTTTTGGTTGTGCCTCATTTAATGTTTGTCTTCTATGTACGTGCTCAATCTCTTTAAAAAGATTGAGGAGTTCAGACTTGTAAACGCACCCTAAATCCACTAGAAAGCATTTTCATTTCTATTGTTCTCCTTCATTATTCATTTGTGCCTCATTCCAAAATTTTCCAAACGTTGCCATCTTTCTTTAGTATTTTGGTTCCAACAAACTCTTAGCTCCCTTTACCTGATCGTGGAGGAGGGTGGAATGATAGCAGACTGAATAAAACACAGATAGCATGAGTTTTCTATGGCCAGTCAACCACGGCAACTTCGCACTTGCCTACTTGATTTCGCTGCTCGCAGCAACAGGAGGGCGAAGTGATAGCGGGCTTAATATGTGAGTCATGCATGAAGTCTTGACTTCGCTGCTCGCATCAACATCTGTTTATGCCAAATCTCAGTTATTCCAAGACCATGGATGCGTTCCCACTCCCATTGTTGGCACGAAGCTTGTTACTCTTACCTCTGTTTCATCACATATGCCACTGTCACCATCCATATGTTGGTAGAAAGCAGTTTGACTGCTCGTCCCCATCATCTGAGCTGAAAGGCTACTCCTGCCATCGCTCTCCAGCATGCCAGTCCTTCGTGACCTTTCGATCTACCTCTTTATACAACTCATCCCTTGCCATCGCTTCGCTGCTTGGCTCAGTTGCATCGGACATAGCCACCATTAACAAAATCAAAACCACTGCCGAAGAGATACCTTATGGTCACTTGGTCATAGTTCCAGTTCCTTGCCATTGCACTGGAAGCACATACTTGCACCAGGGCACTTACACTATGGCCCAGGGAGACAGCTATTTTGCCATAGCCAATGATACATTCCAGGGCCTTTCCTCTTGCAGCGCTCTAGTTATTCCGAAATACCCTTTCCGTGGGTATATGGTTACAAACTCACAGCTGCTGGTTCCACT
Source organism: Corymbia maculata (assembly GCA_014182735.1). Lineage (NCBI taxonomy): Eukaryota > Viridiplantae > Streptophyta > Magnoliopsida > Myrtales > Myrtaceae > Corymbia > Corymbia maculata. Next base: position 11,991,082 of record CM024689.1, on the reverse strand, counting down.
AAAATGCGCATGCCCAAGTACCAATGACACAGCTAAGGGGGTTAAATCCATGCTTACATATTTGGTGACATCAGGCGACGATGTGGATTTAATTACAGAAAGGTTTGGTGTCACTGCGCAAAGCGTTATGGAGGTAAATATGATAACGAATACCTCTGTACTATACCCTTTTACTCCCATCCTCATTCCCCTTAATTGTGCAAAGAATTCCAAGAGTTCCTTCTGTTATTGTCCCAATGGATATGCCGAAGGTGCACTCAGAGATGGCCTCAATTGCATGCCTGACCGGAAGAAGTTTCCTTTGAAGCTGGTTATCGTGATAGGTAGCCATCAATCTCTCCACTAACTCCATCCAGCAACATTGCATGCCTGATTGGAACAGATTATCCTTTTCCTGTATTTATGTTGGCTGTGATGATGGCAGTTACAAAATCTTTGACTGCTGCACGGAGAGATGCATTCGTTAATGCAAAATTATGCATCCAATACTTTTGAAAAAAACTTGAGCGTGAAATTATTGCATTTTCTTACACATGCCATTTTGCCACTTCGGACAGTTGCACATGCCTTACACTCATGTACACTAAGCCTTTTTGGTCTCCGCATCTTATCTATTTGGCACATTCCGGTCTTGCTCAGACACTCCAATTGACGCACTTGATCTCTCTGATAATTCTTCCTTGCTTATAAATTGATATTCAACACATGAATCTCATTTGCTGTCTCTTTGTATTATGGCTCCATGCAAATATTCATCATTTACTTCTTCCTTTGCAACATGACATTTTAAGCCCATGGTTTATTCTCTTCTAAGCTATGTTTTGTGATTGAACGCTGTCACCACTAGGGATGTTGCGGTGATGTGACAGTCCTTTAGGATTGGCAAAGTAACAAAGAAATTGCAGGCAGCAATTGGAATATTTTCTATGGCTTCGTTGTGAGTTTGCTTCCAGAAAAGTGATGTAGATGGGAGTTTTATTATATACTTCAACAACCTATACATTGGCTGACTTAGGAGAGCATGCAAGTTAGTATTATGACGTGTTCCATACACGGGAATAGTAGAATTGGATTGGTCATCTCAGGCGAAATTATTGAGAGCAATTTGAATAGATCGAACTAGAAAGTGTTATCTCACAGTTTCCTCATAGACTTATTGTTTTCTTTAGGTGCCAGCATTGGTGTGGGATTCGTGTCTTTCGCTTTTCAGCTATTGGCTATATAGATATCTAAGGAAGCGAAGAGACAGAATTGTCAAGCAGAAACTGTTTGAGCAAAATGGCGGTTTGCCGTTGCAACAAAAGTTTGTGCCTTATGGAAGAGATGGAAGAGCAGCAATATTCTCTGAAGAAGATCTACGAAGAGCAACAGATAACTACAGCCAAAGCCGGGTTCTTGGTCAAGGTGGGTTCGGCACAGTTTACAAAGGAATGCTACCGGATGGTACCATCGTTGCTGTGAAGAAGTCAAAGACCATCAACAGAGGCCAAATTGAACAGTTTATTAATGAAGTGGTTGTTCTATCACAGGTTAATTATTGGAACATTGTAAAATTGATAGGATGTTGTTTGGAGACCAAGCTTCCTTTATTAGTGTATGAGTTTGTCCCTAATGGCACCCTGTCACAACATATTCATCAGCAGGACAAAGATTGTTCCCTTTCATGGGAAGACCGGCACAGAATCGCATGTGAAGTCGCTGGAGCAATAGCGTATATGCATTCTGCAGCTTCAATTCCCATTTATCATCGAGACATAAAGCCGTCTAACATTCTGCTGGATGACAAGTACACTGCAAAAGTCTCTGATTTTGGTACCTCAAGGCCAGTTCCATTTGACAAAACTCACCTGACAACGGCCGTGCAAGGGACCTTTGGATACTTGGACCCAGAATACTTCCAATCTAGTCAGTTCACAGATAAAAGTGACGTGTACAGTTTTGGAGTAGTGCTAATTGAGTTACTTACGGGGCAGAAGCCAACTTCTTTCTCGGAAGATGATGAAGGGAGACATCTAGTTGCTAGATTTATCTTGCTAATGAAGGAATGCCGTTTGGCAGAGATCCTAGATCCTATCGTGGCCAATGAAGCAAAAACTGAGGATGTTCTTGCAGTAGCAATGCTTGCCATGAGGTGTTTGAGATGGAGTGGAAGAAAGAGACCTACTATGAGAGAGGTTGCCATGGAGCTTGAAGGACTAAGGCAATCTCAAAGTTTCTCTCAGACCAGCCAAAGTCGTTACGTATTCGAAGATGGACTACCCAGTGATGCCAATGAAGAATCGATAGATAGCGCATCCTTGTCACTTAAGATTGAATCAATCTCTATATCGACATCAAGCTAGGACATTTGGCATTCATTCTACAGCGTTTGTTTATCCCCGACAAGTTCGCAGATAGCATGTGCAGCATCCAGTTAGTTACGTGCAGTTTGGTAGCATTAATATCTTTTATGGATTGTCGTCTTTTTCCTTTTTTGTTGATAAGGAACTCTTTTTTCTGTTAGTTTCAAGCAAGCAATGGATGCGTGTTCATTTGATTTGCTGGTTGATGCCCAGTGCATTTCTTTTGGGATAAACCGAATGACTGCAACAAGGATGATCAAAGTTAACCAGTTTGTTTGTGGGATTAAACGAAAGACTAAAAAGAGCAAAGTCAAATGCAATGACTGGAAAATGATTCCTTGGGAAGCAGGTGAATCGAAAGATAGTGCTTCTTAGTTAGCTTACGTTTCTTGACAACTTTCCACACGGGCCAAGTAAGTGCACTCATTGCCTAGATTTCCTTGGTTTATGTGCACAAGATGATGCCAAAAGAGATACTATCATCAAAAACTTTCAAGCTGTCATTAGTTCTCATAATAAGCTCACCTTTCCTCTGTGTAACCAAATGTTCCACTTCCCTTGCTAGTGCCGTGCACTGGAAGGATTTACTTGCAAGAGGCCACTTAATCTCAGGTTTTTGTCCGGAGATGTGAATTGCAGGTCTTAAAAGCAAATTGATATGGCTGTGTAAAACCAAGGGCGAGTTTTGGATTTTTCCATGGCATTTTTAATAATCAATTTAACATTTTTATCATTAGTAAAAAAATTTCTTAATGAGCCCATTTAAGGAAAGATATATTTGTCCTTTTTATAATTGATGTTTTCCTATTTCATCCGTCTTTTCCACTCATAGGGTTTCCCTTTCCAGCATCGGCTGATTCGGAGACCCTCCTCACACAGCTTGAAGGTTTTGGGCTAAGCATTTGGAATCCAATATAGGAAGATCTCTTTATTTATTTATTTACTTACGTGAATCAACATCCTTGCTTGATTTTTTAAAGTAATGTTAAGAGATTTATGAACAATATATTGACAGTATATTGATTTTTTTTTGTCGATCTTGTCTTACTCCTACTCCGACTCTCATTCTCAGATTTTTGTCTTGCCTCCTTGTAGGGTGTGTGAGCCAAAATCCATACCTGAAACTAAATCATCCCAACCCCAACCTCTCGAGAATGTAAGCATTCGAACCCCTGCCTTCCCTTTCCTATATGGGAAAAGTGGCCATTAGGACAAACTCTAGTGGTATACTCCCTCTTGCACGTAAGTTTAGGGGTAATCGGTTTTCAGTCCGGTCCAATACTAAAGTGGAACTAGGAACCAATCAGGAGGACCAATTCTTAATTTTGGGAACTAGGGACCGGACCGTTTGGTACTAGGATCAATAACTGGACTAGATCATCGGTTCCGATCTGATCTAGTCCAACCCAATGGAACTAACTATTTTTTATGTTTTACTAAAGAGTAGCCATGCATAACGAGAGAGAGACTTAAGATATTGATGAAAGTGACAATGAGTGAAGATTTATCGTATCTTAACCTATGGTACCATTATTTAGTCAATATTTTACTAATTTTTAAGAAATAGTTAAAAAAATGTATATGTAATCGGTTTGGTCTGGTCCAGTTTGATTTCCTCTTGGAACTAGGAATCAAATTGCACGGATACCGATTCCATTTTTAGAAATTAGGAATTGGATCGACACTTTCAAGAATCGGATCGAACTAGATAGTTTGATAGGGTGTAGGTGGTTTCTGATTTGGGCGGTCCCTCTTGCACACCCCTATGTAAGTTGATCCTTCAATTGCACCATACATGACTTAAGACACTCTTTCATGTGTAATTTAGTCTCTCCGCATGGGCAAGATAAGAAATAAATGTGGTTGCGTCAAAGAGATAATCAGGACAAAAAAAAAAAAAAAAAACATAACAACTAGGATTTGAATCTTTACATAATTATTCTTTCTTATTTGGTCAAGTGACAAACTTTTTTTTTCTTTTAGTTTGAGTTGTCCTTTTAATCTTGGATTTTTGCTTGGAGATCAGGGGTGAGTATGGTTCCAAGATAGAACTTAGAACTTGAGAATCAAACTGGTAAGAATATGTCTAGGTCAAGGTTTCAAGGTATCCAAGGTAAGTTTCAGTTTCAAAAATTGAGGAACTCATTTTGACAGATAGGTTCTAGGTTTGAGGAACTTACAACTTGTAACCTAGAACCTACAATAAGTGTTTTTTGCCTTATGTCTTCATGTGAGCCTATGGTGTCTTATGGCTTTCAATAATAAGTATATAATCTAAAACCACAAATCTGAACTTCCATTTTATGACAAGACTTTTACTTTGTTGATGTTCATAGTTTTCTTGTGTCAAATATAAGCTTATAGTCAATGAATTATAGAAACATCACTCAAGAAAAATTAGGTGACACATCAATTCACTTTAAGGGGAATTTGAACCTCTCTTAACCCGTGTGAGCTCCTCCCTACCCCTTAGGTGGTAGTTTGACTCTGGAAACCCTAATTTCTTGCCGAGTTTTCCCATGGCTGCCATCAATCATTTCCCTCCAGATTAAGGTATCTGGCTTCATCTTCTTGTTCTCTTCTTACCAATCTAGTTTTGCTTATGGAGGAAATTGGCTTTGAATCTATAGTAGGGGAAATGGGTATTACATGACAGAAAATTGCCTCTCGAGTAGTTTGGAGTAGCCTTCATTTTCACTCTTCATTCTAGTTAGCAAGATCAACATATTCTACCTTACATCCATCGATACCTGATTCAACCTAATTAAGGCTCCCTTCACTCCATAACTTAAAACCCAGCCAGCCCTTTAGCGTAATCTCAATCCTTCCACCTCTAAATTCTCAGTTACTTCACTACTGAATACCAAATTTCATAAGCCAGTCTTTCTACCTTTGATCTTTTAAGTGTGTCAATATGGAGGACAGGCATGAGAATAACCTTAGATTGTTGGCTCTATACAAAAGGATGGGAGATCTATGGACCGAAAGGGATATCACAAAGTTGCCTGTTGAAATGCCTAAGAAGGTAAAACATGAAAGTGAACTCATCCTCTATGATAAACATTTCTCAAAACACAATGTCAATTTTCAAGCATTTTTCAGCACAATAAAGAGAGCACAGAAGTTAGAAATAGTTAAATGCGAAATTATTGAATCGGGTTTTTTTCATCTATATGTTTGAATCGATTGAGGATAAGAAGAAAGTGATGGAAATGGGTCCTGGTAGTTTGCTAGTAATTTATTGGTTTTACAAGAAGTCGATCCAATTGTCCCTGAACATTGCTACGAATTTACACATTATGTTTTTTGGGTTTTCATTTTGGGCCTTCCTAGAGTAGGGATTACTAAAGAATCTATTCGATGTATTGCCTCAAAATTGGGGGAGGTAAAGGAGGTGAGAATTGAAGCAAGAAATAACAACTCTTGCAAACTCGGAAAGCGAAAGTAAGATTGACTTTGGCATGCCCTTTGAAGACGGGCACTATTATTAATTTGGGTGGCAGAAAGTGGTCAATTGATTTCAAATATGAAAGGTTGCCGCATTTTTGTTACTCATTGTCGCGACCTCCTTTTTGGTGTCTCGGAGGCTAATGGCTCAGCTAAAATGCCTTTATCATTAGGGCTTAGTCAGGGCTCTCCCAAGTCCACCAACTCACGACTTAAAGTTCGAGTTTTTAAACTTGCAATTCAATTTCATTTAAAAAAATAGTCACCACTAATCAGTTTGGAGGGGGTCGATTAGAAACCCAAGTAAAATATCAAGAAAAATATTTTACTCCTGTGCAATCGAGAAACTAGAATCAAGGACTTGATTACACTAGTTAATTGCTAATACCCTTCCGGTACCTAATTTTTGTTTAAACCCTCAGTTTTAATATTTTTGAATTTTTCAAAGACTTTCCGTGTATTGTTGAAACAAACATTTTTTTTCAGCTTTTTCTGATTTTTTTGAAAATATTAAAAAATTTCTAGATATTTTTGGTTTTTCTAGAAAATGTGAAATATTTTTGGACTTTTGCTGTTTTTCTGAAAAATACAAAATATTTTTCGATTTTCGATTTTTTTAAATTAAAAACTACTTTATGGATTTTCTGATATTTTGGAAAATATAAAAAAAATTTTATTTTTTTTTTTTTTGGAAATTATAAATTTTTTTTTTTGATTTTCCTATTTTTCTGAAAATATGAAATATTTTTTGGGTTTTCAGATTTTTCTAAAAAAAACATTTTTTTATTTTCGGGAATTTTTTTTTTTTTAATTTAATAATATTATATTATATAATAAATGGACCCGGTCGTCCGACTGGCTCATTGATCCGGGCCACATCTCCCCAATCGGCTGGGCCCGATTCGCGGGCCCAGCCCAACTTGGACAAAAGCCCGGAAAAAAAAGAAAAAAACAAAAGAAACTCAGCCCAAGCTAAATATAAATAAAAGGGTCCAATGGCCTTGTCTAGGCTTTGCAGCCAAATCAGTCGGCCTGAACAACCTAACCATACCCGGTCGGTGCCTCACCCGACCCGGCTCGCGGCCTCCCCCGACCCGGCTTGTAGCCTCCCCCGCTCTCTCGCGAGACTCCTCGCGGCTGGTCTCGTCGCGATGAAGGCGGCCCCGGCGAAGGGGCACCGCTCGCTGGCCGGAGACTCTCCGTTTGATCCTTCGTTATCGGACGGCCGCGACACCACCGGTTGACGTTCACATGACGCAAACAGCACATTAGCAGGGGGTCGGCAATGGCCGGAGTTCACGGCCGCATCAGCCAGGTAGTCACGAGCTCCGACCCAACATGCCCAAAAATAGGGCAGAAACGAGGGGTGCGGCTTACCAAAGCTTTGACACGGGGAAGGAGGCATAGCGGCGATTGTCAGCCGCGACTCGAGCGCAATGGACAGCGGTCTCTCTCTAACCCTAGATTTGGATTTTTCTTCCTCGAGATCTGGCTTCCTCCTCTCAAATCTCTCTCTCTCAAACTCTCTTTTTCACTCTCCCTTTGTCACACCCCAAAATTGCGAGAGAAGGGAATATGACACGGCCGTCCTTCCATACGAAGGACGTAGCCTCAATATAACCAACAACCTGATATCAATATATATATAACTCAAAACCCAAATATATATATATATATATATATATATATATATATATATATATATATCAGATAGACCAACACATTGGCTATACATCAGAGTTTCTATAATTTTCTAAGCAGATCGAGCAAGCACTATGCATGGATTCAAAGTAATCCCATAACCTTTAAACTCCCTCAAATATATAAAATACATAATGAATCATATAAGTGTTACATTTATACTCATATGAAAACTTATTTAAACCACCATAACAATACAAGAATCAATGGTCAAGTCCATTAAATAATCTCCATTCAAAATCACGTGTCAATGGTCCATCCATTAACTAATCTATTACTCAATCTCTTACTATGGTCACGACACAACGCCTTGTGACAAGGCGACCAAAATTCCCCCTTTGGCAAGGTCTCTACCTATAATGCCGGTGGCTCAGCCTAGAAGGATATCCTACCCAGTATGCACACAAACATGCCCCTCAATGGGCTCACAGTAATAATGAGCAAAATAATCATCCTCCAATACCAGAAAGCCAATTCAAAAATAAATATAATAAATCAAGCAAATACCTTTTTGCAATATCGTCATCCACCATTTCTCATCCATTTCTCAAATCATCCACATACTTTTCCATAAACCATTTGTAAGGCACATATAAATATATTTTGCCTTCAAATACTTTGCATAATATGCTTTCCAAACCTTCATAAACAATCAAAAGGAAGTCCATGCCCGATCCGATTTTTATGCAATAATAATGTCATTTCATAACCTCATACTATATATAATCCATATAATTTTCTCAACATGAATTTTACAAATTCAAAGAAGATATAGTACCACTCACCTCGTCGCCTACAATCCAATAAAATGATATTTGAATCGTCAAATTCGCGGTCCTAACAAATAATTGAGGAATGAGTTAAAACCCGATAAAACTCTACCTCAATTATTAAGAAAACTAAATCACGCCTTAACACTAATAAAATGACCCCTAAGAGCTAACAAAACGCCCAACAAAAGAAATTTATTCAAAGCCGTTCAAGAAGCGAGGCTAGGGTGCAAAACTTGATTATGCCATAACTTTCTCATCCGAACTCCGATTCAAGCAATCTTGTAGTCAAAACGAAGATAATTCCGAGCACTAGAAGACTCATTAGTAGGACAACCCAATTTTGAGCCAAAACCGACAAAATCAGATCTCAAGTAACCGCGCGCGTACTGTTCATCCAGCGGGCAGAAGTTCAAAATTCCGTTTCGGACAAACCACAAGCTCAAATCAAATTCCGTAAAATCTCACGGGTCCATGACGTCCTAAACTACCATTCTTATAAATTTTCATGGCTCAAAAACTCAAAAATTGGACTTCGCCGCTCAATATTCCCAATATTCCGAATTTGAGCCCTAAATTGGAAAAATGCTTGGATTGGAGGAATAAGAGGCACGTGTACTCACCGGGTGTTGCATAAAATAATTGAGTTGGCTTTGCGAGGCTCCCGTGATGCGCACGTGCAAAACCCTCTCCTGCTTTCCCTTTCTTCTTCTCTCCCTCTCCTCTTTTCTCTATTTTTCTTTTCTCTCCCGGCTGGTTCAGTTTTCTATGAATGAAAATGTAACCACCACTTATTCTCTCTCCTTCTCCTATGACTTTTCAACTCTCTTTATTTTCTTTTTAAACTAAAGTGGGTCCCACTACTTCCAAAGGACCTGAATATTACATCATTCCCTCCTTAAAAAAAAATTTTGTCCTCGAAATTTGAACTTGTCTTAATCCTCAAATAGATGCGGATATTTGCATCTCACTTCCTCCTCAAGTTCCCAAGTAGCCTCTCTCTCAGTATGATTTTGCCATTGTATTTTCACGTAAGGAATAGTTCGTCGTCGCAATACTTGATCCTTCTTATTGACGATGCGAATAGGGCGCTCCTCATACGTCAAGTTTTCTCTTAATTTCAACGGTGAAAAATCCAGTACATGGTCAGAATTTGGCACATATTTTCGCAACAAGGATACATGGAAGACATTATAAACACTTGAGAGTGCTGGCGGCAAAGCCAATTTGTAAGCAACTTCACCAATCTTTTCCAAGATCAAGAATGGTCCTACGTATCTTGGACTTAACTTCCCACGGGTGTCAAATCTCATTACGCCCTTTGTAGGAGAAACCTTTAGGAATACGTGATCACCCACATTAAATTCTAACTTGCGTCTCTTAAGGTCTGCATAACTTTTCTAACAACTTTGAGCCATTTTGAGACGTTCTCGAACCAACCTAACTTTTTCTTCCGACTGTTGAATGAACTCAGGGCCAAGTAGCCTTTTCTCACCAACATCGTCCCAACAAATAGGACTTCTGCATTTTCAGCCATACAAAGCTTCGAAAGGTGCCATTTTAATGCTAGAATGATAACTGTTGTTATAAGAAAATTCTGCCAAATGTAGATGTTCATCCCAAGAACCACCAAAGTCAATGATACATGATCTCAACATATCCTCTAATGTTTGGATTGTTCTCTCTGACTGCCCATCTGTCTGCGGGTGAAAAGCTGTACTCAAGTTGAGTTTAGTGTCCAACGCTCCTTGCAAACTCTTCCAAAAGTTAGACACGAATCTAGGATCTCTATCAGAAACAATACTTATTGGAACTCCATGAAGCTTCACTATCTCATTAACATATCGCTTTGCCATGTCTTCCATTGAAAGGCCAAATCGATATGCCAAAAAGTGTGCAGACTTAGTTAATCGATCAACAATCACCCATATAGCATTCTTACCACTTGGTGTCCTCGGTAGACCAATCACAAAGTCCATGGTGATATGCTCCCACTTCCATTTAGGTATCTCTAGGGTTTGTAACTGCCCCCCTGGTTTCTGATGCTCAATTTTCACTTGCTGGCAAACTAGACATTGATCAACAAATTCTACTACATCTTTCTTCATGTTGACCCACTAGAAGTTCTCTCTCAAGTCCCTATACATTTTAGTACTTCCCAGATGAATAGAGAATCTAGTACTGTGAGCTTCCTGCAATATCTCCTTTTTCAGTTATGAATCATTAGGAACACATAGACGACCACGAAACCTTAAGGACCCATCTACATGTAAATTGAAATCCACTTGTCTTCCAGCTTCCACACCCTCTCTGAATTTCTAGAATTGAGGATCTTCGTCCTGTTTAACCTTAATCCTGTCAATCAACGTCGGTTGTACTCGAAGGTTAGCTAATTGAGTACCAAGATGATGCACTAATACCTCTAAGTCCAACTTCCTCATATCTTCAAGGATAGGTTTTTGAGAAGTAAGTAAAGTTGCCATATTTCCAAAGGACTTACGACTCAAGGCATCCGCCACCACATTAGCTTTACCTGGATGGTAATTGATAGACAAATCATAATCCTTTAAAAGTTCTAGCCATCTTCTCTGCCTCATATTCAATTCCTTTTGAGTAAAGATGTACTTCAGACTTTTGTGATTGGTAAAAACTTCACATTTTTCACCGTACAAGTAGTGACACCATATCTTCAAGGCAACTACAACCGCCGCTAACTCCAAATCATGAGTGGGGTAGTTCTTCTCATGTGTTTTCAATTGTCTAGAAGCATAGGCAATGACTTTATCACCTTGCATAAGAACACAACCCAACCCTTCTTTAGATGCATCACAATAAATTATGAAACCGCCACTTACTGAAGGTAGAGTTAGTATGGGAGCTGACACTAGATTTCTTTTTAACTCTTGGAAACTATGCTCACATTGATCTAACCATACAAATTTAACTCTCTTTTGAGTTAGACGAGTGAGGGGACCAGCAATCTTTGAGAATCCTTCCACAATTGCCTGTAGTAACCGGCTAGCCTAAGAAAACTCCTCACTTCTGTAACATTAGTAGGGCGATTCCACTTAACAATTGCTTCCACCTTCTTTGGATCCACTAATATGCCATCCCTTGAGATTACATGACCCAAGAATTCTATATGATCAAGCCACAAGTTGCACTCACCAAATTTAGTGAACAGCTTCTTTTCATGCAAAATTTGCAAAACAAACCTCAAATACTGCTCGTGTTCCTCCAAACTCTTTGAATACACTAGTATGTCATCAATGAACACCACAATAAATTTGTCAAGATACTCTTTGAACACCCTATTCATCAAGTCCATGAAAGCAGCTGGTGCATTTGTTAATCCAAAAGGCATGACAAGAAATTCATAATGGCCATACCTTGTTCTAAAAGCAGTTTTTGGCACGTCATCTATTTTTATCTTCAATTGATGGTATCCTGAACGAAAGTCGATTTTGGAAAATACTTAAGCTCCCTGAAGTTGATCAAATAAATCATCAATCCGATGCAAAGGATATTTGTTTTTGACTGTTGCCTTGTTAAGTTCTCGGTAGTCTATGCAAAGTCTCATACTACCATCTTTCTTTTTCACAAATAGAACCGGAGCTCCCCAAGGCGAAACACTAGGCCTAATAAAACCTTTATCTAAAAGCTCTTGAAGTTGCATTTTCAACTCTTTCAATTCAGTAGGTGCCATCCGGTATGGTGCCTTAGAGATCGGTGTGGTGTTGGGTATCAAATCAATGCAAAACTCAATTTCTCTATTAGGAGGCAAACCTGGTAAATCCTCAGGAAACACATTTGGAAACTCTCTAACAACTGGAACATTCTCCAACTTCACTACAACCTTACTTGAGTCTTTTACGCAAGCTAGATAACCCCAACAACCCTTTTTCAAAAGTTTCCTCGCTTGCAAAGCTGAGATCAACCTTGGAAAAGTGTCTTGACAACTTCCCGAAAAAGAAAATTCAGGTTGATTTGGAAGTCTAAATATCACTTTCTTTGAAAAGCAATCAATAGTAGCATGATATGTAGATAACCAATCCATACCTATAATAACGTCAAAGTCTCGAATATTTAACTCCACTAGATCTATAGGCATTTCTACATCATTAATCCATAACACGCATCTCTTGAGCACATGATGAGCAATCAAGAAGTCTCTAGTGGGAGTATCAATATGCAATTCACATTCAAGAAGTGTAGGCAACATATCCAATTTCTTCGCAAATTAGTAGAAATAAAGGAATGCGTAGCACCCGAGTCAAATAACGCATAAGCATATTGCGAGGCAATAAAAATATTACCTGCAACAACTGTGTTGGATGCCTCCGCATCCTCCTTTGTCATTGTAAAAACTTTCCCACTTGTACCTTGTCTTTGTTGGTTCCCTTGGGGCCTATCAATGGAAGGGACATTCCTTCACATAGGACAGTAGTGCGATATGTGCCCTTGCTGTCCGCATGAGTAACATGATCTATTACCAATGGTAGGGTTCCTCCGTGTAGGACAATCTCGCCACATGTGTCCCGCCTTCCACATAAGAAGCACACTCCCAATTTCCGGTGACACTCACCGCTATGATATTTTCCACATGTATTGCAAGGGCCTTGGTTATTCGGATTTCTAAACTGTCCTGGCCAACTGAAACCTCTTCCTTTTCCACTACCACCGATACGATCATCTTGGAAATTCGTGTGCTTAAACCTCTTGGGTTGAGGTACTTCTTGTGTGCCCTATTTCAAATTGCCTTGCTCCACGATGATCGCTCGTTCTAGCACATCCTTATAAGTTGCCAGCATTAAAGGACCAAGCATTGATTTAATTTCAGGTCGGAGTCCTCTGAGGAAATGGTCAGCCTTATATTTCTCATTAGCTACAAACTGCTCTGCAAATTTGCTCATCTCATTGAAACGGACTACATACTCCAAAACTGTAGAGTCACCCTGAGATATATTCACAAAGTCACTCTTCATCTTTGATTGGAAGGACATAGGAAAGAACCGAGCATTGAAAACATTTGTAAAGTCCTCCCACGATATGGTAGCATCTCTACCTCCAAGGGCTGGCCTCATCCCTTCCCACCAGTACTCCGCTCCTCCCTCCAAATATTGGGTGGCAAATCTAACCTTCCGGTCCTCGGGGATCCCTTCAACTCTAAAGATCCCATCAATCTTTTTAATCCATCATTCGGCCATAAGAGGATCAGCTTTCCCATCATAAGTTGGAGGTTTTGCCTTCCTAAATTGGGCAAGGGTGCCTGAACCGGTAGCTCCATCTCCACTTAGATCCCTTGCATGGCGATACTAGTGGATCATCGCTTGCTCAAACTCAGTTGAAGGGGGTGGCTCTTGGTCCTCTTCCCTATTTTCAGGCAAGTCAGGACTCCTATCAAACCGGTCCTCCAGTCTCCTCCTGAAAGCCACACCTTGAGAAGCTTGAGGTGTATCTCTAGTGTCAGGGGTAGCGACTCGCTTGCCTTTGCCGCTCCTACAAAGCGAGGCAAGCGTCTCAGAGTCGGTACGCATGATCACCTGAATCCAAGAGTGAAACTGCACCTTAGTACCTAAAAGACTAATGCACAAAAATCTATCACACAACTCACAACGCCCCATATCTATCTCTAAAAAGATTAAAACTTAAGTTCTGATACCAAAAGATGTCACACCCCAAAACTGCAAGAGAAAGGAATATGACACGGCCGTCCTTCCACACGAAGGACGCAGCCTCAATATAACCAACAACCTGATATCAACATATATATAACTCAAAACCCAAATATATATATATATATATATATATATATATATATATACATATATATCAGATAGACCAACACATTGGCTATACATCAGAGTTTCTATAATCCTCCAAAATAATATTAACAATCAGAACTCAACCAACCCAAAAGATAATAAATACTGAACAAGTTTCTTGCTCAAGTCATACCCAAAAAGAATCAAAAGTTTCCCCCCAACAACGCTCTCGCTTTACTCGCTGCTAACTGAGGAACCTGAAAACATAAAGGGTGAGTGGAATGAGCAACCACCGCTCAATGAGTAGTACATATCTTCTAAGCAGATCGAGCAAGCACTATGCATGGATTGAAAGCAATCCCATAACCTTTAAACTCCCTCAAATATATAAAATACATAATGAATCATATAAGTGTTACCTATATACTCATATGAAAACTTATTTAAACCACCATAACAATACAAGAATCAATGGTCAAGTCCATTGAATAATCTCCATTCAAAATCACACGTCAATGGTCCATCCATTAACTAATCTGTTGCTCAATCTCTTACCATGGTCATGACACAATGCCTTGTGACAAGGCGACCAAGATTCCCCCCTTGGCAAGGTCTCCACCTATAATGCTGGTGGCTCAGCCCAAAAGGATATCCTACCCGGTATACATACCAACATGCCTCTCAATGACTCACAGCAATAATGAGCAAAATAATCATCCTCCAATACCAGAAAGCCAATTCAAAAATCAATATAATAAATCAAGCAAATACCTTTTTGCAACATCGTCATCCACCATTTCTCATCCATTTTTCAAATCATCCACATACTTTTCCATAAATCATTTGTAAGGCACATATAAATATATTTTGCCTTCAAATACTTTGCATAATATGCTTTCCAAACCTTCATAAACAATCAAAAGGTAGTCCATGCCCGATTCGATTTTTATGCAATAATAATGTCATTTCATAATCTCATACTATATATAATCCATATAATTTTCTCAACATGAATTTTACAAATTCAAAGAAGATATAGTACCACTCACCTCGTCGCCTACGATCCAATAAAATGATATTTGAATCGTCAAATTCGCGGTTCAAACAAATAATTGAGGAATGAGTTAAAACCCGATAAAACTCTACCTCAATTATTAAGACAACTAAATCACACCTTAACACTAATAAAATGACCCCTAAGAGCTAACAAAACGTCTAACAAAAGCAATTTATTCAAAGCCGTTCAAAAAGCGAGGCTAGGGTGCAAAACTTGATTATGCCATAACTTTCTCATCCGAACTCCGATTCAAGCAATCTTGTAGTCAAAACGAAGATAATTCCGAGCACTAGAAGACCCATTAGTAGGACAACCCAATTTTGAGCCAAAACCGACAAAATCAGATCTCAAGTAACCGCGTGCGTACTGTTCATCCAGCGGGCAGAAGTTCAAAATTCCGTTTCGGACAAACCACAAGCTCAAATCAAATTCCGTAAAATCTCACGGGTCCATGACGTCCTAAACTACCATTCTTATAAATTTTCTTGGCTCAAAAACTCAAAAATCGGACTTCGCCACTCAATATTCCCAATATTCCGAATTTGAGCCCTAAATTGGAAAAATGCTTCGATTGGAGGAATAAGAGGCACGTGTACTCACCGGGTGTTGCATAAAATAGTCGAGTCGGCTTTACGAGGCTCCCGCGACGCGCACGTGCAAAACCCTCTCCTGCTTTCCCTTTTTTCTTCTCTCTCCTCTCCTCTTTTCTCTATTTTTCTTTTCTCTCCCGACTGGTTCAGTTTTCTGCGAATGAAAATGTAACCGCCACTTATTCTCTCACCTTCTCCTCTAACTTTTCAACTCTGTTTCTTTTCTTTTTAAACTCAAGTGGGTCCCACTACTTCCAAAGGACCTGAATATTACACCCTTCGACCGAGCTCATGGCCGTCGTTTTATAGCCGAGAAGCCCGGTCGACGGAGGTGCTTCGACCGGCGGTCCTCGGCGCCCAGCCGGTCTCTCCCTCGGCTGAACTAGTGTCCCATCCCCTCTTCTCCGTTCGACATTGAAAGCTTCTGCCAAGACGTCTCTTCCGTCCAGGTTCCTCGCCGAATATCGTGCTGCTTCGTTCGGCGGCATTAATGGCGCCCGCAAGACGTCCCCATCAATCGCCGGCTGCGCCTCTCCTCCCGTAGGTCCTCTGTGCGCATGAGTTCGGAAGCAGAGGAGGAAGGAGGAAGAAAAGAGGAAAAAGAAGGAGGAGGAGCCGGGCCAAGGGAGTTAGGGGGCCAAATGGGCCTGGACCCAAGTGGAAGAAAAGAAGTGGGGAAGATAGGCCGGGGCCCGCGTAGACAAGAAGAAAGGAGGAAGAAGAGGGCTGGGCGCGAAAGGCCAGCCCCTGTATGGGCCCCCCCATTTTTTTTACTCGAAAATAAGGGAAAATAAATAGGAAAATCAAACTTAGTAAATGTAAATAATATTAGTACTTAGGTGATGCAAAAATCCTCTTTGTTATGACCAAATTAGTCCCTAATTTTCTAGGCAATTTAAATTTAAACACTTAGTCAAAATTTAGGTGTCAACACTCATGAGGCTACATTGAACACTACGCCAATTATTGCCCAAAAATTCCTTATGAGGAAACTAGGTTACCTTAAGACAAACTTGGAAATATGGCTCATGACTAAAGGCAGAGATGAAAGATTATAGTTCATGTTGGAAGATCTTCTTTGGAGAAATTGACCCATCCCTTGAGGAAGAGGAAGCTGTACTAGAAACACCAATCTATCTTGAAGATATGAACTTGCAACAAGAACACAATGAGATTAATGATTGGGCTCTAGTCATCTACAATTATGTGGAAAAGGGTGTAATGCAAAATGGAGAACTAATGGAGTATGTCACCTCAAATAAGGGGAAAAGAGTACAGAATACTCAAGTGCTAGATACTTCCTAGAAAGAAATGGAGAAAAGTCTGGATTTCATGAAAAATGGCAAGAAACACATCATCAAAACACTTGCAGCCAAAAAATAAAAATTGTTTACGTTGTATGGAAAGTAAGGGTCATCAGGTAATCTATTGGATGAGGAGAATCTACTGGATACGCTAGTGAAGTTGTGGGAAGGGGTAAACGAAAGGGCTTTGGTGGTTAGCCCAAATAAGCCACCAGAGTATACATGAAGCTATTGAGCTGAAACTGTCAAGAGTTGGGCAATCCCTTGATAGTCCAACATCTTCGAGCCTTAGTGGCTTGGGATAGGCCCAACTTAGTTTTCCTTATGAAAACTAAGAATAAAGAAAGTCTTGTGGATTGTGTGAGGTTTCGCCTAAAGTTTAAATGTTCAGCTAGTATTAATCTGATTGGAATTGGGGGCGGACTTGCTTTATTATGGGATGAGGGGGTTAAGTTAGAGGTGGAATCAAGCACAAGGGAGATGTTTGATGTCAAATGCAAGAACTTAAATAGTGGAAATATGATGAAGATTTCCTTTATTTATGCTCTAACAAATTATCAAGAGAGGTCAAATCTTTGGCAAACCATATGTTCTAGAAATGCTCATAACAATGTTCCTTAACATGCATAGAAGATTTTAATGAAGTATTATATCAGTGGGAAAAGGTTGGAAGGCATGAAGTGGATCGGTATAGAAGGGTGGCTTTTTGAGATTTCGTTAATTCGTGTTCTTTGCTAGATATTGAAAGTAAGGGGTGTGCTTTCACATGGTCTAACAATTGAGAAGGGGCTGATCTTGTCAAAAGAGACTCGATAGGGCATTGTGTAATCTACAATGGAGGGTTTTGTTTCCGAATGTGGAGGGCTATGCACTACTAGCAATTAGGTCAGATCATAGTCCTATTCTTCCATCTTTAGACTCAACTAGGGTGAAGAGAAAGAAGATATTCAGATTTAAAGCTCTCTGGGCTGAACATTTAGATTGTAAGGAAGTGGTCAAAAAAGCTTGGCAGGTTGAGAAGGGAAATCAATTGGATACCATCGATAAAACAAAAAAGGTGGTGGCTGAATTAGGGCGATAGAGTAAGGATAAATTTAAAAATGTAGCCAATGTTATTGAACAACTCAGGGAGAAACTAACAGAAGTTACTAATAGGGCAGAAGAGGCTTCGAATATGGAGGAATAACAACAAATTGTGGAGCAAATTGAAGGCCTTTGGAGGCAAGAGGAAATGTATTGGGGCATGAGATCTATAATTGATTGGATGAAATGGGGGATAAAAATCCTAAATACTTTCATGCGACAACCATTTAGAGAAGACAACGAAATGGGATCTCTATGCTTCGTATTGATGATAACACACGGAGTATGGACCCGACTATCCTAAAGCACCACATCACAAACTTTTACCAATCATTATACACAACGGAGGGGAGTAGAGATTATTAGCCTATCTTAGACCATTATCCACAAGTGGTCGTGAACCAAGAGTTGGTTCATACAATTCAATCAACCTTTCACGTTCAGATCGCGGCCGTGTGCAAGTGAAGAATAATTGGACTCACTTGGTTCAGGCGGGAGATGCCAAGAACCATGTGCTGATGAGACCACCTTTCGAGTTGACTATTCAGCAATGAAAGAACTTTTTTTTGTTTTGGCCAGCCGAATTCGCAGCGTTTCGGAACATCCAGGGGACAGCACATCACATGAATCGCATTTCAATATTCTATTAAGTCTAACATGAAGAACAGTTATGGCATATCACCCCCTCAATCTGCTAAAAAGATGGTAATACAAAAAATAATAGGAAGAGGCGGTTTGAGGTGGGAAGACGGTGGGGTTACTTACCATCTTGCCATCGCCCATGAGAACCGGGTCATCGCAGAGGCTGAAGTAGAGCTCCTTCAGCGACGAAACGCTCCGTGAGACCATCTGGCAGCAGTCCGTCGGCAAAAACGAGGCCCAGACTGCATCGGAATCACATGCCGACTTGAAATTTGGCGACACGGACGCAAGCCTGCACGCATCGGCAGGGCTTGTGAGGGAGACGACGCTTGCGATGCACCCTTCGGGCAGTGCAGAGAAGTCAGGACCGTCTCGACCCTTTGCTTCTTCGGTCACCGCCATTGGAAGAGCTCCAAGAAATGGGTGTGGCTAAAACGGCTTAAAGGTGATGCCTTTCGAAGAGACGGCTGTGATTCAGAGCGTGATACGTTGTGTTTATATAAGGAGAGAGAGAGGATAGACATCAACGGACGGTGAAGTCTCTGAATCAGCACACGCCAGAAACGGACACACTCAAAGTGGGAAAGACGGAGGAAATAGGAAAAAAATTAAAGAAAGAAAGAAATAAATATATTGGAATTTGCATGGATGTCCTTCTAAATGAAGGTTGGCCCAGATTTTGCGCTGTGCGCAATGCAAATCATTTCTTATCATATGAGTAAATCAAAGGGTAACTCCACACTTCAATGGGCTTAAAACAACGAACGAAATTCTTGGGGCCTATTAATGACAGTGCCTCATTAATGAGTGTCTTTTTGATAAAAAATGAGCGTTTAGGTACTAAGTAAATATGATAATAAAATGTTTTGATTGCATATAACTTGAGAGCCGCGGAGCATTGCAAATTGAAATATTTCCATAACTTGGGTTTTTTTATAAGTACTCTTGAAACACTCGTTAACGAAAATTTTCACCGATGATGGGAATGTTAAATTGATTTATAAGATATTATGCAGATATTCAAAATGTGCCCCCACTTTTACATAGCCATATTAATTTATATCCTCAGCTTTGAAGATTTGTAGTCTACATCTCCAAGCGAAAACCTTAAAATAAAAAGGATAATTTAAACTTGAAAAAAAAGTTTGTCATTCGACCAAATAAATAAATAAAAAAGCAATAGTGTAAAGATTCAAATCCTAGTCATTATGTTTTCTTTGTCATGATTATCTCGTTGAGGCGACCACATCTATATTTTATCTTGCCCATACGGAAAGACCAATTTATATGCGAAAGAGTGTTTTAAGTCTTGTATGCTATCACTAAAGGATCGACTTACACATAAGGGGGAGTGTTAAGCCGATATACTATCAATATATTGTTCATGCATCTCTTATCATTACATTTAAAAACCTGATTCGACATAAATATATAAAAGAGATCTCCCTATATTACATCCAAAATACTTAGCCCAAAAGCTTCAAGCTAGGTGAGGAGGGTCTCCGAATCAGCACACGCCAGGAAGGGAAACCCTAATAGTGGAAAAAACAGATGAAATAGGAAAAAAATTACAAAAAGGATAAATATATATCTGATTTTAAATTAATATGCTTTTAAATAAAAGTTGACCAAGATTATATTCCATGTGGAGAAAATAAAATTTCTTCTAAGAGAAGTATACCAAAGGGTAATTCTAGTCTTCAACAGGCTAAAAAAAATGAATAAAATATTTAGGTCTTTGTTAGTGAGTGTCCAAGGCAATGATTAAATATACTTGATACTAAAATATTTTGATTATTTTATGCATTAATTACACATAATTGTAGAAAGACAGATTAATGCAGATTACTATTTTCCTTAAATAGATTTTTAAACAAGCACCTCATGGAGCTCATCAACAAATTTTTTACTAACGATAAGAATGTTAAATTGATTACTAAAAATTCCTTGGAAATAACCACAATGTGCTCACACTTTTACACAATCATATCAATTTGCTTTGAAGATATGCAATCGCATCTCCAGACAAAAACTTGAGATTGAGTAGCCCCGTGCAAGTAAATCCTTTAGTGCACTACAATAGCAGGGAAGTGGAACTATGACCAAGTTATTAGAAGGTATTTCTTCGGCAGTAGATGTGATGCTGTTGATGGTGGGTTATATCCCCCACATCTGAGATGCCACACAATGAGTTCTATAGGGAGGTAGATCGAAAGGTCAGGAAGGACTGCCATTGAGTTTGAGGGTCATTGTAGGTAACCTTTCACTTTTGACATTGTGTATAATAAGTTAAGCTACTTGTTGCCAATTTATGGATGTTAACAGTAGCTTATGTGATTAAACTGATGTAATAGGATCAGTATTAAGGTTGAGAGGGGGGATAGATCCATGGCTTTGGAATAACTGAGATTTGGCATGCACACGGTTGCCACTTTTGTACGCAAAGGACCAACCACTATGTTGATGAAAACACCAAGTGCGACGGTGTCGTGGTTGATTTGAAGACTATGAGTTCCATCAAATCCAAATGCCACTCATCCAGCAATATACGCAGCAGTAAACTTGTGGAGTTGGACTGTTGACAGTGGTAGTGCTACCGTTTTCAATGATATAGCAAGTCTAAAGTGTCTGGCATTGCTATGGAACAAGGTTATGTGCTCTTGTGTTTATGCATCCTCTACTGAAATACGACCACCTTTCATTTTGTTAGTATACTTGAAATGTTCACTAAGATCAATCTAAAGAGAATAATTTCTCCCTTAATCCTTTGAATGGTTTACATAATTGGCAGCCATAAATGGCTTAAGAACGGTAGTCTTAGATTTGAACTTGACTAGCACTATGCCTTCTGGTTTCCAACATACAATGAAAAACTATAAGAAAACTAGGAACTTAATAGGGAGAAGGAGAAGCAAGTAGAGTTTTCATGGTTGAACTTGACTGGCAGACGAAAATCATGTCCAAGACAATTCACCAATCCTAGAAGAGACGTGCAAGTGTCACAGTTTGTGAATCCTCCCATACTAGTGACACTTGTAAGTAATGCATAGGGTTATCGAGTAAAGAGTAAGTGATTTAGATGGGATGAATACAATTGTTCCGTGGGAGTGGCATCAGAACGGTTGATGCTAAAAGTTTTAGAATTAAATGATTATAGTATTTATGAGCTTTAAATGCAGGGTTGGCCTCCTGTGCACAAACTGGTCAGGAGTTGATGTCGCTCTCTTGATGAGGTCATGGCAAGTCAAAACCAATTATCATGCTTAAAGTAATCTACTATCATGCAAAGCTAGGCGTGGTATGATCTTGCATGAGAAAGCTATTCGCCGTATTATTCTCTGAAACAGCTAATGAATGAAGGCTGGCCTAGCTAATTTCGCTTGCTAGGCGCTGTACAAGTCATTTTGTGGCCAAGGAACTGTCAAGCCGTGACAAATATGATATCAAAGTAGGAATCTCTTCAATAAGTGGGTCAAATTGGAGCAACCTTATGGTTTACCCGGTCCTACAAGGGCGGAGAGTAAATTGCTTAGGCAAAAGGTGTCACGACCCGACCCTCGAGTCTGTGACAACCCCTGTTCTCTTGCGGTCATTTGATTTGCAACTCCCCAAGATCCATCGCCGACCGTTATTTTTATCTTTTGATTAAACACATGCGAAAGCGAATCACAATCCCCAGTCAATTACAAAAGCTGGGATAATAGGAAAACCCAACAAGAACATATTCCAAAGTACTGTTTTATTAACTTACTGATTAACCCTAGGAAGTTTACAAGTACAAGCCCTTATCACGGGCATCTTCCTATCGAGCCAATGAAATCAACAAGTTGTGGTTAATCTACTCCCTTCAAAAACGGCTACAAGCTGTAACACGTGTCGATCCTCCATCCTACCAACCTAAAAATGGTTATTCAATAACCAGCGAGATAAAATCTCAATAAGTCAAAATCCTAAGCTTCAGTTAGGAGACCTACTCATCTCGAGTGTGCCCTAAACGTGTAATCTTTCTATTGCTAGCAATTCAACAATAGAAGAACACCCATTCAACCATTATCAGACACATGATTAGGCCAAGGCTCATATGTAATTATTAACAATTAACAATTGCAATCACAGGCATCCTTACCTCACTTTTGGCACATGCAACATGAATGATATAGTTTATTATATGCCCACCTCAATGTAGCAATTATATCAAATAATCATAACACCTTTCAAGTTATCTCATGCACCATGCCCTCGTTCGTGTTCCATTTATTAACAACACTTTGGGGGAATTTCCTTCCAACACACAAGTTGACAGTCTACCGGCATAACCGGGCATCGTTCCACCCCATTGGGCATGGATATGTCTGGCATCTAGAAGGCATTCACAAGGAGCATAGATCCGACCTCTACCGCGACTCGCATCCGAACCCTTGCTAGGCATTTTGATAATATGAACTTCGTCCACCATAGATCCCCAACTAGGTGATGGGCTCTTATGTGACCACACAAGCACGCTAATTAATCATACTCATTTTATTATCTTGTAGGGTAGTCAATGCAAACATGATTCGTGCTTGTATATGTTAATTCACCACAATTTCTACATGTAATGCGATAATATTTTCACACGTGGTCATGCAAATACAAATGCATTTCACACGTAGTCATACAAAAATGCTGAATACATTAACCTTAATTTACAATCACAGTTCATGAATTTACTCCACCGAGTATATATTAAACAAAAGCATCAAAGATAGCAGGCATATATGTATTTGATATATAATTTACAAGAGGAAAGTACAAACAATAATCCACCTGAAATTAATTGATACTAACACAATTAATAAATCAAGTGCTTCCGAAAGTAATACTTTACTCCAAAAATATTCCATTAATAATTTTCCAACAATCAATATTCAACATCCAAGAATAATTAATCATCCATAACTAATTAATCAATTATTCTCCAAATAAATAAATAAATAAATAAATAATATCCAAAAATAATAAAAATCAATTTCCAAATTAATAATTAATTAATTAATTCCGAAATTAATAAATTATTATTATTTTATTCCAAAAAAATAATAATATTTATTAATACTAACCATGGTTACTATTCTAACCCAACTACGATTAATTAACCCAACCACGGTTAACTAATCCAACCAAGGTTACTTTAATCTAACCTCAATTACTTTAACCAACTACAGTTATTTTAATCTAACCGCAGCTACTTTATTCTAATCATGATTAACACTAAGCAAGCTTAATCAATAATATTAAAACACTAATAATCAGCATTAACCAAGCTTAATATTAAACTAATCACCCCTAATGGAGTTTAACACCCTAAGCAAGGTTTAGGAAATCAACTCACGGTTTAGCGATTCTGACGACATAAGTGTAACGGCGGCAATGAAGGGAACGCCCGGGAACCTCCAGCGCATTAAGATGAGGCACCATGGGGCCAGATCTCAGCCGAGGGCGGTTGTCCACGCAGCGAGAAGTTGAGAAATGGAGGAACTAGCCGTTGTGGCAGCACGGGGTTGGCTGGTGGGCAGTCTGACAACTTTGGATGGCGGCCAACAGCTCCAGCAACCAAGTGGGAGGCTTCGGCGACGGCTAGACAGGAGCAAAGAGGGAGAAGGAGAGGCGGTGCAGTAGCTGGTTCGTGGGGGTGGCCACTGGCTAAGGTGGCTTCGGTGAAATCTGGGCGGACGGCGAGTAGCCGCTAGGCGACCGACGACCGAACAAAGGCAGGGGGTGGCAGCAAGGGTAGCCAATCGATGAGGGTTAGCCAGCTCAGGCCAAACAGAAGCTGAGAGAATCGGAGGAAAGGGAAAACGACCAACTAACTCGGCAACTAGGCAGGGGATGGTGAGAGGTGGTTGAGCTCGGTGGCTGAGCGCTAGCGGTCGGCGGAACGACTCCTGGCAGTGACAAATGAAGCTGAGGAGGAGAAGAGCGGTGCAGTTGGCTCGCAAGGTCGACGGACGACGAGACTAGTGGACCGGCGATAAGCTGGTAGGACGGCGGAGCTGTGGCGGTGGTGGGTGGTGGTTGCCAACAACAACAACAACAAAAGAAAGGGCAACAGCAGCAAGTCAATGTCGGCCGAAAGAGGAGAAGAAGAAGAAGAAAGGAAGAAGGAGCTGCAGGGGGGCTGAACATGAGGGGGAAGCTACGTGGAAGAGAGAGAGAGAGAGAGAGAGAGAGAGAGAGAGAGGGGCACATGGGGTGTCAGTGGGAAAAAGAAGAAGGAGAGAAGAAGAGAGTTTACAAGTTAAAGGGGAAAAGAGAGAAAAGGTGGGCAAGTGGGGATAGGGCTGCAGAAAAGGGAAACGTGGGGGAAAAGATAGAGAAAAGGGGAGGGAAACGTGCGAGAAGGTGAGAGGAAGAAAGGAAAAAGAAAAAGAAAAAGAAAAGAGAACAAGACAAAAATCCTAAACAAGCTTCTAAAATGGGCAATTTGGTCTTGTTACCCCTGAAGCACAAACTTCCAAATATTTGGCTCCAAAACTTGGCCTATTGAATCATTTTCCAATAATTTCAGGCTTACTGATAAATTTGAGAATCAATGAGATGGCATCCAATATTTTATTCTCGACATCCTTAAAAGTTCAATACCCAATACCGGATTGAAATGTGTGGTTAAAATCAATCAATCATGACTTTAGTACAACCTAACTTTCGGGCGGCGTTTAGGGGTTCTTATGTATTTGACCCGTGGTTGATAGCTTTTCAATTCACGATCGTGCATTCAAATCAGGACGACCCTCGATTGTCATATAATCATGAGGGGTTAATTGCTCACACTGAATACAAGGTCAAAAGGAAATTGGTTTAATGCCGTTCGCAATTAATATCGAAATCGTGCAGAATCACCCGCAATTCGACCTTGTACTTTTGCCGAATTGATTTATTTCTGTTCAATAATTGGCTGCAATAATGTAATATTATTCCTCTTTGTTCCTTACCATAAAAGGTACTGGATCCAAAACTCTTAAGCTTGAGTTGCAAACTTGTGACAGATATGCTATCCCACACACGGCCCTCCTAGCCTTAACAGGGACTGCCTGTTAGTCACCAAGTTTCTTCTCATACTCTGAGTTCGGACCACAGTAAATTCTAAAATATCGGAGATTCTGATGCACAGGATCCCCTAAGGGCAAGTGCAGAGCATACTCCAGGATTTTTCTGAATCATCAAAGTTTGCTCAGAACTATCGTTCTGTACTAGAAGAGAATGGGAGTGTTTAGAAGATCATGTTGGAAGAGTACACAACACACTTCTTATTTCACTCTCTGATTTTTACAATGGGAACTCCTTGCTCTTATATAGGCAAAGGAGGATACAACAGACAAGAGCAGGCAGACTGGTCATGCTTAGGACATAATTGAGCAAACTTAGCCACTTATGGGCTACACACATAGGGAGTCCTAAGGAAATCCCGTGACAGGCTGTGAACAGTAGTTTTTCGCCTGTTGCTACAAAAAAAACAGACGAATGAACAAAGTGAAAACAGATCGGGGTGAACAAAGTGAATGCGGTATGCTACGCACGGTGTACAAAGTGTTTTCAGGACGGCTTTTTTTTTTGTAAACGTCTCTTCCGTCTCTAGCATTGTAGTGGTCATAGTCCGAATCATCAGAGCTATGATGAGCCAACTGTTCTCTGTTGAAAGCCTCTTATGCATCTGGACTGGAGCTTCCGTCTTTTTCTCTTTTGAAAGCTCGGATGAGATTCTCGATTTCTTCTGCCGACAGATCTGGTGGACGAGAGGAGCTAGCACCGAAAGAGCCGGAAAATGGGGCGTAATTTGGGGTGTCTCCCCAAGGGTCTTGTGCAAGTGGCCCTCCCCATGGGTCATAGGAGGTGGAAGAGGAGTCTGGATTGTTTTGCCGAAAGGTATGAAGAGCTTCTTGGATTTGTTCTCTCGTGGAATCTCAAGCTTCAAGATGGTCCCAAGAGACAGGGACATGTGCAGATGGCCATGCTTCTAGTGGGATGGTACGATTTTCCTAGCATAGAATTCTCTGGAGTTCTCGTGACGCTAGCCTGTTCGTGGTGATTGAGTATGGTAGTGTCCGGTAGACTCGAGCAAATTCTTGAAAAACTTGAGGTCTGTAACTTGAAATTCCTACAGCAGAAGGTTTGTCAGAAATCCAACCACATGGATGGGAAAATGTCCATGGTCGGTGGAATAAGATGATAGTGTGTCTTTCTGGTTCAGGTCTTCCTTGGCTATTTTGGACTTTGAAGAGTTTTCTCCAATATTGAAGTGGTTTATACCATGCAAAAATCTCCAAGAGATGTTTCTGATTATGAAGTTGACCTTGGCCATCTTTGTAAATAACCTGCAAAATTTTGTCAGTGGGAAATTCAATGGCGATAGTGTACAGGTTAAACATGTACCAAAATAACCATTTGAGATCTTCTGGGAATTCTTCATCGAGAGACCATTTGAGAGGGTGAATGAATGGATATGTTGGATGAAGTCCATCTGGTTTGAGCATTAATCCTCCATGTTCACGGAAAATTCAAAAGTGATACTCCCACATTAGTTCTGGGAGTCTCTCTTTCAGAATATTGTGGTGGATTGCTTCAGGAACATCAGGAGGGTATTTGAGGCTGGGCCAACCTCCTGGAATCTTGTCCGTTCGATATGTGTCCTGGAAAGGCTCCTTCTTGACATACATATTGATGGTTTCTGATGGTTTTTTGGGACGGGACAAGAAATCAGCAAGAACATTTTTAGTTCCTGAAATGTGTTTGACTTCAAAGGAGTATTTAGAAAACCATTCAGCCCATCGGAGTAGTTGTGGATGGGGAACCTGCTTTTGTTTGAACTTAAGCATCTGAGGGAATGAGGACATATCCATTTCAACAAGAAAATGGTGGCCAATAAGGTGGAATTCAAACTTCTTGATGCCATACTTGACTGCAAGGATCTCCTTAAAAGTGGAATGATAATGGATTTCCACTTGGGAAAATCGACCACTTTTGTAGGCACAGATATGCCTGGTTCCATTAATTTCTTCGAAAAGAATGGCTGCCCAATATTTGTCACTGGCATCGGTTTGGAGAATCCTTTTGCCAGTAGATGGAATCTTTAAGGGGGGAAGGTTTTGCAAAAGCTGCTTGAGTTGGGAAAGAGCATGGGTTTGTTTGGGTTCCCATGGTGGAGGGTTTTTCTTGAGCATTCGCTGAAGAGGTCACAGATGTATGGAAATATGGGGAACAAAATCTCTTAAATAGTTGACAATGCTGAGAAATTGCTGAACTTGTTTAGGACTAAGGTCTTTTTCCGGAAATTTCTGAAGTTCATCAGCAATATGGGGTTCAGGGCAATAAGTTCCATCTTTGAGACGTATACCAAGGAATTCGATTTCCTTTTGAGCAATAATCATTTTTTTCTGAGAAAGCATAATGCCATGCTTTTTGACAATATCAGCAAAATGTGTCAAAAGTTGACAGTGAGATTGCTCATCGTAGCTGAACAGAAGGATGTCATCAATATAAATCTGGGAGTTTTGGAGAATGGGTTCGAAGATTTTACACATAGCTTTTTGGAACAGTGAAGATGCGGTTTTAAGGCCAAAAGGGACAACTGTCCATTGGAAGTGTTGGTTTGGGATACAGAACCCGGTTTTGGGTCTGTCTGCTGGATCAATACCTAGTTGCCAAAATCCCGCTTTAAGATCGAATTTTGAATAGATCTTTACTTGGGCAAGGCTTAGGAAGAGGGAATTTCGATGGGGCAGTGGAAATTTATCATCTTGGAGAAACTGATTCAGAGGTTGGTAGTTAATTACTAACCTCATTTTTCCGCGGTTCTGCTCGGCCCGTTTGTTGACATAGAATGCTTCACATGCCCATTGGGAATCAGAAGGTTCAATGAGACCTTGTGCTAGTAATTCTGTGCATTCTTGTTGGGCAAGTGCAAGATGTTCAGGGCTCATTCCGGAGTGACTAGCTTTTGTGGGATTAATGTCTTCATTCTTTTTGAAAGGAAGTCGGACATAAAAAGAAGGATTTTTCCACAAGGGTCTGGTGCAGGTTTGGGAAAATTGGGAGTGTGTTTCAGCACAAGAGGAAAGTAGACTCTGGATGATTGGATCTAAAATGGCTGGTTGAAGGGCATAGAATCGTTTAATGTCTACAAATTCCCTGAATTGATTTTTGAAACGAAGGCCATGAGAAAGAATTCTGAGCTTAGGGAGTTGGGTCAGGATGTCTCATCCAATGATAATATCTTTATCTGGAGACTGAGAACCAAGAACTTTGGTGGTTATGGAACACTGAGGAAAGAACTGGATAGTAATGGGTTTACTACGATACTTGGTGGCAAAAGTGTCACCAGAAGCAGAGTTGAAATACCTGGTATAGGGTTTCCAAAATTCTTCTGGAAGGATCTTTGTGTCCAGAATGGAAGAGCTTGCTCCAGTATCGATGAGTGCTACCAAAAGAATTGGTTTATGGTATTTGGACAGGAGAATGTGGACAGGGACATACGGATGGTGGATAGGTTCATTGAGTTCAATTTCTGCAGGTGAATCAGGGAAGAAGGTGAAGACATCATTTTCTCGAGTCGAACACGAATCGAGCTATATGTCCGGATCGCACGAGAGTATTTTCGATGGTTGGTCGTCTAGAGAGAAGACGGACTCAATATCCGAATCATCGAGTTGGATGCCGGTGCTTTTGGCAATCTTGTCTATCAAATGGCTTCCTCGCTTGCTTGCCTTTGGACAATTTTTGGCAAAATGTCCTTTCTTGTTGCGACATAACACCATCTTTATTGCGCTTCTTAGAAAAACGATGGTGGCTTTTCGCAAAATTTCCACTTACCTTTGCTTTTCCCTTTGCGTGTCTTTTTGAAGGAAAGCCGTTTGAAATGTCTTTTCTTTTTGCATCCCGTACAAGAAGGATCAGAACAGTCCTTGGGACATTTTATCTCGAGACCGGGTTTGAAGCATGCCTTATCAAGATGCCTGTTTTCTTTGAGAAAGCTTCGGAAAGCTTCTCTTCGAAGGCAAAGTTCTTCTATGGCGATGTGAACGGCCTGCTGGATCTCACCAAGAGTGGCTTCGTGATGCTTTTAAATCTTTGTTGGAGAGTTTTTCTGCAGCTTGGCTAAGTTCTTTTGGAATAGATGCCAAGAAAATAGGCTTGAGATTCCAATCGGCACCAAGTAAATAAAATAACTTGATCATAGCTTGGAAGTGCCGGTCGAGGTCTTTGCGCCTTAGTGAGCAACATTTTCGGTCAAAGAACTCCTTTCTTTTGAGTTCTTTGGAATATTCGGGCTTGCCAACAAAATACATATGAATTATCTGGATAGCATTATCCAGTGGTTGAGTCAAGAAATACATCTAGTCCTGTTCTGAAGCAGTATGCCACCAATCTTTAAGGGCCCCTGTAAAACGGCTGGTGAATTCTAAAAGAATATCATAAGTGCTGAGCTTAGAAATATGCCTGGCGGTGAGCCAAGCATGAAATTCTTGGAGCCTATCAGGCCATTTGAAATATGGAATGTCATCAGTGAAGTAAATTTTGGATGATGAGGCATGTAAGGGCGGGTGGCATCGGGTTGTTCTGGTGATGGATTTCGGGTTCAGAGAATATTTCTTCGTCTTTGACGCTATCGGCCATGAAAAAGGTATCGTCCGAAAGGGGTGACCCGATTAACACATCGGAATCATCAAATCCAGATGATGACTCAATTTGGTCTGTAGCCGAAGGCCTGATAACATCAATGGAAGGAATCTGGCAGCGAAGGAAATTCTCAAGTGGATTGGAAATGGTCGGGGTGGCCGGTTGTTCGCTGGAGGGTGGTCATGCGGAGGAGGATGTTCGGGTGTGCTGGAGAAGGTGGTGAAGACTACGTAGGAGGAGGGGATTTCTTTTGCTTTAGTTTAAGCTTGCGAAGGTTTTCGCGAAGGGTCGAAAATTATTCGAGGAGGAGGGCGGGCGAGCTTAAAACGGCAAAAGAGGATGATGAGCCAAATGATGATTCTGGCTTTTGTGGTATGGGAGAAGAGGTGAAAAAGGGTGGATCAGTTGGAATAAATGACTGCTGACCTTTGAGAATTTGAATCTGTTTTTTGAGCTTCTCAATTTCTAGTCTCTGATCTTCCAAATAGTGACTAGGGGGTGTTTGCTTGGTTTCTAGCAAATGAAGCCTTTTTTGGAAGTCTTTCAGCATGCGGTAAGATAAATCAGTGGTCTTGTCTACACGTTCAAGACGTGTAGCAACAGTGCCAATGAGCTCATTTTGAACGAGGGCATTTTCAGTTTGCCAATTAAAAACAGTTTCGGCAGCAGAAGGCTGTTTACGCTGTCCTTGTGCATCAAGGCCAGTGGGGTTTGGTATCTTAGGAGAGTGTTGATACCTTTGGTGTGGGTCTGAGAATTTTTCCAATGGAGGAAATTTCCGAGTGCGGGTACTAGTGCCAAATGATTCTGTGGTCTCGAGTGGAGGAAAATCATCAGGATGAAACATACATATACTAGGTAGGACAGGAGGTGGGACAAGTGTAGGTGCACAAGTGCTTGGTCGAGGCAAGTTCAAGGGACATGAAGGATTCTTTTTTACCCATTTCTGGATTGGTTTATAGAAAGGGGAAGTAATCATAGGTCTAGCTGGTGGTGATGGAGAGGAGGGGGTTGGCTTACAAGGTGGTGGAGGTGAAGTTAATACAGGGGAGCGAGGTGGTCCATAAGAGACAATGAACTGGTATTTACCTCCATCTTCTCCAAGTGGTCCAACAGTAGGATCTCCATCAAGATACCTTTGATAAAGGGTATCTCTCTTTTTCTTATTAAAGATCTCACAGGACACTGTTTCTGGGATCCTGATTGTGCTTGTTCTTCATGCACAAAATCTGAAGAAGAAAATGATCAACCCTCTTCTAAAAAGAATAAGAAAAAGAGAGATACCCTTTATCAAAGGTATCTTGATGGAGATCCTACTGTTGGACCACTTGGAGAAGATGGAGGTAAATACCGCTTCATTGTCTCTTATGGACCACCTCGCTCCCCTGTATTAACTTCACCTCCACCACCTTGTAAGCCAACCCCCTCCTCTCCATCACCACCAGCTAGACCTATGATTACTTTCCCTTTCTATAAACCAATCCGAGAAATGGGTAAAAAAGAATCCTTCATGTCCCTTGAACTTGCCTCGACCAAGCACTTGTGCACCTACACTTGTCCCACCTCCCGTCCTACCCAAGATATGTATGTTTCATCCTGATGATTTTCCTCCACTCGAGACCACATAATCATTTGGCACTAGTACCCGCACTCGGAAATTTCCTCCATTGGAAAAATTCTCAGACCCACACCAAAGGTATCAACACTCTCCTAAGATACCAAACCCCACTGGCATTGATGCACAAGGACAACGAAAGCAGCCTTCTGCTGCCGAAACTGTTTTAAATTGGCAAACTGAAAATGCCCTCGTTCAAAATGAGCTCATTGGCACTGTTGCTACACGTCTTGAACGTGTAGACAAGACCACCGATTTATCTTACCGCATGCCGAAAGACTTCCAAAAAGGCTTCATTTGCTAGAAACCAAGCAAACACCCCCTAGTCACTATTTGGAAGATCAGAGACTAGAAATTGAGAAGCTCAAAAAACAGATTCAAATTCTCAAAGGTCAGCAGTCATTTATTCCAACTGATCCACCCTTTTTCACCTCTTCTCCCCATACCACAAAAGCCGAATCATCATTTGGCTCATCATCCTCTTTTGCTGCTGTTTTAAGCTCAGCCGCCCCTCCTCCTCAGAATAATTTTCTGACCCTTCGCGAAAACCTTCGCAAGCTTAAACTAAAGCAAAAGAAATCCCCTCCTCCTACAGAGTCTTCACCACCTTCTCCAGGCACACCCGAACATCCTCCTCCAGATGACCACCCTCCAGGCGAACAACCGGCCACCCTGACCATTTCCAATCCACTTGAGAATTTCCTTCGCCGCGATTCCTTCCATTGATGTTATCAGCCTTCGGCTACACTGAGACAAATTGAGTCATCATCTGGATTTGATGATTCCGATGTGTTAATCGGGTCACCCCTTTCGACGATACCTTTTTCATGGCCGATAGCGTCAAAGACGAAGAAATATTCTCTCGAACCCGAAATCCATCACCAGAACAACCCGATGCCACCCAGTCCTTTACAGCCTCATCATCCAAAATTTACTTCACTCTGGATGACATTCCATATTTCAAATGGCCTGATAGGCTCCAAGAATTTCATGCTTGGCTCATCGCCAGGCATATTTCTGAGCCCAGCACTTATGATATTCTTTTAGAATTCACCAGCCGTTTTGCAGGGGCCCTTAAAGATTGGTGGCATACCGAGCAACAGACCGATGTATTTCTTGACTCAACCACCGGATAATGCTATCCAGATAATTCATATGTATTTTGTTGGCAAGCCCGAAGATTCCAAAGAACTCAAAAGAAAGGAGTTCTTTGACCGAAAATGTTGCTCACTAAGGCGCAAAGACCTCGACCGGCACTTCCAAGCTATGATCAAGTTATTTTATTTACTTGGTGCCGATTGGAATCTCAAGCCTATTTTCTTGGCATCTATTCCAAAAGAACTTAGCCAAGCTGCAGAAAAAACTCTCCAACAAAGACAGAAAAGCATCACAGAAGCCACTCTTGGTGAGATCCAGCAGGCCGTTCACATCGCCATAGAAGAACTTTGCCTTCGAAGAGAAGCTTTCCGAAGCTTTCTCAAAGAAAACAGGCATCTTGTTAAGGCATGCTTCAAACCCGGTCTCAAGATAAAATGTCCCAAGGATTATTCTGATCCTTCTTGTACGGGATGCAAAAAGAAAAGACATTTCAAACGGCTTTCCTTCAAAAAGACACGCAAAGGGAAAAGCAAAGGTAAGTGGAAATTTTTGCGAAAAAGCCACCATCGTTTTTCTAAGAAGCGCAATAAAGACAGGTGTTATGTCTGCAACAAGAAAAGACATTTTGCCAAAAATTGTCCAAAGGCAAGCAAGCGAGGAAGCCATTTGATAGACAAGATTGCCAAAAGCACCGGCATCCAACTCGATGATTCGGATATTGAGTCCGTCTTCTCTCTAGACGACCAACCATCTGAAAATACCCTCTGTGCGATCCAGACATATAGCTCAGATTTAGGTTCTGACTCAGAAAATGATGTCTTCACCTTCTTCCCTGATTCACCTGCAGAAATTGAACTCAATGAACCTATCCACCATCCGTATGTCCCTGTCCACATTCTCCTGTCCAAATACCATAAACCAATTCTTTTGGTAGCACTCATCGATACTTTGGAGCAAGCTCTTCCATTCTGACACAAAGATCCTTCCGTAAGAATTTTGGAAACCCTATACCAGGTATTTCAACTCGCTTCCTCCGTGACACTTTTGCCACCAAGTATCGTAGTAAACCCATTACTATCCAGTTCTTTCCTCGTGTTCCATAACCACCAAAGTTCTTGGTTCTCGCTCCGATAAAGATATTATCATTGGATGGGACATCCTGACCCAACTCCCTAAGCTCAGAATTCTTTCTCATGGCCTTCGTTTCAAAAATCAATTCAGGGAATTTGTAGACATTAAACGATTCTATGCCCTTCAACCAGCCATTTTAGATCCAATCATCCAGAGTCTACTTTCCTCTTGTGCTGAAACACACTCCCAATTTTCCCAAATCCTTGATTAAATTCACTAGTCGTACGCGTATTGATTCTTAATTGCCTTGTCAAACAATTAGTTAACTCATGAGAGGCCAACTCAGAGTAAATGTAACTAACAGCGCATTGATAAAATAACCATTTCATCTATCCTGGAATGGGTCGAAATTCAAGATGTTACAAGAGGTGCTGAGACAAAGCTCAGCTCTCAACTAGCTTCTAGGATGGCAATGGGGGCACAAGGAAGATCTAATTCCTCACTAAATGGGGATAACATTATTGGATCGATCAGCGAATGTAAATAAGAGGTCTTTTGCCACGTTTTCAATAAGGAAAGAACCTCCATTGGTTTGCCGAGGTCAATATGCTTAGTAGGCAAAAATGGTGTTGCCAAAAGATGCAATTGGCGAAGGATACCACACTTGCCAAGGAAAGCACAAATGACCACAAAGGGCCCGAATAACCGTGATCAAAAGAGGCTACCAATGGAGTAAACTTTGTTTTGTTGGGCGAGCAGGACCATTCGATGTAAAGTCCAAAAGTGGCGCATCATTGGTTAAGGAGCTGTAAGGAGGCAATAGAACAAACCGCAACGAGGGTGTTGCGGAATTGAGTGGGGGAGAATGTCACGGTCTATGAATCCTCCCATACTCATGACACTTGTGAGTGATGCTTGGGGTTACTTGGTAAATAGTGAGTGATGCAGAGAGGATGAATACGACTGGTCTATGGGAGTGGCATCAGGATAGTTTGTGCTAGAAGTTCTAGGATTAAACGATTATAGTACTTAGGAGCTCTGAAGGTAGAATGGACCCTTTGTGCACAAATTGGTGAAGAGTTAATGCCGCTCTTCTAATGAAGCCATGGTAGGCCAAAACCAGTTGTCATGCCTAAAGTGTTTTGTTGTCTCACTTGAAAGACTAAATGCCTAAGCAAAGCCAGGCATGGTACAATCTCGCATGAGGAAGCTATTTGCCGTATTGTTCTCCGAAAGAATTAATGAACGAAGGTTGACTTGGCTAATTCCGCTTGTTAGGTGCCGCACAAGTCATTTTGTGGCCAAGGAACTATCAGCCATAACACAAGCATTAGCGCACCATAGAGAGTGCATTCATATATTTTCAATGAAGTCATATATACCTGTTGATACCAATAAAGTTGGTCGGAGTGGTGAGATGAGGAACCATGTTGCAAGATGTTTTAAGAGGAACCACTCACAGTACTTGATTGTGTCTGTGTGAGTTACATCCAAGTTCCCTTCATTTCCGCACATGGCACTGGGTGTTCGCTAACCAGATCAAAAACCATTCACTCTATGACATATGTTTTCCCCACTTACATTAAGAATCAATATAGATCAAAAGCACGCTTTCTGATTCGGTAGAAAGCCACTAAAAATGGACAATAGTAAGAACAACAGCAAAACAGAGAGCAAAACGGCTCTTAATCAAGGGATTGAACAAATAAACTTATACACACCCTACATAGAGGCACTTTTCTTTCCCATCCTTGGGCCTAATTTCAATCCCTTCCACAGTCAACCCACTATTGCAGTAGGTACCTTTTGTGTCCAGGACACTCATTTCAACCTCTCCGTCTTCTCCATCCTTCGTCAAGAACTCACCTAGCTCTATCTCTAACCAGCCATCTTGTCTCTCTTTAGGATAGTTCCCATTCCCCTCGGCTAGTGCAGGCTCGGCAGGTGCAGGTGCAGGTGCAGGCTCGGCAGGTGCAGGTGCAGGTGCAGGCTTGGCAAGTGCATGCTGGGCAGGTGCAAGTGTAGGATCGGCAGGTGCAGGTGCAGGCTCAACAGGTGCTGGCCCGACAGGTAGAACTATTGGCAATTCGTTGATCATTTCAGGAGGCAATGGTTGGACATGCATGCGCCTAAATCTTACCCTAGACTGCCGTCGAAGCATGTTATTCTCATTGGATAAGTAAACCGAGAGCTCACGCTTGCCTGCTTCATCACCAACAAATCCAACTCTACCTCAAG
Organism: Corymbia maculata; assembly: GCA_014182735.1. NCBI lineage: Eukaryota > Viridiplantae > Streptophyta > Magnoliopsida > Myrtales > Myrtaceae > Corymbia > Corymbia maculata. The sequence goes on along the minus strand of CM024689.1, from coordinate 11,954,707 downwards.
AGGCTTGAAGTCAAATCCCTCTAATAGCAAGGTGTAATTGAATGCCAAGTAAGCTGCATAAAGGGTTCCTGACGACAGCATGCGAGAACTAATTGTGCCCCTGATCTCGAACGACCAAACTTTAAAGAGTTCAGCAACTTCTGCAAACCTATTAATTCACAAAGACATTCCACACGATCATCACTTCAATGGAAAAATAAAAGAAAGTTCATTTTTAGTTGAACAAATTAATGCGACACCCATTTTCTTCATGAAGGTGAGAGAGTGGAGGAAATGATGCTATTTACTTGGAACTGGCCATGCGATACCATGACCAGTACCTCGGATTATCACCCGATGAGATAGACAGTGCCCTTGCAGATAGCATGATGCATTTCTTCCCACTGTGCCTGTCCAGCGAAAAGCTCTGCAAAGCATGTTGGATTCACATATGCGACGAGAAGCCGGACCAACGTAGTTTCAAGAAAACAAGATTCAATGCTTTAGCAAATACAAGCACTTATTTCACCATCTAGGTTGTCCCCTTTCCAATACTCGACAATGAGAACAATTCCTTTTTGCCAGTTGAATTGGGCAGGAGACGGCACATCACATGGATCATATCTCAATATTCTGTAACGTCTAACAGGAAGAACAGTTATAGCATATCACCCTCTCAATCCACAAAAATGAAAAAATGATAATACAATGACAAAAGGAAGAAACGGTTTGAGGTGGGGATACGGTCGAGTGACTTACCATTTTCCCATCGCCGATGAGAACCGGCTTGTCGCAAAGGCTGAAGTAGAGCTCCTTCAGCGACGAAAAGCTCCGGGAGGCCATCTGGCGGCAGTCCAGTGGCAAGAACGAGGCCCAGACCACATTGGAATCACACACCGACTTGAAATTCGGCGACACGGATGCGAGCCTGCACACATCGGCGGGGCTCGTGAGGGAGACGATGCTCGCAATGCACCCTTCAGGCAGTGTGGAGAAGTCGGGACTGTCTCGACCCTCTGCCGCCATTGGAAGAGCTCCAAGAAATGGGTGTGGCTAAAACGGCTTAAAGTTGACGCCTTTCGAAGAGAGGACTGCGATACAGAGCGTGATACGTTGTGTTTATATAGATTGAGAGAGAGAGACGGGGTGGGCATCCATGGACGGTGAAGTCTCTGAATCAGCAAAGTGGGAAAGACAGAGGAAATAGGAAAAAAATTAAAGAAAGGGATAATATATTGGATTTTGCATGGGTGTCCTTCTAAATAAAGGTTGACCCAGATTGTGTGCTGTGTGCAATGCAGATCATTTCTTATCAGATAAGTAAATCAAAGGGTAACTCCACACTTCAAGGGGCTTAAAATAAACGAATGAAATTCTTGGGTGCTATGAATAACCGGGCCCATTTTTATTTTGTGACCGGCCCAATTAAATAGTGTCTATTTGACAAACGACAAGTGTTTAGGGTAACGGTTAAATATACTTGATAATGAATTGTTTTGGTTACATATAACTCGAGAGAAGTGGAGTTTTGCAAATTCCAATCTTTCCTTAACTTAGGTCTTTTTCTAAATACTCTCAAGACACTTGTTAATGAAATTTTTTACTGATGATGGGAATATTTAATTGGTTACTAACATACTATGTAGATATTCAAAACGCGCCCTCACTTTTACATGGCCATATTAATTTGTATCCTCAGCTTTGAATTAATAGGAGTGAGCGATTCCAAGTTTCGTATCCAAGTTTCACCCGAAACCTATTATCTACTCATTAGAATAGGTTTCTTATTGTTTTGGAACTTGAAACCTATCCTACATGCCCCAGAATCTAAAACCTATCATGTCATAGGTTTTAGAATATACTCAGATTCCCCCCATATTATTAATTGAATAGTTGCAATGAAAGATCCCACCTTTAATGACTATACTTGTTGCTACAATTCATTTATCATAGCTTATATTTAGACAGATGAAAAATATGAATATTAACAAAGTAAAAGTCTCGTTATAAAATGGAAAGTTAGATTAGTGGTTTTAGATTATACACATATCATAGAACATCATGAGATATCACAAGCTTGCGTAAAGACATAGATTAAGAAAAACTTGTTACAAGTTCTAGATTATAAGTTTCAGATTCCTCAAATCTAGAACGTGGAACATATCAGTCAAAATAGATTCTTTAATTTTTGAAACTTAAAACCGACCTTGTATACCTTGAAACTTTGCACCAGACAGGTTTTGTTGATCTGATTCTCAAGTTCTAGATTATATCCTAAAACTATACTCACCCCTAATCTCTAAGTAGAAGCCTAAGATTAAAAGGACAACTTAAACTTAAAAAAAAAAAACACTCCACCAAATAAAAAAGAAAAGTTATGTGAAAATTCAAATCCTAGTCGTTATGTTTTTGTCATGACTATCTCGTTGACTCGACCACATTTATATCTTATCTTGCCTATGCAAAGAGATTAAATTACACATGAAAGAGTGTTTTAAGTCATGTATGCTATAACTGAAAGATCAACTTACATATGGGTGTGTAAAACAAATTGCCCAAATCGGAAACCGCCTAAACCATACCAAATCGGCCGATTCAGTTCGGTTCTTGAAGGTGTCGATTCCTAGTTCCTAAAAGTGGAACCAGTGTTCGGGTGATCTAGTTTCTAGTTCCAGGAGGGAATTGAACTAGACTAGATTGAACCGATTACATATACCTTTTTTTTTTTTTAATTATTTCTTTAAAAACATAGTAAATGTTAACTAAATACTATATCGTCCAAAGATACTATAGGTTAAGACACAATAACTTTGTACTCATCATTGCTTCCATCAATATCTGAAGTCACTCTCTCTCTCTCATTATACAAGACCACTCTTTAATGAAAAAATAGTTGGTTCCATTGGGCTAGACTAGATCGGACCGAAACCAACGATTTGATCTTGTTCCCGATGCTAATACCAAATGGTCCAGTTCCTAATTTCCAAAATTATGAATCGGTCCTTATAATCTGGTTCCTGGTTCTACCTTAGTACCGGATTAAACCAAGAACCAATCACTCCTAAACTTATGCGTAGGAGGGACTATATCACTGGAGTTTATTCCAGTAGTCACTTCTTCATATGAGAAGGGGGAGGTGGGATTCGAATTCTCACATTTTCAGGAATTAGGGTGAGAATAATTTAGTTTTAGATATGAGTTTTGACTCCCACACCCTACAAAGAGGTAGGACAAAAATTTGAGAGTCAGAGTTAGAATAGAATAGGATTGACATAAAAAAAAAATTTGATGTACTGTAACGTCTTTTAACATTACTTTTAAAAATTCAAGGAAGAATGTTGATTCCACGTAAATAAATAAATAAAGAGACCTCCCTATATTGGATTCCAAATGCTTAGCCCAAAACCTTCAAGCTATGTGAGGGGCGTCTCCGAATGAGTACATGCCAAAAAGGGAAACCCTATTAATGGAAAAGTTGGATGAAATAGGAAAAAACAATTATAAAAAGGACACATATATCTTTCCTTAAATGGGTTTTTTTTTAACAAATACCCTCAAAGAGTCTATTGACAATTTTTTTTACTAATGATAAAAATGTTAAATTGATTATTAAAAATGCCATGGAAATATCCAAAATTTGCCTTTGCTTTTAAGATTTGCAACTAGCATCTCCGGAAGAAACCTAAGATTAAGTGGCCTCATGCAAGTAAATCCTTCCAATGCACTGCACTAGCGGGTAAGCGGGACTACGACCAAGTTATCAAAAGGTATTTCCTCGGCAGTGGATTTGATGTTGTTGATAGTAAGTAATGCCCAACGCATCTGAGCCAAGTAGCAAAGCGATGGTGCACAATAAGTTCTATAGGGAGGTAGATCAAAAGGTCAGGAAGGACTGCCATTGAATTTAAGGGTCACTATGTAGATAACCTTTCACTTTTGATATAGTGGATGATAAGTTAAGCTGCTTATTGCCAATATACGGATGTTAATAGTAGTTTTTGTGATTAAATAGAGGCAAGAGTAATAGGATCAGTGATAAGGTTGAGAGGGAGGATAGATCCATGGCTTTGGAATAACTGCAATTTGGCATGCACACGGTTGCCACTTTTGTTATATGCAAAGAACCAACCCCTATGTTGATGAAAACACCAAGCGCACCGTTGTCGTGGTTGATTCAAGGACTGCAAGAGTTCCATCAAATACGGAAGCCACTCATCTAGTAGTAAACGCGGCAACGAACTTGCAAAGTTCGACTGTTGACAGTGGCAAAGCTGCCGTTTTCAACAATATTGCAATTCTGAAGAACCGTTCGGCATTACTGTAGAACAAGGCTTTCACGTGATTATCAATTTATTATGTCCTCTTGTCTTGTGTTTATGCACCCTTTGCCGAGGCATGACTACTTTCCATTATGTCAGCATACTTGAAATGCTCACTAATATCGACCCAAAGACAACAATTTCTCCCTTAATCCTTTGAAAGGTTTACATAATTGGCAAGGCCATAAATGGCTTAAGAATGGTAGTCTTAGATTTGACCACATTTCACCCTCATAAAAAAAAAATCAAACTTTTTTTTTTCTATATGTAAATTCAGAAAACGACACTACGCTCTCTAATTTCCAACATAAAATGAAAGCCTCGAAGGAAACCGGAAACTTAAAGAGGTGGAGAAGGAGAAGAGAATTTCATAGTTGAACTTGACTGGCAGATGCAAATTGCCTTCCAGACAGTTCACCATCCTGCAAGGCAAGTCACCTACAGTTTTTATGAGTGCTACAACTTGCTTTCATACAGCTAGTCAATGAGAAATTTTTTTTAGCCCAATCATTTTGCTTTGACTCTTCTTTTCTAAGTCTTTATTTTATCTCAGAAGAGACGCTCAGGCACCGGCGCATTGCAGAGAATGCATTCACACATTTTCAATGGAGTCATATATTCCCATCGATACCAACAGAGGTGGTCGGAGTGGTAAGATAAGGAACCATGTTGTAGTTCACATCCACAAGATAAAGAAATAGAAATGGAGGGTGAAGAAGAAAGAAAGGATCTTCCATCTGAAAATGACAAGATTCATGTGGATTGGAGCAAAGAATGGATAGATATTTTGAATCGCTCCCATATACAGTGCTAAGAGCATGAGGATTATCACCTCTGTTGACACGGTACCTTGATGACCACTAATGCAATGAGTCTTTAGGGGTGATCTGTATATGGCTTTAGGACTGTCTGCTATCCTATGGTCTACGTTTTATTTTCAGTTAATTACTCAAATTCCTCCCAAACTTTGTTGGCATTGCTCATTAGCGCCTGAACGTTAAATTGGCACCCTTGGATAGTGGCCATGTAACTTTGAAGAGTTACATAATACACCTGGAATTTGATTTTGATTTTTGTTGTCGTGGGTAGTTTTTTCTGCACGTCCAGTAAGTGTTATCTAAAAACCGACTAACTCCGTTCTTTTGATCCAAATAACCTCTGCTGAATTTTCTTGGCTTCATCAATCATTTATCTTCTCCTTATTGTTAGCTTTATTAACCGTGTGATAGAACAAATATAATAATGTGGAAGTGTTCATGTGACATTTAACGCCTACATAGATAGAATAACTAGCAACTACAACACAGAAAATCAAAGTTTATAGGGAAATTTGTAACTTTACAAATTTATCAGGGGTCATTATGCAATGGTTCGAAAGTTGAGGTGGTATTGAACAATTATCCCTTTTATTTTTCTTTTGGTCAAATCTCATGGTAATTGCTTCTTATTTTAAGTGCTAAGCTTTATTGCTTTGGGCATACTATATCTGCTGAAGTGCTGAATCTTGTTTTCTCAAAACCGTCTTGCTGCTTATGTGAACCAACATGCTTTGCAGAGCTTTTCGCTGGACAGGTATAGTGGGAAGAAATGTATCATGCTATCTGCAGGGCTCTATCTATAGCATGGGGTGATACTCCGAAGTACTAATCAGGGAATCCTATGCCCAGCTCCAGGTAATCACATTATTTCCTCCACTCTCTCACCTTCATGAAGAAAATGGGCGTGGCATTAATTTGTTTGTCCCAAAATGAACTTTCTTTTAATTTTCCGTCAAAGTGATGATCGTGTGGAATGTCCTTGTGAATTCATAGGTTTGCAGAAGTTGCTGAACTCATTCGTGTATGGTGGCTCGAGATTAGAGGCACGATTAGTTCTTGTATGCTATCGCCTGGAACCCTTTATGCAGCGTACTTGGTATTCAAATCCACACCAACATCTTATGGATTTGACTTCCACCCTGTAGAGGTTGGAGCTGGATTTGTTGGTGATGAAACGGGCAAGCGTGAGCGCCCAGTTTACTTATTCAATGAGAACAACACGCGTGGACGGTAGTCCAGGCCATGATTTAGAAGCATTGTTTTCCATTTTCCACCAATGCAATTTCAATTAGTCGACAACGATTTTGATGTGCACCTACCGACAACTGCACCTGCCGAGGGGAATGGGAACTCTCCTGAAGAGAGACGAGATGGGTGGTTAGAGATAGAGCTAGGTGAGTTCTTGACGAAGGATGGAGAAGATGGGGAGATTGAAATAAGCGTCTTGGAGACGAAGGGTTGCCACAGGAAGGGTGGGCTGGTTGTGGAAGGGATCGAAATTAGGCCCAAGGATGGGAAAGAACAATGCCTCTATGCAGGGCGTGTGTAAGTTTATATGTTCTGTCCCTTGATTAAGAACCTTTTTGCTCTCTGTTTTGCTGTTGTTCTTTCGATTGTCCATTTTTAGTGCTTTTCTACCAAATCAGAAAGCGTGCTTGTGATCTATATTGACTTTATTGTAAGTCTTGAAAGCATGTGTCATGGAGTGGATGGTTTTTTGTGCGGTTAGCGAACGCCTGCCTTGTGCAGAAATGATGGAACTTTGATGGAGACCTCCACAAACTCACAAAGACAATCAAGAACTGGGACTGGTTCCTTATAAAACATCTGCAAAATGGCTCCTCATCTTACGACTTCCACCAACTCTGTTGGTATATACTACTCCATTTAATATACATGAATGCAATCTTTGTGCTGGGATGGTGCTTGCGCTTCTCTTCTATGATGAAAGAAAGACTTAGAAAAACAGAGTCAAGGCCAATGACCGGCTAAAATAATATCTTGTTAAGAGTCACTGTGTTGCATTGAGACTAGGTCGATAAAGTTAAACAAAGTTAAAGGGCAAGTCAAGATCATGCACTCTTGCATTTGCGCCCAATAGACAAAAAATGACAAACCAGTGATCTTAAGAGAAAATGTTTCTGATATCCAGCTAAAGAATCATACAAACGTTTCATTTGAATTCATTCGAATATTTCAAATTGTCTTAAGATCTAACAGTCGACAAAGAATTAGTCAGATGACGGAAACTACTTCAGCAATTAGGATTAGTTTAGACTGTATAATTTGTAAGTAGACAAACCCCTACTTATAAGTTAAAAATTTATCTATTAGTATAGATCAGTTCAAACAACTGAATAACCTCTTTGCCCCTAGCTAAATGCAAGCAATTTGTTGATCCAACGAGAAGCAAGCATCCACAAAGGTTCCGGTACTAATCAAGGGCTTGATCTCCGCAACAGTATACTGACTAAAAACTAGAGGCCATGTAGGTTTCGCCTGAAATTTACTTGTCAAAACATATATTTCATTTTTTGAAACTTGAAACCTATCTTGATATCTCAGAACCTGGAACCTACATAGATTCTAAGATCTATTAAGGTTCCGCCTGTATTATTAATTGAACGATTATAGTAAATTCACTTGTTGCTATTTAAATACATGAAAAATATGAAATATTAATAAAGTAAAAGTCTCAATCATAAAATTGAATCTCAGATTAGTATTTCTAATTATGCACTTATCATTAGATGACATAGAATACTACATGATCACCTGAAAATATAGACAAAAAAACAAACACAAAAATCTATCCTAGGTTCCAAGTCCCACTGAAACAAGTTCCCTAATTTTGGAACTTGAGGCACGATTAGCTCTTGCATTTTGTTGCTGGAACCCATTATGCAGCATACTTAGTATTTAAATTCAACTCGGCGTCTTACGGATTTGAATGCCACTCTATTGAGGTTGGAGCTGGATTTGATGGTGATGAAGTGAGCAAGGGAGAGTGCTCCGTTTATTTATCCAGAGAGGACCTCCACTTGGGGGAGGGGGTGTTCCAGGGGGTAGTTAGGAGCATTGGTTTCTTCATTTAGTTCCTCCTCCACCTGCCGAGTGGAATGAGCAGTATCCACGAGAGACGAGATCGGTGGTCGGAGATAGAGTTGGGTGAGTTCATGATGAAGGAAGGAGGAGATGGGGAGGTTGAAATGAGTGTCAGGGACAAGATGGGGGAGCACCGGAAGGCTGGGCTGATTGTGGAAGGGATCGAGATTAGGCCCTAAGGGGATGTAAAAGTGCCTTTTACGCAGGGAATGAGCAAGTTGCTATGACCATTTGTCCCTTGATTAATAGCATTTTCTCTGTGCTTGCTATTGTTGTTCTTTCTATGTTCCTTTATCAATATTTAGTAGCTTCCCACCAAATCAGAATGAGTCCTTGTGATCTATGTTTGACTTAATGTAAGTGAAGAATGTAGCGAATGGTTCTTTGATCCAGTGAGCTAACGCCTGATGCCTATTGCTCATCAACAACATCTAACGTGAAATTTTACTTTTGCAATGACGGTCAAACTCAATGTCTGTCCTTGACCTTTCAATCTACCTCCCTATACAATTCACTGTGTGCCCCATAGCTCTGCCGTTGCTCGACTCTGATGTGTTGGACATACGCACCCTCAACAAAATTGGATCCTCCGTCAAAGGATTACCTTATAACTTGGTCATCGTTCCAGCTTCTTTCTACTATTGCCCTGAAAAGATACCTGCAAGAGGCCACTTAATCTTAGCTGTTTGTCTGGAGGTGCAAATTAATATGGCTGTGTAAAAGTAAAGGCGCATTTTGGATATTTCCATGGCATTTTGGCAATGAATTTAACTTTCCTATTGTTAGTAAATATTTTGTTAATGGGCGTCTTGAGGATACTTGTAAAAATACCCATTTAAAGAAAGATTGCAATTTGTAATTAACCCGACGCAAAGCATCATAATATTTGGTTATCAAGTATGGTTAATTACTCGATTACGCAAAGCGTGCTTGTGATCTATGTTTGACTGAATGTAAATGGGGTGCTAGTAATAGCTTTGCTCATGACAAGAATCGTATTTATGATCTTATGCAAAATAGGGTGACAAAACATCAATGTTTTATACTTCTTATGCATTTTCTCTCTTGGGGAATGATTGCACCATTTTTTTGTGTGTATAGCGGGTTTGGGTGTTTTCGAGCCAGCTTCCACGCATTTCCAACTTGTCCACCTCTCCAAACGATTTTAAGAATGTACTCCCCCACATGGGCTTCATACATTCCGGATTTTAGTCTTGAAATGTTCTGAAGTAGGGTTGAACTGATCGCTAACTACGTTTTATAATTGTCCTCCCTTTTGGTCAATGTGGAAATGTAGTTGATTGAGCAGATCACATGCAAAAACAAAGAGAGTCAATTTAACAACAGAAAAAAGATATTCGGCACGTCAGAAGAACTCCGCCATAGATTCGAAGCAGATCACCACCTTTTCTTTACATTGCCTTTACGATTGTCCAACTTCTCTATGACTAAAACCTTTTGTTTTTTTTTTGCCATTTGGAGACGTATATATGCATGAATGAATTGTGCATGTGGGTCATTCTCTAAGCAATTTCTTCTTGAATCTTTTGGGTAAGCATTTGGAATCCAATACAGGGAGACCTTTTGAACCAACATTCTTATTTGATTATTTAAAAGTAACGTTATGAAATGCATCATTAATATATCGATGGTATATTGACTTAATACTCCCTCTTACGCAAAAGTAAATTCTTTAGTTGTAGCATACACAACTTAAACCACTCTTTCGTTTGTAATATGGTGTCTGCACACAGGCAAGATAGGATACAGACATGATCACACCAACGAGATAAACTACAAATGTAAGGGTAATGACATGACCATCCTTCCACCTGAATGACATAACCTTAAACCACTCAAAATAAAATTAACTTTCAAAAGTTCCCATTGATGGCGCTCCGATACTATTGCTAATAACAGGGGAATATAAAAAAACACGGAAGATGAATGGAATGAGCAATCATAGCTAGTGAGTAGTAACCTCTTTTAAGTAGATGCCCACTATGCACAATTAAAACACGCACGTAACTTGTTTACACTAAATCTGGAATACAACAAACTTTAAGATTAAAATGAGCAATATATATTACTTCAACATAACATTTTCAAAGAATAAATACTTAGTTTAAATCCATCGTCACACTAAAATAACATTGATGCGATTTATTGATCAATCTTAACAAAATCACATGCCAATGGCCTAGTTCACTGGCCAATCTCAATCACATAACATCTCAAGGCCTTAGAGGTGGTTCCCATGAGACTCACGTCATCATGTAACACTTAGCCCTTGAGTAGTATTAGGTCCTAGAGGTTGTTTTCACGAAATTTGCATCACTATGTAACACATAGCCCTTAACCAACGCATATTAATGATACAAGCCTCTAGATGTGACTCCCATGAAATTATGTTATCCTGTGTCACTTGGTTCTTTTCCAATACATATCAATGGTATAATGCTTTAAAAGAGACTCTTACGAAGTTACATTAATGCTTTAAAAGAGACTCTTACGAAGTTACATTATCATGTAACACTTAATTATTTATCAATTGATATCAATATTATAAGGCTCCAGAGATTACTCCCATGAAATTATATTATCATGTAGCACTTAGTTCTTTACCAACACATATCAATGTTACAAGGCTCTAGAGGTGGCTCCCATAAAATTATGTTATCATATAGCATTTAGTCATTTACCAACACATATCAATGTTACGAGATTCTATAGGTGGCTCCCACGAAGTTACATTATCGCGTAGAACTTTGTCATTTTTCAACATATATCAATAGTATAAGGTTCTAGGGGTGGTCTAGGGGTGGCACCCACAAGATTACGTAATCATATAGCACTTAATTATTTTCCAACACATATCAATAGTACAAGATTCTAGAGGCGGATTTCACAAAATTACGTCATTGGGTAGCATTTAATCCTTTATTGTTGATCCATATTACAATTGGCTTCACAAATCAAAACATAACTTTTCACAAATCAATTTTCTTAACAAAATCAATTCAGAATCTGTATCATAATCGGTTTCGCAACCAAATCAAATCACTTCTCATAAACCAATACTCAAGTCAACACAATTCTTTCTAAAAAAGATTTCGCAAACCCAAAATATATTATCTATCCTGGATCATTTTTATAAATGGCAATTAAATGATGGCCAAATCATTGAATCTAACCATCATACTATTTTGGAATTTAATTCATAAACCAATAACATTTCGAGACATCTTTTTCATTAAACATTCCCTAATGACACTCTAATTTTCGTTGACGTTTTAAATATCCATTTATTTTGCAATAAAAAATTATAAAAAGATGAAAATAAAAAATGTATATAAATAAAAATTAAAAAAAATAATATAAAAAAAAAGTGAATGAAAAAAAAAAAAGAGGAGATAAAAAAGGGATGAAAAAAGGATGAGCCGAAAGGGCCGAAACATCCAGCCCACTCTTTTAACAAATTTTCCGCCCCATACATCCAGCTTCCCATTTCCCGTTCTTTTCTTGGCCCATCTTTCCTCATGTTCTCTGGCCCGGCCAAGAATCGAAGAAAGACCGAAAACGAAGCCGTACCGCCCGTCCGTTGGAGGACAACAAGCCGTGACCGAAGCATGACTAACAGCCTTCTACGAGCCGTCCTCCGCCGAGGAAGAGAGCATGCTTGGACGAAAGAAGGGAACGTCCGTGGGGATGTGCTCGGTGAAATCTCAGTAGGGAAATCTCAGGGGATAGAGCTTGGTGTGAGATCGCCGGTTCTGGCCGAGAGATTTTTGGTCCGATGGCCGTGACCGAAGGAGCAATGCGTCGACACGGTCCCGACTTCTCTCCACTGCCTGAAGGGTGCATCGTGAGCATCCTCTCCTTCGCGATCACGAGCCCCGCCGACGCGTGCAGTCTCGCGTCGTTGTCGCGGAATTTCAGGTCAGTGTGCGATTCCGACTTGGTCTGGACCTCCTTCTCGCCGCTGGACTGCCGCCACATGGTCTCCCGGAGAGTTTCGTCACTGAAGGAGCTCTACTTCAGCCTCTGCATGGCAAAATGGTAAGTCTTCCCCGTCTTCCCACCTCAAACCACGTCTTCCTTTGTTTTTTTTTGGCGGATCGAGGGGGTGATATAGCTTCTTGGCCTCTTCCCGCCTGAACCGAGTGAGTGCATTTCGTTTCTTCGAGGAGAAGCCATTGTCATATGATAATCACGCTGCGGCTTCCACTGGACATCCTTCTTTCGCACACAGGCGAAAGGTGTAATCTGTAACTTTTCAAAGTTACAGATTACACCCGAATTTTGATCTTTTTGTTGCGGTGGTTAGTTTTCCGTCTGCATGGCCGGTAAGTGTTATCTAAAAATGGATTAACTCAGTTCTTTTGACCCAAATAACCTCTGCTGAATTTTCTTGGCTTTCATCAATCCAGTATCTTCTCTATTTTGTTAGCTTTATTAACCATGTGATAGAGATCTTTAGATAAAAGAAAAAAATATAATAACGAGGGAGTGTAAAATAAAAACATAATAATGAGGGAGTGAATTTTCATGTGACATTTAGCGCCTATATAGATAGAATAACTAGGGACTGCAACAAAATATCAAAGTTTATGGGGAAAATTGTAACTTCACAAATTTTTCTGGGGTCATTATGCAATGGTTCTGAAGTTGAGGTGGCATGCAACAATTTTCCATTGAATATTCTTTTGGTCAAATCTCATGGTTATTGCTTTTATTTAACATGAAACAGATTTTCCTACTTCAAATTTTGGCCAACAAGCTCGCTATTTCAATGGAAAGGGGACGGCAGTCACGGCACATATGGGGGAATGAGTACTAAGTTTTATTGCTTTGCAAACACTATCTTTGGTGAGACAGTGAATTGTTTTCTCAAGACCAAGTCGGTCCGGCTGCTTGTTGCTCATGTGAATCTAACATGCTTTGCAGAGCTTTTCGCTAGATAGGCACAGTGGGAAGAAATGCATTATGCTATCCTCAAGGACCCTATCTATTGGGTGATACTCCGATGTACTAGTTATGGACTAGCACGCCCAACTCGAGGTAATAACATTATTTCCTCCACTCTCTCACCTTCATGAAGAAAATGGACGTAGCATTAATTTGTTTGTCCCAAAATAAACTCTCTTGTTTCTCCCTCAAGGTAATGATCTTATGGAATGTCCTTGTGAATGAACAGGTTTGCAGAAGTGGCCGAGCTCATTGGTGTATGCGGGTTCGAAATCAAAGGCACAATTAGTTCTTGCATGCTGTCGCCCAGAACCCGTTATGCAGCGTACTTGGTATTCAAATCTACACCAAGGTCTGATGGATTTGAATTCCAGCCTGTTGAAGTGGGGGTTGAATTTGCTGGTGATGAAGCAGGTAAGCGTGAGCGCTCAGTTTACTTATACAGAGAGAACAACACGTGCCGAGGGCTGTCCAGGCCGAGATTTAGGCACGCTGGTAGGTCACTGTGCTTGCACCTGCCGAGGGGAGTGGGAACTATCCTAAGAGAGACAAGATGGATGGTCAGAGATAGAGTAAGGTGAGTTCTTGACGAAGGAAGGAGAAGATGGGGAGGTTGAAATGAGTGTCATGGAGACGAAGCGGTGTAACTGGAGGGCCGGATTGGTTGTGGAAGGGATTGAAATTAGGCCCAAGGATGGGAAATAAAAGTGCCTTTACGCAGAGCGTGTTCAAGCTTGTATGTACTCTCCCTTGATTTAGAGCTTTTTCTCTCTGGTTTGCCTTTAGTTTTTCTTCAATTTTTATTAGCTTTCTACTAATTCAGAAAAGTGCACTTGTGATCTATATTGACATTATCAATTTTTAGTAGCTTTCTACCAATTCATCAAGCAAATGGTTTTTGATCTGGTTAGCAGATGCCCAATGCCTTCTGCAGAAATGATGGAACTTGGATGTGGATTTCAACAAACTCAACACGGACACACTCAAACACCGTGATTGGTTCATTTTAAAACATTTGTAAAATTATTCCTCGTCTTCCCTCTGCAACCACTTTTGTTGGTACCGACAGGAATACATGACCCCATTGAAAATATTTGAATGCAATTTGTGTGATGCATTGGTGCCTGCGCATCTCTTCCAAGATAAAAGAAAGACTTAGAAAAGCAGAGTCACAGCCAGTGACCGGCTGTTTAATCACATATCCTACTGTCAACATCCATATGTTGACAATAAGCAGTTACAACTGCTCATTCACATTAATCTAAACTCAAAGGTTACCACTGCAATGTCCCTCAAACTTGATGCAAGTCCTTCATGACCTTTCGATCCACCTCAATATACAACTCACCACCCCCCATCGCTTTGTTGCTTGGCTCACCCAATGGATATGCTGAAGATAGGCCAGGAAATTACCTCAATTACATGCCTAACTGGAAGAAGTCTCCTTTCTAGCTGGTTCTTGTAATAAGTAGTCATCAAACCTATCTTCTAATTTTGTCCAGCAACACTTCATGCCTAATTGGAAGAGGCATTTTGAAAAAAAGGCATCCAATACTAAAGAAAAAACTCGAGTGAGAAATTATTCCATTTTCTTATACACATTTTGCACATTTGCACACCCCATTTATGACTGTTGCACTTTCTTTACACTCATGTACACTAAGCCTTTTTGCTCTCTGCATCTTATCTGTTTGGCACCTTTCTGTCTTGTTCAAATGTTCCATTTGGCACGCACTCAATCTCTCTGATTCTTCCTAGCTTCTAGATTGAAATGCAACACTGAATCTCATTTGCTGTCTATTTGTTTTGTGGCTTCATGCACTTCTTCAATTGCAACATGACATTTTTAAGTCCATGGTTTAATTCTCTCCTGTATGTTTTGGGATTGAACATTGTCATGACTAGCGATGTTGCATTGATGTGACAGTTTAGCTTTAGGATTGGCAAAGTGACCACGCAGAAAGAAAATTTAAAATACAGATAGCTTCTTTGTGAATTTTCTTCCAGAAAAAAAATTGATGTAGAAGAGAGTTATTATCTACTTAAAAAATACATAGGCTGACTTGGGAGAGCATGCAAGTTAGAATTCTGACATGCTCCATATTTAGGAATTGTAAAATCAGATTGGTCATGTCCAGCAAATTATTTGGAGAATTTTGACTAGGTGAAACTAGAATGTGCTAGACTCACAGTTTCCTTATAGACTTGTTTGTTTTAGGTGCTGGCATTGGTATTAGATTTTGTGTCTTTTGCTTTTCAGCTATTGCCAATACAGATATCCAAGGAAGTGAAGAGATATAATTATCAAGGAGAAACTATTCATGCAAAATGGCGGGTTGCTATTGCCACAAAAGTTCTCACCTTATGGAAGAGATGGAAGAGCAACAATATTTTCTGAAGAAGATCTGCAAAGTGCGACAGATAACTACAGCTGGAGTTGGTTTCTTGGTTAGGGAGTGTTCGGCATGGTTTACAAAGGGATGCTACCTGATGGAACCATAGTTGCTGTGAAAAGGTCAAAGACCATCAGCAGGGGCCAAATTCAGCATTTTATTAATGAAGTGGTTGTTCTATCATAGGTGAATCATCGGTACATTGTAAAATTGATAGGATGTTTTTTGGAGATCGAGTTTCCTTTACTAGTATATGAATTCATCCCTAATGGTGCCCTGTCAGAGCTTATTCATCAGCAGGATAAACATTGTTCCCTTTCTAGGGAAGACCAGTATCGAATTGCATGCTGACTTGCTGGAGCAGTAGCACACATGCATTGTGCAACATCAATTCCCGTTTAACATTGAGACATAAGCCTGTCTAACATTCTGCTGGATGACAAGTACACTGTGGAAGTCTCTATTTTGGTAACTCAAGGCAGGTTCAAATTGACAAAACTCATCTGACAAGGCTGTGCAAGGCACGTTTGGCTACTTGGACCCGGAATATATCCAATCTAGTCAGTTCACAGGTAAAAGTGATGTACACAGTTTTAGAGTAGTCTTAGTTGCATGCAGAAGCCAACATCCTTCTCGGGAGATGAGGAGGGGTGACATCTAGTTGCAAGCTTTATCTTGCTAATGAAGGAACACCGTTTGTATGACATCCTAGATCCTGTCGTGGCCAATGAAGTAGAGGCAGAGGAAGTTCTTGCATTAGCAATGCTTTCCATGAAGGTGTTTGAGATTGACTGGGAGAAAGAGGCCTATCATGAGAGAGGTTGCCATGGAGCTCGAAGGACTTAGGAAACATCAAGTTTTCTCTCAAACCAGCCAAAATCCTTACGCATTTGAGGATGGACCGCCTAGTGAAGCCAATGAAGAATCAATAGATAGCACATCCCTGTCACTTGAACCGGTACCAATCTCAGTATAGACATAGAGCTAGAACATTCGTTGTTCATACTGAACTTAATGTTTGTTCATCCTTGACAGCTTTGAAGATGGCATATGTAGCATGTAGTTAGCAGCAGTTATCAAAATCACCAGAAGATACCTTTCAGTCAAATTTTTCTTTTTTACTTCACTTCAGCTTGATTTTTTCTCAAGCACCGAACACCGAACTAAACTTTTTTCTCAAGATTTGCTGTAAATTAAGGTGGGAGAGCTTATTTTCATGGATCAATATTAATGGATGACTCTCTTTGCATTAGGTGATTGATTCAGTGCTCTTTTTCCCAATCATTGATGAATGGTGCTTTAGATATCTTTCACACCAGGTACATCATAAAATATCGCTTCTGATTCCTGCAATAGACTTTTCAGATGAGCACATCAACTTTGGAGCAACATGCAGGAAAATATCTAGCAAATACGTTGAAGCTGCTCACTTTCCTCATCTCCTTTGAGTAATCCTTCAGGTGATGTTGGTACTGAAGTCCTGTGCTTCTATCTACCAGGTTCCAGACTTAGCCTCAAGTTGCAACTTCTGCATTTCTGAATTGTTTCTTGACAAAATCCATAGCATAAGTAGGACAAAATTATTTACTATGTTCACGCTAAAAACATCAGGACTTCTATAGCCTAACACAGCTTTCATCAGATATGGTTTCTTCAGAAGATGCAACACAGTTGTCCTGTTTACTGACATGATCCTCAGAATCCCTGCGAAACTTGGCCACTTCGTGCTGCATTTGCAATGAGAATTTTGCATTCTCGAGCTAAGACCGAGCCCACTAAAGATCATTGACTGTAGTGGCTAGAGATTAATGATATGATTTGTGAGGAAATTAGACCAAGCTCAGTCTGGGGCATTTGAACTAAATTTTCTTATTGAAATCAAAATGCACTGACGGTCGCAGCATATACTTTGCTGCTGAATACATACAACGAATGTTTCTCGATTGCAAATTTCTCTGCCCCTTGATCTATTAAGAATAGAGAAGCCGCTTCTGCATCAGGCAATGTCAATTTCACAAGAGTAATGAAGTGGCGCTCAATGATAATTTCAGTATGGCTTCTCTCCATAGCCATGTAATCCAACTTCTTTGGCACACGACCCACATGATCCTAGCTTGACCTTAGTAACAATCATTAGTAAATCGGGCAAAAGCAAAGAAAGTACCAAAGGTGCATTAAATTTG
Source organism: Corymbia maculata (assembly GCA_014182735.1). Taxonomy (NCBI): domain Eukaryota; kingdom Viridiplantae; phylum Streptophyta; class Magnoliopsida; order Myrtales; family Myrtaceae; genus Corymbia; species Corymbia maculata. Next base: position 11,936,942 of record CM024689.1, on the reverse strand, counting down.
ATGTTTGGGCTACACGAACATCCCGCCTTTTCTACTTTTAGGCGTTGCCCCTCTCCTAAAAAACCCCCAAACCAATAACTAAATTTTTTTTTCATTAAAGAGTGGTCAGATGGGGGAATGAGTGCTAAGTTTTATTGCCTTGCGAACACTATATTTGGTGAGACAGTGAATTGTTTTCTCAAGACCACGTTGGTCCGGCTACTTGTTGCTTACGTGAATCGAGGTACGGATCCCAGGAGTACCATAACTTGGCACGGAGGGACACTAAGTGCTAAAACTTACAAATGGTACACTTAAGTGCCAAAATCAGAGCAAAATGGATCACTTAAAATGCCAACAGCAAGAAAATCCGGCTAAAATGCTGACATGGCATTTTTCCAACAATTTGAGGTTGAAACGGCGTCGTTTTTGTTGCTGATGTGGCAAAATAAGTCCAAAACGTCGTTTTGGGTGCAAATGTGGCCACGACCCAAAATGATGCCGTTTTGACTAAAATTTGTTTTTTAATAAATATTAATTTAAAAATATTAAAAGAGTGATTTTTTTTTTTTAAAAAAAAGGGAGCGGGAGGGAGAAGCTTGTGGTCGTTGCTCCATCATCAATGGGGCGACGGCGACGAATGGCGAGGGTCGCCAATGCCTAGGCACGGGTCGACGACCCTCGCCGACCGGCGGCGAGGGCCAGACGGCCCTCGCCAGATGCCGGGAGAGGGCGACGACCCTCTCCTAGATCTGGACGAGGGTTGGCTGCCCTTGCCCCGACCTGGGCGAGGGTTGTCGGCCCTCGCCCCAGCGTTGGCGGGCCTTGCCCAGCGCTGTTGAGTTTCCAGCGGCGCTAGGCGAGGGTCGCCGATGCCTGGGCATGGGTCGGCGACCTTCTCCTAGATTTGGACGAGGGTCGGCCACCCTTGCCCCGACCTGGGCGAGGGTTGCTGGCCCTCGCCCCGGCGTTGGCGGGCCTTGCCCGCCGCCGCCGCCGGCGATGCCACCGATTCCCGCATGAGGGCGGCCGACTCTCACCCGGAGATTTGGAAGAGGGTTGCTGCCCTCTCTTGGCGTCCCGGCGAGGGCCGTCCGGCCCTCGCTACCGGCTCGGCGAGGGTTGTTGATCCGCGCCCAAGTGTTGGCGATTTTTGTCATCCGTCATCGCCGCCCCATCGGCAATGGGGCGGCAACCATAGGCTACTCCCCCCTTCCCTTTTTAAAAAAAGGAAAATTTTTTTTGCTCTTTTAATATTTTTTAATTAATATTTGTTAAAAATAAATTTGAGTCAAAACGGTATCGTTTTGGGTGTTGTGGCCACATCAGCATCCTAAATGACACCATTTTGGGCTTATTTCGCCACATCAGCAACAAAAATGACGCCGTTTCGACCTCAGATCGCCGAAAAAATGCCATGTCAGCATTTTGGTCAGATTTTCTCGCCATTGGCACTTAAGTGATCCCTTTTGCTCCAATTTGGCATTAAGTTTACTGTTTGTAAGTTTTGGCACTTAAGTATCCCTCTATGCTCTATGCCAAGTTATGATACTCTCGCTATACTTATGCCTATGTGAATCTAACATGCTTTGCAGAGCTTTTCACTGGACATGCATAGTGGAAAGATATGTATCATGCTATTTGCAAGGGCCCTATCTATAACATGGGTGATACTCTGTGGTATTGGCCTTGGAATCGCATGCTCGACTCCAGGTAATATCATTATTTCCTCTACTCTCTCACCTTAATGAAGAAAATGGGTGTAGCATTAATCTGTTCATCCCAAATGAACTTTCTTTTATTTCTCTGTCAAAGTGATAATTGCATGGAATGTCATTGTGAATTAACAGGTTTGCAGAAGTTGCTGAACTCATTAGTGTATGTTGGCTCAATAATAGAGGACAATTAGTTCTTGCATGCTGTCGCTGGGAACCCTTTATGCGGCGTACTTGGTATTCAAATCCACCCTGGCATCTTATGGATTTGGCTTCTAGTCTACCGAGGTGGGACCTAGATTTGCTGGTGATGAAGCGGGCAAGAGTGAGCACTCGGTTTACTTATCCAGTGAGAACGGCACGCGTGGATGGCAATCCAGGCTCAGACCTAGGCGCATTGCTTTCCGTTTTCAACCAATGCCTTTTGAAATGATCAACGACAATTATGATGGGGACCTGCCGACACCTACACCTGCCGAGCCTGCACCTACAACCGCACCTGCCTAGCCTGCACTTGCCGGCACTTGCCAAAGGGAATGGGAACCATCCTAAAGAGAGACGAGATGGGTGGTTAGAGATAGAGCTAGGTGAGTTCTGGACGAGGGTTGGAGAAGACGGGGAGGTTGAAATAAGTGTCCTGGAGATGAAGGGTGGCAATTGGAAGGCCAGGCTGATCGTGAAAGGGAATGAAATTAGGCCCAAGCATGGGAAAGAAAAGTGCCTCTATGTAGGGCGAGTATAAATTTATATGGGGATAAGAACACCGGGAGTGCCAAAACTTGGCACGGAGGGACACTTAAGTGCCAAAAGTTACAAAAGGTACACTTAAGTGCTAAAATCGAGCAAAAGGGATCGCTTAAGTGCCAAAGGGCGAAAAATTCCGGCCAAATTGCCACGTGTCCATTTTCCGGCGACTTAATTTGCTTGACGTAACATTTTTCTCAAAAAAAAAAATCCACGTGGCAATTCTTTTTAAAAAAATTGTCCACGTCAGATTTTTAAAAAATTAAAATCGATTTTATTAAAAAAAAAAAAAAAAAAAGGGGGAGGAGGGGACTCGGCGAGGGTTGCCGCCGCCGCTCGCCGCCCCACCTTGCCGGGAAGGGCTGGCGAGGGTGGGGGGAGGGTCGGCCGGGGTCGCTGGGCCCCAGCCACGGCCGGCGACCCCGGTCGACCTACGGCGAGGGCCCGTGCGCCCTCGCCCGGATCCGGGGGCAGCAAGGGTCGCCGCGGGCCGGCCGGGGTCGCCGGCCGCTGGCGGGCCCGCCGACCCCGGCCGACCCTCCCCACCCCCTCGCCGGCCCTTCCGGGCGAGGTGGGGCGGGCGGGGCGGCAGCGAGGGCTGCACAGCCCTCGCCGATCCCCTCCTCCCCTGTTTTTTTTTTTTTTATAAATAAAATCGATTTATATATATTTTTAATTATTTAATATTATTTAATTAATAATTTTTAAAATCCACGTCAGCCAAAACGACGTTGTTTTGGCTGATTTTTGGCCGATTCAGTTTCCGGTGAGCCACGTAGGCAAGAAAATTAATAAAAAATTGCCACGTAGGATTTCCGGCGGGGTTACTCGCGACTTGGCACTTAAGTGATCTATTTTTTTAAAAAAGTGGCACTTAAGTGTACCTTTGTAACTTTTGGCACTTATGTGTCCCTCCGTGCCAAGTTTTGGCACTCCCGGTGTTCTTATCCCAATTTTTATGCTATGTTCTTGGATTGAGAGCCTTTTCGCTCTCTATTTTACCGTGTTCTTTCCATTATCCATTTTTAGTGGCTTTCTACTAAATCAGAAAGCGTGCTTGTGATCTATATTGATTTTTAATGTAAGCGGCGAAAGCATCTGTCATGGAGCAAATGGTATTTGATCTGGTTAGCGAACGCCCAATGCCTTGTGCAGAAATGATGGGAACTTAGATGTAGACTTCCACACACTCACATAGACACAATCAAGCACTGTGACTGGTTCCTCTTAAAATATTCCACATCATGGTTCCTTATCTTACCACTCCGACCACCTCTGTTGGTATCGATGGGAATATATGACTTCATTGAAAATGTATGAATGCATTCTTTGCAATGCGCCGGTGCCTGAGCGTCTCTTCCGAGATAAAAGAAAGACTTAGAAAAGAAGAGTCAAAGCCAATGACTGGGCTAAAAAAAATTTCCCGTTGACTAGCTGTTTGAAAGCATGTTGTAGCACTCACAAAAACTATAGGTGACTTGCCTTGCAGGATTGGTGAACTGTCTTGGAAGGCAATTTGCATCTGCCAGTCAAGTTCAACTATGAAAACTCTCCTCCTTCTCCACCTCTTTTAAGTTTCCGGTTTTCTTCGAGACTTTCATTTTATGTTGGAAATTGGAGAGCGTAGTGCCGTTATTTACATATGGAAAAAAAAGTTTGATTTTTTTTTTGTATGAGGGTGAAATGTGATCTAATATGAGACTACCATTCTTAAGCTATTTATGGTCTTGCCAATTATGTAAACCTTTCAAAGAATTAAGGGAGAAATTGTTCTTTTTGGGTCGATATTAGTGAGCATTTCAAGTATGCGGACATAATGGAAAGTAGTCATACCTCGGCAAAGGGTGCATAAACACAAGACATGAGGACATAATAAATTGATAATCACGTGAAAGCCTTGTTCTACAGCAATGCCGAACAGTTCTTCAGAATTGCAATGTCGTTGAAAATGGTAGCTTTGCCACTGTCAACAGTCGAACTTTGCGAGTTCATTGCCGCATTTACTACTAGATGAGTGGCTTCTGTATTTGATGGAACTCTTGCAGTCCTCGATTCAGCCATGACAACGGTGCACTTGGTGTTTTCATCAACATAGTGGTTGGTTCTTCGCATACAACAAAAGTGGCAACCGTGTGCATGTCAAATTGCAATTTTTCCAAAGCCATGGATCTATCCTCCCTCTCAACCTTATCACTGATCCTATTACTCTTGCCTCTATTTAATCACAAAACCTATTGTTAACATCCATAAATTGGCAATAAGCAGCTTCACTTATCATCCACAATATCAAAAGTGAAAGTTTATCTACACAGTGACCCTCAAATTCAATGGCAGTCCTTCCTGACCTTTCGATCTACCTCCCTATAGAACTCACTGTGCGCCATTGCTTTGCTACTCGGCTCAAATGCGTTGGACATTACCCACTATCAACAACATCAAATCCACCGCCGAGGAAATACCTTTTGATAACTTGGTCGTAGTTCCGCTTCCCCGCTAGTGCAGTGCATTGGAAGGATTTAATTGCACGAGGCCACTTAATCTTAGGTTTTTTCCGGAGATGCTAGTCGCAGATCTTAAAAGCAAATTGATATGACTGTAAAAGCAAGGGCAAATTTTGGATATTTCCATGGCATTTTTAATAATCAATTAACATTTTTATCATTAGTAAAAAAATTTGTTGGCGCTCTTTGAGGGTATTTGTAATAAATAAAAAAACCCATTTAAGGAAAGATATATCTGTCCTTTTTATAATTGTTTTTTTCCTATTTCATCCTGCTTTTCCATTAATAGGGTTTCCCTTTCTGGCATGTGCTCATTCGGAGACCCCCTCACATAGCTTGAAGGTTTTGGGCTAAGCATTTGGAATCCAATAGAGGGAGATCTCTTTATTTATTTTATTTACGTGGAATCAACATTCTTCCTTGAATTCTTAAAAGTAATGTTAAGAGACGTTACAGTACATCAAAAAAAAAAATATGTCAATCATATTCTATTCTAACTCTGACTCTTAAATTTCTATCCTACCTTTTTGTAGGGTGTGAGAGTCAAAGCCCATATTTATGGCTAAATCATTCTCACCCTAATTCCTAAGAATGTGAAAATTCGAACCCCACCTCCCCCTTCTCATACGAGAAAGTGACTATTGGAATAAACTCCAATGATATACTCCCTCCTACGCATAAGTTTAGGAGTGATTGGTTCTTGGTCTAATTCGGTACTAAGGTAGAACTAGGAACCATATTATAAGGACCGATTTGTAATTTTGGAAATCAAGAACCGGACCGTCTGGTACTAGCATCGGGAACAGGATCGGATCATTGGTTTCAATCCAATCTAGTCCGGTCCAATGGAACCAACCATTTTTTCATTAAAGAGTGGTCTTGTATAATGAGAGAGAGTGACTTAAGATATTGACGGAAGCAATGATGAGTGAAGAGTTATTGTGTCTTAACCTATAGTATCTTTGGATGATATAGTATTTAGTCAACATTTTACTAATTTTTTAAAGAAATAATTAAAAAAAAAGGTATATGCAATTGGTTCGATCCGGTTTGGTTCGATTCTCTCTTGGAACTAGGAATTGGATCACCCGGACACCGGTTCCACTTTTAGGAACTGGGAATCAACACCTTCAAGAATCGAACCGAATCAGCCAATCTAGTATGGTTTGGGCGGTTTCTGATTTGGGTAGTCCGTTTTACACACCCATATGTAAGTTGATCTTTTAGTTATAGCATACATGACTTAAAACACTCTTTCGTGTGTAATTTAGTCTCTTTACATAGGCAAGATAAGATATAAATGTGGTCGGGTCAACGAGATAATTAGGACAAAAGCATAACGATTGGGATTTGAATTTTCACATAACTTTTCTTTTTTTATTTGGTGGAGTGACAATTTTTTTTAAAAGTTTAAGTAGTCCTTTTAATCTTAGGTTTCTACTTAGAGATTAGGGGGAGTATAGTTTTAGGATATAATCTAGAACTTGAAAATCGGATTAGCGGAACCTATCTGGTTCAAGGTTTCAAGGTATACAAAGTAGGTTTTAAGTTACAAAAATTAAATAATTTATTTTGATAAATATGTTCCACGTTCTAGGTTTGAGGAATCTGAAACCTGTAATCTAGAACCTGTAACAAGTTTTTCTTAATCTATGTCTTTACGTGAGCTTGCGATGTCTCATAACGTTCGATGATGTGTGTATAATCTAAAATCACTAATCTGACTTTCCACTTTATGACGAGACTTTTACTTTGTTAGTATTCATATTTCTCGTCTATCTAACTATAAGCTAATAAATGAATTGTAGCAACAAGTATAGTCATTAAAGGTGGGATCATTCACTGCAACTATTCAATTAATAATATAGGGGGAATCTGAGTAGATTTTAAAACCTATGACATGGTAGGTTTTAGATTCTGGGGCATGTAGGATAGGTTTTAAGTTCCAAAAAAATGAGGAACCTATTCAATGAGTAGATCATAGGTTTCGGGTAAAACTTGGATACGAAATTTGGAATCGCTCACCCCTATTAATTCAAAGTTGAGGATACAAATTAATATGGCCATGTAAAAGTGAGGGTGCATTTTGAATATTTAAGTATGTTAGTAACCAATTAAACATTCCCATCATCAGTAAAAAATTTCATTATAAAAAAACCTAAGTTAAGGAAAGATTACAATTTGCAAAACTCCACTTCTCTCGAGTTATATGTAACCAAAACAATTCATTATCAAGTATATTTAACCGTTACCCTAAACATTTGTCGTTTGTCAAATAGACACTATTTAATTGGGCTGGTCACAAAAAAAAATAAAAAATGGGCCCGGTTATTCATAGCACCCAAGAATTTCATTCGTTTATTTTAAGCCATTTGAAGCGTGGAGTTACCCTTTGATTTACTTATCTGATAAGAGATGATCTGCATTGCACACAGAACACAATCTGGGTCAACCTTTATTTAGGAGGACATCCATGCAAAATCCAATATATTATCCCTTTCTTTGATTTTTTTCCTATTTCCTTTGTCTTTCCCACTTTGTTGATTCAGAGACTTCACCGTCCATGGATGCCCACCCCGTCTCTCTCTCTCAATCTATATAAACACAACGTATCACGCTCTGTATCGCAGTCCTCTCTTCGAAAGGCGTCAACTTTAAGCCATTTTAGCCACGCCCATTTCTTGGAGCTCTTCCAATGGCGTTCATCTGAACATGAAAGGTTGATTGAATTGTATAAATGAACCAACTCTTGGTTCACAGCCACAAGATAAAGAATGGTAAATGGAAAGTGGAGAAGAAACTAAGAAAGATATTTCATCTGAAAATGACGAGACTCAAATGGTTTGGAGAAAAGAATGGATAGATATATTGAATCACTCCAATATGCAAGGCTAAAAACATGACAATTATACCTCTGTTGATATGGTAACTCGATGATCGCTAATGCAATGTATCTTTAGGGATGATCTGTTTATGGCTTTAGGACTGCCTGCTACCTTATGATCGATTCGGAGTTCGAAGCGTTTTTGCTATTTATTTTGGGTTAATTGCTCAAAATCCTCCGGAACTTTGTTAGCATTGCTCATTAGCCTTGGAACATGAGATTGGTACCGTTGAATAGTGGCCATGTAACTTTGGAAAGTGACAGATTATAGCTGAATTTTGATTTTTTGTTGCCGTAGTTAGTTTTCCATCTACACAGCCGGTAAGTGTTATCTCAAAATGGATGAAATCAGTTCTTTCGACCAAATAACCTGTGCTGAATTTTCTTGGCTTCATCAATGATGTATCTTCACTATTTTGTTAGCTTTATTAACTATGTGATGGAGATCTTTAGGTAAAATAAAAATAATAATAAAAGGGAAGTGTATTTATAGATAGAATAACTGACGACTGCAGCAAAAAATCAAAATTTATGAGGAAATTTGTAACGTCACAATTTTTTTAGGGGTCATTATGCAATGGTTCTAAAGTCGAGGTGGTTTTGAACAATTATCCCTTTTGTGTTCTTTTGATCAAATCTCATTGTTATTGCTTTTACGTTAAACGTGTTTTCCTACTTCAAATTTTGGCGAATAAACTCACTATATGTATTGGAAAGGGGACAGCCCAGATGGTGGAATAGGTGCTAAGCTTTATTGCTTTGTCCACGCTGTATTTGCTAAAGCATTGAATCTTGTTTTCTTGAAACGACGTTGGTCCAGCTTCTTGTTGCTTATGTGAATCCAACATGCTTTGCAGAGCTTTTCGCTGGATAGACACAGTGGGAAGAAATGTATCATGCTATCTGCAAGGGCACTGTCTATCTCATGTGGTGATACTCTGAGGTACTGGTATCGCATGCCCAGCTCCAGGTAATAGCATCATTTCCTCCACTCTCTCACCTTCATGAAAGAAAATGGGTGTCGCATTAATTTGTTCAACCGAAAATGAACTTTCTTTTATTTTTCCATTGAAGTGATGATCATGTGGAATGTCTTTGTGAATTAACAGGTTTGCAGAAGTTGCTGAACTCTTTCATGTAAGGTGGTTCGAGATCAGGGGCACAATTAGTTCTTGCATGCTGTCGCCGGGAACCCTTTATGCAGCGTACTTGGTATTCAAATCCACCCCAACATCTCATGGATTTGACTTCCAGCCTGTTGAGGTTGGAGCTGGATTTGTTGGTGATGAAGTGGGCAAGCGTGAGCGCTTAGTTTACTTATCCAATGAGAACAACATGCGTGGACGGCAGTCCAGGCCAAGATTTAGCCGCATTGGTTTCCGTTTTCCACCAATGCAATTTGAATTGGTTGACGACGATTGTGGTGTGGACCTACCGACAATTGCACCTGCCGAGGGGAATGGGAGCTATCCTAAAGAGAGACCTAAAGGGAGACGAGATGGGTGGTTAGAGATAGAGCTAGGTGAGTTCTTGAAGAAGGATGGAGAAGACAGGGAGATTGAAATGAGTGTCCTGGAGACGAAGTGTGGCCACACGAAGGGTGGGCTGGTTGTGGAAGGGATCGAAATTAGGCCCAAGGATGGGAAAGAACAGTGCCTCTGTGCAGGGCGTGTGTAAGTTTATATGTTTTGTCCCTTGATTACGAGCCTTTTTGCTCTCTGTTTTGCTGTTTTTCTTTCAATTATCCATTTTTAGTGCTTTTCTACCAAATCAGAAAGCGTGTTTGTGATCTATATTGACTTTATTGTAAGTCTTGGAAGCATGTGTAATGGAGCGAATGGGTTTTTATGTGGTTAGCGAACGCCTGCCTTGTGTGGAATTGATGGAACTTTGATGGAGACCTCCACAAACTCACAGAGACAATCAAGAATTGTGACTGGTTCCTTATAAAACATCTGCAAAATGGCTCCCCATCTTACCACTTCCACCAATTCTGTTGGTATATACGACTCCATTGAATCTTTGCAGTGGGATGGTGCCTGCACTTATCTTCCGAGATGAAAGAAAGACCTAGAAAAGCAGAGTCAAGGCCAATGAATGGCTAAAATAATATCTTGTTCAGAGTCACTATGTTGCATTGAGGCTAGGTCGATAAAGTTTAAACAAAGTTAAAAGGGCAAGTCAAGATCATGCACTCTTGCATCTGCCTGGGCCAATAGACAAAAAGTGACAAACCAGTGATCTTAAGGAAAATGTCTCTAATATCTAGTTAAAGAACCATACAAACGTTTCATTTGAATTCATTCAAATATTGCAAATCATCCTAAGATTTGACAATCGACAAAGACCTAGTCAGACAATAGAAACTACTTAAGCAATTAGGAATAATCCGGACTGTATAATTTGTAAGTAAACAAACCCCTGCTTGTAAGTTAAAAATTCATCTAGTATAGATCAATTCAAATAACTGAAAAACCTCTTTGCCCCTAGCTGGATTCCAACAATTTGTTGATAGTTGTAGTGATCCAACGAGAAGCAAGCATCCACAAAGGTTCCGGTACTGATCAAGGGCTTGATCTCCGTAGCAATATGTTGACTAAAAACAAGAGGCCATGTAGGTTTTACTTGAAATTTATTGTCGAAACATATTTCTCATTTTTTAGAATCTGGAATCTATCTTGATATCCCGAAACCTATAACCTACATAGGTTCTAGGATATATTCAGGTTCCGTCTGTATTGCTAATTAAACGATTATAGTGAATTCACTTGCTGCTATTTAGACACACGAAAAATATAAAATATTAATAAAGTAAAAATCTCAATCATAAAATGAAAGTTCAAATTAGTGGTTTTAAATTATGCATTTATCATCCGATGACATAGAATATTGCATGATCACTCGAAAATATAGAAAAAAAAAAGACACAAAAATCTATCCCAGGTTCTAAGTCCCATCAAAACAAGTTCCCTAATTTTGGAACTTGGGGCACGATTAGCTCTTGCATTCTGTCGCTCGGAACACATTATGCAGCATACTTGCTATTGAAATTCAACTCGGCGTCTCACGGATTTGAATGCGACTCTGTTGAGGTTGGAGATGGATTTGATAGGGATGAAGTGAGCAAGGGAGAGTGCTTCGTTTATTTATCCAAAGAGGACCTTCACTTGAGGGGGGGTTTCCAGGGTGGTAGTTAAGAGCACTGGTGTTTTCATTTAGTGCCTCCTCCACCTGCTGAGTGGAATGAGCAGTATCCAAACGAGAGATGAGATCGGTGGTTGGAGATATAGTTCGGTGAGTTCATGATGAAGGAAGGAGGAGATGGGGAGGTTGAAATGAGTGTCAAGGACAAGATGGGGGAGCACCGGAAGGCTGGGTTGATTGTGGAAGGCTTCGAGATTAGGCCTAAGAGGGGATGTAAAAGTGCCTTTTACGCCGGGAATGAGCAAGTTAGTATGACCTTCTGTCCCTTGATTAATAGCCCTTTCTCTCTACTTTGCAGTTGATGTTCTTTCTATGTTCCTTTATCAATATTTAGTAGCTTCCCACCAAATCAGAACGAGTGCTTGTGATCTATATTTGACTTGATGTAAGTGGGGAAAGCAGCGAATGGTTCTTTGATTCGGTGAGCAAACGCCCGATGCCTACTGCTCATTGACAACATCTAAAGTGAAAGTTTACTTCTACGATGACGATCAAACTAAATGTCAGTCCTTGACCTTTTGATCCATCTCCTTATACAGCTCACCGTGTGCCCCATAGCTCTGCTGCTGCTCGGCTCAGATGTGTTGGACATAGCCACCCTCAACAAAATCGGATCCTCTGTTAAAGGAGTACCTTATCATAACTTGGTCATCGTTCCAGCTCCTTGCTATTATTGCATTGGAAGGATTTACCTGCAAGAGGCCACTTAATCTTAGTTGTTTGCCTGGATATGCAAATTGATATGGCTGTGTAAAAGTGAGGACGCATTTTGGATATGACTTTCCTATTTTTAGTAAAGATTTTGTTAATGAGTGTCTTGAGGATACTTATTAAAAAACTCATTTAAGGAGAGATTGCGATTTGTAATTAATGCAACGCAATGCATTATAACATTTGGTTATCAAGTGTGGTTAATTACTCGACAATGCAGAGCATGCTTATGATCTATATTTGATTGAATGTAAGTGGGGTGCCATACTAAATTTATGGTCTTATGCAAAATTGGGTGACAAAACATCAATGTTTTATACTTCTTCTGTTTCTTCTCTCTCAGGGAACAATTGCTCCCTTATTTATGTGTGTATAGCTGGTTTGGCAGTTTTCGAGCCAGTTTTCACGCATTTCGACTTGTCCACCTCTCTAAACGATTTTAAGAGACATTCCAGATTTTAGTCTTGAAATGTTCTGATGAAGGGTTGAATTAATCACTGATTATATTTCATAATGGTCCTCCCTTTTAGTCAAAAAAGATATTCAGCACATCAAAGAACTCCTCCATAGATTCAAAGTAGATCACTACCTGTTCTTTACATTGCCTTTATACGATTGTCCAACTTCTCTATGACTATAAACTTTTTTTTTTTTTACCATTTGGAGATGTGTTTAAGCATGAATGAATTGTGTACGTGGGCCCTACTCGAAGCAATTTCTTCTTGAATCTTTTGGCTAAGCATTTGGAATCCAATGTAGGGAGATCTTTTTTTCTTTTTCTTATTTTAATGTGGAGCCAACATTCTTCTTTGATTAATTAAAAGTAATGTTACAAAATGCATCAACAATATATTGATAGTACATCGACTTCATACCCCCTCTTGCGCATAAGTCGATTCTTTGGTTATAGTATACATGACTTAAAACACTCTTTTATTTGTAATATGGTCTCTTCACACGGGCAAGATAGGATATAGATGTGATCACACCAATGAGATAAATCATGTAAGTATAAGGGTAATGATATGGCCATCCTTCCGTCCGAGTGACACAACCTCAAACAACTCAAAATAAAATCAACTTCCAAAAGTTCCCATTGATGGTGCTTTCCTTCCGTGCGGTGATGTAACCTCAAACAACTCAAAATAAAATCAACTTCCAAAAGTTCCTGTCGATGGTGCTTTCATACTATCGCTAATAATAGAGGAACATGAAAAACACGGAAGGTGAATGGAATGAGCAATCACAGCCAATGAGTAGTAACCTCTTTTAAGCAAATCATCACCCACTATGCACAATTAAAACACGTTGTGACTTGTTTACACCAAATCTAGAATACAACGAATACAACAAACTTTAAGAATAAAAATGAGTTTAATATATATTACTTCAACATAATATTTTCATAGTATAAATATTCGTTTAAATCTATCATCACACTACAAATAATATTGATATAGCCTATTGCTTAATCTTAATGAAATCACACGCCAGTGGTCCATTCCATTGGTCAATCTTGAATCACATTACATCTTAAGGCCTTAGAGGTGGCTTTTATAAGACTCACGTTATTATGTAACACTTGGCCATTGAGTAGCCCAAGGTCCTAGAGGTGGTTTTCATGAAATTCGCATCACCATGAAGCATTTAACCCTTGACCAACACATATCAATGATACAAGGCTTTAGATGCGGCTTTCACAAAACTACGTTATCATGTAGCATTTAGTTTTTTTTCCAACACATATCAATGGTACAAGGTCCTCACGAAGGTACGTTAGTATGTAGCACTTATTTTTTTACTAACACATATCATTGTTCTAGGGCTCTAAAGATGACTTTTACAAAATTATGTTATCTTGTAGCACTTACTCTTTTACTAACATGTATCAATATTATAAGGTTCTATAGGTAACTCCCACAAAATTATGTTATCATGTAACACTTAGTCCTTTATCAACATGTATCAATGTTACAAAGCTCTAAAGGTAACTCACACAAAATAATGTTATCATGTAACACTTAGTCCTTTATCAACACATATCAATGTTACAAGGTTTAAGAAGTTGCTTCCATGAAGTTACATTATTGCAAAGCACTTCGTCACTTTCTAAAACACATTAATAGTACAAAGCTTTAGAGGTATCTCCCACGAAATGATGTTATCATATAGTACTTAATCCTTTACCACTAGTCTATATCACAATTGGCAAGAAATTTTTTTTCACAAATCAATTTTCTCAATAAAAAACAATTCATCAGTTTCACATACCAAATCAAATCACCTTTCATAAACCAATACTCAAGTCAACATAATTCTTTCTAAAAAAGGGTTTCACAAACCCAAATTATAACATCTTTCCTAACTCCATTCATTAGATAGAATATATTTCTCAATAGATTTCTCACACTATTTCCGAATTCATTTCATAAATCAATAACATTTTGAGATGTCTTTCTCATTAAACATTTCCTTGATGACACCTGAATTTTCGTCAACATTTGAACTACCCATTTATTTTGCAAAAAATATATATAAAAAGATGAAAAGAAACTTTTATATATACATAAAAATTAAAAAAAAAAAAATAATACAAAAGAAAGTGAATGAAAAAAAGAGGAAACAAAAAACAAATGAAAAAAAAAAGGATGAACCAAGCGGGCCGGCATGTCCAGCCCACTTTCTTTCTCTTGGCCCATATTTCCGCATGTTCTTCGGCCCCTTTGTCCTTCTCCTCCTCTGAACGCAAGCGAGATGGAGGCTGTGACGAGAAAAGGGAACGACAATGCCGTGACCGAAGCATGACTGAGAGCCTTCTGGAACCGTGAGCTGGCAAGCAAGGAGGCTAAGGGGAAAAAGATTCCCTTGCCGAGGGAAGAGAGCACGATCTGCTGGTGCGTGACGGGGTGTGCTCCCTCTCCGACGTCCTTGAGCACGCGACTTCTTGTACGGAGGCAAATCGCTGGTTCTTGGCCGGAAAATTTTTGGTCCGATGGCGGTGACCGAAGGAGCGAAGCGTCGAGGCGGTCCCGATTTCTTCTCTGCGCTGCCCGATGATTGCATCGGGAGCGTCGTCTCCTTCACGAGCCCCCCGACGCGTGCAGGCTCGCGACCCTGTCGCGGAATTTCAAGTCGGCGTGCGATTCCAACGGGGTCTGGGCCTCGTTCTTGCCGCCGGACTGCCGCCGGATGGTCTCCTCCGGGAGCGTTTCAGCGCTGAAGGAGCTCTACTTCAGCCTCTGCAACGACCCGGTTCTCATCGCCGATGGCAAAATGGTAAGTCTTGCCCGTCTTCCCACCTCAAACCACCTCTTCCTCTTCTGTTTTTTGGGCGGATTGAGGGGGTGAGATGCTATAACTGTTCTTCATATTAGACATAAGGTAATTTTGAAATGTGATTCATGTGATGTGCCGTCGCCTTGCACGTTTCGAAACACTGTGAATTCGAGTGGTAGAAAAAAAAATTGTTTTTTCATTGTCGAGTAGTTGAATCGAAAGGCGGTGTCATCGGCTCACACTTGCTGGCCTCTTCCCGCCTGAACCGACACTCGAGAAGCCATTGTCATATGATTATAATGCGGCGGCTTCCACTGGACATCCTTTAGCACACGGGCTCTCCATCTGAACGTAAATGGTGGATTGAATTGTATGAACCAACTCTTGGTTCAGGTCCACAAGATAAAGAATGATAAACAGAGGGTGAAGAAGAAAGAAAGGATCTTTCCATATGGAAATGACAAGATTCAAATGGGTTGGAGCAAAGAATGGATAGATATATAGAATCACTTCAATATAGAGTGCTAAGACCACGAGGATTATTACCACAGTAGATATGGTACCTCGATGACCACTGATCCAATGCATCTTTAGGGGTGATCTGTATTATAGCTTCAAGACTGTCGGCTTCCTTATGGTTGATTCGGAGGTTGGCCTGAGCCTGCTTTTTATTTTTGATTAATTGCCAAAAAATCCCCTGGAACTTTGTTAGCATTGCTCATTAGCCCCTGAACATTAGATTGGCACCGTTGAGTAGTGGCTATGCAACTTTGGAAAGTTACGGATTACACCTGAATTTTGATCTTTTGTTGGTGGGGTTAGTTTTCCGTTTGCATGGCCGGCAAGTGTTATCTAAAAATGGGTTAACTCAGTTCTTTTGACCCAAATGACCTCTGTTGAATTTTCTTGGCTTTCATCAATCCTGTATCTTCTCTATTTTGTTAGCTTTATCAACCATGTGATAGAGATCTTTAGGTAAAAGGAAAAAAGCATAATAATGAGGGAGTGTATTTTCATGTGACATTTAACACCTATATTGATAGAATAACTAGCGATTGCAACAAAATAGCAAAGTTTTTGGGGAAAATTGTAACTTCATAAAAATTTTCAATGGTCAGTATGCAATGGTTATGAAGTTGAGGTGGCATTCAACAAGTATCCCTTGAATTTCCTTTTGGTCAAATCTCATGGTAATTGCTTACGTGTTTTCCTAATTCAATTTTTGATGAAAAAGCTCATTATTTTGTTGGAAAGGGGACAGCATATGTGGAAGAATAGGTGCTAAGTTTTATTGCTTTGCGAACACTGTATTTGGTGAGACAGTGAATTGTTTTCCCAAGGTCACGTTAGTCCGGCTGCTTGTTGCTTATGTGAGCCTAACATGTTTTGCAGAGCTTTTCGCTAGACAGGCATAGTGGGAAGAAATGCATCATGCTATCCGCGAGGGCCCTGTCTATAATATGGGGTAATACTCCGGAATACTGGTCATGGACTAGCATGTCCAACTCCAGGTAGCAACATAATTTCCTCCACCCTCTCACCTTCATGAAGAAAATGGACGTAGCATTAATTTGTTTGTCCCAAAATAAACTCTCGTGTTTCTCCCTCAAGGTGATGATCGTATGGAATATCCTTGTGAATGAACAGGTTTGCAGAAGTGGCTGAGCTCATCGATGTATGCTGGCTTGAAATCAAAGGCACAATTAGTTCTTGCATGCTGTCACCTAGAACCCGTTATGCAGCATACTTGGTATTCAAATTCACCCCAACGTCCCATGGATTTGAATTCCAGCCTATTGAGGTGGGAGCTGGATTTGCTGGTGATGAAGCAGGGAGGCAGAAGCGCTCAGTTTACTTATACAGAGAGAACAACACACGCCAATGGCGGTCCAGGCTGAGATTTAGGCACGCTGGCAGGGCACTGATGCTTGCACCTGCTGAGGGTAGTGGTAACTATCCTAAAGAGAGACAAGATGGGTGGTCAGAGATAGAGTTGGGTGAGTTCTTGACTAAGGAGGGAGAAGATGGGGAGGTTGAAATGAGTGTCATGGAGACGAATGGGGGCCACTGGAAGGCCGGACTGGTTGTGGAAGGGATCGAAATTAGGCCCAAGGATGGGGAATAAGAGTGCCTTTACGCAGGGCATGTTTAAATTTGTATGTACTGCCCTCGATTTGGAGCTCTCTGTTTTGCTGTTCTTCCAATGTTCTTTTATCAATTTATAGTAGCTTGCTACTAATTCGGAAAAGTGTTCTTGTGATCTATATCGACTTTTATCAATTTTTAGTAGTTTTCTACCAATTCATGAAGCGAAACGATGGAACTTGGATGTGGACTTCAACAAACTCAACACGGACACGCTCAAACACTATGATTGGTTCCTTTTAAAACATTGCCAAAATTATTCCTCATCTTCCCACGCCAACCACTTTTGTTGGTACCGAGGGGAATGTATGACCCCACTGAAAATATTTGAATGCAATACGTGTGATGTGCTGGTGCCCACGTCTCTTCCGGGATAAAAGAAAGACTTAGAAAAGCAAAGTCACAGTCAGTGACTGGCTGTTTAATCACATATCCTACTGTCAGCATCCATATGTCGACAATAAGCAATTACAACTGCTCATTCACATTAATCTAAACTGAAAGGTTACCACTGCAATGTCCAAACTTGATGCCAATCCTTCGTGACCTTTCGATCCACCTCAATATACAATTCATGGCTCCCCATCGCTTTGTTGCTTGGCTCAGACGCCTTGGACATAGCCACCATCAACAAGGTCAAATCCACTGTCGAAAAGAAGTTATGGCAACTCGGTCATAGTTCCAGTTTCTTGCTATTGTGCTGGAAGTATTTGCTTGCATCGAGCCTCTTCTGTAGTCGAGGGTGACACCTATTTCACCATAGCCAATGATACATTCCAAGGCCCATCTTCTTGCCAGGCTCTACTTGATCAGAACTACTATACAGGTGAAAATCCTATTGTAGGTGCACAGCTGATGGTTCCACTAAGATGCGGATGCCCAAGTACCAAAAAGAGAGCTAATGGGGTAAAATCCTTGATTACATATTTGGTGCCGCTGGGCCATTCTGTGAATCCGATTACAGAAAGCTTTGGCATCACTGTGCAAAGTGTTATGGAACAAATATGATGACGGAACCCTCTCTAAGATACCCTTTAACAAACATTCTCATTCCCCTTACTTGTGCAAAAGATTCCAAGAGTAACTTCTGCTATTGTCCCAATGGATATGCCGAAGGTAGGCCAGGAAATGACCTCAGTTGCATGCGTGACAAGAAGTTTCCTTTCAAGCTGGTTCTCGTAATAGATAATCATTAATTCTATCTTCTGATTCTGTCCAGCAAAACTTCATGTCTGATTGGAAGAGGCAGTTAGAAAAACAACGCGTCACTAAAGAAAAAAAACTCGAGTGAGAAATTATTCCATTTTCTTACACGCAGTTTGCACATTTGCACACCACACTTAGGACTGTTGCACTTTCTTTCCACTCATGTACACATAAGCCTTTTTGCTCTCCGCATCTTATCTGTTTGGCACCTTCTTGTCTTGCTCAAATGCTCCATTTGACACGCACTTGATCTCTCTGATTCTTCCAAGCTTCTAGATTGAAATGCAACACTGAATCTCATTTGCTCACTATTTGTATTGTGACTTCATGTACTTCTTCAATTCCAACATGACATTTTTAAGCCAATGGTTTAATTCTCTCCTATATGTTTTGGGATTGAACACTGTCATGACTAGCTATGTTGCATTGATGTGACAGTTTAGCTTTAGGATTGGCAAAGTGACCAAATAGGAAGAAAATTTTAAATACAGATGGCTTCTTTGTGAATTTTCTTCCTGATAAAGGTGATGTAGAAGAGAGTTATTATCTACTTCAAAAATACATAGGCTGACTTGGGAGAGTATGCAAGTTAGAATTCTGACATGCTCCATATTTAGGAATTGTAAAATCGGATTGGTCATATCTGGCAAATTTTTGGAGAATTTTGACTAGACCAAACTGGAATGTGTTGACTCACAGTTTCCTAATAGACCTATTGTTTGCTTTAGGTTCTGGCATCGTTATTCGATTCTACGTCTTTCTCTTTTTAGCTATTGCCAATACAGATATCCAAGGAAGTGAAGAGACAGAATTGTCAAGGAGAAACTGTTCAAGCAAAATGGTGGTTTGCTGTTGCCGCAGAAATTCTCACCTTATGGAAGAGATGGAAGAGCAACAATAATTTCTAAAGAAGATCTGCAAAAAGTATGACAGATAACTACAGTTGGAGGCAGTTTCTTGGTCAAGGAGGGTTCGGCACGGTTTATAAAGGGATGCTACCAGATGGAACCATAGTTGCTGCGAAGAAGTCAAAGACCATCAGCAGGGGCCAAATTGAGCATCTTATTAATGAAGTGGTTGTTCTATCACAGGTAAATCATCGGTACATTGATAGGTTGTTGTTTGGAGACCAAGTTTCCTCTACTAGTGTATGAATTCATCCATAATGGTGCCTTGTCACAGCATATTCATCAGCAGGATAAACATTGTTCCCTTTCTAGGGAAGACCAGTATCGTATTGCACGCTGAGTTGCTGGAGCAATACCATACATGCATTCTGCAGCATCAATTCCCATTTAACATTGAGACATAAGGCCATCTAACATTCTGCTGGATTACAAGTACACTGCCAAAGTCTCGATTTTGGTTACTCAAGGCTGTTTCAAATTAACAACACTCACCTGACAAGGCCTTCACCTTTGGATACTTAGACCAGGAATATCTCCAATCTAGTCAGTTCACAGGTAAAAGTGATGCGCGCAGTTTCGGAGTTGTGCCAGTTGAGTGCAGCAGCCAACATCCTTCTTAGAATATGAGGAAGGGTGAAATCTAGTTGCTAGCTTTATCCTGCTAATTAACGAACACTGTTTCTCAGACATCCTAGATCCTTTTATGGCCAATGAAGCGAAGGCAGAGGAAGTTCTTGCAATAGCAATGCTTGCTCTGAGGCATTTGAGATTGACCGGGAGAAAGAGGCCTACCATGAGAGAGGTTGCTATGGAGCTTGAAGGACTTAGGAAATCTCAAATTTTCTCTTAGACCAGCCAAAATCCTTATGCATTTGAAGATGGACTCCTTGGTAAAGCTAATGAAGAATCAATAGATAGCACATTCTTGTCACTTGAACTTGGATCAATCTCAGAATAGACATCGAGCTAGAACATTCGGTGTTCATACCAAACTTAATGTTTGTTCATCCTGGACAGCTTGGGAGATAGCATATGGAGCATGCAGTTAGCAGTAGCAATTATCGAAATCACCAGGAGATACCTTTCAGTCAAATTATTCTTTTTAACTTCACTGCAGCTTGATGTTTTTCTTAACCACCGAACACCTAACCAAACTTTTTTCTCAAGATTTGCTCTAAATAAAGGTGGGAGAGCTTATTTTAATGGATCAATATTAATGGTTGACTCTCTTTGCATTAGGTGATTGATTTAGTTCTCTTTTT
Source organism: Corymbia maculata (assembly GCA_014182735.1). NCBI lineage: Eukaryota > Viridiplantae > Streptophyta > Magnoliopsida > Myrtales > Myrtaceae > Corymbia > Corymbia maculata. The sequence goes on along the minus strand of CM024689.1, from coordinate 11,916,407 downwards.
CCCAATCACTGATGAATGGTGCTCTAGATATCTTTCACACCAGGTACATCATATCGTTTCTGATTCCTACTATAGACTTTTCAGATGTACACATCGACTTTGGAGCAACATGGTGGAAAATATCTAGCAATTACGTTGAAGCTACTCACTTTCCTCATCACCTTTGAGTAATCCTTCAGGTGATGCTTGTACTGAAGCCCTACGCTTCTATCTATCAGGTTCCAGACTTAGCCTCAAGTTGCAACTTCTGCATTTCCGAATTCCTTCTTGACAAAACCCATAGCATAAGTAGGATAAAATTATTTACTATTTTCATAATGAAAACATCAGGACTTTTATAGCCCAACACAGCTATCATCAGATATGGTTTCTTCTGAAGACGCATCACTGTTGTCTTGTTCATTGACATGATCCTCAGAATATCTGCAAAACTTGGTTATTTGGTGCTGCGTTTGCAATGAGAATCTTGCATTCTCGAGTTAAGACCGAGTCCACTAAAGATGATCGACTGTAGTGGCTACAGATTAATGATATGATTTGTGAGGAAATTAGACCAAGCTCAGTCTGGTGCATTTGAACTTAATTTCTTATGTTGAAATCAAAATACACTGACGGTTATGGCTTATACTTTGCTGAATACATAGAATGCATGCTTCTTGATTGCAAATTTCTTTGCCCCTCAATCTATTAAGAATAGAGAAGCCGCCTCTACATTGGGCAATGTCAATTTCACAAGAGTAATAGAGTGGCGCTCAATGATAACTTCAGTTTGGCTTCTCTCCATAGCCATGTAATCGAACTTCTTTGGCACACATGACCCACATGATCCTGGCTCGACCTTAGTAACAATCATTAGTAAATTGGGCAAAAGCAGACAAAGTACCAAAGGTGCATGAAAATTGTTGTTTTGGGCCACACGAACGTCTCCTCTTTTCTACTTTTAGGCGCTGCCCCCCTCCTGAAATACCCCCATCCAACAACGAAAATTTTTTTGCCAGCGTATTGAGCAGTATTTCAAAATGTGCAGGCGACGGCACATCACATGAATCACATTTCAATATTTAATCGCGTATCACCCCCTCAATCAGCAAACAAAACAATAATTGAAAAGAAACCGATTTATTTTAGCTTCTAGAAAAGACATATATGTGATTTATGCGATGCTGGCACTTTTGGAATAGAAAGACCTAAAGAGCGGAGCCAAAATCAAATGAAAACTAGCACACTGTTCTTTGGCTCTTTCCACGTGAACCGAGCATTTGCAGACGTCGTGGCATTTACAAAATTCGAGGTGCTCCCATATCTTGCGGGCCGGGTGATTTTTAATCGGAAAAAGCTTAGCTAATCGTCCTCCATCACATGACCGAGTCACGGTCAGCCAAGGACTACACGTATTTGGATGAAACCGGTTGACTTTTTCAACTGGTTTCATCTTTTACCTCTTTATATTTTTTATATTTTTATGTTTTCTTATTGCAAATTCAAATTGAGAAACAAATCAAAGTAATAATATTCACACAATAAGAAACAAATCCTACATTACCATTCATATAATAAGAAATATACGAGGGATTCAATTGTGACTTTTAAAATAGTAGATATTATTCTCTGGTCAAAGAAAAAAATTACGTAGATATTGTTCCCAAATAAAAAATAACTTAATAACTCAAAAAATAGGACCGCAATTATCTCTTCTTTTTATGCAGAATGTTTATTGTATGCTTTGAACTTTGATTGTTGTAAGATTTTGTAATTGAATAAGTCATAACTATGGAAAAGTTTGTTAATATTTACTTTCTTATTGCAAGAAAGTAAGAGGTATTCATCATCAATTTCTATTTTTCTAATTTATCTATTTTTTCATCATATTCATGAAAATTGATTGTATAGGCTCTTTGCTAATTTAATCTCTTGATTTAAGTTTGCAATAAGAAAACAAAAAAGAAAAAGAAAAGAAGAAGGTAAAAGATGGAAACCCGTGGAAAAAGTCATCCGGTTTCCATCCAAAATGTGTGGTCCTCAGTTGACCGTGACTCCATCAAAGTCGTTCGACGGAGGACGGTCAGCTCAGCCGGACCCTTTCTTCGTCTGTCCGCCGGTCGTTGACGAGGGTGGAGTGATAGCGGGCGGGCTTGAAGGCGAGCTTTCTATGGCCAGTCAACGACAGCAACTTCGCACTCGCCTACTTGATTTCGCTGCTCGCATCCACGTCTATTTATGCCAAATCTCAGTTATTCCAAGACCATGGATGCGTTCCCACCCTCATTGTTGGCACGAAGCTTATTACTCTTGCCTCTATTTCATCACCTATGCCACTGTCAATATCCATATATTGGTGGGGAGCAGCATAACTACTCGTCCCCATCATCCGAGATGAAAGGTTACCTCTGCGAGGCTCTCCAGCATGCCAGTCCTTCGTGACCTTTCGATCTACCTCCCTATACAACTCATCCCTTGCCATCGCTTCGCTGCTCGGCTCAGATGCATCAGACGAAGCCACCATCAACAACATCAAAACCACTGCCGAAGAGACAACTTATGGTCACTTGGTCATGGTTCCAGTTCCTTGCTCTTGCACTGGAAGCATATACTTGCACCACGCCACTTACACTCTGGCCGAGGGAGGCGCCTATTTCACCATAGCCAATGATACATTCTCGAGCTAAGACCGAGTCCACTGAAGATGATTGACTGTAATGGCTACAGATTAATGATATGATTTGTGAGGAAATTAGACCAAGTTGAGTCCGGTACATTTGAACTTAATTTCTTATATTGAAATCAAAATACACTGACGGTCATAGCATATACTTTGCCGCTGAATACATACAACGCATGCTTCTCAATTGCAGATTTCTTTGCCCCTCAATCTATTAAGAATAGAGAAGCTGTTTCTGCATCAGGAAATGTCAATTTTACAAGAGTAATGAAGTGGCGCTCAATGATAACTTCAGTATGGGTTCTCTCCATAACCATGTAATCCAATTTGTTTGGCACACATGACCCTCGAGGTCCTGGCTTGACCTAAGTCGCAATCATTAGTAAATTGGTCAAAAGCAAAGAAAGTACCAAAGGCGCGTGAAATTTGATGTTTGGGCTACACGGACATCCCCTTTTTTCTACTTTTAGGCGCTGCCCCCCTCCTGAAAACCCCCACCCAACAACTAAATAACAATTTTGCCAGCAAAATGTGCAGGTGACGGCACATTACATGAATCACATTTTAATATTTCATCGCGTATCACCCCCTCAATCAGCCAAAAAAGAAAAGTTCAAAAGAAATCGATTTCTTTTAGCTTCTAGAAAAGAGAAATATGTGATTTATGGGGGTACGGACCTCTGGAGTGCCAAAAGTTGGCACAAATGACGCTTAAGTGCCAAAAGTTACAAAATGTATACTTAAGTGCCAAAATCGAAGCATAAAGGATCACTTAAGTGTCAACGGCAAAAAATTCTGGCCAAATTGCCACGAGTCCATTTTCCGGCGACTTCATTTGCTTGACGGAGCATTTTTTTCAAAATAAAAAATCCATGTGTCATTTTTTTCAAAATAAAAAAATCCAATTGGCAATTTTTTTTTTAAAAAAATTGTCCACGTCGATTTTTGAAAGATTAAAATCGATTTTATTTAAAAAAAAAAAAAAGGGTGGAGGGGATCGGCGAGGGCTGCATTGATTTTATAATAATATATTTTTAATTATTTAATATTATTTAATTAATAATTTTTAAATCCACGTCGCCCAAAACGACGTCGTTTTGGCGATTTTTGGCCGATTCGGTTTCTAGCGAGCCACGTAGACAAGAAAATTAATAAAAAATTGCCACGTAGGATTTCCGACAACGGGGTTCCGGCGACTTGACACTTAAGTGATCCATTTTTTTTTAAAAGTGGCACTTAAGTGTACATTTTATAACTTTTAGCACTTATGTGTCCCTTCGTGCCAACTTTTGGCACTCCTGCTATACTTATGCCGTGATTTATGCGATGCAGGCACTTCTGGGGTAGAAAGACCGATAGAGCAAAGTCAAATGCAATGAAAAGAAGCACATTGCTCTTTGGTTCTTTCCACGCGAACCGAGCATGTGCAAACGTCGTAGCACTTATAAAATACGAGGTGCTCCAATGTCTTGCAGGTCGGGTGATTTTTTACTGGAAAAAGCTTAGCTGACCGTCACTCCAGACCACACATATTTGAACGAAACCGATTGACTTTTTCAACCGGTTTCACCTTACCTTTTTTTTTTTTAATTTATGTTTTCTTATTGCAAACTCAAATTGATAAACAAATCAAAGTAATAATATTTACACAATAAGAAAAAAAATCCTACAATACTATTCAAATAATAACAAATATATGAAGAATTCAGTTGCTATTTTTAATATAACGGATATTATTCTTTGGCCAAAGAAAAAGATTATGTAGATATTGTTCCCAAATAATAATAAAAACGTAATAACCCAAAAAATAGGAATGTAATTGTCTTTTTTTATTCTGCAGAACATTTCGTTTCTTGTACGCTTTGAACTTCGATGGTTGTACGATTTTTGTAATTAAATAGGTCATAACTATAGTGAAAATTTTGTTAATATCTACTTTTTTTATTGCAAGAATTCTTTTTTTTTAAGAGGTATTCATCCTTAACCTCTACTTTTCTAATTGATTTTTTTCATCATATTCATGAAAATTGATTGTGTGAGCCCTCCTGCGATTTTATTTTTCAATTTAAACTTGCAATAAAAACATAAAAAAAGGGATAAACGATGGAAACCGATTGAACCAAAATGTGTGGTCCTTAGTTCACCGTCACTCCGTCGTTTGACGGAGGACGGTCAGCTAAGCAATCTGTCCGACGGGTTTGAAATACTTTCTTATGTGGGATTGCGTCGATGGGTGGCCTAAAATTTCAAGCTCTTTTTCAAGAAGTGCCCGGATTACTTTGAGACGACAATTGTGTTGGCAGTGGCTGCAATTCCTAAAAGTCTGCCAGATATTATGACAACATGTTTGGCACTTGGCACGCGGAAAATGGTACCAAAAAATGCTCTTGTTAGTAATTGCCTAGTATGGATATAGAAAGATCCTTAAAAAGCTCCAAAAAAAAAAAAAAAATAGACAAAAAATCTGCTTTAAGATGAGAGATCTTGTGATGTCACCCTCTATATTTCCTCTCTGTCGGGAAGACAAAAATAGATAAGGAATTAAGGGGACCTTCACTGATAAAGGTAAGCACCACGTTAAGACTTCAATCTTGGTTACCGTCGAGTAAGCATATATAATAGCCTTCCCTACCTAGGGTGAGAAGGTGGAGATGTAATCCCTCCTATTGGGGTAGTCTGTGTTTCGCATAATTGTCTTGTAACCAACTTGTTAACCTAGTACCCGTAGTTATGAGACAATTGTGCAGAGTTATATGCTTTGATAAAAATAGCTACTTTGACCATCAATCAGATGCTAGTGACAAAGCTTGTTGCTATGAGTTCCTAGCTTGGTAATCTGCAGTCATTCACTATGGTCGGGACAACCTATGATCCTTTTGATGGAAAACCTCAGGACTGGCCCATGGACAGATGGATGCTAATGTTCGAATGATCGCAAAGTAAGTTGCTGTTTGCAATGACGCTGGTGTAGTTCTTGACATCATTTTGTAGCCAATGGAATGCTCACTAAGGCAGCATTAAAGATTTTGGTTGAGAAAATGAATTCTACTGGAGGCATTGAAACAACTTATCTTTTACTCCTATGTGAAGGAAGCCCAAAGAGTTGCAAGCCCAAAAGGGCTTGAGCCCATATAATAAGTTATATGGAGAAATAGGGTTTCTCACTATCGTTGAAGTTGTAGCCGCAAAAGAGATAGTAACAAGAGAGAAAAGAGAAAGTAGAAAATGGGGTCTAGGGCAAAGTCGATTTACATCAAGCTAGCATCGGAGGTCGATTCGAGGTCCGATTGAGCTGAAATTTTGTCAGCGTGTTCGTGGTGCAATCTCCTCGAATCTGAACGGTTTGATTTTCGTTTGAAGCTCCCTACACCAGGTTTTTCGTGGATTGATCAAAACCTGCGTTTTTGGTCGATTTATCCTTGATCTCTTGTGAAGTTTATGTGTATTGCCAAGAATTATGTTCTTGAGATCTTTGCTGCTATGTACCTCTAGTATTTGCTAGAGAAGAACATTGTTCACCCAATTTTGTTGATAGTGAAGATTTTCGGGTGGACTCCGGTCCCGTGGTTTTTGATCTCCTCACACCGAGGGGGTTTTTCACGTTAAAAATCGTCTTGTGTTTGCGTGCTTGGTATTTATTTTGCTCTACTATATTGGTTCCTATTAGGTTTACACAAGAGGGGAGATCATTTTATTCCGCTGCGTTAATTCGATATTGTTCGAATTGTTATCGTTCTCCCATCAGAGTGGTATCAGAGCTTCTGGTTGTTGCTTGATTTTTCTACCTTGTGTTAAACAATGGAAACGAATACAAGTAGAATGGTTACACTGAATGGTTCGAATTATCATATTTGGAAAGGGAAGATGGAAGATCTTTTATATGTGAAAGATTTTTATTTGCCCGTATTTGCCGAAGAGAAACCGGAGAGAACAAAACCGATGCTTTGAATGGTCTATATTTCATCGTCAAGTGTGTGGTTATATTAGGCAGTGGGTAAATGATAATGTTTTGAACCATATTATTGAGGAAACACATGCACGCGGTTTATGGAATAAACTCGAACAGTTATATGTTCGAAAGACTGGAAATAATAAGTTATTTCTGATAAAACAGATGATGGCTCTGAGATATCAAGATGGTACTCGTTTGACTGATCATTTAAATTCTTTTCAAGGAATTATTAATCAGTTGGCTGCAATGGGAATCAAGTTTGATGATGAGATACAAGCACTATGGTTGCTTGGTACTTTGCCGGACTCATGAGAGACGTTTCGAACGTCTTTGTCTAATTCTGCCCCGGATGGTACGATTACCATGGATTTGGCCAAGAGTAGTATTTTGAATGAAGAGATGAGAAGGAAGACACAAGGATCATCCTCTTCACATTCTGATGTCTTGGTTGTTGAGAAAAGGGGAAGAAGTGAGTCTCGAGGTCCGAGAAACAGAGACAAGAGTAGAGATAAAAGTAGAGGTAAGTATAATAAATTTGCTAATATTGAGTGCCATTATTGTCATCAGAAGGGACATATTCAGAGGTTTTGTCGCCGCTTAAAAGGGAGAAACAAAAGGAGAAAGGTAAAGAGAAGAAAAGTGATAGTGACAAGGATGACAATCGTGTTGCTACACTTAAAGAAGACTTTCTCATTATTTTTGATGATGGTGTGGTGAATTTTGTATCTCATGAAACCAGTTGGGTAATTGATAGTGGTGCATCTATTCATGCTACATCTCGTAGGGATTTCTTTACATCATACAGGTCAGGTGACTTTGGATCTGTGAAGATGGGAAACAATGGGCTGGCTCAAGTTGTAGGCATCGGTGATGTGTGTCTAGAAACCAGCAATGGCACGAGGTTAGTATTGAATAATGTTAAACATATACCTGATATCCGCTTGAATTTGATTTCTACAGGCAAATTGGATGATGAGGGGTATTGCAGCACATTCGGTAATGGTCAATGGAAGCTCACCAAAGGTTCTCTTGTTGTGGCTAGAGGTGAAAAATATTCTTCATTGTACCTTATGCAGGCAAAATTGTCAACAGAAAAAATTAATGCAAAAGAGACAAATAAGATGCAGGGCGAGTTGTGGCATAAGAGGCTCAGTCACATCAGTGAGAAGGATTTGTCTATATTGGCCAAGAAGAAGCTCCTTTCAGGATTGAAAAGTTCAGCGCTAAAAAAGTGTGCTCACTGTTTAGCAGGAAAACAGAACAGAGTTGCATTTAAAAGCTCCCCTCCTTCAAGAAAGTCAGGTATATTGGATTTAGTGCATTCTGATGTTTGCGGTCCTATGAAAACAAAATCACTTGGTGGCTCTCTTTATTTTGTTACCTTCATAGATGATTTTTCAAGGAAAATTTGGATTTATACCTTGAAAGCTAAAAATCAAGTATTAGATGCTTTTAAGCGCTTTTAGTTTCGGGCTTGATTGAGAGACAGACTGGAAAGAAATTGAAATGCATCGAACCGATAACCGGGAGAGTATATTTGACCTTTTGATGAATATTGCGGAGATGCAGGGTATTCGACATCAAAAGACACCTCCCAAGACGCCTCGCTTAAATGGCTTAGCCGAGAGAATGAACAAACACTTGGTTGAAAGGGTAAGATGCTTACTTTCACAGTCAAAGCTACCTGGATCCTTTTGGGGTGAGGCTTTAAGTACAATTGCATATGTATTGAATCTTACTCCATGCGTTCCTTTAGAGTTTGATGTTCATAATAGAGTTTGGACAGGCAAAGATGTTTCTTATGATCATTTGCGTGTCTTTGGGTGCAAAGCATTTGTGCATATTCCCAAAGATGAGAGGTCTAAACTTGATGTGAAAACACGACAGTGCATATTCATTGGTTATGGACAGGATATGCTTGGCTATAAATTTTATGATCCAGTTGAAAAGAAAATTGTAAGAAGTAGAGATGTTGTGTTTATGGAAGATCAAACAATAGAGGATATTGAGAAATCAGAGATGATTTCAACACCACAGGTTAGTGATGATTTGGATCCAGTTCCTCTTTCAAATATTCCTACACAAAGGTTGATGAAGAGCAGCGGGGAAGTTAATGTTCCGGATAACGTACATGTTCCTGAACATGTTGAAACGGATAATATTATTCCCGAACCGATACTCAATTAGATGTTCCACTGGAGGTTCCAGTCCGGAGATCCGTTAGAGACCGACGACCTTCCACCAGGTATTCTGAAGATGAGTATGTATTATTGACTGATGCAGGTGAACCAGAGTGCTTTACAGAAGCAATAGAAGATGAGTCCAAAAGCAATTGGTTTGATGCTATGCGAGATGAGATGCAATCACTCTATGATAATCATACTTTTGAGCTGGTGAAGTTACCTAAAGGTAAAAGAGCTTTGAAGAACAGGTGGGTATACGGGTTGAAGCAAGATGAACATACTTCACAACCACGGTACAAAGCTAGATTGGTTGTTAAAGGATTCGGTCAGAGAAAGGGTATTGATTTTGATGATATATTTTCTCCGGTAGTGAAAATGTCTTCTATCCGTGTGGTACTAGGGCTGGCAACTACCCTAGATTTGGAGATTGAGCAAATGGATGTCAAAACAGCCTTCCTACATGGTGACTTGGAGGAAGAGATATACATGGAACAACCTGAAGGTTTTAAAGTGAAAGGGAAAGAGGATTATGTGTGCAAACTGAAGAAAAGTCTCTATGGCCTAAAGCAAGCACCAAGACAGTGGTACAAAAAGCTTGCGTCAGTTATGATAGAACGGGGCTATAAGAAGACTTCCTCGGATAACTGTGTGTTTGTCCAAAAATTTTCTGATGATGACTTTATTATTCTCTTGCTTTATGTTGATGATATGCCGATTGTTGGCAGGAATGCTTCACGAATTGAGTTATTGAAGAAACAATTGAGCAAGTCTTTTGCCATGAAAGACTTGGGCTCGGCGAAACAGATTCTTGGCATTAGAATTACCCGAGACAGAGATGCTAAGAAGTTATTTTTGTCGCAAGAGAAATATATCGAGAAGATCCTTTAGAAATTTTATATGGACAAGGCTAAAGTGGTTAGTACTCCTCTTGCTGCCCACTTTAAGTTAAATATAAAGCAAAGTCCTACGACTGATAAAGAGAAGAAAGATATGGAAAGTGTTCCATATGCTTCAGCTGTGGGAAATTTAATGTATGCGATGGTATGTACACGCGCAGACTTGGCACATGCAGTTGGCGTTGTTAGTCGCTATTTGTCAAATCCAGGCAGAGAGCACTGGAATGCAGTGAAATGGATTATGAGGTATCTTCGGGGAACTTCAAATTTGAAACTTAGTTTCGGGATCGGGAAACTTGAGTTAGTTGGATACACAGATTCCAACTTGGCAGGAGATATTGATACTCGAAGATCTACTTCTGGTTATTTGATTTCTTTTGCGGGTGGAGCTGTGTCATGGAAGTCAAGATTGCAGAAGTGTGTTGCACTTTCTACAACCGAAGCTGAATTTATTGCAGCGACTGAAGCTAGTAAAGAGATGCTGTGGATGAAGAAGTTCTTGGAAGAACTTGGGTTCAAGCAAAAGAGGTGTGTGCTATTTTGTGATAATCAGAGCGCAATTCATCTTGGTAAGAATTCATCTTTTCATTCTAAATCAAAACATATTGATGTTAGATATCATTGGATAAGGGATGTTCTAGAGGAAAAGTTGTTGGAACTTGAGAAAATTCATACAGACCATAATGGCTCGATATGATGACAAAGGCTCTACCAAGAGAGAAGCTTGAACATTGCCGATTGATAGCGAGGGGATGGAGAATCCCTCCACATTGTCGTGAGGGGAGATTTGTTAGCTGGGTTTACTCCTATGTGGAGGAAGCCCAAAGAGTTGCAAGCCCAAAAGGGCTTGAGCCCATATAATAAGTTATATGGAGAAATAGGGTTTCTCACTATCGTTGAAGTTGTAGCCGCAAAAGAGATAGTAACAAGAGAAAAGAGAAAAGCAGAAAATCCTGGTGCAGGGCAAAGTCGGATTTACATCAAGCTAGCATCGGAGGTCGATTCGAGGTCCGATTGAGCTGAAATTTTGTCAGCGTGTTCGTGGTGCAATCTCCTCGAATCTGAACGGTTTGATTTTCGTTTGAAGCTCCCTACACCAGGTTTTTCGTGGATTGATCAAAACCTGCGTTTTTGGTCGATTTATCCTTGATCTCTTGTGAAGTTTATGTGTATTGCCAAGAATTATGTTCTTAAGATCTTTGCTGCAACCTCTAGTATTTCCTAGAGAAGAACATTGTTCACCCAATTTTGTTAATAATGAAGATTTTCGGGTGGACTTCGGTCCCGTGGTTTTTGATCTTCTCACACCGAGGGGGTTTTCCACGTAAAAGTCGTTTTGTGTTTGCGTGCTTGGTATTTATTTTGCTCTACTATATTGGTTCCTATTAGGTTTACACAAGAGGGGAGATTATTTTATTCCGCTGCGTTAATTCGATATTGTTCGAATTGTTATCGTTCTCCCATCAGAAACAACTACTTATCTTCTAATTATAGTGATGTACTACGTTGTTGCCCCCTGCGGAATATACTCGAACAACGGATTTGAGTTTGACCGTGATAAAAAATCCATGGGGGTCATTGCGAATTCAAGCTTTGCAAAAAAAAAAAAAAAAAAAAAGAAAGAGGGAGAGATAGAAAGATACTACTTGTGAAGGTCACATATGGAAATGTGTTTTTTTGAATTGAGGAGGAGACAATGTGCAAATACCTTTACATATTGATGATTGAAATATGCCTAAAGTTTGAAAACGAAATTTGTAGGGATAGAATGTAATATTGCAGTGTTGACTAGTCAAAGGTCAGAAAGTTGAATAACAAAAAAAGAAGAAGAAAAAGCACCGCAATATTACATTAGTTTTTTTTTTTTTTGGGTGCTATTTAATTGAATTGCACAAAAAAGAACTAATGTAATATTGCGGTGTTTTTTCTATTATTTTGTGCTATTCAATAAAGACCGGGATATTATATTAGTTTTTTGTTTTCGTGCTACTCACCCTTTGGCCTCTGACTATTCAACTCCGCATTGTTGCATTAGTCTCTTTTTTTGCGCTTTAAACTCTTCGATTTTTGACTAGTCCACACCGCATTATTACACCTACTGCAGAAATGATGAAAATTAGATGTATGATTGTATGATTCCGCAAACTCACAGAGACACACTCGAACTGTGAGATTAGTTGCTTTAAGAACATCTGCAGAAAAAAATTCCTCACATTCTCTCTCTCTCTCTCTCTCTCTCTCTCTCTCTCTCTCTCTCTCTAGATTAGCATTTCAAGTATACTAAGAAAGGGGAAGCAAGTTGTACTTCAGCAAAGGAAAGCGGCACCAGCTGTCGCCGTCAATAGTCAACACCGCAAGCCTAACAAAGTTTAATGCTGGATGAATGGCTTTGCAGGATTTATATTCTGCAATTAATGGACTTCAAGGTGATTTTCTATGGCGAGTCGACCATGGCAACTTTCCACCTAGTGCTTTCATCAGGGTAGTGGATGGCTCTTTGCATACAGCAGTCGCAACTCTGCGCATGCCAAATCTCAGTTATTGCAAAACAATGTATCTGTCCTCCCTCTCAACCTTAACTCCGATCCTATTACTCTTACCTCTGTTTTATCACATATCCTACTGTCAACAGCCATATGTTGACAATAAGCTGTTTGACTGCACGTCCACAATATCTAATCAGAATGGCTACCTCTGCAATGGCCCTCAAACTCAATGCCAGTCCTTCGTGACCTTTCGATCTACCTCCCTATACAACTCATCACTCACCATCGCTTCCCTGCTTGGCTCAGATGCATTGGACATAGCCACCATCAACAACATCAAAACCACTGACGAAGAGATTCCTTATGGTAAGTTGGTCATAGTTCCAGTTCCTTGCTTTTGCACTGGAAGCCTGTACTTGCACCAGGTCACTTATACTCTGGCCAAGTTTGACGGCTATTTAAGCATAGCCAACGATACATTCCAAGGCCTGTCCTCTTGTGAGGCTATAGCTGGTCAGAACTACTACTCAGGTGAGGTTCTTGAGATAGGTGCGCCGCTGATGGTTCCAATAAGATGCGCATGCCCAAGTACCGATGAGATAGCTAATGGGGTTAAATCCATGCTTACATATGTGGTGAAACAGGATGATAATGTGCATTCAATTTCGGAAAGCTTTGGTGTCACTGCGCAAAGCATTATGGAGGCAAATATGATGACGAGTAACTCTGTGATGTTCCCTTTTACTCTCATCCTCATTCCCCTTAACTGTGCAAAGAACTCCAAGAGTTCCTTCTGCTATTGTCCCAATGGATATGCCGAAGGTGGGCAGCGAAATGGCCTCAATTGCATGCCTGACCGAAAGAAGTTTCCTTTCAAGCTGGTTCTCGTGATAGGTAGCCATCAATCTCTCCCTTAATTCTGTCCGGCAACACTGCATACCTGATCGGAAGAAAATACCCCTTTCCTGTTTTTGTTTTGGCTCTGATGATGGCAGTTAGAATATATTTGATTATTTCCTGGAGAGTCACATTCGTTAATGCAAAATTATGCATCCAACACTCGAGAAAAAACTAAGTGTGAAATTATTGCATTTTCTTATGCATGCCATTTTGCATACTAACACGGTTGTCCTGTTTACTGACATGATCCTCAGAATCCCTGCGAAACTTGGCCGCTTCGTCCCACGTTTGTGATAAGAATTTTGCATTCTCGAGTTAAGACCGAGTTCACTGAAGATGATTGACTGTAGGGGCTAGAGATTAATGATATGATTTGTGAGGAAATTAGACCAAGCTCAGTCTCGTACATTTGATCTTAATTTCTTATATTGAAATGAAAATACACTGATGGTCACAGCATATACTTTACTACTGAATACATACAACGCATGCTTCTTGATTGCAAATTTCTTTGCCCCTCGATCTATAAAGAATAGACAAGCCGCTTCTGCATTAGGCAATGTCAATTTCACAAGAGTAATGAAGCGACGCTCAGTGAGAACTTCAGTATGGCTTCTCTTTATAACCATGTAATCCAATTCCTTTGGCACACATGATCCACATGATATTGCCTTGACCTTAGAAGCAATCATTCGTAAATTGGGCAAAAGCAAAGAAAGTACCAAAGGTGCATGAAAGTTGATGTTTGGGCAACACGAACATCCCCTCTTTTCTATTTTTAGGCTTTTTAGGCGCTGCCCCACTCCTAAAAAGCCCCTTCCGAACAACGATTTTTTTTTTTGCCAGCAAAATTCGCAGTGTTTCGAACTGTGCGGGTGACGGCACATCACATGAATCAAATTTCAATATTTAATTGCATATCACTCCCTCAATCAGGAAAAAAAAAAAAAAAAGAAAGAAAGAAAGAAAAGAAACTGATTTCTTTTAGCTTCTAGAAAAGAGAAATATGTGATTTATGCGATGCAGGCATTTTTGGGGTAGAAAGACCTAAAGAGCAGAGTCAAATGCAATGAAATGTAGCATATTGCTCTTTGGCTCTTTCCGCGCGACCCGAGCATGTGCAGACGTCGTAGCACCTATCAAATTCTCGAGGTGCTCCAGCCTTCCAGGCCGGGTGATTTTTTAGTGGAAAAAGCTTAGCTGACCGTCACTCCAGACCACACATATTCGGACGAAATCGGTTGACTCTTTCAACTGGTTTCATCTTTTACCGCTTTTTGTTTTATATTTTTATATTTTCTTATTACAAACTCAAATTGAGAAACAAATCCAAATAATAATATTCACACAATAAGAAACAAATCCTACAATACTGTTCAAATAATAAGAAATATATGAAGAATTCAGTTGTAACTTTTAAAATAGTGAATATTATTCTTTGGCCAAAAAAATAAGATTATATAGATATTTTTCCCAAATAAAAAAAACTTAATAACTCAAAATATAGGAACGTAATTATCTCTCTCTTTTTTCTTTGTTCTTTTTTTTTTTTGTAGAATGTTTCTTTAAACTTTGATTGTTGTTCGATTTTGTATTTGAATAAGTCATAATTGTGGAGAAAGATTTGTTAATATCTACTTTTCTTATTGCAAGAAAGTAAAAGGTATTCATCCTTAATCTCTACTATTTTTATTTATTTATTTTCATCATATTCATGAAAATTTATTGTGTGGGTTCTTCGATGATTTTATCTTTCAATTTAAGCTTTTAATAAAAAAAATATAAAAATAAAAAATAGGGTAAAAGATGGAACATCCAAGCTGTGTGGTTCTTTATTGACCATCACTCCGTCAAACACGAAGGACGGTCAGCTAAGCCATCTGTCTGCCGGTCGGTCATGACAATTCTCAGCTCCCTTTTCTTGCTCGTTGAGGGGGGTGGAATAATGCGGGCTTGATAAAACACTGATTAGCACGAGTCATGCATGACGTCATGAAAGGCGAGCTTTCTATGGCCAGTCAACCACGGCAAATTCCCACTTGCCTACTTGATTTCACTGCCCGCATCAACAGGCTAGTTGGTTCTTCGCACAAAATTCGCCACATCCATTTATGCCAAATGTTCCAAGACCATGAATGTGTTCCCACTCTCATTGTTGGCACGAAGCTTATTATTCTTGTCCCTGTTTCATCACATATGCCACTGTCAATATCCATATGTTAAATAAGTTCTGATTTTCAATCCTTATGTGGTAAAAGCATATGTCATGAAGAGAATGGTTTTTGATCGGGTGATCAAAAACTTGATGTCTAATTTGAAATATGTACGAACCTTTCCTTTTTTTACATTCTACAAAAAAAAAAAAAAATGTTAAATTATATCTCGAGTTTGAATCGTTTATGAAATCCAACTCAATTGAAGAACGTAGATTGATCCACCTTGTAAAGACTCGGGGAGCAAATTGCTCTCTTTGGATCTTAATGAGCATCCCGTGGATAACTAAAGGGAGGGAAGTTGTACTTCAGCAAAAGAAGGATAACCCCAGAAGAGCACATAATAACTATTGGCGATATTTGCAGGATTTGCGCTCCTATTCGAGGAAATAAGAGATTATAGACAAATCTATATATTGATAGTTTTTTACTCAAGGAAAGGAGAGATTATAGGCAAATCTGCATATTGATTTTTTCCCTATTTTTTGGAGTTTCTTGTTTTTCGGGTTTGCTTATTTCCTTTGTTGTAGCAACCCTTGTATAAATCGCAGAATAATGGCAACTTAACTCTCATGACAAAAAAATAAGAGAGTTGAGAGTTTTGTCCGAGGACGTAGGCACATTGCTAAACCTCGTAATTTTTGTGTTCTTTTTTGTGATCACTTTACTAAAATTCAACATGGTATCAGAGCAGGTTTGATTCCACCTGTGATTTTTTTTTTGGTGCTTGTTCCTCTATTTGTTGCTGTCATATCCTTGTTATTACTAGCAACACATCATGGAGGAGTCAAAGAAGTCAGGAGATGCATCCAACGCAACAAAGGTGCAGGAGACAAACAACCAACGGTTGACGTCATTGTTGCTAAATGAAAAAAATTACCTTCCTTGGTCACGAGCTGTAACAGTTGCTCTCAGGGGTAGATCAAAGCTTGGTCATATCAACGGGAAGATCAAAGCCCCTCCCACGACAGATTCCAAATTTGATGAATGGCAAGCGAATGACCACAATGTGATGTCTTGGATGTTCAATTCCATGGAACCGGAGATCTATGAGATATTTGCATATTCAAAGTCGGCCAAGGCATTGTGGGATTCGATATATGAGATGTATGGTCAAGCCAGAAATGCATCTCGGATCTTTGAGTTGCAGCAAAGACTTGCTCGTTCTAAGCAAGGTGCAACACAATCTTTCACTGAACACCTAGGAAAAATGAAGAAGCAATGGGATGAGCTTCGTCAGTATAGACCTTCAACCTAAAATGTGATGGATTATGTCAATTGAGAAGAGCAGGATAAAATCTTTCAGCTATTAGCAAGCATCAAGCCTAAATTTGAGGACACTAAACATAATATTCTTATGAGTCCTCAACTACCTACTTTCAATGAAGTATGTGCCATTATCCAAAGTGAGGAAACAAGGAGACGTATCATGCCTTCTTCTCCAATTGCATCAGAAGAGCTTGGTGAACAATTGGCCCACAATGCTATCAACACGAAACAAGGAGACCTTACTGCTCGATTTGCCAAAGGAAAATTTAAAAAAACCAGCGCGGTTTCATTGTGACCATTGCAAGCACGATGGCCATTCCAAAGAGAGGTGTTGGGTCCTTCATCCGCATTTGCGTCTTTCTAAAGACAAGGGTTCAGAAGATAAGGTGGCAATCCAAGACAATCCAAATGATTTTCAATCCAAATTGGAGGCTTTGTCTCAACAAGTTCAGCAATTACTTCAGATACATGGCAATGGAACGAATGCTTCTAGCACTGAAACTGGAAATTTGGCTATGACATCTGGTAATGTTCATGCTTACTCAGTTTTATCCAAAACTCAATTTATTGTTGACTCTGGGGCTACAGACCACATGTGTAGTTCTCTAAATTTGCTATCCAATATTACTTCAAGCATGTCATATCCACCTATTACTATTGCTAATGGTGGGCAGGTTCCAACTAAGGGTGTCGGACAAATTAAATTTTTCTCAAATAATTCTGAAGCATTATTGGTACCCGAATTATCCTCAAATTTAATGTCAGTTAGCAAATATACTAATCAATGGAATTGCAATGTTATTTTTACTCCTCAAAAGGTCTTTTTTCAAGATCGAACCACCAAGAGGATGATTGGTGAAGGGCACTTGCAGAATGGGCTGTATGCGGTAGACCTCAAGAATGAAGCATTGACGGCACAAAGGAAGACTGTTGACAGTTCTCGGTTATGGCTTTGGCGTTTGGGTCATCCCTCTGATCGGGTGTTACATGCCCTTGATATGACTTTAAGTTATGATTCCAATTGTTGTGATCCTTGTCATTATGCTAAACAGCATAGGTTACCATTTCCACATGGCACTCATAAATCCGAACATTTTTTTGATTTAGTTCACTCAGATGTTTGGGGGGCTTCTCCTATTGACTCTAAGGAGGGGTTCAAGTATTTTGTTACATTTATTGATGATAAATCCCGAGCTACATGGCTTTATTTGCTTAAATTCAAAAGTGAAGTTGTGACTGTGTTTCAAGATTTTTGTAGTATGGTGAAAAATCAATTTAACACTACAGTGAAGATTCTTCGTACAGACAATGGAACTGAATATACTAATCAGGCTTTTCAAATGTTGTTGCGTGGCTTGGGAATCATTCATCAGACCTCTTGCATGGGAACTTCACAGCAGAATGGAGTTGCAGAAAGGAAAAACAGGCATCTACTTGAGGTTACCCGAGCATTGTTATTCTCAGGAAATTTACCCAAAACATATTGGGCGGATGCAATACTTACTAGTTGCTACTTAATCAACCGTTTGCCTAGTAAGGTGTTGGGGTATAAAGTTCCAATTGAAAGTCTGTATGGCCAAAAATTTGGTATCTCTCACTTAAGAATTTTCAGATGTGTGTGTTATGTGCATTCTCAATCTGGTGATAAGCTGGATCCACGGGCTCGAAAGTGTGTGTTTGTGGGATACTCAAATGTCAAGAAGGGATACAAATGCTATGAACCAAGTACTAGACGTGTTTATATTTCTCGTGATGTTGTCTTTGATGAGACTCACATGTTTTTTGCCAGGAATCAAATTCAGGGGGAGCAATATGATTATTCTAAATTTTTGCTTCCTATCTTACCTATCGGAAATTCAGTGTTGGATCAAGAGGAAATTCCAACAACAACTGCTCAAGGGAGTCATCCTATGAATATAGAAAATGGCAACATGGAAAATGTCAATACTACCCCCAATGTCGTTGCCATTCCTAATACTACAACATATACAACTGATTTGGAAGTTGGGATTGAAAACGCAGCAGAGGTGGCTCCAACAGACACATCATCTATTACCTCAGCCCCAATCCGAAGATCATCACGCATTCCAAAGCCTTCAACGTGACTTCGTGATTTTTCAACATATCATACTGCACAGCATCCCATTCAGGATTTTATTGGGTATGATAGAATTTCCCATAATTATTTAAGTTTCTTATTTGCTATTGAAAATCAACAGGAACCCAATTCCTTCTTGGAAGCATGTAGAAGCAGTGTGTGGGTGAATGCCATGAAAGATGAGCTTCAAGCATTGGATCGTAACCATACTTGGGAACTTGTTAAATTGCCAAATGGAAAGAAAACAGTTGGATGCCGATGGATCTACAAGATCAAACACAATAGTGATGGTTCGATTGAGAGGTACAAAGCTCGGCTTGTCGCAAAAGGATATACGCAAACCTATGGAATAGACTACAAGGAAACATTTGCTCCTGTAGTGAAAATGAACACTATTCGTGTCCTTTTGTCTATAGCAGTTAACTGTAGCTGGCTGTTGTTTCAAATGGATGTGAAGAATGCCTTCCTTCAAGGAGACTTGGAGGAAGAGGTCTATGGATCTCCCTCCAGGACATCCCTTAGAGAATAATGAGGGAATGGCTTGCAAATTGAAGAAGGCAATATATGGTCTCAAACAGTCGCCTAGAGCATGGTATGGAAAATTGAGTTCTGCACTCCTTAGGTTTGGTTTCAAAAGAAGCATGGCTGATTCTTCGATGTTTACTAAAACAGTTGGTGAAGGTACTGTTGTAATTCTCATTTATGTTGATGATCTTATTATTACTGGTAGTAACTTAACAGGTATTGCAGAACTTAAGCATTTGTTGAGTAAGGAGTTTGACATTAAAGATCTTGGGAAATTGAGGTACTTTTTGGGTATAGAGGTAGCAAGTTCGACAAGGGTCATTCTTGACTCAAAGGAAATATGTCCTAGATCTACTAAAGGAGACTGGTAAGTTAGGCGTGAAACCTGCTAGCACTCCTATGGATTACAACACTAAGATTGTGTCTAAGGAAACACCATTAAAGGATATTGGGCAATTTCAGCATTTGGTAGGAAAATTGATTTACTTAACCATTACTAGACCTGACATTGCTTATTCTGTCAGCTATGTGAGCCAATTTATGCAGAAACCTACACAAGGGCATATGGAGTTGCTTAACCAGCTCCTTCGATATCTAAAAACTTCACCGGGAAGAGGAATATTGATGAAGAATAATGGTAATACAGAGATTGTGGGGTTTACTGATGCTAATTGGGCTGGGAACCCCATGGATAGAAAATCCACCACAAGTTTTTGCACCTTTGTTGGTGGAAATATTGTTACTTGGAAGAGTAAGAAACAAATAGTTGTGGCTAGATCTAGCGCAGAAGCTGAGTACCGAGCCATGGCTGCTGCCACTAGTGAGATCGTATGGCTTCGTCTATTACTTCAAGAGTTGGGCTGTGATGCCATGTCTAAACCTACGAAGCTATTCTGTGTTAATCAGGCGGCAACACACATTGCTTCAAATCCAATCTTTCATGAGAGGACCAAACACATAGAGATCGATTGTCACTTTGTAAGGGAAAAGGTTCAAGACAAGACGATAGAGACACCATATATTCGTAGTAAGGATCAACTTGCTGATGTCTTCACCAAAGCTTTATCCAAGGGAGTATTTTAGGATATGGTGAACAAGTTGACCTTTGACGATGTCTTCGCTCCAACTTGAGGGGGAGTATTGGCGATATTTGCAGGATTTGCGCTCCTATTCGAGGAAATAAGAGATTATAGACAAATCTATATATTGATAGTTTTTTACTCAAGGAAAGGAGAGATTATAGGCAAATCTGCATATTGATTTTTTCCCTATTTTTTGGAGTTTCTTGTTTTTCGGGTTTGCTTGTTTCCTTTGTTGTAGCAACCCTTGTATAAATCGCAGAATAATGGCAACTTAACTCTCATGACAAAAAAATAAGAGAGTTGAGAGTTTTGTCCGAGGACGTAGGCACATTGCTGAACCTCGTAATTCTTGTGTTCTTTTTTGTGATCACTTTACTAAAATTCAACAATAACTTAATTAATAATCAATCGCATGAAGCCTGATTCAGAGCAATGCTAGACAGTTCTTCACGTTTGCTATTTCGTCGAAAACTGGCACCGTCATCGTCAACAGTCAACAGTCAACTCCGCAAGTCTACCGTTACGTTCAGCGCTGGATGAGGGGCTTCTGGATTTGACGGAACTCTTGTAGTCTTCAAATCAACCACGGCAATGTTGGACTTGGTGTTTTCATCAACAGTGGTTGGTTCTTTGCATAAAAAAGTGGCGATCGTGGGCGTACCAAATCTCAGTTATTCCAAAACCATGGATCTGTCCTCCCTGTTGATCTTAACACCGATCCTATTACTTTTGTCTTCGTTTAATCGCATATCCGACTGTCAACAGCCATATGTTGACAACAAGCAGCTTAACTGCTCATTTACTGAAAGGAAAGGTTACCCCTGCAATGACCCTCAAACTCAATGCCAGAGCTTCCTGACCTTTCGATCTACCTTCCTATACAACTCATCGCTCGCCATCGCATTGCTGCTACACTCAGATGCATCGGATGTAGCCAACATCAACAACATCAAATCCACTACCGAAGAGATACCTTTTGATAACCTGGTCATAGTTCCAGTTCCTTGCGATTGCACTGGAAGCATTTACTTGCACCAGGCCAACTACGCTCCGCTCCCGGGTGACAACTATAGCTCCATAGCTAATTATACATTCCAAGGCCTGTCCTCTTACCAGGCTCTAGATAATCAGAACTACTATCCTGTCACGGCTCTTCCTGTAGATGGACAGCTGATGGTGCCACTAAGATGCGCATGCCCAAGTGCTGATGAGGCAGTTAATGGGCTTAAATCCTTGCTTACATATTTGGTGACACCCAGCGATTCTGTGGCTTCAATTACGAAAAGATTCGGGGTCACTGTGCAAAGCGTTCGGGAGGCCAATATGATGACGGATACCTTTGTACTATGCCCTTTTACTACTATCCTCATTCCCCTTGATTGTGCAAAGAATTCCAAGAGTTCCTTCTGTTATTGTCCCAATGGATATGCCGAAGGTGTGCTCAGAAATGGCCTCAATTGCATGCCTGAGCGGAAGAAGTTTCCTTTCAAGCTGGTTCTCGTGATAGGTAGCCATCAATCTCTCCGCTAATTCTGTCCAGCAACACTGCACGCCTGATTGGAAGAGGTTACCCTTTTCCTGTACTATATTGGCTTTGATGATGGCAGTTAGAAAGTCTGTGAGTATTGCAAGGAGAGATCCATTCGATAATGCAAAATCATGCATCCAATATTCGAGAAAAAAGCTCGATTTTGATATTATTCCATTTTCTTATGCACGCCATTTTGCATACTACACTTGGGACCCTTGTACTTTCTTTACACGGAGCATCTTTTCTCTCCACCTATTATATATTTGGCACCTCCCGGTCTTGCTCAAATGCTCCAGTTGACGCACTTGATCTCTCTGATGATTCTTCCTTGCTCAAATGCTCCAGTTGACACAAATCTCATTTGCTGTCCCTTTGTATCGGGGCTTCATGCAAATATTCATCATTTACTTCGTTTGCAACATGACATTTTAAGCCCATCGTTCATTCTCTCCTAAGCCATGCTTTGTGATTGAACGCTGTCACCACTGGGATGTTGCAGTGATGTGACAGTCCTCCCTTAGGATTGGCAAAGTAACGAAGAAATTGCAGGCAGCCAATTGGATTTTAGATGGCTTCGTGGTAAATTTGCTTTAGAGAAAAGTGATGTAGAAGGGAGTTTTATTTTTTACTTCAACAACCTATACATAGGCTGACTTGGGAGCGCATGCAAGTTAGTATTCTTACATGCTCCACACTTAGAAATAGTAAAATTGGATTGGTCATCTTAGGCGAATTATTAGGAGCATTTTGAATAGACCGAACTAGAATGTGTTATCTCCCTGTTTCCTAATAGACTTAATGTTTTCTATAGGTGCCGGCATTGGTATGGGATTCTTGTGTCTTTCGCTTTTCAGCTATTGGCTATACAGCTATCTGAGCAAGCAGAGAGACAGAATTGTCAAGCAGAAATTATTCGAGCAAAATGGTGGTTTGCTGTTGCAACAAAAGTTCGCACCTTATGGAAGAGATGGAAGAACAACAATATTCTCTGAAGAAGATTTGCAAAGAGCAACAGATAACTACAGCCAAAGCCGGTTTCTTGGTCAAGGAGGGTTTGGCACAGTTTACAAAGGGATGCTGCCAGATGGTACCATAGTTGCTGTGAAGAAGTCGAAGATCATCAATAGGGGCCAAATCGAACATTTTATCAATGAAGTGGTTGTTCTATCACAGGTTAATCATCGGAACATTGTAAAATTGATAGGATGTTGTTTGGAGACCAAGCTTCCTTTACTAGTGTATGAGTTCGTCCCTAATGGCACCCTGTCACAGCATATTCATCAGCAGGACAAAGATTGTTCCCTTTCATGGGAAGATCGGTATAGGATCGCATGTGAAGTCGCTGGAGCAGTAGCGTACATGCATTTTGCAGCTTCAATTCCCATTTATCATCGAGACATAAAGCCGTCTAACATTCTGCTGGATGAAAAGTACACTGCAAAAGTCTCTGATTTTGGTACCTCAAGGCCAGTTCCGTTTGACAAAACTCACCTGACAACGGCTGTGCAAGGGACATTTGGATACTTGGACCCAGAATACTTCCAATCTAGTCAGTTCACAGATAAAAGTGACGTGTACAGTTTTGGAGTAGTGCTAATTGAGTTACTTACAGGGAAAAGGCCAACTTCTTTCTCAGAAGATGATGAAGGGAGACATCTAGTCGCTAGATTTATCTTGCTAATGAAGGAATGCCGTTTGGCAGAGATCCTAGATCCTGTTGTGGCCAATGAAGCAAAAACTGAGGAGGTTCTTGCAGTAGCAATGCTTGCCATGAGGTGTTTGAGATGGAATGGAAGAAAGAGACCTACCATGAGAGAGGTTGCCACGGAGCTTGAAGGACTTAGGAAATCACAAAGTTTCTCTCAGACCAGCCAAAGTCGTTACGTATTTGAAGATGGACTGCCTGGTGATGCCAATGAAGAATCAATAGAAAGCACATCCGTGTCACTTGAGATCGAATCAATCTCTCTGTAAACATCAGGCTAGAACATTGAGCGTTCATTCCACAAGTTTGTTTATCCCCGACAAGGTTCGTAGATAGCATGCGTCTCATCCACTTAGCAGTCACGTGCAGTTTGAGCACATTAACGTCTTTTATGGATTGTCGTCTTTTTTCTATTTTGTTGATAAGAAACTCCTTTTCGGTTAGTTTCAAGCAAGCAACAGATGCGTGTTTTTTGATTTGCTGGCTGATGCCCAGTGCGTTTCTTCTGGAATGAAAAGAAAGACTGCAACAAGAAAGATCAAAATTAACCAGCGCCTGTTTTGTGGGATTAATGAAAGACTAAAAAGAGCAAAGTCAATTTTTTTACCAATCCTTACCAAAAAAAAACATAAAAACAAAAGAGCAAAGTCAAACGCAATGACTGGGAAAATGATTCCTTGGGGAGTAGGTGAATTGAAAGATAGTGCTTCTTAGTTTGCTTACGTTTCTCGACAACTTCCCACACGGACCAAGTAAGCGCACTTGTTGCCTAGATTTCCTTTGGTTTATTGTTACACCCCAAATCCTTGCAGAAAAGGGGAATGACACAGCTGTCATTCCACCCGAAAAATGCAGCCTCTCAGCTTCTGAGAGCCAGCTCCCAAAAGTCCCCTTGTGGCTATGCTTTCATACTACTTACCACTAGCTGAAAAACCTAAAAAGATTGAAAGAATAAAGGAGTGAGCAATCACAACTCAATAAATAATGCATCTCTTCTAAGCTGATCGAGCACCCATTATGCATATTTATAAATCAAACCACAACTTTTTTAATCCAAATCTAGAATATAACAAACATATAATATAAAATAAAGTTGCATATATTTTAACATAGCTATATTTATAGCAGAGATAGTCATTTCATAATAATATTGAACAAATATCAATGGTCTAATCCATTGATCAATCTCATTAATTCACACGCCAATGGTCCATTACATTAATTAATCTCATGCCACACATCAATGGTCTATTCCATTGATCTATCTCACATGAATTCACACGTCAATGGTCTATTCCAATGACTAATCTCAAATCACACATTAATGGTCCATCCCATTGACGAAACTCAAATTACATGTCAATGATCTATTCTATTGACCAAAATCATATCACAAATCCATGATCCACTTCATTAACTAAACTCACCTCAAATATCTAACCAGAATCACAAATAACGCAACGAGACAAGGCAACTAAGATTCTCCGTTGATTAGGTTTTCACCTATTATAAGCTTGTGGCTCAACTTACAAGAATATCCTAGACTAGTAAACGTATACCCACAAGCCCCTCACTAGGCTCAAGCATCAATGTCAATCCATAACGATAGCCTCCACAATCCACAAATCCTAGTCCAGACACCATTTTAGAACTCACAGCAATATGCTACAACAATCGTAATTCAGCCTTGCCAAAAATAGCTAAAAAATTAGCTTTGAAGTTACTGTTCAGAATAGGACCAAGACGCATGCCGAACTTGAAAATTCCGTTTCAGACAAATCGTAAATTTCAAATTGAGATCCACAAAATGCTATAGTTTCACAATTTCCTAAATTGCCATTTGCATAAAAATTCGCAACTCAACAACTTAAAAATCGGACTTTGCTACACAAATTTCCAATAATTCAAAATTTCAAGCCCTAATTGCGACATTCCTTTCAATAGACGACTAAAGGCCTCGATCACCTATTGATGTTATAGAACAGTGTTAAAATGGGCTATCAAGGCGTCTATGGCAAGAACGTGAGAGCCCCTCCTCTTTTCCCCTTCTTCTTCTTCTCCTCCTCCTTTCTTTCTCTCTCTTTTTTCTTTCTTTTCCTCATAGTGGACTCTGGTCTTCACTCTCTCTCTCTATGCCACTTTTCCTTAAAAGTGAGTTGAAGTCCACTTTTTATTTTTTTCTTGAGAAAATGTCATTAAAAATCCTAAATTATGTCATTTGGATAATTTTACCCTGAAATTTTTTTTTGTGCTACAAAAATCCCAAACTATGCCACTTAAAATAAATTTATCCTGATTTTTTTATGCCACGTGTGACACATTTATCCTAAATGATTTAGCCAAAGGGCATTATCGTCTTTTTTCCTTTTTCTTTTTTTAATCTTTATCTCTCTTTTTTTCCTTTTTCTTCTTTCCCTCCAACGGTGGAAAGAAGCCAGCAAGGGCTGCCCTTGCCATAGGGTCCCCCTTGCTTGAGTCGGGCGAAGGCGACCTCCATTGGCGTCATAGTCGGGCGAGGGTTGCCTTTGCCTAACTCAAGCGAGAGTGGACCTTGCCAACATCAAGCAAGGTTTGCCCTCGCCAGATTCGGTGAGGGGGACCCTCACCTGAGTTAAGCGAGGGTGACCCTGACCCAACACTAGCAAGGCCCAAGCGAGGGTGGTCGTTGCCCAACTCCAATGTTGACAAGGGCAAGCCTCATTGGCTTCCCTCCACCGAAAAGAAGAAGATGAAAAAAGAAGAAGAAAAAGACGAAAATACCCTTCGGCTAAAGAATTTAGAGCAAACGTATCACATGAGTACGAGTTCAGGGTTTTTTTATAGCACAAAAAAAGTTCATGGTAAATATATCTCAAATGTCATAGTTTGAGATTTTTAATGGCACAGGAAAAATTTAGGATAAAATTTTCCAAAATGGCATAATTTGAGATTTTTTGTAGCATAAAAAAAGTTTTTGATAAATTTGTTCCAAATGGCATAATTTGAAGTTTTTGGTGATATTTTTTCTTTTTCTTTTTCTTTTTCTTTTTGACTTTTCAATCTTTTCTTTTCTTCTTCTCTTCTTCTTCTTTTTTTTCCTTTTCCCTCTTTTTGACTTTTTTGATGCATAATTTACATTTATGTGCACAAGATGGGTCATAATAAGCTCACTTTCCCTCTCCGTGTAACCAAAATTTCGCACCGTCGACAACCGAATGTTGGCACAGGGCAGGAAATCCCGCTCCTCTGCTTCCGTACTGAGAGGTCACACCTCTGCAACGGCCCTCAAGCCTCGTGCCAGTCCTCCGTGACATTTTGAGCAACCCCGAGATACGACTCAAATCTCACCATCCGCTTCCTACTCGGCTTGGACTCTTCTGTGAAAGGGAACTGATTCATCTTCTTCACCCTCAGCCAATCACCCCAAACTTCCTTTCCTTTCTTCCGTCACTTACTCAAATCAGATAAAGGAAGACACATATGAATGCACATATCTACACTTCGATCAGCGAGAATTTATGTGAGCACCACTAGAAATTGACGCTCACTGTCCAATAATTTCAATAGCTTGTGCAGATGATAAATTTCACGTATATTAAATCAAGGCACATTCAGATCTGGATGGAAATACATATTATCTCATATTTGTGCCTTTTAGGCACAATATCAAACCACTTGCAAATGCTGAAAGAAGCGAACCAAATTGTGGAATTGAAATAGTTTTTATGTATAAAATCAATGCGAGAACAAGAATATGAGTACAAATCGCTCAGGAAAAAAACTCTTATTCTTCCTGTTTAATGCACAGACAATATTAGCACAACTCGCCCTTGTACCTTGCTAAAACAGAGCAGAACTGGGAGGAGAGAGTACTAAGGTGGACCGGTGTCATGGCTAACACTCGTTCAAAGCATACGAAGGTCTCGATTAGCAAAGAAATGTATGGTAATCTCATCATCAGATGAAGACCCTTGACTCATGCTAATATGTTCGAAGATTGATCAAACTACACTGACTTAGTTAGGGCACATTATCAAGCAATTGATGTGAATCCGGCTGAGAAATCTAGGTGCAGCTATAGAATAACAATTCACCCCTGAATAGTCTCAGCATCATCTAGGCAAGTTTACGTCATTAATAGACGCTCAAATAGAGCCTATTTTCGCACAGATAGAATCACAAGTATCGACACCTATTTCACATTATTAAATGTATCATGCTATCCGCGAGGCCCGGTCTACAACATGCGGATACTCTGAGGATTGGTCATGGACTCGCACGCCTAACTCCAGGGAATACATTATTTCCTTCGCTCTCTCACCTCCATGAAGAAAATGAACAATGGCATTAATTTGTTTCGTTCGCAAAATAAACTTTCTTTTGTTTCTCCCTCAAGGGGATGATGATCCTATGGAATGGTCCCTACGAATGAACAGGTTCGCAGACGTGGGCTGAGCTCGTTAGTGTATGTTGGCTCGAAATTGGAGGCAGGATTAGTTCTCGTGTGTTGTCACCCGAAACCCTTTATTTAGCATACTTGGTATTTAGATCCACCCCATGTACGCTACATGAAGGGTTCCGGGCGTTTTGAATCTGTCAATGATGATTGTGATGGAGAGTCGCCAATCCCTGCACTTGCCAAGAGGGATAGGAACTATCTTGAGACAAGATCGGTTGCACAGTGTCAAGTAACTTGGGTATTGGATTGACAAGTCAGTTATTTAACATTATCTGAAGCACAAGTCAACCAAGTAGGAACTCTTGCAAGTTCTACCTCCTCACCTTAGGCACAAGTGTCTACTACACCAACCTACTCGACGATAGCCACAACTAAAGTTGTGATGTTTAGTTTACCTTCCCAAACAAAGGTCCCTCAAGTTCTCTAATAAAGAAAATACTCTCGAATTTTACATCCTAAAGCTCATATTAACATTTATAGTCGGATACGGAGTTTGGTGAGTTCTTGATGAAGGAAGGAGTAGATGGGGAGGTTGACATGAGTTTCAAGAAAAATTCCAAAAAAGAGCCCGAAATGCCCACGGTTTCTCAAATAAGGAAATGAAATGGACATTATTTCAAATAAAGACTTGAAATGCCATCACTTTATCAAATAAGGGCCTGAAGTGAATTTTATTTCAAATAAAGACTTGAAATGGTTACATTTGTTTCAAATATAGGCATGAAATAGTTGTGTCTATTTTAAATAACAGACTAACTTTTCGACGGTCAAAGGTATTTTCATCATTTTTCATTTTTCTTTTTTTCTTTTTTCTTGTCTCTTTTTGGTCTTCTTTTTCCTCTTCGCCAATGGCCGCTCAACCACTAGCGATGCCCATAGAGGCTTTCATGAGGGTCGCCCTCGCCTGATCCGACGAGACCAACCTCAAGCGAGGGGCAACCTTACCTAGGCAAGGCGACCCTTGCCCTAAGGGAGGTTGCCCCTCGTGACCATTCGCGAAACCTCAACAACTCTCACCTTGCTTGCCCTTACGCCCAACCCTTGCCAAATATGATGAGGGTGGGCTCACCTGCGGTCGGCAAGGGGTCGTAGGCCCTTCTCAGTCTCACATATGGTTGCGAGGGGTGGCCTCAACCCTCACCCAATCCTCTATAGGCATCACCGATGTCTGGCTAACTACCGACAAAGAGGAATAAGAAGAACTAGAAAAAGACAAGAAAAAAAAGGATGAAAAAGAATAGAAAACTTGGACGAAAATACCCTTAACCAATTGGAAAATTTAACCGATCGGTGGCCGGCGAGATGAGGCCCTTATTTGAAACAACCATGGTTATTTTAGGCTCTTATGTGAAACAACCAAAGCCACTCCAGGCCCTTTGTTTGAAACAAAATTTATTTCGAACCCTTATTTGAATAAGAGGACTTGAGGCCCTTTTATGGGATGAGGCTCTTGTTTCAAACAAGAGCCTCATCTCGTCAGTCATCGATCAACTAATTTTTCTAACCAGTTAAGGGTATTTTTGTCCAAATTTTCTTTTATTTTTTATCTTTTTGTTTCTAGTTTTTTTTCTTTCTCTTTACCGGTGGCCGGTTGGCAACCAACAACGCCCACAAAGGGCTGGGCAAGTGTCACCCTCGCTCGATCCGATGAGGGGTGGCCTCACTTGGGCAAGGTGACCCTCTCTCACGGCCATCCACGAGGCCTATGAGGGCTTGCAAGCCCTTGCCAAGGCGAGGGTTGTCGAGCACTTGCCAATACCCAGCGAGGGTCCTCGAGCCCTCACCGACCCTGGGCAATGGTTGTTGAGCCTTTGTCGATGGCCAGTGAAAGTCCTTGAGCCCTTGCCTACCCCAAGCTAGTCTTGTGAATGGCCGCCCCTCACTTGTGGCTGGCAAGGCTAGACCTTGCCAAATTGGGCAAGAGCAAACCTTGCCTAGGCTGCTATGGGCGTCACTAGTGGCTAGTCGGCCACAGGTGAAGAGGAAGAATAAGACCAAGAATAATACAAGAAAAAAAGAAAAAGAAAAATGGTAAATGACGAACATACGCTTGACCGCCAAAAGTCAAGTCTTTTTTGAAATAGATATAGCAACTTCAGGCCCTTATTGGAAATAGACGTAATTATTTTAGGCCATTGTTTAAAACAAAATTCATTTCAGGCCCTTATTTGATAAAATGATTTATTTGAAACAAAGTTCACTTCAAACCTTTATTTAAAAAACTTTAAGCACTTCAGGTCATTTTTTTAAATTTTCCCTTGAAATAATCAATTCTACTTCATGTCCTTATTTGAAATAAGATTCATTTCGGGCTCTAATTTGAGAATATGAGAGGACTTGAGGCTTTTTTTGGAATTTTCCTTGAGATTCATCGACACAAAGGGCAATAATTGGAAGGCTGGGCTGGTTATGGAAGGGATCAAAAAAAGGCCCAAGGATGGGAAATATGCATGAACTTTTGTATGCAGCATCCCTTGATGAGTATCCTTTTCACTCTTTACTGCTTCTGTTATTTCAATGTTCCGTTGTCAATTTTTAGTAGCTTTCTACAAAATCAGAAAACGTGTGCTTGTAAACTATATGTTTATTCTTCAAGTGGTGAAAGCATATGTCATGAAGTGAACAGTTTTTGATCCGGTGATCGAATGCCCAATGCCTAATTTGAAATATAGACAAACGTTTCCTTTCTTTGTGTTTTATCCAAAAAAGAAGAAGAAAAAAGCTGTTAAATTATATCTTGAGTTTGAGTTATTTATAAAATCCAACTGAATTGAGGAACGTAGACCGATCCGTGTTAACAAGGACAATTAGGCGTGCAGTTTCTTGGGCGGGAAAATAATTCATCGGAGATAGTACCAAAGGTCGGTCCCGTATGCATTTGTTATTAAACAACCCATATCACTTTCTTGTCTTTGGGCCTCATCTTTGACCGGATTGACCAACGCCAAGTTCTGTATACTTTAGCTGGGGCCCCTTGGGCCGACATTGAACTCTTCTCTTTCTTTAAGCGTACAAACAAGGGCCCACGAGTAGAGTAAGCCAGAGGAAGGAAAACAAAAGAAAATGAATAGGGTTTTCTTTAGCTCTAGTCACACTATTCCCCGTTTATTTCTTCAATGCTTCCATATTGACTTAATTTATGAGATCCCAATCAGTTTCTACATTAATCTCAACAAAGGCTGCTGACATTTAAGTTCCTCGTGAGCTGTTCGAGATCATTTGACTGATCATTTGAGGTCAATGAATTTTTTTCATTTTCAACAATTACTACATATTCATCTGGTCAGATTGGACTTGTGTGCTTATTCCGCTTTTCATGCATTTTAAAAGCAGAAGAGCTCGACCTTGAATATTGTGTTAGGTGAATTTTCTTTTTTACTCGGGATCAGTTAAGTTGAGTTCAAGTAAATGGAAAGCTCTATGCAACCACACTTGAGCTCCACCTCTTTTGAATCCAAGTGTCGGTCTTCAAATAATATTAGGGTTGAATCGATCATGTACTCAATGGAGCTCGAACCACTTGATCATCATTCATTTTGAAACTTCAAATTTGTTCATTGTCCAAACAGCTGATTGCTAATTGTAACCACGCCACTTCGTGGGAAAGAATGGCCACAAATGGGGTTGACATTTCAGAGCATCCATGGATTTCACTTGCACAACCCAACTAACCAAGAAACTTCCTTAATTTATGTCGTGCGCTGGTGCCTGCGCGCCTCTTCTGGGTCTAAAGCAGCGTCAAAGTAACGACTGGCTATATAATTTCTTGTCCATTAGTTAGATTAAGGCATATATTGTAGCACGCCAATAAAGAATGCGGGTGCCTAACTTTGCAAGACCGGTGGAACTGTCTTGAAGTTGAAGGCGACTTTTATCTGCCATTCAAGTTCAACCATGAGAACCCTGCATATTTCTCCTTGTTAAGTTCCTAGTTTTCATTCTTTTTATCGGAAACGAAAGGGGCCTAGTGCCGTTTTCTGAATTGAAAAAAAAATTAAAAACCTGGTTTTTTTTCATGAGGGTGGAGTGTGCCCAAATCTGAGACAACCATATTTGATCCATTTATGGCCCCGCCAATGCTGTTAACCTTCCCAAGGATTAAGGGGGAACTTGTTCTCTTTGAATTTTAAGGAGCATTTCATGTATGCTAACAAAATGGAAGGAAGTCGTATTTCAGCAGAGGACGTTAAACATTGGCGCACCAAATAAATTGTAATCAAAGCCGGACAGTTCTTCAGATTTCGTGGAAAACGGCACCATCGTCACCGTCAACAGTCAATACCGCAAGTTTACCGCCAGGTTGACCGCTGGAAGAGTGGCTTCTAGATTTAATGGACTTTTGTAATCTTTGAGTCAATTACGACAACGTTGCAGTTGGTGTTTTCATCAACATAGTGGTTGGTTATTTGCATACAAAAGTGGCAACCATGCGCACGCCATATCTCAGTTATTCCCAGACTATGGATCTGTCCTCGCTGTCAACCTTAACACCGATCCTATTACTCTTACCTCTGTTTAATCATATATCCTACTGTCAACATCCATATACTGATAATGAGAAGCTTAATTGCTCATC
This sequence comes from Corymbia maculata, assembly GCA_014182735.1. NCBI lineage: Eukaryota > Viridiplantae > Streptophyta > Magnoliopsida > Myrtales > Myrtaceae > Corymbia > Corymbia maculata. Next base: position 11,883,894 of record CM024689.1, on the reverse strand, counting down.
CACATTATCTGAATTGAAAGGTTACCACTGCAATGTCCCTCAAACTCGATGCCAGTCCTTCGTGACCTTTCGATCCACCTCACTATACAACTCACCGCTCACCATCGCTCAGCTTCTTGACTCAGACGCCTTGGACATAGCCACCATCAACAACATCAAATCCACAGCTGAAAAGATCACTTATGGTAACTCAGTTATAGTTCCAGTTTCTTGCTATTGCCCTGGAAGTATTTACTGGCATCAGGCATCTTACACTATAGCCAAGGGTGACACCTATTTCACCATAGCCAATAATACATTCCAAGGCCTGTCCTCTTGCCAGGCTCTACGTGATCAGAACTACTATCCAGGTGAGGATCTTGTCGTAGGTGCACAGCTGATGGTTCCTCTAAGATGCGCATGCCCAAGTACCAATGAGACAGCTAATGGGGTTAAATCCTTGCTTACATATTTGGTGACGTCGGGCGATTCTGTGGAATCAATTACAGAGAGCTTTGGTGTCACTGTGCAAAGTGTTACAGAGGCAAATATGATGACGGACCCCTCTCTAATATACCCTTTCACAAGCATTCTTATTCCCCTTACTTGTGCAAAAGATTCCAAGAGTAATTTCTGCTACTGTCCCAATGGATATGCCGAACGTGGGCCAGGAAATGACCTCACTTGCATGCCTGACCGGAAGAAGTTTCCTTTCAAGCTGGTTCTTGTCATAGGTAGTCATCAAATCTCTCTGCTCATTCTGTCCAGCAACACTTCAAGCCTGATTGGGAGATGTTACTCTGTTCATGTTCTGTTATTGGCTCTGATGATGGTAGTTAGAAACTCGGACCATTGCAATGAGATAGGGTAACATTCGATAATGCAAAATAATGCATCCAATATTAAAGAAAAAACTCCAGTGAGAAATTATTCCATTTTCTTACACAAACATTTTGCACACCACACTTAGGACTGTTGCACTTTCTTTACACTCGTGTACACTAAGCCTTTTTTCTCTCCACATCTTATCTGTTTGGCACCTTCCTGGCTTGCACAAATGATCCATTTGATGCACTTAATCTCTCTGATGATTCTTCCTTGCTTGCAGATTGAAATATAACACGTGAATCTCATTTGCTGTCTATTTGTATTGTGACTTCAAGCAAATACTCATCATTTACTACTTTATTTGCAACATGACATTTTTTAAGTCCATGGTTTATTCTCTCCTAAGCTATGTTTTGCAATCAAATGCTGTCACAACTATAGATGTTGCACTGATGTGACAGTACAGCTTTAGGATTGGCAATGTAACCAAGCAGGCAGAAAATTTATAATTACTTTAGATGGCTTCTTTGTGAATTTGCTTCCCGAGAAAAGGGATAGAGAAGAGTTTATTATCTACTTCAAAAATACATAGGCTGACTTAGGAGAATATGCAAGGTAGAATTCTGACATGCTCCATACTTAGGAATGGTAAAATCGGATAGGTCATCTCGGGTGAATAATTAGGAGCGTTTTGAATAGAAGGAACTAGAATGGGTTATCTCACAGTTTCTTATAGGCTTATTATTTTCTTTAGGTGCTGGCATTGGTATGGGATTCTTGTGCCTTTCGCTTTTCAGCTATTGGCTATATAGATATGTAAGGAAGCAAAGAGACAGAATTGTCAAGGAGAAACTGTTCGAGCAAAATGGTGGTTTGCTGTTGCAACAAAAGTTCTCACCTTATGGAAGAGATGGAAGAGCAGCAATATTCTCTGAAGAAGATATGCAAAGAGCAACAGATAACTACAGCCAAAGCCGGTTTCTTGGCGAAGGAGGGTTTGGCACAGTTTATAAAGGGATGCTGCCAGATGGTACCATAGTTGCTGTGAAGAAGTCAAAGATCATTGACAGGGGCCAAATTGAGCATTTTATCAATGAAGTGACTGTTCTATCACAGGTTAATCATCGGAACATTGTAAAGTTGATGGGATGTTGTTTGGAGACCAAGCTTCCTCTACTAGTGTATGAGTTCATCCCCAACGGCACCCTGTCACAGCATATTCATCAGCAGGACAAAGATTGTTCCCTTTCTTGGGAAGACCGGTATAGAATCGCATGTGAAGTTGCTAGAGCAGTAGCATACATGCATTCTGCGGCTTCAATTCCCATTTATCATCGAGACATAAAGCCGTCTAACATTTTGCTGGATGAAAAGTACACTGCGAAAGTCTCTGATTTTGGTACCTCAAGGCCGGTTCCGTTTGACAAAACTCACCTAACAACGGCCGTGCAGGGGACCTTTGGATACTTGGACCCGGAATACTTCCAATCTAGTCAGTTCACAGATAAAAGTGACGTGTACAGTTTTGGAGTTGTGCTGGTTGAGTTACTTACAGGGCATAAGCCTACGTCCTTTTCAGGAGATGAGGAAGGGAGACATCTAGTTGCTAGCTTCATCTTGCTGATGAAGGAGCGCCATTTGACAAAGATCCTAGATCCTGTTGTGACCAATGAAGCGAAGGCAGAGGAGGTTCTTGCAGTAGCAATGCTTGCTGTGAGGTGTTTGAGATTGAATGGGAGAAAGAGGCCTACCATGAGAGAGGTTGCCATGGAGCTTGAAGGACTAAGGAAATCTCAAAGTTTCTCTCAGACCAGCCAAAATCCTTATGCATTTGAAGACAGACTACCCAATGAAGCCAATGACGAATCAATGGATAACATATCCATGTCTTTTGAAGTTGTATCAATCTCAGTAGAGGAATCAAGTTAGAACATTCGGTGTTCATACTGAACTTAATGTTTCTTTATCCTTGACAGTTTTGGGGACAGCACATGTCGCATGCAGTTAGCAGCAGCAATTGTCAAAAATCACCAGAAGATACCTTTCAGTTAAATGATTCTTTTTTAGTTTACTTCAGCTCGATGCTTTTCTTAAGCACCGGATACCTAACCAAACTTTATTCTAAAGATTTGTTGTAAATTAAGGAGGGACGGTTCATTTCCACGGATCAATATTGATGGTTAGTTCTCTTTGTATTAGGTTATTGATTCAGTTCTCTTTTTCCCAAGCACTGATGCATGGTGCTTTGGATATCTTTCACACCAGATACATCATAATCTATTCTTCTAATTTCTACTATAGACTTTTCATATGCACACATCAACTTTATCAGTAATTTGTTGGAAAATATCTAGCGATTAAGTTCTATTACATTGTTTATGGCCTATGGGATAGCCAGACTTAGCCTCAAATTGCAGCCTCTGCATTTCCAAATTGCTTCTTTACAAATTCCATAGCTTAAGCAGGATAACAATCGAGTTGTCCTGTTTGCTGACATGATCCTCAGAATCCCCACGAAACTTGGCCGCTTTGTGCTGCATTTGCATTGAGAGTTTTGCATTCTCAAGTTAAGACCAAGTCAATCAAAGATGATTGAATGTAGGGACTAGAGATTAATGATGTGACTTGAGAGGAAATTAGACCAAGCTCAGTTTGGTCCATTTGAACTTAATCTTTTATATTGAAATCAAAAGACCCTGGCGAGTCCCCTTCCATACTTGGTATTCAAATCCACCCCGACAGCATGTGAATTCAAATTATTAGCTCTGTTCAGGGCAGGAGCAAGTTTATCTGTACTGTCCCTTGATTACTAGCTACCTCTCTTTTCTTTTGTTGTTCTTTCAATGTTCGTTTGTCAATTTTTGGCAGCATTCTACAGAATCGGAAAGCCTGCTTGTGATCTATATCGACTTCAATCTCAAGTGGGCAAAGCATATGTCCTGGACCGAATGGTTTTCGATCTGGTGAGCGGACGCCAGACGTCTGATTTGAGATATGTATGAACGTTTCTTTTATTTGTGTTATAATTGAAAGCTGTCAACGTTCGAGTTCCTCGTGAGCTGTTTTGAGATCATGTGGCGGATTATTTGAGGCCAACCGAATTCTTTTTCCAATTTCGACAGCTGCTACATGCACGATCTGATTGGATCGAACTTGTGTGCTTATTTTGCTTCTCATGCATTATGAAAGCCGAAGAGCTCGACCTTAAATTCTGCGTCAGGTGACATTTCTTTTTACTTGAATCGAGTTAAGTAGAGTTCGAGGAAATGAGAAGATCTACGCAGCCGAGCTGGACCTCCATCTCTTTCGAATCCAGGTGTCCGGTCATCAATTAATGTTAGGTCGAGTCGATCATGTACTCGATGGAGCTCGAACCGCTTGATCATCATTCAGTTTGAAACTTCAAACTTGTTCCTTGTCCACACAACTGATTGCTAACTGTATTTACGGTACTTCATGGAAAACGATGGCATTTTGGGTTGATACTTCTGGGCGGCCATGGATTTGTCACCGGCACAACCCAACTTACCAAGTAACTCCAATAATTTGTTCTCATGGAGTTGTATGCAATTTCTATGTCGGTTTAAGGAACTTATATGAATGCGATTTGAGGAAAATTGTTTAAACAATCTTAAATATGTTATTGCACTTTTGTTAATTTAATTTTAAACCTTTTAATTTTACTAATGGAGACTTAAACTTTTTCATGTTTGGTCAATTGAATCTCTTCGATCAATTTTTATTGAAAATCATTGATGTGAATGCCTGTAGTACCACATAAAATGGAAGTGCTGAAATGAACAATTTTTTTTAAAAGATTTAATCTTTTTTTTCAACTAAGCTTGGCAAGGGTCGACTAGCCCTTGTTGACCCTTGGGTGAGGGCCACAAAGCCCTTGTCGACTACAAGCAAGAATTTTGGCCCTCACCCATATTTGGCGAGAGCCCACGAATGACAAGGGCTTCGCAGCCCTTTCTAGGCTTGGAAGAAGAAAAGAGGAAAAGAAGGAAAGAAAAAATGATAAAAATTTGGAAAATTTTAAAAAATTATGAAAAATTGTTTATATCAACATCGGCCATGCCACATAAAATAACTGACACATCTTATGTCCATGTCTATGATTTCTAATTAAAATTATCTAATAACAGCATGTGGTTTTCACCTATGACTTACAATTAATACAACACCATAACTTATTATAATATGACTCATCTTTGTTACATTTATCACAACATGTTTCGTTAGCGTGACATCTATGACGATATGATTCCATTTGTAAAATTAAAATGTTTATAAGACAAAAATGTAAAATCGGAAAGACTTTTTAGAGAATTCTCCCATGCAATTTATGCGTTGCGCTTGTGCCTGCACGTCTCCTTGTCTAAAGCAAGGTCAAAGCCGCTGACTGGCTAAATAATTTATTGTCGATTAGTTGAATTAAAGCATATGTTGTAGCACCCTCAGAAAGAATGTAAGTGCCTAATCTTGCGACATTGGTCGTACTGTCTTGAAGGCGACTTTTATCTGCCAGTCAAGCTTGACCGTGAGAACTCCGCTGATTTCTCCTTGTTGAGTTTTCTTCTAATCCGAACTTGTTTTCGTCTTATGTTAGGAATGAAAGGGCCCAGCGCCGTTTTCTGAGCCATGGATTGGAGCTTGCTCAAATTTGAGACAGCCATACTTTATCCCTTCATGGCCTCACCCGATAATGGAAAACTTCCAAAGGACTAGGGTAGCAATTAGCAAATTGTTTTCTTTGGAACTTAAGGAGCATTTCACGGATGACAAATGGGAAGGAAGTCGTACTTCAGCAGAGGAAGCATCCACACAGAAGAGCACACAATAAATTGATAATCACACGTAAGCCTGCTTCACAGCAATGATCGACAGTTCTTCATGTCACATCCCGAATTCAGGAAGAATAGAGAATGACACGGCTGCTCTTCTATCCAAAGGACATAGCCTCAAATCCAACCATCAACCTGCTATCAAAATGTATATCTCCACCATACATACATACATACATATATGTGTAGGATAAATCAGCAAACTAGTTATAAAAAAGTATGTACATCCTCAACTATCAACTAAATGTTACAACCTCATCTTAGTTATAGATAGCTTAGGAATATACAATTAAGTTTATACAAATAAATCTCTCTATCAAAAACCCTAGCAATGACTCAAATAATCTTAGTTCTATTGGTTGCTAACTGAGAGACTTGAAAATTAACTAAGATGAATGATATGAACAATCATAGCCCAGTAAATAGTACACTTCTTCTAATTTGATCGAGTATCCACTACGCAATTTACAAAATAATATTAGTACTTACTTATCCCAAAATTTGTATATAATACATATACAAGATAACAATGAGTTATATCATTTTAACATAATTATGTACATATCATAAAAATTACTTAAATCCATAATATCATGACATTATCCAATCCATTGATCAATCCCATATTAATCACACATCAATGATCCATTCAATCAACCAATCTATTGCTTAATATCAACCAAGTTTACTTACTAACAAAACAACTCTTACGCGCTAACAAAACTCTCGTCCAAAGCAGATATTCAAAGCTATCCGCAACGTGAAGCTTGAATGCGAAATTTCAAAAGTTTGTTCCAATCAACCATGCCTCGGAATTGATTTCTTTCGAAACCCACTACTCCAAGACGTCATAAACGATCGTTTTCATATATATTCATAATTTGATAACTTCTCAATCCAACCTCATAGTCCAAAATTTGCATAAATATATGGCACAATTTAGTAACTCCAAAACTACTTTCATTATATGAACTATGAGCTTGAATACTTATCAGACGTAGTAAAATGTTGTTAATCTAGCTAGTTGAGTATTCGAAACAAATTTTTTTCCCTCTTTTCTATTAAAGTCAAGCCTTGCTTATAACGATATTATCCATTTTAGGTCAAAATCCGTATGGTTTTGTTCTTTTAAATTTTGCCCAGAAAAGGCCTTGTTACAAGTTAGAACAAATGTCATCACATATAAGGCACTTTATTTCACTACACCAAAGTGATGTGGAGTTCGATTCATTCCTACCCTCACACCATCCTAGAGTTACAGCCACACCTTATCTGAACACTCTCTAACCCCGACGATCACTCTCACCCTCATAGAGCCGAGTCATTATAGGCCCATCAACTTCTGCTTGGTTCATCCCCAAATCACACATTTCCAGCTGGGGTATTGGTTTTGATAACATAATGTTAAGCCTAAGTCTCACTCATAACATTATTGTTTGCTTTGAGCTAAAGTCGCATAGTTTTATTTTTTTGGGCTTCACCTAGAAAATGCCTCGTTACAAGTGCCATCACATATAAGACATCACCTCACCACACTAAGACAATATAGGATTTGGTTCATTCCTGCTCCTCCACGCCATCCTAGAGTCGAAGTCACTTCTTGTCTAGGTTCTCTCTATCCCTAGATCACTCATGCCTTTGTAGGACTCGTTATAAGGACCATTTCTCGATTTATGTGTGTCATCCTTGCACAAAAGCCATGCTAATATTCTCTGTATCGTTCTATCGCATGTCTTCGACCTCATTACAATTTAGAATAGCTGTCATCACATATAAGGCACTTCATCTCACCATACCTAGGTGACGTTATTCGATTTGTTCCTGCCCCCACATCATCCTAGAGTCAAAGCCACACCATGTTCGAGCCTCTTCTTTGGTCCCATCAATCACTCTTGCTCTCATGGGACCGGGGTGTTATAGGCCTACCAACTTTTGCTAATTCATCCCCAAATGACATACTTCTGATTGAGCCATTGGCTTTGATACCGTAATGTTAAGCTCATGTCTCACTCGTAACAATATTATCCACTTTAGACTGAAGCCCACACGATTTGTTCTTATGGGCTTCGCCAAGAAAATTCCTCATTATAAATTAGGACAAGTGCCATTACATATAAAGCATAAACAAATGTCCAAACCCTTTCTGGTCTTGGTGATCACTCCCACCCTTGTAAGATCGAGCCATTACAAGCCCACCAGCTTCTGCCTAGTTCTTCCCCAAACCATACACTTCAAGCCAAGCTATTGGCTTTGATACAATAATGTTAAGCCCAGGTTTTACTCATAAGGGTATTATCCACTTTGGGCTGAAGCTCGCACAGTGATGTTTTTCTAAGCTTAGCAAATGCCCCATTTCTCTAGCCTCAACGATAACTCCGTGTTTGGTTTATTCCTTGTTCGGGTCCTTTGGGATTTGGTTTATTTTGGCCCCTACACCATCCTAGAGTCAGAACCACACCTTGTTCAGGGCCTCTCTGGCCCCGACAATGGTTTATTCATGCCTCTACATCATCCTAGAGTCAGAGCTGCACCTTGTCTGGGCCTTCTCTGGCCCCAATGATAACTCTAGTTTGATTTATTCCTTGTTCAAGCTCTCTCTAGCCTCAACGATCACTCTTGCTAGGATTTATTCCTTGTGCAAGCCCTCTCTAGCCTCAACGATCACTCCTGCTAGGATTTGGTTTACTTCCTGCCCCTACATCATCCTAGAGTTGACACCTTGTGTAGGGCCTCTCTATCCCCAACGATTACTACCGCCATTGTAGGACAAGGTCGTTGCAAGCACCATTTCTCAATTTGTATATGTCAAACTTGCATAGGGGCCATGCTAATCTTCTCTGTATCATTCCAATTTATCAAATTTCTCTAGCTTCGTGACAAGTTAGGACAAGTGTCATCAAATACAAGGCATTTCACCTTGCCATACTCAAACGATGTGGGATTTAATTCATTTTTACCTCCATGCCATCATAGAGTCAAAGCCACACTTTGTTCAGCCCTCCCTAACCCTAACGATCACTTGCCTTCGTAAGACCGTGTGTTAAACCCCTTTCTTTCTTCATTGACTTTTCCCTGGTTTACAAGCTCTACCTCTTTTCTTATAGTACTTTCCGTGGGCTTCAAGAGAGGCGGTGGCTTTTTCCCTTCTTTCATTTGACTTTTGACTTTTTGACCAGTTTGACTAGTCAGCCGCCTTAACACCTGTACTTCAGGTTTGCTATTTCGTTCAAACAAGGAACCGTCGTCGCCAAGTGATTTTCTTCGGCGTGTCAGCCCCGGCAACTTTGGGATTGGTGTTTTCGTCAAGAGTAGCGATTCGTTCTTTGCATATAAAAGTTGCAACAATTTCCATGCCGAATCTCAATTAATCCCAAAAACATGGATCTGTCATCCCTCTCGATCTTAACACCAATCCTATTACTCTTCCCTCTGTTTAATCACACATCCTTCTGTCAACAGCCATATGTTGACGATAAGCAGCAGCTTAACTGCTCATCCACATTATCTCAACTGAAAGGCTACCTCTGCAATGGCCCTCAAACTCGATGCCAGTCCTTCCTGTCCTTCCGATCTAGTACACTATACGACTCACCGCTTGCCATCGCCTCACTGCTCAGCTCAGACGCGTCAGACATAGCCACTGTCAACAACATCAATTCCACTGCCGAAAAGATACCGCATGATAACTTGGTCATAGTTCCAGTTCCTTGCTATTGCACTGGAACTATTTACTCACATCAGGCCTCTTACACTGTGGTCAAGGGTGATACCTATTACAACTGAGCCAACATTACCTTCCAAGGCCTTTCCTCTTGCCATGCTCTTATTGAGCAGAACTACTATAATGGTGTGGATCTTGCTATTGATGCACAGCTGCGGGTTCCACTAAGATGTGCATGCCCAAGTACTAATGAGACAGCTAACGGGGTTGCATCCTTGCTTACATATTTGGTGACACATGGCGATTCTATAAATTCAATCGCAGAAAGATATGGCGTCACTGCGCAAAGTGTTATGGAGGCAAATATGTTGACGGACACCTCTGTAGTGTACCCTTTTACTCCCGTTCTCATTCCCCTTTACTGTGCAAAGAATTCCAAGAGTTCCTTCTGTTATTGTCCTAATGGATATGCCAAAGGTGCGCTCAAAAATGGCCTCAATTGCATGCCTGAACAGAAGAAGTTCCCTTTCAAGCTGGTTCTTGTGATAGGTATTCATCAACTCTCTGCTAATTATGTCCAGCAATACTTCATGCCTGTTGCAATAGGTTACTCTCTTCATGTACTGTTTCTGGCTCTGATCATGGCGAGAGGTACACTCGAAAATGCAAAATAATGCATTTAATACCCCCAAAAAAAAAAAAAAAACTGGAGGGTGAAACTATTCCAATTTCTTGCCCGCCATTTTGCATGCAACAGTTTGGACCGTAGCCCTTCCTTTACACTCATGTAAATTAAGCCTCTTTGCTCTCCGCATCTTATCTATTACGCACCTTCCTCCATTTGACGCACTTGATCTCTCTGATGATTCTTCTTTGCTTATAGAACAAAATACAATGCTAAAGTCTCATTCACTGTCTATTGATTTTTTTTCCATACAAATATTCATAATTTCCTTCTTTATTTGCAACATGACAATTTAAGTCCATGGTTTATTCTCTCCTAAGCTATGGTTTGTAATTGAACGTTGTCACGACTAGGGATGTTGCAGTGATCATGACGGCTAACCTTTAAGATTGGCAAAGTAACTAAGAAAGTGCAGGCAGCAGAAAAATTTATGGCTTCTTTGCAAATTTGCTTCAAGAGAAAAGCGGCAGAAGAATACTACGAGTGTCAATTTTTGTAAAGTGCTCAATTTGGTACTAAAACTTTTTTTTCACTTACTTTAATAACACAAGTTTGAAAAAACCTTCACTTAAGTGTCATTTCTAATTTGGTCGCCAAAAAAGCTAACATAGCCATTGAAAAGCTAACACGGCTATCGGTGGATAATATTTTCATATATATATATATATATATATATATATTTTTTTTTTTTTTTGAATTTTATAATTTTTTTCTTTTTTCTTTTTTTTTTTTTCTCTAAGGTTAGCAAGGGTCATCAATAACCTCGCCCTCAACCACGAAGGCCTTGGGCAAGGCCATCGAAGCTTTGCTGGCCATTGGCAAAGGCCATTGCGGCCTCGCCCAGGGCCTTTGCAGACAAATTTGGGTGAGGCCCACCTCGCCCTTGCCATAGGCACTACGGGTGAGGCCCACCTCACCCTTGCCGAAGGCACTGTGGGCGAGGCTGTAGGGTCCTCACAAGACCCTCGCCGGCTGCGGGCGAGGCTGCAATGGCCGACAAAGCTTCGATGGCCTCACCCTAGGCCTTCACGGCCGAGAAAAGCAATATAGAAGAGAGTTATATTATCTACTGCAATAGCCAATACATAGGCTGACTTAGGAGAGCATGCGAGTTAGTATTCTGACATGCTCCATGCCTAGGAATAGTAAAATTGGATTGGTCGTCTCAAGTGAATTGTTAGGAGCATTTTGAATAGACGGAACTAGGATGAGTTATCGCATAGTTTCCTTATGGACTTATTGTTTTCTTTAGGTGCCGGCATTGGGATGGGATTCTTGTGTCTTTCGCTTTTCAGTTATTGGCTATGTAGATATGTAAGGAAGCGAACAGACAGAATTGTCAAGGAGAAACTGTTCGAGCAAAATGGCGGTTTGCTGTTGCAACAAAAGTTCTCACCTTATGGAAGAGATGGAAGAGCAGCGATATTCTCTGAAGAAGATCTGCGAAGAGCAACAGATAACTACAGCCAGAGCCGGGTTCTTGGTCAAGGTGGGTTTGGCATGGTTTACAAAGGAATGCTACTGGATGGCACCATAGTTGCTGTGAAGAAGTCGAAGACCATCAACAGAGGCCAAATCGAGCAGTTCATTAATGAAGTGGTTGTTCTATCTCAGGTTAATCATCGGAACATTGTAAAATTGATAGGGTGTTGTTTGGAGACTAAGCTTCCTTTACTAGTGTATGAGTTCATCCCTAACGGCACCCTATCCCAGCATATTCATCAGCAGCACAAAGATAGATCTCTGTCGTGGGAAGATCGGTACCGAATCGCATGTGAAGTTGCTGGAGCAATAGCATACATGCATTCTACAGCTTCAATTCCCATTTATCACCGAGACATAAAACCTTCAAACATTCTGTTAGATGACAACTATACTGCAAAAGTCTCTGATTTTGGCACCTCGAGGCTAGTTCCATCTGACAAAACTCACCTGACAACGGCTGTGCAAGGCACCTTTGGATATTTCGACCCAGAATACTTCCAATCTAGTCATTTCACAGATAAAAGTGATGTGTACAGTTTTGGAGTAGTGCTAGTTGAGTTACTCACAGGGCAGAAGCCAACATCTTTCTCAGGAGATGACGAAGGGAGACATCTAGTTGCTAACTTTATCTTGCTAATGAAGGAAAATGGTTTGTCAGAGATCCTAGATCCTGTTGTGGCTAATGAAGCAAAGGCAGAGGATGTTCTAGCAGTGGCGATGCTAGCCAGGAGCTGTTTGAGATTAAATGGGAGAAAGAGACCTACTATGAGAGAGGTTGCCAAGGACCTTGAAGGACTTGGAAAATCTCAAAGTTCCTCTCAGACCAGCCAAAGTCCTTATGTATTCGAAGATGGACTACCTGGTGATGCCATTGAAGAATCAATAGATACCACATCCATGTCACTAAAAATCGAATCAATCTCTATATAGACATCAAGCTAGAGCGTTTGGCATTCATTTTCCAATTTTGTTTTATCCCAGACAGGTTTCAAGATAGCATGTGTAGCATCCAATTAGCAGTTACATGCAGTTTGGCAACATTAGTATCTTTTATGGATTTTCATGGTTTTCCTTTTTGTTGAAAAGAAACCCTTCTTTTCCGGTTAGCTGGTGCATGCCAATGCGTTCTTCTGGAATAAGCTGAAAGAGCAGATAACAAAAATGATATGCAGGGCGTTTCTGGTGTGATAATATGAAAGACTAAAAGGAGCAAAGTCAAACGCAATGACTGGAAAAATGATTCCTCGTGGAGTAGGTGAATAAAAGAACGGTGCTTCTTAGCTTACGTTTCTTGACCTCATAACTCACAGGCCCAGTAAGTGCACTTGTTACCCGGTTTTCCTTGGTTTATGCACAAGATGGATACCAGAACAGACACTTTTAACAAATACTATGAAGCTGTCCTTAGTTCTCTCAATAACCTTACTTTCCTCTCCGTGTAACTGAATTCCCACTGTTGCCATCCATGTGTTGGCCCGGGGCAGGAAATTTGCCATTCCCCTGCTTCCCTCGCACCTCTGCAATGGCCCTCCAGCCTCTTGCCAGTCCTTCATGACATTTTGAGCAACAGCGGTATATGACTCGCCTCTCACCATCAGTTCTCTCCTCGGCTTGGACTCTTCTGTCATAAGGCCGTCAAAAACATTTCATCCATTACCGACAAGATACCCTCTGGAAAGCTTGGTCATTTATCCAGTTTCATGCAATTGCTATGGATAGGTCTACTTGCAACTGGTCTCTTATATTGTGGCCAACAGCTTTGTATACTCATTAATTGCCAATCTTACTTTCCAAGGCCTGGCCTCTTGCCAGGCATTAACTGATCATAGCTACATGGATGATGGTAATTCTAGACCAGATGGAAAGCCAATGATTCTGCTAAAATACGCATCCCCAAGTACTAATCAAACGGCTGAAGGGGTCACATCCTTGCTGAAAGACATGGCTTCAGCCCCACAAAGCACACAGTAGGCAAATATGTTGCCAGACAACTATGTTGTAGACCCCTTTCTCCCATTCCTGTTCCCCTAAATTACAAGGTAAGGGTTTCTGCTATTGTCCCAATGGATACATCGTAGGTGGAAGGGAAGGTGGCCTCAGATTCATAAATAACCGTGCCGAGTTCCCCAGGAAGCTGGTTCTCATGATGGGTAAGAAACTCTGTTTGATAGGCTCTTTTGGTGTAATTGGCTCCTTAAGTAGAACGAGTGGATTACTAGGATTGATGACAGAAAACGAATTGCAAGAAAGTTTGCTTATAAAGTTTTTGTTTCTTAACTTCCCTTTAGGTGCTGGGATTGATCTGGGGGGCTTGGATCTTCTTCTTGTCAGTTCTTGCTTTGAGAGAGAGAGAGAGAGAGTTAACAAGGACAGACTGTTCAGGCAAATTGGTGGATTGTTGTAGCAACAAAAGTTCTCTTTTGAGGGAAGAAATGAAAGAGGAGCTTCGTTGGGGTTGATGACTCGCCGGAGGAGATTAGCCCGTCCAAATTGATAGAATGAGAAGAGAGGTGAGCTTCGTTGTGGAACGACTGATCTAAACATCTCAGGATATAGTTATTTAATAATGATATAGACATTATACATCACTAATATAAGAGAGAAAAACAAATTAAACTTCATAATTGGTAAGTTTAGATTTATCGACTCATTTATTAAATTACATCCAAATCCAAATTCATAAGTAAAGTGAATAAATCTTGACCTATTCTTTGAAAAAAAAAATTATCAGACCACATGAAACGAGTAAGTTATTTTATTTAATGTCAAGTGATGTTTCTAATTAATGCTGAGGAAAGCGGGAGGGAATTGAGCTTTTGCGATGACGTGGCTCAACTACAGAACTCCGCTCTACATGACTTTTTTATTATTTACAGATGCTCTTGATGGTACCATGGTTGCGTTGAAAAAGTCAAAACACCTTTGACAGAGGCCAAATCAAGTGGTTCATCATTGAAGTCGTTGTCCTATCATAGGTTAATCATTGGAACATTGTGAAATTGAAAGGATGATGTTTGGACACCAAGCTTCCTTTACTGGTGCACGAGTTTATATCCCCAACGGCACCCCGTCACAGCAGTCATAAGCAAGACAAAGCTTGTTTGCTTTCTCAGAAAGACCGGCATCGGATCGCTTATAAAGTTGCCGGAGCAGTAGTGCGCGCACAAAGTCACCGAGGCGTAAGACAATCTAACCCTGTTGGATGACGCATACAATGCGAAAGCCTGCAAGATTTCGCACTTCAAGGCACAGTTCTATTATGACAAAACTTACCTGACAACAGTCTGTGCAAGGTACATCTGGCTGTATACGTCCCATCTAGTCGATTCACAGATATAGTGATAAGCACAGCTTCCCATGTGCATTGGTTAACTTACGGGGCAGATTACCAACATCTCATGTAGGGGACGACGAAGTGAGACATCGAGTTGCCAGCTTTGCCTTGCTAACGAAGGAAAGCCATTTGGCAGAGAATTTGTTATGGAGCTTGAACGAATTAGGAAAAGCTCAAAGATTCTCTCCAAAGATGGACTACCCAGTTAAAGCCAGTGAAGAGTCGCTGGGTGGTACTCGTTCTGAAATTAGCCCCTTTCGTATGTCCTGACAGCTTTATAGATTACACAGTCATCATGCTGGCGTAGCGCATCAGAAGATACCTGTCAAGTTATACACAAATTTCATGGTTGATCATTCTATGTATAGAAAGTAAATGTATAGTTTCCTTTGTCCCAATCATTAGTGAATAGTGGATTGGGTGTTTTGAGAGAAAACAGATGTTATGATTCACTCCACTCCCATCACATACCATTGATTCCTACAAACGATTCTCATTTGCAGACATCAACTTTCTGAATAATTTGGTGGAAAATTTCTACCAAATATGTTGAAGCGACTCAGCTCACTATATCTCGTCCTTCAGGTATATATTGGCACTGAACTGGTGCTTCCATCTATCACAAGCCTTCGTTTCCAAGTTCCATAACATTGTTTATGGGTCGGTCAGACTTAGCCTCTAAGTAGCAACTTCCGCATTTCCAAATTGCTCTATGACAAATTGCATAGCACAAGTACCATAGAATGATTTACAAGTTCATACTAAAACATCTGCAATGTCACAGCCTAACACAGTTATCATCAGATATCGTCTCTTCAGAAGATGCATCACTGTTGATGACAATCAAATCATCTTGTTTACCAACGTGATGCTCAGAAGCCTTGCAAAATTCAGCTGCTTCATGCCCCGTTTGCAATGGGAAGTTGCCTTCAAAAGCAGCACTACCAGAGGGTTGCACATTACCAGGCCTCAAGGCATCGGATATACCACCTACACTGTTGGTTGATCCTAAGTGTGGCTCACTAGAATCTGAATAAGGCCCGATTATCTGTATACTGTCCAAAGGAGAAATCGAAGAAAGACATGATGACTGAGTTCGCTCGGTCAACCTCGGCGGAGGTGTATTAACAACTTCCCTCAACCAATGGGGTAAATTACCTTCCACTCCTCGAACCCCCCCAAAAAAGCCTCCACTAAGCCTAGCCGTTGCATCTCTTTCCATATACTCAAAAGACATTCTATCACAGTTCTTCTCAAGTAAATCTGCATATAGATTTCTTCTAGGATAATCACTATGGAGCTGCTGAATGCCATAGTTGACAAGATCTGGACAATTCAGGCGGCGCCTCTTAGCCTTTCTATGAGCATAAATGTTCCCAAGTGAGAGTCGGGTCTCATCCATCACATTTCCTCGTAGGGTCCCAGGATTAAAGGGATAATTACTAAACAGCTGATCCTGTGAACTTGAGGTTCTGAATTGCGGTGACCAATGACCACTCAAAAGTTTAATCTGCTCCGCCTCCCATCGATCAGCAAGGTCCCTTGCCACCCTGCAAGGTGAAAACTGTAATCTCGGATCCCTTAGCATGGCATCCCAATTATTCTTTCCATATCTTCTCACCCCTATCCAGAGAACATCCAACTCCTCTTCTGACCACATATCAACATATGGCTTAGGCTTGTCTCGCATATTATCTTTTCCAGCCAAAGCTTTTGCTCGACTCATAATGTTATCAAGCATCTGTTTGTGTCTGTGAAGCACTGATCTTTGGCTCGAGAAAACTTGGGGAAATGCATGCAGCATGAATTCTCCATCACTCCAAGGCACTGAAGTGGAGCTGTTTACATAGGCACATCCACCAATCCTAGTTTCAGTTGGCAAATATGAACTTGCAAACTGAGATCTGCTTAAAGTTTGATCCATGTAATGAGTATCAAGTCCTAACTGGAGATCTTCTCTTGCATCAGAAACATGGAAAGTAGCCATTTCTGGGGAATTTATTGGCGAGCACAATGATTTTTCAGTTTGACCATCCGCAAGGAGCTGAAATTAGAGGATGAGGCACCAATCATATCCAGTGTAAACCACAATGATTACAAGAACAATTGACAAGAAGCAAACAATAATTTCACCACAGCATAATCTTTTAGCAATGTAAATCAGTAACGAAAGGACAGAAAGAAGTATGGTATGAGTGAAAGATCGTGTTTCATCTGCTGGCATTTCATTTCATGCTTAAGAAAAGCTACTCCTCTCAGAAATAAAAGCACAACAACAAATAAAAGCATGTTAACAAGGCGGATATGCAATGGGAAACTACTTACCTGCATGCATTTGATCTTTGGTGAAATTCCCGTCGTCAAACCCATGGAAGTCAAATCATTATTGCATTTGGCATGAAGTTCTTCATCACCATATGGATTAGTATGCAAATGTCTTTGGTTGAGGGATGGAGATTCTCCCACCGTCTCTTTTATGACATTCACAGAACCTGAAGTAGACACTTCTTGTGAGGGAGAGCCATTAAATTCAATTGGGGAGGTAGATGAGCCATGAACGGCTATAGACCAACCTTTCACTGGCTGACTCTGGAAATCCACATTCAAATTGATGCTTTCCCGTGTAGCACGAGAATCTGCACAGGTCAATCGATATTAAAGTAGCTGAGGCACAGAGCAACTTGATATATAATCCCATCAAGATGAATAAATCTACGATGTTATTGCTACAGAAATATATCAAATACTGTATAGCCCTAAGTTCATGTCTTCATAATGCATCTGAGCTACAGAAGGGTCAGAGGAAAGACATACCAGGGGGTGCAATAGACAGATTTAAACATGGACTAAATGATTCTCTCCTCCCAGAATCTGGTTTAGATGTGATCTTGCTACCATCAACAGAATGTTTTTGAGATTCCTCACCAATTTGCAGTTGGCATTTAGGATCTTCACTTTGTTTGCCACTGCCTGTGGCGTCGGCAGTGGAGTTGTCAACCACAATAGATTGGGAGGAGTCTCCCTCGACATTCAAAGTATTATCAGAGTTAACATCTGCTATTGATTCAACACTAGGCAAGGCACCATTAGACTTTGTTTCCACATTTTGCACTTGTTTCCCCTCAGTCACACTGTTTTAATGAACATAACAAGAAATGATGTGAACATGTAAGCTCATAAACATAGTAAACAATTTACATCACAATAACATCAACCGAGTTTTGTCAACATACATCTTTTTTCCAGGAAAAGATCCAGAATGAGTTGATATCGAATCACTGTCTTTTATCTGAAAATGACAAAAAAAGAATAAGATGTAAGTGTTAGCCCACATACATCAGTGACTAGTAAAGATGTGCTTTAATAGATTTCAGTGTCCAGCAAAGATGTAAGACACATCAATAATTAAGTTTCACTTCCATGGACATTACCAGGGGTGGTAGGACTACAAACCACCATCTAGACCAGATTTGGTTCTAAGACGAACCAAATTGTTAATCCAAATTGGTTTTAGGGTAATATTTGCCTCCACGATCAACTCAAATTGAACCTGATTCCATCCCAATTGATCCCTTAGTCCAGAGCCATTAGAGGCCAGCTTATCTATACTGACATGTGATTATTTTGCCAAAAATGATGAACCTTTTCAAACATTGGCAAAGTTCAAGACAGTAAGTGTAAAATGATCACGATTGTGATCATTTCATGATCATGCCAGATGCAAACTACAGAGTCAAAGGGAAAGATTGTGGAACCATGATTTTTCAAATATATTAGACCAATCAATACTAAACCAAGCCAAGGAACCACAACACATAAATAGCCATGTTATTGGTATCTCCTGAGTGGCTCACTAGACCTCTTAAGAGAATGATGTAATGGACTTAAGTTAATGATGGCACCCATTTGTAAAAGTACAAGTGTAAGTGATTACCATTGACAGAACTCTTCTTGTACTGTGTAACACAAATATGATTACTGATAAGATGAATGAGAAATTCACTTTCATGTTTTTGAGTGGAATTTAAATGAAATATCAGTATAAGATGCTGCCCTACTATTGATTGGTACACAGATTAGTGATGGTAATCTAGTGAAAAGTTATATAGACAACCCCCAGAAATTATACATGCAGAAACTAAAGATTGGAAAAAGACGATAACCAGAAAGCCAACAAAACAAATGGAAAAGTGTGAAATGTAAAGAAGACACACTTGATCAGTTATATGGATCCTATGTAAATCAGCCTCGGGCATTTTTGACTCTGTTCTATCATCTTCAGGGCAGCACTGACATGTTGCAGCAGACAGACACCGTTTGTCATGAATGAAGTTGATCCCTTGTCGAATCTCCTTACTAAATTTCTTCTCGGGAAGCAATTTGCCTTCCATATCAATGCCCACACACTTTTTTCTTATGTGCCTTCTCTTGAATGTAATTAATGGAGTGGGTGATTTTATTTTCTCTTGCAACTCGCCAGATACAGAAGCTGACTTCTCCTTGATGAGTGAACCATTGTCCCCTGAGTTTGATGCTCTTACAGAAAAGATTTTGCCATCTGGAAAACCACACTTTTCCTGAAATGTTGAATTTAAGCTATAATGGTCTTCCTTTGCAGCATTATTAGCCAATAACAGGGAATCAGTACAGCAGACTGAGCAGCCATCATCAGATTTGGATTCCAATACATATATTGGACAGGACTCCATATGGTCACCATTTTTCTGACCTTTTGACTTTGTATTAGCTGTAGACAATTCATTGAAGTTCTGAACAGATGCGTCTGCAGAAGGATTATGCAATAGAGGTGATTTAGATGCATGAACAGCCAATACTGGCGCATCAGGTTCATTAGTGCTGTCATCCTCCTTAAGCCTCCAAGAACTACCAGTGGGTGAAGATGCCAAGGGATCTTGTTCTGTGAGACAGCTGTGGCTTGGGCTTTTGTCATGAACATGCTATAAAGTAGGGAAAGAAATAATATCAGGTGAGGACTGCAGGAATCACAAGATAAGTGCTGAATACTGCTTAGCATATTGAATTTGTAATTGAAAACAACTCTATGCTTTGTGAAAAGGATACAATTCATGCAGACAATGCCATAAAAGATCACACAGCTGATAGCAGTCATTTGATGGTCAAATATCTTCCTGAAGCAAAATAGACCTGTCATGATTCACTGCAGACACTGGAGATAATATCCTGGGATCACCACTTCACACTTGCACATGCAGTATCAGCTCTCTCAATTCCCAACTGTTTTTCTAGTTGTGAAAGAAATGCCATTATCAACTATAAAAACATTGGAGGGTAACTGAGTACAACTCACGAGCTAGTCTATACAATCTCTAGCAACTAGCAACTTGATATCCCAACACCTGAAATTTACTCAACCTGTAGGACTGGTATATCATTTGTGGTTGTTCCTATTGATACAGGTTAGTATGTAGCACAAAATGTGGTAGTTTTTCCTTTGCAGATGTACCATCAAACTAACCTTTAAAGGTCAGATTAAAAAGATTCTATTGCCTCATTTCTACTGCATATATTAGCGATCCTATTCACCTCTACTTTTCAATTGACCAGTCCTTCTTAGTGCTCCATTCAATTTATCAAATCCCAGGAAAGAATACAATTTCAGTGGAGAAGGAAACGTAAAATGACAAGATAATTTGCAATCGAATAGACTATAAGAATCTCTGCATATCTTTAGGGGGGTCAAATGTCATAAACCAACAAAGACAGCAGATTGCTCCATATGAATTATGAAGGACTTCCATGACGCTCTAACCTCAACTACGGGTTTCCCTTGTTGACAGGCTTATCGACTAGCAGATGAAAAACCATAGCATTATCATTTACAGCAAAATTTAACAGACTCTCAGCACACATGAATGCATCAAAGCAGCATAGGAATTACAGCCAAAAGTTTTACACATCATACCAGCATATTTGGTCCCTGATTTTCCCAAAAACTGTTTTCACGTTCTCCTTTTGCGCTGGGTGTGATTGTTAAACCTTCTAAAGCTGAATCCTTTTGTCCTGGTTCTTGAACAAGACATATTGTTGATGATGGCCGTTTCCTCTTGTATGTTAGAAGCACTTTTTTGCCGGACATTTCTCCTTCCAATAATTTCTATACTTACAAAGTAACGTCTAGCAACAAATGAACACTAAATCGATGCCAAGCAACTATACACACCAAGAGAGGAGAAGCAAAGGAGGTCAGACTGGAGAGTCATAACATCAGGCGTCTGCACAAATATAAAGATGTCCTGATTTAAAGGTAACTGAGAAAACAGAGAAAACATAGCAAAGACACAAGTCAGACCTTGTAATCCATTATGAGGGACAGCCTGAAGTATTTTAGTGCAAAATGAAGAATCCAACATGACAGGGATCCACAGAGACAAATCATGAAGATACAGAAAGAAATTGCAGCCTGAAGCTAAATACACCAGGCAAAGAAAGAGCTCGCTTTGCATTTGGCATTCTTATAAGAAGTCATTTCCAACCTTTCGAGTGCAATAAAAATGAAAGAAATCCATAAAATCTAAATTCCTCATTGAACAAGTTAAACGGAAGCTGCATTTTCCACTTGCCTACGTCCTTCTATACACATTACACAACGTTTAGTCAAAAACACATTCCATCAAACGCAACCAAACTTCAGCTGAAACAGTAAATTTAAGCCCAAAATTTCAACATTTTGCTTGACATTCTCAACATCTCACAAAGTCTCAGCAACCAAGGGGAGACGAACTCACTATACCATCATACCCTTCACTACCTCTCCTTGAAATTAACAAACAGGCAAAGTCCAGACACTCAACAGCCAAAAACAACTAATCTGAAAGCCGCTCACAACAAGCAACGACCCAGATGATCATACCTCTACGCCAGTCCCAGAGACCCGCGAACCCAGAATAGATTGAAACCTTTTCGTTTCTCTCTCTATCTCTATGTGGGTGCCAGCAAGTTCGAAACTTTTCTCTCTCTACTGTGTTAAAGCGTGAAGCTTTATTACCTGGGCGTTGCTGGTGCAACAGATAGAGAGAGAAAGAGAGAGAGCATTGAACAGTGGTCTTGATCAAAACGTTTCGTTTCCCAGTTTCCGACGTCAATTCAATTGTCATCTCAGCGTAAACAGGCTTTTTCGAGGGTGGCCCACACACACACGCAGACGCACAGAGACACACGACGCACAGGGAGCCAAGCGTGCGATGCATGGTCGAGAGGGAGCTGCGGAATGCCACGTCATCGCTGTCGGGGTGGGCCCACTCACCGTGGCACGTGGGAACTTCGATCGAGATAGAGATGGACAGAGAAAGAGAGAGAGAGAGAGAGAGAGTGTGTGTGTGTCATTCCGGGCCCAAGTCCAACATGGCCCAGTTGGCTCTGTAGACATACGCGGTGGACTTCTATCAATTTTGGTTTCTCTGGGGACGACTTGAGTGAGTGAATGTCTCGTTCGGATGGAAGGGGATTGCTTGGAATAGAAATTTGATGCATTCTAATGGAGGAAGTTCCACCTACTAAAGAGCATAGGAGAAAAAAGGACTTTGACTCGATTTGTGTGGATCAAGTTTAGAAAAAGAGTCTTCAAATGGTGAGTTTTTTTTTCACCAACCAAAAAAAAAAAAAAAAAAATTATGAAGGCAATATAGATATTTTTCAAAAAAATTACTTACCCTTAAAGTCTCTTTAAAGCCAACAAGATGCTAGCTTATATTATGATTTTGTTCTCTCGTCTTTTTGCCCTTGTAATTGCAGGATTGGTTTTTGAACATATTTAGCTCAACCAACATAGTACTAAAAGTCAAGGATAACATCATCCAATCATAACGTTTAGGTAACTATAAGTTCTCCAACTTTTGCCTCGGTACTTGGTACGACTAAGTTCACACGTGCTTTTCGGGCTAACCTTTCTTGTGATGGTCGTGGAATTATGATAGTATGCTCAGATTGGGAAAATGTTGACTTTTTTTTAACATCAATCTTGGACTTTCACCCTGCAAAGATTAGGCTTTTTTTCATTGCTAAGAAATACATGGATCCGGATGAAACTAGTTTACCGTACGAAATTGAACTTTTATTTGTGTTTGACTGTTTGGAGGACCCTGTGGAAGCTCCCTTCGTGAGGGTCAGAAAGCAGGGGGTAGTTCCAAAGGGCAGGTGTGAATAGAAGGTTAGTTATGACCTTAATGAGCCAACCTGTTTCTTTTCTAGTCCGGTCCTGTATTTGTTGATTCCTCTGCCTTTGCTTTTTTTTCTTGCTCCTTGGAGTTTGTAAAATATCCAAGGAGCGGAAGGACCAAGGACTTGAACAGGAAGTCCTCAACCACCCTTGTCCGCGTGGTATGGAAAATCCCCTCCAATGGTTCCGTTCCATTTCACCTCTCTCTGTCCTCCGTCTAATGAAACTATGATTAATTATGACTGAACAGAGAGTCGTTGGGTGCTCGTTGTTGTTGGCTGAATTGACAGGTAATCCTGGGCTCGAATCTTCCCCGCCAACAGAAAAACATAGGAGGATCTGATGTTTTCCTAGACTGACAGCACAAAAGCAAACACATGGACAACGGTAGATTCTTCTGTCAGCCATTCTCCCCCTTTCTTTAAGTATTTTTTTTTTCCTGTTAGTTCAACTTTGCTCCTACTTTGTGTCATATAATTAGGCACCAGCACCCCCTATTTCATTTTCATTGTTGGGGGACTCTGGTTCCCACGAAAAGTTCGCCACCTTTTACCTGTTCCTTTCTCTTGGCAAAGGGATTGACATCTTCAGGAAATCATGTGGACAGCTCCACGGAGAGTTCCTTTGCAGACAGAAGAACAGGAAAACGATGGTGAATCTTCAGGTTGGTTCCCTTTAAGCTGGCAATTTCATTTTGGCTTCTGCTTATTCTAGCTTGCCTTGTCACTCCTAAATTCTAAGTGTTTGCGTACCTCATGTCTCGAGTACAGCGCGAAATGGGGTAAAAAGCTGACAAATAATTACTTGTCATGCCCCGAAATGTTCTGCCAAAGGTGTTGAAATTACCCTTTATTGAGGTATCTCCAGTTGTTTGATTTTTTTGAGAAAGCCAACTAGATCTTTGATCTCTTTGGAAGTTTGAACCTAGTGATCCTTTTGATATGCTGTCTCAACTAGCTGAGAGTGATTGCCTGAAGGTAACCGATTGTTTGATTTGACGCCCTTTTGCCCTTCCGTGATGTTGACCTTGTTTAATCTGTCATTTAGTTATGTGATGCAAGGTAGCAGCAATTACACACGCACGACAACCTTGAAAGTTAATGTTTCTTTTATAACTTAGTTTGGATGCTCACATATTGTATCCTTTTCCGTGGATGGCTTTAATTCTAGTGGCACTCAATCCTAGTGACTCTAAAATTTCTCAAATGCATTTGCAATTGATCTAGGATAGATGTGTTGGTGCATTAGTAAGATGCATACTTGGCACGCCATCTCATACTAGAAATGTAACCATCTGCTTCACACCTCCCGTCTTAGGAAATTTATGTATAACATCCTTGTTTTACCTTAACATTTCCTAGCAAGATGCCAATTGGAAGCTCTTCCATACTTTCCTATTGGTATGTCTATGGCTTAGTGCATTTGGACCTTCTCTCGCTTGAGATATTCATGTGCTATACTTCATGAAAATCCATTTTTTTACAGGGCTTATTGACAGGATTTCAACTGTCCAGAACACAACTGGCGAAGCATCAACTTCTGGAAAATCAGAGACAAATTCCTGCCAACTTAGGAAAACTGAGAATTTCAAGCATGAAGAAACTCTAGGTCTATTTGCAGCGAACTTCTTTGATAAGAAAATTTCTCTGTCAAAAAAGGTAGCCAAAGCTCTATTTGCCTTTGCCATTCTAGAGTCTCTTCCCTTTTGCACATGGCATCACCACTCCCTTTGACTGCATGACTGATTTGCAACTTAGTTGCATCTTTGGTTGATCAGATTTATGTAACACAATTCTGATTTATGGCTTGATTCAGTTTATTACCAAATTTTGCAGCTCCAGTGGCTCAATCAAGTTGCTACTGTTAAAACTGATGGAACCGTGCAGCTTGAAGTTCCACTCGACATTAAGCTTCAGAACCTTGATTTCAAGTCTGAATTCCCATCCATTGGACCAACAGATGAAGACCCTGGTATGGCAGGCATTCAAGATTTACCTCCGCTGCAAATAGTAATGCTTATTGTTGGAACACGAGGAGACATACAGCCATTTGTTGCCATTGGAAAACGTTTTCAGGTTATGGCGACCTATGATTTTGTTTTCATATTCTTGCTTTGGAAATTGATTGGGCTTTTATACCAACAGAGGGATGATAAATATAATCGTCAATTTGCGCCATTGTACAAAATTAAATGACTATTTCTCCAGCATAGTCCTTCAAAAGAAATTGAAGTACTACAGTACTCAAATAACATAATGCATGACTTCATGAAGAAAGCAAAGAGAGACAGGGGATATGCAGCAGGCATTGTGGTAGCATCCAGCTCTTGATGAATTTCAAAATGCTGGCAATTAATGCAACTCTAGAGTTTCCATTTCAAAGCATGATTATAAACAATTGCTCATACTTCAGCAATTTCCATGAACTTTTCAAATTGTCCATATTCCTTGTTCTGGAACTTTTCTCTTGACTGATCAACATTTGATTCAGCTCATGTCAAAACTCTGAAAATGATGTACGGAAAGATGCTACATATGTCATCCACCTGTGCTCGTGGCTCGCTTATATTCACTGCATAGTCTACTGAAGGCACATCTCACTCACCTTATGCCTTTCAAACAATTTAAAGATTATAATAGCTGTGAATTACACTGCTGCTCTCTGAAATGACAATAGTAGGAATCCCACTGCAGGAACATGGCCACCGGGTTAGACTAGCGACTCATTCAAACTTCAGAGAGTTTGTCTTGACTGCCGGATTAGAATTTTATCCTCTGGGTGGAGATCCGAAAGTTCTTGCTTGGTGTAGGTTTCTCATTCTTGTCTTGGTTCTTTTACCTTTTTTACAAAACTAGATGTTAGAAATGAGGTATTGTAAGAATACAAACCCTTCAGATGTTTCTTCTCAGCTGATATTTCAATTGATTTGTTTCTTTTCCTGCAGACATGGTGAAGAACAAAGGCATCTTACCTTCAGGACCTTCGGAAATTCAAATTCAAAGAAATGAATTGAAGGATATTATTCTCTCCTTACTTCCAGCATGTATGGATCCCAATCCTGATTCTAACATGCCGTTTGAAGCAGACGCAATAATCGCTAATCCTCCAGCATGTGGTGAGACTGCATCATCTCTTTCTGTATTCTTCTTCTTCTTCTTCTTCTTCTTCATTTTTATTCAAGTTTTAAGCATTATCCTCGAGGCAAAAGGAAGGTTGGTGTTTCTAGTAAGGTAGATTTGATGTGGAGAATGCAGATTTAGTATAATGATTAGCCTTCTTTATTTTGTCACTGGTCTAGTGGTTATGGCATTATGGACTACTTTAGTCATTGCCTTGAAGAAATAATGGACTGCAGCTAACTGTGAAAGATATTTATTAGGGCATATTCATGTTGCTGAGGCGCTAAAAATACCACTTCATATATTTTTCACAATGCCATGGACGTAAGTTTTCTAATCTGATTGCAGCTCTACCAACTTTCTTCTTTATTTCCCTCCCATTACAGCGATAATCATGCATTTCACAAATAAACTTCTATTTAGTCATGCAACCTAGATATTATCTTTGCTACATGCTGCATGTTCAAATGGAGATGCATGCAGTACACATTGATTCTATGCACACTGATAATAAAACATTTGCCTCAGCCCTACTGGTGAATTTCCGCATCCTCTATCATGTGTGAAGCAACCAGCTGGGTATAGAGTAAGTCTGTCAGGATTCTTTTGTTTGTACCGTAGCTGTCTTCTTTATCATATCCTTAATGCTTTTTAACATATTTACAGCTGTCGTATCAAATTATTGATGCATTAATTTGGCTTGCGATACGAGACATGATTAATGAGTTTAGAAAGAAAAAGTTGAAGCTTAGACCTGTCACATATTTATGTGGATCCAATAGCCCTCCTCCTGATGTGCCTATTGGTTATATGTGGAGTCCTCATCTTGTCCCTAAGCCTAAAGGTAGAGTTAAGTTCAATACAAATTTACTGATAGCTTTCTCAGTTGAATCAATATTCCAAGTTATGAAACCTCAATTTCCAAACTGATCATCTTTTCAATGACATAATGAACTTGAATTACTAAAATCTGTTGTTATCTGTTACTTTAAGGATGTCTTTTGTGATAGTTGGCCAGCTTTCTTCACTCTGCAGATTGGGGCCCCAAGATTGATGTTGTTGGCTTTTGTTTTCTTGACCTTGCATCAAGTTATGAACCACCAGATTCACTGGCGAAATGGCTAGAAGAAGGTGAAAAGCCTATCTACATAGGTTTTGGTAGCCTTGTGAGTTGCTTCTTGTCAGCATCTCTGCACTGATCATTGGATTTGTTTCCTTTTTCTGCTCTAATCAGTTTTCCATTTGTGTTGAAATAAGCAGCCAGTTCAAGAACCACAGAGAATGACAGACATCATAATCAAAGCTCTTGAAGCAACTGGACAAAGGGGCATCATTAGTAAAGGATGGGGTGGTCTAGGAAACTGTATGTTGTGGATCCTCTCACTGCTGGTCGAAGATTGCATAATTGCACAATTGATTTATACTAATTTTGGAGCGAGCTTTCCATGTGTTAAATTTTGTATGTGTAGCTTGTACTGATTATTTGATGCTCTCTTGCCCTTCTGTCCCACAGTGGCAGAACCGAAGGAGTACGTGTACCTTCTCGACAACTGTCCCCATGACTGGCTTTTTGCAAGATGTAGTGCAGTGGTAAAACTCGAGTTTCTCTCGTGTGAAGTAAACTTACAAAGCAAGTCATTTTTTCCGATTGCAGAGCAACAAACAATGATCATCGATTTCATAAAAGTGATAAGTTTTCACTTCAGTAGATTGAGGAAGGAGAATTCTCAGTTTTATTAAAGCAACTGCTGTATGTGAACTCTTACCTAATTTATGGACATCTTAGTTGTGGCTGAAGCAAAGGAGCCTTGAACCTCTTTTCAGGGCATTGCTTATCAATATCAAACCTCTGTTCATACCTGCATCTATTGACTTGTTCTGTCACATTAAAAGGAGAACCTTCAGTAATCTTCTGGTAGATAAACCATTGAACTGAGGATTAAGCACTTCTAGTCATACAAGATCTTTATGCTACTGAATATGCAATGTATTTGCCAAACTACGTATTAGTTGAAGGCATTACACATTGTCTGACTAAGCAATTCTTTATTCTATTGATGCCACCAAAATGAAAAGGACATCTGTTCTGAAGTCAATTTTCAAGTTTCTTTACTTGCATTTCATCTAGGAGCACCGCAGCTGGTAGCTGACATGTGTGCCCATATTACCAGGTACATCACGGAGGTGCTGGTACAACTGCAGCTGGTCTTAGAGCCGCAGTAAGTTTTTTGATGAGTCATGAACTGGAATTGTATATGCATCTTTCTGTGGATACCAATTGGCCTTTAAGCTTATGTACATTTTCTTGCTTTTCCAATGGAACAGTGTCCGACAACCGTTATACCTTTCTTTGGAGACCAGACCTTTTGGGGTGAACAAGTATATGCCAGAGGAGTAGGTCCTGCCCCCATTCCAGTTGATGATTTCTCTCTTGAGAAGTTAATTGTTGCCATACGATTTATGCTGGATCCTAAGGTACTATTGCATCTTGCACCACGTTTCTTAATTAATCAGTCCCTGACTATCTTACAGCTGGCATGGAGAAAAACTAAGTTGCTCATATATTAACAGGTGAAAGAGCGTGCAATGGACATTGCTACAGCCATGGAAAGTGAAGACGGAGTGGGTAGAGCGGTGAATTCCTTCTATAAGCATTTTCCTCCCAGAAACTCGAATTCAGAATGTGAATCATTGCCTGGTCCATCTAGCTTTCTTTCGATTAGACGATGCTTTGGATGCTCATGAGCTCACACATCGATTCATTGCTCCTGCTTTATGTAATCACCTTCAATTGTTAGATTTGTTGCGCAACTTTCATCCTTAAAATGTGCTGAGGCAAGGACATACCCTTCATTGAAATAATTCGTTGTACAGTATTAGTTAATTTCTGGGGTTCCCTGTATTCATCAACTGTCCAGCTATCTTTAATTCTGGCAAATATGAGATTCATGTAGAAATAAACAAAGGAAGATGAATAATTGCCGAGTTCTATTCATTATCTGTATCCAGAAGCTGTTACTACTGCTAAGTTGGAGCTATGTTTCCTGTCTCCCTAATGTCATTCCTTCTTGATTTTCAAAGGGCAATGCACTTTGGATGACATCAAAGTGTATAATGCAGGAATCAGTGCACACATCTGCAGTTATGTGATAACATCGTACAGATGGGATTGAAATGGATTGAACATGGAAATTGACATCTCTGGATGAGACATGACTATGAAATGGAGACTTGCGCTAAAAGGGGTAAAGGAAAGCCTAAAATGACTTGGAAAGAGATGATTGGAAAAGGTGTAAAGCACTTGGATCTTACTTAAAGTTGATGGTTGATACAAAGTGGAACTTAATTGTCCGAAGGAATAGTATGGACGATCCCACTTGGAAGGATAAAGGTTCAGACTTTTTAAATCTGCTACCAGCATGACAGTAAAATTATAACTTGCCAAGTTCGTGTTGCCCATACTCGAACTCACCCTCATACCCTTTCAAATGATTAACCATTTGTGATAAGTGATGACAACATACAAAGGTCAGGAAAGTGAGATTTTAACACATGACCACCAAGTCAAGTCATTTTAGGAAAGACTGAGCATGATGCACTAAAGAACTTCCTTCATTTGCAGTCCAGTTTGCTTTGTGACTAATCAAAACGGATTTACCTGATTTCTGAAGGTGACTGCAGAGCTTCTAAGAGTTTTTGGCTTCTGCATGTAATTGTTCCATTCATTACTACTGGTTCCTCCAAGATGCTCTAGACATTGGAACTAACCTCATATTTGCAAATGCTGTCCTCAGCGTATAAAATAAAGCCATATAAACAGAGACCCATAAACTCAGATACACGACCAATTTACTTCTCAGAGACTGCAACTGTTCTCATTGTACATATACATGTTCCCCAAAAAGCTGATAAGGGGAAAAATATATTACACTCAAAGGGAATGCACTTCCCAAAGATAAATCACCATGAATGATGCAGCAAAACGCCCAACCAGTTTCAAGAATGGGCAGATGTAACTTCACCTTTCTGACTCAACACTGAATCCCCTTGAGAACTACTTGTGGAAGTTTCCACTTTAAGCAGTGGCATGTCTAATGTAGGGACAATTGGGGGTTGTAGCCTTCGTGTAACTGTCATTTTCAATCCTTCGGTTGTGTGGATTGTTGCTCCTGTGGTCATTTTTACCTGGATAAAGGTTCAATGGTAAGAATTTGCTCTATTGCTGTTTATATCACAATTCCAACTCCTTTTACAGATCAAAAGGATGGAAAGCTCAGCGTTCATAAGTATTGTGAATATTAATATGAAATTAGCGGCCACCACTTTTTCAAATACACCTAGCAATTCACAGAGGGACAACATCATAAATTCACTCACCGCAGGTGCTCCAAGAGCTATTTGAAAGTTGAATCGCCGGACAAGCATTGCCACCGCAACTACCATCTGCATCAATAAATGAAGTAGCTCATTTGCAGTGTGATACATGTAAATAGATCCTTACCATGAAATGGATAGAAACAGGAGAAACTTACAACCCACTAGATAAATGATATGTTCACAACCTACTAAATGAGGTTTGCGGTAAATGAGTATAGATAAAGAAGTGATTCAAGACATTACCTCGAAGGACGCAAACATGTCCCCTACACATTTCCTAGGTCCGCCACCAAAGGGCAAGTAACTGAGTGAGAAAATTGAAGGATGTCAGCAAACAATCAAATATTACTGACGTATGTGCATAAGCCAAAAAAATTTCACAACCATTGATGAAGAGTGCATTTCTAAGTAAAAGTTACAGCAGGAGTAGTTTGCATCTAACAAACCTGAAATTTTGATTGGTTTCATTTGGATTAGGTCCATCTAATGGCCATCTTTCAGGATTGAACTTGTCAGCATCAATCCAGTGATGTGGACTTCGATGCAAGTTCCAGACAGAAATAAAGATATCTTCACCCCTGTCAGTCAACTAGATACATCAATTATAAAGTCAAGTTGATACACCTACTTGAAAATCTGCATGTAGCAGATGTACGAATTAAAAATTAAAGGAGGAGCGCTAATTATTTAGCCCAGGTAGAAGGCATTATTCTGGACAATAATCTGGAAAATGCACAATTATACAAAGATTACATTGTACATAATCCATGAAGCTGTGCAGAGAAGCAACACGTGTTTAAGATGCCATTTGATAGAAATTGGCTGCGTAGATCAACGATATCCTAGAGTGCTAATGTGTTCCTAAATAGCTATTTTCAATGACAAACCAACCATGGAGAATAAAAAATAAAAGATCTTCTTGAACTGAAGCTTTCCTCCCACAAAATAAATCATACCAAGAATAGAACATTCCTCAAGGACATCTTTCACAAGCAGTCAAAAATCAAAACCAATCAAGAAAATTTTAACAACTTGAGATTTCCCCCACGATAAAACTAGATAGCTAGAGATTAGAGGTACTTCCTGAGTACATTGTCCTCATCAGGTCAAGAAACTTATAGGACAATCACCTTTTTATTGGGTACTTCCCAAGGAAATCGCTTTCAAGAGATCGACGAATCAAGACAGGTGGTTGTGGGTAAAGCCTCAATGACTGGACAAAAGGAGAGGGAAGATGTCAATCATGTGCACAAGAAACTGGAATTTCCACCTTGACTTAGTTAAAGAGAAAAGGTAATTTTACTTCATTGATAACTCGAGTTGTATACTTGAGTTTTTTCATGTCCTCGATGGTTGGTATTCGGTCGCCAAGAACAGAATCAACCTAAAAGGGTGATAAGATCAGAGAATCAAGTGATTTAACTCTAAGCACACCATCAAGGAAAATGAAATTTGTAAACAGGATATACAGTTGGCAGATACCAAATAATAAAGTCTACTCATGTTTCAAATCAGGGTAATAGTGCAAGGAAATGCATCTTCAAAGTCTGGAAAGAGAAGTAATTGATGCAACAATCTTTATTGCTATTTCCTTACATTTATTGGGAGATAGACATGTTACCACATGCAATGAGTCATAAGTCTGATATGGAAAACCAGCAGCTTACCTCGTCTTGAAGCTTGGACATGACAGTAGGCTCCTGCAAATGTGTAAGTGAAAATACATTAGGCAAGTGGAGAAGCCACTCTTGTACTTTGCCTTTAACTCCAAATTGTCAAATCAATATACAAACTTATCAATGATCTAGTCCATTGTGTAGGCATTTTAGTCATAGGTAAAGCATCATCTAGTTTCCAGTGCA
Source organism: Corymbia maculata (assembly GCA_014182735.1). Taxonomy (NCBI): domain Eukaryota; kingdom Viridiplantae; phylum Streptophyta; class Magnoliopsida; order Myrtales; family Myrtaceae; genus Corymbia; species Corymbia maculata. Next base: position 11,851,520 of record CM024689.1, on the reverse strand, counting down.
TCTTTTTCCTTTGGAACACACCCCAAGTACCTTCGATAGAAGATAAAAAGTCCAAGTTAGCACAGCAGCAGATGTTTCATGTCCAGCTATCAGCATCGTCATCAGATCATCTCTGAGTTGCTTACTTGAAACCTAAAAAAAGGTGCAAAATTTCTTCAGTAATCTGGGAAGACAACTAATAAAAATTGGAAAAGCAGGGCACCTTACATCATCTCCTGATGCCAAGAGAAAGTGAAGGATACTAGGGTCCTCTTCGTTCATGTATTCCTCATGAAACTGCAAGTCCTCCTCATCTACCATCCTCTGCAAATACAAAATCATACACTTAAATATGAGCTATGCAACCAGTAAGATACAGCTAAAGTAGTTCTGACACAGCCTTTATCACTGCATTAAACAAAGATGGAGCATATTCATTGGTGCCTAAATTGCTAAACAAATGAAAATACGACGGTATGAATACGATACCAAGGCAAACCCATGTAAATACCCCTTTATTATAACTTTATTGCATTATAAATAACAGAAGGCTAAATTAATGGCCAAATAGCATTTCATGGGAAGAAACTATTGATACGTCAACGTTACATAGATGCGTGACATATAAGAAAAATAAGTTTGACACTTAGGCAGAGAAGGGCAAAAATAGTCACCTTGCATATTGCTATCAAATCGTTAAGGGTATCATTGACCAACTTCAAAGCTTCGTTAACCTTCTTTTGCTTTGGTGAGATATCTTTCCATATGGGAATTTCCCAGAATGGGATAGGTGAAACACTTCGATCTTCGGCTTCCCGCAGCACAGTATACACAGCCTGCTCTCATTAAGAAAGCCATGGCAATAAATTAAGCATCGCAAAGATTTTGGAAAAAGTTAAATAGGCCAATGCAGCTAAGTAATTTACAAACCACAAATGGCACATCACCTCAATTATTCCAGTGTCATTTGTCAACGAATCAAAATCATAGTTAAAAACTGCCTTTCCAATGATGTCCAAAGTCAACCGGGAGAAGAGTGACTCCATCTCTTCATCTTCTCTTTCAGAAGCAGCAATATCAAGCTTATCACATAGTCTTTGGGTAGCTTGTCCGAACAAGTTAATCATAGCTGCTACATACTACCAAACAAATTAAGGACTTCAATGAACAAGAGAAAATATGAGAAAAGAGAGAGATTTAACTTCTACTTAATTAGCATAGAGAGTTATAAAAGTGAACAATCTGAAATTGCATTACCTTCTGATGCAAGGCAGGGACTATAGCACGTCTACGTACTCGCCATACTTCCCCATCTGCCGGTATAAGTCCCTTTCCCATGACAAACTCTAGAATTTCTGCCAGAATACCCTGTTCATCACAAAGTTCAAATTTAACTTCAAAGACGCACTAGACTTATCTCCAGAAACTCATGAAAAACCATAGTAAAATCGAAGGACCACGATTAAGTCAACAATCATATACCTTTGAATAAGCTTTTGAGTTGTCTTTCAATATGTGCTTTGCAATTGATGGGTCAGAAACTATTAAAAAGGACTGCATCCAAAAATCAACAAATGACTGGCTAGAGTACTAAGAATTCATGAATAACTGGGAATGGGAAGATTCTTATACATTCTATGAGAAAGACAAAAAAAAAAAAAAAAAAAAGCTTATATGCATATCTAGAAGGAGCAAACCTTGGGACCAAAGGTCAACCTGAAAATTCCACCATATGTGAGAAAAAGTTCGTATAAGGGGATGAAGAAGGCCTCATTCCGAACGGCATTAATTGCACCTTTTGCTTCTGGAATTTTCAGATGGTCTTCACTGGAATCAAACCATTGAAAGAAAAAATCCAAAACTTCGGGAGGAACACCCAACTTCGACAAGCCATTCCTCACCTGAGAGGGAAAACTTTTTCCCGAGGGGGACCCAGGACGAGGGGGGAAGAAAAGTCATAATCAGCAAAGATATATTGGGTGCTTGCAAATAAAGTTAATTCTTAAAGTACTCTCAAGACAATTGTAGTAGTTCTAATCTGTTTCTTATCCTCCTCCCAGCAATACTGAGAACGTCTTTGCTCAAAACCTTGAAGTACCCATAAGTTTGGCTTGACACTGGATTGTCCTCCTTCTTAAGTAGATGAGTTATTCCCTTTACTCAGGAAAAAAGAACAAAGATCTCTACATCTAATTTGCTTAGATGCAACCTTTAGATGTCTCGAAAGAGGGGTAGTCACATGTTCTATATCTTCTCTCTTTAGCACAATATACATCTCGCATACATGATCAAGACTACTGGAAATCAAACATGCATTATTCTGGAGAAAAACTGAAGATGACCCAGATTAGCTGGCAATAACCTTAATGTCAAGGGGAAACCTAGAGGTGAACTCTCTCCTTCATTGGTAGACCACAAGACTGTCGCAATTTGCATAGTATCAGCCAAAGCAGGAAATATGTCTCTCACTGAACGCACCCAGAAAAACAATTCCACGGGGAACAAGCTAAACCCATCAAAATTCTTGCTTCTCTTTACCAAATTCCAACAAGCCGCAATTGAACGAGAATTTCCACTCACCCCGATCGCTCGACAGTGAATTCGCCAGAAGCAATCCGAGCAGACAACTCGGCGCGCCGTTTTTCTTCGAGCAACCGCTCGGCGCTCTTCACGCCACTGTCGTCCACAGCCTCGGGCTCCCTGCCGTTCGAAGAAGCGCAAGTGATCGCCGTCGCCCATCTGTAGTCACCTGCAAACAAAGCAAAACAAGGCGTCCTCAAAGGGAAGAATCTCTATGGCAATCATCGGGAAGACCCTTTTTTTCTTTTCGAGAATTCAGACGACACACACACACGGAGGACATACCCTTCAGTTTAGCAGGAGCGGGTCGTCTGAACCGGGCGGTGTGGAGCTTTGTTTGGAGATTAGACAGAGTATGAATGGAGGGTGGGGACTGAAGAGGAAGGAAACTGGCGGCCATTAGAACCGTGCAAGAAGCTCCCTTCGGGAGTGGTTTGAAGCGCTGGTTTTTGCTGAGAAACGAGAGTCCTCAGGTGCTTAGAGAGTGAGAGAGAGAGAGAGAGAGATAATGCAACGGCAAAAGGCGGCCTTCAACTGCTAAGGGCCAAACGTAGGAATCTCCATAGGCAAGACGTTTTAGATACCGTGTCCTCTCCACTCGCCACCGGCTTCTGCTCCTTGTGTTACTCCCTCTGAGTCTTTTAATAACTTAGAGTAGCGAGAAGGAAAATGCCACGTATAATTCATAAGCATTTATCCTCCTCAATTTCTAATTTATTTGACATATTCTATGACCTTTAGTTTAATGTAAAATATAATTTCTGAACTTTCAATTTGTTCAATATGCTTCTTGAACTTTTCATAAAGATAATGTTGAATATTTTCATATGATTCATGGATTATATTGAACATATACTAAAAGTTCAGAGATCATACTAAAAATTCAAATACGGTACTACACATTAAGTCAAAGTTCGAGGGCTATTTGTGTAATTTAATCAAAAATTTCAAATTAATGTCAATGGTTGCATTGAAATCATTCCATCCATGTATATATCTGGTGACAGCTTAGCCACTTTGAGCTAAAAAACATCATTGATTTGAACATGAAATCTACTACATTCGAACAGAACATTTAACCACACTCAATTGGCTCTTATTATCATTTGTGTGAGGATTGACAACTGAAATTCAAAAAGATATAACATGATTTATAAGCTATTGGATAGTAGAGTCAACATAACTTATAGTAGAGACAGGCTTGATTTACACGATTTATAGAGCCTGTTTTGCATTCTTTTTTGTGAAAAATCGATAACCAGAATTGAAACTTGCCATAAACTTATAATTTTTTTTTTCAAATGGAGAATTGTTAAATTTCATAAAAAAGTCACTAAGTTGTTCTCGAAATGTTAGGTCACTTATCCACAATGATGAATTTTCTGCCAACTATGCTATGATGCTTGCTTTAGCAATGATACGCATTTGAATTTAATGGGAAAATGGGGTTGAAAACATTGGAGAAAGAACAGCTGCAAGATACAAATTTCTATCAACCGATTGGAAAAATTTATCATCATGTGGAATCCGGATCACGTGCGCTGCACGTGGGCTGGTGATATTTTCATACAAGAATGGCAACATGAACGGCAACATTGCTCTCTTAACTTTTTTGGTCATCATTGTCTATTTCGACATTCCGAGCCCAGCCAACCCGACCGCAATGACACCTCCCAAAACCGCACGTTACCATCATCGACCAACAAGAACGGCGAGACCAAAAACTGAAAAGCTCGCGCTCCCCGTGAAGGTATTGCGGACCGTCAAGACACCTAAAATGTTGGCCTTGAGGTCGCCATTCGCGTTTGGCAAAATTAGGGGTTGGAATCCATCGTTAATGTCGAAAGTCTGACCGCTGAACAAAGCATCTTTGGATTGCACGCCCAACATTTGCCTTTCTCTCTGTATTTTCTTGCATTTAGAATTTAAAGGCGTCCTAGTTTTAAGATCGACGACCCCCACATCGAGAACGAGCATCGGGGCGAACGTCAGAATTCTGGTATCTCTCCACTCGGGTATCGAAAATTGGACCTTCACCATCCTCGGGCGGATATTCTTCTCCCTCGAGCCTAGGTTGAGCAAAATCTAAAAAGCCATCGAAACGAGACAGGATCTCTAGTTAAGGGCTCTTGAGAGAGCCTCGAGGTTCGGCCATGGACTGCCCCCATTCGTCAATGCTAGGCCATTCTTTGGCATTCTTGGCATCCCTTGCCATTTCTATGCCTGTCTTTCCCCCCTCAACCCTTTCTTGAACATAGACTGTTGAAGGTGTTCGATGCGCAGCCAGTGTTGGAAGAAATCCTACGCTAAGGGCAACTGATCAAGAAAAGGAAAAAGGGCAAGGGAGAGGCCGCTGATCTTGAGCTGGCGCAAGAAGGAAAGATTGGGAGGAAGAGATGGAGGGGATGTAATGAAAGAGGGTAAGGAGGATGTTCTTATGATGTTCGTATAACATGAACGTAACAGCACTTGGTTCAGTGCGGGTCACGCTGTGGTCGCTTTCTCATGCATTTGCTTTGACCTCGGCTCGGGAGGAACCACCAAAACTCGACTAGCATCGAGGCCGAATGCCCCCTGGCCCAAGCGGTTTGTCGTTTCTGGTCAGGGGAACGTTCGGTCGTTGATCAGTCCGAGCCGTGCCTTCCTGAACCGTCTTTCGTCGTTCTCTTTTTATGTGTCGGATTAGTGAGTCGAGTATTTTGTAATTACATGTTCTAGGGCTTGCTTCAGCATAGTGTCAAAAGAGTAGCAAATCGGAAGACGTCCATATTCGATCAGTAGCAAGACTTGTTGTTTGAACTCTTTCGCTTGAACAATCTCTATCAATATAGCAAATCCTAAAAGGGCTATTTTGAGTAATCACACAGGCTTCTCCCAAACAATGTGGGACTCAAGATACCACTTCACTTAAAAGAAATGATGCCATTGCCAATGTTGACTTGTACCACTTAGTGATACTCTTGCTATGTGTGGTCTCGTGATATTATATACTCCCTCATCTAACAAATTGATGTTCTCATCAATATTGGCTTGTACCACCCAACATACTCCCCCTTCAAAATTGTGGTTTATTCCTCACCCTTTGTCTTTTGAGAAGGATTGTCTCGTGATATCATATACTTCCTCAATTAAGGAATTGACATTCTCATCAATGTTGGCTTATATCACCCTCCATATTCCGCCTTTCAAATTTGTGGTTTATTCCTCATCCCTTTGTCTTTTGAGAAGGATCTTAGGAACCATACCTTGTTTGATCCCTCACCCCAACAATCACTTGGTCCATGAACCATTTCAAATCTAAGGAAGGTTTTGACTTACCATCTAAGGCAAGGTGCTGAAACTTGGATGGTATCACAACAAAAACAATTAAATCTCTAGCTATTCATAAATCTTTGAAAACATGTGATATTGAGCTTTGAGATCGAATTGCTTGCAAAGAAAAGGCCTTGGTTTGCCCAGGTTAGAAGTGTACAAGACATATTGAAGAAGAAAACCAATTGACTCATTCTAAAACTAATATTGATATAGGAGTTAACTACTATAGATGATGTAAGTTGGCATTTTCTGTGGGAGTTTGCCTTCCTAATTGTCCTCGACAGTTCAAATATCAGAGGAGGACATCAATTTCGCGGCCTCATGCTTTATTAAATGGTTTATGAATCTGTAGTTTGAGCTGAACAATCTAATTCAAGTAATGCACAGATTGTTGCAAGTAATTAGATAGAACTGTATCCATTCTCATGTTACACAAATGATTCAGTTAGAAGGGCATGGCCTCCAATTTTCTCACCTGGAGATCTACTCCATGCTCTGGTTCTATGACCAGCCTAAGAGCAGGTGAATGAGTATACTTGGTAGATAGGCAAAAGCGAAATTGCAAAGATCAAGGGAGATCAGTATCTTGAGCTCAACCATGGCCAAGTTCTGACCCATGCACAGCCTTGGACCAATCCCGAATGGCATGTACAGATGTGGAAGCTTGCAGGCTCCAGCAATCAATTTTCGAATCGTCGTGGGTTGAATTTGTATGGATCGGGTCCCCAAATTTTGGGGTTGGTGTGCAATGTCACCACCATGATCCAAACATTTACGCCTCTTGGTACTTGCATATCTCCGAGTTTCATATCCATGAGAGCCTCCCTCGATACCATAGCCACTGGGGGATACAGACGCAGTGATTCTTGAATGACCATTGTCAGCTGCAAATAAAGATGTGGACTGGCCTAGTGTAAGTCCCCATGCCACTTAGCATTTATTTGTCCCTTGGAAATGGATTCAAAAGCCAGCATATATTGAGAGGGAAGACAGTACTTCCTGTTTCATTTTATGCTGCATATCTGCATCAGGGAAGTGATTGCTACAAATCCACAGAACCTCTGTGCGAACTCGAGCCTGCCAGTCTGGGTTTGAAGCCAAGAGCATGAGGCACCGTGTGGCTGAAACTGCAGTAGTCTGGTAGCCTGCAAGGTAAATGTTCATACAATTATCAACAATAAAGCTATCGGTTGCGTGCGGACTCAGATCACTGTTTTTGGTGCCTTCAAGAACCTTCTTCAATAGATCCTTCTCAACCGTGGCTCCTTCTCGCTCCTTCACTGCTTGGAGGATCAAGTTTCTGATGGGAGAACCCAGCTAATAGTTTCTAACCTCCTTCTCTAAAGCCCAAGCCTCTGTTGCTCTTGGTGGGAATATATCTGTACTGGCGATAATTAATTTGTCAAACCTCTCATCTTAGCCAATTTTTGTTAATGACATAATAGGCTGAGGAAAAGGAAAACCTCGTGCCAGGAATCCCCGCACGCAAGTAATTCTTGGCCATTGACTCTTGGAGCTGCCTTAGCTTATGGAAAATGTCTTTCCTCTACTGAGATTGCTTCCAAAACAGACCCTTGAGATCACATCGACAGAAAAGCTCCTCATATGGTGGTCCATTTTGATATATGCAGTTCCATCCTCAGTTTCGGTTATCCTTCTCCAGTATTGCAACAGTGTCACCGTGGATTCAGTAATCAAAGGTATCATGCCCTACCAGAGTTTAAACCATACTAGTTTTGGTCAGAATAGCCATTGAACAATGGTAAATGAGAAGACTTAGTGTGATTCTATCGATTTAACCTATGTTCACAAAATAAGGTTAATTGCTGAATTATACAGAATTATCCTATTGTCCATCAGCCCAGCTTGCTCTTATGCTCAAAAGTCCGCATTACTCCCAGGTTGCAAAGTAAAATGAGATCGAGCCATATCATATCATGAGGGTGTTTCTCCCGTGGCTAGCCGATCAACAATCTCTCGACTTGTTCAAGCTTTTAGGTCTTAGTCTACCAATCTGACCAGCTACAGAATTGGAAGACAGTCCCCTTGACCCAACAAGGGCAATGCTTAGGATACGAAGTCAAATCAGCTTGGCGAGGCTTTCGTGGCCCCTTCTTTTTTTCCCTCTGTATTCTTTCCTCTTCTCTGCGCGCTTTCTCTGTTGCGAGCGTTCCTTTTTCTCTCTTTATCGACCAAATCAATTTCCTTTTCTTAATTTTTTTAATGGGGCCACACGAGTTGACTAAGTCAAAAAAGCAGCACTAACAAAATGCGCTACCAATGTTGGAAGAAATCCTTCTGTGCTAAGCCAACTGATCAAGAAAAGGAAAAGGGCAAGGGGAGAGGCTACTGATCTTTGAGCTGGCACAAGAAGGGAAAGATTGGGAGGGGGAGATGGAGGAGAAGAGGGAAAGACGAGGAGGAGAGAGTGGAGAGAGGAAAAGCGGATCCTCGACCGCCGGCGATGTGTTCAGTTTGTATTGCAAGGGTTTGGTGAGTGACGAGAGGGTCGAGGGGCAGAAATGCAATTCCGTCTTTGCGGGGGTCGGAGTTGTGGTTTGTGATTTGAGAGGGAATTCGATATTCCAAGTGAGTAAGCCATTGGTCGGGCCCGAAACGAGCAAGAGCAAGGTTGAGGTCGAGGCCAAGGCGCTGGCTGTAGGCCTTAATGCTGCTTTGGCGTTAGAGCTGAAGAGAATTGTGTTTTACTGCGATTACTTCCCGCTTTTCCAGTTTGTGAGTTCCTCTGTCTCTAGTTTCCACGTTCCTTGTCATTCAATTTATTCTTTATAGAGAATTATCAAAGTGCGAATTCTCACACTTCTTATCGCTCTGTACCGATCGACTTTCTCTTGTTGATTGATTGAAAATGTGACGTTTATCAAGATGAGTGCGGTTTTTGAAACATACCTGCGCCATTTGCTTGGCTTTGTTGGATCTGATTGTTTCTTGATGAGGTTAGAGGTATGTTTCCAGGCGCAATTTGTCTTATCTGTCTCATAATCATAGTGTATCTTTGAGGAATTCTTCTACCCAACTTATTTAGCTGAAGTAACATCTGATTATACGACGGAGATGTATAATAATTTCTTTTTCTTTTTTCTTTTTTACGGTTTTACTGTAAATCTCACTTTCAAATTTTTGTGTTACCTCCTTATAAGATATGAAAATCAAAATTCACATTTAAAACTAAATCGTTCCCACACAATCCCTCAAGAAGGTGGGGATTCGAATTTCCACATCTCTTTTTCCATGTGGGAAAGATAATCACTGGGTTTCCCAATAGTTAGATAAATAATACTTTACATGTGAGTTATTTCTATAGGCGGGATACTCCCCAACTTTAAGTTATCAGTCTTTGTTTTACAACTACTAAAGGTTCAAATCACATAGCTTTATTAAAATGCTCGAGGACATAAATGTTTTGATTGACAATTTGGTTGCTCGTCTTGTTTATGACATCCTTTTGGAAAAATTCCAAATAGAGATTTAAAGTGGATTTTGTTTCCTTTCAAAAAAGTCAAGGTATTTTTGTCATATTCTTTCTTTCTTTTTTTCCTGGTTTATCTCTTTCTTCTTTGTCGATAGCCACATTGGACCCTTGCCAATGCTCCTTAGAAAGGGCAAAAAATAATGAAAAAAGAAAAAATAATTTAAATTTAAAATTGTCTATTGACAAAAATACCCTTGATCGACTAGACTATTTAACCGACCGGTGATCGTGTGAGGTTAGGCCCTTATTGAATTTGCCATAGCAACTTTAGGCTCTTATTTGAGACTCAGATGGCTACTTCATGCTTTTAAACTATGTTTAGCAGTCATGATAAAATTTAGGATATATCCTAGTGCAACACTCAGAACATCACACGTGATACATTTCCTTTCCAATTATATCTCATAATTGTAATAATGCATATAGAAATATAATAAAATTTTCACAACATCACTTACTAGAAAATCTCACAAGTTTGCTTACATACGCAGGCAAGTTTACACTTATCATAAAGCTTATAAGCACACATGAGTGAGTATGTACTTATTACGAATTTCACCACCACATACAAGTGGATTCATACATGTCATTAAAGCTTATCATCATACACAAAATGAATTCATACATGTCACTGGAGTTTACCACACACACAAGTGAATTCATACATATCATTAGTCAAGACCGTTTTGATTCACGAGTCATTGTCACCACCAACTCACAGAGGACGGAATCATACATACCATTTGCCATGCCTTAGCTCATTTATCACAAGTGTCATCTATATATGCAAGGATAAATACATTACTATACATCCACATGATGATGGTCATTTCTTAACATATCATGTCTATAAGAGCCATGTCATATCATGATTATACAAGCCATATCATAGCTTGACCACAAGGGTCATGTCTTATCATAACTATACAAGTTATGTCATAATAGGACTTCATATTATCTTAACCTTATAGAAAACTATCATATACGGTAAAACATTTGGCTAGCTTTAGAGTTTTATCCACGTACTCATGTAAAGGAATTCACTCGATAGTTAATGGGCTGTGGTGAAGGTTTTAATCACATGATATCAAAGACAAATAATTACATGCACATGTGTACCTTCCTTATCTTTTCTATGTTAAGCCATCATCATTAATCGGAAGCAATAAATAGGAAATCGATAATTTAAGCCCATATTTATAGATTGTCGACGTAAACATTGACAACCCAAGCAATAAACAATGCGAATATTGACAACATTTAACTAGTAAATCGATAATCTTGTTAAGCCGCAAAATATTGCTTACGGGTTTAGTTTCACCCTTACCATCTTTATTTTTCTGAATCTTATAGACATTAATTAACCATAAACTCGAAATGATGAGACTCAACAATTCAAGGTAAACAAACACGACATTTCAACACCAAATCATTATAAATTTCTCGTACTTAACATCAAAATTCATACTAAAATTAACAATCATCAAACAACCAAGTTGAAAGTGTTAAGTAGATCAATCTAACATAACTTATAGAGTTTTCACTTACATCACATTTAAACTAAATCAATAATTATTAATTAACCAAGTCAAGAGCACCAAGTAGATCGACCCAACTTAGTACATAGAGTTTTTACTTACCTCAAATAGAAGGCTTGAGTAAAATTATAACTTTAATCACCTTATAAGCTCTTGAAAAATGAAATCTTTATGATTTGACAATACAAGAATAGAATTTTTCCTTTCATACAAAAGATTGGAATATGAATATAAAAGAGGAATATCTCGTTTTCTTTCTTTGTAAGAACAGGTTGGAAGCCTTTTCTTTCTTTTTTGAAACTTGAAGACATATGGGGACCTATCTATAGGCTAAGGGAGGTAAGAACGAATGACTCAAGTTAAGAGAAATGATGATATGAAGTTAAAGAAAATGTTAGGTGGAAGTGCAAGAGAGATGGTCTAGTTAAATAATCACATATGGCATGATCACAAGACTCCATCTAATGTTAAGCCAATAGGAATGAACTTAGTAATAATGGCCTTAAATTAAAATCATGAGGTCTAAAGATAGAAAGGGTATGTGTTCCAATAGAAATGTTTCAAGTAGACCGTATGAGGCTAGTTATGATACAGATGATCCAATGAAATTTGGCCAGAAGAAGATATTTTTATGAGATGAAGATGAGCTCCTCTTCTTTGGCCAAACATGTGCATGAATCCCTTAAATAATAATGAACTATAGGCAAAAGTCACCAAAACATTAATGAACAATAGGCATATAGGCATGAGTCACCAAAACATTAATGAAAAATAGTTGGAAGTGCATGATGTCAAAATTATCAAACTCAATGTCTCAAACCAAAGTATAGGTTTAAAAATTTTGCTAGAAAAAAGAGAAGTGGCTTGCCTATTAAAAAGAAATAGAGATTTGGGAAACTGATATTCATTTTGAACATTAATGAGTCTAAATATATTTTGAATCTACTAAAATCATAAATGTAAGATATAAAAGATTAGGAAAATCTCAATCCAATAAATTTGAAAATTGAATATCATAAAATATAAAATTCAGAGCATATCAATTCATTTCTACAACTAGTACAATGGTAACAATCATGAAAAATCATGATAAATACTATTATCAAATGTAGAAAATTCAGGATGCCAAACTTATCCTATGTTTGGTGCCTACTAATAGCATAAAATCGGATACAATGAGCTAATAAGCCAAATAGAATTATCACATGGAAGAAGTAGGATAAATGTAGATGGAAATCTAATATCCATAATATGAAAGTTATTTTTATTGAAAAAAATATTAAATTAACAAAATAAAAATTATATTTCAATATAAATAACAATTAAATTCTAATATAAGAAATTCAAAATAACAAAAAATAAAATTTTGGTTTTTTATTTTATTTATATTTTTAATTTTAATTTTATCCTACAATATAAATTAAATATATAATATATAATTACATTTATTACAATTTTAGGTATTTTAGCATTTTAGGTACATTAATATAGTTTATTATTTAATAAAATTTTATTAGAGAATGATGTAAGGGGAAGAAAGAAATAAAAAGAAATAAATTAAAAAAAGCGAGGATGAATTAAATAAAGTAAATAAAAATAAAGTAGGCAAGAGTGTTGCAAGATATTTTTACTATCTCCATTCATTTATACTAATATATCGTCTATACCAAACAATGCATATAATATGATGTAGTTATATTCAATTTTATTATTGTAATCACCAAATAGTGGATTAAATTTAGCAAAATTCCTTAATTTCATATTATGTTCTATCAAGTCCTATCCTGATTAAAAACTAAGATGACCAAATGTAGTCTTATTTGACAAAAAGTCCACTTTAGGCTTTTCTTTAGAACTTTCCCTATCTCAACTTTCCCTATCTCTTTTGATGTTTAGTGTTTCTTCTTCCGTTTTCATGCCTTATAATTCATTATCTACTCATTTATTTATCAAAGACTAATGGTGCCTCCATGAATCTAAGTAGAAATAATTATGGTAACTCCTATATTAGTATCTGGTTCGATTCATCATAAGTATACAAGCTAGTCACTAATGTGCTCGACGTTACAATGTAGATTACTTGTAGATGGACGCCGAAGCAACGCAAGGTTGCAGCGCTAGCTGAGCAAGTGACACTTCTTAAAAGAAAGTTTGATCAGTGCAATTTCTTGTTGGTAGCGCAAAATGAGTTTGAGCTTGCCTTTAAACTTGCAAGAGATGCGATAACTTCCCAGATTGTGAGGTGCGCAGACGGTGTGGCCAGCAAGAATCCGAGGGAGACCTGTGTAATCTGTTTAGAAGATACGGATATTAGTAAGATATTTGCGGTTGATGGATGCTTGCACCGCTGTTGCTTTTCTTGCATGAGACAACATGTAGAGGTGAAGTTGCTTCATGGTATGGTGCCAAGATGTCCTCACGAGGGATGTAAATCTGATCTTACTGTCAGCAGCTGCAGTAAATTTTTGGCACCCAAACTAATTGAGATGATGACCCAGCAGTTAAAGGAAGCCTCAATCCCTGTTAAACAGAAAATAAATTTCCCTTGCCCCATGTGCTCTGCATTGATGTCGGAAACTGAAGCTTCAGAATTCTTCACCACTTCTGCTACAGTTGTTCCAAGATCTGGGGCAAGGAAATGCATACAATGTCATGGACTCTTCTGTATCGATTGCAGGGTTCCTTGGCATGGTAGTTTGCATCGTCATCCTTAGGCTGAAAGAAAATATATTGCCCTTATCCCACGTGCTCTGCATGTCGAATGAGTCAAATTTTCTTTCTTGTAATGTGTTTTTCACATGTTAATAGTTTGTGACAGTTTATATGATGGTGTGTTTTTCACGTGTTAGTAGTTTATGACAGTTTTCATGATGCTGTTGTTGCACATGTTAAGTTAGTGGGGTGTTAATGGGGTGTGATAGTTACTTTTTGGTGTAAAGCCTATATAATAGCTATGGTGTCAGTTTTTAATGAAGAATGCAGACGGTTTTTCTTCCCTTGCGTGTCTCTCTTCTTATATTCTCTACAGACACTGCATTGGCTTGGTAGTTTGGCATGCATGGACTATGAAAGTTTGCATCCTCATCCTCCAGCTGAAGATGCAAAGCTGAAGTCTCCTGCTTCCAGGAATCTATAGCGCCAATGTATCAAATGCAATTACATGATCGGACTTTCTGAGGGCTGTTACCACCTGACTTGCAGGTACTTAATTCCCACGATTGACCTGCTCGGCTGAGATGATTTTTACCTGGGGTACCTTTAGTTCAATAAGCATAACGGCAAGCTCTGCTGCTCGATAGTTTAAAGCTTTACGTTTATAGTCTAATGGTGAAATCTGTTGTCCGCTAATCTATTTGATTGCTTCAAGGGTCGTATTCATGCTTTTGTTAGTACACGCAAGTAGCAGAAGTAGGGACTGCGGATATTGAAGACAACGCTTACAAAGCTGGACCGTATAGACTGGCTCAACCTGTCGAATGAAGAATTGGACTATGTTCTGGGGACCGGAATGGTCAAGAACCGGTCAGACCTTATGTTGACCCGGTTTGACCGGTGAACCATTTTGACTGGATCTTCTAGAATATAAGAGGGATGTTGCAGTTGCAGTTTTGAATTGGTGACCTCCCTGAAGGAGCCCTATTATTAACCACTTAGCTAATGATACTGGCCCTCTTTCTTTTATTACAAATTGTGATAAGTATATTGAAAGTCTTAAAACTTGTTAGGGCAATGCAATTAAGTCCTATAACTTTCAAAAAATACAACTGAATACTAAAACTCATCACGAATATGCAATTGAATATTAAAAATTTCAAAAAGTGTAATTAAATCCTAAAACTTGTTAAAACGGTTCAACCAAGTCCTCAAGTTGATTATATTTTTTGAAAGTTTTAACACTCAATTGCACTGATGTTGACAGAGTGATTATGGTAGTTTTGGGGGAAAATATGCATCGTTAGATTATTAAGTGTGCAGCACTCTGTTGCTAGATTACGCTGGAGAAGGTAGATAGAGGAAGAAGGCTTTTACATGCCAGTACCTACAAATATTAGAAAGGCCAATGGGGTAGCACTAATTGATCCTTTTTCTTTTTACTGGCAATCAGCAAATGCTTATGCAATTTCCCCAGTGCTTGAAATTGGCAGAGCTATTGACTTGGGTGATTGGCAATGGCCAGGCTGCTTTATTCAGGCTTTCTTTTTGCTCCCTATAGATGATATATATCAACCTCAACGTAATTTGTTGCTCCAAGATTTGTGTTGGAGTTGGATGGTTTAGCTTCTGAATAATCGCCACTGAAATTGTGAATGTCCATACTGTCTGGATAATGCTCCCAAATGATAATTTAAATTTGCGGTTTGCTTTTTTATCTTCTGTGTCTTTTGTCAGCCCTCTTTTACAAACTGCATAAATCTTACTTGGCATTACATCCTTGCAGATGTGGTTATGAGTTTTGCTA
Organism: Corymbia maculata; assembly: GCA_014182735.1. Classification (NCBI taxonomy): domain Eukaryota; kingdom Viridiplantae; phylum Streptophyta; class Magnoliopsida; order Myrtales; family Myrtaceae; genus Corymbia; species Corymbia maculata. The sequence continues at coordinate 11,836,156 of CM024689.1, read as the reverse complement.
CAATTGCGATGCGGAGTGGGAGGATGAAAAACCTACATGTTCTTGTCCGCTGTGGGAGGAAGACAATATTTTGCATGATGATGACTCGGACGAGGATTATCTGTTCTGAACAGCATACTAGTGATGTTTATTCTCTCGATACTTGCTTTTTTTCTCTGATGGGATATTGTCTGCTCATAGTGGCGTGTATAGTTAGGTGGGAGGCTTTCTGTTTTTTCCATCTCTTTTGCTGGACAAATACATTGAGATAATGATCAAGCAATGCGAGTTGCTAAGCATACAGATTGTAAAGAATGAGCAGACTCAGACTCTCCCTGCATTACTTTGAGATGAAGTCGGCTTCGAAATGGATGCTGAGACTCGAGAACATCTCAGTGAGAGAATCATTTAGGGATGCCATAAGCTTGTGGAGCATGAAGAAGGTATGACATGATTTACAAGCCACTGGACTGCAGAGCCAACCCAATTGATAGTCAAGACATGCTAGATTCACATGATCGATTGAGCCTACGTTGCATTCTTTTAACAATGCGAAAAATTGCTGGCCAGAGTCGAAACATAGTGTGAACTTATAGTTACTTTTTTCCAGATGGAGAATTACTAAATCCCATAAAGAAGCCGCTAACCTGTTTTTCAAATGTCGGGTTGCTTATCCAAATTGATGAATTTCTGCCAACCATGCCATGATGCTTGATTTAGCAATGATACATATTTGGATATAATAGGAAATTGGGGGTGGAAACGTTGGAGCAACAATAGCTGCAAGATACAAATTTCTATCAACCGATCGGGAAAATTTCTCATTATGTGGAATCCGGATTACGTGATTTGCACGTGGGCCGGTGATGTATTCATGCAAGAATGGCAACATGAAATGGTAACATTGCTCTCCCTAACTTTTTCGGTCATCATTGTTCATTTCGACATTCAGAGCCCGACCAACCCCCACCACAATCACACCTCCCCCAAAACCAAAACCCCACGTTACCATCATCGACCAACAAGGACGGCATGAACAAAAACCGAGAAGCTCGCGCTCCCCGTGAAGGTATCGCGGACCATCGACAACTTAAATTTTCACCTCAAGGGTCGCTATTTTTTGGAAAATCAGGTGTTGGAATCGATGGTTATGGTCGAAAGTCTGACCGCTAAACAAAACATTTTTGTATTGCATGTCCGGATGTTTGCGATTCTTATTGCATTTTCTGCATTTAGAATTTAGAGGCATCCTAGTTTTAAGATTGACGAAACCTGACACCGACAACTTAAATTTTCACCTCAAGGGTCGCTCTTGGGAAAATCAGGTGTTGGAATCGATGGTTATGGTCGAAAGTCTGACCGCTAAACAAAACATTTTTGTATTGCATGTCCGGACGTTTGCGATTCTTATTGCATTTTCTGCATTTAGAATTTAGAGGCATCCTAGTTTTAAGATCGACGAAACCTCACACCGAGAATGAGTATCGACGGGAACTCTTGAATTTTTCAACTCGGGTATCGAAAATTGGACCTTTGCGATCCTCGGGAGGATCTTCCCCTCCCTTGAGCCTAAGTTGAGCAAAAGCTAAAAAGTCAACGAAACGAGACAGGGTCTCTAGTTAAGGGCTCTTGAGAGAACCTCAAGGCTCGACCATCGACTGCCCCCAATCGTCAATGCTCAGTCATTAGCAAATCCTAAAAAGGGCTACTCTGCGTAATTGCTCAGGGTCTCCCCTGACCGATGTGGGACTCAAGGTACCACAAACTCCTCAACTTGAAGAAATGATGTCCTCGCCAGACTTGACTATTCAATGTGTGGTCCAGTCCATTTCTGATCCCACGACAATAGCTATTAGGAGTCACACCTTGTCTCGTGATATCATATGCTTCCTCATTTAAGGAATTGACATTCTCGTCAATGTTGGCTCATAGCACCCTCCATACTCTCCCTTTTAAATTTGTGGTTTATTCCTCCCCCTTTGTCTTAAAGATGTTGGGAATCACACCTTGTTTCATCCCTCGGCCTAACAATCACTCTATCAATGAACCACACATATCTAATGAAGAGGGTTTTGCTTAAATAACGTCTACAGCAAGGTGCTGACTATTTGGAGTGGTTGTCAACTCATGAACTACTTAAGATGGCCTCTCTCAACCGACGTGACGTTTGGAATGTCACAACAGAAACATTTAAATCTCTAACTATTCATAAATCTTTGAAAACATGTGCTTTTGAGCTTTGACATCGAACCGCTTGCAAAGGAAAGGCCTTTGTTTCCCCAGTTTCGAAATGTCCAATCCATATCTAAGAAGAAAACTAATTAGCTTATTCTAGAACTAATACTGATATAGGATTTAACCACTATAGATGATGTAAGTTGGCATTTCCTGTACAAGTTGCCTTCCTAATTGTCCTCGACAGTTCAAATATCAGAGGAGGACATGAATTCCGCAGCTTCATGCTCGATTGAATGGTTTATGAATCTGTAGTTTGGGCTGAACAATCTGATTCAAGTCATACACAGATTGTCGCAAGTAATCAGATAGAATTATATCCGTTCTTGTGTAACAAAAATGATTTAGTTAGAAGGGCATGGCCTCCAACTTTCTCACTTGGAGATCTACTCCATGCTCTGGTTCTATGACCAGCCTAAGAGCAGGTGAATGAGTATACTTGGTAGATATGCAAAAATCAAAATTGCAAAGAACAAGTGAGATCAGTATCTTGAGCTCAACCATGGCCAAGTTCTGACCCAGGCACACCCTTGGACCAACCCCAAATGGCATGTATAGATGTGGAAGCTTGCAGGCTCCAGCAATCCCATTTTCGAATCGTTGTGGGTTGAATTTGTATGCATCGGGTCCCCAAATTTCAGGGTCAGTGTGCAATGTCGCCACCATGATCCAAACATTTACACCTCTTGGTACTTGCATATCTCCAAGTGTCATGTCCTTTAGAGCCTCCCTTGATACCACAGCTACCGGAGGATACAGACGCAGCGATTCTTGAATGACCATTGTCAGCTGCAAATAAAGATGTGGACTGGCCTAGTGTAAGTCCTCATGCCACTTAGCATGTATTTGTCCCATGCAAAGCATATCGGGAGAGGGGAAGCAGTACTACCTGTTTCATTTTACGCAGCATATCTGCATCGGGGAAGCGATTCCTACAAATTTGCAGAACCTCAGTGCGAACCCGAGCTTGCCACTCTGGGTTTGAGGCCAAGAGCATGAGGCACCATGCCGCTGAAACTGCAGTAGTCTCATAGCCTGCTAGGTAAATGTTCTTGCAATTATCAACAATAAAGCTATCAGTTGCGTGCGGGCTCAGATCACCATTTTTAGCACCTTCAAGTACCATCTGCAATAGATCCTTCTCGACCGTGGCTTCTTCTCGCTCCTTCACTGCTTGGAGGATCAAGCTTCTAACCTCTTTCTCTAAAGTCCAAGCCTCTCTGTTGCTCTTGGTGGGAATATATCTGTACTGGCAATAATTAATTTGTCAAACCTCTTATTTTAGCTAATTATTGTTAATGCTATAATAGGCTGAGAAAAAGGAAAACCTCATGCCAGGAATCCCCATACGCAAGTAATTCTTGGCCATTGACTCTTGGAGCTGCCTTAGCTTATGGAAAATGTCTTTCCCTCTACTGAAGTTGCTTCCAAAACAGGCCCTTGAGATCACATCTGCAGAAAAGCTCCTCATATGGTGGTCGATTTTGATATCTGCAGTTCCGCCCTCAGTCTCGGTTATTCTTCTCCAGCATTCCAACAGGGTCACCGTGGATTCAGTGATCAAAGGTATCATGCCCTACAAGAGTTTAAACCATACTAGTTTTGGTCAGAATATCCATTGAACAACAGTAAATGAGAAGAATGAAACTCAGTGTGATCTATCCTATTGTCCATCAGCCCGGCTTGCACTTACATTCATGAATCCACATCACTCCCAGATTGCACAGTAAAATGAGATCGAGCCAGATCATATCATGAGGGTGTTTCTTCCCCCCCAGCCCCCCTTTTTTTGCTAGCCAATCAATTCTCTCAACTAGTTTAAGCTTTTAGTCTTACCAATCTGACCAGCTATAGAATTGGAAGATGGTCCACTTGACCCAACAAGGGCTAAGCTCACGATATGTTGACACTATGAAAAGGCCATAATGTAGCTACTTAGCAGCTGACGCAGTAAGTATAAGTCTTGGACATGGTGAATCATACCTTGACCTTGTCCATGAACAGCTCAGGAGCAATGATCTTCCTCTGATGGGCCCACGCATGACCATTGGAAGTCAGAATGCCCCGACCAAGCAAAGGACCTCTCTCTCTTTGCTGATAGGAGGGTTTTCCCAAGTCCAAGGAGGTGCATGTGGTTATCTCTCTCACCATATCAGGTTGATTCACACAAAGTATCTGTATGTGACCCAGTGCAAACATGAACACTTCACCTAAAGAAAATTACAAGAAAATATGGTTTAGAGGCTTGCTGCAGCATTCTCTGTTCCTTGGCTGATAAAGTTTGATGCTTCAATATTGATAGCAATATTTACCATATTGAACTCTCCATTGCTCAAATGAAGGGAAGAGCGAAGCTGCACAGTCATGAGAGGCTGGGTGTGCACCTGCGGGAGGCTTTTCTGCAGTCAGCTGTGATTTCCTGATCTCACTGATGTTCCCCAGTAAGAATGATAAGGGCGGTCCTCTGATGCCCTGCCTTGTAAGCACGGTTCTAAGCCTTTGTGGCTTCAACACGAGCAGGGTGTACAAACGTATTGACAATCCTAAAAGAACTACCAAAGCTAGTGCTACAAGCGTGTTATCAAAATCGGAGTCCATGGAGAGGGTACACACTATTTTCTCTACCGAGGCAAAACTTTTCAAGGAACTATTACGCTTGCCCGTCTAAGAATTTTAGATCTTGGTTCAGGGTCATTGTAAAGAGTGCTTCAACAATGCCCCCGTGACCCAATGTAGGCCATAATGGTTTACTAGTCAAGGCCAGAATCATTGGAAGATATCATGAGCATAAGCAACTCTTAACTTTAGCTCCTCTGGGAGTGAACCGGGACAAATCATTACGTAACATATGTTCGAAGAGAATTATGCTACGAGGAAGAAAAAGTCAATACATTGGCCCAGCTTCCGGGTCCAGTCCAAGCCTGTTAGCAAAAAAATTGGAAAGGTGACAAGGTAGTTTTAAATGAAGCTAGAAATATGGGCCATGTGTCTACTTTGACACTTCCAAAAATTGTAGCTAATCAATCCAAGATGGTAGTTTGATCACGGGATTTGGATTTAGCAGACACCCCCGCAGCATGAAAATAATCAGAACATGAACATCCTCAAACCTCAAGGTTGTGGACCTGTGGTCACTTTCGTTTCTAGCTATCGTAATACAGTCACAAACAACATGCTTGGATTTTCTCTTTTGCCTGTTTGGCTAGGGCTTCAGACCCCCAACCTCCCATCGTCACCTCAACCCACGATGCGGTGGTGTTAGTGCAATGCTGGAGATGGTGGTGGTTACCGGATGGTTGTGGAGGTGGTAGGACAGTGACGGCAGCAACGGAGGGGTGAGGTGGTAGTCATGAGGGGCGATTGGTAGTGGCAGTGGTTGTGAAGCCATGCTGGCGGTGGAGAGAAATGAAAGTTGGTGGTAGTAGGGAGAAATGGTGATTTTGTGGTGGTAGTAGCGGTGATAGGAAAACAAAGGCAACGAAGATGTCATGTGATGGTGGTCCGAGTCCGTCCAACCTCAATCAACCTGGTGGTTTCCTTAGAAACATCCATCAAATAATGAAACCCATATCACACAGCAAAATATCAAATGCATCCCTAGCAACAACTAATAAATCTCAAGAAATATAAAGTCTTGGCATTGCCTAATGCCTCAATTAGCAAATGAATAAAAGATAATCCAGAAATATCAGCTTATTATGTCCAAACCATGCTGAAATATTAGTCTCTCCCCGGAAAATGGTTAAACTGACGACAATGTTCAAGACCAAAAATAGTCTAAGGGAGCCAAGATAAAAGAAAACTAATTAAACTTAGAGACAGAAAGTCCAAAATGATAATGCTTGGCATTGATGGTGCACACGAACTATGAGTAATTGATGGCAGCTTCACTGGGACTTTGGTTCATGCCTTCTCTCACTTTCCTGGAAAATAAGTCAAAGAGCAAGTTTAGTCCATGAGTATGCAAGCTTGTCTTTATAACTATGGATTTCCAGAAGGCAGATTTGAGTAATACCTGAATCATGCTCACGCTTGGTGGCAAGGAACATTCTCAGATGGGGGTCAATGGGCAATCCCATTGCTTCATACATTGGATCATAGACAGAGTTGAATATAGGCCTGATATGCATAAGAATAAAAATTTCATGGTTTTCCTCTCCACAATAATTTTTATCAAACAAACAATAAAAGAAATATCAACAGGAAATCTAAAACTGAAGTTTTGTATAAGTAAAAAGGGTACCTATTGTTGGGAACCTGATGCTGACCGCCTTGAAATTGTGGGACCCTGTCGGTCAGCTGAGGAGCTCGGGTTGGATGAACAATGTCGGACCAAGTCATGTTCAACTAAATATCATCAACTCCATTTCTTAATTCATTGTATCATGTTAAGCAAATTGATAGGGAAAAAAAGGAGAAGTAAATGAGGTTTTAGCACACTCTCAAGGCAAGGCAACTCAGAATCAGGTAATTACCAAGGGATGTGTTGAAGGTTGTCTAGGTGACAACTCTCCCATACCAATGCGGCTCTCATTCAGAAAGGGTCCATGTAATCCTAGTCCTAGCTGCTCACATTGAACACAAGAAAGGTAATTCAAGGATCTGCTGTGTCATTACCAGCAACTAAATGAAAAGACAGTGCAGTTATAGCGTTATATAGAGTGTATGTACCCCACTGTTGAAGTCTCCTATCGCTGGCAACTCTTCCATATGAAGAGGAAGAGATGGTCCCATATTGTAGGCTCCCATTCCCTGTTGGCAGTAGAATGCAGAAGATAAATTTAGAGAAGAAAAGGAAGAGTAGTCTAAGGTATAGGTGCTCTAATTGTTGCATATGTACCGGCTGAGTTGGATTGCCAGGAAGCTGAAGGTAAGGAGATAATCCACTGGAGTAAATGCTGCTATTTGGAGGCAGAGAGACATAAGGAAGCAGTCTCTGGACCTGAACGTCTTGTTGCCTGCAGTAGCATCTTATGAATGAGTCATTTTTATTCACATTATTAGGCTTAAATGGAGACTGCAAGATAGCATGTAAGATGTGACTTGTCGGAAGCCCTTAGTTTTGTGTCACAGTTCTAAGGTTACCATGCTAATAGGGAAAGCCATAAAAGAGAGGCAAGCATGATTATGCATGAGTCATTTTTGTTCGCAAGTTCATTTCCTAGGCTTAATTGAAGATGGAAGATAGCCTGCAAGATATATCTTGTTGAAAGCACTTTGTTTTGTATCATACTCCTTAGACTACCATGAAAATAAGGAAAGCCATAAAAGAGAGGGAATCATGACCGTGATGGAATTGTGGGTTCAAACATGTTGATCTGTTGCTGGGAATGAGAGCTAGCCCATTGTGTCCTGGTGCCAATGCCATGTCCTCCCTGGCTCTGCGAAAAAACCAAGTATTGTAAACAAATGATGATAACAAGTACACTAAACTAATGCACAATGATAGAAGCTAGAAGAGGCAACAAACTAATGCAAAAGAAGGATCAGAAGCTCATAATAAAAAATCAAGCAGTAGAATGGTAGGATATATGGATATTCACCGAAATTTGTGAGAATGATGGGTTCCGTTGGGACCCAGGAAATCTTAAGGATGATGGCAAGTGAAGCTCCGGAGGCAAGTTTGATGTGGGCAGATTGATGTAGGTGTTGTGGTTATTCACGTTCATGGTTCCAGGCCCCTCCTGGTGGTTCAAAACGCTTCTTACTGGTTGATCAACAGGCAAGTTTGATGGAGGCACAGAAGATTGCATCCCCATGGCTAGAGGCCTAAATTTTTTATTTTACAAAGGAAGAGTGATAATCAATGTCTAGTTCTTTGAAACAGAATCTATGAATAACAATTATGAACTTTAGATGTTAATAATAATTATTAAGAGCCAAAGTGAAAGAAAATAAAACATACAATAGCGATTGCTCAAGGCTCAAATTGCTTTGCACAGGGACCTGAAGCTGGTCTTGTGGGGTCAAATGAGTATGTTGGTCGATATGGAAGGGCTGGGAGCCTCCACTTATGGTTGACCCCTCTATCTGCTTGCAATTGGCAAGGGTTTAATTTTCTTGGTAGTATGATATGAAATTTAAATGGTTAAGAGGTAAGTAAGAGAGTTGTAAAAGATGAGCATTACTGAGCAGGTGAGAAGGCCTTTGTAGTCTCTGCTGATGCAGGAATTGGGTCTGTTTTCTGCAATTCAGAAGTGCCAGCCACCAGAGTAGAACTCACGCTCACTTTGTCAGTTGGTTGATGTCTAGACGATTCAAATCACAGGTTAGCCACAACCATAAGTAAGCCAAAAGGAAAAAGGTCATGAGTGAACTTAAGCTGAGAAATTATGCTAGACTAAAAGACTTTTATTTTCTATTGAACTTTTCTGCAAATAGTCCATGTATGAATAAAGAGGATTAATCGATAAAATTCAGCATAACATTTTCAGGATGCATGGAAGATAGGTACTTAGAGCAGAGCCCTGTGTTTCCAGCGGAATTTTTCTACCCCACTATTTTTCAGTGATGCACATCGTGTACCTTTTGAGCATGTTTCCTGTAGATTGATCATCACGATTAGATTCATCATCATGCTCCTTGGGATGACCCTCGTGCTCACCAGTAGCTTCATGAGAACTCGATCGAAGCTCACTATGTGCATCTGAAGAGGAAGAGGATGGTGATCCTACTTTCTCCACTGGCTCCTCCACCTGGTAAAAAGATTCATCAATAAAGGAGGCACAGCTACACTTGATTGTACACCACGCACCAAACATTACCACTTAATTTCGCATTTTTCCTTCTATCGAGTACATTCAGAAGCAAATTCATGAGACTGAAATCCACTGAATAAATCTCATCTATTATATAGAGGCATAACGGGAAAAAAGGTCATGATTTGAATTATAATATTTATTTGGTGCATAATGGTTGATGGTTGCATCTCTACTTCAAATTTCAGATAAGAAAAATGTGTCATTTGTATCTTAAAGGAGATAAAACGGAGTAACTTTAGACGTTGAGTTATCATCTAATATATATATGACGTAGAATGTAGGGAAATTTTCAAATAAGGGATGGAGAAGCATTTTTAACCTTAAATTGGAATTTTTGCCCGATTTTTTTATGCCAGGGATGATAACTTGGTTAGAGTCTCGCTTATGAGATATCACTGTAACTGCTTATTCATGAGAGAGATTTAAAGTATCGGCACCCTACCCTTCGCACTTTCCGCCTGTGGAGAACCTCTTGCGAATCAGCTTCTTCCGTCGACATCACTGCTCTGGATATCTGAATTGTCCTGAAAGAGAATAAACCTGATATCAGAAATTAAAGTTCTTGTAAAAGAAAAGCGGATCCGCGATACATAAATGATTGTTGATCAATTTATTGGACGAGAAACAAGCGCTGTTGAAAAGAACAATTACTCTTTTCCATATCTTTTCTCTACAAATCGTCTCGTGATGTCTCATTAGATACTACCTAGCCATAGTAGTTAAGAGATGCTGATGCTCGTAAGGTTTCATGAATCCATAAAAGTATGCAGACTGGTTCAATCAGTGGCAAAGAAGAAAACAAGACTTGAACACATGCATGATGACAGAAAATAAACGAGCTACGGTTGTAGATGGTCATCCTATCCAGCCCTTCAATTGCTTGGCATGCAAGACATTTTTGTCCTTCATTCTGCAGCCTCACAAGAACAGGAGGGATAGATAAATTAAAAATAATTTTTCAAAAGAAAATATGCTTTTGCTTGAATATTTGAGCCTAAACCATCTTTGAAATTGATCCAGAAAGAACAAATGAACTGGTGACTCAAGCTAACTGATCAGGCAAGTGATCACTGATAGCTGAAGACCTATAGATATGAAGAATAGACTCAAGCTTAGCTGAAAATGATGGACTACTAACCTCACAAGTTGTACTCGCTAGCCACACCAAAGGGACAGAACAAGATTCTCAAGCAGAGTGACCTAGTCTAAAATGAAGGCCTATATATACAACCTTCTCTTTGGCATTCCAATTTGGATTTTCTCCATAAATGATGCGCAATCTGCACTGCATTTCAAGGATGGGAAGGATCATAAATACATGAAATTTTCAGGAAAATGTCAAATGAATCTGACGTGGCACCATCAGAGCCGTCCATCTTAAATATATTCAAGGTTTCTAGCCTTTTCTTGGTTGTGATAATTTGCAGCCGGCCAAGTTTGGTTATGGCCTGAAGCAAATACCATGTGATTGCCTCAATAAGGATGGAATTTTTCCTTTTCCAACGTTTCCCTAGATGTCTGGTCAATGAACTTCTCCTGGTGTGAAAGATTATTTGATGGTAAGGACATAATGCATACCATAATTAATCAGAAAGAGATAGAAGATGGAGGCAAGTTGCATCTGATTTTGGTAATAACAGTTTATGGTAAGTAGAGGTGGCTTGGCTGGTAGACTTATAAGGCCATATGAAAAGTCAGTAGCTGTACCAAACCAAAAAAGCAAAAATGGAATTCAGCAGCAGCCACTTAAAGTGATTTGCCAACTGAGCAACTTCTGTTCACAAATGTTACTCCTAATGTATTTGTATCACCATCACATTTAGAAGAAATTCGATATAGAAGATTGGCGGAGAATTCTCAAGATGCACATTTTTCTGTTGCTTTCCGTATCGAGGCATTATAGAATGCTCGTCAACGGGAAGATGATCTCTCTCATAAATGGCGGATACGGAAGTAGATTTTTTTTAACGGCTTTACGTACTTGTAATAAAGAAGCATATCCACGACTTACTTTAGTAGATACAGAACTAGATTTTTCTTGACGGATTTACATATTTGTATTAAAGGACGCATAATTCGGCATCATATTAAAACTCTCAACCTTTCCTAGTTGATTCTTGCATTACAGGCGAAGATCATCTGTGCCGCAATAGGGATGAATCTAGAAGGGTTTTCATGAAATCTCCTGTTTGTTGCCCCCTTTGTCTTGAGTAAGGGAAGATGGCACTATTCGAGGAAATATTTGTAAATGAAAAGTTTGTCCCTAAACGCAATCCAAAAGTTAAAGTTGGCCGGTCCTACATGATCGAGCACTAAGACTTGGTTTTTATGAACAATATCTACAGTCATACAGTATATTTCTTGAAGAAAGATATACGCTGCTTGTGCTATTACAATTTAATGTTGTGGCTATTTCTGTTCTTTATATTCTATACGTGCCAACAGTTAGGTTGTTTAGTTTCTTCATCCATCAGTAGAAGCATAGCTTTGGTAAACCAATTGTACTTCTACCATCATGTCAAATGATCAAGTTGTCAACGACCACTACCGTTGATCACCAGCCCTTCCAATATGGGGCTGTCAGAATTTCCTCCAAATCGGACAGGAGACTGTGTTACCTGTTTGCAATGTATGGAAAAGAAATCCATTTGCAAACTTAGCAGTGCCTATGTTCAAAACTAATCTGCAATCAAAGGGAAAAGGATGGTTGCCTCGGGCATATGCTCTATATCCCTGAATGTCGCACACTTTATCAGTTGATAATATCACACTTCACTGCTGATTAGCACCCTTAACATGGTCTTTGGCAGGTTGAGTTGTTGACGCTTAGCCCATTGTGCATTGGCTGCACCAATGTCATTTACCTTCTCATTATATATATGCTAATCCAGTGATCAACATGAATTTCAGCTTGAGTTGAGAATGATGTTTTTGCATATCAACTGATCTAGTGGCATTCTGCACACCTGATTTAACACGAGTTCTAGAACCTTCATGATGTAATAATAACATTTGGATGGTGTTTAAACAAAAGCTTAGAGCTTTATTAACATTTGAAGAATCAAACTGATGTGCTATTACAGAGATCAAGAACAGCTTACATCAATTTGACATAACATAAGAAATCAAATTTCTTCTGAGCGGAGAACGCAAAGGGAAAGTCCAATCACAGAAAAAGTAAATTGATCAAATAGCGTAGATGCCAGCTGACTTCTTGAGCGAGTAAAGACTTATCACTCAAACATCCTCTTTAGTATTCATCGAGTCTTCAACATCGGAAGCAGTCTCTTTGAGGGATTCCTTAGTCTCTCTAGTCTTGTCAACAACTGTGTCTCGAGCATTATTCCAAGCATCCTGCAGCTTTTGTTTTGCTCTCCCAGTCAAGTCTTCAGTTGCAGATCTAGGAGCACTTGAGTAGTTTGATGCTTGTGTCACCTGCACAAATCCCTCAATATTCAAATCCGGGAATTCAAGTGTTTGTTGGTTTACAATTTCATGAAATATACTAATCAAGCAAGGAGGATAAGTACATTATCCGTTGGCAATGATGATGCAGCCGGGTTTGAAATGCTCTCACTGGATTGTGATGTAGCTCCTGGTACTGACGAGTCACTTGCAATGGGACCCCCTTCAGTCTGGGATACAAAAGACAAGTATAGTATGAGCTTGTCACTGACTCACCAGCCAAAAAAACGGCAACCACGTCACAAAAATTAATTTATGAACATTTTGATTGTAACTGGTGCGCAAACAACCTTGTATCAAGAACACAAACATCAAAATGATTAAACAAACTAAACACCGCATAAGGTATTGAGTATATATAGCCAATGCTAACACCTCAAAAGGAATGGCATTTACAAAGATCAGGAACGACATAAATCCTTTCATGAATATTCGCAGATCCTTGGTGTGTGTGTGTGTATGCTTGGAAGAAAACGGAGGACAGTTTGATGCTGGGTAGTCCTTCAAGAGGACGAGTGAATTCAACATTTACCTCAATGGACCTGGAAATGACCTTAGGAACCAAAATGCTGCTCCTGGCCAAGTTAGCTCCAGCATAAGCCAACTTGGGATTCTTTGCGGCGTGGAGGAAAACGTAACTTGCCATTTTTCTTACCAGCCTTGGTTTGATGAGTTTCACTGTTAGGTATTGTAAACAGAGAAGGTGAGAGTAATGATGCGATTGCTCTCACTTCAACCCGAGTGATGATTATATAAGGAGCAAACAGGAGTCCGCTCTGTTGCTCCAGTAAAGGATGGAGAGCGTTTTTCGATAGCTGAGCTCATGCAAACATCATGCATCTGGAATATGACCCGGTATTGTAGGCCTAGTCGTTTGGTTTTGACCGATGCATGTCCTGTTCTGTCGTTACGATATTCTTAATAGACATTTGCAAGATCTAGGGACTGAGCTTCTAGGCTTTCCTATGATCTACCCCACAACTTCTTTCCCTTCTATTTTCACGACACCATCCACTTCAAAAGAGAGAGGTGGTGAAATTGGGTGTTTTAAGGGCAGAATTAAGGATTTGATCAAGGCATTCTTTGTAAAATATCTAAAAGATGTAATTCATAGTTATTTTCATCTATCTTACTCAGCATCGCACAGGAAGTACCTATTCTAAACATTGCATAATGCAAAACGAATCACTACTTTGTAGCCACATACAACGCAGGAGAGCATGAATTCTGAAACAACAATAGCCACCAGCAAAGTGAAACGAGGTTTCAACATTTTCTGCCTTGCCCTAGCATGAAACGCTTATTAAGACGACGTAGATCAAAGTTTATGTTGCCTGATGCAGTAACTAATTATGACTGCAACAGTATTGACAATGGCAGATAACTGGCTTCACAAACAGTGGCGATAACGAAGAACTGATGATGGTCGAATGCTCGACTAATCACCGAGGGGACAAATTACTTGTTTCTTCCCATATCATGTCAAACATTTTTGTGATATGGATTGGTCGAATGCTCAAGCCCTCTTAAGATTCAAGGGAAACAAACTACATAAAGACATCCAAAAGTCTAAAAATCACCCACTTGGGAAAGTCTTACTAGCAATCTGTGCTTCTTTGCCGTCTTCCCACATCTAGTGCTCACAGCACAAAAACAAAGATAAAACAAACTAAAAGTTGGTTCTTTATCTACTTGACTCCAACTACCGACATGAGAAACCGAAGCTTCTTGTTCACTTCCACAAGGTCTGAAGTATCCTTGAACGAGTCTGGTGGTTTGACACCTGTAAAGGTATAGAGAGATTTCAGCTCCTCGACGCAGGACGCCTGCAGTTTAGCCTTGTATCCAACTATCTTACGCATCGCCTCGATCTGTTGCCATAACTTTTCCTCTCCATATATCTCCTGGTCCTGCAGAAAAGGGTGAACATGTAAGCTTCTAATCATCCCAGCCTTAAAAGTGTTTTATCAATTTGCATATGATTTACAGAAAACAAAAACGATCACCATCATCCAGCCCATTTTGGCCTGCTCATTTACAAACACAGAATTCCTCAAGCAGAAAATTTTCCCTAATCTAATTGTAATTTTGTGGAATCACCACCAACTGTTATAAAAATTTAAGCTATTTAACAATAGCATGTTATAATCTTCAAATTCTTTACATCTCTCTCTTGCATAGGCAAGACTTTATCCTTAAACTAAATTCATGGGAACATCTGATAAGAGAGACAAATAGGGGCCTAGAAGGATTTGAGACAAGCCTCTGTATCTGAGGTGCACCAACCGACCAGAGTTTCTATACTACACTCTCTCACTTAAGAGATTCATCAACTCAGTATAATTTAAAATACAACGATACACAGTGGAAATTGGTAATTTTTCTGACCAGAAAAACATAATAGCTCTTAACTCAATGATCCCAACAACAATGACATAAGCCAATTTGATTGCTTCCAGTATTCAGCAATGAGCTTTATGCATATTAGGAAGACAAATGATGACTGACCTCAACAAAAGATGGAGAAATGCCTCTCCCATCTTTTAACCCAGACAAAGCAAGAGATTTAGGAATTTTTGCATCTCCAATATCCAAACTGTTTTCCAGAACATTTCCTGCGTTATGGATTACTGAAATCATTCTCTGAGTGTTTCTCATGGAAAAATTAACAAATGCTAACTAATAGAAGCTACTGGCATCCTCAACCACTACCTTTCGAAGTTCTTTGTCTGAGTCTTCCAACATCCAACTTAGTGTTAGCTTTCTCCTTCCCATAGTCAGCAATCATCTTTTGGCTTTCTTCCCTGATTGGTTTCTTGTCTTCTACAACAAGACCAGCCACTTCCTTATCCTGATCAGGGTGAGCATTCCTACTTTGCTTTACTTTATGCACATCTGTTTCCCTGGGGAGAGTCTCGATTCTCTTTCCTTCAGCTTTCTCCTTTTTTCTACCCTTTCTTTTGCCCTTCTTCCCATTATTTTTAGCTTCAACTGGTATATTCATTTCATCAGCAGCTCCATGCACTCCTTTGGGTTGCATCTTCCCTTCCAACACTGGATTATGAGGTTTTCCCTCAACAGAAAATGTTTCTATCAACCCCCTATTCTCTCTAACCAATTCATCTTCCTCAATGTTTTGCAGTCCCCTGCTCTCCAATACAACTACATTTGTTACTTCAAGGGATGGCCCAGTTTGGTCGAACTTATTGCCATCATTCTCATCCACTTCTAGCGTAAGTAAAATGCCCTGCATCTCATCAGCAGCTTCATGCAGTCCTTCAGGTCGCATCTTCTCTTCCACCACTGGATTATGAGGTTTTCCCTCAACAGAAAATGTTTCTATCACCCCCCTAGTCTCTCTAACCAATTCATCTTCCCCAATGTTTTGCAGTCCCCTGCTTTCAAATACAGCCACATTTGTCACTTCAAGGGGTGCCCCGATTCGGTCAAACTTATTGCCATCATTCTCATCCACTTCTAGCGTAAGTAAACCACCCTGCATCTCATCCCTTGGCTGCTTAGACAAACTTCCATCTATTATGTCATCATCTCCCTCCATTTTTTCACAAACCTCCGAAACTAAGTCCTCCACCATACCTCTATTATCATAACTATCCCCCAAAATGGTCTTCTCTTCTTCATTTCCTTCAACCAATTCAAACCTCATCTCGAGTTGTTCTTTTATATCCTCAGTTTGCTCTACTTCCTCCTTCTCCATATTAATATCTCCTCCAGACTGAACAACCTCCTCCGCCTCCTCCTCCTCCTCCTCCTCCCCAATTCCTTCCTCATAAGGAGTTGGAAGCAACCTACTCATGAGCTTCTCAGAGCAAGCATAACTTGCAAAGAAGAGCCCATAAGGAACGGAGACAGCAACCCCTAGTGCAGAGACTACCATGAGAGGAGGAAGAACAAACGGGGCAGAGGAAATCACCATGCCTGAGACCAGAACCTTCTTTCCAATTGCTACTCCCTTAGTCCATAACCAACTAACTTTGCTGCCGTCTGCTTCAGAGGAGCATTCCTCAATATCCCAATCCATGCTCGGTTCATCCATCCTGCTGAAACAAATTTCACCTGAAAAAAATGAGAACAAATGCTTCAAAAAGAACTAAGAGTGTGTTGCCCCGAAGGCTCTCCTAGTCCCTCTGCATCTACTTTTCCCACAAATAACATAAGGAACAAAAGTTCGGCTGCAGATGTTGCTATATCTGGGCTTATGCAGAGACTGGTGCAACCAGGAAAATAGTAACCAATGCCATAAACATATTGAGGACAAATCGCTATTGAAAAATGAACTTATCTCATGGTAGGTCTTCCCAGTTAAAAGTTTCCAATGCAAAAGCCTGAACTATATATTAATTAGGCAGTGAGGATGCCATTTATATTAGCTCAAACCTAATCCCATGTTTTCAGGAAAGCGAAACCTCTAACATCATCCTGTTGCGTGCAAACCGGCAACCAATGGTGTCATTAATATATTTTGTGCTACTCATGCAGGGCTGATAACAGCAAATTCCATCTTTGGTAATAAGTTCAAACAAGACATCATCAGAGAACGATTTTCATTCGAAGTCTTAATGGCATAGATTTCGACAGCATACATATATATCCATCTTGGACTCTCAAGCATTGCAGAACTCCAGTACCCCTATTCCTCAAATTACAATTGACCGAATCAGTTCGAACTAATTTAGCCACTAATCTTCTAATGTCTCCCCATTTTACAGTACTCAAATGAAGATAAGACAAATACACAACTAATTATAGACATGATATGCAGTATCCAGTGCAAACCAACAGCTATGCTGAGCAAAGCCATGGCGATTTATCGTTGAGTAAAAAACAATGCTCGCAACTCCAATACACAACATTTGACGTGAGCTAAAAAGGGCTTATTAATTCTGACACTAGGAGATAGGAAAGAGAAGCCTCTGTGGGTTTACCTGGGCAGACAAGCAGCTGTGTGAGTGCTGCTAATTTGACAGGGCAGATCCCATTGGAACAGAAATCTTGAAGCAGCGGGAGCGAAGGGTTTGAAAGTGAAGGCTGGTAAGAGCATAAAACCCTGGCAAGCCAAGGAAGAAGGAGAAGAAGGAGAGGATAAAGTTCGATGCAGAGAGAGACTTTGCAGAGGACACGCGGTGTAATGGGCGTTCACTGACAGTCTTGCAGGCAAATGGTGGAGGAGCCACCTGTTGCATGTTCCATGCATTGGCCCTCGATATGCCTATGGTCAATTCCATTTCCTTGTTTTTTTTCTCTTTTATTTTTATCCCATATGTAATTCCCATTTCATTTTTTGTTGAACCTATGCCACCATCACCATGATCCTACTCTTGGTGGAAATTTAGACCTGTTTACATTTTCTTGATTCAAGATGGCCCCCGTACTGATTAAAAAGGTTCATCATTAGTCTTCCCATACTTAGCAAGAATCCTGAGCCCGGTAAAAATGTTCATATGTATGTCATCCTACACAACGTTACACCACATGATTTTTCATGTCATGTGAGCTAGAATCACTTTTTGTTTTTTTGAGATTTGTTACTTTATATATCAAAGTTGCTAGATATAAGTTTCATATGAAATAGTTTCTCTCGAGATAAATAAGGGAATAGCTGAACAAGGGAATGCTTGTTTTGGCAATCCAAAATTATGTTTGGATTTTTATTTGCATAAATGGCGGTGATGGGCTCATGTGATGCCCAATAGATATTATATCAAAGATTGTAAATAATTAAAGGGATAATTCCATTTTTGGTCCTATAACTAGTGAATTGTACAACTAAGTCTTATAACTCTTGAATTATGCAATTAAGTCCTATAATTTTGGCACAATATCCAACATAGTCCTCTTGGGACTGGAGATCAGAAATTTTGATCAAATTGATGATTTTACTTATGCCATCTTACTAAGCCAATGGTAAGTATTAATGTACACTGAATTTGTCAATTTGAAAAATGTACATAATCATTTGACATTGATAGGTAAAGCAAGATGATAAAGCAACAAGTCGTTGAAAATCAAGGAACAACAAGACACCATCAATTATTTGATAGGAATCTTTTTATCTCTGGTAAGTGGAGGACTACATGGATCACTGGACTGAAGTTATCAAACTTCATTTGACAAATTAAGAGCACAACCCTTGATCGCACAACTTATATAAGTTAAAAATGGAGAAAAATATTAAAAATTATAAATCTATTGCATTTGTACAAATTCAATCCATCTGGTTAATTTATGTTAGAAATTGTTGCCATAAACTCCAACGGTCCTACGTAGTGTGGTTGATGTCGCTTGAGGTAGCTAAAGCTATCACGCACTAGTGGCCTCATCTAGGCCTCTACCAAAATTAACTAATAATGGTCAATTATCTACGAAGAGGAACTACCACATCGAGGGAAAATTATCCAAAAGTCTTAAACCTATTGCATTTTTATCAATTTAATCATAAATCTTTCAATTTTGTTAATTAAGTTTTAAATATTTTGGCTTTTTGCTCAATTTAGTCCATCTGGTCAAATTTGACAAATTCACCGACGTAGACAACAGCGACACACGATATGGCACTTTTTAAATTATATTTTAATGATATTTTGATTTTTTTATGATTTTTTCCTTTTTTTTTTTTATTTTTCTTTGCATTTTTTTAGGGAGATTTTGGAGTTAGGGCCAGCGACGGCATCACAGCCCTCACCTAACCCTCTCTAGCCCCAAGCAAGGGCGTTGCAGCCCTTGCTTAGAGCTGGCAAGGTTTGCGGTTTGCACACTTGCCCAGGGTTGACGAGGGTTGGCCACCCTCACCTAGGGCTTGCGAGGGTTGGCCAACCTTGTCGGCCCTCTCTCCAAAAACTGAAAAAAGAAAAGGGAAAGAAAACCATAAAAAATTCAAAAAATTATTAAACTATCATTGAAATATTATTTAAAAAGTTCCATATTGATGCACTGTCAATGTCAATGAATTTTAGCCAAAATCGGTCGGATATACTAAATTGTCAAAATGTAAAAATATTTATGATTCAATTGACAAAATTAAAAGAATCATGACTTAATCAGTAAAGTGTAATAGATTGAGAAACTTTTTGAATAATTTTTCCAAGTACCATGGTCCCGTAGTCTTATCTCAATCTTAAATTTAAAATTAGAGAGAGTCCAGAAGGTGAGAACAATCATCACTTTCAGTGGTCGCCCATTGTCCAGGCTGCATGGACGGCGGGACCGCAAGGAATATCATGGTCCCATGGTCTTATGTCAAATATTAAATCTAAGATAAGAGAGTCTGCAAGGTGATAACCGCGATGGTTGCCACTTCCTGATGCTACGAGGGCTGCAATCAGAGAGAGAGCGAGAGAGATTTATAGGCAAGCGAATGGAAATTGCTAATTTAATACTATAATTGGTAATTTTATAATAAGAAAATAAATGCTGAAAGGTCACCGAAGTAGGAGCTACTAACTCATAAGTAGTTGGCGACTCAAATAGACAAAAGTTGGTAAGCCATCCAAATTAAAATTGATAATTTATATAAGAATTAGATTCTTTGAATAATTAGTAGGTTATGTGAATTAAAATTGCTAAAATACAATAAATTCTATAATGTTAAATAATCAAATAAAATTCGGTAATTTTATATAAGAGATGGTTACTTCTTTTATTAGTTGATATGATAATTTATTGGGTTACAAACAATTTATCATATTCATTTTTTTACTGATAATTTTGGAAAATTGACAACTTTTACAATGATTTGTCGACCATTGAAAGGTTATTCATATTGTTAAGGATTAAGGGTGCGTTTATTTCATGGAAATCGTACCATTTTTAGAAAATATTTTTCAGAAAATCATTTTTCATGAAAATGATTAGTTTTCTTATGTTTGATGATATGTGATTAAAAATATTTTCAGGCGTTTTGATCACATTTGGAAAATGATTGAATAACATTTGAACTAACAAAAAGAGAATGACCTAAATACCTCATAAAAAAGGAAAATGTTTTCCCCTTCTATGCACAGGAATTCATTTTTCTAAAATAATACATAATATTTATGTTGACTGGAAAGTATTTTCTATTAACCAAATCATTTTTGAAAAAATAAATAGTGAAAAGTCCAGAAAACACTTTCCATGAAACTATTTTCACTGAAACAAACGCACTATAAATATAGTCTTTTATTACATTATACAAAGAGCCTATTTGGTACAATTTCATCTTAAGTTTTCATGTGAAAAGAGATATATTAATTTTCATCATGTATATGACAAACACTATACAACCATAGCACCTCTAAAGTCACAACAGTTTTCAGGAATCTGACTCACATAATTTTGACATGTTGCAACATCAAATTTTCTATTACCAGATACACAAGACGCAACACTCTACAGCACAATCCATCATGTAGCAGCTATTGTTCAACCAAAACCATACCAAGCGATATCAGTCTAATGCGATGAGAGGCAGATAAAGCGTGCTGCATCCACATGCTTCTCAAATCCCCTAGACATGTTCAGCGACGCGCCCTCTCATGAACCTCAGGCTAAAGCAAAGGAACCCACTTTACAGTTGGTTCATAAGCATTGCAATCTCTATGAAAGAGATCCAAATCGCTACGCTGTCGGCAGAACGCTCCGTTTCTTTCTTAATCTGACTCATCTTATCTTTGATTCTTGCTCTGTCTTTTGCCACTTCTTCATATTCGTCTGACGAGTTTGCTATCAGACAACAGAGGGACCAAGCAAGGGCATAATTACTGATGAAAACACGAGAAGGAAAGGGACAGCCGAGTGGATTGGGGGGTGTTCATGACTGGCGAATAGCTCAGAACCCAACTACTTTTGATGCAATAGCAATAACAATTTACAAAAGGGCAATGGAATAAAGTGCCAAGTGAAGGCATATGAGGAGGCTCTGGATCTTGCTAGTGCGATCAGGTTCTCCACGAGGATTCTCCCTTTTCCCCCTCATTTTAGTGGTCACACGAAGTAGTCTAGGTGCTTCCATTTTTTATTTTTATTTTTTTATTTTTTTGATAATCGAAGTGTCCGGGCCAGCTTGCTCGTCTAGGTGCTTCCATTAATAATTAACTAGGAGGTAATTGACTTTATCTTTCTCTTGTCCTTGCCCCGCGTCAAAAGATAAATATAAAGTTTACCATTTCCAGAGACGAAAGGAAAAGGAAAAGAAGGAAAGAGCCGGAGGTGACCCGTCGTTCTAATCTTTGCTCAGCTTTGCTTCGCTCTAAAAGACGCGGAGAAAAAGCCGCTTACTTTATGAAGCGAGCGTATCGATTGATGTTGATATATCACGAACACGCTTGAAATTCCGGGGTGATGCAGCTCCTCGTCTTATCTGATTATATTCTACGCGGCTAGGCATGAAGATCTGAACGATGCTGTCAATGGGGGTCAAACAGTTTTCGGCTCTTCTTTGATGGGTTGAACCAAAGTTTTGTCCTTTCTGTTTCTGTCGCCAGGTCTGGTCCGGGACTACTCCATCCAACAGCTCTACGCAAGGGCCACTTTCTTGCCAATTGCCAGCTTCTCAATTTCCCCGAAGCCAACGATACAGAGGAAAAGCTCTCTCTCTCTCTCTCTGACGTGCAGACGGACAAAGTTCCTTTCTTCCTCTCCAATTCTCTACGCGGTTGTTCATAAATTTCTGCTGACCCACCTTCCGAAGTTTTCATTCAACCCCAATACGGTATTCCTTCATTTAACTCTCGCACTCATTCGTTCATTCAAAACGAATTGAACCACAAAGTCCGCTTCTTTTCGCTCCGATCCACGTCCCCTGCTCCAAAGTTCCATACTTTACACTTCCTTCGCCTTCAAACGGCTCCTCCTTGATCTGGGTCGCTGCAAAAACTCTTCCATGGCGTGCCCGTCGGGCTCGATTCGCTACAACACCACTCTATGCGCATGCCCGCCTGGGCGGCTCTTGAATGTCGCCGCCGACGCCTGCACTCTGTTCACGGCCAACACCACCATCATCGTCGACAGCGGCGTGGATTATTACGCGGCAAGCTTCCCCGAGACCATATTCTCGTTCGATTCGATCAAGAGGTTCACGCAGTCTCAGGCCTTGTTCTTGGAGGCCACAGCTATCCTGTTGCTATCTTGGCTTGCATTTTGTATATTCTTGAGGTTCATGAAGGTCGGAGATGGTAGGAATGCGTGGTTCCAGATTCGGTGGTGGATTAGTCGTTTGGATATTTGCTTCTCCACCAGGCATTGGCTGGTAATGGATCTTCTTTCTTTTGCTCACAAATAATTCTCTGTAGATTGTTCTTTTCTCTTTTCAAAGTATAATCAGCTATCAATCGTGATGTGGTTTTTTGTTTGCTCAAATTTCAATTAAATAGCAACTCGGAGCTGAATCAAGATGTTAATTTTTGCAATACCCCTGGTTTGGCTTTGCTCGTTTTGTTGTTGATTTTTTTTTGTCGGTACTGCTTTTACTCTCCCCTCCCTTTCAGACTTTTTACTCTGCCTTTTTATGATGCGTAGTTGATCCCGTTGGATGTGAGTGATTTTGGCTGATTTTGGACCTTTAAACCCTCGTAGGGGTTACCCTGCGTAGAATCATCTGTTTAATTTGTTGCCTGGTAGTGGTAGGTCTTGAGTTTTCTTCTAGAGATACTCTAGATCATATGCTGCAAAGTCAAATTTTTGTTGGAAAAAATGAAGGTGTTCTACTCTGGGTGTTGTTAAGTGTACCTTCCCTTTTTCATCAAAAGTTGCCCCTGTTGTTGTGGTATTAGCCATACCAATCGACCATTGCCTCCATCTGCTTCCTTTGTTGCCATCCCAGAGGAAAAGGGGACATGACACAACCAGCTAGTGTGATCTATTTGATAGTTAAAGTTACTGATACCCAGTAAGTGATATCCACATATCTCTTCCACTTCATTGGCCAACCTGCTCGTGAGCTCTCCTCCTCCTCACCCTTGAAGACTAAGACTGTCAATGGGACCAAATTTTGGACCTACCTCTCGTAGAATGACATCTATGCTTTGTTAATGGGACTGTTCTTTTCAGGTTACTTTATTCCATCAGCTGATTGTTTTAACCCACCCAAGTAGCATAGGGGCAAGTGCTGTCAAGTACATTAATCTTTCCAATTATATGTTCTTTCTACTTTGATGCCCTGGGTAATACCTGGATGAGCTTGATAGTCTTGTTTGATAGCAGCAGCGGACTGGCATATCCTGCCCTGCATTTGTCAGCACGTTAATGTAGTTTCTCATGGGTCCTTGTTTACTCAACCAGCTGCAGTCAAATTATCTCTTTGTTCCCTTTACAACAGCTTTAAAGACGCTTCTCTCAACAATTTTCAAGAGAAATGCAAGATTCATGAAATTTTCACTTTCCTTCTGGAGGCACTATGGTATCTGCTAACATGCTGCCTCTTCAACTTGTCCAGTGTAGGAGACCTATCTTTCTTGTGGTTGTGATATCATAGGCATGAACCGTAGGTCATGTTGCTCACCTGCTTATGGTTTATCAAATGAAATTTTCAGAGTCTCCGAGTGTATTGCGGCAAACATCATAATTAATCAGAAAATATTTGCTCCAGTTTTAAATGAAACTTAGCAAATCCGATGTATGCAGCAATGCTTCTCAGACTCATTTTCAAGTCCTTATATTTTCCTTGAACCATTTCTTTTCTCTTATTCCCTTGCTCCATTTGCAGTTTTCTGTTTGAGTATCTGCTGTCACAGATCCATAATGATCAGCGCTTCATTTGGATTTGATTTTATGTAGGAGGATCAAAAAGTTGTTAAGAAACGCAAAACAGAGCTTGGGGGCACCCTTTCCATTGCAAGTTGGATACTCTTTACTGGGTTGTTTGCTGCGTAAGTGTGTGATAGTATGTCCTTTCTCTAACCTTGCTGACCCTTATTAAGCTAGATAGCATTTCAAAAGATATTGGTCTTTTTATCCTAGGTGGTTTGGTCATTTTGGAAGATATTGTTGATTGGGTTCTTAGTTTTTTCTCAGGTTGCTCTACCAAATTATCTGGAAGAGAACCATCGAGATTCATAATGTAAGGGCAACAAATGGACCTGATCTCGCTTCCTTCAACAATGACGTGGAAATTAATATTACTACTGTTTCTAGTATTAGCTGTTCGAATTTGCGGAGTACGTACACCTTAGTTATGGGGAGCCCTGGCTTGGTAGACTATAGAGTTGCTTCTCTGTCAAGCTTTGCAGATTTCTCTTGTCATAACACCAGTGAAGGGCCAACAGTAACACTCAGGTGCAGCAATTGTCAGCTGTCTCAAGACAATTATTACTTTTCATGGCAGTTTGTTGATCTACCAAATAATCCTGCAACTGCAGTTGGTTTCCAATTCAATCTTACCTCAAACGCACATGACAATGAAAAACATGTGAGCTCTGTAAGTGGTACTCTGAGAAATGGGAGCACGGTTGATGATGGGCCAGTTACCTTCAGAGGCAATGACACAAATTTGCTGAAATTTAATTTTTTCCCAAGGATATACCATAATATACACGATCTCAAGCTCATCCAACCACTATTTCATGAATTTCTTCCTGGATCAGTTTTTCGAGATGCTTCTCAACTCCAATCCTCCCTGGAAAGTGCTAATGGGATTATCAACATCACTTTATATGTCAACTTTCTGTCTGCGTACATCGTCGAGATTGACAATCAGAGTATTATGGGCCCTGGTAAGTAACTTGATTGCAGTGTAGACATGGAAACTTTACATTACTAAAAGCCAATGTAAGGTTCTTGCCATATGGTTAGATGAGGTGTACTTTTTTATTTATTGATACCCATATGCCATTATTTGGGTGCCAGCCTAAGGTGATTTGATAGACCTAGAGATACTCTGCATGGAAGATTGGTGCTTGCTTTTGTGACTGTGATTACTGAGCTCATTTGTGCTTCTATTGATCTTGGAGCTTTACATTTGGCCTTGTTGCGCATAGACAGCATAAAGTATGGCATCTACAAGAAAGATAGGTTGGTAGAGCGCAAAGGATGTGTTATTGGGTTTCCGGTTGGTTGCCTACGACTAGATAGGAACTGGTGGCTACTTGGCTATCTGCTACTATGTAAATCGTACTTCTTCTTTATCTTTGAGTCACTGTTCTTCTATGCTGTATGTCTAGTTTATGGTTCACAGCCATGTCATGAATCGAAAATCGCCTTTATATAGCTTGAAAATGATTAAGTCCTATTGTCCTCAATAAGGCCAATGCCAGATTCATCATTTGATGTGATTTGGTTAACGTCACTTGTTAGACTGCCTTGACCCTGTCTTAGGCTTACTTTTGTGCTGCTGAAAATGGACATGGATAAGTGACTTGAAACACCATTGCTCTAGCGAGCTGATAGCTTGTGCCCTTTTCTTTGTTTTTGTATAAGCCATATTTATTTGGGATCAGCAGAGACTAGCATAACCCGAGTCCCTAATGCTTGCCCAATAAAATAATTTCTCCATCCATTAGAAATTCATCTCCCTGTTACAGGTTTACAGTAGATATCTTTATCCTTTTCATCTTTTATGATGACACTTTCTTATTTTTGATTTCCTGAATGTGACGTTTTATTATCTTTTGTGCAGTAAGTTTCCTTGCGGACCTGGGTGGCCTTTATTGCATCAGTATTGGCATATTCTACTACTTCTTGGTGCAGGTGCTGTTCATGTCCTTTTTTCATGCATTCTTTCTGAAAGTTAGGGGTTGTGATGAATGAGTCATCAATTGTAAAAAACAAAATAAGATCTTGAACAAGGTCCTCATATTTAAATCAGACTCAAAGCTTCTTTGTAGTTAAACTTATTCATCTATCGCTTAGAATGGTGGTTGCTTCTGCAGTTGTCCTTTACCCTAAGGATTGCTTCAGCATTTATGCCTTATTCCCATTTCTAAAGTAGTAAATTGCCAATGAGATGTTAACATGCCCCTTCTCCTTTTTTTCTGTTTTTCTTGCAGTGTGAATACAGAGTCAAGAGACTGCGCAATGAAGATGCTGTCCTGCGGCAAATTAGACAGCGGCTGAAAGCTCAAGAACGCTGGGATAAAGTAATTCCTTTTATAGTTCTAAAGCAACTTCTCATATACAGGGAGTGATTAAAATTTTCCTTTTGATTTCATGCTTTTAAATATAATTAATAGATTTTCATGCTTCTTATTGAACAGTTGCGGAAATATGTAATGTACACCTGGGGTTGCAAAGCACTGGAAGAGAACTATACAAACAGCACTACTGAGCCACATTGTAGCAATTGCATGATGCATTCAGTTCGAAGGAGTGGCTCCCTTCATACCAGCAGATCGAGGAAGCAATCACATATAAAGGAGACTATTAATCTTAGCAAGAAACTTAGCTTACCCAGCAAAAAGGTACAACAATTGATTGTTGGATGCAGTTGACTCTTTAAACTAAATGTTGCTCATATCCTTTTTGTATGCAGAATGCTGCCCCAGAGTGTACCCAGTTGCAGGAGGTAAGCACTCATGTAGCAGGAGCAGGAAACCTGGATAGAATGTCGGAATCAAGATGTGACACTGTATGTATTTTGTTTCCTACAAGAGCAAGATATAGTTAATGTGAAGCCAATAACACTACACCGTATTGGAGCTAGTTTCTTGAATGATTCTTTTACAGCTACATGAAGCATGGTGCACAATATGCCATTTCATGGTTTCCTTTTCTATCATCTAGCTCTACTGAATGCTAGTGGTTAGATCCAAGGTTTTGTTTTTGTGTAGGTTACATGGGGCAGGGGATTCTTAGAAATCAGATTTAAGACCTCCAGGATCTTAGTAAGGATGGACCATCATTAGGCAAATCATGTCTCTCTCTCATGTTAAATGTCTTAGTAATCTGAAGAGGAGGCTTATGGTGACATTTGGATGGAGTTCTTACTTCGTCTGATCAGCTGTTGTATTTAGTTAGACGGATTTAGTAATAATCACCAATAAATAGCTCTAAAGTGCACTGTGACAAGTGTTGATAGCATTTCCAGTTACATACAAAAGATTACCCTCAAACAGAGGCGTTCATCATACAGGCCTAGGTGGCTGTGGCTATTAGCAATCTATGTTCTAGTGGTTCGAATTATGTGGAGTTTCAATCAAGCACTGTCTCAGTTGAAGTTCTAAAAACTTTCGAAAAAATAAAGCAAAACGTTCACTCAAGGTGATTTTGACAATCGACATTGAAGATGTAGTTATGTCTTCCATTCAGCAGAAGGGCAATATTATGTGGGCATGTATGCCAAACTGGATTAACGTTATATATAGTCAAAGTTGATAGAGGTTTGTTGATAGAGGTTTGGCAAGTCAGTATCTCCATATGCAGTGTCATCATCAGCAACATCGTAGAAGTTGCTGCAAATGCTCCCAAAAACAGTGTTAATTCTGGATTTGTGCTGATTATGAATGAGATGGTTCTTGGTTTTTGAGTGCTGAAACTTAATTCGGCTAAACATTCTTCTGCAAATGACTAAAATGCAATGGAGTTATGCAGTTGCATTTTCTTGCACTTTCATTGAGTTGGCGTTTTTATTGATTACCAGACACAGAAACACGAGCTCTGTTCCACGGCTGATAAGAAGCAGCAATCTATTGAATTACAGGAGAACAGTACGTCTTCAGCATCGGTTCTCTCTTGTACTGATGATCGAGTCATTCCACCTTTGCCGGCACTAGGTAACAGCTACAACTTCTGATTTCTTTTTACTATTTGATTTTGTTTCTCAACCGTTTAATCTCAAGAGACATTCATTTGATTGGTTGTGCTTGATCACTGATCCTGTGAAGATGTATAATTGTTTCTCCAATGTATGGACCATAAGTTCTGTTTTGCCTTGTCGATTTCTGTTCCCATCACTGCTCAACTCTGTGATACTTCTCTCGCAATGCTTTTTTCAAGTTTCCTTCTACTTACGTTGTCTTTTCTTTTTCAGAACTTAAGGCTGGTTCTGACATGGATATGACTGATGTCCAGAAGAATATTAAGCTTTTGTACGAGTACAATGCCATGTTAAGGGAAAAGTTAGTCGCCACCCATTCTATCCTCCGCGATATAGTGACAGAACCCTCTGCAATGTCAAGAGACAAAAGATGACAATGTGCATGTATTAAATCTGATTCAAAACATCCCCTTTGCTCATACTCCTGAAAAATGCGTAAGGCTGGATAAATGACATGTTGCAGGAGATGATGCTACATATTGAGCTTTACAGTCAAGCGGGCTCTATTTTGCACTATTCAAGTTTATCTCCTCTGGTGAGCCATCTGGCCATTTCAATGAGAATGCTGGGGGTTCTCTTCAATTCTGTCAGCAACCGTTGCCTGATCTGCAGTGAAATCTGATTTCTTTTTCGTATGACTGATGCAGCAAGCCGCTCTATTTTTGGCTTGAGTAGTCTGCAGGAGAGCGTTATCCTCAAATTCATTCTTGCCCTCTTGTTTTCAAATTCACGGGATCAAGCAGTTTATGTGAATTGTATCTACATTCTTTGAGGTATTAGATGCCAAATGTACAATATTTAGAAAGCCAATAGGGAGAATATTCAATTTACGTATCCAGTGGATCTTCAGATTTATTGGTACGTAATATTTTGCTGTTTTCTGCTAATTCACATGACTCTAATCTGCAACTTATCTTTTCCATAGATAATTACGTTTTGGCCACGGAATGCCTACACTAGAGGCTTTGACAAATAACACTTAGACTTAGGCTGACAAATGGAACAGAATGTCATCCTGTTTGATGTCTCTGTTAGGCATACTATGGAGGCTCCAAAAATTTGCATCCAGAAAACTCGTAGCATATATTATATATGGAGAAAAAAGATTCCATCTTATTTAGAATTAGGAGAAACGTTCTGATGCATTTTAGTAACCTTTAAATCTGGTCAGAGCAGGCCAACATTACTTAACAATTTTATTTGGCCAAAAGAAAAGGTCACAGAGAATTCTTTAAGTAAACAAGAATCTGTTCTTGATGCGACTCCACCAAGTATGTTTGATCAAGATGCCTGGTCTTTTGTATGATTATTCACTGAAAAATCAATCCCAATTTCAGAGAGATCGCAGCGCAACAGATCTGCACTCTTAAATTGTATACCAACAATGCCAACTTCTGATGCAGCCTCCACATTCCTCGGCCTGTGGAGTCCATACCATAGCAACAAGTGTAATAAGTAGGAATTGCTAATAAGTCAGATCTCCCTCTCTCTCTCTCTCTCTCTCTCTCTCTCTCTCTCTCTCTCTCTCTCTCTCGCATCCATGCAAACTTTCATGATGCTCTCCCAAGCACGCACTGAACACATTTTTGGAAATCCCACTCGCCATTTTCAGTACTGAACAGAACTCATACAAGATATGGACAAATAACTAGGGCAAGGAAAGCGAATAACCTGTCATCAATGAAGACACAACTAGGTGGATCAACTTTCAGGTGTCGCAGAGCATCCAAATAGAAATCAAGATCAGGCTTCCTTTTCCCTGAAAGAGAAAAGAATGATCTAACAAGTTTAGCATGGACTCCCCTGAAAAATAGTGACTTGAATCCCCACCATCAGCATCTTCTCAATGAAAAGTCCACACATACCAGTTATGCATGAACAAAATGTCCAGGCTAAATATCTCGATATTTTCAACTTCTCCTCAATCATTTTGTACCTGCAAAAATAAATGACAGAGATGAACCCTGTTATGAACTGACAAATGTATACATATGTCATCTTACCAGATTGGGTAGTTTGTGAAAGCATGGATCTCATAGCCGTTTTCTTTTAATTCCTGAAGAAGTTCCTCCATCCCTTCAAGATAGGAAAATCCCCTTCTCATGCATGTTTTAAGGCCTACAAAAAGAGTGAGTGGGATCAACAGGTTCTCAGTGATTGACAAGAGAGCATTCCGAACCAAATTAAAGCAAAGAAATTGACAGAAACTGGTTTTACCTATTGCAGTGATTTAGTTTAAAATTGATCATCAAGAGTGGCAGATGCAATGATTTACTTATTACAGTGAAATTTTCGTTGATATGAGCCTATGACAAATGACAGTAAACAAGCAGGAAAATGCAGGAAAGACAATTGCCACACATTGCTTTGTCTGTTGAATTGCTTGATGACTTTGCTTATCTTTGCAGTAAAATTGTTTTAAAGCACAGAAGGACAATATATGAGTGCTTTAAAATCTATAGGAATCTCATTACTGGTACTGAACATCTCCAGGAAAGAGCACCTAGATAATCCATTTTCTTCTTCTTTGTATCAGCTTTAAATCCAAATTTAAGACCAAAAACACAGAACAACTGATATTAAGAAAAAAACAAACAAAACAGTATAAGAGGGGGATTCTTTTCTACTCCACTGTAAAATTCTACATAGGACACTACTTTATAAACTCCCATACTTTGGCAGGCATCATTAGCATGCCCTGCACAATATCCAATGCCACAATAAAGATGCTAATGACTAATGAGGTTAGTCACCAACCTTCCAAATCGAAAGGCCTTCCATCTTTGAAGAATTTTCGGGCCAGTTCCATCTGCAAGGATAGTAGCAAACTTTAAGGGAGATGATGAAGAAGTAAAAGAGAAATTGTGAAACAGGTTATGGAAGCAACATTAAGAAAAAAAGGTAATTCAGGTTGTCCAAAAACACGAAACAAGTAATCGATAGCCTGCAGTAACTGTGGGAAGCTTCTGCAAAGCCCATTAAGCCTTATCACAATTGATCTCAATTCATAACTCAGTCACTCCAAAGAACCTCAATGACAAGCTAAACTTGCAGCCAAGAACAACTAAATTCAACAGCTGAAACTCAGCCACTCGAAATAAAGGGGAAACATAGAACTTCAAAGACCATTTTTGCAGAGTACCTCATCAATTAATCCCTTTTCAACTAATTCAACAGCTAACAGGTAATGGAAGCTACATTGAAGGAAAAAGGTAATTCAGCTTGTCTGAAAAGACGAAACAAAAAGGTAATTCAGCTTGCCTGCAGTAACTGTGGGAAGCTTCTGCAAAGCCCATTGAGCCTTATCCTAAATTGATCTCAATTCATAACTCTGTCACTCCAAAGAACCTCAACGACAAGCTAAGCTTGCAAACAGAAAAAACTAATTCCACCGCTGAAACTCAACCACTCGAAATGAAAAGGAAACCATAGAACTTCAAGGACCACTTTCGCGGAGTACCTCGTCAATTAATCCCTTTTCGAACTCAATCCACGCGGTTGGGTGCTTGCATGCTATTAACTCCTTCAAAGGCATTCTAACAAGAAAAAAGCTCAATCTGATTATCTGAGCCAGAAAAATCAAGATAAAACAGAGAATTGAAGTCGACCCGCAAAGCAAAACCATCAATTCTCCGCTTGTCGCTAAGAAAGATCACACTTTTCAATGCCAACATAGCTTCATCTCCGAGATGACATAGTTGTCTGGCAAAAAGAACAGTACCCAAAGAAGGCAGGGATGTCCTGGTAAAAAGGGTCGCGCACGATCGTGTCCATGATGTCGAAAAGCAAAATGGGTAGCCTTCGGTTTTCGCGGGACGAGCTCAGAGGAGCAAAAGAAGTCATTTTGCAGTCGTTGCTGAGGATGGAAGCCATTCTTGTGGATCTTGTACACAGAGGGAGAGGCAAAGGGATGGAAGACGATCTCAACGAACTAGCCATTGCCAAAGGACAAATCACTGGGGATACGTTTCTCTCTCTTATATGGTAATATGGGATTAAGCTGAAAAAATTCTAAATAATGACATAAGGTGGGGTCATTTTTTCAAAATATAATTAAGAATAGATATTATTTGAAATTACAGCTCAAAATATCTAAATCAATCTCGCCGGGCAATAAATATGTTTTGCAAAAAAATGCCCTCATTTCAATTACCAAATTGAGACCCTTATTTAAGCTTAATTTAAGCACTTCGGACTTTTATTTAAAATAATATTCGCTTTAAATTTTTTTTATTGAAAAATGATATCGCTTCATATCCTTCTTTGAATTTTTCCTTGAAATCTATTTTATCACTGATAGAATCATTTTGTAGTGTTGCCGATGGGAAATATGTTCAACTAGGCCAAGAACAAGGGTAGCTTCTTGTCATATGTCTAGTCTAGGACCAACAAGAGTGAATGGGTCGGACTTTCTTTCTCATATAAGGAGTATACTTTATCATCGATTGAATCTTTTTCGAGTGTTGTGGATGGGAAACATGTTCGATTAGGCCACCGATTACTAGTACAAATAACATAATAAAAAATATAACCAATGTTTATTAGAAAATGCAACCCCAAAGATTTGGGACCAAACGCAATTAGCGTAGAGATTGGAAATAACACCAACGGCAAAAGCACTGATGACATTGACACTGAGAGGCGAAATCTAGGAGAGATAATGGGGTTAGATAAAAATATTAATTAATTTAGATAAATATTATTTATTATATATAACTAATAACTTAAAATACATATTCTATTTTAATTTGAATTAGTAGTTAAAATAAAAATGACTATTCTAAATTCTAACGACTAGAATTTCTATTTTCTAGAATGTAGAATAAGATTCTAAAAAAAAAAAAAATCGAATAGAGTTCGTTTTTTTTGTATCACTTCACGTTTTTTCTATTTATTCTTTATTTCTTTTTTATTTCTCTATTCTATATATTTAATATATTTATCTATCTATTTTAGATATTTCGATATATTGAATTATTATTTATTTAATTTCCTTGTTTCTAAATAGAATAAAAAAATATAGTTGATTTTGAAATGGATTTTTTTCAATAGGAAATTCCTAATAAGAATAATACTGATTAGAATCAGGGATCGGGAATGGGGATAATTTTTGTCATTTGTCCAGTCTAGGACTAGTAAGAGCAAAAATCGGTCCGACGAGCTTTCTTTTTGTTATATGAAATTTGCTTGATCATTGATTGAATCATTTTGGAGTGCTGCGGATGGGGAAATAGGTTCAGCTACGCCAAGAAATAAGAACGGGGAAACCTTTTGTGGTCTATCCAATCCAGGCCCATCAAGAGGGAACCGGGTCGGACAGACTTTCTTTGTCTTAAATGGAATCTGTTCGGTCATCAATCCAACCATGCTGGAGTGTTGTGGATAGGGAATGCGTTCAACTATGGCAAGAAGGGGGATAGCTTTTATCACCCTGTCTACTCTAGCGAACTGGGTCAAACACGCTTTTTTCTGGAGGAGAAGCCCAAAGCTCCAAACCGCTCGAGGGATTGCAAGATTGAGCTTGAATCAAACCATCAAATTGGGTACGATCCTGATCAGCTTTGGACAAAATAATAACAATAACAATAATAATAATAATAAATTATATGATAAGTGGATTAAAAGTCCTAAAACTTATTGCGAAAGTGTAATTGAGTCTTAAAATTTTTAAATAGTATAATTAAATCATAAAACTTATAAAAATTGTTCAATTATGTTTGCCCTTCCTCTTGAACACGCGACAACCCCTAATTACTTGTGTTCAAATGAATATGACACCTCAGGATTAATTGCCAATCAATTCATTTTATCTTGCGATTAAGCACATGCGAAAACGACACTACTAACACCCAATCAACATTAAGTAGGGATAACAGAAAGACATATCTGTAAAAACAACACCATCACTTTTATTTATTGATTGAGATTAGCCTGGAGAAACATTTATATGCAAGTCCTATCTCGAGTGCTTTTCCATTGGCTTACACAA
Source organism: Corymbia maculata (assembly GCA_014182735.1). Lineage (NCBI taxonomy): Eukaryota > Viridiplantae > Streptophyta > Magnoliopsida > Myrtales > Myrtaceae > Corymbia > Corymbia maculata. Next base: position 11,801,982 of record CM024689.1, on the reverse strand, counting down.
AAAAAGGGGTCAGTAAAAAAGATCAGGCATCAGGTGCCTAATCGCTAGCTTCTAAGGGGTTAGACTCTTCATAAAGCGATCCTCTATAGTGCTATTTGGAGGGTTGAGGTCCATGGGATCCTAGACCTCCTTGCTAGGACTCTCATGAGGCAGCAGGCCCATCAAAACTCCTTATGGGGCCATATACCATATCCCTTTTCCTTGCAAATCACCCCTTGAACATGTGAGGCATGCAATGGTCTCCTCCCCCTTCATTGACCCAGACTATAGTGACTTGATGCTCAAATACACAATTGCGACCCGAAGAAAAGGGGTGTGGTGATGACGGTGTCCATGTTCATGGGGACACTAAAACGCACCGAGTACAAGTCATACTAAAGTCTTGAAAATATTTAACCACAACGGGTGAGATAAATTCAATAAATTAAAGTCTTAAGTCTTGATTAGGAAATTCGCTCACCTTAGGTGCAATCTAATCATGCAACCTATTATTGATGGCAGATCAATAGTAAAGCATTTCTCAATTTGCCTTATCGATTAACATATAGGTTCTCAACCATAATATTAACTAACAGCCATCAAATGCAACCACAAGCATTCTTACTTTGTCTTGGCACACACACTTTGCATGATATAATATAACTCATGCTAGAAACTATACAATCAAGTAGATCACATAATCAAAACACATCAAACTTTCCTATGCATGATGCATTCACATGTGTTTCAATAATTACAACTTCTCGAGTCACAGCACAACCTAATGGTTGGTAGTCTACTAGTATAACTAGGCATCATCCTACCCTATTGGGCACTCTCACCTAGATGACATTCCATAAAGGAACATTGGTTCAACCTCTATTGCAACACGGCTATTGGCCACTTGCCAAGCAATCAATAAAAATCGGGTGACCTTAAAGGCCATGGCACAAGTCAAAGGTTGGCAATCTTTTGGCAACATCGGGCTTTTCTTTATGTGATCACACAACACAACCATCAATAAATACCATTTTTTTTATTTTCACATAGCTAATGCAACAATGGTACATGCTCACGCAACATGCAATTGCAAATATCACACATACAATTCCATGCAATGATAATCGATGGTCCATTAAACTTGCTTAACTCATCAGCTTCTAACCACAACCAACGAACACAAATTCAAGTCATTCAAATAATCAACCTCAACCAACTAACATCTTGATAACCAAGCAATCAATCCTCATAGGAAACAAGCAACAAACAATTATTTTCAGGATAATCAATTAATACTAATAAATCACTCGTAAGAAATTACTTCGATAAACAATCACGTGCCTTACCAAACTAATTATAATTAATTATTCCCATAAATAATTTATTACCACCAAATAATTGTAGTCCTTAAATATTTCCAAAATACTAATTAATACTAAATAAAGTACTTTAGTAAAGTATCTCAATAAATAATTAACTCCCACAAAATAGTCATAAAAATTTACCATATTCATAGATAATTACTTGACATAAAATAAGTCGTTTAACTAAATACTTCCTTAAATAATTAAAGGCCACATAATATTATCATATATATAACTATCAATCACTAATTAATAAGCAACAAATATATAAGTATAATTATTGCTCTAAGTAATTATATATCAAAAATAATTAATAATTATAAATTAATTAATATTAAACAATTAATTAATTAATTTTCACAAAATAATTTAATTAAAATTAATTATTCTCATAAATAATTAATTATAATTTACTAATACTAATTCAACTTAATTAACCATAAACAAGATTGGTCATAATAAATAAATACTGATTAATCATAACCCAATTAAATTAGCAATAAGTATAATTAAGCTACCATTAGCTTATCTTAATCAAGCTTAGGGCACATAAACCATATTTAGGCATAAGAAACTCTCATTAGTCACTAATCAATCTTAATACTAATTAAAATACCTCTAATGCAAGATTATCCCCTAATTAAGGTATTAGGAAATTAACTCACTTGTAAATGAATTTGATGACACTAGGGACGATGGTGGTGGTAATAAGGGCTACGCGTGGCTGGCTAGGTGATGACACGGGACGATAGATAGTGGCCAAATTCTAGCAAAATAGTGCTTGATAGGGCTATTTCTCATTGAAACAAAAGGAAACAATGGCTAGTAGTGGCTGGGTGGCGGCGAAGTTGGGTGATGACCGTAGGCAATGGTTGAGCTTCAAACGACAACAAAGTCTGGTGAGTAGCAATAGCGGTGGCGCACAATGGAAATAGTGGTAAGGGGCGGAAAATGAAGAAAGTAAGGGGAAAGAGAGAAAAATGAGAGAGTGAGCTAAGGGGTAGTCAACCAGTACAAGGGGAAGAGAGAGAGAACTTGATGGATAAGTTGAAAATTGAATTTGTTCTCTAAGTTTCAATAGGGACTAAGTCTTCAAGAATACCTAAGGACCACATAAATAAAGGTTTATAGAAACCAAGGGCAAAATGGAAATTTCACCTTTCCCATGAGCCCTTTGATGGGCCAACCATGGTGGTCGCAAGGCCCAATGGGCCTTTAGTTGGGCCTACTTATCAAAGCTCCAATTTTTTGGCCCATTATCCCTTTTTCCAATTTTTCCAGCCTTACTGAAAAGCTTGAGGACTTATGAGATGATGTCTATTTTGAAAATTACCCCGATTAGACAAATAAGGGGTGTAAGCACTTACCGGGCATTGCTATATGAAGTTGATTTGACTTGGTAAGGTCTGTATGGCGTTCATGCGCAAAACCCCTTTCTTTCTTTCCTTTTCTCTCGTTTCTTTCCCCTTTATTTCTACGCGCACAAGAGCTCTCACCCTCTTAGTTTTATTCTGCCAAGCGTCCCTTCTCATCTCTTTTCTTTCAATCCTTCCTTGTATATTCCTTTTTTTTTGTCTTTCACTTTTGACCGAGTCAAAGTCTAGATAGTACATTACACATTAGAAGTTCATGGATCACATTAAACAAATTAAAAATTTAAGAATGATATTGCATATTGAGTCAAAATTTATAGACTATTTGTATTATTATCCCAATACCTTTATCAAGTCAATAGAGAGTTCTTAGCCTGCATTTGTGTATATGTAAGCATCGGTCTAGCCATTCGCACACATATACCAATCTTCATGAATCCATTTTTTGGTTATTTCATTCTAGGTAGAAGCCTTAGAAGTATCTTCCTTCGTTGCGAGCAGGAAGGATGACTCACCTATCTCTTGGCGCCATTAGAAAAGCCAAATACACGTTTACACATGAAAAAGGGGTAGCCTCCCTAAACCACAACCTAAAGCCTTTCAGTAGCGTCCTTAAAATCTAAGCCTTTGAAGCGCCAATAGTTGTAGTTGTGGGTAGGGCTTTCGTTCTCATCGCTTTGGGGTTCAGCCTCACTTCAACTGCCCAAGCAAGGACGGAGCTGGCGATTGATGATTTGTTAGGAAATAAACCAGACTTGCCATGGAATAAATGTCGTTAGTTAGTGTCAGGTCCTGTCTCTGTCCTGTCCTGTCCTGAGTCCCTTTCATCATCCAGAGTAGTCGAATCGATAGGGAGAGTGAGTCCCAAGAAAAACAGAGCACCTCGAAGAAAAACAGAGCGATGGAAGGTGGGAAGCCCAACAAGAATACTAATGTTTCAAGTGAGGATGCTAATCAATTCCCAAAGGATCTAAGGGTTCTTTTAGTTGACAACAATGTCACCTGTCTCCACCTTCTGGAGAAGATGCTTCGAGATGGTTCGTACCAAGGTAACTTCACCACACCATTTCGCGTTTTCTCTTTTCTTACTTCAACTTCACGTCTGCAATAATGCCTGTTGTTATGTTTTTTTCTGAGCCAATAGCTGCAGCATACCGGAGGTATGTTTAATTAATCTTTGAGACTGAACTGCAGAAGAGAGAATTCTCACTTTTGTACTCAGAAGTAGTCGAGGAAATTCGCTTCATGCTTCCTTGATCACGGGTTGATGTTCAAGTCGCCAGGTTTAATTCTGGGATGTATCTTGTGAACAAAGATAGTCAAGAATCTGCATATATATGATACACATGACGTACTTTTTATAGTGACCAAGTGCCAGCAAGGAGAGGAGGCCTTGTCGTTGATTCAAGAGTAAAGGGGTGAGTTCCATATCGTCTTGACAGATGCTTACAGGCGTCGGATGGATGGACTTCAGCTACCAGCCGAGTTCACTAACCTGGAGATAAATTTGCCTGTAGTAAGTTTTTATATGTCAATTAATTCAAGCCAAGCTCATAAATTTATGGAACGTAATGTGACAAATATATTCACCATTTTTGTTTAAATTTGCCAGTGTTTTCAAGTGATGATGAGGACATCATCATGGAAGGAGTGAAAAGCTGGGTTTGCAATTTTTTAGTGAAGCCGATTCGAACCAATACTCTCAAGATTCTATGGCGACATGTTCTTTGGAGCAACCCATTTTTGAGGAACAATTCTACTAAAGAATTGGAGATGCCGTACGCTCTGACCACATCGTCAACTAACAATACCCATTCTCAGGCAGAGAATGAGGAAGAGAATTCTAAAAGCTTGAAAGGAGCAGCAGATGAAGCTAATCAAGGCTAGACTAAAAGCGGGGAAAAGAAACCCATTTGGACACGAGTTCAACTAGATATCTTAGTCGTCAATAGTCTTGGAAACAATGGTATGTGATGTGTTCATGAACCTGTTTCGTGATGATTTTTCCGTAGCTTGACTTATAAGGCTTCTCCTTTTTTGAGTAAGATAATGGTTGACCTGACTGATGCGTTTCCATATGACCCGCTGTAGACGCCCAACCTAAGAAGATATTGGAAATCATTGAGCAAATGACAGATGTTCCTCATCTCACTCGGTGAAATGTCTCTCGCCACGTTTAGGTAAGAGTCCCTAATTCAACTTCATTCCGAAAGATCAAGAGCAAACAATTGGGAAAAACATATCAGTGCTTTAACAATTGTATTTATCCCATGAACTACTGTGAGAAATGCTTATTAAATTGAACTTGTTAATTGCACAGAAATATGGCACGAACTCCAAGAAGATGGGAGGAGCCCCTGAGCATCCAAGTGCACATTCTTCTATCTTTAAAAGGCCCTGGCTTCGCCAATCTGACTCATTCCACTCCCCCACCGTCGTCATTAATAGGATGCGGCGATACCCAAAATAGTGCTGCTTCGGCTACAATATCCATCACCAGCTATGAGTATTGCCCCTCGACAGTAGTGCACAAGTTGTAGCATGACCATGCCTAATCTTGCTGAGTTCCCAAATAATGACGCGCTCCCATGGTACCAAATGGATTCGGGGCTCCAATCACAGCCACTTGCGTTGTTACAGCAACAGAATCCACTTCTCTAGAACTACGGTCGCCAGCAGCAAGTGAATGAATCAGCTCAATGCCTGTCCTATGCTCCTGCGCCATCCGGTGGGTTCACTCACCAATGAATAATAGCACACACCCGGCTCTGCCTAATCAAAGCGACAACTCGCTCACCATGCAGATGTTCCAAACACCTTCATATATGCAAATCCTGAGTGGAGCTGCAGCTGCAAGACACTACCTTTCCGCCACTACTAACCCCGATCCACTGCATAGCCAGATTTCAACTCATGACATTCAAAGCCTTAATTCAAGTACTCCCCATCCTGCTTCTGAGCAGGGTCTACCTGGAGCCCTCAGCACCATCAGAGCTAAAGCGAATGAATCCTACGGCACCAATATTATCACGGTTAAAGGAAAGTTCTGTTACTGGAACAACCATAACACCGTTGCTGAGGACTGCCAAGTACATGGTAATACATGGTAACGAGGCTATGCAACTATGCTTGATCCAGTTTGTTAATTTGGTGGCTGGAGATCTTCTGTAGATTGAGTTGGTCAATTTAATTTTGATATAGCTATTGACAATGATGAGACTACATTTTCGTCTTTAATGAAAATATCTTTTGAGGATCTTGGGTTTGGGGAACACGTCCCTTTTATCGACGGCTACATCCAGGACAACCACGCTACGTAGGAGAAGACTAAAGAGTAATCTTCCTGCGGCGGCATAGTTCTGTTAATAATTGCATAGATTAACTTAACTCTAGCTATTCTGTTTGGTTTTGAAGCGATAGCTAAATGTAAATATTTCATTAAAACCATTGGCATTTTAGTCTCTCTCGACAGTGCATGTATGCGCACAGTGCCTCCACAGTGTGGTTGTGCTTGTCTTTGCGCCCGCACGTCTAAATGCATGTGCGTCTAGGAGGTTGGTGTTGCCTTAAAATACTGAACCTTTTGAATCTTGCAACAAAGCCACCTACACCAACTTACAGGATCGTTGAATCTCGCATCAATTTGCTTTTTATCAAACAAAGAATCCTGTGCTTACTCTTGCATTTAGCAGAAGAATTCCCATCCTTAGAATTCCCATCCTTATGATTGAAAGTGCTCAAAAACTGACCGTGTTAGTGTGGCCTGTTCATATTTAAGTTAACTGAACTAGCCCGGACATTATCTATCTAAATCAATTAACAAACCATGCTACGATTAGCCATCATTCCTCATGAACATTTCGGAATAAGACAATGCTGCATAGTATTGGAATCCTCAATTAGACAATTTTGACTGAGAGCAAACTCTAAATGAGGAGAAAATGCACATAAAGTCCACCAGCAAAACTAAAAGCAATCAATTTCCTATACCAGTTCAAATTCAGCAGCCCAAGTAAAAGCCATCAAATGCTTACTTTGCATTGATCGAATTCTAAGTTTCTGCATCCAAACCACTAGTACTCAATTTTTGAGAGTGAGGTGCTGAAAGCATACATTCTGTTGAACAGTAAAATTTTGAGCAAAGAGTTCTAAGGAGAAAACTCAGACCGATTTGATACTAAAGCAGCAAGAATATACACTCTGAGGTTCATTCTCTCAGACTGGATTAAAGCTTGGTTTCAAGAATGTATCTTCTAGCGCGTGCTGAGCAAAATAGAGAGACAATACTGAAGTAGAAAGTGATGGCTGCACTTAGCAAGAAGACTGACAGGGAAATTGGTCCTTCAACCATCTCTTCCTGAAATGTCTTATCAGGCACGACTGGCATGCCTTCCTGGCTGCAAACTCCAGTTGAAGACTCCACACACAAGTTTGGATTTCCAGCAAATGCTCCTGGAAATCTCCAGTATCCCTGTTTCTTAGATATATATCCAGAGAAGCAGTTATACGATAAGTCCAACGCAATTAGATCTTCAAGTCCAGAGATATTTTCTGGTATCTGACCTGATAGAGAATTATGCGACAGATCCAAGGCTTTTAGACTGTGCATTTTCTCTAAATCTGGAAGACGACCAGTCAGAATATTGTATGACAAGTTCAAGTACTCCAAGCCTTCCAGCCCAAATAGTCCAGAAGGAATCTCCCCATGGAGCACATTACCGGATAGATCAATCCCAACAGCTGCAATGATATCATAGTTGAGCCTCACTTCATTGGTACCGGTAACAACCACGTGAACTTTGGTCCCAACAGTTGCCATGGAAACCAATGAGATATTATTACCTGGCTGTCTAGCAAAATCTCTGTTGTTGTAATACAAACTAAGGTTGAAGTTACCGTCTGGTATGAAGCCTGAGAAATTATTTCCTGAGAAATCCATCATCCGAATTGCTTGGAATGTGAATACCCAGCTCGGGAGATTTCCACTAAACTTATTTCGAGCCAAGGACAGATACTTGAGGTTTGACCATTTGGTTATTGCATCGTTCAATGTCCCAGAGAGGTTATTGGAGCTTAAATCCACTATCTCTAGAGATTTCCAACCGGCCAAAGTTTGTGGGATTTCACCGGAGATTTTGTTGTTGCTGATATCCAGAATCTTTAAACCACTCAAAGCATCAAGCTCTGGTTGAATTACACCCGTAAGATTGTTGTTATTGAGTATCAGGGCAAGAAGCTGAAAACAACCAACAATGTTCAATGGAATGGAACCTGACAACACATTGTTTGAGAGATCAATCACTTGGAGGTAGGTCAAATTTCCAATCCTTGAGGGTATCTCACCAGTGAGAAGATTGTGTGAAAGAAACAATGCCTGCAAGCTCTTTAACTCTGTAAGCTTTGACGGGATTTCACCAGATAACTGATTATGCGACAGGTCAAGGAGTATGAGCCCTTTCTCAGTCACCTCTGCAATCTTACTCGGAAGAGGACCAACCAAATTATTGAAGCTAAGGTCCAATACGAGAATCTTCTCCGAGAACACAAGTCTAGGAGAGATCTTGTAGCTCAATTGGTTATGTGACAAGTTTAGATGCGTCAAGGCCTCGAGTGAAGCGATACATGTAGGAATTCCTCCCACTATATAATTATCTGCTAAATTCAGAACACTGAGAGATCCAGAACAGGCAGCAAAACACGGCAGAGTACCCGATAAAGAATTCGACCTGAGATTGAGAATCTCCAAAGATTGCTGAAAATCCCTGAGGTTACCACCAAGATTATTGTTCTCGAAGTTCAGGTATGTTAAGGACTTCACGGACAACAAACTCTCGGGAATTTCCCCATGGAAAGAGTCGAAACTGCAATCAAGCCTTTCCAACTTGTCGGAGAAATTACCGATCCACGGCGGCACGAGGCCCCCCAAATCTTGGTTCCAAGACAAAATGAGCTCCCTCAAATTACCAAGCCTACTCATTGCGTCAGGCAGAACTCCACCAAACCTATTGTGACTGAGATCAAGGGTCTTGAGACTATAGAGGGAGCCGAAGCACGGCGGAATCGCTCCCGTGAAACTATTCTGTGCCAAGACTAAGGACTCGAGAGAAGACAGATTGCACAAGCTGGGGTGAACGTCCCCGGACAAGTTCATACTGGTCAGGTTCACCGAAATTACCTTCCCACCGTCGCTGGAGCAGGTGACGCCCGTCCAGTTCGTGCAGTTGGACCCCGACCAAGCGGACAAGCTCTGGCTCAGGCCCTGCGCGCGAGACCCGAACAGCAAAAGCGCGGCCTTGTCCTGTGGGTCGATGTCGAAAGACTCGCCAGGGTTCAAGCTCATCAGCAGCAAGAGTACCCAGAACACGAGCAGAGGCAGCATCGCCGTCCCATATAGTTTCGTGGGTCGAGACGAATTCGTCTCCATTGCGAGGCACGAGCCTAAAGATAGAAGCTTTTTGAGAAGGAAACGGCTGCGGAGACGTGCTGAGGCGAGGGTGGACGAGGTTTTTACTCACGAAAATGGAGGCTTGATGGGTAAGTTGCAAAGCTCGGTGGGAAGAACAGACATTCCCTTTTCTCGTTTAGTGTCGGGTGCTTTTACCTTTGAGCACTAGAAAAACACCATTGAAAGCATAAAGCTTCTCTCTTTATTCCCCTCTCTCTCTCTCCCTCTCTTCCCCCGGTTGCTGTTGGTAAAGCTCGACTGTTGTTGTCTGCAATTCTTCTCAGACAGGGACATCAATTCCGCAGTTTCTCCATTGGGCGAGTGGTCGGGACGCTCCCGTGAACCGGACCCGGTTCAACTCCCCCTTTTTTTTTGTTTGGGGTGGGGGACTTCAACCCCTTTAATAAGCCGATATTCTACCTTTCACTTGTGAGTTATGCATGCAAAAATCATATCGACATATTAGACTAATAAAAGAAACAAATCTATTTCTTTGATTAAATTCGATAAAAATATTATATTTACTCTTTTTAAATGTGGGATATGTCCAGTATTGTTGATTAAAGGTAAGCAAAAATTTCATGTTCAAAAACGTATGAAATTTGAAATAGAGGTGACATGCAATCTTTTGATGCCAAATTTACATCTTATGATATGAAATTAAAGATAAATAGGTTAGTTCATTAAGAATATATATACATCATCAAAAGAAAGGAATACATTAGATTTTTTTTTTTTAAATAACTAATTCTATCAAATAGCCATTGGAATGTTGATTCAATAAAAAGCAATCATCTTTCATTTTTAGAAATGGAAAAACCAATTATTTAATTTAACCAAAGGCATTTAAGTTGGCCAAAAATAGGGATCCAAAAATTAACACTAACATTTCCTTTTCGTTAAAATAAAATCACATTATCTCATATGCATATTTTTTGATAAATATACAATTTAGTGCCTTTCGAATGTTGATTAATAAAAATAAATTATTTTTCATTTTAAGAAATGGAAGACCATTATTTTATTGTAACCAAAGACATTTTAAGTTGGCCAAAAATGGGGATCCAAAATTTCCTTTTCGTTAAAATAAAATCACTTATCTCATATTATTTTTTGATAAATATACAATTTAGTGCCTTTCGTGTTTTAAAAAAAGAAATATTTTTCATTTTAAGAAATGGAAGACATTTTTTATTGTAACTTTTAGAAAAATGTAAAAATATTTTTCTTTCGAAAAATATCAATTTCTTATTATATTTTCTAACAAATTTACAATTTTGCTCCTCATCATACTCAAACAATCACCCTCTTCTAATGTAGAACAATGAGCAAATGCTCATATGGAAACATTGGAAAATCATAAGAGCATGTGGTCCCACAAATCAAAGAGGATTGTAGAATCTTGAAGATACAAATGGGATATGATGTTTGATCTTAAATTCCCATGTTTTCTTTTATTTTCGAGATGTCAAAGATTTTGCATGCATTTTACAAATTTTCTAGTTGCATTTTGAAAATTTTTTCCCTTTATCAATATATTTTCCTTGATTTTAGTTATTTGATTATTTCTTAAATGACAACCTTCTTTAAATATCCGCCTAAGATATTGTAATCTACACTTTATTATTTAGAATAAACACTATCTTTTGGAATCATTTTCAAAACATATTTTTCTTTGCATCATTTGGTATTATAACTGTCTCTCCTATGATGATGGCTAATAACTCGCTAATAACGCAAATAACAATCTCCTCGTAACTTAAGGCCATGAAAATGAGCCCATTACTTAGGCTGAGTTCAACCAATTTGCGAAGCAAACCAAACGAAGGTTTTAAGAATTACTTGTTGCCATTCATCATTTCTCTATCAACCCTTACCTAGTTATCTTTTGGCTAAATGTGCTCAGGTCGCTCAAGTCCTAGCAATAGCTATAGTATAAAATATAAGCCTTTTCACTAAGTCAAAAAAAGAGAGTTGAAAAGTCAAAAAAAAAAAAGGAGAAAAAGTGGGCTGAAGCCCACTTATAAGAAGAAGTGGCGTAGAGAGATTGTCACACCCCAAATCACAAGAACCAGGGCATGACACGGCCATCCTTTTAGTAAAGGACGAAGCCTCAACAAACCAACATATAACCTTATATAAACATATATACATCCACTTATATATATATGACAAAAGGCATATGATTACAATATCAGAGTTGTCTAAAACCACCAAAAAATGATGTACACATCATAAACAACTAGCTCATAAATTCATTAACCAAGCTAGCTCATACCAAAAATTTCCCACAATCAAAAAGTCCTCCCCGATACGAACACTCACGTTCTATTGGCAGCTCGCTGAGAAACCTGAAAAATATAAAGAGAAGAGGAGTGAGCTATCATAGCTTAGTGAGTAACACATTTCTTCTAAGCGGATTGGGAAATTACTATGTGCATTTACAACACCAATATAATCCACTTTGAACATAATATATAATATTTTAAGAATCAACAAAATAAATACCAATGGTCAAGTCCATTGGTCAATCTCATAAACACATGCCAATGGTTTATCCCATTGGCTAAACTCATTAAAACACAGGTTAATGGTCCATTCCATCGACTAAACTCAAATCAAATGTCAATGGTCTACTCTATTGATCAAGCTCAGGCTCAAATGTCCAATCATGGTCACGTTTAACGCCTGTGACAAGGCGACCAGGATTCCCCCTTAGTTAAGTCTCCACCTACTATAAGCCAGTGGCTCGGCCCACAAGGATATCCTAAACTAGTATGCGCATACCTACACACCCCTCAAGGTTCATAGAGACATTGAGCATCAACCCCAATCACAAATCCCCAATAATTCACAAATAAAATCAGAATAATCTTACCAATCAAGCATTTAATAAATATTGAAATGCTTTACACAAATTACTAACTTCCCAAGATTCTTTGATAAATGTTTTGCAAACCACTTTCAAGCAAATATCCCAACTAAAATCAAATGATAGTTTTCTCACTCAAACAACAAATTACAGTAAAAGCCCGATCCTATTTTTATGCAACAAAGAATGCTATTTTTCAACTAATAGCATATATTACTCATAATATCTTCCAAACATGAGTTTAAAATACAAAGAAGAAATAGTGTCACTCACTTGAGAAGAGCCAAAAACCAACTATGCTCTTATTTGAACCGACGTACTTGAATTCCTAACAGTTAATTCAAAAATAATATCAAAAACCGAGTAAATGGAAACCCTAAATAATTACTTGGCTATCATACGCCTATTTATCAATAACACGATACCTACGTGCCAATGGAAAGCTTGCCTTAAACGAAAATTTATTATTATCCGCAAGACACGGACAGGCACTCAACTTTGTCACCCCATAACTTCCTCCACAAAAATTGGTTTCAAGCCAACTTATAGTCATTAGAAAGCCATTTTGATGTACTACAATAATCCCATAACAGCAGTCTCAAAACCTCGCGAAAGCAGCAGAAAATCAGTCCCAAGCTACTGTTCACAATAGTGACAGAACGCACACTGAACTTCAAAAATTTGTTCTGGATAAACCGCAAGCTCAAATTCAATTCTACAAAATGATATAACTTTACAATATCCTAAATTATCATTCCCATAAAAATTGTTAGCTTAATGACTCAAAAATCAGACTTCATTGCATAAACCTCCATAAACTCCGAATTTCAAGCCCTAATTACTATTAATCATTTCCAATGATGATTAGATACCTTAATCACTTACTGGCGCTGTAGAAAGAAGTTAAGATGAGTGGCGGAGGCATTCAACTTTGTCGCCCCATAACTTTCTTCACAAAAATTGGTTTCAAGCCAACTTATAGTCATTAGAAAGCCCTTTTGATGTACTACAATAGCCTCAGAACAGCAGCCTCAAAACCTCATCGAAAGTAACAGAAAATCAGTCCCAAGCTACTGTTCACAATAGTGACAAAACACGCATTGAACTTCAAAAATCCATTCTGGACAAACCGCAAGCTCAAATTCAATTCTGCAAATAACATTCTAAATTATCATTCTCATAAAAAAATTTAGCTTAATGACTCAAAAATCGGACTTCGCCACACAAACCTCCATAAACTTCGAATTTCAAGCCCTAATTGCTATTAATAATTTCCAATGATGATTAGATACCTTAATCACTTATTGGTGTCACGACCTAAAATTTCTGAAAATAATAATAGGTTTAGGGGTATTGTTAATTCCGGGCCAACGTCCTTAATTAACTCGGGCTCTCCCAAGCCCATACCCCGCGCGACGTTGGGATATTCACAAAATTTTTCAAATAGGGAGTCGCCACTAGTCTATTGAGGTCGACTAGGAACCAAGCGAGACATGGGAGTGTCTCACTATTTACGCAACCAGAGAGTCTAGGGTCGGGGACTTAATTACGTTAGTCACGCGACTAACGCCCTTTTGGTACGTAACTTAATCGTGTGTTAATGAGATCTCGGTAATGCATTCGATAAAACTAAGGTCTGTCCTAACCATTCTAAGATAAGTAAATAGTATTCAAAATATCATGACAAAACAATGCGCAAGAGAAGAGCCCTATTATAGAGCCCTAAAGGCTTATTCAATTTTGGTATTTTTTTTCTTTTTAAGGGTTTTCTAATTTTTTTGCAATTTTTCTGATTTTCTAAATTTTTATGAAATTTTTATATTTTTATATTTTCGAATTTTCTGAAATTAAAGAAAACAAAATTTCAAGATTTTTTTTTGATAGTTCTGAATTTTCTGATAATTTAAGAAAAACATTTATTACTGTTTTTTGGAATCTTCTAATCCTTTTTTTAATTTTTTTGGAATTTTTGAATATTCGGAAAAAAAGAAAAAGAAAATTAAAATACACTTTTAAAACCTTTCTGAAATGAAAACAATGCATTTTTTTATTTTTGAGGATTTTCGAAATTATTTTTTTAAGATTTTTTTCATTTCTGAATTTTTTTGAATTTTTAAATTTTGAAATTTTTTAATTTTTATTGAAAAAAGTGATTCGGACCTGGTCGGGTGACCCGACCCTACTAAACCGACCCGGACCCTATTGGTCCAGGTTGGGCTAAAGAAGCCGGGCTGGCCGAGCGGCCCGGTAAAATTTTTTTACAATGGCCTATTAATTAACAAAAACAGAAATCAAAACAGCCCATTTCTATTTCTATTTTCTAGCCCAGCTAAAAAAACCCGGCCCGTGACAAATTTGACCCAACCGAAGCGGGCCCGCGGCGAAGCCCATCTCCTTGGCCCTTATTCTATTTTTTTGACCTTTTTTGTTCTTTCCCCCTTTTTTTTTTTTTTTGTTTTTCTTTAATCTTTTTTATTTATTTTTTATTTTTTTATTGTCTGGTCTTCTTCCTGCTGGGCTCCTTCTTCTTCACGTGCACTTGCACGCTTTCCCCCATACACGCCTGACCGAAGCACGCCTGGAGTTCCGCTCCCGAACCGACGACGCTGGCGACCGACGAGTCTTCGTCGGCCCTTGGGAAGTCAACATGCTATCACCTGGCGTCGGTCGTTCCGTCCCACCGACACCGAGTGCCACCGGCCACCGGTTGGCCAGCATTCCGAGGGTCGCCAGATTGACTCCGGCGAGGTACGCGCACCTCGACCCACCCCAAACGGCAAGGGATAACCTACCGAAAACGCCGGAAATGGTGCGTGACAACGATATAACCCCTAGCGACGCGGAAAATCTAAAGGCCGAGCTCCGGTCAAGGGCTAGGGTCGGTTTTCTCGGTGGGGCATTTCGTCGAACGGTTGGGGTGCGCTACCGAATTTCAAGGTTCCCAGCTCAACTGAGCGACGGACGTACTTTGTGGGGGCCTCGAACACGATGTACAAAGAATATAGGAACGAAATGTAAGGGTGACGAGGGCCGGAGCTTGCGCGAGCCGGACGGCCGCGAGCTCCGGCCCGGTGCGCCTAAAACGGTGCAAGGACGGAGCCAAACTTACTTGGTCAGCTCGAGGACGTCGCCGGGAAGATCGTCAAACGGGTCAGTGCGCCGCTAAGGCTCCCTCTCTTTGTCGTTCGGAACTCTCCTCTCGAGCTCGCTCTCCTTCTCGAAACCTTTCTCTCAGGTCCAGGAGCTTTGGCGAAGTGGAAGAAGGCGCGTCGGTGGCTCGTCGGTTGCGTTTGAGACGCGGTGGCCGCAGGAACTTCTCTCTCTCTCCGGCCTCGCTCCCAACTCGAGTTCGAGCTTCCCCCTCTCAGTCTCTCGGAGTCCTCCCTCTCGGGTCCTCTTCTCTCGCTCCCTTTTTCTTTCTGGCTCTCGGTCTCTCCGAGTTCTCTTCTCTAGATTTCACTCCCGGTCTCTCTCGCTCTCAGATCTGGTTTTTTTTCCAGAACAGCACTTGGCTTTCTCTTGCTCCCTTTCTCTCTCCGTCTCTCCGTCCCTTTCCCCCTGGTCCTCTCTCTCTCTCTCAGATTTTGTTTTTGCCGCCCTCCTTTGCCGTCTGACCTTCTCTCTCTTCTGCCCATGCTGCCACTTGCTTCTGCTGACTTGCTGCTGCTGCCTCCTGCCGACCTGCTGCTGCCGCTTTTTTTATTTCCCTTCTGCAGGTTGCCATGCTGCAACTTGCTTCAATCTTCTGCTCCTGCCAGCCTGCTGTTCCCACACGCGAGAGAAGGAAGGGAGAAGAAGACAAATGGCCGGGCTGGGCCGGGGAAGGAAAAAAAGAAAAAGTGGGCCGAGCCCACGCGGGGAAGGGAAAGAAGAAGAGAAGGGGCCGGGCAGGCCCAGCCCTGGCCTGGACCCATTTTTTTCTAAATTTTGTCTAATTAATTTTTTTTAGAAATTAATATGTATTTATATAAGCAAAGTAAATTGGCATTTAAGACAAGATAAACAAAATTTCGGGTGTCAAAGTTAAGATGAAGATGAATGGCGGAGGCATTTGAGGCAAGCACGTGGGGGTTTCGCCTCCCTTTTTCCTCTTTCCCTTCTCTTTCTCTCCTCTCCCGTTTTTGCTTCTGTTCTGTTTTATTTCTGTTTTCAGTAGCTCCTTGCAGCAAGAAGAAGCAAAAAAATAAAGGTGGGCTGGGCTGGTTTGTGGCTCATATATTATAGAGATAGTAGAGATAGAGAGTCAACTTTGGCAAAAGAAAGAGAAAGGTGAGAGAGGAGAGAGAGAGAGTGAAAAAGAAGAAGGGGAAAAGAGAATAGAAACTCGCATGTGCTTCTCACGGACATCTCAATAGCCCGTTTTAACATCGTTCTACAACGCCGATAAGTGATCGAGACCCCTAATTGTCTTTCAAAAGAAATCATCGCAATTAGGGCTTGAAATTCATAATTATTGAAAATTTGCACGGCAAAGTTCAATTTTTGAGTCCTTGAGTGGTGAATTTTTACAAGAATGATAATTTAGGATGTTGTGAAGTTATAACATTTTACGGATCTCAATTTGAACTTTACAGTTTGTTTGGAATGAAATTTTCAAGTTCGACATACATTCGGTCCTATTCCAAACAGTAACTTTAGAGCTGAATTTTCGCCATTTTTGGAGAGATTTTGGGGTGACTGAGTTAAGGTTATAGTAGTATATTAAAATGGCTTTCTAAGAACTATAAATTAACTTGAAATGGAATTTTGTGGAGAAAGTTATGGTGTAATAAAGTTCAGCGCACGAGCTGTGCCTAGCAGATAACAATGGGTTTTTGTTGAAAGCGAACTTTTCATTGGCGTATGAGTATCATTTTATCGACAAATAGGCATAATATAGTCAAGTCATTCATTAGAATGCCCTTTTATTTTGCCTTTTAATATTATTTTTGGATTAACTATTAAGAACTTGAGTTGGGTAACTGTTGTAGTTCGTATTTGGCTTTCTCCAAGTGAGTAATACTATTTTTCTTTGTATTTTAAACTCATGTTTGAAAAATATTATGGGTTATTTATGCTATGAGTTGAAAAATAGTATATTTTGTTGATGAAACATGAACGGGCTTTTATTATCATTTGTTATTTGAATGGGAAAGTTATTCTTTAATTCTACTTGGAAATGATTTGTAAAATCATTATGAAAGAATTTTGAAAAGTTTGTGTTTCTTGAAAAGTGTCTTTGATATTAATACATCAAATACTTGAGTAGTTTATGATTATGATTATGATTATGAGCCTTGAGAGGTATGTAGATATGTGCATACTGATCTAAGATATCTTTGTGGACCAAGCCACCGGTTTATAATAGATGAAGACTTAAATAAGGGGAATCTTAGTAGTCATGTCATGGGCGTTAAGTGTGATCATAATTGGATATTTGAGCTTGAATTTGGTTAATTGAGTAAACCATTGATATGTGATTTGAGTTTAGTTAATAGAATAAACCATTGACCCATGTTTTGACAAGTTTAGCCAATGGAATGGACTATTTAATTGACCAATTTTTAATATTTATTTTATTATTATCTTAAGATATTTTTATTATGAACATATTATGTCAAAAGCAAGTTATGTTTATGTTTATGTTTAAAATATATATAGTGATTCTTAGAAGAAATATGTTACTCATTAGGCCATGATAGCTCTTTTTTTTTTTTGTTTTTTTATCATGTTTTTGAAGTTTCTTAATTAACAAATGATAGAGTGAAAGCAATAGCGTGTGAACTATCAGGAGTTAAAAATTTGAGATATAGTTTGAGGCTGTGTCTTTTGGGAGAGAAAGATGGTTATGTCACTCCCTTATTCTTACAGGATTTTGGGTATGACATTTGTGATATTAGAGCCTAAGTCATAATCTGTTTGGGTGGATTTTGTGGGATGTGGTGAGATTGTGTAATAATTTTTTTAACGCGTTAATCTTTTGAGTATTAATGGTGGACTTACTTGGGAAAATCATTTAGTATAAATGCAAAGCATTTAGCTTTTGTATAGAGATTTTGTCGATGAAATTTGCATAGAAATTCTGTTTGATGAAGCAATCAAAGGTAAGAATATTGGTGTAATTTATGGAAATTACGACCAGGATTTTGATACATCGAGATATTCAACATTTAAGAGTTGGAAGATTTACTTATAAAATTAGTAATCAAAAACTTAGCTAGTGTTGGTATAGAACTAGAGGTAGTGTTGCCCCATCACCATCCAATTAAGGAAATGGTCTGAGTGATAAGCATGAGTTTTCTAGTTACTAGTCATCTAAATCTACTAGTATTAATTCCTATCTTATCACAAATAAAAGCGGTGAGATCTTTAGTAGTTGGAAGAACTTTGAGGAAGAAGAGTTCATATGGGATTTTGAGAATCCTAGATTGTGCAATGTAGCAATTATCTCTAGTATCTTAAGAAAAGGTTGTTGGACTCTTGATGGTTTAGAAGAAATGGGATCAATATTTAACCTTGCAAAACCACATTTTTAGAATGGGCTTTTACATTGGGACATCAAATAATCTAAATGTGTAAAATGGTTACCCTATTAGAGTTGGTGGGTTATCATCAAGTATGAGTTCCTTTTTAAGAATGAAAGTTGGATCTATGATGAGATCTTCTAGCATTAAACAAGTAGGCCTAACATTTTCTCCCAATACGATTTCCTCAAGAATCATAAGAAGTGAAGCATTGTCCTCTATAATTGCAAAATGTTGTAATTAATAAACAAATAAGACTATCTCTGTCTTTCATTCTATTACAATGAGTTGGTTTTGAATCGAGCCACTATTAGTATTTGGGAGAACTCATAAAACCTCTTTTGCTTCTTCCTCTTCTTCATGTTTTCTCTTCTTTTCAGTGAAGAGCCTTATTAGCTAGGCTTGCTGGAAGTAACTGGTCGAAGAAAGGCTCGATATTGATTTGAACCTTCATTGCATTTCTCCGACTTAGGGACTTGCATCATGTGTTTAGTTCATGTTCAAACTTCATTTTACTAAGTGAAAAGTGAACATAAAATTGTATGATAGATAGCATGGATGGACAAGGATGCTAGAAATGGGAGAGGAAAAGATCTAATTGCTGAAAATAGTTTCTTAAAAGTATCAAGGTCTTCTTTTGCGATTGACACAACTATTCCTAATGCTTCACTAAGGAAGACATTCAAGGGGAAGGATGCCCTCTCTTATGCCAATATCCCACAAAGCATGAACAAGTTCGCAAATTCTCTTGCATTGTATGAGAGTGTCTTGGAAAATATGGTGCAAACATGAGGTTTACATATGCAAATTCATATGTCTATAGATTCATAATATGGTGAGGCTTGTTTTTTATGGTTTTGCAAAAACCATAAGGTTGGATCAATAGAATGCTTGTACTTTGACCCACTGTGGGAAACTGTACAATGACAAAGACCACCTCATGCTGAGTTTCATCAGAAGGCTCTCAAAGAGGATCCTTCATACAATTTTATTGTAGAGTGCTTAGCGATTGCCCTAACAAACATTGGGATTGGCTTAAAGATTGGTGATAACACCCAAAAATGGATTCAAAAGCATCATGGAGCTTTTAAAATTGATATCCACTATGCTCTCATGCATTTTGGCCTTGATTTTGTCCGCTCTAAAATAAAGTTTTTTGGAGGCTCTAATGGTGGGATACTTATGCAATGGGTTCCCTTCAGAAGTAATTGTTCAAGTCTATATTGTCCTTAGACTGTCCCCCAAATGAGTTTATATTTGCTACAGTTATTTCTTTTTATTCAAATTTAAAAAGAGTCAATGAGGGTGAGCAATATCATGGGTATTTGGTCAAGTCTGGGTTAGATTTCCCTCCATATGTGAAGAATGCACTTCTTAACTTGAAGTTGCAATGATGGGATGGGAAGGTAGATTTTGTGATTTTGGACACTTAACCTGGATATGATATTTTCACATATTATTTGGTTTTGAATAGATTAATAGAAAATGTGAATTAATGGAAGCTTTGGAAGTTTTGGCTAAAACATTAGCAATTGAACCTATATAGGCATTGAGAATTGTTTGTTTCCATCTATGGATCAACAAGGTATGCACATGATACTTCAAGTGTTTCAAATGGACCAATAAAAATAGGACCTCATTTTCATATTCTGCCAAGCTAGTTAACTTTGTCGTCCATGATTGTTCTCTTGATGTGGATCTTCATTTATGAGTTTTGTTGCCAATGACTTTGCCAATGTTCTTAGATATATATAAAAAAAAAAATTGACCATGAGGATGAAGAATCAACTTAGGCATCGTAATGGTCATTCTTGGCATGTTAATAGCTGAGGTTGTCGAGGAGAAGCGGCCTTGTTTGGCCTTGCAAATTGGACCTTTTGTTTTGCAAATTAATGTTGTGTTCCTCTTGCCACAATTTGCATTATCATAGTTGGTAGGAGCTCTCGTGGCAGTAATAATGATAGAATTGCTCACATCCCTTATGTCAGAGACTTAAAGGATTGTAGATAGGGCAATTTCTCTCGTTATCAATTGGCTACAAGCCATTTGACATCTTCTCTTGTGAGTGCCATTGATGATCTAATCGGAATGAAGGATGAGATATCATGGGTAGGCATAGGCGGTGGAGACCTCAACAAGACCTCAACATTGCTAGCTTGAATATTGTGAACTTGGCATAGCTCAATCTCTTTGCTAGGAAGTTTGTGGGTAAGGTTGGCATTAGTGGAGGGATCATGTGGTTCAAGAGTCCTCTAAGTGATCGAGTTTACGACAACATATCTCTAATACTCATTCTCTTAGCTCAAGCTTTTAGATACCTTTTAAGTTCGAAGAATGTCACTTGAATTATGATTGTACTACCTATATTGAGTTCTCAATGAGCAAGTTTTGGAATGGTGTTGTTGTAGGAATTCTCAGAGTAGCTGTAATGACTTGTTAACGAGGTATCCATAAATACTGCTTTTACAAAAATTCTACAAGGGGCATGCACTTAAAATATACTTTTGTGATGCTGTTAAATGTGCTTGTCAAGTTGAATTTTGATTGAGCTTTGGATGCATTAAAGTTAAAGTCCCCAAAAGGGTCATTAAGACTTAAAGAAGCAAGGACTTAAGTGCATCTATAAAGCATTTATCCAATAGGTCAAAATTGCGATTTGGACAATAATTCAAGTGAGACTTTCAATGAGTTTAATTGGCCAAGAGGAAGAGAATTATTGTGATATTGAAAGTGATAAGAAGATTGTTAAGGAATGGAACAAGTGAGGGAAGTTAGCTAATGGTAAGTTCAAATGATCTGATCTGGCCAAGAATAAGACTAAAGAATCCAAGCAATGTATCTTTAAGTCAGCTATGAGGAATAAATTTGAGGTGTAAGTGTGTAATATTAGGTTTGTGATTGAATTGACTTGAAATATTTATGCTTATTGAGAATGGTTTAAACCAAGTATACCAAGTACATATTGTGTATTAGGCTTTAATTTTTTATGATATTGGAGATTAATGACTTTGTAAATGACTGCTCAAATAATGATACATATATGTAATGTTACGAATTCCCTCTTTCAGAAATAAATGGGCCCAAAATATGGACGAAAGATAGTGGTGAGCCAATTATGCTTTCACCTTACAAGTGAAAGAAGGAAGGAGAAAAGAAAAAAAAATCAAATGTGTTGAAAACATTGTAGGGATGGGTAGAAGCGGTTCAAAGTGGGAGTACGTCACTATAAGTTTTATTGTTGGTCTCCTGAAAATGCCAATTGATAAGAATTTTAAATGAATGATTATTGAAAGAATTAATGAAGTCCCTTGGGAACTTGAGGAAGAGATAAGATGCAAATATCCTCACTAGTCTCATGATTGAGGTACATGTAAATTTCGAGGGCAATTTTTTTTTTTTTAAGGAGGGTAGAATGTAAAATATAAGCCTTTAACCAAGTTAAAAAAAGAGTTGAAAAGTCAAAAAAAGAGAGAGAAAAAGTGGACTTCAACCTACTTATAAGGAGAAGTGGCATAGAGAGATGATGGAGACAAAGAGTCCACTTTGGGGAAAGAAAGAAAAAGGCAAGAGAGGAGAGAAAGAGAGAATAAGAAGAAGGGGATGAGGGAAAAGAAACTAGCACCTACTTTCCACAGATGCCTCAACAGCTTGTTTTAACATTATTCTACAATGCTGGTAAGTAACAAGACCCAAAATCATCTTTTGAAAGAAATTGTTGCAATTGGGGCTTGAAATTTGGAATTATTTGGAATTTGTGTGGCGAAATCCAATTTTTAAGTTGTTGAGCTGTGAATTTTTACAAGAATGATAATTTAAGATGTTATAAAGTTATAACATTTTGCAGATCTCAATTTAAGTTTATGATTTGTCTAGAACAAAATTTTGAAGTTCAGCATGCATTCTGATCATATTTCGAACAGTAAATTTGGAGCTGAATTTCAGCCATTTTTGGTGTGATTTTGGGGTAGGTGAGTTGGGATTGTTGTAATATATCAAAATGGCTTTCTAAGGATTATAAGTTGGCTTGAAACAGAATTTTGTGGAGAAAGTTATGGTGCAATAAAATTTAGTGCACGAGCTACACCTAACAGACAACAATGGGATTTTGTTAGAGGTGAGTTTTCTATTAGCGTGTGAGTATCGTTTTATCGACAAATAGGTGTAGTATAGCTGATTTTGGGGTAGGTGATAAAGCGATGATCTACCTCTGCAATGAATGCTTTTTTATTGGTACATATAACAAGCTAAAGTACAAGAAAGTTGGCTCTATTGAATCATGAAGAAAATCAATGACAATGCTTATGTTGTTGACCTTCCTAGTGACCTTAACATCTCCCCGACATTCAATGTAGTAGAGGTATTTGAGTATCATTCTCTAGATACCCCCTTATCCTGACAATAACTCAGGGTTGAGTTCTTCTAAGGTGGAGGAGACTAATACAGAATAATAGCCAAATGCTTATATGGAAACATTGGAGCATTACAAGAGTACTCCTTCAAATCAAAGAGGACTGTGGATCTTCGAAGATACAGATGGGTTAAATCAAAGAGGATTGCAAGATCTTCGAAAAATACAAATGGGTTATGATGTTTGATCTCAAATTCCCACATTTTTTTTTAATTTTCGAGATATCAAAGATTTTGAATGCGTTTCGCAAATTTTCTAGTTGTGTTTTGAAAATTTTCCCCTTCATCAATATCTTTTCCTTGATTTTGTCATTTGATTTCAGTCATTTGATTATTTCTTAATAGAGATCCCTCTATAAATAGACGCTTAAGATATTGTAATCCGCACTTCATTATTCAGAATAAACACTATCATTGGGAATCATTTTTCCAAGCATATCTTCCTCTACGTTATCTTCCCACATGGAAGAGGGCACGAACGGTGTGCTTTGTGCTGTGCTACTCTGCCAAGCCAACGTTGAGCCTCCTGAGCCAAACTGAATGCAGTATCATGTGAAGCACGTCGAAGGGTTTCGCTGGCCGGTTCAGCTCGAAGTGTCGCTGGACTTGGGTCACTCTCCTCTGCAACTTCAAGTACTCGACTTCCGAGACTTGCTTTAGTATAGCCTTCAGCTCTGGGATCTTCTCGGCAGGTACAGTTATCGAGAACTTGCTCCAATCGAGGACGTCGCTGAACGGTGGCGGGTAGTGGGTCGACATGATCACGGGGACGCACCCTGAGTAGATCGACTCGACCAGCCTTGGACTGGCGACCTCGTAGCCGCTCGGGCAAAGGCAGAACTTGCTCTGGCCCATGTATTGCATGTAGTTTTGGCCCTTCGGGAGGTACTCGTGGACTTGGACTTCGCTGTCCTTGTCCTTCCAATGGTGAAGCAGGATCTTCCTGATGTCCCCATGAGGGCCGCCAGCGAAGAAGGCAAAGATGTGGCGCTTGCTCGGCGGCAGCCCGAGATGGGGTATGGTGACCTTGTAAGCAGGCAAGTTGAACTCAGGGAGCGAGGCATCTCTCGTGGGGTTGAATCCCTCTGATGTGTTTGCATTGCAAAGCACTCTTACGAAGTTCTTGAACCTGTCTGGGTCTTTACTTGTGACCGTTGGTGCCTAAAATGCCCATTTTTACTAGTGAGTTCAAAAGTAAAGTGAGAAGAGTTGAACAAGTTGATCAAGACAGGCACGCGCACGTACCCAATCATGGCAAGAGACCATGAAATGGTCGGCACCGAGGCTTCTGTTCCAAAAAGGGTACTTCTGAGACACCAAATCAACGTAATCAACGAATGTGTGAATGAGTGGGTCCAGGGTATGGATTAGGGGCCTATAGAGGTAGGTTACGATCTCGGTGATGCTCATTGGCAAGAAGAAGGCATGCGCCTGGTCGGGACTGCGGGCCAAGAAGGGGCTAAGCCCACTCTCTAGCTCGTCGATGAACTGGCCCTCGATGCTGTATATGAAGTTCATTGGCCCCATGTGCACCAACGGCAGCTCTCCTTCCCTATAGCTCCATATCTTGAATCTCTTCACCATCTCGATATGACTCCTGATCATCATCGTTCAGCAGATTGTGACAAGGGATGGCAATTTTGCGAAGCAACCATAGGTTTCATATTAATATACCATATAAATGCATTAGGCCCGTCAGTTTTATGTCAGTTTTGAAATTATAAAGTTCTTACTCATTCTACTTAAATTCGTTGTCGGGAAGACAGATAACATTGGCTCAAGCAAGACAAATTAGATATTATCGATCAACGATTGACATGTTTCCTTGTCGATGTAATCTATGTGTGTTTTGCAATCTGAAATCTCGATGTTAAAATTTGGCCAATTATGTAGACATCACAATATAGAATTCTCATTAATTGTGCTTGTCCTTGAGGAAAACCTCAAACTCTTATGCCCGACTTGGTGAGATGGGTCTTCCCATCAGTCAATGCAATCAAACCCCAGAATGACATTGCAATCAACTAATTATTGTCCACACTTTAGCCCAAAAGTAGTGGACTATAGTCCCCACTCTTTTGCCCAGCATGTTCTATGTCTCATCAAAAGAAAAAAGGAAAGAGTGGGTTTTGATCAGGTCCCGTTAAAGATTCAGTACGTAGAAGATGGTTTGCAGGAAAACCGTAGGATGGATGACGGAAACACACACCTATCATGTGTCTAATTATGCTTGGACAAGATTACGGTTGTGTAAAACAGACAAAAACAAATGTACACAGGAAGAGAATGGGCTCGAACTCAACTGATGAAAAGCGTAAGCATTCCGGTAGATGGATCCCCGAGGGATGAACGTCTCCTCTTTGTCCGATGTATAGTTCCGGGCACGAACCGCCTCACGAATCGCCACTCGTGCTCTAGCTAAATCATTTTCTCTTCTCCGCAAGCTCCTAATCTTCTTCTGCACCTAGATTTGCATTAATGAAAAACCCAAAAACTGAGTATCATAAAACGTACATTCATCCACGAATCGTAAAAGTGGACCCAAAAAAAACCCAAGAACAGTAGTAATTCCTCACCTTGTGAATTTTGATAGAACTAAAAATGGTCTGGTGGGGAGAAACATGGAGGGAAGATTCGAGGGTTTCTGAAGCGTTGAAAGGTGATACTTGCTTAGAGTTGCCGTCGGTGTTTCGGACAGGGCTAAAGTATGTGGAAACAGATTGATTCACAGGAGACGAGTAGAGAAAGAAGAGGAGGAGGAGCAGAAGAAGAGTCGAGAAGATCGCACAGGAAGTGACATTGTAAGACATCATCATTGGACTCTTCGAACCCTCTCTCCGTCCATCAATTTGCTGTTCATATTGCTCGCGCGCGTGTTTTGGGAAGGTATGGAGGGAACGAGTTTAAGGTGATGCACCAAAGTAGGCAAACAAGATCTTGCCCACGTCTGACTTTCCTCGTATGGAAACACCACTTTTGCAAGAGCAATTATAATGGTCCGTCTGTCTTTCCTCGTATGGAAACACCACTTTTGCAAGTGGAGTTAAAGAGTTTGGATATATCTGACCGCGAGAGCTGACCATATGAAAACGGTCGCTGTCAATACGAGACCGCTCCATTGACCTACTGTTTCGCCGGTTTAGGTTCCCGCAACAAAATTTTTTTTAGTGAGCGGTGCATTTCGAATTTTTATTAGAGGAGACATAGGTTTTATATTGAACCTAGACAGAGGTTGTCAAACACAAATGCTATTCCCAATATGTATGTTACAACCTTGAAGATCAATATAACTAACAACTCGATAACTGACATTTTATAAAATCAAATTATGCCAAAATTTAATCAACGACACAGTTTGTTACGACTTACAATTCTAGATTCAAAGTATATACTTTGAACCATTAGAAGTATCGACTCTTTTGAAGATTTCAACTTTCGCTGATGATGCCACTGTTGGTAGTGACTTGATTGATCCTGCTATACCATTGGACACTGCACTCAATCCTCTTCTCTTGATTGTCTAAGGTAAGTTTGTTATTTATACAGCATAATGGCTCTGCTATTACATTCTAATTCTTTACTTCGGATGTTGGCTGCTGAGACATCAAACATATGGGAAGCAGCTTGCAGAGTTCTGAAGTCCTTGCTAACTCCACTTTCTCTTTATCTGAGAAAATGATGACTTTGGAGTGTGGTATTTATCCTCTGCCTGAGTGGCTAATCTTGATTATTTCAATTACTAGATCTCAGCACTTTTCTTCTTTCTTATAGGAACTCTTGCCGTACCTACTCCGTCAGCTGCCTCTACAGCTGGGGGCCCATCGACTTCATCAAGGAACCCAGCCATACCTTCTCCCATATCAATCATCCCAAATGCTGGAACGTCATTGATGTCATCTTCAACATCTTCTTCTACTCGTGCAACTCCATATCGAGAGGATGACCTTCCTCCAACAGCTCTTACTCAGACAATGCCCATATTGGATGAAGCTGCCTAAATCCTGGCCATTGACCCCTGTGATCTCACTCTAGGGCGCTCTTCTCTTTTCATCAATAATGACGAAAGGAAGATTACGCTGGCTCAATTTCTTGACCTCTCTACTGGCGGATTATCTATGGCGATATACAAGGAGGTGAACTTTGACCAACTTAGATTACTAATGGGTCAACTTGGCAACGAAAGAGATGAGCTTGGTATTACTCTATCTTCAAGACTTAGGCAAGAATTCAAAGAGTTCTATGATAGCTACTCTTCATTATTTGAACTCTGTCGCCGTCACTATGGCCAATTAAAGGCCCTGACCTTTCAAAAGGATCACCCGAAGCTTAGCAGTTCCCTGGAAGAAGCCATCTAACAGGTGAAGGATGGTCAAGGATCCTTGCAGGCCATTATAGATGAAATAGTTAATTTCAATGAAGAGGAAATGCGCCTTGAAAGGGAGAAAGCAGAGATTGAATGGAGAATTGAAGATGTCCGGAGAAGACGCGAAGCTATCCTTGTCCGTCGATATACCACCGAAATGGACTGGGGACATCACATTCGACCATGGTCTTGAAGTATAGCAAAGCAATTAGGCTGCCGTTGATGCGCACACCCACTACTGAGCACGAATATTGGTGCAGAAGGAAGAAATAGAAAATGCCAACGTGATATACGATGAACTGGTAAATGCTCAGAGTTCTCTTAACATTATGGATTCTCAACTCCTTTGCCTCTAGGACATTGTGTTGGACAAGGTAAAATCCCTCGATAGGCGGTTGAGGGGCGTCTAAGTGCCGCACAAAGAACTGAGCATGAAATGAGCATAGCTGTACAGATGAGCACATTGGCCTTGGTCGATTCTAACCTCCAAACCACTGAGTTGCTCATTAGCCAGATCAACGAACTTGTCGAGTCCCAGCCAGTCATCCTCAAGCATCTAGAGAAGGAGGGTGACAACATGTACGAGATTATGTATAAGTCGGAGGAGGCAAGTGATCTAACGACTAAAGGCAATATGCACATTGAATCGCGTCCCACTCATTTTGTCCTTAGTTTTAAAAAGTAATTGGGCTGGGACTAAATAAACCAGAGTGATGGTCTCAATGGGGTGGATGAATGTGAAAGGCCCATGGCCGTCTCGTCGCCCCTTTCAATGTTTTCGCAAAAAAAAAAAAAAAAAAAAAGTAATGAATGAATGGAATGGGAAGATGGTCTTTGTCACAAACTTTATCATTCATCCTCTTGCATTTCCCCCAAAGACGGATAATAATTCTTTAAAATTTTTCCATTAATTAAACATGGTAAGTCTTTACCATCAATTTCCATCAACCGATAGGCATTCCCCCTAAGAATTTCAGTGACCATATACGGTCCTTCCCAAGTAGATGATCATTTGCCAAATTTTTCATTGTCCATTGTTGTTGCCAAAATGGTTTTCCATATTAGATAACCAGCATCAAATTATTTTACCTTCACATGTTTATTGCATGCCTTTGCGATTTTTTCTGGAGAACCAATTTCTCCAAAGCTGTTGCTCTACTTTCGCCTAACTCATCGATATTGGCATACATTAGTTCATCGTATTCTTCCTTCACCATTTCATCTTATAATTTTACCATCAATGATTGAATCGTGATCTCGAAAGGCAGAACAACTTCTTGACCGTATGTTGACATGTAGGGGCTAACTCCAGTGCTAGATCTCTTAGACGTTTGATAAGCCCGTAATACCATGGACAACAATGAATCTCATTCCATGGATTGTCTTCTAAATGTATTTTAATCAAGCAAATAATTGTTTTGTTGGAAGGCTCGGCCTGACCATTGGCCTGGGCGTAATAAGGTGTCGAATGAATCATCTTAATCCCTTTGATTTTGTGAAATTCAACATATCTTGGCTTGTCAACACTGTTCCTTGATCGGCAGTTATAGACTCAGGAATCCCAAATTGATGAATAATACGCTCTTTGATGAACTCTTTTTACTATCTTTTGCGTAATGTTTTTTTATATGAGGCTGTCTCAACCCATTTTGTAAAATAATCGATGGTAACCAATATAAAACTAAGCTTTTTTAATGAAGGAGAATAAATAGATCCTAATATATCTATGATCCAACCTCTAAACGAGCAACCTTTAAAAACAGGTTTCATCACTGATGCTAGCACATTCTGGACTGGACCATGTTTCTGACATGGCTCACACCCTTTAGCATAATTGATGTAATCTTATGTGATAGTTTGCAAAAAATAACCATGTCAATGTAGCAGCGATTTCATTTTTATCCCAGCTTAATGCGCCTTGCACATTCCTTCATGCACTTCAACCATTAACAGCATTGATTCTTGTTTTCCTAATCATCTCAATAATAATCCATCCACAGTCCTTCGATACCAATCAACAGGTACTTAATCGCTTTTCTCTTGAATTTTTATCATTGGCGACAGGATTTTTCAAATACTCAATGAATGGGACTCTCAATCTTGTTCCTTTATGTCATTATTTGGGCCCTCCACGCCTTGGATCAACATCATCCGTTTGTCTATCGACGGCAATAGCTTTACTTGAGTAACAATAGGATCAGCATGTTCTTTAGATATTTTATAATCGGATGCAATCTGAACTAACTCATTGGCTTCCGCATTTTCATTTCGTCTTATATGCACCAATTCAAAGTCATCGAAATGTATGACCAAAAAAAAAAGTCATTGAAATGGTCTAAAAGCTTTTTAGCTAACATATGATGAGATATAATATTTTCATTGAAACACTGGTATTTTTCAGACATTTTTTTATCATTAGCTGGAAAATCGCCCATTATTTTAACAAATTGTACCTTCATATCAGCCAAAATATTAAGGTCGATGACTAGGCTTCATATTCATCCTGATTATTCAAGAATTGAAAATCAAGATTAAACATGAGCTTAGTCTTCGGCACTTGTGGGGATGCCATCAAAATCCCGGCTCCTACTGAGCCAGCTGCATTAGAGCCATCAAAATTAATGTCCATGGGACCACTTGAATACAAACTTTATCTTTGCTCTCATTTTGAATGCGTGGATACTCCATGATGAAATTTGCTACTGCTTGCCCCTTTATTACCTTAAGTGGTACGTAAACCAGATTAATCTCTGACAATGCGAATGTCCACTCGGCAATTTGACCTCTTACAGTTTACCGAGTTAATATGTACTTGACTACCTCTATTTTACATAACACATGTAACATAGTTGGTAATATATAATGATGTAATTTGGTATAGGCATAGTACAATGATAAGCATAGTTTCTCAATAGATGTATACCTTGTCTATGCATCATTTAACATTTGACACCGCCTGCTCTTTACCCTCCTCATTTTCTTGTGCCAGCATGTATCTAATGGTGGTATTGATCGCCGACAAGTACAATTTCAATGGCCTATCCGCCTTGGGTGGCATTAAAACTAAAGGGTTGACCAAGTACTTTTTGTATCTGGTTAAAAGCACGCTAGTGTTTGTCCTCCCAAGTGAACTCCTCCTTGTTTTTCAGCTTCAATAATGGAGAGAACACTTCGATTTTTCCTGACATGTTAGCAACAAATCGTTGCAAGAAATTTATCTCCCTATTATTAGTTGGAGATGTTTCTTGTTTGTGGGCAGTGACAATTCTAGGATAGCTTGTCTTGTTTTTATCTATCTCAATCCCTCTTTGATTGACTAGAAATCCTAGAAAATTACTGGCTCTAATTCCAAAGGCACATTTTAATGGGTTCATTTGCAATTTAACAGCTTGCTCTAAATAATTCAAGTGACCTACCCAGTCTAATTTGACGATGACGTCATCAATATATACCTCCATGAAGTCACCAATCATGTTATGAAAAATGAAATTCATAGTCCTCTAGTATGTAGCCCTTGCGTTCTTCAATCCAAAAGGCATTACCAACCATTCAAAAGTACCAATTGCACTTGGGCATCTAAATATAGTTTTATGAATGTTTTCCTTTGCTATGAATATTTGATTGTACCCATAATGACCACCAATGACATAATCTCATTGCCAAAAGCTAAGTTGACCAATGTGTTAGCCATTGGCATCTATATTCATCCTTCGGGATGGTCGCATTCAAATCATAAAAGTCAATACAAACCCTAAATTTTCCATTATTTTTTCTTCAATGGGACTATGTTTGAAAGCCATTCAACATACCATGATGTTCTTATAAAGCCTATCGCCAACAATCACTCAACATTTTCCTTAATCTTTTGAATGAGTTTTGGAGCGAATCATCTCGGCACTTGCTTATGTGGTCTAAAACTTCTTTTAATGGGCAATCGATGTTTGACCACATCTCTACCTAACACTGGCATTTCGTGGCAGTCCCAAGCAAAACAATCTTTGTACTTTCTCAGTAAATCTACCAATTGGTTCTTTAATTCATTGTCGAGCAATAGGCTAATGATCAGTGACCATGCCAAGATCGATTTCTTCCAAAGGATCTTGGACTTCAATTACCTTGTCGTCCTCCTTAAGAGTTGATTCGCCAAACTCTAGAATTCCATCAACAGCTTTTGTAAATCGCTCTACTTGTTCAGCTTTATAGGTCGAGCATCTATCAATGTGATCTTTTAGTAACATAAGAGTTCTCCATATAAAGCTTACATAACTACCCTGCTGGCTCACTTTCAAGGACCCACTCAATAGTTCACTTATGGAAAAAGCATAATGCTATATCACTAAGGTCAACTTCTGGGGGTTTGTTGACATATACATTGTCTTCTAATGCCCCTTGGTGACCTTTCAATGTCCCTAATGCATATGCCAAAACCACATGAGATTTAAGATTGGCCTTGACATGCTCTACTTTGTTGTCATTCCAAAATGACAACATTTGATAAAGTGTGGATGGTGCACGTTGGTTCTCATGAATCCAATCTCTTCCTAATAGTAAGTTACATGACCCATCAACATTGACCACACAAAAGGATGTTTTAAATGTTACGGATCTAACTGTCAAGTCAGTAATAAATATTTCTTTAACCTTTGAAACTTCTCTAGTAAAGTATGATAGTTGAATGTTTGACGAGATCATTTCCTCATCCCATCTTTGTATCTTCTTGAATAATCAATAAGAAATGATGTTCAAAATAGATCATCCATCAACCAGGACTCTGGACACTAAGCGACCATTTATATTGACATTGATATTCAAAGCTCTTAAATGGTTTGAGCTTCTTGCAGGAGGTTTTTCAAATTCCGTTACCTCTTCATTATCAAAATATAATTCAGCTCCTTTTTCATCTATCACAAATTCCTCACACAACTCCAACTCTATTGGCATCACACAAACCTCATTGGGAAGTCCAATTTGAACCATATAAGAGCTTAATAGTGAGACTAACCTCGACAACTGTCTTGGCCTTCATTCTGGTGATTGAGTTGTAACCTCTAAAAATTGGCCCTTCTTCAGATTAATTGCTACAACCCCCCCCCCCAAAAAATCTTCTGACTTTCTTTTCCAAACCAAATTCTTGGCTCTTGGCTTTTGGGAGTTGTGTATTGCCATCAAAGCTAGCTTGATTTGTGTGACCGCACCTGGTTCACTTATTGCTAAAGCTAATGCATCTTCTTCTTTCTCCGTATTCTCCTTTTTGGAGTTCCCATTACAATGCTCCCTGCACCTTGAACTTCACTAGTCTCATACCACTAGTCTACATGTGGATTATAAGTTACCTTCAGAGTTTGTTGGCAAGAAATTGTGTGGATAAATTAGGTTTTCTACAACCATGGTCATCAAACCCTTGATCCCATCCAGGTGAGTCGACCATTTGAGAATAAATAAGTGGCTGGTTATAGTTGATATAATAATCGAACCTCTGGCTACGCTCTCCTAATGTGCCTATGATAGTCTTCTTCCTCGTATCTTTGCTTGAATGACTTAGCAGCCCTTCAATGAGTGCAACGTTTCTTAGGGTGTCTTGCCCCTCTTCAGACAAGATTTCCTATTATAAATTGCTGAAATCTAAACCATGCATTTCTGTTGCAACTCTCACTAAACCACCTTATTCTCTGAGGTAATATTCATCTTATTCAATTATTCGCCTACATATGGTACACAACTGCGATGATTGATATCTCTTAGGCTTAGACTTCCAAGACACCATTCCCATCATGATGGGAAAAGGATCAACATCAACCTCCATTGGAGCTTCACCCTTATTATCAACGAATTTTATCTTTCATTACTTAATTGCTTCCTGAACGTTTTTCTTGAATACCACATAATCGATAGTATTGTGAATTTGTGACTCCATGACTGATGCCATTTATAATAGTTCTTTCCCACTAGTTTATCCTTTGTTGGTATTAACTGGCCTTTGTCAACCTTATATGTCCATTAGCCAATAACAAATCAAAAATTTCTTGGTTTTGTTAAGATCAAAAGAATAATATGCGGGTTCCTTCGCTTTTGCTATGATGTTAGATTTTTCTTTCATCCTCGCTAGTTTCAATGCCTAGAAAATGTATGGTTTATCTATCACCATCTTGGCAAGAGCTACTTCAATCGACCCTATCTATTCTACCTCTTCGTTGAGTTATGAAGTGTCGACCACGCCGACCTCCCCTTGTTGGCCATGTCTTTTATTCTTCTCCTTGAGTAAGCTTTCATGCTTGGTTGCTATGGTGGACAGTTGAAATAAATCAGAGTAAGGCTAACCCACCATTCTTTCTAGAATTTCAAATTCCAAACCACTAAAAGCAAGGTTTATGAAGGTTTTTTTTTTTTTTTTTTTTTTTTTTTTTTCAGGTAATAGAATGAGACACTTGTTTCTAGGCCTTTTAAACCTAGATATAAATTGATTAACTGACTCGTTAACCACTTGTTTCATGATTGATAAGTCAGCCATCGACAAATATGATATGACTCTCGAATTAGCAATGGAATAGCCTCTCCATTTGTTCCCATGAAACAACTGAGTTTACAAGCAACGTTATGTACCAAGTAAAAATGGTCTTTGACAATGATAGAGGGGACAAATGCAACTTCCAGTGATCAGTGGATGCTACATCACCATATTGTACAAGGAAAGAGTTAATGTGTTCAAATGCACACTGATCATCCTCACCAGTGAACAGCGTAAACTCAGGTACTTTAAAACTTCTCGAATATGGCACTGCATCCATCCTGTCTGGATATGGCTTTCTGTAGACATTAGCCATATATCCGATATCATTACCATACTCCCTTAGTGCTGGTTCCAACAATAATTGATTCTGGGCCGGAGCAACCTAAGGAAGTCTTGTAACCTGTTGAACACTATACTTAGATTATAGCACTTGATTCACATTCTATAGAGGGATCTGATAAAATTCTTGACGAGGTGGACAAGGTTGCGGCTAGGCTTAAGCTTGAGGGAGTTGATGAACGTTTTGTATGATCAGTGGTGGATTCACTTGTGTCTGTGGGATATTCAATTGAATAGTTTGGAATCCTTGTTGCGATACTTGTGATGGAAGGTTCGGAATGACTGGTTGAGGTACCTATGATTGAATGTTTAAGATAATCGGTTAGGAAAGTTGATCTTGCCCCTTTGTTAGAGCTAATAATGCTTCGTGAATATCCATAACAACAGGCAAAATGTTCAATTGAGGTATGGGCACGAGATTCAACTAATGAACCATACTGCCCCTCTTGGATATTTTCATTAGTCACAAATAATGCATTTTATCCAAGCAGGAGTTGACCCACTACTTTAGTTTGATCCATATTGGTCTGGGCATTAGTTTTAACAGACCCATCAATTTGGGTTGTTACAAAAAATTTCCCTCTTTGCAGGATCCTAACAGGGACCAAAGTTGGCACACTTTGCCTTGCATTATCAAACGTTATTTGAGGAATGGATAATATAAGAACTTACCCAGTCAAAGTAGGAGCAAGTCCCACTCATGGTTGAATAGGTTCTGTTAGCACTCAATGTCGTCCTTAGGCACACTCATGATGAGTGTTGATGATTAATGGCCTAATGACGTCAGTCATCCATCTCACCATATAATGAACAAACTCATTCAGAGTTTCTTCGATCGTTCATCTCATGGTCGAAAGCATGACTGGAGTAACATCCATTTGCCTTCTATCCTCGACACACTGCCTTGGAATGTCAACATCATTCTCTTGAACTTGGTTTGGGACCTCATTTGGAGGGAATTGTGTTGACGACAATATATCACGTGTGTTATCCCCAACTATTGGTGGTATTTGTTTGCTAGTAGCACTTTCCAGGTTAGTTCAGCTTCAAGTTCATGGCATAGCATTCTCTTGACTTAGCACAAAAGTCCCACCTGACATGCCAAAAAGATGTTCCATCAGTTTAGGTTCCTCCAATGAAAAAATCTTTCACTTAATAGCGCGTTTCGATTTTATAAAAGAACTGAATCCAAATTGAGGATGCCAAATGGAAATGCTATTCTCAATCTATATATTACAAATTTGATGATCGATACAACTAACGACTTGATAACTAACACTTTCTAGGTTCAAACTATACCAAAATCTAATCAACAACACAACTTGCTACAACTCACAATTCTCAATTCAAATTATGTTGAAATTTAATCAAAGGCATAGCCTATTCAAGTGTAGAGCTAGAATTTAATCGACAATAATATCCCTGGATAGAAAACACAATGTCGGAATTTTATCGATGACATTGGGCTTGTAGCACAACTCTAGAATCTAATTGACGATACTGCACTGAAGGTAGATACTCACTGAAGTCTAATCAACTCAACGTTAAGAATCCAAAAGCTATAGCTATGTAAACTAAGACATGATAAAGTAAATATAAAGTTAATGCATTTGATGTGTTGTTCTAGGGGTTCTTTGATGGATGACTTATGATATTTATAAGGCAACTTGGTAACCATCGAGTAGTTGCCTTCTCCTTGGCAATTGATCCTCACTTTTTCAACGTTCCTTATTCTCTGCTTAATTGCCCTGATCATGCTTTGCTGCACCTAAGCTTATCAACAATGGTTGCACGACATAGTCCATGGGTGATAACTGCTTCTTTTCAATTTTTGCACGGCCTTTTGCACACTAGATTGTTCCTGCTTGAATTCTGATGTCAATCTCATTCGAATTCCATGTTTGTAGTACTATCCTGGAATTTGGACACATGGCAATTCATTACATCATCGTCAAACCATGTATCTTTGCCAATAAGTCCATCGACATTTAACTAAACATTCCCGCATGCCCTGACCATTCTTCATATTTATGACCAGTATGTGACGGATTATTAATATTTCCACTCCCATGATTAGCACATGACGGTATGGGTAACTTGAGTATCAACACACACCTAAAAGGAACAATTGCCTAAATAAATTGCGTGAGATCCATAAAAATGTGGCTCTTTCTCTCTCTCTAGAGTTTATTGACGAGGGTAAGTTTCTTTCCTAGAATGGTTGGAGCAATTAAGGAAGTTAAAGATTTCTTATTGGTCAATCGAATTAACTCCTATCCCAATTTGGAAGTGTATTTGAGATTGTGAGGGGCTGGCTTATGTTTCTTTCTATAAGATTTTTGTTAAGAGAGTATCCATCACCAAAATAGAGAAAGCTGAAGGTTTCCGATAGATTTTATGATATATACATCATATTAATTTGGAAATTAAATGGGTTGTACGCGAAGATCCTTCGAGAACTTATTCGAACATGGTCCTTATCATGATCTTGTCAAGCTGAATTCAAGAGGCGTTTGGATGTTTTTGAAGCATAGTCAATTGTTTATTAGACTAATCACCTCAAACAAAGGTTAACATTCGTGATCGAATGAGAATAAGGAGATTAATACTAATTTGCTGGTTGGAGTTAGATGGATTGTCACGGGTAGTGTAAAAGTATCCAAAATTTTCTTGTCAAAGTGATTGGATATATCATATATTCATCCAATTCATCATACTCAACATTGCTAAGTATAAGTCTAAGTAAAAATGTGTTTAAGTGTGGAATCCACCTTGCTCTAAGTACGGAATCCATCTTGTTTTCACCTACTTATATATAATAATGATCTTACAATAGTTTATATGAATTCCAAAGAGGTCCGAGTCACATCCCTCCATACATCTAATTTGTCTATAACATTATATAATTACATTTATTTAGTTTTAGGTTATTTTCTAGCCTAGGGGTCGTGGACGGCATTTCAACGTTTAATTATGTCACGACTTCCAGTGGCCATTTATGTAATTTTTTTCTTTAAACCCCTTTTCTTAAGCTCCAAATTAAAATGCTTTCTAATTAGGTTTCTAAGTTGAGAGTTGGTCAGATTGATGTAATTGAAACTTGGGTCCAAACAACAAAAAAGTTAAAAGTGTCAATTGATCAATTAACTATATTTTTTCGACCAAAGAAAAATTAACAATATTTTGACATCAATCAATGATGTGAGTGGGGGAAAAGTGTCAGAAAAGTTTTAAACATTTTGCGTTGATACCAATTTAGTCTTAAACCTTTTGACTTAGTGCCAATTAAGTGCTAAAATTTTTAATGGTGCAAATTTAGTTCTAAATATTTTGAATGAATGTTAATTTAGTCCTGAACTTTTTGACTTGATGCTAATTTAGTCCTTCCGATTAATTTTAATTGGATATTATTAACATGTAGCTTATGTGGTGCCGTCGGCACTGAGGTGGACAATCTTTAATAATTTGTTGTTTTTTTATTATTTGTTCTGATTTTTTCTTTTCTTCTTTCCTTTTTTCTCTCCTTCCTTTCTTCTTCCTTTGAGCAATGATCGACCACCAACCATGGCCGGGCAATCTGACCTCACTTGGCCATGGTGAGGCTGAGCCCTTGTGAAGATCAACTTCACCAAATCTAGCCTTGGCACTCAACAAGGTCTATCCTTGCCAAATCTGGCAAGGCTCAACTTGGTCATGGCTAGGCAAGGCTAGCCCGCTTGGCCACTACTGGTGATCGACCACCACCTAAGGAAAAAAGAAAGGATGAGAGAAAAAGAAAGAAAGAAAGAAAATAATAATAATAAATTGAAAAATTATTAAAAATTTGTTTACATAAGTGTCAACGGTGTCACGTAAGTTGGCTAGCATCTATGTTAGCAATATCTAGCTAAAATTACTGATTTGGCACTAAATTAAAAGATTTAAAACTAAATTGGCACTATTAAAATGTTTAGAATTGAATTGGCACTAAGTTAAAAGGTTTATGACTAAATTAACATTATTAAAAATTTTATGATTGAATCGACACAAAATCAAAAAAATTTAGGACTAAATTGGCAATATTAAAAGATTTAGAACTAAATTGACACAAATATAATAAGTTTAGAACTTTTCTAACACTTTTCCCATGTGAGTGGGGGTCACAGGACTAAGGAATTGCTACTTAGCATACATATTTAGAGAAGAAGAAAAAAAGCATGCATGTTTTAGCGAAGTTCACATTGGGAGTCACTAAACTTAGGCTACATCAACAATCTTATTTTTACTGAATTCTAATTTTAATTAGTCAATCGTTTAGTGAAAAGTACCAATGACATATACAATAAATTCATCCAATTCAGTATTTTTCTTTGGGCCTAAAAAACAAAATATTTAATGAGGTCAAGTTTATAGGTAAATGAGATTTTTATACCAACGAGTGAAAAGGGCGAATGATGTCAGATGGTCTAATGACTCCATCAAAGGTGCTGAGCAATGTCACTTAATGGTAACCCCTATTTAGGACAATGACAAGAGACTATCTGTGAGGCTATTTGTTTCACGAAAAATTAATAATTTGAAAAATATTCTCCTAAAAATGATTATATGTATTGTTTGAAATAATTAGTTGATTAAAAACATTTTCATTAACGACAACTATTTATATCTAATATTTTCGTTGATGATGAAAACATTTTTCATTTATTTATTTTCATAAGCGATACGAGCGATTATTTTTAGGTAAATATTCTACAAATCATTCATTATTCTCGAAACAAACGAGTCTTAATAATACTAGTTTGGCATGATTGAGCCCCTACTTAATTTGTTGTATACTGGTTTTATTATTACCACCTCAAGGTGGTACACCTAATTTGAATTTGTGAACCATACTGACTTATTAGTTTTGCAAAATAGAGATGATTCACGTTGGGGTTTGGAAATTGAGGAGCAACTCCCTCATGAACAATGCTAAGAGAGGGGGAACAAGAAAAGATGCAAATCATTGTCATAATTTTCATATAATGTTTACCATAATATCATAATTTTTCGTTAGATGACTTAGGTGGCAGGACTATTGAAAGACGTCTCACTTAAGTAACTGCAGCAACAAATCTCCAACTAATCCTACGGAAATTTATTCTAGTAAAAACATATCCAACTTTTTCTTCTTCTTTTTTTAAGAGAGTGAAAGTCCAAAGTAGAGTTAAGCCCCGAATCATGATGGCCTTGAACGACAATTTTTCGTTTTTAAATTTCTTTACCTGGAGCCAAGCAAGAGAGATCGTCACCATCCTCGATCACAATTAACTTGCTCTTAACTTCTTCCGCCGGTCTGATTCCTTCCTGGGCTTGCCTCTGGATTTGCCCTTCTCGACTTCTGCCGTCATTCTCCACCATTCTATGTTTTACTTTCGCCCCATGGCGTCACCGTTCGAATGAACTTGTAACTTTTTCTTTTTATTTGCTAATGAAGATAGGGTTAGGGCTTTCTAGTGAGACATAATTTCGCGCTAAATTGTCGATTTTGGAGCAAGGAAATGGCTTAAATGTGGTGGTTCATATGCTTTTAATGATTTCATTACATCGAGAAGTATATATATGTTTTAATTAAATTAATGTCACATGAGATATCACCTATGTCATTGAAATGAAGTTTTTCTAAAAGTTATGGCAAATAAGTGGCCGATTGAAAAATAATAACATCAAAGCCAAACACAAAGATTATGATACTACTAATGGAGAAAATTACCAAAAAAGTCTTAAAAATTTTGCAATTTACCAATTCAATCTTAAGTCTTTTGCATCGTGTCAATTCAATCCATCCCATCAAATTTGGCCAGCATGCACTAACGTAGATGCCGATCATCTAGCTGACACAAACATGACCAATTTTTATAATATTTTATTTTTTCGAATTTATTTATTCATTTTATTTCTTTTTATTTCTTTTTTTTTTCTCCTTTCTTTTATCCCCTAGCTGGTCGCTAGACTCGATGACTAGTCGGAGGTGAGGGCTAGCGAGGTATCCTCATCAACCAATGGCGAGTCTTGCCCCCATTGGCCACTAGTAAGGTCAAGCCTTGCCAGCCATCACCTCTGGCTAGTTGCGAAGGTCCAACAACCAGCTAAGGAAGAAAAAAAGGAGGGAAAAGAAAAAGGAAAAATAAATAAAATATTATTAAAAATTGTCTAAGTTAGCAACAACCAACACCAATCAATGTCCACATCAATGCTAGTTGGCCAAGCTAGGCCAAATGAATTGAATTAACACAATTACAAAATGTTTAAAACTAAATTATCAAAAAAAAATGTTGATAACTTAATTGATAAAATTGCAAAAGGATTAGAATTTTTGGGTAATTTTCTCACTATTAATGCCCTTTTGTTGCTCAAAGAGGTTGTGCCAAATAATAATTGATGTGATAACTTATACTCTTCGAACGTCGAATTAGCATCGAATGTCATTTTGAGAAGAGATTTTCATCAGGAAAATTATCCAAAAATTCCTAATCATATTGCACTTTTATCAATTCAATATTAAACCTTTTTTATTTTTTGATAATTTTTGCTGAAAATTACTGATGTGGACATTAGCCATCTTATGTGATATCACCGATACTAATGTGGATAATTTTTAATAATACTTTAATTTTTTTTTTTTCTTTCTTCTTTTCTTCTCTTTTATTTTTTTATTATTTATTATTTTTTAATTTTGTATTTCCCTTAGGGAAAAAGGGGAAAAGAAGAAGAAGAAGATGCTAGCCATCAATGAGGCCTAGCAATGGCTAGCGGAGGGAAAATGGGAAAAAAAAAAAAGAAAAGAAGAAAAGATGCTGGCCATCGATGAGGCCCGGTGATGGCCGGTAGTGGGAAAAAGGGGGAAAAAGGAAGAGAAAAGGAAAAAAAAAGAAAAAGGAAAAAAGGAAAAAAAAAAAAAAAAGTAAAATCGGAAAAATATTATAAAAATTATTTACATTAACGTCGGACATGTCCTTAAGACGACCAATGTCCACGTCAATGATTTTCTATCAAAATTAACTAGATGGACTCAATTGATAAAATATGAAAATATTTAAAAGTTAATTAATAAAAGTACAATAAGTTGAGAACTTTTTAAATAATTTTTCCTATTTGTTATCTTATCTACATTGAGTTGAAAGATCGTTGTCCACATTTCCTGTATATTTT
Source organism: Corymbia maculata (assembly GCA_014182735.1). Taxonomy (NCBI): domain Eukaryota; kingdom Viridiplantae; phylum Streptophyta; class Magnoliopsida; order Myrtales; family Myrtaceae; genus Corymbia; species Corymbia maculata. The sequence continues at coordinate 11,760,659 of CM024689.1, read as the reverse complement.
ATTTGTTATTTTAATTTAAATTTTGCTACTTATACCCCTTAATTTTTTAAGCTAGTGCTGTTGACGTGTCTTTAACAAGCCATTATTCTGCCTTTCACTTGTAAGTTATGCGGGCAAAACACACATCGACATATTAGACTAATAAAAGCAACAAATTCATTTTTTGATTAACTTTGATAGGAATACTATATTTAATATTTTTTTAATGTGGCTTACGGCCAGTATTGTTGACTAAAAGGCTAGCAAAAATTTGACGTTCAGAAAACGTATAAAATTTGAAATAGAAGAGACATTCATTCTTTTTGACACCAAATTTACATACAATGATATGAAATTAAAGATAAACAGGTTAGTTCGTTAAGAATATATATTTATCACCAAAAGAAAGGAATACATTGGCTTTCTTTTTGTTTAAATAACTAATTCTATCAATAGCCATTGGAATGTCGATTTAATAAAAAGCAATTATTTTTAATTTTCAAAAATGGAAAAACCAATTATTTAATTGTAACCAGGGACATTTAATTTGGCAAAATTAGGGATGTTGATTAATATAAAGTGATTATATTTCATTTTCACAAATGGAAGACCAATTATTTAATTGTAACCAAAGACATTTATGTAGACAAAAATAGTGATCCAAAATTTAACACTAATATTTCCTTTCGTGTTAAGAAAATCACATTATCTCTGATGTATATTTTCTGACAAATTTATAATTTTTTTTTTTTTTATAACCGGGAACCGCATGGCCGACAGCCGGAGATGGTTCACACATGGAAGAGGGCACGAATGATGTGCTTTGTGCTGAGCTACTCTGCCACCCCAACGTTTAGCCTCCTGAGCCAAACTGAATGCAGCACCATGTGAAGCACATCGAAGGGTTTCGCCGGCCGGTTCAGCTCGAAGTGTCGCTGGACTTGGGTCACTCTCCTCTGCAACTTCAAGTACTCGACTTCCGAGACTTGCTTTAGTATAGCCTTCAGCTCTGGGATCTTCTCGACAGGTACAGTTATCGAGAACTTGCTCCAATCGAGGACGTCGCTGAACGGTGGCGGGTAGTGGGTCGACATGATCACGGGGACGCACCCTGAGTAGATCGACTCGACCAGCCTTGGACTGGCGACCTCGTAGCCGCTCGGGCAAAGGCAGAACTTGCTCTGGCCCATGGATTGCATGTAGTTTTGGCCCTTCGGGAGGTACTCGTGGACTTGGACTTCGCTGTCCTTGTCCTTCCAATGGCGAAGCAGGATCTTCCTGATGTCCCCATGAGGGCCGCCAGCGAAGAAGGCAAAGATGTGGCGCTTGCTCGGCGGCAGCCCGAGATGGGGTATGGTGACCTCGTAAGGAGGCAAGTTGAACTCAGGGAGCGAGGCATCTCTTGTGGGGTTGAATCCCTCTGATGTGTTTGCGTTGCAAAGCACTCTTATGAAGTTCTTGAACCTGTCTGGGTCTTCTTGTGTGACCTCGGGTGCCTAAAATGCCCGTTTTTACTAGCAAGTTCAAGAGGTAAATTGAGAAGAATTGAACAAGTTGATCAAGACGCGCACGTACCCAATCATGGCAAGAGACCATGAAATGGTCGGCACCGAGGCTTCTGTTCCAAAAAGGGTACTTATGAGACACCACATCGACGTAATCAACGAAGGTGTGAACGAGTTGGTCCCGGTTATAGGTGACGAGAGGCCTGTAGAGGTAGGCTACGATCATGGCAATGCTTATCGGCAAGAAGAAGGCGTGCGCCTGGTCGGGACTACGGGCCGAGAAGGGGCTGAGCCCGCTTTCCAGCTCGTCAATGAACTGGCCCTCGATGCTGTATAGGTTGCTCAGTGGCCCTTCATGCACGAAGGGCAGCTCTCCTTCCCTGTAGCTCCATATCTTGAATCTCTTCACCATCTCGATATGACTCCTGATCATCATCATTCAGCAGATTGTGACAAGGGATGGCAATTTTGCGAAGCAACCATAGGTTTCATATTATTATGCCATATAAATGCATGAGGTCCATCGGTTTCATATCAGTTTTGAAAATACAAACATCTTACTCATTCTACTTGAAGAAAGACGAATAACAATGGCTCGAGCAGGACAAATTAGTTAGTATCATTGATCAACGATCAATATTTTTACCTTGTCAATGGCGTATTTCAGAGATCTGAAATATGGATATCATAATTTGGTCAATCATGTAGACAACACAATATAGACTTCCCATTAATTGTACTTGTCCTTGAGGGAAACCTCAAACTCTTCATGCCTAACTTCGTGAGACGGGCGTTCCCATCACTCAATGCAATCAAACACGAGAATGGACATTGCATTCAGCTAATCATTGTCCATACTTTAGCCCAAAAGTAGTCGACTGTAGTCCACACTCTTTCACTCGGCATGTTCCATGTCTCATCGAAAGAACAAAAGGAAAGAGAGGTTTTTGATCGGGTCCAGTTAAAGATTCAGTACGTAGATGATGGTTTGCAGGAAAACCATTGGATGGATGACGGAAACACACACTTACCACGGATCTAATTATGCTAGGACAAGACTACGGCTGTGTAAAACAGACAAATGCAAATGTACATAGGAAGAGAATGGGCTCAAACTCAACTGATGAAATGCGTAAGCATTCCGGTAGATGGATCCCCGGGGGACAAACGTCTCCTCTTTGTCCGACGTATAGTTCCGGGCGCGAACCGCATCGCGAATCGCTGCTCGTGCCCTTGCTAAATCCTTTTCTACTCTCCGCAAGCTACTAATCTTCTTCTGCACCTAGATTTACAGTAACCAAAAACCCAAAAACTGAGTATCATAAAACGCACATTCATCCGCGCGCACATCTATATGTACCAAATCGTAAAAGATTGACCGAAAAGAAAAAAGAACGGTAATTCCTCACCTTGTGAATTTTGACAGAACTAGAACTGGTCTGCTGGGGAGAAACATAGAGGGAAGATTTGAGGGTTTCTGAAGCGATAAAAGGTGATACTTGCTTAGAGTCGCGGCCAGTGTTTCGGACAGGGCTAAAATACGTGAAAACAGATTGATTCGCAGGAGACGAGTAGAGGTAGAAGATGAGGAGGAGCAGAAGAAGAGTTGAGAAGATCACAGAGGGGGTGACATTGTAAGACATCATCATTGGACTCTTCGAACCCTCTCTCCGTCCATCAGTTTTCTGTTCATATCGTTCGTGCCCGTGTTTTAGGAAGGTATGGAGAGAGCGAGTTTGAGGTGAGGCACCAAATTAGGCAACAAGATCATGCCCACATCTGACTTTCCTCGTATGGAGACACCACTTTTGTAAGAGCAGTTAAAAGAGAATGGACGTGTTGCGAGAACAGACCATATGAGAACGGTCGCTTGTCAATACAATGATCTGAAGGGGTTCATCGCTAGGGCGTGAAGGGTTCAGGACTTGCGCCCATCTTTTCCAAGACCGCTCCATTGACACACCTAGAAGGAAAAGATTGCCCAGACATTACGTGAGATCCCATAGAAGAATCATCACATAAATGTGAGTTGCTCTCTCTCTCTCTCTCTCTCTCTCGTTTTTTGAGGAGGGGCAAAAGAAAATCTTTAAGAGCTGGAATAGGGTAAGTCTTTCCAAGAATGGTTGGAGAAATTAAGGAAGTCAAAGATTTCTTATTTGTCAATTGGATTAATTCCTATCCCAATTCGGAAGTGTATTTAAGACTGTGGAGCTGGTTTATGTTTTTCTTGAGGTGCGAACCTCTGGAGTGCCAAAAGTTGGCAAAAGGGACACTTAAGTGCCAAAAGTTACAAAAGGTACATTTAAGTGCCAAAATCGGAGCAAAATGGATCACTTAAGTGACAACGGCAAAAAATTCTGGCCAAATTACCACGTGTCCATTTTCTCGCGACTTCATTTGCCGACGGAGCATTTTTTTCAAAATAAAAAATCCACGTGGCATTTAAAAAAAAAAAAAATTGTCCACATCAGATTTTTGAAAAATTAAAATCGATTTTATTAAAAAAAAAAAAAAAAGGAGGAGGGGATCGGCGAGGGCTGTGCAACCCTCGCCGCCACCGCTGCCGCCACCCCACCTCGCCGGGAAGGGCCGGCGACGGTAGGGGGAGGGTCGGCCGGGGGTCGTTGCGCCTCGGCCGGTGGCCGCGACCCCGGTCGGCCGGCGGTGAGGGCTGCGTGCCCTCGCCTAGATCTGGGCGAGGGTCGCGACCCTCCCCGAATCCGGCGAGGGTCGCCGGGCCAAGACCATAAAGGCTACTTGAGATCCAAATCCGAGTTTGAGTTGCAAACTTGTGACAAGTATGCTATCCCTGCACCAGCGCACCGGGCCGACGGGGTTGCCGGCCACCGGCCGAGGCCCGACGACCGGCCGACCCTCCCTTACCGTCGCCGGCCCTTCCCGGCGAGGTGGGGCGGCGACGAGGACTGCACACCCTCGCCGATCCCCTCCTCCTTTTTTTTTTTTTTTTTTAATAAAATCGATTTTATAATAATATATTTAATATTATTTAATTAATAATTTTTAAATCACGTCGGCCAAAACGACGTCGTTTTGGCTGATTTTTGCCGATTCAGTTTCCGGTGAGCCACGTAGGCAAGAAAATTAATAAAAAATTGCCACGTAGGATTTCCAAAGCGAGTTCCGGCGACTTGGCACTTAAGTGATCCAATTTTTTTAAAAGTAGCACTTAAGTGTACATTTTGTAACTTTTGGCACTTAAGTGTCCATTTGTGCCAAGTTTTGGCACTTGCGTTGTACTTTCCCCGTTTTTCTTCCTTATAAGATTTTTGTTAAGACTGTTAGACATTTATCAATTCCATCACCAAAATAGAGAAAGCTCAAGGTTTTCAACTGATCTCGTGATATTCGCAATATATTATTTTCGAAATTAAATAGGTTTTATGCGAAGACCCTTTGGGAATCTATTCGACATGGTGCTTGTTATTATCTTGTCGTGCCGAATTGTAGATGTTTCAAAACATAGTTGATTGTTCATCGGACAAATCACCTTAAGTAAATGTTAGTATTCTTGATCGAAGGAAAAATTGTTGGTTGGAGTTGGATGGATTGTTGCGGGGTAGTCTAAAAGTACCTAAATTTTCTTGCCAAAGTGATTGGATATATCATATATTTATCCAATTCATAACACTTAAAATTTTAATTGTGATGCAGTCATATCTTCGCGACCCGTTCATCCAACAATTTCCATAATTTTTTTTGTGCAACAGGTGTTAAAAATAAATTTTGCTATGTATAAATCTAAAATAATGATATTATGATAGTTTATGTGATTTCAAAAGAGGTCCCGAATCCCATCCCTCCGGACATCTAATTTGTCTGTAGTGTTATATAATAATTGATCTTACAACAGTTTATATGAATTCAAAAGAGGTCTGAGTCACATCCCTCCAGACATCTAATTTGTCTATAACATTATATAATTACATTTTTTTAGTTTTAGGTCACCTTCTAACCTATGGGTCGTGGACGGCATTTCAACATTTAATTGTGTCACGACATCCAATGGCCATATATGCAATTTTTTTCCCTTTTCTTAAGTCCCATATTAAAATGCTTTCGAATAGGTTTCTAAGCTGAGAGTTGGTCAAATTGATGTAATTGAGACTTGGGTCCAAACAAGAAAAAAGTTAAAAGAGTCAATTGATCAATTAACAATATTTTGACATCAATCAATGATGTGAGTGGGGAAAAGTGTTAGAAAAATCATAAACCTATTGGATTAATGCCAATTCAATCATAAATCTTTGACTTAATGTTGATTCAATCTTAAATCTTTTAATAATGTCAATTTAATCGTATACTTTTTAACTTAATGTCAATTTAGTCATTCCGACTAATTTTAACCAAATATTATTGATATAAATGCTAACTAGCTTATGAATTACCATCAACATTGATGTGAATAATTTTTAATAATATTTAATAATTTTTCAATTTTTTTATTAGTCTTTTTGATTCTTTTTCTTTTTCTTTTTCTTTTTTTTTTTTTTCTTTTTTCACTCCTTCCTTTCTTCTTCCTTTAGGAAGCAACCTCACCCAGCCGTGATGAGGCCAAGCCCGGGCGATGGTCAACTCCGCTAGATCTGACCTGGGCAAGAGCAGTCCCATACGCAATAAATCCATCTACTTTAGTGAGTCAAAGAAAGAGATTTTTTTTTCCTTTAGGTCTAAAAAGCAAAAGACGTAATGAGTTCAAGTTTAAAGGTGAAGGAAATTTTTATACCAACAAGTTTAAAAGGCAAATGATGTTAGTATGGCCCAATGACTCCATCAAGGTGCTAAGCAATTCCACTTAATGGTAACCCCTATTTAGCACAATGAAAGGAAGCTCTGTTTTAGGTTATTTATTTCCCAAAAAATAAATAATTTAGAAAATATTTTTCTAAAAATGATTATTTGTATCATTTGAGATAATTAACTGAGTAAAAATATTTTTATTATCGACAACTTGTTGTATCTAAACATTTTCGTTAACAATGAATATATTTTTCGTTCATTTATTTTTGTAAGTGATATAAACGATCATTTTTTGATATAAAATTTTCAAATCATTCATTATCCTTGAAACAAACATAGCCTTCAGTAAAAAGAGTTGGCCGTGATTGAGCCACTACTTATCTTAATTGTCAAATGCTTGTATTATTACCACCTGAAGGTGGTACACCTAATTTGAATTTATGAACCATACCGACTTATCAAGTTTGACTTATTAGTTTCATGAAATATAAATGATTCACGCCGGGGTTTGGAGATTGAGGAGCAACTCCCTTGTGGCCAATGCTTGGAGAGAGGAGAAAAGAAAACAGGCTAACTATTATCACAACTTTCATACGGTGTTCATTATAATGTTGTAAATTTTCATTCACTAAGTGAGGTGCCAAACTATTGATAGACATTTCACTTGAGTAACTCTGATAACATATCTCTGGCACAACCTATGTGAATTTATTTTAGTAAAATGATATCCAATAGACAATTCAGCCTTGTTTGGTTCGGCTTTAGGGAAATGACTTTGAGAAAATGCAAATACATTTCGGTTAAAAGGGTTTTTCAAAATACTATGATGTTTTCTAAATTGTAACTTTAAATAGTATTAGAAAATAACTTTAGCTTAAATCCCATTTGGTAAAAGTTACATTTGTAAAGGGCTTTCACTAATTTTTCTTTTTTAAAGTCCAAAAATTAAATCCAATGGAGATCAACTACCACCGGCCAGATCTAGCCTTGCCTAAGGTCGAGCTACCTTAGGCATTGCCTAGGTCACACAATCCAAGTGACGTCGCCAGAGGTAGGGTAACCTCAAGCGACATCACCTAGGTCATGCGAACCCAAGCAAGGTGGCATGAGGTCACCCTACCTCGAGCGACACCACCTAAGTGTATGACCTCAAGCGACGTTGCTTAAGGTCACTCGTGACCTACGTAGCATTGTCTGGGTTCGTGCGACCTAAGCCACATTGCCTGAGGTCGGCGTCGCTTGGCTTCGCATCGCCTTGGTCACACGAAGCCAAGCGACACCAGCTAGGTTGCGCCACCCCCAAGCAGTGATCACTGGAGAATCTCAACTCCTCAGGCAATAGTCATCATCATCAAATCGGAGAAGACAAACAGTCACAAGCGGCAATCATCAGATTGGGGAAGATGCATAGTTGTGAATGAACAATGAACAGGGACTTACATTTCCAAAATACTGAAAGCCTAAGGTAGTATTTTCCCAAGGCTGAACCAAACGGGGCATTCACTGGACTGATTCCTTTCTAGGTTTGCCTTAGGATCTGCACTTCTCGACTCTTGCCGTCATTCTCCACTTTTCTATGTTTTTCTTTCACCCATGGCGTCACCGGTCGAATGAACTTGTAATTTTATTAATTTACGAATGAAGATGGGATTGGAGTTTTCGATTGACACCTAATCTAGCCCCAGATTGTCGATTTTGGGGCAAGGAAATGGCTCAAATGTTGTCGTTCATATGCTTTTAATGATATCATTACACCCAGAATCTAGGCCGTATGATTTTATATTAAATTAATATCACTTTAGTCTAGAGTTAGGAAAACCACTGACGTCATTGAAATTAAAATTTTTAAAAGGTTATAGTGCTTAAGTGGCAACTATAACATCAAAATTGACATCGCACGAAAATTGTGATACTATTAATGGGGAAATTTATCAAAAAATCCTAACTTTTTGTAATTTTAACAATTAAGTTCTAAACTTCTTTTTTTGTCAATTCAGTCATAAACCTTTGGTAATTATGCCAATTTAGTCCATACAACCAAATTTGGCCAGTGGAGCAACGTTGACATGGCCTTTTCTTAATAATATTTTTATTTTTTCGAATATATTTTTTTATTTTTTATCCTCTTTTCTTATTCCTCTAGCTAGTTGCAAAACCCGGCAAGCGGCCACAAGCAAGGGCTAGCAAGGCTTGATCTCGCTGCCCAATGGCGAGTCTCACCCTCGCTAGCCACTAACAAGGGCGAACTTGCCCAAAATTGGCGAGGCCTAACTCAGCCAATCACCATGGTTGGGAAAGGTTGAGCTTCGTTAGATCTAGCTAAACCTCACTCAGCCATGGTGATTGGCGAGGTCAAGACTTGTTGTCACCAATAGCTAGCAAGGCTAACGAGGGTCGACAAGGTCAAGCCTCATCAGCCCTCGCCTATGGCCAGTCGTCGACGCCCAACAACCGACTAGAGGAAGAAGAAAGGAGGGAAAAAAGAAAAATAAAAAATAGATAGATAATTCAAAAAACTATTATTAAAAATTGTCCTCATCAGTGTTGGTTGGCGCCCATGTCAGTGCCAGCTGGCAAATTTGGCTAAATGGATTGAATAAGCACATTTGCAAAAATTTTAATGTTGAATTGGCCAAAAAAAAAAAAGTTTATAACTTTTTAGTAATTTTCCCACTATTAATGCCCTTTTGTTGTGCAAAGAGGTTGCACCAAATTATAATTGATGTGATATCCTAGACTCTTGGAACGTCAAACAACACCAAATGTCATTTTGAGAAGGCATTTCTATTGGAAAAAGATAAAACTAAAATTGAAAAAAAATATTAAAAATCATTCAAGTCAACATTAGGCTTGTCATATAAGATCTCCGACATCCATGTTAGCGATTTTTTGTCAAAATTGATTAGATTGACTCAATAGGCAAAATTTGAAAATGTTTAAAATTATATTGATAAAAGTACAATAAATTCAAAACTTTTTGGACAATTTCCCCATTTTTGATCTTGTCTACATTGAGCTGAAAGATCGTTGTCTACATTTCCTTCGAATCAAGTTCCAGGATAGGTTAAAACAACTTGAGAATTTCATTAAGATGACCAACTTCCCTAATTGGTTTGCATTAGGATTTAAGTTGCTGCTGCGGATTCTCCAGAGCCATGAGTAGTTCGTTGATGCTTCCACCCTTTCGCCCATTGGCCAAAGCTATGTCTTGTCAACTCGGATATAATTTCTCGAGGTGTATCGTCAGAAAAGTATTCTTTATATGGTCACGAATCGATCGCTTGAAAGCCACGATTGGGCGTCGGCCACGAGGACGTTTCCACTAGAGAAGTTTTTCTGGATTCAAGTAAGACATATGCCTATGTGCGTATGGTTAATACGAATGATATTGCGGATAAAAATGTAACCTTGACAGATAAAAGGAAAACAACTTGAAACGAGGATATTGTGTCGTTCCGAATCAAGACATCTACGCATGCGAAAAGGGCAGGACGTAATCGATTTATGAGCTTATCGATTGGCGAATTATTCAGCATGGACTTTCGAACAAAAGCACTAGATTGCTATTTAGTAATATGGAGGACAGACAAGATGGAATTTGGTACAAATGCAATGTTAGTCTACTTTTTCTAAGCACCCCATTAAGGTCGAATCATACTCCAAAACATAAGAAGTGATTGACTGGCATCGAATGTTGGTTGACAGTTTCCCATTCCATTGGCTAGCAAAGAATAATGCTGAGGTTGAATCATTAGGGAGCACACAATGGACATTTAGAGGGGAATCGCAAATCAAATTCATGAGGACAAAATACATCAACTTAGGTAATTTATGACATTCGATGCAAGTGCAAAGAAAATATGCACCGGAGCACCATCAGTTGAGCCTCTCTTGACCTGTCAATCACTCTCCGTCCCCATCGGATTGGGCTAACGTGTCGAGAGTAGGTTTTGAGCACAAACGTGCATGCCATATTTCTCGGTGGGTATCAGAAAAAAGCTATAATTCGAAAGGAAATTGGTTTTGTGGGACTTACCAAAAAAAAAAAAAAGGTTTTGTGGGTAATCTCTGGATTTTCTGTCAAAGTTTGGAGACTAATTCTTCAACCCTTAAAAATCTGAGTGCAACACCGAGGCATTTCCGAAATGATCATTGTGGAGAATAAAGATTTGCAAATCCAAGCACCATTTTCAACCGTGGGGAGAAATAAACTAGAGAACTCGATGCATACAGCATCATATCTAGCACCAGCTAGGTGCCTCTTGAGCTGACACGAGTTCCTTTCTAAAAGCTACTTTGCCTTTTTTCTTTCCAAAGCACTAATGTCGTAGAATAGTATTCTTTAAAATGCCTATTTGTCGCATTCTCCCGAGTCAAGGGTTTTTCTAATTGACTCACCTAATTGTAAAGTTAGACCCGAATCTTTAAAAGATTATCACGATCAAACTTGACAGTCCAATTATTTTGTGACTTGCTAATTAAGTTTGCCTAACATTCTTAGCAAAAGCTACTCGTACTTAGTAAATATATCCGCTATACGTGATTCATGTTTGTGATAAAAAAATTTCATATCTAGTAAAAACACTCATCGACTCACCTAATTGTAAAGTTAGATCCCGAATCTTTAAAAGATTATCACAATCAAACTTGACCGTCCAATTTTTTTGTGACTTACTAATTAAGCTACTCATACTTAGTAAATATATCCATTATACGTGATTCATGTTTGTGATAAAAAAATTCATATCTAGTAAAAACACTCATTCATAGGAAAACATGTTATTTCTAATAATACCTCTTTTTCATGAGTGTCATATTGATAAATTAATCAACAAAATTTTTTGTTGATACAAATTTGTACTTAATAAATCTATCTAATAGACGATGAGGGTTCATTTACACCCTTGATGGTGGCCGGCAAGGATGGCGCAATCCCCGCCAAAGCAATTGAGCCACTTCCAAGCCATCTCTCTCCCTCCAATTTTTTAATAAGAAATAATCTAATTGCAATTATGTTCTAAAATAACTATGTTTACTAGTTTACAATGAGCAAATTAATTTTACTTAAAAATGGACTCACTTTACTCTAACTAAAAAAATTACCAAAAAAGTCTTAAATCTATTACATTTATGTCAATTAGTCCTAAGCCACCTAATTGTACCAACTAAGTTATAAATCCTTTGACGATTTACCAATGTAGTTTATACAATCAATTTTGATCAAAAATTACTGGATGATCGGGTCTAGAGTGAGTAGGGTCCAAACTTGGACTCGATACTCGACCCTATTATAACTAATTTCCCTTTATTGGACCATGTACCCTACCATATTTTTATTGAACCATATTTTGAACCTGATGCTATTTTTTAGTCCAAGAACAAGGTCAATCCTGTTTTTATAAAAACATGTTTTGCAACCATTCAATATCCTATTCGACTTCTAATTTTACATTAATTTGCAAAAAAATAACAATGTAATCCTCCTAATATTATAAAACAAAACAAAAATCCTAACAATACATAAACATTAGCAACAAATATTGATTTAATATTAGTCTCATTACTATAAATACTTCTGATATAATCTAATGCGCATATTTATGTGTATGCAACGGATCTGTTATTAATAGGATATTTTTATTGAATTGGACTAAGAATGCTTTAGTTAATGCTACAATAATAAGTAACACTTGTTCCGTGACTATAGTAATAGTTAAAGGTGGGAGTATTAAAAAAGAAAAGCAATGCATGAGAATAGTTCTTTTTAATAATTCTACGAAGACAATTTTCCCTTAACTTGATTCAAAGAGAGACTTTCTTTTTTTAACAATTCTTCAAAGATAAAGAGACTAAAAGGCACTATACAGAGAGACAATTTTATTTTATTTTTAACAGGGTAAAAACCGATTCTAAAACCGATTTTGTTCTAGGTGGGTCTTTGCTTGGATCAAATTCCTAGACTGATTTCAACTGATTCCCAAAAATCAGAACTAGCTTCCGAACCGGTTTAACTGGGAACCGAATCTCGACCTTATTTTTCAAGTAGTCTAGTCTAGGTTCCAAGTAAACCCGATCCGGTTGCACACCCCTAGCCTGAACATTGACGACGAATGGCCGACACTAAGGTAAACAATTTTTACTTTTTATAATTTTTCTGAATGTTTTCCTCTTTTCCTTTTTCATTTCTTTCATGTCTTCTTTTTTTCCCCAATTTCGGGCCGGCAAGGTTATTGGCTATAGTCGAGGTTTGGGCGAGGGCCTCTGTGCCCTCCCTTGGATGTTGGCAAGGCCATGAAGGCTCTCGTTAGCCATGAGCAAGGGTTGGTCAGCGACACCATAAACTCACTATTGTAAAAAGAATGAAGAAAGAAAAGAAAAGAAAAGAAAAGAATAAAATATTAAAAATTTATAAAAAGTTATTCACATTAGCATCAATAATGTCGCATCGGACAGTTGGCTCTGACATCAACAATTTTCTATTACAATTGGTTAGACGGAGTATATTAGCACATTCTTAAAAAGTTTAGGACTTAATTAATTGACACGAGAGCAATACTCATAAGACACTCTTCGTAATTTTCCTTTGCAAAGGTGATATCCCGACAATACACCGTGCGACCAAGTAACTTATAAAAACAATACTTTAATATAAAATTATTTTCATTTTCTCTGCAAGATGAAGGTCTACTAAAAATTAGATCTATTTCACTTTTCATCAATACGATTGGTTGACCTGTCACTTGAAGTAAAAGACCTCACCTGTGGGGCGGTGACGTAGATGCGCACCTCTCCAGCCATACATCCTTTATATAGTCTTGCAAAACTGAACTGAGCATTCTAGATTTGTCCAAATTAGGCTCCTGCAAACGTCAGCTCAAAGCTCTCTGCAGAGAAGAACCATGATCGGATCGGAAGATATCTACAAGGTGTTCGAGGCCATGGTGCCTCTCTACGTCGCGCTGATGCTCGGGTACGGCTCCGTGAGGTGGTGGCACATGTTCACCTCCGAGCAGTGCGACGGCATAAACCGCATGGTCTGCTACTTCATCGTCCCCCTCTTTGGCTTCGAGTTCACAGCCGCACACGCCAATCTCTTCGAGATGAATTACTCCGTCATAGCGGCAGATGGCATCTCGAAGATCCTTGCCATCCTGACGCTGGCCTTGTGCGCCAAATGCAGCAGCAAAGTGGACCATAACTGGTGCATCACCACCTTTTCCTTGCTCACCTTGACGAATCTCCTGCTTGTCGGGGTACCGATGCTGAAAGCAATGTATGGTCAGGTGGGTGTGGATCTTGTGGTTCAGTTAATGGTTGTGCAGGCCATTCTGTGGTTTCCGCTTCTGTTGTGTTTTCTCGAGTTCCGGAAGATGGGGATGGACTATCCTCCGACGGGGGCGACGACCAATGACTCCATGCCAGGCGAGAAAGATATCGAGGGAACGGCCGAGGCTGTGAGGACCAATAGCACGAGACCAAGATTGTGGACCGCCGTGAAAATCGTGGGTCTGAAGCTGGCTTTGAATCCTAACATCTATGCTTGTGTCGTCGGCGTCGTTTGGGCAGTAATAGCACACAGGTTTGCAATTCAAGGGACGCCTTTCTCTTGAGCGAGCAATGTCGGATTGTCGCCGGTTATCCACCGACTCACATAATCTTTTTCTTTTGTTAGGTTCAATGTGAAAATGCCGGGCATCGTCAGAGACTCCATACAGATACTATCAAAAGCTGGGTTAGGAACTGCTATGTTCAACATAGGTAAGCAAAGAGTTAATGTGTCTAAGGCTTCATTCGTTTAACGGAAAATATTACTTTTTTGGAAAATATTTTCCAAGAAATTATTTTTTAGGAAAACGTAATTATTTTCTGGTGTTTGGGTAAAACTTGATTTTGAAATGGAAAATATTTTCCGCTGTTTGCTTGGGAAAATATTTTCCTTTACAAACTCTTTTTCAATAATTTTGTTGATTATTTTATTTTTTAAAATCGTTATTTATTATTTTTTAAAATATATTATTAAATTTTTTTTTTCTTTATTTTATGTTCTCTCCTTCCTTGACCGTCGCCGGCCATGCCTCAAGCTCACCTTGCTAGCAAGGCTCAAGGCTCGCCTACCTCTGGCGAGCTCGCATGATCAGCTCACCGGCAAGGTGAGTTCAAGGCAATGAGGCTCGAGTTTCGCAGATTGATATCGTGAGTTATGTAGCTTCAATTCGGAAAGTAGTTGAATTACCGGGAGGAAGAAGAAGCACACCGCCATGCAAAAGCTGAGTGAGGGAGATTGACCAATTAGGGCAAGCGATTGACTTTGTTCTACTTTAAAAAGGAGGGATTTGATTATTTTGAAGGGAGCAAAGAGAGGCAAGCACGGGGGCGCTGGGTTCATAAAGCGGGGGAAGAGAGGATTACAATTTTTTATTTTAAAAAGGGGTAAATTTGGAAATAAGTTTCCGTCTTGTGATGCTCGGGCATCACTGATTTGGCAAGCTCGGCTCGCTTGTCGTCGGTCACCGGCCATTGTTGTGGCTGACGATCGGGCGAAAAAAAAAAAGAAAAATAAAGAAAAAAAAAATCGATTTTATTAAAAAAAACAAAAAAATCGATTTTATTAAAAAATAAAAATGAAAAAAAAAAATCTAAAAATAAAAGAAATAAGTGAGGACTAATGGAGAGTGTAAGATAAGAGAGAGTGGATGTGGAAAATGTTTTCCACTTTTCAAAAGTGGAAAACATTTTCCCTCACTTTAGTAGATTTTTTTTCCTTCATGGAAAATATTTTCCCCAATGAATTTATTTTCCGTAAAACGAACATCGGAAAATCCGGAAAACATTTTCCTTAAAGTTATTTTCCGTGAAACGAACGGAGCCTAAGATGAACTACTAGCTAGTTACTTTCATTTTCAATAGTAGGATTTCGTATTTGCTCACCTAATCTGATATGCGTGCAGGTATATTCATAGCAATGCAAAGAAAGGTGATAGCTTGTGGCATGAAATTGACAATTTTGGGAATGGTCTTGAGGTTTATTGCAGGACCAGCTCTATTGATCGTGAGTTCCCTTATCGTGGGACTGCGCGGCGATGTTCTCAGAATCACTATCGTTCAGGTAATGAAGCTAAAGTTCATCGCCTATATTCGACCACAGGATGCTATCACATCCACTCCATCTTTATAAACGCGAGCAATCAATAGCTCATTATTTTAAACCCGCCAGCTTAAATTAGTATTGCTTAAAGTAAGCCTAGTGATAGAACTTCGAAAACTATAGCTCTGCTACCGTCACTTGAATGCAACTTCTATGAATACAGAAGAGTGATCTGCCTTTTCCCCATGCGCAGGCGGCACTGCCACAAGCGATTACAACATTCATCTTTGCGAAAGAGTACGGATTACATGCAAATGTTCTCAGCACCGCGTAAGTTGTCTGAATTCATTCAAAGTAGTTCCATTCACAATGTTCACCAAAATCCACTTTTATTGGTCTAAAGAAGGCATATCTGCACTTGTATATTGCAGGGTGGTGTTTGGCACATTGGTGTCACTTCCACTGCTGATAGCCTATTATGCTGCTTTAGAGGGCATATAAAACCTGAACCACATCCAAAGACTAGGGAAGAAACATTTGAAGAGAGGCAATGGGGAATTAATGCAAGAACGATGAGAACATTTGTGACGATTAACTCATGAATTATGTAACATCGTGAATTCCCTTGTTGTGATTTTTGCACCCAAAAATTCCCGAGTTCATATGCAGAAATCATTCTGGAAAAAGAAATTTCAGGGAGAGTTTAGTTTCAAATTTAATCAAATTAAAAAGCAGGTGATGTCCATACTCGTAACTCATCAATTTCAGAAATTGGAATGTGCTCTTTCAACGCTTTGGTCCGGAATATCGCAAAATCCAATCTAGGTTTCTACAATGTTTATTTACGAATCTACCCACTTTGAGGCCCATCAAGCTCAGAGTCTTCACAAGCGGAGTCTATTACTGAGCTAAGAACCAAATATGAAGGGAAAATTCCTTTGTGTTCATCACAGCCGAGTCTATCGAGGGCACTTATAAAGAAAGGTGAGAGATGGTTACTAATAGGTTTTTGCCTAACAATGGTCTACATGTGTGTGGAATCAATGGATGGAGTTTGGCCACATGCCAAGAGGATACAAACACACGAGCATAGGCATAGGTTACGATTTAGTTGCTCATGCCATGACCTGAGGAAAATTAATAAAAAAGTTTTAAATTTGTTGCAATTATGTCAATTTAATTTTAATTCTTTTTGGCCAAATGACTCCCAAACTTTTGTACGAGAAAATTATCCAAAAAGTCATAAACCCATTCCGTTTTTGCTAACTCAATCCTAAATATTTCAATTTTATCAACTAAGTCATAATATTTTTATATTTTGTCAATTAAGTCCATTTGGCTAATTTTAGCCATAATTCGTTTGATATGGACGCTAGCCATTTTACATAACATGAGCAGCACTAACATGAATAATTTTTAATAACATGCTTAATATTTATTCGAATGTTTTGTTGTTATTTTCTTTTTCATTTTATGTCTTTTCTCTTTTTTGTTTTCTTTTTTTTTGGTTACTTGTGGCAGATGAGGATCTAGCAACCCTCGCTGACTTACCAATAAAGGTCATGGCCCTCGCCTAACCTCCCCATATTTGGGTGAGGCCATTACGGCTACCATCACGACGACCTTGAGCTTGAGCTTGAGCAGCCATGGCCATCACCCAAATCAAGCTGAATCGAAGCTCATTAGAGGAGGAAATAAGGAAGGTGATTAGGGATTTGAAGTGGGAGGAATTGGTGCCGAGGGCCATCACAAGCTCGCTAGAATTGGGTGGACTAAGGATCTATGGCGATGGTCGAATTAGGGCTATCTTTTTTACTACATCCCTCTTTTCCTTTTTACTTGTGGCTACCTTAAGATCTAGCTTTGGCTATCATATCTCGAGTTTGCGTAGCTATCATGGCCGCTCAAGCTTAAGCTTTAAGTTCACAGCCATGGCAACTCAAGCTAGAGCTCGGGTTGGTAGGCATGGTAGTTGCGATGGCCTTGCCCAAATCGAGGCTAGGCTAGGCAAAGGGTATGATCCTCGTTGGTCACAAATAAAAAAGAAAAGAAAAAGGAAAAAAAATAAAAATATTGAAATATTTAAAAATTATTCATATTAGTGCTAGTTGTCATACACGTCACAATTGGTGTCCACATTAGCAGATTTCGGGGAAAATTGGCTAAACGAACTCAATTGATAAAATGTAAAAATATTTATAACTCAATTAGTAAAATTAAAAGGTTTATGACTCAATTAAAACTCGTAAACTTTTATGTGGACTTTGGTTAAGGCTTCTCCTTCCTTTTTTAAAGTTTTATTTACTGCTAACGTATTTTTTCAATTCAAAATTTAAATGCTTGGCTGAATTACTATCTTCAGTATGTATAGGAGGTGCTTTCCCTATATGGCATCAATCGATTTGAATTGCTGCTTCTTCCTAAATATTTTAAAAGATGTGTTTATTTCGTTAAAAATTAATTAATTTTAAAAATATTTTTAAAAAAAATCATTTATATCACTTACAAAAGTAAATAGATAAAATATATTTTTTCATCATCTCGCGAAAATATTTAGATCTAAAGTGTTGTCTATTGTGAAACATTTTACATTGATTGATTATTGCAAACTATGTAAGAGCTTATATTTATGAAAATATTTTTTGAGAAATAGATGGAGCTTAAAATGGAAATTTTCCATAAATAGAGAGTCTCGTACATGGAGAAGATTAGAAGGGAGAAGGAAAAATTACATTAATTCACGTTGCTTTACAATGCCTGAAGTATTGTGTGTACTTAGAGCTCTTAAAAAAATTTCATGTCTCGTATTTTTTTTTTTTTGCAACCATAAATCTATATTGACGTGAATATTTACTTTGCTGTAATTATTTATGTGTTATTTCTCTTGCCAAAATTCATGTCAGCAGGAACGTGTAGATAATACGAAAGAATGTAGTCTGCATTTGTTTCTCAAAAACAAACAATTTGCATGACAATTTGCTCAAAATTATCACTTACAAAAATGAATAAAATAAGAATATTTTCATCTTCTATGAAAATATTAAGACATAAATTATTGTCAATAATGATAACATACTCCACTGACTAATTATTTCAAGTGATATAAACTATTATTTTTAAGAAAATTTATTTTGAATGATATATTTTTTACAAAATGGACAAAACTAAGCTCTTAAAATCGAAAACTTTAAACCCATACACCAGGACAAATTTCACCTTTTATCAGTTTCCATTAAAATTTTCAATCAAATTGTTAAATTACATGGCATATGTCAATTAGTGGGTATGCTAGTTTGGAGTTCTACCCTTTACTTGGGGTGATAAGTTTTCGGTCCAATTTGGTTACCAATTTAGGAAATTGGGAACTAAACTATTTGATCCTAAGAGCAAGAATTGGATCGGATTGTCAATTTTAGTTTGGTTTAATAGATCCGACCATTTTTTTTTCCAACTATAGAGGAACCGTGCATAATAAGAGAGAGTGAATAATATTAAGATATTTACTGAAGTAACCATAATTAAATAGGTATTAGGGAAAATTTCAAAAAAGGACTTGAAGTAAGCTTATTTTCTCAAATAATGACTCAAAATGGTTGTTGTCTCAAATGAGGACCCCAAGTAGCTAAATTAATCTCAAATAAGGATCTCAAATCGTCGGCTAACCAAATATTCGTCGGCTGGCAAGCATGTGATAATTTTGATAGCTGAAATAAGGGCAATTTTGTTAAAAAAATATTGATAGAAATTAACAAACCCTAAAAACAAACCCCAAACTCTTCTTCACAATCTTCTTCTTCTGCACTTCATCTTCTAAGTTCATTGTCCCCTCTTGCTCGAAAAACCCAAAATCTTTGTCAATAAAGCTGACTCCTTGAATTCCAAATAGACGTGCCAACACCCCCTTAACTCTCTTTGTCTCCCTGTCTCTCTCTTCACGGAAATGGATTTGAATTGTGCCCGAGATGTGAGTCCTCGACATTAAGATGTTCTCTATCTCTCAATTGGGAAAAGATGATGAAGAATCGAGACTCTCGTGTTACATACGAGTGTCTGAATAACGAAGGGATGGCTTTTTTTACTCGAGATTTGTCTTCTTCGTTGAAAAGAAATGAAGACAAAAAAAGAAAGGAAGAAAATGTGAAAAAAATGAAAGTAGGGGTTTCTTGTTGTGCTTCAATTCGTGCTCCATTAATAGAAAATTTGGGTGCTCTAAGCGAGAGTGGACAAAGAACGAAGAAGATGAAGAGCATAAGAAGAAAACATGAGAATGTGAAGAATTTGGAGGGTTTTTTTTTTAGGGTTTGTTAATTTCTATCAATATTTTTTTGACAAAATTGCCCTTATTCCGGCCACTGGAAATGCCACACGCTCATCGGCCGGTGAGCATTTGGTTGGCCGGCAATTTAAAGTCCTTATTTGATATTGGTTTAGCTATTTGGGGTCTTCATTTAAGATAATAGTCACTTTAGGTTCTTATTTTGAGAAAATAAGCTCATTTTGAGTCATTTTTTGAAATTTTCCCTAGTTATTATCTTGTAATGTGTGATACCATTAGACGAGGTAGTATTTAATTCACATTTTATTAATTTTTTTGAAGGAATAATAAAAAAATGTATTTTTAATTGGTCTGGTTCAATTGCCGAATATCGGTTCCACTTTTAGGAACCGGTAATCGAACCGACACTCCAACCAATCAGTTTGGTCAAATTTGTTCTTAGTTTAGGTGATTTGTTTTGCACACCTCTACCCTTCATTTGTTATAAGTACATCAACTAACGAAAGGTAAATTTATCACAAATATATCAATTTGAAGTTTTTGGTTGTCAAAAAATTAGTTTGGAATAAATATGTCATAGCATACCGATTTCAGGTTTTTTCTCTTAAAAAAATTAGTTTAAATAAATTTGTTATATATGTATTAGTTTGAAAAAAAAATAGTAGTATTAACCTAAATAAATAATAAATTTGAGTTTCCTCTTCGGTACATCCGGAGAGAGAGACAAAGAGAAACCCTAACGTATCTCTCTCTTGCCTCTGATCTCGGCGCTCAGCCTCGCTCTGTCTCTCTCTTCCTCTCCTCTCAGCTCACCGCACGCAGCGGTGGTCCCCGCCCGGCCGCCCGCAGCCATTGCCGAGCCTCCCCTCGCTCGCCCCGCGGCAACCCAGCCCCGCCCCCCGCCGCCTTTCTCGGTGCCCGGTATCTCCTTCTCTCCGCAATTAAATTCTTGATTCCTTGTGAACGATGGTGTTTGTTTGATTGCACGTGATTCTGGAAGATCATCTGTTTCGAGCGAGCTGAGAAATTTGAGGGTTCTGTAGATACTTTGATAGTTTCGTATGGTGATTCTCGAGGGGAAAGGAGAGAACCTTTCGCCACGACTCTACTGTCTTGCGCGTGTGGTCACCAGGTCAGAATACTAGTTTTTGTGTATTGGATTGGGTTTGTTTGATGGGAAAGAGATTCGGTCGAGATTGACCGATGCATGTCGTGAATCCGAGTGATTGAGAGTAAATATATAGCAGATTTTTCACACGAAGTGTGTAGATTCCTGGGTTCTCGTTCTGACCTCCTCTTCTCTCTCTCTCTCTCTCTCTCTCTCTCTCTCTCTCTCTCTTTTGTTGTTCTTGTATCCTCCCAGATGAAGAAGAAGAAGCAGAGAAGTGCCGGTGCTGATTCTGCCGCTGATCCTGATGCCGGTCTTGATCTGAAGTCTCTGATTCACCAGCATTCGGTGTTCTTCGACAAGTTGATTGAGCTCATCCCTGCAAAATTCTACCTGCCCACTGATGACAAGGACAAGCCGTGGTTTCAGGGTCTCAGCAAAGACGCAAAGGCTTCAGCCAAGAAGGAATCGAAGGAGAACATAAAGAAAGCTCGAAGAGAGCGGTTGGACCCCGAGAGATCTTCTAAAACGACCCTTGACTTATTGAAGGAGAGCTTGGAAAAGGAAAAATCAAGCAATGAGTCTAAGGAGGAGGAAGTAACGGAACCTAGACCTACATTGTCTGCTGTGGAAGGTGAAGAACGGTCGGCAACTTATGAAGAACTCCGGCAACGGCTTCATCGCAAAATTCAAGAACTCCGAGGGAATAGGAATACTAGGAATCCTGATAGGCCAAAGCAAAGTGAGAAAAAGCAAGATAAAGAAAAGAAACGCAAGAGAGACTCTGCAGCGGAGGAAGATAAGCCCACTAATGGTGATTTATCAGAGAAGATAGAGGAAGATGCATCGGAGGCGGCAAAGGAACTTGCCCTCACTTATGTGAAGCTGGGGGATGATGGGGACAACAGGAAAAAGAAGAGGAAGGTGTCGAAGCTTAAGGAGCTGGAGAAGGCAAAAAGACTAGAAGAAGCAAAGAGGGACCAAGATAAAGGGGAGAAGATTTCGTGGAAAGCTGCAACCAGTAGGGCAGCTGGTCTTAAGATTCATGATGATCCCAAATTGTTGAAGAAGAGTATAAAGAAGGAGAAGAAGCAGCACCAGAAGAATGCTGGAAAATGGAAGGAGAGGATTCAAACCACGGAGAAAATGAAAGCGCAGAAGCAGCAGAAGAGGTCGGAGAACATTGCTGGGAGGGCTCATGACAAAAAGATGCGGCAGATTGCGAAGAGAGAGAAGAAGCTTCTCCGACCAGGGTTTGAAGGTCGCAAGGAAGGTTATATAAACGAAGATGGAAATTAACTGCAAGTGCAATCTTTTTGCAAGTTCCTGAACCATAGGTAGTGACCCTTTGCCTCTGAATGGAGTTACTTTTCTTTTACATTGAAAGGGTTTATCAAGGATTTTTGTTTTGGCCTTCTAGGCAGTCTTCCTACTGTTCCTTAATAGTCGAGGATAATGCTGATATGGTTTGAATATATGTGCCTAATTGATGGTGGCATCGAGCACCTCATGTAATGCAAGATTGGGAATTATATACAGCCAGAATCTGATGGGCTTTTTTGATTTATTTTTCTTTGTCGTCCCCAAGGAGCAATTTGCAGTCTCTTTTCATATGGGAGCAGCCCCCTCATGTCGTGATTTCTTTGCATACATACTCGTTAACCCAGCCATACCATGAATCGTGTTTCGTGGACATATGAGTGGTCAATAAAATGGTTTGTCATTTTGTTTTTGCTTATATAATATGTCCTGTCGAAACACCAGATATCCCATGCTGTGCATAGATGAGGTGGGATCATTGAGGATTGGATAAGATCTGAATGAAATATAGTGAAATCGTTGTGGAAATATTTGGAATTCGTTCTATTTAATCTCTGGCCTGCAGGTGTTGTTCGTGTCTTTTTCCCAGACGATGCTCATAACTCTATGTGCTCGGATTGGAAAACATGAAACAGGACTGTCTGGTTAGTTGTGATATGTCCCTCGTCCTTTTTCGATAGGAGGACTTCAACTCCTCTTAGACAACGGTCAATCGGGTTTGCATTTATGGCCAATTCATAGGTCCTCGGATTATTCTTTGACCCGATAAATCGCCGTCTCGTAGAAGCCCCACCGCAACACCCGGTGTGTTCTTTCTTTTTTCTTGCTTTGGCTGCACGATGCACTTTAGTACTCTAAAACACGGGAGATCAATTTTCTTTTCGGCTCAATGTAAAGGAGAGGGTTCAGATTTTTGTAATGTGCATCACCAAAGTTTTCTTTATCACCAGATGTAAAGGTGCGTGGCATGTGATATGGTGGCCAGATGCAAATGTGGCTGAAGATTCTTCATTTGGGGCTCTCAAGCAAACTCTAGAAGCACTAGCAAATGAGAGAAGACATGAGTTGGCAGAAAAACTGCCACATTTCAACTGCATTTCTTCACAAGCTTGCAGTTTTTCCTATTACAAACGCCACTTGACCCGGGAGTCATTAGAGTTTTTTGAAAATGCAAAGGATGTAGCCGTAGTTTAATTAAATTCGACTGTTTCATACAACATCCAGATTGTTGGCAAAAGATAATCGAACTCTGACAAAGGATCTGGCTTGAGAGGGCTCGGAAACTAAACATGGACCTAAAAGGGGCACAGTTCGTGCGGAATCAGAAAACTCGAGTTCACCTCTGATATTGCCGAAGACAGAGGCCATGTATCCACCCCACTTCTTCAGGGAGGCGAAGAAGAGTTCACTCACACGATGGCTTTTCCTTACGACGCTGCTGAGTAATATTTCTAAGTCAGAGACTGGAAAGAAGAATGAGGAGTCAGGGGGTAAGGTCACAAGAACGAGTCTCACTCGGAATGCCAACCGTGGAAAGGAAAAAGGCTAGCTTGCAATGGAGATTTAAACTGGTACAAGGTTCAAAAACAAGAGGGCAGTTTTGAAGAAGAAGAAGAAGAAGAAAGGGGATTCTTCCTTTTCTGTACCTAAAGCCGAGAGGTGGGATAGTTGGAGCCCAGAAGCAGCGACTGTGCAAAACCAGCGCTGGGTTGAAGACCGAGATACCCATTAGATCAAGTGCGCGACCGTCCCGTACATTGGGCTTTGGCAGCCATTGACGCTGCCACGGAGTCAAATATAAAACATGCTTCCAACTTACGTTCAAAGAGTATATTTAGGTGCGACGATTTGCGCTCGTAACTGCAGGCCTGTGCTTCAGGTGAGGATCTGCAGCACGTTGAGAGAGGCAGGATCATTTGAAGTGATTCTTTCTTCCTTCAATCGAAGAGAAGTGTTTCGACACAAACATTTTGTCACGTCGGCGTCCATTTGCCACCTCAAGAGCCCCGCACATGCATGTTTTGGCCAAAGTCGTCTCTCGATCCAAAATGAGATTGATCGTCTAATAACATTACTTCTCGTAAATGATTTTAGTACAATTTATTTGTGAAATTTGAGCACGAAATGAGATTAATCTTTTAATACATGTCATCTGTTTAGTTTGAAATAAGTATCCCCAGGTTATTGAACTCATTCAAAACATTTATTCATAAAATGTTCATAATTGTACTAGAGAATTATATAAGTTATAAATTTACCATCAATCATATAATTAGAAATATATCACCAGAAAAGGCAAGAGAATAAGAAATGCAAAATTAGGGATTTGCTAAAGTGATAGTAAAAGGTAACTTTGGCCAGTAAAGACAAGCCTGAACTTGCCAAATGGTAGAACCTCACGCGAACATTACCCATTTCTACATTATTTCTCAAATATAGATTTAAAATCATTTATTTGTCAAATGTGAGACCGATTTGATATTGACTATTTTTGTTTGGTCAATAATATTGACTATTTAATATATCATTTGTTATATTATGGAATCGACGAGCACCTATATACTAATTTCTTTTTATTATCTTCTAAAGAGTTATTTCGTATTTTATTAGGTGATAAAACAGGATACAGTAGATTTACAACTTTAAATTTTTGTATTCGATTTTAGCCCTCTTTCATACAAAAAAAGTTATATGTTAAATACAAGTTGAATTCGAAATGAAAATCCAATATTGTTAAACTCTTTTGAAACCTCAATACTTGAACCGTAAAACATATGGGTGTATATACCGACCCAAAAAAAAATACAGGTATATATAATATACGGCTGTTTAAAAAAAATAGAATCTACCTATACCAGAAGAATCATTCGTAAATATTTTCTTACCCACTTCGAGGTGAACCAACGTTTTTCAACCCTCCCTGCCCCCTAACCTACGCCGGACAACAGGAAGAGAAAAAGGCAACCTCGTGGGGTGTTCAAATCTTTGTTAATCATGGAGATGAAAAAACCAGACCGTGTATCGCGGTCTTCACATTCTTAAATGATATCCCGCACGATTTCGATGATCGTGGCGACGTCGCTTCCCACCATTTCTCCATCACTAGCCGGGATGCTCGGGTTGTCTTCCACCTCCTCCCCCTGCCCCTCTTAGAAAACAACACACTTTGCACGAACCACCCCCCAAGAATCCAATCATGGACATCCTCAATTCGTCGGTTTTGATTTTTCCCAGAAGAAAAGATTCGGCTTTTGGCTGAGTTTTTCCTTCCTGAGAGCTTGTTGCTGTTGTTTGAGAATACCCAGAAGCCAAAAGATCAGTCCTTTTCCTTGAAGCTGTTCATCGACCCCACTTACCCGGAAATAAGATAGCAGAGGCTTGTCGTTTGTTACCTCTCTCTCTCTCTCTCTCTCTCTCTCTCTCTCTGTGCATGCTGGAGGACTTCCATGGATATCAATCCTCCAAATGCTGTGAGTTCCCCCCCTCCCTTTTGTTAATTTGCTTCTCCGTGTATGACTGCTGTTGCGCTTATCCCCTGTTTCTTGCTCGATGCAATCTAAAGATCATTCTATTTTTTTGAAGTTAAATGAGCGTGTCGGTGGGCATGATAATGGCTCGCTGACACAAAGCAAAATTTAGAACTTTATCGCAAAAAGTTGACTGCTGAGAGTGTCTCAGTTGATGGAATTATCTTGGTCAGCTAAAAGTTTCACAAAGTCACTTTAGCATTTGATTTTTTGTGTTTTGATGGTTAATTTGACTTTAACTTTGCTTGCAATGTTCAAACTGCTTTCAATTTGATTCCCTCCAAGAGACTTTGATGAGTGCAATGGGAACACACGATGGTCGCTCTTGCTTTTTTGTAGTTTTGATAATTTTGCATCTTTCTTTCATCGTTTTCTCCATGAGTGACTGCTTTTTTCAATGCACTCAAGTGTTGTTGAATATGCCGCTTCTAAAGGCAAATATATGATGGTATCAGCTGGGGATTTTGCCAATAGCTTGCAAGGCTTATTAGAGTATTTGTCGCATATAACTTCAGAGGAAGCTAATTCTATCGGTGGAATCCTGTTGTGTATCTCTGTGTTTAGATGGTGGAATTAAATTCATGTTGAGGGTCAAGCTGATTTTGGTGTGGATTGAGCATGGCTAAGTTTTTAATTGCAAACATCAGCCATGAAATATGTCTATCATTTCAATGAACTACTGATACTGAGCTATACTGCATATACATAGTTGGAGAGTTCTATGCGATGTTCAGACTCTGTTATTTCAATCCTGTCATCTCCTAATTTCATGTGTTAATTAAGCTTTCTTTTGCACTAATTACTTGTTAGGTTAGGGATTACTAGTTTGTGGGCAAACCTTGAGCTACACAAATGAGATTTTATAAGCCCAGAAATTACAGTAGCTGGGAGAGGTTTCTCTTTAGATTCCAAAAATAGTATCCATGACCATTTTTGTCAATGTATATGATGCATATATGGATTTAATTGTGCAATTGAGAGCTCGATGAGTTTCGAAGAATAGACTAGAGATCTTTAATGAGACGTAGATATGATATCTGTTCCTTTTATTCACTTGAGTGAGCGAGCACATTTGTTTCCTTGATTAGAAGGACACTGGAAGCCCCCATCTCTTCTGACATTATTCTGATTTCCTTTTTCATTCAGGCTTCCCTCTTTGCAGATCAAAAGTGTAGAAAATCTTGTTTCTTTAACTTCTTTCCTGCAGCATCTTTGTTTTGTCTAGCACTCTTCATCGGGAGTGCACTGCTGGTATCAGATTTCAGAGAGGTGTATATCTACTCTTCTTAGTTCTACAGATTAACTTGTTTTTTTCACTGAACTTGGTCCTGGTAATTAATTTGCTGAATGTCACGGATGAAACTGAAAATGTTTTGCAGAAACTCTCTGGATGGAATTGGAAGATAATTGATAAATCACAGAGCACTAATACCAGCACTTGTGCAGTATGTCGTCCTTCCATCCAGTGCTTGTTATCAGAGAATGGCAGTTTTGAATCTCATCACTTTCAATTCATTTGTGCCATGCCAGAGGTCTCACTTGTTGTTTAGCATCTTATTTGTGTTTTCATTTTAGAATCAGTGCAGACCACGTGGAAGTGAGGCCTTACCAGAAGGTATTGTTGCCAATTCTTCTGATTTGGAAATGAGGCCATTATGGGATTCTGCAGAGGTAGAAAAACAGCCTGAATGGACGATGTTTTCAGTGTAGAAGATATAACATTGTAGTTCTGAAGATGCTCTAACTTGCTTGATCTTTGGACAGGGCTCTCCTAGTTCTTCATCTAACTTGTTTGCCATGGCTGTTGGAATCAAGCAAAAGAATCTTGTAAATAAAATGGTTACAAAGGTTAGGAGACTTTTCTGGCTATTGCTTAGCCTCTTTTTCTCAAGCTTTTATCCAGGCTAACTGTTGTCATTTTTCACTTTGCACTTTGCAGTTTCTGTCAAATGATTTTGTGGTGATGCTTTTCCACTATGATGGTGTTGTTGATGAGTGGAAGGACTTTGAATGGAGTGATCGCGTTATACATGTATCTGCATCTAACCAAACTAAATGGCAAGTGGTCTTTTCCTTTCAATCCCAGCAGAGATCATTCACAGTATCCTAATGTATCTTCAATCTTGTTCTACATGACTAGGTGGTTTGCCAAACGTTTCCTTCATCCAGATATAGTTGCAGAATACAAATATATTTTCCTTTGGGATGAGGACCTAGGAGTTGAAGATTTTCACCCTGATAAGTATGTGTGCTTCACCTCATAAGCTATTCGATTTTCCTTGCTAACTTACGGGGAGTGTAAGATGTGAGGGTATCAGTGTTCCATTTTGTTAATATGTGAAGGTTCATCAAGTATCTATTCAATCTGGATTTCTTCAGATAATTGGTTTCTTGATCAGCACAGTAATAGCACAATGATGTACTCAGCTTCATGTTTCCTTGCAAACTTCTAGTTAACTTTTGGCAATGATTGAGTGTTATACCTAATTCTTTTTATGATTGTGTGCAATACTTGAAATGATGATTATGGTATGTCCAACTTTAAAATGCCTTTGAGAAGATATCTGGCTCTTTCCTCCTCCATAACACCAAATTCTTGTAGGTATATCTCTATTATCAAGAATGAAGGGCTTGAGATATCTCAACCAGCCCTTGATCCAACCAAATCAGAGGTGCATCACCAAATCACTGCACGTGGGAGGAGAACGGTTGTACACAGGTGATCTTATGTCCTGTTATCTTTTTCTAAAGTCTGACTCCAGAACTTGGTTTATCTCATAAATGCCTCTTGCGATACAAATTATTGTTCCAAGTCATTTTGCTTACTGTTGGATTTTGCTAACCTCTGTCTAGTGATGGATGGTCTCAAATGTGAACATGGAACTAGGGGAGGTAAAATTAATGTATTACCCAACATCCAGACATACCAGCCTCCTCAGGATCTTGTCCGAGAAAATTGCCATAACAATGGAACCAACTAATTGGTGGGGTTCAACCATCCAAAACAAATTTATTTTCTTTGGGCTATCGTAGCACTTCATCTGTGGGATTTCCATGCAATGTTACTCTTTTCACTTGAATAACTCAACAGTTAACATAGATTTGTAAAGATGGCTAAAATCAGTCACGTAGCATCATCTGAAATGTCAATGTGTTCATTGAAGGACAACTTGCGGAAATGTCAATCTATTTACTCAATGACAATATTAGGCTGAAACTCAGCAACTGTGGAGTGTTATTGATATGTGGATTGAAGTACTATCTTTCTTCTTTTGTCAACAGGAGGACTTTCAAGCCTGGTGGTCCTGGTAAAGGTTGTGGTTTCAACAGTACATCTCCTCCATGCACTGGGTAGGTGCACTGCACCATATACTATTGAAAGTGCTTTGTATCTGTTGGTTGTCCTTTATATTGTTGGATGGGTTGTCTGTTTTTTCAGGCTATGTTGTTGGTCTTTTTTATTTGAGATAATTAATTCTCCTTTTCCTTCTGCTGATCTTCTAGTATGGTCTTATTTAGAAACTAAGTGAATATAATCTGTTACAGGTGGATAGAGATGATGGCTCCGGTTTTCTCTAGAGCTGCCTGGCGCTGCGTATGGTATATGATTCAGGTGTTCCAATTTATTATGTCTGGTTTCTGTCTTTTTCTAGGACATCAAAAGTGTCTGCTTGTATATTGGGTCCATGTCAATCAGTAAGAGATGTTTAGGTTAGATAGGTAGCCATTACGATGTGGCAGATGATATCTTTATTGTATGAGTTTGGATCTGAGATGCTAACTGTCTGATATGGGCAGAAGAATAAAGTAGGAAACTTCCACATTTGATTATCTGTGTGTCTAAGGGTATGATAGTTACTAGTCACTACATTCCAGTTAGGCCTAACCTTTTACAGAGGCAGATTGGTTACTCACCACTGTGTGCATTCTTAACTATCTTCACAGAATGATTTGATCCATGCTTGGGGCCTAGACACGCAACTTGGTTACTGTGCTCAAGTCAGTTTAACTTTCTCTACTCAGCCATCAATGTAGTCTCAACCTGCTTTCCTTCTTAAACATCTTCAAGTTGGAGATTATTTACTTCAGTTTGTCTTGACAGGGTGATCGAATGAAGAATGTAGGCATTGTGGATGCTGAGTATATAGTGCATTATAATCGACCGACACTAGGCGGTGGCAATGAAAACAAGGTTTGGATTATTACAGTTATATTCTCAAGTTGCACTATCTGGTATGCTGAATCTGCATATTATAGAAATACTTATCAAAATCGTAAGGTTTACATGCTATTGAGACATCATATATGGGTGAAATTGGTTCAGTGTAGAAATTATTTTGAGGATTGAGGATTTTCTGTTGGTCATGGGATGGTTGAGGCTATATTTGATTTTTTTCTTCATCTTTACAACTTGTGCTTACAGTTGGACTCACAGTCTCATAATGATGCTTCTGAGACTAAAAAAGTGGGATCAGAGGTATTGTTTGATATTTTGACCTCCATTGCTTATCACAAACTTCTGGCAAATATTTGCATGACTGGAAATTGTGTATTGCCAACCCTCTTGTGCAGGCACCGTCAAGGTCTCATAAACATGACCCTAG
Organism: Corymbia maculata; assembly: GCA_014182735.1. Lineage (NCBI taxonomy): Eukaryota > Viridiplantae > Streptophyta > Magnoliopsida > Myrtales > Myrtaceae > Corymbia > Corymbia maculata. The sequence goes on along the minus strand of CM024689.1, from coordinate 11,730,497 downwards.
AGTTGAAGTAAGTTTCCCCTCATTTGTGACATTTTCCTTACCTTCGTCTGATGAAGAAGAAGCAAATGACGCATCTAGATGTTTTTTTTCCCATCACTTGACTTTCAAAGCATGATTTTTATTTTTATGAAGTGGGATGTCTACTTAAACAACTAATTGGAAAGAGGATAGAGAATGAAGTGCTTTTTGACATTGCTCACATGGTTTGTTGAGATGTAGGTATCACTTATCTCAATGTCACATTAGATTCAGTGAAATGTTGGCTGATAGAACTTCCTAGTTTATATGATAGATAGGTTCATTGCTTATCGTTTAAATGTATGCTTATTAGTATGGTGATACTATTTTTTTCTCATAGGCTAGTGAATAAGAATTTTGAGTGCAATTAACTGTCTCTGGAAAGACTATCTAATCACATTCTTGATGTGTCTGCAGGTGAGGAGGCAGTCCTATGTTGAACTCGCCATATTCAGAAAAAGATGGAAGAAAGCTGTCAAGGAAGATGAATGTTGGACTGATCCATACCCTCAAGCTGCAGTGGACAATATCATGGCCTAATGTCCAGCAATGCTACTCTTGTGAAGACTTCTTTAGATTGATAGCGATGTACAGCATAAAGAGGACCGAGGCAGCAATTTATTACACACATTGAGAAGATAAGCCTCGCATCTTAAAGCATAGTTTATGCAGAGCCAGGGTTTCAAAGATACCGTGTACATCGAGCTGCTGCTCCTGTAAATAATCGAATCCTCCTTTTTGATTGCAAGATTGATGATTAGGCTGCAAGGTAAATGCTCTCTATACGTCGATATCATTCATTTTGCTTGTCCAGTTGAGGCCATCTTCAAGACTGCAGAGTGGCGTAGGCTATCGGACAGCAATTATTGCATCACTCTCACCAAGCGTACTCTTTCGTCTTGTACCATCGGGCAATCCATAAATCATGTAAAGAGGGGTCCATAAAGGTTGTCGCTTGTGGACCATCTCATGCCAATCTATTGACCAGTGCACATGATTGCAGGCCACGATAAACTCCAAAATCTTTAAAGTTCGTGACTTTAGGAATTACCGCCGTTTCAGGTTCCTCTTGATTATCTTGTTGATTCGGAGGTAATCTGTGGCAAATGATTTGCTGTGTTTTGGCTCCTTTACCCTGTTGGGGTGGGCACTTTCGCTGACACTGCAAATGATTTGCGTTGAGTTGCAATCATGAGGAGTGTCTGCCTAGCATTGCTCCGATTCTGGGGATTGAATGATTGAGAAGGACCTCCCACTACAAACTTGTCCATTTGCCTAAATTTGCATCCTCTGTATCGTAGCAATTAGTGCAAATGCAAGATCAAGCTCCTCAATCAACTCCATCTAATTGCGCAGAGCAGAGCCGCAGCTTATCTTGTTCCATTGAAATTAGTCCTATAAGATTAAACTCTCTCATCCTTTTCCTCTGAAGATAATATAATGACGAAAGACTCATGGAGATATGTTGGTACAAGACTGAGTTCTGCAAGAAAAGAGAACTAGCCCAGTTCATTAAACAACTGAGGGATAGCTGATGCACTTGAAGGACATTCTACCAGACGCAGCTTGACATTAAAGTCTCATGGACAGAAACCAGAAATTCAGGATACAATTTTGGGTTTAAGAAGCAAAGAGGCACATGGTCTGCTGCCCAGAAGTTTATTTTAAGAATAAAAAAGCAGAAACCAAAAAAGATGCCAGAGCACACTTCTCAAGACAACACATTCAGAACGAGGGTGGATTTGCATGATGAGCCCCACAAGATTGAAAAATAAAAATTAGTATCACTCCCAAAGCACATAGCACAAGTGTACTGAATCACTTGTCATGGTGAGAGTTCTTAGAAGTATCCTCCTCTGGAGAATGAATAAACAAAGGCCAAGTTATTAAATAAGGATAAGCAACCCATTCCTAATAAAATCCCATTCCATCAATAGGGAAGAGAATGCAGTTGAGGCTGCGGCAAGCCATGCAATGTCAGTGGCAATAAGGCAAACACAGCTTCGCTTAATTGCCCCCAACTTCCACCCACTACTTAATATATGGTTGGCCTCACCTACATTCATTAATTTCTCTCATCCATCTTATCTGCCAACTATTACAAACTCATCTCTCTCTCTCTCTCTCTCTCTCTCCCTCTTAGCCAAGGTGCCCCATTTGACAAAGCATAGTACCGACCAGAGCAGGACATAACCCATGGAAACCAGGCAGGACATTCTCTTATATTAAAATCCTTAACCTTTGTCCCCATGAGTGATGACTCCAAAATCTCACTGTACCTGATCTGCTCGAGAAAAGACGGAGAAAGTGTCTTGCGAAATCACCCGTGATCGATTTACTTCATAAGCTAATAATAAGCCCATGAGTGATTCAGTTCACCACGTGCTCCTGCTTCACGAAGTACCCTTAGCAAGAACTGTTGCTTCTCAGCAAGTCCTTCCTCTGATAAACGATGCATGTCTATGTGATGCACGAACGAAAGATTCGAATTTTAAACCCCCCACTGGTGCAAGGAAAAGGAAAGCACTACTAGCTGGACCGCAACGCCGAAAGGGAGATCTGGAAAAATACTCTCTCAACTCAAAGTCAAACAACACAAGAAGCACATTGACTGGCCTCAACTCTTAAGTCTTATTGATAATGATGTAAAGTCAGGAATGCAACTAAACCGCTCTTCTTGCTTATCATCCTGGCAATGTCATCATCCAACAAAGATACTAATCCAAAGAAAATTGCGCTGAGAAAGAAATTTAATAGGAGAGAAGGGGGGAAAAAAAGTAAGATCTGATCAACAGTTTAGTAATACAAAACTTCAGTGTGGAGCAGAGTCAAGAACAATTATACTTCTCATCCACCCACGGATACAAGTCCCAATGTCGGGCCAGAGAGAGATCAGAGACATAAAAATAAGACCCAGTTACTCGAACCAAGGACAGCGTTCATAGAAATCCTAAAATGCCAAGGCTTACGCAGGGGAGCTTTTGCTATTTCCAGCAAAAACCACCTCCTCTTGCCAGGTGACAATAAAAACCCATCTGGAACTAGCAATTCCCTATGTGATGATATAACAAATTACGACTTAGTAACCTTATAAACAATTCTTCTTCTGCCTTTTTTTTTTCAAGAATCTAACACAGATATGCTTCCCCCACTCACACTCCTCCCCCACTGAAATAAAGCTTAACGCCCCCCCAAATTTTAATTAAGTAGAACGGATGAAGACAAAATATTATTTTTAAGAGGAGGAAGCGGAGGAGGGGTTCAGAGATGGCATCCAAAGCAATTACAGGTCTTGGGAGTGAAGGAACAGAAGCCAAAAGGGCGGTTTGGGATGTTGCAATTGATGGCATAGCAGCATGGAGATGGCAAGCACACCCCTCTTGCTCCACCACAGCAAGTGCACAGTGCACATATCTGGAAGCTCCCGAGTCTCCTCCTCGTCTCATTCAACTCCACCATCTCAAATTTGCCTTGCTCCACCAATGGCACCATCTCTTCCTCTGCTGCCGACTCATTTGCCTACCAAAACATTCACATCAGTGATTACCCAGATGAAAAAAAGCATGACTTTGGGGAGGAAACTGAAGGGATCTACGATTTCTGGAGCTAAATTGCCGAGAACAACAGAGAGAGAGAGAGAGAGCACTCACATGGAGTAAAGCTGCCTGATTTGGAGGAATGGCACTGGCAAAGGCGAAGAAGAGGCCAAGAAAGAGACTCACTAGAATCCCATGAGTAGACATAACTTGTTTTTCAGGGGTTGGGCTTGATGGCTGGGTGCTGTGGAAAGAGAAGTGGGTTTCTCAATCTGAGAAACAAGGAGAGTTTTTTTTGGCGTTTGCTAGTGCATAAAAATGCTTTGCTTTTTCGCTTGCTAATGGTATTTGGGGATGGTTAAACGGTGCTGAATTGTGATAATGCCTCTTGAAAGTTTTAAGGAAATGGAGAGAGGTGCTGAAATTGGGTTGGTGGATGGAAATAGAGAGAAGGGTTTCCTCAGCACCTCGCCACTCACTCCACTCACTCTCTCACAGAAGTGAAGGAGGGGAGGAGGAATGCAGCTGGAATGGGGAGGTGATGCTACTTCCCACACCGTCCCCCTCTCCTAGTCCTAGTTGTGAGAGGCCCACTGAGGAGTACACACTCACACCCATTTTAGCTACTTCAAGATTGGCAATATGGCCACGTGTATCGATCAGGACCCTTCATGGATATGGTTCTCTTGATCTTAGGTCGATCATTGATGGAAGACATGGATCTTGCTCTGTTCATACCTCATGCTTAGTTTCTCTTTTTTAAACCTTTGTTTTGTGTTTTTATATATTTCTTGCTAAGCGTGTCGTACTCCACTTGTCAACATCATTGATTTTCTGCTCAATGTTTTTTGTTTGCCGCCTGAACAATTTCTTCTTCTCTCTCTCTCGTGCTTCCTTTTTCCCCCTCTGCGGTGACGGTGACTGTGAGCGGTGCCAAGGATCTCTGAGCTGTCACTTGGACTAGGGGGCTGAAATTGTTGACTGCTGCTCATCAAGTAAACAGACCGGGTCAGCCTGTCTGCATAAACGACTGTTGAAGTCTTTCAAAAAAGGTCTCTCTCTTTTCTACCCCAATGGGAGATCTCCCCCCATCATGCATATCGACAACACGAAAGCAGAACGTGAATGCCCTTCCACCAGACCATAATTTTACAAAAGACAGTGCGTTCATATACATATCAGGACAGGCGATATTCATGGTTAGACAACTTTCTTAACAAGTAATCCTGATTTGGTTACATTATATTCTACTAGAGTGTGGATTTAGAAAAGCGGAAGCAATCTAATGGCCTCAAATGGGAACACGAATTTGAAGTAGGACGTGAATTTCACCACATGAGTCGCACGAGATGTTCAGCCGTGTGGCAAAATAAAACCCAAATTGGATCCTAGAAACTGATCATGTCATTGAGAAGTGCACCATTATTCAAGTCACATCGAAGTAGCTGAAAACGAAACCATTAAATTACTTCGTCCTGTCCGCACCAGGGCCAACACACTTCTAAGAGCAGCTGAGAAATTGCTGCGAGACAGAAAAGAAATGAATGGAAGCAGATGATTTTTTTTCTTTTTCTTTTTTTGTCTTTAAATGGACGCAGATGATGAGTACCCTAAAACTGGTGTACGAGTCAATGCAACAAAATAGCAGATGATGTACAGTCTTCTCACTTACGAAATGCTTATTCCACTGAACAGTCAAACTTTTGCGGCCCCGAAACTTTTCTCTGTAAGCTATAGAAATACCCAACGACAGCACTCTCTCGTGGGGCTAATGTCGGCCGAGCATATTTCAGTTCTTTAGGATCTATTCTGCTGAACAGCAGTGATAGATGTTGTCCCTTTTAACCTTTACAGTCCCGTCCTTGTCAGAAAAACTTTCGATGCTAAAGAAACGATATCGAAGAGCTATGGTAAAAGCTCGAGTCACCAATACAGAAACAATCTGCACTCAAATCATTGCCTCACTTTCTTTCGCAATTTAAATTGCATCTTAGATGGAGAGCATTTGGACTTTTTGAATGGTGCATGAATTACAATGATACTAAACAAAGTCATTCTCTTTCCGCTCGTTCAAATTGAAAATTTGATAGTGACTCTCGCGCTACCAGCTTGACTTTTTCGAAGAAATCAATATTCTAAGGTGCTCTTGAATTCTGAGAATTAAGGCACACAGATAATTCTTCCGTCCTACATTAGAACTGGTTTTCTTTCTTTCTTTCATTCTTTCTTTTTTACACTTTTTGTGCTCGAATTTTTCCCTTATTTGTTGGAAAAAAATCGATTTAGAAGGTCAAACCTTCTCCGGGGTGGGGTGAAACTGAAGATCCCCATTTTGCCTTCGGTGCTACGAAGCCTTTCCCTTTTCACGGCCTTTGAGATCTCCCTCTCCCTCTCCCTCTCCCTCTCCCTCTCTCTCTCTCGACGCGATGAAATGCAGATCCCGCCTAGATCTGAGCTTGTCGAATTCGTTCCCCGCGTCGCTCTAGCCTAAGATTCAAGGAATACCCAGAAGAAAAAATCCCTCCTTTTCGTCTCGGCTGGATCGGGAAGAGCGATCGGAACCATGGGTCTGTCCCCGATCAGGATTCGCGCCGTTTCCCTTGGTCTCTTGGTCTTGGGTGCTCTCGCCCTCTTGGCTCTCGCGCCGACCGCTTCTTCCCAGGTATCAAAACTTGGTTCTTTTTCCGTTCATCGTCGTGTCCGTGCACGTGGGTGTGCGTGTGCGTGGTGCTAATACACTAGGCTTTCGTGTGTTGATTTAGGATTCTCTTGCCAGGACTGAGAGGGAAGATGATAGCGACTCGATCGTCCGGGATCTGGGTCGGCGCAGCAAGGTGAGTTGACTTTTTTTTTCCATCTACCTGGGCAAGTTAAGTTGAGTAGCAGAGGAAATTATGGAGTTTCTTTTAGCTTCGGGTGGTCTTTTCACTGTGAAATCTCTAGTTTCATCAGCATAAATTTCACATATAAATCGAGAATTGCTCTTTCATTTTTTTCCCCTTGATCTTTGATGCTTAGCTAGCTGAGCCTACTAAGAAAGAAACGGCTCAGTGATTGTTGTTCTGGTCATGCTAATAACTATATTTGAAGTGCAATCTGCATGGACATCCAATGGTTAAATTGCTTATGAGATGAAAATCTGGGTGCAGATTATCCTCAACAAGCTGGGTACTGGCGCTGCTGAGGATGGCAACTCTGTTGGGCTGAATCTTGGTTTGGATGGTCCTGGTCTTGGAGTTTTTGATGCATTCTTAACGAGTCTGTCAATGATCCTCGTCAGTGAGGTCTGCCTGCTTCTATCACATTGCTGCACATATCATATTTCCTGAGCTGATTTTTCAGTAAATTGGCTTTACAGTTGTCTTTACTTATGTTCTCACATGCTGCTAGATTGGAGATGAGACCTTTATAATAGCAGCTCTTATGGCAATGCGTCACCCAAAGTCAATTGTGTTATCTGGCGCTCTCTCGGCATTGATTGTAATGACAGTAAGTAAGCTCCCGCTTGTCTTTACATTTGTGTGATTGAATTTTGCTTCCACTCTGTTGTCCTTGTGCTTCGGTTGGTTCTGATATTTCTTGGCTTGCAAAATGGCTCTGCAAACTCTAAAGCTTGCCATATGGATATTTATTCTGGGTCTCATATAATTTATTGCTGTCAATGTCGCTTAGGTGCTTTCTACTGGACTTGGAAGAATTGTCCCAAATCTGATATCAAGGAAGCATACAAATAGTGCTGCCACAGGTACACATTTTTCTAGTTTACCTTGCTGCCTTTCAATTGGGAATGAATTCAGACATGCACTAGTTTTTCAGTGCAATCCTCTAGTGCCTTGTATAACTAGCATTCTTTGTGAGTTTGCTTTTTGTTATAGGCCCTTAGTACATGTAATGAGACTTTCTTAGGATAATCTGGGGTTTTAAAGGTCAAGACAGGTTGATACATTCTGAAGAGAATGTTACCCTGTTACTTTCGGCTCTTCTGATGATTTCACATTGGAAAAGAGTTTTATTGGCATTTACCTGAAATACTGTAGGATCTTTTAAGTGAGCTTCATTATTCAAAGTTTCGTTCCTTAGATTGCAATAGTACCTTCTCTTTTTTCGTCTACACAGGCAATAGTTCTGTGATTGTAAGTCGGATTTTGGTTGTTGACTCTGTTCATGGTACAGCTTGCCATTACTTGTGTGGCACAATGCAATTATTGCTTGAAAGACATCTTTAAGAATGATGCACTTAGATCGTGAATTTCATTTGTATTTTCCTATTTGGGATTAGATAGGGATATCTTTCCAGTGTTCCTCTGTGGGATATTGATAGGTTGTATTTTGTGAGAAAAGCATATTTTGGAAGCTAGTTGTTTGATGAAGTAATTTTTTTTTTCATGTCAGTTCTCTATGCATTTTTTGGGTTGCGGTTACTTTATATAGCATGGAGGTCAGATACGAAGTCTTCTCAAAAGAAAGAAATGGAGGAGGTATGTTCATCAGTATCCCTTTCCCAAACTATGTTGTTGTTCCTCTAGAATCTAATTTGTTTAGTTTGTGGCCTTCTCCTTCTTTATACTGAGATAGTTGGTGTCAATTTCAATAGAGAACTGCCATATGGTCGGTAGAAATTGAATTGCTTGAAGCGATATTTCTTTGTGATTCAATGGCCTGCATGGAGCCATTTTTTATGACCCAAATCTGTCGCTATGAAGCAGATTTTGGATAGACTGAGTAATTTGGTGCTTTTATGAATTGTCTAGTTTACTGTGCGTTGTTTTCTTATTGGTCCACTGTTTGTGATGTATTAAGTTTTTTAATGTCCATTGGTTACACTTGCAATGATTGTGGAAGTTTTCCTGATTCCTCCTTTCTTTTTTAATTTAAATACTGAAGCATTTAGGAATTACGAACTTTTCCCCCTTGGCTGCAATTAATTGAGAACTTTGTGGGTTCTATATTTGATATATGCAGGTAGAGGAGAAACTAGAGACTGGACAAGGAAAGACAACCTTCCGCCGCTTCTTTTCAAGATTTTGTACACCTATCTTTCTAGAGGTGTGCCTGATATATAGGTTTTTATTTGGATTATCTGTTCCCATCTGACTTATGCTAAGATCTGATTATCTTTATATACTCTGGTGACATTCAGTTTCCTATCTTGTTTTACCGAATTTTTTTTTCTTTTCCAATTGTTATACAATTCCTGCACTAATGACATCTTTACTCCTATACAGTCCTTTATTTTGACCTTTTTAGCAGAATGGGGAGATCGTAGCCAAATTGCTACCATCGCTGTAAGATACTTTTCTTCACCATAGTCTTCCTACTCTCTGTTGGCCTATTTCGAACTGCTTAGTGAATCACTTGATTTTGCTCTCTTTCTTTGGAATCTGTTTGGAAACTTTCTGGTTTTCATGAAAGCCTTAGTTTTGAGTTAGTTTCAGTATTTCTTAGTTTGCCCTATTATTTGCTGGCAAGCTTATTTTTTTAGACATGTCTGAGCTATTGATATTCTTGTCTTTTCCTATTATCTCACCTTGATTTCCTTAGTTTACCTCATTATGGCACGTAAGTTATCCTTATGTGTGGTACTTGAATCTTTTATGTTGAGCTATTGGTTGGAAAAGAGTGAGGAAAATGCCATTAATCATATAGTTCTCCATTTTCATCATGGTTGCTTGATCAGTGGTGAAATTTAAGACACAAACCCTAGCTTCTTTATTCTTTATAAGATAGAATCTTGTGGGCACATGGTCATTCATACTGCGTGCATTTTTTTTTTGGGGATATTTGAATAAAAATCACCATTTTATGTTTATTTGAGTTCTAGTGGGTTGTTGAGCAATCTTGTTATTTTGCAGCTGGCAACACACAAGAATGCTGTTGGAGTGGCCGTCGGGGCGACAATAGGACACACCATATGTACATCAGTTGCAGTGGTGGGTGGAAGCATGTTAGCATCCAAGATCTCGCAGCGGACAGTTGCGACAGTTGGTGGCCTCCTCTTTCTTGGTTTCTCCTTGTCTTCTTATTTTTACCCTCCCTTGTAGGTGATTTTGTAGGCTAACATGATTCTTTACAAGCTCTGAAAAGTCCTTACTTCCACATTTTCTCTACGAAAGTCGATATTAACTGGTGATAATCAGACATTTTGCATTATTCTTTTGTAAAATGTAAGCGCATGTTAAAAGTCTTCTGGCTGTTGTTTTCCTTCTTTCTCTATCTTGAATGTACCTTCTGCGGGTCATCAATGACCCTTTTCAAAATCCAATTAAAGTTCGGCTGTGTCAAACATGTTCCTCTAAGGATTCCAAGAATCGAAAGAGTTCCTTGGCGGGACCTGAATCACGATTACATAGGGTGCGTTTGGTTCGGCTTTGGGGAAATGTCTTGGGGAAATGCAAATACCGTTTGGTAAATTTTGCATTGTGAAATAATTTTGACCTAAATATCGTTTGGTGATACTACATTTTGCTAAGGGACTTGCGAAATATTTTATTAAAAAATTTATAAATATTTTTTTCTTTTAAAATTCATTTTCGGGCGGCGGCCAATTTCCGGCCGGATCGCTGCGGTCAAGCTCCGGTTGCCGAAAGGCCCGCTTGAGGTCGCACGACCTCGGGTAGCGGTCGGACCCGGGCGACGGCCCGACCTCGGGCCGCCCGCTTGAGGTCGTGCGACCCGGGCGACGGCTCGACCTCAGGTCGCCTCGCCTAAGGTCGTGCGACCCAAGCGACGGCCTGACCTCAGGCTGCCCCACCTGAGGTCGTGCGACCCAAGCGACGGCCGTCGCAACCGGGTTTGAGGCGGCGACCGCCCGAGGCGGCGACCTCGAGCAAGCTCTCTAGCGACCGGATCCGGTCGCGAGCTTGACCGGTGACCGGATTTGGCCGCGGAGCTTGACCCGAGGCCGATCTCGGCCGCCGGAGGTGTCCGGCGGTCGCCGGAGGGTGGCCGGCGGTCGCCGGAGGGTGGCCGGTGGTCGTCGGCTCCGATGGCCACGCAGGGAAGATGCATTCCGAAAATGCACTTCCAGAGGTCCATTGAGTTAAGGGACTTTAAGGATACTTGGAGATGCAATTGCATCTCCCCAAAGTCCCCCCAAAAATTGAGCCAAACGGGTTTGCATTTTCCCAAGGGCTTTCGGCCGAAAGCTTTGGGAATGCTGAACCAAACGGTCCCATAGCATGAGTTGCTCGAAGGTTTTTACGGTCCCATAGCATGAGTTGCTCGAAGGTTTTTTGCCCAGTTATGCTCGAGAGGTGAAGTTGCAGTTTGAGCCTCTTTATCAAGCATTTTCTTCGGAGAACTTGGTTAATCTCAAGTTGATTGTAAATTGGCTTATGTTCTGCTTGGAAGTCTAATGTCCCTGGAATCCAGCGCATCTATAGTTGAGTAGCCATTGAAGCTGTGTATAAACAATCATGAGCTCAAAATGAATGATGTGAAAGGTGACAAGTTGAAGCAAATAATCACTCAATTTACATGGAAAATTGTCATATATCTTGTGTTTTCAATTCCAATTTCAAATGACATTCTTCATTTTAACATCGCTCGCGTGTCAAAATGTGAGGTTTTGGCCAACAGACTGCCATTCAGTTGAATTTCAGCCGATCTCTGGGTCTTTCATGAAAAATGTACATGCCTCCTTTTTCTGAGAAAGCAAGAGGCTTTATTGATTAAATTAGGAAAGCAGGAACGCCTTGCTACAAACAGTATCAAACTACATCAGATACGAAAAGATAGTAATAGGAAATGTTCTCTCTATTTTCTCAGAAGTTGGACGCATTTAAGAAAGTTAAATCACTGAAGTGTACCCTTGGGTTTTCATAGAAATTAAATTTCTTTTGTGGAGACGGAAAGTTCTCTTAGAACATGCTGGACATCGGAAAATTTTATTTTTCGGGAAACACACTAAACCTAAGAGTCTTGCAATCAGTAGGTTTAGGTGTCTGTCAGATTGTAAAGGAATGATGGATGATTGCTCTCCTACCAAGAAGATGGAGTATTTGCTACTCAAAAGGACCAACTGAGGACTTCCCTCTGAAGTTGTGCGGTGCACCTCTTTATCCACATTCCTCAACTGCAACTGTCGTACCGTAAAGTAAATATTGTTATGTGACAGCAACCCGCCAAAGCTCGTCATTGTCTTCTAATTAGCAATCATCAACTGTCGGTCTTGTTATTGTCACGTCTTTGGCGAGTGGATCTACGTTAAGGCAGAGAGCTGAGACAAGATAACGACGTCCGAGCAGACGAAAGTATCCACACCTTTCTTCTGAGAAGACTTGATCTGCTTTTTGCTCAATAGAAAGAGGCCACAGTCAATCTGTCCGTGCAAGTATCTGTTGCTGTATAACAGATACACAAGGCTTACATGTCCCCTGATGCTTTCTTTGGCCCCCTTCAAAATCAAGCAATGGCTGGACATTGCGTGTCTACTCCACCTGCACCAATTAGGAGCTCCAGAGACCGATGAGTATCTGTTGTGAGAGATGTGTAGAGTCCACATCAAGAAAAATGGTGGGTTTGGCTTATTCCTCAAGTGAGGTTAGTGAAAGGTAGGAGCCCATTCGGCACTCTTGAATATGCAGTGTCCCCCACCAAACCAAAAAGACTGAAGTTTTAACAGAATTGGGAATGAGTAGGTTGTACTTCAGCCATTTGAAAAGAGTGGTTTCGGGTGATTAACTACATGTACGTGGGGGTTGGATTGGAGTGTTCATCCATGTCAATTAGTTTGTTAATCTTTTCCCATCTGTTTGAATTTTGTTCAACATAGTTTCTCACTGGACAACAGCAACACTAACAACGCCTCGTCCACAAGTATCCATCATTTTGGGAAGCTGACCAGCAAATTTTTCTCTTCGCCCCTCTCTCTACCAAACGCCCGACTGATATAAGTATCGTCTCTTCCTGTATATCTTATGTTATTGTGTTATCCAGAGACACGCCCTTGGCGATCGGCATTGTGTGTTGTTTCCTCTTCCGAGGCTGGCATCTCTCTCTGAGAGAGGCATATTCTTCCTCTTCTTTTGTCAGGCGATTCATCAGGAAATGAGAGACAGAATGGAACGGCTTGTCCTCCTTCCATTTGCTGTCGGCTGTATGTCTGAATCTAGTGTTGCCATAGCTACCCAGAATCCCCGGCGATCGAAGAATGTCGACTTACCACCATTAAGTCTCTCTCTCTCTCTCTCTCTCTCACTCTCCCATGAACACTTTGAATGCGCACACCCAAACATTTGAATGCGCACACAAAAGGCATTTGCACATTGCCCTAGACACACAACACAGAGGCACGCACAATTGTGCCAAATTCAAATCTCCCCTTCATCGTTTGCATGTTTAGTAACGTTCAGGCTCAAATTGTGAAGGGACTGATCAGGAAATGACAGATCGAGACAAGGAGGAAGAAGGGAACTTGTCGGATGAAAGTATGAAAAGCTCATTCAACTTGATGGCTCTACCGAAGCCCAACATATCCACCGGCATTCAAAGACTATTCAAAGGGGTCAGAAGCTTCTCTCACTTATTCGGTACGTAGTTCGCTGGTCACACATGCATTAGCATTATAAACTTTTCTCAAATACAGTGAACTTGTTTGTTCAATGTTTTATTGCTAGAAAGACGTGAAAAAGTCACTAGACAAAGATCATCTACTGACATTTTAAGCAGCACCACTTCCAAAAACATCTAGGGACAAGTTCTATCAAAGTTTGATCATCTTACCTTATATTTCCCAGCATGATTTCCTGTCATAAGAACCAATTGATTTTTCAGCGTACAAGGAGGAGGACATGGAAGAGGAGCAGATGGATATAGAAATAGGACTCCCAACAGATGTGAAGCATGTGACCCACATTGGATGGGATGGATGTGCAGCCCACAACCCTATCAAGGGCTGGGATTGTCTGATCCCTCCCGATCACGAGCTGCTCCACTCTACCGACCATCACGATCGGCTCTTTCCCTCTTCTGCCGATGCTTCTTTAGCACAGTCTGAGCATTCCAGATCAATTGCATAGGCGAGAGCTGCGCCTCTCTGTGTGGATGATACTGATGAATTATGCTTGGTGTCGATTCAGACCTTTCTCCGTATTTAATTTGTATAAAGAAAACTGTATCCCAGATGAAGCTCGAATCATAGGTAAAATATGATATATAGCATTACCATCGGTTTGGTGTACCAAGAAGCTTCTTATTCTGGATCTCGTCTAAATTTTGCGGAGTTCACTTGACATGGCTTGATTACGCAGTAACGAAGGCAAAATTTCACGGAATTGCAGGCAGTTACATCTGTTAATTACCAACAAACCCATACGATGTTTCGACACGGAAAAAGAAGTAAAATGGTGAATTCTGTAGGAAGTCACCAGGCAAGTAGAATGAGAAAGATTTGATCGATCGACAGCAAATTGAACAATCGATTCGGGCATTGATCAATAGCAGCATGCATGCCGTCATGTCCGTCTGCAACAAGATGTTGCTGTGTATGTTTAGAGGAGTTTCAGATTAGGCTTGGTGTGTCTGGCCAACATGAGGACCTTCAAGCTTTCCATTTCTAATTGTGAAGTTTTTTACTAATTATGACCCGAATCCATATTAGTCACGCTTGATGAACTAGATTGATAGCTCTCAGCTTGTTGGTTTTATCCTTTGTTAGATTACTGTGGAACTCAATTGGTTGGTTGGACATCCTTCTCTCAAATGAAATTTATTCTCTGTACTGTTCTTCATGAGTTTTCCACATGAAAATTCACTATAGCATTTGGCGAATCAATTTGACCAGTGGCGACCGTGCTTCCGACCATCGACTCTTCTCAATAAGCTTTATTCCCCTACTAATTAACCCTCATCTCTCTTCTCTCCGTCTTTCTTGTTAATTAGTGAAACAAGAAATAGAACAGTTTAATTGTGACTCATCATTTATTTTTATTCTCAAATAAACCGATCTCACTTGAGTTCCATCACATACTCACATGCTCATATGGCGCCACCATGGGATGAATTGCCCGATCCCCCCCGGTCCATTCTCCAAACCACCCAGGGATGCCGACCCGATAAACAATGGGCGGATTTTCTTTTTTCTTGTTTTTTTGGGAGAGCAGGCTTTGCTAGGGCTAATGCAAGAACATGGAAGAGGGCTTCAAAAGCCCATTTTGGATGGATAAGGACCCTTGCCTCACCCTCTATATATATGCACACTCGTTCTCTCTTTGCGCGTCAATCTCTCTCTTTCTCTCTCTCTCTACCCTTATCATTGCGATTGCCCAATTCGTCAATTAGGGTTTTCTTCTCCTCCTTTTCGTCGGGGACCTCCGCGATCGATCGCCAATGACCGGCAAGGCGAAGCCGAAGAAGCACACCGCCAAGGAGATCGCGGCCAAGGTCGACGCCGCCACCACCAACCGGGGCGGCGGCAAGGCCGGGCTCGCCGACCGGTCGGGCGTCGAGAAGGGCGGCCACGCCAAGTACGAGTGCCCAAACTGCAAGACCACCGCCCCGGACATCAAGTCCATGCAGATTCACCACGACGCCCGTCACCCCAAGATCCCCTTCGACGAGTCCAAGCTCATCAACCGCCATGCCGTCAGCAACCCCGTCCAGATCCCCGAAACCTCCAAGGGCCGCCCCGGCGTCCGAGGTAGTCACAAGAAGTGATCGGAGCTTGGGGAATCTGTTGCTCTGTTTTTTCTTATCGTTGTCTTGGTGTTGAATTTGATGGTGTAATGGTAACTCGACGAGGGAAGTTGTAGCCCGGGAGGGGGATGGGGTAGGGGGGAAGAAAGGGGTTTGTTCATCTTTTGAAAGCTGTCTTCTTTGGCTAAGTTTGATGTATATTGTATGTCTCGGACTATGATGTCTTAGAATTCGCCTTATCATCAATGAATCCAGATGAAGTTTCGTGTCTTAATTGTTACATCCTTATATGATGTCCTTCTGAATTCCTGCGCCTACTCGCTGTTTGTTGATCTGGGTGATCTAATATGCAGGTGTTGCTGCTCGCGTTGTGACTTCGTTCTGAAGAGTAGTTTATGGGTACTGTCAGATTTGATGCGATTGCTTTGTGTCGATAGTCTCATGTCTTCTAAATTAAAGTTGGCTGATCTGACTATTGAGAAAATATTTTGAGTAAAAGGAATACCAGAGGACCGGGGGACATATAATTGACCGAGTGATGGGTTAAAGTAATAATGGATGACTGAAGGACAGATAATCAATCAAGCGATGGTGTTATTCAAACTGGTATCATATATTGTTAATCCATGCTTAGAAAATGGATCAATTGGCCAACTTGATGCTAGCAGATCCTATGCCAACTACACTTGAATAGGTACTCGTTATGTATGGGCTACATGAATGAGGACAAGGATTTTTGTTCTTTTAAGTGGTAGCTATGTGTATAATACGAGGGAACTGGAAAAATCTCTCATCCTGCATACAATCTCCTCTTATTGCTGTCTTGTGTGATCTTGCATTGAACTTTGATGTTAGGATGTAGCCGTCATCAAGTGATTTATAGATTCAATTTATTCTTGCATGTCTTGGAGTGAATTGACCTTGAGTTCTGTCATATGAGGATTATGTTCTGCCTGATCCTCTGTTTTTCCATCCTATGTATGGGCTAGATGAATGAGGACAAGGGTTTTTGTTCTTGTAACTGACAGCCATGTTTATAATATGAGGGAACTGGAAAAATCTCTCATCCTTCATGTAGTCTTCTCTTATTGCTGTCTTATATGTCATCTTTAATTGAACTTTGATGTTAGGATGTAGCTGTCATAAACTGATTTATAGATTCAATTTCTTCTGGCATGTCTTGGGGTGGATTGACCTTGAGTTCTATCATACAAGGACTATGTTCTGCTCAATCCTCTGTTTTCCCTTTGTGGGAATGATCAAAATGCAGTTTGATGGTCTTCCTAGCTTAAGTCTGGTAGCTTTTACGTTGGGTTGTGAAGGCTGGCTGGCTGGGATTTTCCTATGCTAGGGTGATAGTGGAGTGAAAGGAGAAAAGGCACTGTCCTGTTCTTGAGTTTGGCTGCAGTAAGCGAGTTGTAATTTTAGTTTGGTTGTAGATTATTTACTGCCTGTTGATTGACAAGGTTGATGAATATGCTTGTGACATGCATGGGAGGGGGATAAATTTATGGTTACCTAAATATGAAGTCTTGACATGAAATGTTTTTAGATTTATGGACAGTGGTTGCTCTCGAGGTTTCCACAGGCTAGCGATCCTTAAGAAAGGAGAAAAGATAAAAATCACACCATTGAGAAGTTATCTATCTCTGTATAGATCTTGCACTTTGTTTGCATTCTTGTGAGCTCATCATGGCACATTCACAATCAATGCCAAGATGAAGGATCTAAGCAGAAGCTTTAAAGCAGTCACATTATTATGAGCTGATTCGCTTTTCTTCTGTGTAGCTTTTCTCTCCCTGTCATATCTGGGGAATTCTCGGCTAAGTTGTGTGGGAAGTCTTGATGGCTATGATGTTAAGGTGGAGTGTCCTCGTGGCCTCTGAATGCCTTTTCTTTGACAGTAGGATGAAAAGCTGGGACAGCGTGCAGCATCTTTTCCTCTAGGTGTACATGTGCTGTGACTCAGGTAATGTCGTCTGAGAGTGTTAGATCTGACCAAACCTTATAAGAGCATAGGCGGTAGATGACATTAAAGACTATGATCAATAATTGGGCCATAAAGGCAATAAAAAATGCGGCCACTTCAAGAATGGCTTTATTTTCACCTTTAGATTCCAATTATTTCACTAAAAATAACCAATGTTAGAAAATAAAGTAGTCAGGAAAATATTTTCGATCAATGGAAAAAACTCCTTTACAACAGGGGTAAATGACATTTTCAGAGAAAGGAAATCATTCTCTCTGTTCTCTTCGCCTTCCTCTTCTCACCTACTTGCTCCTTGTCTCTCTCTGCCTTTAGACTTCCTCCTCTCCTACATGCTCCTCATCTCTCTATTGCTCCTGAGTTTGTCATCCTCCTCCGTTTCTCTACCTCTAGAGTTCCTCCTTCTCCCTTGTCTTGTTGCTCCTCATTTGTTGAGTCAAGTGTAATCGATTGAGCGAGGTTAAGTGTATTGCAACCATTTCAATATTCTCTTTCTGAAGTCTCGTCGCTTCTCTTGTTTAACAGGTACGGCTCAATTCTATCTTCTTTCTCGAATCTTTTACACCTCTGAAATTATGGTTCTGCTCTTCTTGTTGGGCTGATATGATGGGACGCATCTGTGAATCAATTTTGTGGGTCAAAATGGCGAAAAAAGGGAAGCTGATCTTGCTCCCTCATGATGAGATTCATCTTCATTTGAGCTGGTTTGACTTGGGAATCATTTGTTTATGAGACTTAGGTGGTAATTTTAGCTGCTTTTCAGATATTAAGAGGATGATTAGTTGATGGTTTCCCGCTTCCGTCACAAATTTGGATTCTCCTGTACGATTGGTTTTTACAAAGCAATCGTTGCTGTAAGTGACAATAAGGGAGTTATCAAGAATAGCATGTAAATCGATATTCCAGCCCTGCTCAAGCATGTCAAGAAAAAGAGGGGAGTAAAGAGGTTTCCATGGTGGCGACTCCACAGATCCACTGCCCTCGGTGGTGTCATAAATAGGTATTTTTCAGTGTAAGAGACACGGCCTCTTTTACTCCCCAAAGAGCGTGGGGTTTGCTGCATACTCTGCCTTGAACAAAGACCACCCTTCAAATTATCCTGTTTAGAATATACAAGTTCTGTTAGTTTGTTCATGTAATGCTTTTAAACTTTATGGATGTATATGAATCATAATCGTTGAGTTTCTGCCTAAAGAGTGCCCAGTTGATTAGATTGAAGGGAAAGTGCAAATGATATCAAGGCCAAGTTTATCATTGAAGCAGCTAACCATTGATTGATGCTGAGGACGATGAGGCTAGTCAATGGTCAGGAATCAATTAGAACACGAGAACATAATGTATCAACTTGATTAACAGCTTCTTTTGTACTGTTTTCCAGATCTTATCGAAGAAAGGCTTGCCAACATATGGTCTCTCTTGTACTGTGAATTATGATTAGAAATACAAACTATTTATGCTTCGTCAAAGATATAAGACCCCTCTACATGAGAGTTTGACAAAGGAAGGAGCAAATTTCAGAGTCGCTCTTGATGTGATTCTTGATGTGTCTTTGGATTGCAGAACAGACAGGGTTTCATGTTGGGATGGAGAGAAGGTGAACAATGAGCTGAGGACCTACGTGACCAAGGGCTTCAAGGCGGCGAAGAAGATGCGCAAGACCCATGACTGTGGTCTTTGCATGGGCGTCTTCACTCTCAGGGTCAACCACATTGCTCCGGCCACGGTCCTTCGGGGCTCGGAGGCCTGAACCTCATCGCTCCTCTAAAATAAGGAAAGGAAAGAAGGCTTTGCTTTGAGCCCCCTTGTAATTGTTCTCCTCTCTATATCAGTAACTGTTAGGTGAGAGTTTGATATTGATCGTCAGTGTTTTTATGGTTCTGTGATTTGTGTTTCTAGCTTCATCTGGGACTCTGAGTAAGAGTTGAGGACATCGAATTTGGATGTACTTGCCTATTATGATCGCTGGAGTGGCAAGGTTCATTCCTGCTCTAATAATGCTTGGATACGTGGTTTCTATGCAATTGCGTGGCCAGGTGAAGATATCTTATTCAAATGATCGTGTTGACTATCAATAGTGTTTAGAATTAAGATTCTCTTTGTTGGTAGTAGGTAACATCTCTTTTGTCACACCTTTGTTTAGAATCTAGGCTCGGTGCTTGGGACCTGGCACAAGCATCAAGTTCACCTCAATTGACTCCGAGATGGTTGTTGGGACCAAAGCCTAGGTGCCGGGGTCCTAGCCTTAGCCTTTAGGAACTATGCCTAGTCTTGATGGATCCAAGCTTGGCCTCAATGGACCCGGACTTGAGCTTGAGACCCTAGTGTCCATGCCTGATTTTTAGGTTATCCACACCTTCAAGTCACTAGCATCTAAATAGTATATGTCTATTTAGGAAACAAAAAATTTCTTTAGAAACGTTGGAATATGTTTTTCTTTTCATTTACAGATTTTAGCCAATTATTGAAAAATATAAGTTTTTTTTTTAAAAATGACTTTCTAAAGCAAAACTCAGCGCAAAGTATAGGAGGAAGTGTCATACGCAAGGAATTATAATTTGATTTGCTTGGGATTGGTAATCCAATCGACTGCATTTTTATTTTAGAGGAAGCCTGCTTTAGAAAGAATTATAGAACGGTTCCCTTGTGATTATTAAGTTGGGGATGTGTGCATTGTTTCCACGACCAAATTGACATTGACCAAAGCGTCAAAATTTGAAGTCGAGGCTTTGTCGTAGTTATAGCGGAAAATATCGTGAGGCAACGGACGAGGCGGAGGCGAAGAAAGAGGCGGCCTCGTTAGAGCTAGGTCGTGAATCGAGAGGGAGGGACGTTGAGACCAGAGCTGCACGAGAGATTACACGGGAGAGAAAGAGACCGCGAAGACAGAGGAGAGAGGCTTGCAGATTTTCGGACAGGTGAGCTCGCGAGCGACCCTTGTCGCTTGTGGAATGGCTAACATAACCGCGACGTGGCATCACAGTTGCACCCGATATCTATTGTCCTAATTTTTTCTTTTTAATACGAAAACCAGGAGAGAGATGCTGGTCAGCACAGTAGCAAGGGACAGATGTCCGCTCGTAACTCTTCCGAACCACCACGTTGCTCAGTCTCTCCCCCCAACTGT
Organism: Corymbia maculata; assembly: GCA_014182735.1. Lineage (NCBI taxonomy): Eukaryota > Viridiplantae > Streptophyta > Magnoliopsida > Myrtales > Myrtaceae > Corymbia > Corymbia maculata. Next base: position 11,710,198 of record CM024689.1, on the reverse strand, counting down.
ATCTCGCCATGCATTCGCATCCCCACCTGGCCACCCCTCTCTATCTCCGTCGTAGACAAACACAGAGGTACCAGCAATCTCGAATGGAGGGTGAAGAAGAAGAATGGATGTTTTACGAGGACCCCACATGCGAAACAACGGCGGCGGCGGAAGAATCCTCCTCCCACTGGTTCACAAGACTCCTGTTCCTGCAAGCGGAGCTCACTTACAAGTGCATCGCCTCTTTCTTGTCCCCAATCTTCTCCGTCCTCTCCTTGGCCTCCGACTCCTACCACCGGACCGAGGAGGCCAAGGACTCCGTGGAGTCCGCCGTTCACCGGGTCCCTTCCGGCCTCTCCCTCCTCCTCAAGAGGCTCGGCCTCGGCTTCATCGCCTCCGCCTACGTCTGCATGGTCCTGACTCTGCTCATGGCTCTGTCTGTGATGGTGGGCGTGGGGTTGGTGGGGATGTGGGTGGAGGAGCCTGTGTTCGTGAGACAGAGGCTGCATCTCGATTACACTCGTCTTCATCCCCAGGCCGTCTTCTCCTTCTGCGGTGGCGGTGTCGACGGCGGGATCGGTCTGTGTGAAGGGTTCCGCCACAAGAAGCATGTGGGCGTTCCTGTGGGTCACACATTTTCCGTCTCTCTGTCGCTCTTGATGCCCGAGTCTGACTATAATCTCCGCGTTGGTGTTTTTCAGGTATCCGTATCGTGTTTCTTTCGGGTTCCATCCCATCTTCCTCTGTTAGATTTTACTTGAATGTCGAGCGAGTGCGAATGAATTAGTCCACAGGTGACTGCAGAGTTGCTATCGGCGAACGAGGAAGCAATCGCGAGGTCGAGCCAGCCATGCATGCTGCGATTCAGAAGCCTCCCAGTGAGGCTCATGAGGACGCTCGTGCTGGGCGTTCCTCTGTTGCTAGGAGTCTCGGAAGAGACCCAAAAGATCAAAGTGGATGTCCTGAAGCACAAGGAGCTAAGGCATCCCAGGACGGTGGCCATCAGGATCACCCTGAACCCGAGGGCCGGGACTATGTCACCGCCGCAGGTGTGCGAGGCCCAGATCGTGATGAGCTCGCAGCTGCCATGGGCCAAAGAGGTGGTCCACAACTGGAGGTGGAGCTTCCACGTGTGGGCATCCCTCTGCACGTACGTCGCGCTTCTGCTCACTCTCCTCTGCTGCTGCAAACCCCTGGTCCTGCCATCCGGGTTGGCAATGGGGGTCTCCTCCACGGAGCACGATGGCGAGTCTGAGGTAGACATGAAGAAGAGCGATCGCAGAGTGAGGCGAGAAGAGGCGAGAGTAGGGGATGACGATGGAGAGGTTGCGGAGCTGTTGAGGAAGTGGCAGCAGAGCAGAGGGAAGAGGAAGGCCAGGATTGATTCACAAGTTGGAGGTGAAGGTGAAGGTGAAGGTGAAGGTTCATCAGCAGCGACCAGCAGGAACGTGACTAGAGAAGAGACGAGGGCAAGCAGCATCGAGGAAGATGAGGTTGGGGATTCGGAGTCTGTATGCTTGAGTTAGCATATTCTTGTGACCTGATCTGATCAAATACATTTGCAGCTCGTCATGTCATGATTTCTTTCTCAAAGTTTTTCGGATTTAACCCCAAATTTATGCTCATACCCAAATTTAGGTAAGAGCGCAAAGCGAGTGAGCATGAGATAAGTAAATGTGAGAGGAGAAAATGAAAATAGTCTTATAGTGGGTTGAATTTTAGTAAACTATGAGCCTATTTAATATTTTGTCGAGGGTGAAAGTGATCGTCGAGGCTTTAGAGCTCGGATAAAGAAGGGGTATGATTGAATCAAATCTCACTTTGCCTAAGGATGGTGACCTTAAGGGGTATGATTGAACCGAACTGGATAAAGAAGGGGTATGATTGAACCGAATCTCACTTTGCCTCTAAGGATGGTGAAGGGGTGAAGGGGGTATGATTGAACCGAATCTCACTTCGCCTAGTGTGGTGAAGTGAGGTGAAGTTCAAATGTGGGATGTTATTTGTTTTAACCTATAGTGAGACCCTTATTGGTAATAGTCTTCAATTACGTCAATGGGACAGATTTGTGTGAGGGATGGTAGCGTGGCCATGCCCCTACCCTAGACGAGGCCTTTTGTAAGGAGAGCTTACAAAATTGTATAGACCTCCGAGCGGGAACTAAGCTTAACATCACAATATTAGAGTCAATAGCAAAAACTATATAGTTTCAGACAATATTGTTATGAGCGGGACATAAGCTTAACATTATGGTATCAAAGTCAATACCCCAACTAGAATTGTGTGGTTCGAGAACAAACTAGGTGAAAGCTGATGGGCTTGTAATGACCTAGTCCATTGAGAGAAAGAGTAAATGCTAGGGCTCTAGAGCTCAAACAAAGTGCAACTTTGACTTGAGGATGGCAAAAGGGGTAGAAATGAATCAAATCCCACATTACTTGAGTATGATAATGTAAAGTGTCAACACTTGTCCTAACTTGTAATGAGACTCTTATTGGTAGTAGTCTTTTGCTACGCCGATGGGACATATCCATGTGAGGAATGGTGGTGCGACTATTCCTTAAAGCAAACAATATCAAGTTAGGATGGGTGATGGCAGCCTTTTCTAGGGAGAGCCCAAAAGAACAAAACTCTATGGGCTATGGTTTAAAACGGATAATATCATTACAAGAGAAATTTTAGCTTAACAATTTTAGCATTTACCATTCCAAATCCATGTACTGAATAACTAACTCATATAATAATTTGATCTATCAAATATGGATTAAGAAATCATTTAAAACCTACATTATTTTGACATTTACCATTTTAAACTCACTTATTAAATAACTGATCTATATAATAATTCAATCTATCGGTTAAGGAATGAATTTATACAGTTTGACAGGTGTAACTGAAAACAGCCAAATAAGTATCTCAGTTCACATCCTGAGCATATGATGAAGACGTCATCTTAAACCATTTTCTTCTTTGCTCTGCTCGGAGCTCTTGATTCATTCACTCAAAGCTTTTCACACTAGATCGCCGAAAGAGTCGCAAAGTAGACCAATCCCACCGGCAACGTTAACAGTATTCCGAAGACAATCCTGCACATCATGCCATGCACTTCAATGTTAGCAGCCGGCTAATCGATTGACGCGAACAGCGAAGGAGATGAACACTTACGAAACGCTCATTATATCGGCGTGTATTTTGTATTCGTTGGCAAATACGAATGGAACAACCGCTTCCGGAAGGGCGGCCTGCAATTTACAAGAACCGTGATGGTTTCAAAGCTTTTCAGGTGTCTGCATATAATACAAGGATGTCATTTAATTAACAGTAGCTTAGTTTACCTGTATGATTAATACACACAAAAGTTCGCCTCGAATACCCAGCACAGCCGAAGTAGCTGCGGTCACTAGAGGTCCTACTATGAACCTCAAGAACATGGTGAATGCTGCTAACCAATATCCACAAGGTATCAACTTCGGCTGTGATCCCATGAATAAACCTGTTTGCTCAAGTATGAGTGTGAAGTCATCCATACAGGAAGAGCATCAATCACAAATGGTTGAATGTGTGTATTGAATAGGTACCTATACTGAACATTGCCATTCCGAGACCTGTATTCGAGAGTATTTTTATCGACCCACTAACAATCAAAGGCATTTGGATGTGCAACCTGCGATTAGGAAGGAAGAACAAGTGAATTCTTGATTACATTTTCCAAATAATCAAGGTTTTGAATGCGAGAAAAACCCCAAATGCTGCTACGAGCACAAACTTTTAGACAGAGACAGCATACTTCACTGAAAGTAGAGACCAAGCAAGACCGATTACGCTGCCGTATACGTTAGCGTTTCGATAGAGCTTCCTCCAAACCATCAATACAACAAGTCTTGTCATCACAGCCGCCGGAGGCCTCCCAAGCGCAGCATTCATTGCATTCCCTTCTATATCACTCATCTCAGATGCATTCTCTGCATCTTCATTCAATCTTCCTCGAAAATTTTGACTGCCTGCATTAGGTGCCATACATATATTGATTATCCTCAGGATGGACTCAACTATACACTTAACAGAAAAAAGAATTAGATAGATAAAGAAAGCAAGCATAAAATCAGACTGGGAAGCATTTGATGATGTCTTGGCTTCATTTTCCAAATCATAGAACATTTAACGCACTATCCTAAACTATTGTTGACGCAATGCGCCAGAATCTTTTGGATGGATGCCATTTAATTTGCGAGGTATGACTAATGAAGGGGATGTTAAGGTTTCTGAAAGAACCTTTAAAAATAGCTGTTTCCTCTTGGACACTGAGATCGGAAGAACAATGTGTGATCCTGGAGCTGAAGTTCCTCAACTTGTCTGCCCTCGAGCCCCATGCAAACATGTGAAGCCCCTTAGCAGGCGCTGCACTTGAGTCACTGTCTCTGGACATCATTGGCACCTTTCTGGGAGATGTCTGGTAAGAAGGCTGGCGCAATGGAAACAAGAAGTTATTTATCAACTCGCTGCTCTGATTCCTTCCTCTATAACTTCTCTTGCCAACGCGAGTGGTTTCTGTATCAACAATCCAATCAGCTTTTGAATTTGCTGATCTTGAACCGTCTAAGGAAAATGCAGCCTCTGTACTCCCACTATTTCTGTGCTTTTGGCTTCCGTAAAGACTGCCCAGTTTATCAAGGCTTGATGTGCTTGACCAAGACTGCAAGGAATAAATCTCTACCCCTGACAGGTTTGATGCACGTGGGGCTATTGTTACGGAACTCAGTCGTTCGAGGGATTTGCGAATTGGGGACTCCATAGATGAAGCGGAGGATCTCCTGACCACCACGTGGACCTTACCATTATCATCTATCTCGGCCTCCGTCTCTAATGTTTCACAACCATTAAGCGAAACGACATCAGGATCAACCCTGATGGAGGTTATGGTCCGAGAGCAATCAGGAAAATTTTCATTGACTAGGATCATTGCACCTCTATATTCTAACAAGATTAGCAGGAGGGTATACCATATCAAACCCTGCAGGACCACTATTTGAACCATCAGATCCTTGGTGTAATCTCCGTACATGGCCTGGAGGAGAGGAATGCCTATGATCAGAGTGTTTGGAAGGGTGGAGAGGGAGAAGAAAGAAATCACCCACTCGATGCTCGACTTTCGGCTAAAGATTATCCACAGTACAAGTGAGGCTAGAATCACCACTTTCTGGAGTGTGTCAGCTCCAAGAAAACGATAATTCATGTTGTAGAAGTTGCAAGATGCAACAACATCGAAGGAAAGGATGGGGACAGCATAAGCGGCCACGTACCGGTTGATGCCGGCACACTGTTGTGGGGTGAAGATCTTCCAAAACCGAACAGAGGCATAGGCTAAGATCATGGCCACGTACAAGGGCATGATCGCTGCAATGATATTGTAAATGCCCTTACCGGAGAGCATGGTTTCTCCAGAGAAAGGACCAAAGGGCAGTGAACAGAAGAACTGAAAAGGCACAACGGTGGTTATGATTGACAATGCTGTTGAAAATCTTGAGTTGGAAGAGAAGGATATATAAAGAAGTCCCCTGCTTCCTCTCTTTAGTCAGATCGCATTCTTAAAATGGTGGATAATCCCCCGGATATTTGTTTCTGGAAGAGGATTGCATCATAATTATGATAGATCCTGATCGTTTATGTAAAGTGTAATCTTATGCCAACTACCTCTTAATATAGAACTGAACGGCAGCAAGATCCAATCTCCATGTCACTCGTGACGTGTGTTTTGACTAATCCTTGCTCATCAGCCACTCGAGATGCTAAGTGTCGGATTCATAACTCAAGCAAGTCTCGGAAAAAGAAGAAAGTTAAAAAAATAAAATAAAAAGGGCAAGGAAAAGAAGAAAGTTCAAATAAAGTTCATTACTCAAGCCTCGTGCTGGCTGGCGAGGCCAACCTCGCGCTACTTGGGCAAGGTCAAGCCTCGTTGGGCTGGGCGAGCTTGTCGGATCTTGCCTTGGCCGGTGAGCTCAATGAACCTTGCCCGGCCACTCACTACTAGCTGCAGCAATGGCAGCCAAGGGGCAGTGATGGGGTGGCAGTGGGTTGGCAGGGGTTGGCAGGAGGGAGAAGAAGAAGAAAGGGAAGGGAAATAAGAGGAGAGGAAAAAAGAGCAACGGAAAATGGATTCTAAAAATTGTTCTCAAGAGCGAGAATCAACATTTTTTCCCAGCTTGATTCTATTCCAAGTTTATTCCTGGGAACAAAAAATTTATCAAACGGATTTCTGTTCCATTAGCTCCTAGAAACAAAAAAACCAAAATCAATTGTTCTCGAGAGTATTACCAAATATGCTCTAAAACAAGAAAAGTTATGGCATACAAGATACATCTTCACCCTATGAATGAAAGATGTCCATAGAAACTCGTACAACGCAAACTAACTACACCAATGGTAGCCAAATGAGTATCTCTATTTACAGATCGAGCACTATGAAGACATCATCAACCATCTTCTTCTTCGCTCTGTATGGAGTTTGATTCACTCAAGCTTTCTTACTAAATTGCTGCAAGAACCACACAAAAGAGCAATCCCACCGGCAATGATAACAGTATCCCGAGGACAACCCTGCATATCATGACATGCACTTTAATGTTAGCATACAGAAAGTTAATCGATTGACACGTACAGTAAAGGAGAATAAACTTACGCCACGCTCATTACATCGGCATGCACTTTGTATTCACTAGCAAATACAAATGGGACGATCGATGCCAGAAGGGCGGCCTACAATTTACAAGAACCGTGATGTTTCAAAGATTTTCAGATGCCTGCATATAATACAAGAACATCATTTAATTAACTTACCTGCACAGTTGATATACGCAGAAGATTGCCACGAAGACCCAGTGCAGCTGAAGTAGCTGCAGCCACTAGAGGTCCTACTATGAACCTCATGGCCATGGCTAATGTCGCTGATGAATATTCACAAGGTATCGATTTTGGCTGCAATCCCATGAATCAACCTGTTTGCTCAAGTACATGAGTGTGAAGTCACCCATACAGGGAGAGCATCAATCACAAATGATTGAATGTGTACCGTATTAAGTACCTTGACTGAACATTGTCATTCCGAGAGCTGTATCCGAGAATATTTGTATTGACCCGCTGACAGTCGAGGCATTTGGAGGTGCAACCTGCAATTAGGAAGGAAGAAAAGTGAATTCTTGATTATATTTTCCAAATAATCAAGGTTATGAATGCAAAAATACCGAATGCTGCTTTAAATGCAGACTTTTAGTGGGAGAGACGGCATACTCAAATGAAAGTAGAGACCAAGCAAGACCAAGTATGCCGCCGTATATGTTAGGGTTTCAAATGAGCTTCCTCCAAACCATCAATATGACGAGTCTTCTCACCAGAGTCACTGGAGGCGTCCCAAGCTCAGCATTCACTGCTTTCCCTTCTTTATCACTCATCTCAGCTGCATTCTTTGCATTTTCGTTCAATCTTCCTCGAAAATTTTGACCGCCTGCATTAGATGCCATACATATTGATTATACTCAGGATGGACTCAAATAAACTCTTAACAGAAAAGGAATAGAGACAAAATGCAAGCAATCATCAAATCTGACTGGGAAGCATATGGTGATGTCATGGGTTCACTTTCCAAATCATAAAACACTTATTGCACGATCCTAAGCTAGTGTTGATGCGATGCGCCAGAATCTTTTGGGCTCTAAATACTCTTCACACACTTCATATGCCACGAAACTTGTGAGGCATGACTAGTGAAGGGGATGTTAAGATTTTGAAAGAACCTATAACAGTAGCTGCTTCCTCTTGAACACCAAGATCTGAAGAAGAATGTGTGATCTGGGAGCTGGCATGTCTTGACTTGTCTGCAGTCGAGCCCCAAGAATACATGTGAAGCCCCTTAGCAGGCACTGCACTGGAGTTATTGTCGCTGAACATCATTGGCACCTCACTGGGGGATGCCGGGTTGCCAATATGAGTGGTTTCTGCATCAACAATCCAATCATCTTGGGCATTTACTGATTTTGATTCATTTAAGGAAGACGCAGCCTCTTTACTCCCACTAATTCTGTGTTTTTGGCTTCCCTTAGAACCATCCGGTTTATTAAGGCTTGATGTGCTTGAACGAGACTCCAATGAATAAATCTCTACCCCTGGGAGCTTTGATGCACCTGGGATTACTGTTATGGAACTCGATTCTTCAAGAGATTTATGAAGTGTTGAACCCATAGATGAATCGGGGGATCTCCTGACCACCATATGGACCTTGCCATCATCGTCTATCTCGGCCTCTGCCTAACAGTTTCCAACCATTGAGCGAAACAACATCAGGATCGACTCTGATGGAGGTTATGGCCTGAGAGCAACCAGGAAAGTGTTCCTTGACTAGGATCATTGCACCTCTATATTCAAACAACATAAGCAGTAGTGTATACCATATTAAAAACTGTAGGACCATTATTTGAACCATCAGACTTCTTGAGGGATCTCCATGCACGGCCTGGAGGAGAGGAATGCCTATGATCAGAGTATTTGGAAGGGTGGAGAGGGAGAAGAAAGAATTCACCCACCTGATGCTCGCATTTCACCTAAAGATCAACCACAGTACAAGAGAGGCTAGAATCACCACTTTTTGGAGAGTGTCAGCTCCAACAAAGCGATAATTCATGTCATAGAAGTTGCAAGATGCGATCACATGGAAGGAAAGGATGGTAATAGCGAAAGTAGCAACGTACTTGTTGATGCCGGCACACTGTTGTGGGGTGAAGATCTTCCATCACCGAACAGAGGCGTAGGCTAAGATCATGGCCACGTACTAGTGTGTGATCGCTGCAACGATCTCGTAAACGTCCTTCCCAGAGATCATGGGTTTTTCAGAGAAAAGGACTAAAGGGCAGTGAACAGAAAAACTGAAAAGGGAAAAAGGGGGATTTTGATTGACAATGCCGTTGAAATTTTTGAGGTGGAAGAGAAGGAAGCAAAGAGAGTCGTATCAAATCGGACAGAAATCGCATTCTTAAGTAGGTGGACCCTCCCGATATATACATTTCGTTCATGGAAAGTGCAACCTCGCGCCAACATCCTTTCAACATAAAAATTGGACGGCAACATTCACTGATCCAATCATCGAGTCACTCGTGACATCAATTTTGACTAATCCTAGCTCATTAGGCTCTCAAGATGCTGAGTTTCGCACTCCCTACTCAAACAAGACACCAAAAAGGAAAAGGAAAAAAGGCATGGAAAGAAAAGATTGATACAGTCTCGTAGATAGGCCAAGTTGTCAAAATAACATGGTGAGCATGGTCCAGGTGGACGATTCTCACCTTAGATCCGAGAACCATCTATCAGTTCTGAAAAATTTGCTTGTTGATTTTATAGATCTACTTGAGTAGCGGACTGCTGGTCCAGTCTGTTTTACGGATGAGGCCATAGAACTAGTTCCACCAAACTTGATGCGACACCCAGCTGCGAAGTCCCTACCTAGCCGAGTCATCTACAGAAAATCCAACGACTTATAGTGTTCCACCGTGACAGTTCCTCTAGCAGTGGACCTCCGTCAGCATTATTAGACCTATTGTTATCATTGCCCAACACTTATGCAGGTTTTCTAGCGTTACTGTGGCTCTAGTGGCGTTAGCCCAGTGCTTCCTGACGTAACTAATCATGACGACGAAAGTCAAACAACACCAGCATTCGCTGCCTTCCTCCTCCCGACGGTTCGGATAGGAATTGGAACCGGGATTGGGGGTGGGAAGATCGCCCAAGCTGTACCATTCGATACCAACTTTCCATATTGGTTTTTGTCCCCCACCAAAATCCCCCTTCCATTGCTGCATCAATTGCGATTTTGTCCTCGCAAGTTGGAAAGAAAAATTCCTTCTTTCCCCTTTTCGGTGTTGACCGATTAATGCTTGCCCCCAATCTTTCCTCTCAAAATTGTTCCCTAATTCATCCATTGGAATTCTTTCCATTCATATATCTTGCCAATCTATTCACAATTCTTTCCTCAAAATTCTCTCCAATCAAATATCTTTTGATCATATTTATTGTGCTTTTTCCGACGTTTGTGAATTTGATGCAAAATGGTATGCTCTTTATGATGAAATATCAAAAATGTGAATGCACAATATTAGCAATCCAATCCAAGTGGATGGACAGGTAGTTCCACACCTGGAACTGGAAAACAAAATCAGTACTCATTGGTTTCACTATATTGGAACCGGGAACCAAACCGTTTTCCTTAGGAACCACTATCCCGATTCCAAGCAATCCAGGCGGTTCCGGTTCCCTTGCAGACCCCTAGATAACATGTCAATGTTAACACCCCAAAAGAGGTTTCCTCATTTTCCCTCTGTGTCAACGCGTAAGAAAGGGCAGAGACTGCAATTTCTGCTGTCAGAATAGACTCTTACCTCGTGCGCTCTGAAGACCCTATTCGACTTTGCGTTCGAAGAAGTTCGATGCTTGTTTGCTGGCATTCTGTTAAATGTTTGTGATATCAACGATATCCCCCTCTCTCGTGATTTGCAAATTTGGAGGCTCGCTTGGTTAACAAGAGGAGCAAAAGATTATCTGATCACATCGAAAGAAACGGGGGTCAATTTGAGCCTCTTGCCCTTGTTTCTTTCTACTTCAAATGTGTGTCATCCAGGGTTTCACTCAGTTTCTCAGTTTTCGTACGCAGATTGGCACAGCTCTTCTGGAAATGGTTGCTTTTGTGTATAACTGAAATGAACACCCTTGACATTTTGTACAACATAAGACACCTCGATGTAAATCTACAACCAGGATGATGGACTTGTCCGCAAGCACTATGAGAGTCACAAGATCAAGGGATATCATAGACCAATATCCAAAAGCCTATCTTGGCAAAAGAAGAGATTTTAAAAACGAAGGCAGAAGAGAAGCTTTCGCCTAAAAAAGCAGACCATAATCAAATAACCGCATAATGCCCACTGCTTCAGAACCTTTCAACATGTGAGTTTATTGATATAGAGGATGCTGTTATCAGCATAGCTCCTAGGAGCGTTTGTTTCTAAATGATCTTAAGTGAGCTTGTGAATGTTTTCCATGTCAACGGCCTCCTGGAGAGTCCCTCTTTCAACATGATCCCACCACTTGAATAAGAAATTGTCCACAACTAGTCTGAACCAGGGTGACAACTTCAGACCTTCCTCACCAGCATCAACTTTCCTCAGCAGCTCTTTTAGCTGCTCCCTGTTCACATATTTGATGTCGGCAACTTCATCGGGATTTGGATTGGCACTGACATCTCGAACAATGAAGAGCAAGTAGTCAACTGCAATCAAGAATGCAACTCAGTCTACAGACATCTTAAGTTCGCAGCTAGCAGGCCATTTGAATAAAAGCAAATGAACCCCAGTAACGCAAGAGTGAAGTTGGGAAATATGTGTAAGGTAAGTGCACTCACGTTCATGTTCTCCCCACTTGCCATCAGAAGGAGCCTTATATAGTATGCGCGTTAGTGGGATGAACTGATCAACTGGCACATCCTCAGCAGGAATACCCAACTCATCCAAGAGCTTCCTCTGTGCAGCATTCCTGATACCTGGCAATTTTATAAAAGAAATCAGCATTTCACGACACTGAGTAGCATTCAATAACTTAAGGTATAAAACAAGTTTGCAAAAAGTGCATCTGAAGTGGGGTTTATTACCCAGAGCGTTCTCATTGATAAGCTCGGACTCCCGGTACAAGGGATGACTACAGCAGGTGTTGGTCCATACAAGGGGGAAAGTTACCTTTGTAGCAGATCGTTGCTGTCCAGATACAAGACAGTCAATTTAACTAACAACTCTAGGATGAAAACATTGTTCCACAAAATTGTTAAGTAACAGCTGACCACAATGACACTAAGATGGGATGGAAGAAACTTGAATGCGGAAAATAAATGGATTGTGATAGGTAAAGCATATATTGATTGCTGTACAAGCTCACTTATATGTTTTTTGCTAATATAATATAAGCCTCAATTTGACATGTCCAACTTTAGAGTTTTACCATGCAGTGACGCGAAAAACAGCCAAATCATTTAAAGGCAACGGATTCTAAAACAATTCAATCCAATGCAAACATGAATCCGCCTCTCCCCTAGCCTCCTTGAAATGAGTGCACACACTGCTTCAGAGAAACACACTGAAAACTGAGTCCACCACAACTAAGACTCCTACTATTAGTCGAATTTCATTAAGGTAGTTCAACATACAGGATTGTCCATATTGTGGGATTACTTACCTATTCCCTCATTGGTTTTTTAATGAAAACAATGAATGGTGAACAACTCGATGAGTTATTGAAGAAGATGAGGAATAGTAGTCAAAACGCTCAGTCTCATCATGGGTATGCGCTGCATTCTAGAAGTATATTAGCTTCATACCTGAAGCAGTAACTCATACTTTGAATTGAAGAGGAAAACACTGAAAGCTCTGTGTAACATATGTTCCTTTTCAATTTTTTCCATTAAGTGGCCTGCAGTTTCCCAAAAGCATCACAGAACAAAACCAAAGTGAGAAGGAGAACCATTAATGAGTACATCAGGAAGAGGGAAATTCTAGATTAATCACATCAGGAACGTGTAAGTTATAAAGCCCACGCTCAAAATACTTAAAAGCCAAAGCCTCTATATCCACACATATATTCAAGGTTATAAAGTACAGTTATCCTCCACAACATAGTGAGATTGTGCAGAATGGGACAGGAGGAAGAAAGACTACAAATTATGCAGATTCAAACCCAGAAAACCACTCAACTAACATGCAATACGTACGATCACTTACAATTATATTTTGATTCATGACCGACAACCTGATCATTTTCATCAACCAAAATGCATCTGCAAGAAGACACGGTAATGGCAACATCAGAACAAACTGACAAGAGCATGAAGGATTACAGGTCAAGTATATTAAATACTTACACAAGATAACATAAGCATGTGAGATCACACGTGAGAGATGCAGAATAACTTGAAACTAGAGGGCTCGTGAAAACATCCAGAAATCAATCAGAACAAGAATTTGTACCAACATGTTCCCACGCCCACGTGAAATTAAGCCAGGCAAAGGAGTACGGACATCAGAATGAACGATATCAAAGTTTGCTACTATAACTTTTCACTTGAAGTGCAAGCATATGAATGGAAAAAGTAAAGGGCGTGCAGCTATGTCTTCGCAGCCAGCAACTCCTGCCTACTGATGGAGCTAGAAAACAGAACATGGTATACAAAACCAACCGTTCGAAAAATAGCCAACATTATCGAATATTCATGGATTATCATGAGAATCGCCGATCACCCACTTCACAAACTAGCGCAAATTCTTCACCTTCGATAAGGGAAGATTTCAGCTCCTTTACCACTTGCCGTCATAACTCTCTGAATTATCTAAACAAGGCCTCAGTCCTATCCAAAAACCGAACTTGCAGACAATTACGCACACAATACCATGAATCAGCAAGATGGTAGCTCATAATCCACGCGGAAAAGCACCCCAAAAGGCAACCGAAACTCACAGCCTCTCAGGCGTCAGCCAGCGACACCGGATTCACGAAAAAAGGAGGAAGGAGCACGTACTCGTCCTCGAACATGAGGCGCCTCTGGACGGCGTCCATGGCGGCATCGGGGACGCCTCCGGCGGCGGTCCTCGCCGGGGATTGGATGGAGGCGGACGCCCGGATGCTACCGAAGGCCCGGCGGCTCGGGATGGCCCGGAAGGGGGCGAAATGGGAAGGGAAAGGTGGGAACTTGCGGCAGCAGCGAGAAGAGAAGAGAGCCGGGCCGGGAAGGCGAGCCGTCAGCGACATCGGGTCGGAGGAAGGAGAGGGAGAGAGCTCGGCTGCTTGGCGTTGAACTGAGGAGAGCATACGCCATTGTTGAAGGCAGAGGTTGGTGGGGTTTTATTGTGTTTTTATTTTTTTTAATATTTTTTTTCTATCATCAAAATGGGAAATTTTTTTTCTATCATCAAAATGGGAAAATAGATGATGTGTGGCATTGATTAAAACTTAAATTTAGTCGGCTATGAGGCACATATTTTGACATAGCTTTCTTGGATTAGGAATTAAGGTTGCCCTTTTCTTCAGTCTTGTTTTTTTTTTTTATTGTGGTGCATCATGTTTCACATGTCAAGCATGGGAATGGACAAACTCATTGTTTGGGTGCATTTTCTTCCTCCATCTTCTATTCCCTTCTCATGTTTCCCATCCACATGATTGACAGCCCTTGAATCCGAGTGATCATCAAAAGGTGCTAACGCTTTGCGTTTTCTTTCTGTCTTCTTCCCCACCGCTCTTGGGGCAGGAGTAGCACGGAAAGAGGGATTAGATTGACCCTATGATTAACCAAAAACGCCTTCCACGTTGGGGCTCGGAGCACGGGTCTCTTGTGACCGTGCGGTAGTAGTTGGACCTGATAGGGATGAGCAGGCATTCCAAAGGATTGGTCCGTCCATTTTTTCCTTTATTTGGTAAGGTCCATGGAATGAAATGGGTAATTCAAATTCTTTTAGTAAAAGGATTCGTGATTCCTAATGTACTATATTCCATCGTATAAATTATCATGTTAAAAGTAAACAAAGTCAAAAAATAAATAATCATTTTTTTCCTTTATTTGGTAAAGTCCATGGAATGAAATGGGTAATTCAAAATCTTTTAGTAAAAGGATTCATGATTCCTAATGTACTATATTCCATCGTATAAATAAGCATGTTAAAGTAAACAAAGTCAAATACCAAGTGCAATTAAATCCTTCCATCGGAAGAATTATCTATTTATCAGTTGAAAATTTTGCCATCGAGTAGCCTTAGCCTTAGCGGCTCTCATGTGAGAGCTTTGGGAAAATGATGCGCATGAAACTTGATTGTATTTTGTTAAAAGATTTAGAATTTAATCATGACAATTAAAAGATTTATGATTCATGGCTCCATTTGATGTACTTTTTTCATGATAAAGTAGATTGTCAAAAAAGGGATTTTCTATCCAAAAAAGGGGGAGAAAACAATACTAAAATAATGTATTATTAAATATGAGAAAGTATTTTATTAAACAATTATATATCTTATGTAGAGAAGCAACTCAATTACTTTACAATAAAGTAATTATATGCAACATCTAATAATGCAATATATTTTTGAAATTTCACTACCGGTCATGCTACTTAAAATGGCTAACGTCCATATCAACGAGTACTAAATTGGCCGGATGTCTCAATTGATAAAAAGTGAAAAGATTTAGGATTTTTTTGTCAAAAGAAACATTTATGATTTAATTAGCAAAAACATAATAGGTTTTTGGACAATTTTTTCCATTTTTATAAGTAATGCAAACGATAATTTTTTTGAAAAATATTTTACAAATTATTCATTTTCCTCTAAATAGAGCCTAGATATTGTGAACACAACATCTTACCTCATGATTAACTCTCTATTTTCTTATCTTCTTTGTGCCATGGGAGCAAGAGCCTTTAAAGAAGAAGGATTAGAATGACCGAATAATAGTGCACTGTTGCGCTCTTTTTAGGGCTCCAAGCACGAATCTCTCATGACTATGCAGCAATAAGTTGTGCCGGTTCCGAAAAGGAGGGATTAAGTCATCATCCATAGTCGTTGCATGATGCTATAGCTACCTAATGCCATCAATAACAACGGTTCTTACTGCATTATGACAATCCTAGCATACCAGAAAGCAAAACATTGGAAGCAGACAATTTGCGACGTGACTTTTTCTACAGGGAAAGGTGTCGCCTTTTTTGAATGTTTACAAGAGCTGAAAGAGCGGGATGCCTAAGGGATGCGTTCCTAAG
Organism: Corymbia maculata; assembly: GCA_014182735.1. NCBI lineage: Eukaryota > Viridiplantae > Streptophyta > Magnoliopsida > Myrtales > Myrtaceae > Corymbia > Corymbia maculata. The sequence goes on along the minus strand of CM024689.1, from coordinate 11,694,396 downwards.
GGATGGTGTTTGCTCCCGTTCAAGCAATGCTGCTGCTACTCACTAAATTTTTACTAGACAATGAAGCGGCATCGGAATTTGATTAATCTTATAGCTAGCCGAAAGGAGCAATAGGGGCTTTGGAGGAAGACATAGCGTACACTTTCCTTGGAAGATCATTCGGCACCTAGGGCAGGAGCCACAGCAGCAGCAGCCAATCTACCTATTCTTGGGCTTCACCGGATATCCTAGCATGGTGGGAAAGATAACCTGATGTGGTCATGTCCTCAATACAATATTCTCCCAAGAGAGACGGTTCTATATTGATATAAGTTATAGATAAGATATTTTTTTTTTATTGATTCTACTCCATCTCTTCACTCACTTTTAAATTTTTATTTTATTTCTTTGCAGAACATTAGAGTCAAAACTCATCTTTTGCGACCAAACATCCTTATCTCACTTCTTGAGAAAATATGAATTCGAATCTCTTATCACATGAGAAGGGTGAGTTGTAAGATAAAAGATTGAAACACCTAAAAGTTGAAATGTCACGGATATCACAAACCTCCCTGTTAGAAAAATTGATAGAGATATTATTAGATATGAGGAATATCATCAGTTATTTCCTCATTTTTTTTAAATAGCTACTTCCTTGTTAATATATTGTTTAAGTGTAAATAATATTGATTCTAATACGTATTTAACATAATGACAATTAAGTAAAAATATACTATTAATTGATTCTATCTCCGTTCTTGAGAACCCTTCAACATCTACTAATGCATTCTTGAAACAAGCAATTCTTGAGATATTATCAAGAGTGGCGTGGATCGCTGCCCTCTCAACGGAGGGAATGGATAGAGGTCCGAAGCTGCAAAGATGGAGATGGGAAAAAAGGATCGAAGAGAAGAAATCTTCGAGGGAGAGGGGAGGGAGAGGGGACAAGAAGATGGTGGTGAGAGAAGGAGGTATTCGATAGGGGAGTAATCACAAACATTATATTTAAAATTATATGTGGACCATTAATCACGTCATTGTCACCTAGGATAGAGAAAAATAATAATAATAATAATAATAATAATAGTATGTCAGCATTTTTTGTTAATCAAGTTGGACATAGTTAATAAAATGACTTGATTATATTAATTTGATAAATTTTACGATTTAATTGCACTTGTTGCTAGATTTAAGATTAAATTGTAGTTTTTGGACATTAGTGATATATCCCTATTTTTCTTCAAAGACTTAGGAAATAATTATAACAACGGAAAGGTTTGGGATTCATCACCCCACTTGATGCTTTCTTCCGTTGAAATTCTGATTTTTTAGAAAAGGAATTTTCAATCTCAACGAAAACGGGGGAAAACAATACTAAAATAATATATCATCAAGTATGAGAAAGTAGCATTTTTTAGGAAAATTTCCAAATAACAACCTGAAATGTTCTTATTTTCTCAAATAAGGTTGTAAAGTGAACATTGTCTTAAATAAATGTATGAAGTAACCAAATCCTTCCAAATAAGGATTTGAAGTAGAATTTATTTCAAATAAGGGTTTAAAATGACCATATTATCTCTCTAGCCAAATGGCATTTTCGTCTTTTATTTTTTAATTTTTTTCCTTTTTTTCTTTTCCCTTTCTAGCTAGTGATCCATGGCCAAGATCGTTGGACTCAAGTGAGGGTCACCCTCACCGACATCAGGTGACCTCCACTAACCATCGACGGCGATAGCCAGGGGATGGAAGAGGAAAAAAAGAAAAAAAAAAAGAAAAAGAAAAATATATAGTGACAATTTCTTTTACTAAAATACCCATTTTCCAATGGCTGAAATAGTCACCACCTAGCCAAAGGTCCTTATTTAAGATGATTTGACAACTTCATTTGAAATATCGTGACATTTGAAAAAATTTTTAAATCCTTTTTAAAAATTTCTATTTTTTAAATCTGGACCATCATTTTTCAATAAAAGTGGATATATGCAACATCAGACGATGCAATAGGCCTATCAAATTTATAATTTATAAACTTCCATTGGTGACTCATGGAATAAACATGCAAAATTTACATATAATTGTCATTTTTATAGTCAAAAGTTTATTTCTTGAAAGAAAACAAAAACAAAAACGTCATCCAAATAGAGAATGTAATCAAAGAAATGGGACTCATCTATTTAATTTCTTTTATTTCCTATAATCTGACCCGACTTTTCACTTCTTCTTTTTTTCTAACTGACTCTATTGCTTATTAGAACTTTGTCATGAGAATTACTTGATCAATCCTAAACTTATCATATAGATGCCAATTAAATTATAAACTTTATAATTTTTTCAATTCAATCCTAAATTATTATGCAAAATTCTAATATATCCTTTATATCAATTTTCGTTAAAAATCGCTAACATGGTAGTTTAATTATTGTTGGCCATTCTACATGGCATACAATAATGTTAGTGACTTCCACTAAAAATTAGTCGAAAAAGACACAATTGGACTTCCGTGCAAAGGTTTAGAGGCAAAATGCAAAAGAATAGGACTGAATTCACATCCTTCCAATATGTTTAGGACTGATTGGACAATTTCCTCAACTTTATCTTCTTTTATTAATTTTATTTGTCATTTTTTTTTCAAAGTTTAATCTAATGCTCAGTGTCATCTGTCTTTATCCATTGTTTAGCTTTTCTAGAATATTGAGTTAAAAGACAAAAAACTGAAATGATAAATTAACTTACATGACCTTATTGAATTCTAAAAGAAATCTCGTATCAAATAAAGTGGGTGTTTTAATGGAATTATTCTCATTATCTTAGTTGTCTGAGTAAAACAACCCACTATTTCCTCCCTTCAGTTCATAGTGCACTCTTAAATGGGGATCATAACACAAACAGTCCTTGAATTTTGGTCTAATGTGTAATTTGGTTATTGAACTATTAATTTGTTCAATGTAATCCCTAAATTTCAACTTAATGTGTAATACGGTTTCTAAACTTTTAATTTGTTCAATGTTCCTATATAAATACATACGGCATTAAGTTGGACTGGGGGGGAAGATATCATAAATGATGGCTAAAGTTATTTACTGCAACTATTCACCGGAAGCGCAAGCACATGAATGCCGAAAGTATACAGCTTGCAGCTACGTCTTCGCAGCCAGCAACTCTTGCCCAATGAAAAGAAATGGGGGTCGATCGCTTCTGAGTTTTGGGATTAACTCCAAACATGAGGAGCTTCCATGCCCATTGGCATCAGGTTCCATTGTTTGCATGGACAGAGTCAATAGCTGGTGAAGATGGGAACGAAAGCATGGGAGCTTTGTGGAGGGAGGAGAAGGGAAGAGAAGATGGGGGCCGTGGTGAAGCAGCGGAACCATGTTTGTTACCCTATTTTATACTTACTTTTAATTTCAACACAAAAAGATAAGATGCTCTTTTTATAATGAAATGACTAGTTTTTAATGCTTCCCACAGGTTCCATTGTTATGTCAAATTAAGCCGGAACCATGGGGCATCTCATAACGATGACTAGTTAATGCGGCTACAAATCACTGGGGCATCTCAGAATCTGGATTATATTGTAGCAATGCTCCATTTGTACTAGATCCAAAATCATGCTCTGGGTCTAATTTTGCCTAGCGCAAATGATGCACCATTGATCTCTATCAATAATGATCATACATTATTATGTGTCCACGCTTCTGGTATATCTCTCGAGTAGAGTAAGTCAAACTTCTTATAGACACTTGGGTAACTAACTACGAAAAGTTTCACCAAAATTCCTGGCCCATTCGATAGAGACCAATTCACTAAGAAGAAAGATGGCTCAGTGATTATCAAGTTTGACCACTCCCAGGAAAAGGCAGAGGCTGCCCCCTCCGTATTTCCTACAATTTTGATGAGGCAGCCATATGTTTCAGAAGATGAAGGCAAAGGAGAAAGGCTTGAGATGGAAGCCTTTAATGATGAAGGACGTCACCTTGTTTACTTCAAAGATCTTTTGACAAGCCATTGTCAATGGGATCTAAACTGCCATCGCTAGTTATATCAAGCCACTATTTTGTAAATAGGGAGCAAAGCCACCTTCCCCACTTGCTGCGTATTCCAGCCTTTAGATTTGCCGGCCTTGGACAAATGTACAAGCTCAACTGGATATGACCATCGCCCAAGATTTGAAACCCAATTGGAGTAGATCTAGTAGGAGGAAACTCCATAATAAAAAAATAAAATAAAATCAGTCCTACAAAGCCTATTCTAAACTGGCACACAGTTTACCACAAAGGTGTTAAATGCTCTAGCCTAGAGAGGTACTCAAAATGTTTACCACAAATGTGTTAAATGTCCAGCATGAAATATCTGAAGTAAAGACTCAAGTAGGGGAAGTAGAGACTCGTATAGACTATGTCCACCAGCAAGTGGACCAGACGGCGGTGGCGCAAAATAAAGCCGCTACTACACCTCCAAGATAAGCTCCAAAAGATGGAAAAAGGTGCCCTACCTCCTCAGCACTATCTGAACGACTGTGTTGAAATTGAAAAGTTGAAGAAACAGATTGAGACTCTTCAAGGACACCATCCCAAAAAATCTCAACTTTTGATCCACCCTTTATTTCCTCTTGGGGAACATCGAGGTTATGCAGTTCTTCTTCAACTTCCTCATATATTTTTCAAGTCTCAATATTCACGACCCAAGCTCCCGAAAATTTGATATCTTGACCATTTGAGATGGAATTCTCCCAGAGGCGGGATTCTCTCTCTCCTCTTTCTCTTTCTTGAGTGTCGCAAATACGCGAGAGCATACACTTATGCCCGTGAGGAATAAAAGGTTAAGAAAAGTTTAACACTCGAGCATACACTTATGTCTATGAGGAATAAAAGGTTAAGAAAAGTTTATTTATGTGTAGAGAGAATAGATGTTTAAAATAAAACAACAACTTAGGAAATAAATTCAATTGCAAGATGAGAGGAACATATATTTGGACTAAGAAATTAATATACTCATGGGATTAATAGATAATTGTTTGACTATCTTTAAAAGAAAAGTTTGATTATTTTGTTCTACCATGTTGATGTGGGTACATACAAGCAAAATGTGTAAACATTGCTTGTGTTAAAAACCTAGACTTTATTTGTTTGCTTGAAAAATAAGTTTTAGGAAAATATTTTCATCCTTTTTGGGTATATGGCGTGGGAAAATTCGTTAATTCTAGAAAATATCTTTCATGAATTGAAAAATTCACATTAAAACATAACAAAAGCAACTTCCACGGAAATTGACTCCAGTACTCTCCATGGCACATCTGCCTCTTTTCTCTTTAAACATTAAACCCGCACCACCATGGCTGGCCGCCGCACGTCATTGAACCGCCATACTCGCCGGCGTCTTGTGCATCATCCACAAAACGAAAGGGGAAATGGGAAATTGTGAGTTGGACCGGAGAAAAGGGAGAAAATAGTCAGGCCCAAACTAGATTTCAAGCCCACCATCAACCTAATGTAAAAAAAAAAAAAAAAAAAATTCATAAAGAAAACCATAAGAGAAAAAGAAAATTGTCTATGATCCACAAAAGTATTCTTACGACATAGTAGGCTCCATTTATTTCATGAAAATAAATAATTTAGAAAATATTTCCCCAAAAATGATTGATTGTAGCGTTTAAAATAATTAGTAATAAAAATTTATATCTAAATTTATATTTTATTTTCATAAACGATGAAAATATTTTTTATTTATATATTTTTATAAGTGATATAAGCAATCATTAAGAAAATATTTTCCAATCAAATGGGATGGAAACCTATTGAAACTTGGTGGTCTTTTATGTGAAAAAGAAGAAGTTTGGGGCAGATTTAATCTAACCCTAAAGTCAGGAGGTTTTTAGGGAATTAGGCCCTTCTTAATTGTCTAGTCAATTTGATAGTATTTATAATTATCTTCTTATTTTTGAAGAATTTACAACTTGAATGAGTTGTTAAGGGCAAACTTATCCTATCAAATTATACGGAGTTTGAAAAAGGTTGTGGAAGAAGATGTTTTATAGTTGTTTAGTCCAATCAAATATGTGTGATGGGAGGTAAAAACAATATTGAAGAATGAGAGTTTATATAGGAAAGAAATTTAAAAACATGCAAGATGAGAAATCTTATTTGATTTTGGAAAGTATCATAGTAAAGTATCATTTAACAATTATCTCGACCATTTAAATTATCATTTCATTGATTTTCTGTACTATGTCATCATAGTATATGTTGGCAAACAAGAGCTAAAGTTTTAGATTCAAATCGATCATTTAGTTTCCATTCAATAGAGATAACACAAAGTGATACGGATGTCTCAATTGAATTTTATATATTGTTTAATTAAAAGGGAAAAAGGCATAAAAAAAAACCCCAAATTATATTCATTGCAGCACATTAAACTTAAACTAACTTTTTTTCAAGACACTAAAAACTCCAAACTTTTACCTATATCCCATGTATACCCCATGTCCAAGTTTCGCCAATAAACACAATTAAAAATCTACGTACATTGAGTATTGATATTGCACTCACATGACTAAAAAATCATCTAATAAAACCTCGATGAAGAGTAGATGTATAATATAAATATAACCTTGATGTTTTTATGTCACAAAAAAAAGTTTAAAGTATTTGTATCATAATGAGTATAGTTCAGTGTTTTTTATGCCATAAAAAAATTGAAGTAAATGTGTCACACCAAACATAATTTGAGATTTTTAGTGATTTTTCTCCTAATTAAAATGTTGCGATTCAAATCCTTTTTTTTTTTTTAACTGTTTTAAATTCTTGAAATTTTGACAATACTCCACACGGATATTCAAATAACATGTTTCCATAAGTTCCTCCAATTTGAATAATATTTTATAATTAGTATATTTTTTATAAGTGTTATGATTGTTTTATTAAGAGTCGAAAGTAACTGATTTGCAAAATATTTTCTTAAAAATGAATTACTTGTAGTGCTTACAAAAATAAATTAATGAATTATTTTCATTGTTTATAAAATTATTTAGACATAAATTATTATTGAAGATGATGGTATTTTTCATAAATTAATTATTTCGAGCAATAAAAGTAATATTTTTAAGAAAATGTTTTCTAAATTAGTGTTTTTTTCACAAAATAAACCATGCCTAAAATGGCAATTACATAGCCAAGTTATCTGAGCCTTGGGTTTCTTTGCTCTCCTTCAAACTGTCCGCTCCTCCAAGAAGACTCTCTCTCTCTCTCTCGCTCGCGATCTTCTGCACATAGAGTCGCTCAAGACTCGGCCACCTTTGATCCCTTCTCATCTTGGTTTATGAGGTAATCTCTCTGTCCCTCTCTCGCTTAATCTTTGCGCCCTGTTCTTGATGCTATCGGAAAGATCTCTCAGTCGCTCTCGTCAATCCGAAAGACGTGCTCCGCTTGTCTTTTTTTTTTTTTGGGTAAGGAGCTCCGCTTGTCTTTTTGTGCGCGAAAGATCGAATCTTGGGATGTTTCCGTCGTTGGGTTCTTTTCTTCATCGGTTTCTTGATTTAATGCATGGATCCTCTCCGCCTTTGTCCTCACACGTTAACCATAGGCAGCTGTTTAGCTGAGCTTAGCTCGATTGATGATCTTGATTCGAGTAAGGACATGCCGACGTTTCGAGGACTTTGTTTTGCCCCCACCCATCATCGACCCAAGTTTTTGCTGATTAATTTCTTCCAAGAGTTGTTTTTTCACTTTAGGTTCTGTTCATCTGCTTTAACGAAATCGCGGGCTTTGATTTGCTGATCCTTTCTAAGTTCATTGAGATGTCTCAGAATTGTGGTTGAGCTGTATATATGGGTGACTGTTAAGCTGATTCTAGATTGTTTTCTGTGTATGCAGCTCGAAGGAGAAACCCACTCTCGGGTAAGTCTGCAGTTGTCCCATGTATCTCATCCGGTTTTGGTTTTTGCTATTCCATGATTTTCGCAGTTCTTTCATAACTGCTTAATGAGGCTTAGTTCAATATGGAGATTGTGCTCCCAAATGTTTCTTTAGTTTGTCTTTGCTTTATACTGGAAGCTGTAGTCTTCTTTATGATATTCTATTATCCATGCAGTGGCACGCGGATTAAGACCCGCAAACGGAATATTGCAGCTCCACTGGACCCTGCATCATTTGCAGATGCAGTGGTCCAGATTTATCTTGATAATGGTGGTGATCTGGTAATTTTTCTTTTTTTGGGGGGTAATGAAGACATTTTCCAGCAGTACACATGTTTGTTGCACCCAGTGACCAATTTTTTGTGCAGCTTACTGAATAATTAGTTTGAGCAGGAACTTGTTGCAAAGAGTGTTGAAGCTTCAGAGCTCAACTTCTCAAGATATGGTGATACCTTTTTTGAGGCAAGCCTTTTGCTACTGTACTCCTTTTCCTCTCCTACCTTCCATTGGTATCATTATCTAGCAATGGTCCTGTACACCCTATATGTTGAGACTGCTTGGAGCCTTGTGCTAGAGCTTGTGGTTTCTTGAGGAGTTGGATGCAATACAACTGTGCAGCTTTTTGTGCATATGTAGAGCATTTGTCTTGTCTTCTTATTATCCATATAACCTTGTCAGGATTAGAGTTTCCTGCTGATTGAATTTCAAGAATACTTTTGGGTTTCATGATATTGACAGGTGCTCGCTAGTAACCTGGAAACAACCTGCTGATTATGTTTAAATTATTATCTGGTCAATCAACTAGGATTACTGAGTAAAGATTTTATTTTTACAATTTATCAGAGTGTTAACTGTTAAGCTCTACATCACGTATATTGGAAGTGCATTCCTCATTGAACTTTGTGGCTTAGCATGCTGTACCATGTATTTATCGAAGAGAGTGATTCAATTCGCTGAAGTTTTCTCATTACAATTGAATCAACAGATCTCTTGTTGCATTCTTTCTGGGTACATTGACATAATAGTTCAAAATAAGAGAAAATTTTCACCTACAGAGAATAATAATTCAACATGCAACAAGGATACCATAACCGTATGAAAAGTGAGGGAGAATGCTGTAGACTTTTGTCAACTTTTCTTTTTCAAGAAAGAACATTTACTGCTCAATAAAAAAAAAGTTCCCATCTTCCTAACATTATGAGAATTAAAGGAATGTAAATAATATTTTACTTAAAACTTTTTTACTTTGTGTTTCATCAGGTGTAGACCAAAGGAAAAAATAAAACATTTGCATTAGCCACCGTGAAAATAACACTAATGGATGCTAATTGGTTGGTAAATATGTCTATGATATTCAAGGAGAAAGGGATTCAAAATCACCAAGTGATGGGGGGTAAGGGATCTGGCCATAAAAAAAGGAAGAAGTAGATAGGAAAGAGATAGCAAGAGACCTGAAATTTGCTAGCTTCTAGCCAGGCTGTTGAGTTGGTGAGAGAAATATGGCTTTTCATTTTGGACCGAAGAGAGACATATGGCTTTGATATTGGGAATGTGATAGTACAGTAATGTGTGGGCTGCAAGTTGGGAGGGCTGAGCACTAAAATTTTAAAATGGAGAGCCCAATTTTTATTATCGCATGGACATGTAGACAAATTTCATTGGGCTGAGGGGGCCATGGCCCCTTACAGCCCTGGCCTGTATCCATCCTTTGCATACATGCGCTTATGTGATTCCTTGAGTGTGTGCGATTTGCATTCTGTAAACTTACTCTTGTCAAGTCATATGTTCTTGGGAGTTGCCGAAGCTATGCTGATGAAAGATTATATAAACCTTGACTTTTGATATGCATAGAATCTACAAAGACATTTTTAATGTTATTGAACTTTTCCATCTTATCAGTGGGCAGTTCTGTTTTATATTCATTCTGTTACACAATTATTTAAATTGTGTTGCCGCTACAGATCATTTTCACAGGAGGTCGTACACAACCTGGCACTACTAAACCTGATGAAGGGGAGCGCCACCCTTACTCTATTCTAGACTGTGAGACCAACCGTGAAGCAATACTGCCATCTGTTATGTACATACAGAAAATTTTACGGCGGAAGCCATTTCTCATCAAGAATCTTGAAAATGTTATGCAAAAGCTCGTACAATCGATGGAGTTTCTTGAAGAAGATGAAAGGAAGAAACTGGCAATTTTTACAGCACTTGCATTCTCCCAGAAACTATCTGGGCTTCCACCGGAGACTGTATTTGAGCCCCTGCTCAAGGATAATCTCGTGGCAAAAGGGCTAGTTCTCTCATTTGTAACTGATTTTTTTAAGGAATATCTGGTTGATAATAGCCTTGATGATCTGATTGCGATCCTGAAGCGTGGAAAGGTAGAGGATGATCTTCTGAAATTTTTCCCATCGGCCAAGCGCTCTGCTGAAGGTTTCTCTGAGCATTTCACGTAAGTACCTCTTCTTGTAATGTGAGATGACTAAGAAATTTCCTTGTATTGTCTTTGGTGTGTCTCTATTTGTCAATTATGGTCTAGATTATGTAACTAGGAAGAAGCTGCGTACTTGTGATTTTCTTCTATTCAGGACCTTGTTTCATTGTTTGCTTGAGCTCTGAATCAATTAGAACATGTCAATGGCTATTGAGAAAGGGCTGTAAATTGTTTTGTGCATATTGCAAGCTTTTGGCTTTGAACCAGCAGGTTCTTGCAAAATCTAGGTGGTGAAAACTCGGCTCTCTCTCTCTCTCTCTCTCTCTCTCCATCATATGCAAGCAGCATAAAAGCTTAATGCTTTGGTAATAGCACATTGGGATTTGTAAATTCTCCACTAATAAAATATGGAGAAATGGCTTGGCAACCTGAATATTATGATGCAACATCTGTAATTTCTATGTAAAAATCATAGTATCCAAGTTTTCCCTGTTAATTTCTCAGGTAGTATTCACTACTTTGACTTTATTATCGTCATATTTGTCATCAAAATTTCCGGCTTTGCTGTCAATGGTCCCTATCTCTAGTTGCAACCTCCAATCCCTCCTTTAGCCTTTAATGTACTTCAAAGGTAGACACACTAAACTTTTTTTAATTTCAGCAAGGAAGGGCTTGTACCCTTGGTGGAATACAATGAGAAGAAATTATTTGATGCGAGACTGAAGGAGATGAAATCTGCCCTGACTGCTCAGATTGAAGAGGAAAACGATATATCTGAAGTGATAGACACTGTGAAGCAGCGCCTTAAGGATGCCAAGTTACCTGACATTGAGGTCGTGCGAATGCTATGGGATGTCATTATGGATGCTGTTCAGTGGTCTGGGAAGAATCAGCAGCAGAATGCTAATGCAGCTCTGCGTCAGGTGCACTTGTTTTCTGTCTCCCTCCTTTCTGGTGTTTTTATCATGATCATTAGTTTATCTCATGAGCCAACTGGATCAGATGAGCTGGTTTAATGGGGAGATGGTTGCCTGTCTGGTCCAGTTTGTATTGCTAGAAAATTTTCACACCTTGTAGCTGATGATCGATGATTTTCTCTTTGATGATTTCGTATACTAGATCTCTCTACTTATCCTTACTTGCATTGCAGTTTGCTTAGTATAAATGGTTAATGTGCATTGGAGATGAGTTAAAACAATAACATTAGAATGTTGGATGTTATTACAAAGTTGCCATCCCTTAAAAAGTCTCCAGCTCTATGTTCTAACCAATCATTTTCTAGTTGGTTTTATACCATCTTGACAACAGTTCCATTCTGGTCAAGCGGATGTCTTCTCACCTATGTGAAAGTTTATTAACCAATCTTTAAAAGCTCTTGTGGAACTTTTACTTTTAAAAAGTTTTAACAACAACGTCCTTCATTTTACAGGTAAAAACATGGGCTGGACTTTTAAATACCTTCTGCACAAATGGGAAACTTGAGCTGGAGCTCATCTACAAAGTCCAAATGCAATGCTATGAGGACGCTAAGCTGATGAAGTTGTTTCCTGAAATTGTGAGGTCCCTCTATGACCAGGATGTGCTTGCAGAAGACACCATTCTTCATTGGTTCCGCAAAGGAACCAACCCCAAGGGCAGGTATACCTCCTATATACATTTTTGCAGTGCTGCTGTTTGCACAGATGAATGCTTGCAGAAGATGCCATCAGTTTTCTGTGTTCAAAGCTTTTATTGAGTTGCACAAAATTTAGTCATGATATATTAGGAGTATGATTAAAGGAGGTGAGTATATAGATTGACTTGACGCAGTTAGCTGTGTGGTTTTGGCTGGAGTTAAACTGAGGTAAATGTACATAACTGACTTTTGGCCTTAAGAGATGTGGGTTTACCACATTCATTTACTCAATATAGTAGGCGTGCCAAATTGGATCATTTTGCTTCTTTCATCATGCTTGATGTGATCTATTGATTTCCGTGTCCTGCCCAGCGATCGTGTCTTACTTGGATGCAATGTGCAGGCAAATATTTGTGAAAGCGCTAGAGCCTTTTGTCAATTGGTTGGAGGAAGCGGAGGAGGAAGAGTAGCTGTAGCGACAGCAGCAGTTGATGACGCCACATCCAAACATGGTCCTATGTAGTACTATTGCCTGTTACCTTTCTGCATAACACAACTTATTTCCACGTGCTTGTAAAAACATTGACCGCCCATTGATGATCATGATGATGTTAGCGACTGATTTGAAGTATGCGACGGATAATTTATATCTGATGGCATGGTTTTGTGAGGGAGCCTGCAAGGAGACTCGCTTCGGTCATCTGGTGGCCACCCACTTGACTGAATGATACAATGAATGGAAAGCCAAACTCGCGCGTCCATAGAAGAGGAGGTGCAATGCATTTAGCCTCCCTAGAAGAAGGAATTCAAGATAAAAGAGATTCAGCATGCACTTGCATCGACAAAGCAAAACTCGATATCTTCTTTGTTTCCTCGTTACCCTTTTTGGTGGACCAATAAAAGCGTCAGTGCGGAAAGCTAGGAACAACGTAGGTAGAGTGTCCAGAAAGTCTGACGATTGTCTGGGAACTTTTGGCTTTGGTAGGGAAAGATGCGAAAAAGATATGACTATGATCAAGACGATTAAAATACTCAGTGAACGTTGAAGATGACAAGCCTTCTTTTTTTTCACCTGTAAAATGGAGTCAGGTGGGCAGGTTGAGTTTGGCCCGGTGGTTGGGCGGTTTGTCATTTTCTACCTCTCTTGTTGTCTTCCGAATGATTGTGTCGCTGGGCCGAAAAGGGGTGGAAAATTTTTCGAAAAATTATTCAAAAAGTCTTAAATTAATTACATTTTTATCAATTGAAATTTTTAAAATTTTGTCAATTGAATTCATTCAAATAATTTTGACAATAATTTATTAACGGGGAGCTGGTCGTCCTTCAAGTTCAGCCCTCACTGGCCTTTGGTGGGGTTGCCCTTGCTTAGATCCTAGCGAGGGCAAGGCTTGCCAATTTGCCTTTAGCTAGTTGCCAGTTATCACCTAGGCCCAACGATTGGTTAGAGGAAGAAGAAGGAAGGGAAAAAAGAAAAAGAAAAGGAGAGAAGTGAAAATAAAAAAAGAAAAAAAATAATTCTAAAAAATATTAAGATATTATTTAAAAAAGTTCACGTCAGCACATAAGACGGTTAGTATATATTAGCAATTTTCGATCAAAATTGATTTGATGGACTCAATTAACAAATTATGAAAATGTTTATAATTTAATTAACAAAATTAAAAAGATTTAGAGCTGAATTGGCATAAGTACAATAAATATAAGATTTCTTGAACAATTTCTTAAAATTTCTTGACTAGACCAGGGCCTAGTGGAATATATGAACACATGCGACCCACAAGATCAATAGCTGTGATTTAGTGAGGGTAATTTCACCAAATCCAGATCAATCAAGTATTTCCCAAAAACAAGGCACCCTTTCTTCACCTTACTTCGCCCAGCATTTCCCCAAAAACACGAAATCTGAATGCCTTCCATTGGTTCAAACGCATGAATCGCCCGATCGGTGGTCCATCTGTTTCCACAGTTGAACGACAGCCTCTGAAAAGGAATTGAATTAGGAACGTTTTTGGCCTTTGCATTGCAATAAGTGAGAACAGTGACACGAAAAGTAATGTGAAAATTGCCAAAAAAAGTCCAAGGATTCCGATTCCTCTCTGTCCTTTTCCTTCCCCTAGCCGCCCCTGCCACTCTGGTGTTGGATGGCCGAAAGCTATGGCCTAAATGGCGACTCTTCTTTTTGGCCTTTATGACTAATTAGCTACTTTGCGACTCCCTTTCTTTCACGCCACGCATAAAGCTAAGGCCGCAAGAAACGTGCGTGTACATACCACACATCTTTGGATTGGGACATTAGAGTGAATCTCATGAGACAACCAGATGTTTCTTTTGATCTTCTTTGCATCGATTTCGAATCATTGAATTTGTGCACTGACAAGCCCTCTCGTCGTTGGGAGGTCCATGCCCAAAACGTCACCATACCAACTCCTCATGGAAGTTCTTAAATCGACATTGTTATGAGAGGCCTGGAATTCGCCACGTAGCATCTGATGAGAGTGCAACCTGGTAGGGCAACGCCTTTGAGTCGCTCTTCCAATTATTAGAAATTTAGTGCTTTACATATAAATAAGATTTCACATTAGATTAAACAACCAAAATCGGTTTGCTGTCGGAAACGAATGATGGGTCAACGTCATCATCGCGAGTTCATTTAAATTTGCGAAGATAGTACAAGCTCTCATGCATGTGGGATCAAGATAACCAGGGTTTTCCCCCCGTGCATGCATGCATTATTTGCCCGTGGAGTCAAGATTCGACAAATTATCAAAGGGCGGAACATGGAGGCACCGACCTCGGTAGGTTCGGCTACGTGGGCCGTCGTGTCTTGAGATCAATGACGAGGACATTCTCCTTAAAATGGGAACAAACCGACGTGTCACCATGTGGGGGAGAGAGGGAATCTATTTCATTATGCACGAAACCGAGCAGCTCTGACCGATCCGAGGATCGGTTTAGGAAGATGGGAATTCTGCGATTCATGCTTTAGATACGATCTGCTCCCTCTTATCTGTTCGTGTACTGGCTCGAGATGGGGATCGAACATGATGCAGATCGCAGACATCTTCGTACGTACTTATCGGTTATCACCGGCTTGTGTGTGATGCTCAGCTGGGATGAACGTGAGGGTGAGGAACCAAAGTACGACTCTGGCGTGTTTCACGTGGCTGGTGTTGAAAGGATCCATTACTCTAGATATATTCGAAAAAAGAACTATCCGTCTATGAACCTTTTACATCTGAACTCAAATAATTCTGTGGATTGATATGAATTTGTGCAATCCGTTTAAGGACTGCAATTGACGATCGGATCATATATGCCAAGGTTTAATGAGTTGCATGCTGAGGTGTTCAGTAAATATAGAAATGCATTGCTGCATCGAGAAAAGCTAATTGAAATGCAAGTGTGATTATTCTAGGTTATATAACCAGCTTGGCTATTCGGTATCCTTTAACGTTTGTGATAACTGATAAGCAGCCCAGCTGGTTGTACTCAATCTGATAGCATGACCGGAGGACCTGCCTAGTAGAATTTGGATGCTCGTTCACATGCTTGATTATCAACAGGTCATCTTTTATCTTAGATTATTCAATCCAAAAGTTGAAATTAATGTGTGAAAGAAGATTATGTGCAAATAAAGAACATATAAATTGTATATGTTGCTGAAGCAAACAATTGGATAATAAATACATTGAACACTAGATTTACATGATTCTGCAATGTGGCTTTCATCTATGAATAGAGTAAAAGAGAATTCTGCTATAGATTAAGTGATATAACAGATATTACAACTAAACTTGAGTCACTTAAGCAATCTTAACATTTTCTAGTTCCAATTACATCCAATAATTTACATAGTGTTAGCCTCTTAATTTCTCACGAAATAATCTTTTAATCTTATAAAGAATTATGCAAAATCATAACATATGATTTTTATGACTTCAAACAATTGAAATGTAATTCACAAGTATAAGTTCCTTTCCGATACTCTTCATAAGAAGTCACACTTCCATATATATAGACAAGAGTTAGATCCAAAATAGGAAGCCTTCTCTAACTAGAAAACCATTCAACTAGCAAAATAGATAACTTCAATTATGAAAAAGTTTCTTCTTTATGCTCAAACTTGGATAATCTCCATTGACTTGACATTAGAGCCACGTCACAATCATTTCACTACTACTTTCTCATAGCTCTCAATTGGCTGAACTGGCAAAAGCATCTTTTAAATCCAAGCCTCGCTTGAACTTCACACCAGAACCGTGCCCCTCATCAGGACATCGATTTCATTTGCACTTTTGACTAGTCCACAAGGATTCTAAAAAATAATCTCATCAGCCACATACAAAGCAAAGTAGATGAACATGAGGGCGAGGAGCAAAGTACATCTCAGGCCTGTTTCACGTGGCTAGTGCTAATAATTCGATCCATTAAGGACTACAACCGACGATCTAATCATATATGCCAAGGATTAGTGAAGTACATGATGAGGTGTTCAATAATATGGAAATGTATTACCTTATGGAGAAAAGCTTATTGAAATGCATAACCAGCTTGGCTATTCTATGTTATTTAACGTAGGTGACAACTGATAAGCAGCCCAGCTAATTGTATTCGATCTGAAATCATGATTGTAGGACCTGCCTTATAGAATTCAGATGCTCGTTCACATGCTTAATTTTTAAAAAGCTATCCACAAGATAGTTATACAAAATGGGAAAGCATTTTTGTCTGAGAAAGTGGATGACAATATTAATGATAAAAGTACAAAAAAACTAAAGATGGTGATCTTTTATGTTAGATTATCCAAATCACAAATTTAAGCTACTAGATGGCCACATATATATACAAACTATAAATCCTATAGATAAGTAATGCAAGACATTTCGATGACACGCACAAGCCAAACGTGATATTTGACAAGGGGGCACATAATGTGAGAAAAATTAGGGTAAAATCAGACTCTGTAACATGTTAAAAAGCTCAGGAATATTACATGTATATAAATAATATATGAATTTTATAAAATGTGACACGAGATACTTCAATTTCTTTAGAAAATCATGAATATGATAAGCTACGAAAACGAAAGGGGAGAAAAGGGAGTGAATACCTGATGAAAGAGAGCATGCAGATTCTAGAAAGAACGTTGGTATATCAGCATAGGAAGATAGGTAGTTCTTTTATAAGTCATTATTTACGAGATTTCATTTTTTTTTTTTTTTGTAAAAAACTCCCCAAACCTCATTTTATTATTCTTAAATAAAATGAAGGGGAAAAAATGCAACTCACTTGCTTTAGCTGTCGTCCTCAAGTTGACGCATAAGCATGTTGATCCTTTCTTCGTTCATTTTTATATGATTTTCATAGAGTTCTGTACTAATGTAAATATAATTAGATAGTCAACAATCCTTTTCGATAATAATAATAAAAAATTGACACCAAAAAAAAAATCAAAATGCAGCCAGGCGGACGGTGTACTAGTGATTCCCGTCCTTTTTATTATAATAATAAGTTTCATCAAATCTAGCATCTAACATTTTTGATAAAGTGTCACACTTTTAAACAAGAATAAGAACATCCCCAGGCCAACATCAAAAGAAGCCTCACTTTTCATTTTTCTCATTATCCTTCCACTTTATAGTTGATTTAATCAGGGATCACGAGGATTCGCTTTTAAATTATTATTTTGCATAAAAAACCAATTTTAATAAATTTTTCGAAGAAAAACGTAGGCAAGATAATTATACAAAATGGGAAGCATTTTGATACAAGAAAATGAGTGACGAAATTAGTGATAGAAGTGCGAAAAAGGGCAGGCAGCTGATCATATAATAAGATAAGGAAACAAAGCGCAGGAGAGCGAATCATATCATAAAATTAAAGCGCTTTTTAATGGGCTTATTAAGGAGCAGAAAAGAGAGTGGATATCACATAAAGATTGCACAACAGTTCCAAAAAATAGAAATTGGGAGTTAAGACATGGGCGCTTGGTAAGTACTACTACCACCTTTCAAGCCTCTCATGTTAGTAAAAAATGCTATGAAATAACGTGGAAGCTAACATATTTTGCAATTTAAGTCTAATGTAAGAAAAAAAATTATCGAAAAAATCAAGGCGGAGCAATAAGGTTCACGTGGTTTAATAAAAGTATCGAACCCTACTTTATAAGTGGAGCCAACATGTTTAAAATCAACCAAAATCGATAAGTATCATCTCACAACCTCTCACAGAAAAGTTTACTTAGAAAATTTATAGGGAGAAAATCCTAGCACTCATGTTATTTACTATAATATATAATAACCTGGTAGAATTTTATTTTTATTTGTTCATCTGTGACTTGCTGAATCAAAATATGGTTCCAACTCCAATGTTGGAAAGTATTTCAATAATTTTTCACTTGTGTGGATGCCAAACCACAAGTATTTCACTAGCTGGAGTACCTTTTACGAATTTAAATTTGTGATATAATTTAACAAAAATGTTATGCCGGTATAAAAAGATGGGTAGATGTTTTATAGGTCATTATTTGCAGGATTTTATTATATTTTGGAAAAAAAAAAACTACTCGAACCTCATTTAATTAATCGCAAATATCGTGGCCATGGTTCGACCACATCACCTTTAGCATATAATATTTGAAAAAAAATTAACTTTTAACTCGTTTGCTTTAGTTGTCGTACTCAAGCTGACGCAAAAGCGTGTAGATGCTTTTTGGCTCATCTTTTAATATAATTTTCATGGAGTTCTCTACTCGCGTATATATTATTGGATAGGCAACAATCCTTTTTTGATAATAATAATTATAATCATAAAAAATTGACACAAAAAAAATAAAACAAAATGCAGTTAGGCAGATGGTGAGCAAGGGGATCTTATCCTCTTTATCATGGTGAATATGATCAAGTCTAGCATCTTAGATTTTTGATAAAGTGTCATGCTTTTTAGACAAGAATACGAACATCCTCAACTAATATAAAAGAAGGTTTGCTTTTTATTTTCCTCATTTTCTTCCACTTAATATGGTTTATTAAATTAAAGATTGTGCGATGTGCTTTTAAATTTATTGTTTCGCATAAAAATTTATTTTAAATAAAATTTCTGAGGAAAAGTAGGGAAAATACTCTAAGTTTTACTAAATAAATGTAGAATAAAAATACACCCTAGAATAAAAATAAAATGGGTGAAAAGAAATTCAAAAGAAATTATTGAAAATTGGAAGAGCATAAAGAAAAAAAAAATGTCGATTGTAGATAAGTCTTTTCATTTCCTCTTATCCACAATAATAAGTACATATATATTTGTGTGTATATATATTTTTTTCTGTTTTAATATTATTAATGATTAATACCATAAAAAAATCCGAAACCAATATTCATATTACAAATTCATTTAAAAGTAATTTTTTACTATGAAAAATTATAAATCAGTACGTTATGATAAATTCATGAAATTTAATTTTTGTTAAATTAAATTAATATCATGAAAAATACAAAATTGATACAATATTTGAAATGTAAAACTCAAATTGATATACTCATCAATTATTAAGTATCACCCAATTTAATAATTTATTGTTAATGAAAATTAATATATGATAAATTTATTATAGAGGTATTAATTGGGGGTTTCGGTGGTCTGGTCACATGTTTATCCATTTTGGATTTTTATGGTATTATCCTTATCATTAAAAGCTTCCGCAATTATCCTAAGCTACCATTAAAAGTCTATAATAACTTCATTTTTTTCTTCATTGTTTGGTGTTCTCTCTCTCCCTCTCTCTCTGTCTCTCTGTGCCCAGCTGGTCTGGTGTTTCTGGTCGATCCTCATTGGGATGCTTCTTTTCTGCTTCATCTTCAAGGAAGCTCTCTGCTCGGTTTCTTTCGTACCTTCATTTGCTTGATCTCGAGAGGCTTCGTGCTTTGGTCATTGTTCTTGCGTCAGAGTCGCTTGCTTGCTTTGATCTGTGAAGCAACGAGTGATGGGCGGAGAATCTATTCCCTTCGTTGGAGGCATTTGAGTGATGCAAGTCTGATCGTGAAAGACACGGTCGAGTGGTCAGTTGGATCAACCGGGTTTCGTCCCGGAAGTAGTTTCTTCTGAAAGTTTGCCGGATTGGAACCCAGAATTGGATTTGTCTGCAGAAAAGGTTTTTTTTTCCCTTCCCTACACGATCTGCTATCAATTTCTAGCTGCCCATCTTGGAAGGATCGTCTCATTCGTGTTTAAAGAGTGAAAAAAGAGAGGATAAAAGAAGGCATTTTGTTGTATACTAGTTCTTTGAAGGCCTTTCATATCCTCAATTAGCTTGTGCCACAAGGTGGATTTTTTTGTTTATGAAGGAGATTTAGGGTGGCGGGTTATGTGAGTTAAACAGGTTGTGAGCTTAAAAGGGTATGTGGCAATCTGCTAGAATCCAGATTGTAATCTGATGTACTTGTAGACTAGTGCTACTGTTGGGTTGTTATTGAAGAAGCCTCATGAAATAAGGGCTGATCGGCAGATTAATGTCTGATTATCGAGTTGTGAATGCACGAGGTTGGAATCCTTGCTTCCTGGCAGTGGCTGAGAGGTAAGGCTGAGTTGCAGGATTTTTTAACACTACTCATTAAGATCAGAAATTGAGATCATTTTAAGCAGGTTCTTGCCGATAGTATCTGACAGATCCATCTTCTAATAATAGGGAGTCTGGTTGCGTGGCTGCTCTGGAGTGCTTAATAAGCATAATCAGGGCCCTGAAAATGGGGTCCTGCTTATCAGTGGAAAGTAGCAGCCCTGTCCCCGGTTCACCAATATCTCCAGCACTGGGCGTTAGGAAAAGGAAAAACTCGAAGAAAAGACCAGGGTCGTGGAATTCTTCCTTTGACTACCGGAGGGAGGAACCATTGCATAGGATTCCTGGAAGGTTGTTTCTGAATGGATCAAGTGAAACTGCCTGCTTATTTACCCAGCAAGGAAAGAAAGGGACCAATCAAGATGCCATGATAGTATGGGAGGTCAAGTCCTTTCCTACTGTATTTTGCTAAGTTCTGGGAATGGGGATTAAAAACTTTTTGCATCATTCAAACTTAGTTTGTAAAGAGCAGTACACAACTTTCTGAAGGTTGTAGCTTACTGAATGTGCTATACAGGGTTTGCTTCCTTCATGTGTTGTGCACTTAAAAGGGATTGACCAATATTGTCATATCTCAACAATAGCTCCTAATAGATACTTAAATTATTTGAACAAGTGAAGCTATTTGGTTGGATTCCCATTTGGTCTGTTCATAAATCTTTTTGCTGTTTTGTTGTACCTGTCTTGACTGCTCATCTGCTTATATTGTTTAAATAACTACCTCTGCTTATCTATTCAGTAGTTGCTGACATGTGCTTGTAGGCACTTGTAATTGCTACTATGACAGTCTGTTTTCTTTCCTTGATGAAAGGTCTCTATGGTGATGATAATTGCACTATTATCCAGTAATCATGAAATAGAATGATGAAGTTCTATGTCTTGTTTGTCTTGTGGCTTGAAAAACATAGAAGGTCTCTCTCTTCTGCACCTTTTATGTTCTCAGTCATGTTAAAGATTTGAAGACTATATAGCATTGGATGGTTGTGTCATGTTCTAGCAATGCCATTTGGTTACTTGTATAAATTATGTATGTGCTTTCTCAATCAGAGTTTTCCATCTCATACAATAAAGTTGTGAACTTTCAGAATTTCTGCTCAAGGAAAGACACAGTTTTTTGTGGTGTTTTTGATGGACATGGGCCCTATGGTCATATGGTTGCAAAGAGAGTGAGAGATTCACTTCCCCTAAAATTGAGTGCTCACTGGGAAGTCTCTATAAAAACTGAAGATGCTCTGAAAGAGATCAGCCTTAGTGCCTTGACGAGCATGACTTCTGAAGATACTGCCTCAATATCTTTGGATGAGGAATCGAGGGTCTCTACTGACCTGGAGGAAACGGAAAAGCACCCCGAGGTCTTTCAGGCACTCAAAAAATCGTTTTTGAAGGCTTTTAAAGTCATGGATAGAGAGCTGAGGTTGCACACAGACATTGATTGCTTCTGCAGTGGGACAACAGCAGTGACATTAGTCAAGCAGGTTACTACCTAAGCATAATTATGGACCTTCATTCTGATATGTTTTCATCATAAAGGGATCTTGATAATGAATGCGTTCATGGTTTTGGTAGGGTCGCCACCTTGTGATTGGCAATGTTGGGGACTCCAGAGCTGTACTAGGCACACGAGATGTAGATAGCTCTCTCATTGCAGTTCAGTTAACTGTTGATCTCAAGCCTAATCTTCCAGGTTTCTCTCTCTCTATTTCTGTCTCTCTAATTACACACAAAAATTGAAAAGAAAAAAGGGAGGGAAAAGTCCGGCTCATGAACAATAATTGCTTAGGGCTAGTGCATTGTTTAATTTAAGGAAGTTGGTAAAAGAGAGCACACATACAACCAAACTTGTACACCTTGCTTGTCAGCAACCAAGAGATGTAGTTAAAAGTGCCAGATGGCAAGATTAGATTAATCATCTGTATGGATCATATCGAACATTATATAATGATATGATATTATTTCTGTGAGGTTTTGACTCGAAAATGATGAATTTTTGGAAACACTTTAAAATGCCTACCAATGCAGAAAGCCTCTTCCTTTGTCCATCTGTTGGGCCTAGATTCTGGTGGTGGATGCCAAAAAGTGACTGCTTTCTCACCTAATTTCTTGCAATTTCTTTTAAGCCATATTTTCTTAAGTAACTTATTCCTTTGATTTGAGACAGTGGAAGCAGAGAGAATCCGGAAGTGTAGGGGACGGGTATTCTCTCTTCAAGATGAACCTGAAGTTGCTCGTGTCTGGTTACCAAACAATGACTCCCCTGGCCTTGCAATGGCACGAGCTTTTGGTGATTTCTGCCTTAAAGATTTTGGTCTAATCTCTGTACCTGAAATATCATACCGTTGTCTAACAGAGAAGGATGATTTTGTTGTGCTGGCAACAGATGGGGTAGGTGGTCCAGCTGTAATGCATTGCCCCTTCCTTTAGTTTAGAGATTATAACTGTGGTCAATATTCCCAAATTATTGACAGGTCTGGGATGTGTTGTCAAACAAGGAAGCAGTAGACATTGTTGCTTCAGCCCCAGCACGTTCCTCTGCGGCTCGAGCCTTGGTGGAGTCAGCAGTTCGGGCATGGAAGTGCAAATATCCCACTTCCAAAGTTGATGATTGTGCTGCTGTTTGCCTCTTTCTGGACTCCGACAATTTCTCCATGGCATCCAATTTAAAATCCAAGGAGCAACTTACTTTGAGGGATCAAGTTAACACAAGCAGTAACAGAGAAAAGGTTGTTGCAATGGCTGACCTCTGTGGATCAGATATGATGGTTGAAGATGGTAAAGATTGCACGTCAAAGCACGAGGAAATGCATTCCAAATCAGAGAAAGATTGGTCTGCTCTTGAAGGAGTGGCTAGGGTAAATACTCTCTTGACTCTGCCGAGGTTTGTTGCCCAAAAAGGAGATAAAGGCGGTTAGGGATGCCAGGAGTCTTAAACAATCATAAAGAAGGTTTGCCTCTGTCATTTGCTTTTATGTATGTCGTTTCCTTTTCTCCCCTTTCCTGTTTCTCTGTCTGCAGAATGGATGGGAGAAAAGGATACATATTTAGGGTTGTCAATTGTTCTAGAGAGATAGGCCCGGCTTTATTAGCATGCCTGGGACTGGGAGAATGTCCTCTCTCTCATTTTTGTTGTGGGATGGATGTGCAATTTTGTAGAAATCCTTCTCTCCACTGATTATTATTCTCTCTACACAGAACATTTGTGCATCACAATTGTGCTGAAAATCCAATTATTTACATGAATGATCTCTTCTTGTGTTAGAATATGGAACATAATTGATGCATATGCTTTTGGAGGACACTATGCAAAAGATATCTTATTTGAAATTACATTATTAGTTTCTCCAATTACATGGCGTAGTTGTATTTGTGATGCAACTTAACCTTAACAATGCAATGAAACAGATGTAACATATGTCAGATTTGTCTTCCATCTAACCAATGCCTATAGAAGTCCAATGCCTCCCTTGGCTTGTAATAGGGGACCAAATACCCAGTATCAGAAGGTGATATAAGCCATGGTGACTTGTTTATGATGACTTAATGACTTTGAGCACATTCTTTTCAAAAGTATAGAAAATTGCGAAAATTTCATGACTTAAATTAGAGGGCCAATTCGCCCAAAAAAAAAAAAAATAAAATTAGAGGGCCAAGAAGCGCTTCCATTCAGGCATCGACTTCCAGTTTTGTAAATTTGGAACTGTGTATGTCATGCCGCATTCTTCCAAAATATTCTGGCTGAGCATACAAGAACATGGTACTTTGATGTGTCTAATTTCTCTTCATGAATCTGAAGCCAATTTCTAGAAGTGAAATAACTATTGAGCTGATATGTGAGTTTCTTTGTGAATAACCTTGATGGTCAAGATTGTGAGGTGGTTGTCATATACTTGCATATACCTGCACAAATTTGAAAAGAAAAGAAAAGAAAAGAAAAAGCTTTGTCAATGCATCACGGGACAATAGCTAGTTCTAATATTTGTGAAAAAGTATTTTTAAATGTGGGTTGTCATAAAAAAATATTAAACAAATTTAAAATGGAGAATCTGAAAAAAACTTTGACTTGAGATCAAGCAAATCCCCACAAATTGTATATTTCTTTGATGATCGGGTCTCCTTTGTTTGGTCACATCTTGCTAGAGATTGATTCTCAAGGCGAAGTGCATCTGTACAGATTCTGATCTTATCGTCACATTAGGCTAATAGGTTAATCTAGTGGATCTGGGTAAGATATATTTGTTCTGCGTTAATATTCAAGAGATTTAGTACCATAAAGAGTGTCATTTAATGAACGCCACACATATAAGTTAATAGAATAAATAAAGAATGAATGTGAAATTGTGGTTGCAACCCGTGGATTAACCGCTCGTTTTCTTTTTATATATATAAGATATTTAGATGTGCCTTGACTTCCTGCAGGTGCAGTTGATAACAGCATAGTTTTTTTGTTTTTTTTTTTTCAAAAATTGAAAAAAAAACTTACCCAGGTACTTGATCTTTTGAAACCCGAGGCCTCCGTTCATCTAGGATATTGTATTCCAGCGATCTGGTCCATGCTTGAGTTCCAGTGAAAGGCACGGTAAAATCATGATCCTCACTGCCATTAGATTAGAAACCTATCAGTTTCATGAGGAATGCCTGCAAAGTACAAATCAAACTAGTCTGCCGCATAATAGTCTTGAAGTGCCATTGCAATGCACTAGGCTTTTTCTATGAGGTGTTTGCCCTGTATATGAGTGCCCAATATCCCTTAAAAGTTAGATTTTTGTGGTGAGGAATCTTGCTTCCAGCATCACAGTTATAAGTAATTCTGCCCTCGCCACATAGAGACCAAGGACATTCCCTGCTCACCTATCGTAAAATATGAATAAACCTATGCCAAATTAAGTCAACACTCGGTTCTTGCAACATCAAATGTGAGGATGTAAAGCGTCATACCGGCGCAACATGTACAGCTTCTCTAACTGCTTCAGCATTCAACCACATAGTTGCAAGTTCTTCATTTGGCAGAATCCGTAGCATCAGGGTTTGACACATAAAAGTTGGCATGAGATAATGAAGATTAAAAGGGCATGACGGGAGCACTCCACTGACGCAAAAAGGTAGTGTTACAAAGTTGCGTTGGATGAGAGTGAAAGGTTTCTGTCATTCTGTCCACTTAAGGCGCATGAAAAAATTTCTATTTCAGAAATTAAATTTTCTTTTCCTAGACCCCAGATGAATTTTTAAGATAAAATAGATGTTTGATAATGATATTAAAATTTCTGTTTTTGAAATAAAAATTCGTTTGACAATATTGTAAAATTTCTCCTTCCCAAGCGGGGGTGTTTGGTGACCAGTGGTAGTGGGCGGGCGATGACTGGTGACCAGCAAGCGATAACGAGAGCGAGCCATGAAATGAGTTTTTGTTTCACTTTTGCTCTAGAAATTGATAAGTAAAAAATTTTAATTTCTAATTTCAGTTCTAAATCTATTCACTGCAGAAATAGAAAAATAAAATTGGGCTATCAAATGGATTTCTACTTTAAACCTATTCCCCTAAACAGAAAAATAGAAAAACGGAGAAGTAAAAATGATTTCATGGACACCCTTCAAGTTTTGCATTTTCTTTCTTTTACTATATTTTTCTTTGGGCTTTAAAGTAATATATATACGACAGAAGGAATGCTTTTGAAAAGTCTATTTCTTGAAGAACGCCTTAGGAGTAGGAACGCACTGTAAATTTCTAAGAAACTTCAGTCTTCCAAAAAGGAAAAGAAAGGAAAGCAAAAACTCACCTGACATGGACCATTCCTTGCTCCTGATATTCTCTTCCTCATCGGATGAGGCTCCTGAGTTGCCATATTGAAATTCAGACGCACAATTGTCTTGTGATCGTCATTTACTGTTTTTTGATAGGGATAGCAAGGCTCGAGAATATTGTAGCCATTTAGACCGTCTGTAAGCTGGGAAATAACAAGAAATTTAAGAAATCATCACCCTTGTTTAGTTACATATGTGGTTGATCATGCTTCTTTTGTTCTTTTATTTTTTAATACATTGCACAAGGAGCAGAACCCGTGCATAATACAATTTTGGCAGTTGTACCCGGCAAAACTTGTTGATATTTTTGCTACAGCTTCTGCTGGGAGGGTTGTTGAATTTTCGTTTAGATGTAGCTGAACGGTACTGCAAAAGTGATGTTACGTATGTTCAGTGTACCGTTCCAGATGAAAAAGATGGATTGTGTCATCACACAAGTGATTCCACCAATAAATGCATATTATGATGTCCCAATCCTTCTACTCATATGGAAATACAGTCTTATTTGGTCTCAATCTTTTATGGAGAGGCTTTCAAAAAGCTGTTCTCTGAAAAATTAGACTCAGTGCCTCTACAGAAAAGCACTGGGACTTGAACAGCTTTTTGAAAGCCTCAAGTGACATGAACAGAGAGCTGAGAGTCTTCTTCATCTTATTAGACATTATTTCGTGATTCATTCCTCACTTTTGCCTCTGCAAAGCGGATAAAATTCTAGGCTAAATGGGCTATAATATTTTATGGAGAGGCAATCCTGACCATCATAGTCATGCCCAGGCAAGTGTTTTCATGTGGGATATTTGAGGAATTTGTCGTATTCCTTCACTTTCGATGCATTCATCACAGCCAATTATCAAGCCAGGAGGAAGGGCTGTGAAGTTGAAGTTATTGAATTATTCGGCAATCTTTCAGGTACATAGCAGAAGTTATAAGTCCTCTGCACTAAAATTGTATGATGGGATCATTTTGATTCAATGAGCTGGGAATACAATGACGCTATATTGGTTTTCCATCTAACCAGCGACTATAAAACTCCAATGCTTCTTGTGGCCTGGTTTGAGGGACCATATGCCCAGCTCCCTGCACCAGTGAGAACCAGTGAGATAGATGGTAGATTCAGAAGGGACGTCTGAAGAGTTTACAAGGAAAAGCAAGGCAATGGTTTGTATCAAGCCGCCTTCTATAAAGTTCCTTCCTCCAATGGACTTTCACTTGCTAATTAGCTTTCAATAATAAATGATGAAACAAGGATAGGTATATTGAGAGTATGTTGCATACAACCTTGATTGTTAAGAATGTGAAGTTGTTGTCATATCCTTGCAGATACCTGAACCAATTCAACAAAACATGTATAGTTAATGTTTAACAGCATAGCTTATTTCCACTACAGATTGGTGTGCTTAACAGCAATAGGTAATGAAAGGAAAAGGTATGATGAAAAGTCTTATGGGTAAAAGGTCATATTTCTGGTATGAAGTAGCCACATCTGTGGCTGCTGCTGATGAGACCGGAATCCTTATAGAGGCCAAACTTACCCTGCGACTTGATCATCAGTCATCCAAGGCCTCCATTCGTCAATGATCTTGTATCCCATTGATCTGGTCCATGCTTGAGTCCCAGTGAATGGTACTGCAGTATCATGATCTCCACTGTAGGTACACCAATGAATTATTAACTTAAATCAGTCAATGCATAAGCACACTTGTGTTGATCTGTCCAGTTAGCAAAATGTAACGATGCCTCAACAACACAATAACTTGGTGCCTAGCAAGGTCCATCCTAGATTTTGCTTTGATTTTATTAACCGATGCTCTCTTTAGCTCGGTCACAAAGTTTCAGGTCACTACCCGCATCCTTGATTCAAAAAAGTCAGGACATTGTTGTGGCGCTTGTACTTGTCTGTCTTCACAATATAAGTTTAA
Organism: Corymbia maculata; assembly: GCA_014182735.1. Classification (NCBI taxonomy): domain Eukaryota; kingdom Viridiplantae; phylum Streptophyta; class Magnoliopsida; order Myrtales; family Myrtaceae; genus Corymbia; species Corymbia maculata. The sequence continues at coordinate 11,666,130 of CM024689.1, read as the reverse complement.
TTTCATCTGAGTTTTCCTCAACTAGTAAAAAACTGTATATATTTGGTCAAATTCAAACTTTTTTCTGGACATCGATGTGGTTTGATAGGAGATCTAGCATGTTACCATGTTATTGTGGATGTAGGATTGTTCTGTCAGATATCTCACCTGTATATGAGCACTCGGTAACCCTGGGAAGTTAAGTTTTTGTGGTAAGGGATCATGCTTCCAGTATCACCTGAATATTCAACTCTTGTGGCGCATATCCACCAAGAACCTGCTACGCTTGCCTATTGAATGCATTCCGGATCGATCAGTTATTTGACGCTTGATGCAGTGTTACGAAACGAGGATAATGTTTTTCATTACCGGCGCTGCATGAATAGCTTTGCGAACTGCCTCATTATTCAACCATGCAACTGCAGCTTCATCATCCTGTGCCATCACAATTCAGCATGGGAAACTGATTGTATATACTGCAAATCAAAGGGAAGAACAGGAGTACCAAGTAAAGCAAAAATCTAGTGAGGTGACTAATTTGTTCTGACAATCCAAAGCGTTTTGCTCATTGTTCCCAATCCCCCCCCTCCCCCAAAAGAAAAAAAAAAATCCTTGAAGAGAGCTTAATGGAACTTTGGCTGACTCACCACACATGGAATGTGTAACTCTTCCTGTGATCCAGGGCTTGAAGCTCCAGCATTGCTTGTGGTCCAAAAAGGTGAAGCTCGACCAAACATTCTTGTTTGCTTCTTTTTAACCCCCGTTTGATGGAAGCCCAAAGGTGTATTTGCTTTTTCACTTTCATTCTTGGTCTCTGAATTAGGATAGCATGGCTCAAGAATGTCATACTCGTTTAGACCTGAGAGAGCCTAAAAAAAATGGCCAAAGCACTCGAGATAATTAGAACCTTGGCTTATTTGTATCTACTTGAGTACCTTTCCCTCTTAAAATTTACAGAAGATGCACAGAGTACTCAAGAAAGCTTTATTAACTTCCAGTATGAGACAGGATGGTGACAATCTCACCTGTTTAACTTTCTCAAGATTCATCTGACAGGTTTCACTCGGAGGATCATAGAATTTTCCACCACATGTGGTTTGGCAAGCCTGAAACAATCAAATATGGTCCATATTAAGCTCACTGTTAATTAGCATAAAGATGGCTTTTGGCATCTCACAATGATTTCCACAATTAATGCTTGATGTTTTCGATACTTAGTTATTGTGTGGCACAATTAGTCATGCTGGTGTCAATTATCTTCCTACGGCAGCTTTAGTGCAGTAAAATCTCTGAGCGAACTCCCAGGTCCAACCCACCTCGTAGATGTCACTTGAGATCAACCCCATTCCAAAAGCAAAAGGCACAAGAGCATTGCCATCAAATGTTTCATCTGTGACCCCATTTCCTACCATGTAACCCTGCATCATGCCATTTTGTCTGAGATCTCAACTCACCGTATTAATTTCATCATCATTCATTGAATGCTGCACTGCCTAAACCATTACAGAATATGAAGAAGACTTGCCTTGAAATTGATACGAGGCATTTCACCAATTTGAATTCCTACAGGGAGAGTAAATCTCTATTACTTATTCAATCCAATACTGGAACCTTGCCAGTGGCGAGTGTGTATTACCTTTTACCACTTCCAAAGCAAGAGTTGGCACATATACTCCAGCATAAGATTCTCCAGAAATATAGAACGGATTTGAAATGAACTCTGGATAAAGTTCAAACCACTAGATGGAAAAAAAGAACTAGTGTTAGCTGTGACACATTATTTTTCCCTGCTGGTTTTCTAATGCTTATCTAGAGCAGTTCAGGATCTCATTACCTTGAGAAGAAAAGCATGCGTATCAGAAGCAGTCTGTAGGTCTCCTGTCACATAATTCTTTGGATTATTGGAGTAAGATAAACCAACGCCACATGGAGAATCCAGGTATATTATGTTGGAAATCTGAAAGATGTGCAAGAATATTGTATCATAGACTACACAAGGTAAATAATGTTGAGAGTAATAAGGGACAACCTGAAAAGGTGATATTAGAAATGACAGTAAACTCAATCCATGAGTCAATGTGGCATGCTTGTTTCGTATTGTTCAGTTTTAATCTGGACCAAACCATACTGCTTAGTTGCAACTGAATAGAAAAGTTTCCAATGACCTTGGACCAGCTGAACGAGTTGAGTTGCAATACGGGCAAGTTTCCCTTTGGCTTTCCTACGTGGAATTTAAATGGTCCTGGAAACAGGCACTAGGCTGTTAAGCGGGGCACATGTCCAAGGGAAATACGCTCATCACATAAATTATGATCAACAGGGATTAACTGATACCATGTTCGTAGACGAAGCCATCAAAGCTGGAGCACCCTGGTCCACCATTAAGCCACAGTACTACAGGGTCTTTTGAAGGATTCCTTTCTGAAACAATGAAATAGTAGAACAAGTTCTTTTTTCCAGGACTTCCATCTATGGTCACATACCTGCAAATTCCGAATTTCGAACTCGTGTGATAACACAGATTCATGTTGAAAAATGGCTAGGCACAAGTACATTTATGCGGTCACAAACCCTGCATAATGTTCAGAGGGGAGAGGTCCCTCGAAACCAGGCAAAGAAGTGATGAGAGATTCCTTAGGAGCTGCTCTAACAGAAGACACAGTGAGAAGCAAAGCAAGTGTAATGCTGCATATGAACTTCAAGATTGTCATGTCTGCACGAATACAGAAATTCTTGAAGCTCATATATCCCGTGTAACCTGTAAAATACTTATAGATGGAACCAGGAGTCCAGTAGAATGAGTTGTCGAGCGAGAGAGAGAGAGAGAGAGAGTAGAAGATATAAGGGAAGAGACAATAGGAGAAGCTGAAATGCTTTGCGCAAAATTTGTATGGTAAAAACTACCTTCTGACCTCGAGAGAGCAAGGACACTCGTTATAGATAATGAAACGAAGGAGACAAGTAGTTGTTCATTTGAACTTTTAAACACATGTTCTCATTTTGTTTAAGAAAAAAATATACAATTTAAAATAAAGGATGCGAGGCGTGCAAATACCGATACGTTAAAACAAGGAACGTGACTAGATTGGGTACTTTCATTAGAGAAATTACTGCCGGCAACCATCGTATGTGAAAACATTCTTAGAAAAAAATAAAGTAATTAAGTCGATCTCAACTCCATTTCATTATCAGCTCGTGACTTTCTAAAAAAGCTTTGAGTCAAAGTCCAAGGTCCAATAATTCATTTTCCAAACAGAATGAGTTGTTTCGCATGCTTTGGTTCACTTGTTCATCATCCAAAAGGATTGTACCTGTAATATTTTGATCAAGTCAAGAGTAGTGGGCCCGAACGAAAAAAAGAAAGAAAGAAAAGTAAATTAATTTGGTCAATAAAGAGAGAAAGGGACGCTCGGCTGACGAAAGGAAACCGAGGGCGCATGCGAGGAAGGGGAGGAAAGAAATGGGAAAAAGAAGGATGAAGAAAGAGAAAAAAGAGAGAGGACTCTGCGCCCACTCACCTCAGACGCCTCGTCAAGCCGACTGAATTACGTCATAACACCAGGCCAGTCATTGCACCCCATTCGTCCAATCAGAGTAATTTTCAGCATTAATTAATATATCCGCAGTTTTGTGAAAATCAAACCACAAAGTCTGAATTTTGAGTGGTGGTTTATGGCGTTGTGAAACTGGCGTTGGAAACTGCTTTGTCAATAGTTGGTTTTGAGCAACAATTTAGTCAGAGCGAGAGATTTTAGGGTTTTGCTTGTTAGCTCCGCTTTGGATTTAGGTTTGAGTAATCATTTTGGGTAAGTGATTTGTTAGTGAGTATGAGTTATTTTGTTAGTGTTTAGGTATAGTTTAGCCATTTTGTCATTGAGGTAAAGTTTTACTTAGTTTTACCATCAATTCTCGTTTCATTGATAGGATTGCGAGATTGTCGACTCATTTAGGTATACGTTGTTTGGTTTGAGCATTTCTAGATGAGTGGTGCTATCTATTATTTAAGTTTGTAAACTCATATTTCGAAAATGAAATGAATTAGTTATGTTCTGAGTTAAGAATGAGCATATTTGTTGTACAGATTTGATCGAACATTTACTATCATTTGACTATTAGATATGAAAATGTATTTTTGGATTGTAGTCTAAACTAATTGCCTGCAAATGGGTTTGCGAAACCTTTTGAGAAAGACTCACGAGAAGTCCTTGAAATTAAATATGATTTATGAAAGATTATATACTAATTTGTGAATTGTTTTACAATGGAGTTTGAAATAGTTTGGAAACATAGTGATTTCTGAATTTGGTTTTGTGGATTGTGGAGGATATTGTGAATTAATGTTGATATTGATTATCGTTATGAGTCTAATGAGGGACTTGTGGGTATGCATATTAAGTTTATGATATCTTTGTGGGCTAGCACCAGCAATATAAGTGGAGACATTATCAAATGGGGAATTTGTTTGCCCATAAAGAATCTTTGTTTCTATGATTTATTTTTTGGTATGTCAATTCCTTTTCTCCTCTTTCCTGTTTCTTTTCTGCAGAATGGATGGGATAGAAGGATATGCGATTAGGAATGTCAATCATTCTGGAGAGATAGGCCTGGCTTCATTAGAAATCCTAATCTCCATTGATCATTATTTTCTCTATACAGAACGCTTGCAACCTCACAATTCTGATGAATAACCAATTATTGACTTGAAAGATGTTTGCCTTCTTGTGTAGAATATGGAACAAAATCAATGCATATGCTTCTCAAGGACACTATGCAAAAGATATCATTTTTGAAATTGGATCATTATTTTTCAAATACATGGCTTAGTTGTTTTTATCATGCAACTTAACCTGTACTTGCAATGGAAATGTGTAAAATTATGTCAGATTGGTCTTCCATCTAACCAACGGCTATAGAAATCCAATGCCTCCCTTGGCTTGTAATAGGGGACCATATGCCCAGATCCCTGCACAATGACAACTAATATCAGAAGCTGATACAAGTCATGGTAACTACTTGTTGACGGCTTAATGACTTTGAGCACAATCCTTGCAAAAGAAAGGAAAATTTTGCGAAGATTTCAAAATGTAAATTAGAGGGTCAAAAAGCACTTCCATTTTCAGGCATAGACTATGCTGGTTTTGTAAATTTGGAACTGTGAATGTCATTCCACATTTTACCAAAGTTTTCTGGCTGATTTTCAAAAGTGCAATACTATTGAGCTGATATGGGAGTTTCATTGTGAATGACCTTGACGGTCAAAGATGTGAGGTTGCTGTCATATCCTTGCAGATACCTAAACAAGTTATAAGAGGGAAAAAAGAAATTATTGTCAGTGCATCACAGGACAATAGCTAGTTCTATCACTCGTGAAAAGAATTCTTAAACGTGGGTGGTAATTTGAAAAGAAAAATGATCAAAATAGTGTATTTATAGAGAACTTCGCTTCTGACTTGAGATGAAGCAAATAACCTTAATTTTCATATTCCTTTGATGATTAGGTCTCCTTTGTCAAGTCACATCTTGCTAGAGATTTATTTGCAAGTCGAAGTACATCATATGCAGATTTTGATCTTATTCACTATAAGCTAATAGGTTTATCTAATAGATTTTTTAAAAGATTTTTATCAAGTGACTTGGTACCATAAAGAGTGTCAATAAGTCAGCAGTACAAATAAAGAATAAGTGTGATTTGTGTTTGCAACCTGTGGCTTAACCACTTGAATGTGCGGTCGACAACAGTAAAGCTTTTCGCAAATTGAAAGAAAGACTCACCCAGCTACTTGATCGTGAGAAAACGAAGGCCTCCTTTCATCTATCATACAGTATCCTAGCGATCTGGTCCATGCTTGAGTTCCAATGAAAGGCACAGCAAAATAATGATCTGCACTGCGATTGGATTAGAAATCTATCAGTTTCAGCAATGCCCACAAAGGGCAAATCAAATGAGTCTACTGCAGAATTGGATGGCGATTGGAAGTGCATTGCTCTGCAAAAGGCTAATCTATGAGATGTTTCGCCTGTATATGAGCGTCCGATATCCCTTTGAAGTTAATTTTTTGTGGTAAGGGATCATGCTTCCAGCATCAGATTTATAGATAACTCGGCCCCCACCGCATATAGACCAGTGACCTTCCACGCTAACCGATAGTAAAAATTGAATAAATCAATGTTAAATTAAGTAAGTTGAAACTTGAATCTTATGATATCAAAGATGAGAATGTAAAGCGTAATATTGGCGCAGTATTGTTGCTGATATAATCAACTAATTCTCACGAACTTCTAGTTACATTGAGAGAGAAGGAATAATAAAAACATTGAACTTCATTCATACTTTTAAAAAACTGTCAAGTACAAGCTAAATAAGAACATTTTTTGGAAACGTGCAAAACAGACTTATTCCACTTCCTAGAAAATAGCTAACAAACCAACCGCCTAACAAACAAACTTAACTGAATAATAAAAAAAAACTAAAAAATGACAGAACATCAGCAGCAACACTGAGACACAACTCCAACAAATTCCTCATTGGATCAGTTGCTGCTGCAAACTCCTATTTTCTCTCTTAATAGCTCAAATCTTCCAGCTTGAAGTGGCTTTGTAAACATGTCTGCAAGCTAATCTTCAGATCTGCAATAAACCAACTTAACTTCACCACTTTGTTGCACTTCACGTAGAAAGAAGAATTTGACTTTAAAATGCTTGGTTTTGCCACTAGATTATATGATATTGTTAATGTAGCCTGATTGTCCACGTTAACTTCAATACAATCACCAGAATTCAACCACAAATCCTTCATTATCTTCTTTAGCCACAAAGCTTGATTTGTAGCTGCAGTAGCTGCTATAAACTCAACCTCTATAGTGGATTGAGTTACAATCTCTTACTTTTTGGAACACTAGGAGAAACAAGTAGAACCAAGAGTGAAGCAGTACCCAGATGTACTTTTCATGTCATCCATTAAGCTGACCCAGTCACTATAAGAAAAACCATGCAATTTAAACTTCTAACCTTTCCTAAACTTCACACCAAAGAACAATGTTCCTTTGAAATATCTCAAGACCCTTTTTGCAGCAACCAAATGTAACTGACTAGGACTACTCATGAACCTAGATAGAACACTCACAATAAATAGAATATATGGTCTAGTTGTTGTAAGATACATGAGATATCCAATCAAGCTTCTATACATAGAAGCATCTATTGCATCTATTTCATCATTCTTCTGCAACTTCTCCTTAGCAGCCATAAGAGTGCTTACACTTTTACAATCTTCCATCTAAAACTTCTTCATAATTTCCTTCAGTATTTTTTCTGGTAGATGTAGATCTCATGTGAAGCTTGTTTAACTTCCAGACCTAGTAAATAAGCCATCTTTCCCAAGTCTGACATCTCAAAACTTGCAAACAGACCTTGCTTCACCCTCTCTATCAGTTCCACATCATTCCTTGTCACCAATAAATCATCTACATAGAGTGAAAAAATTACAACATTGTGATTCACCCTCTTGACATAAAGAGTGAACTCACTCAAGCTTCTTACAAAGCCAAAATCCTGCAAATATCGGTCTATCTTCTCATATTAAGCTCTTGGAGCCTACTTCAATCCATATAGAGCTTTCCTAAATTTGTATACCTTCTCTTCTTGCCTTTTGATATTGAAGCCTTTAGGTTGTTCAACAAAAATCTCCTCCTCGAGCTCTCCATTTAGAAATGCAGACTTCACATATGATTGAAATATAGGCCACCCCTTCTCTGTTACAACAACTAATAGTAGCCTGATTGTATTAAGCCTTGCAACAAGAGCAAATGTCTTAGAATAGTCTACTCCCCATATTTGAGCATAGCCTTTCACAACCAATCTAGCTTTGTGTTTATTGATAGAACCATTAGGATTAAGTTTTGTTCTGAACATCCACTTAACCCTAATCACATTCTTATCAGATGGTCTGTCAACAAGCTTCCATGTGTGGTTTTTCTAAATCATTGCAAACTCCTCCTGTATTGCTGCAATTCACCTTTGATCCTCCTCAACTTCCACAAAGTTAGATGGTTCAAGCACTGCCATTGCTTCTTGCATAGATTTCAGCAAGTAATCCTGTGCCTCTTACTGGCAGATCATCCATACTATCTTCCAGTCCATCCACAACTTCATCAACCTCTACTATTGTTGCGGGTTGTTGTTTTGCAGATTGTTGTTGTCCTACATTCTTTTCTTCCATCCAATTCCACTCATCTTTCTCTAGAAAAACAACATCCCTGCTCACCTTCCCTATCATAGGTTGAAAAATCCTATAAGTCTTTGATTGGAGACTATACCCAATAAAGACTCCAAGCTCAGCTCTTTGATCCAGCTTGTCTCTCTTGACTTGAGAAACATGAGTATAATACAAACACCCAAAAACCTTCAAATTCTTCATAGAAGGTCTAACACCATACCAAACTTCAAAAGGTGTTGACCTCTCTAAGGTCTTTGTAGGCAATCTGTTCAACAAGAACACTGTAGTATTAGCTGTCTCAGCCCAGAACTTCTTAGGTAACATATTCTCTTGCATCATACATTTGGCCATCTCTATAATGCTTATATTTTTCCTCTCACTAACCCATTCTGTTGAGGTGAATAGGAAGTAGTGAATTGCTGCACAATGCCTGCTTGCTCATAGTTTAACTTAAACTTGTGAGCAGTATACTTCGAACCATTATCAAACCTGAGCATTTGAATTTTCTTCCCACTCTAATTCTCAACTAAGGCTTTGAACTTCACAAACACATCAACAACTTCAAACTTGTCTTGCAAAAAATAAATCCAGCTCATCCTAGTCATGTCATATGTGAAAGTAATGAAATATCTACTACCACTAAGAGATGACTCAAACATAGGTCCACATAAATCTGTGTGGACTAATTGTAATTTCTCACATGGTCTCTAGCCTCCTCCTTTGAAAGGAAATCTAGCTTGCTTACCAAGAAGACAAGTTCTGCATTGTGAAAATTCCTCCTCCAAACTTGGCAAGTCATCTGTCAAGCTATTCCTCTGCATAAACATGTTCTTCCTATGTACATGCCCAAGCTTTTTATGCCATAGCTCTGCATTGTCTTCTTTACACTTTAAAGCTATTTGTTGCATCTCTTGTGGCTTGAACATGAAGCTCTTGTCCTTTATTGGCATTTTCAGCACTTCTATACTATCTACATTATCAATAAGGCATTCCTTCCCTTCAAACTTTACCTTATAGCCCTTCTCAACTAATTAACCAACACTCAACAGATTATGATAAACTTTTGGCACAAAGAGAACATCACCGATCAGCTTCACCTCTTAATTTCCTTTAATAGCCACCGTACCCTTCCCTTGCACTTCGATATACTGTCCATTGCCAATTCTGACTCTGGACCTAACTTACCTATCTAGACTCCTAAACGGCTTCAAATTGCCAGTCATATGATTAGTATAGCCACTATCCACCAGCCATGCATCATTCTCAACAGAAGAGCTATAATAAGAAGCTACAAACAAGTGTTCTTCCTCAATCTCATTCACTGCTATCTATGCTTCTCCTACTTGCTTGTGATTGTTCTCTTTGCAAATAGCTTCCATGTGACCAACCTTGTGACATCTTCTACCCTTAGCATTAGGCTTCCTCTAGCATCTAAAGGACTGATGATTAGTTTCACCATAGTGTTGACAAGGCTTCTTGTTCTTCTTCTATTTGCCAAACTCACTAGAACTTCCTTATTTTGTTGCAAACTTGGAGTCACCTGCATTTCCTTTGGACTGATTCCATTTCTTCCCTTTGCCTCCATCATTGGACTTCACTTTAGCTTGCAATGCACCCACTATAGACTCTTCTCTTCTCATCAATCTTCTATGCTCCTGTGCTTGCAAGGCACTTAACAATTCTACAAGTTTTATGTCAGCTAAGTCTCTCATATTTTCCAAAGAAGCTATGGTGGCTTCAAACTTCTTTGGAAGAGACATTAGGATCTTCTGAACCAGCCTTTCATCCTTCAAGTCAATCCCTAAGACTTTGATTTTTTCAGCTATCTCAATCAATCTATCAGAATATTCCTTCACTGACTCTGAATCCTTCATTTGCTATCTCTCAAACTCCCTCAAGAGATTTAGCACTTTCATGCTCCTTATCTTCTCATCTCCCTCGTATTCATCCTTCAAGAAATCCCATATCGCCTTTGCAGAATCACATCTCATGATCCTTGTGAAGATAGGGGTGAGACAGCAGCATACAGGCAAGACTTTGCCTTGGCCTTCCTTGTGATTCTCTCTTTATTGTACTTTATCTGGTTCACGGTTGGATTGTTTGGAAGTGGAGCAACCTTATAATCATTCTCCATAGCCTCCCATAGATTATGACCCTCCAAGAATGCTGTCATCTTGACAACCCAAGCTTGATAATTTTCCCCAATAAAGATTGGAGTAGCCATTGTAGAGAATCCATTCGATCCTGCCTCCATCAACTTTTTCTTTGCAGATTGGAAGTAGTCTTCACTCACTTACCCTCATTTCACGGTCCCTTAAGATCCCACAGAGGCTCTAATACCAATGTTATTGCTGATAAAATCAACTAATTCTCGTGAACTTCTAGTTACACTAAGAGAGAAGGAATAAAAAAAACATTGAACTTCATTCATACTTTTAAAAAACTGTCAAGTACAAGCTAAATAAAACCTTTTTTGGAACCGCACACAAACGTGCAAAATAGACTTGCTCCAATTCTTAGAAAATAGCTAACAAACCAACCGCCTAACAAACAAACTTGACTGAATAATAAAAAATAAAAAAACTAAAACGACAGAACATCAGTAGAAACATTGAGACACAGCTCCAACACACAGCATGTATAGCTTCTTTAACTACTTCAGCATTCGACCACACAGTTGCAAGTTCTTCATTTGGCAGAATCTGCAACATCAGGGTTTATCATATAAAAATGTCGCTTGAGATATTGAAGAAGGGCGTGACAAGAGCACTCCACTGAGGCAAAAAAGTAGGGTTACAAATTTTACGGGGATTAGAGTGGAAGGCCTTTGTTATTATGTCCACTTAACGTTTTGCATTTTCCTTCTTTTCCTTCATTTCTTTTGGCCTTTAATTACTATATATAACATAAGAAATTTGGAAAATTCTTGCTCTTGCAGAACATCTTAAGAGTAAAAACGCACTTCAACTTTCTATGGCACGTCAATCTTCCATAATGGAAAAGAAAGGAAAGCAAAGAAAGCACGCTACATGAACCATTCACTTTTCCAGATAAAGAATTCGATGGAACTCTGCCATTCCTTGCACCTGATATTCTCTTCCTCATTAGTAGAGGCTCCTGAGTCACTAATTCATTGAAGTTCACAGGCACATTTGTCTTGTGACCATCATTTACTATTTTTTGATACGGTTAGCAAGGCTCGAGAATATTATAACCATTTAGACCTTCTGTAACCTGGAAATTACCAAGAAATTTGAGAAATCAGCACCATAGTGTTAGCTATTGGAGGGAGACCAGATTCCATGTTGGAAAGTCCAACCCAAACGCTTTAGTTGATAAATGGAGAGAGACCACTTAGAACCTATTGTCAAGTGATGTAGGATAATACTTTAATGAATGAACCTGACAGTCTTGCAAAAGTGCTATTTTCTATGTTCAATGTACGATTGAAGATGAAAAAGAAGGATTTGTGTCATCAAACAAGTAATTTCACCAATAAAAGCATAGTATGAAGTCATCCTTCTATCTCATACACAAATGAAGTCATATTTGGCCTCAATCAAATATTATTACTCTGTTAGTGCTGTATAGCATGGCTCAAACTCCTGGATATAACCCACCTCAAATAAGTCAATGGAGATCAATCCCATACCAAAAGCAAATGGGATGTGAGCAGCGTAGCCATCAAATTTGTCATGCGTTACTCCATTCCCCACCATGTAACCCTGCAAATTGCCTATTCAAATTTCCATATTGGAACAGGACCCATCGGCATCTATTGGACAAATATGCTGCTCAGTGCTTTCGGCAGAGCACTGGAAGAGGAAATACCTTAAAATTGAATAGAGGCTCTTCAACATGTTCAATTCCTGTAGAAGGAGAGAAATAAAAAATGCGGACTGAACTGAGAACATCAACTATCCTTTATAGAGGTCAGTATGTCATACCTTTTACCACTTCAGAAGCAAGAGTTGGCACATAGATTCCAGCGTTGGACTCTCTGGATATATAAAATGAATGTGAAAGGAACTCTGGATAAAGCTCAAACCACTAGATGGGAAGAAAGGGCATTATGCAGGCGCAGATTTGGAATTTAGAGAAATATTTGAGAAATGGTTTTACAGGCCGCTGCCATAATATCTGCGTCATTCAGTTTTATGGCCAATGTGTTATCTTTCTTGCTGGATTTTCTTGGGAAAATTTAGAAAGTTCAGGACCTCTTTACCTATAGAAGAAATGCATGTGTATCTGACACAGTCTGGAGGCCGCCTGTCACATAGCTCAGATTGTCAGAGTAAGATAGACCTACTCCACATGGTGAATCCAGATATAACATGTTGGAAACCTGAAAGATGTGCAATAGTCTTGTATTATATATCTACTTCCCTGGTAAGATCGTCCCATTGAGTAGCATGTGTGGTAAATTTGGCGCAAGTAAAAGGAGAGGACTCTCATAACCGAAGTGTTTGTCAACCTTGGACTAGCTGAAAGGATTTGAGGTGCAATGTGGGCAAACTTTCCTTTGACTTTCCTGCTTTAAAAGTAAATGGTCCTAATGGAGGCAAAGAAATGGAAGAGAGTTAAATCATTGACAGCAGAACACATGCAACAGAAAGATGTTTCTGAAACTGATATGGATACCGTGTTCGAAGACAAATCCACCAAGGCTAGAGCACCCAGGTCCACCGTTAAGCCATAATGCTACAGGGTCCTTGAGAGGATTTCTTTCGGATGCAATGAAGTCATAGAACAAATTCTTCTTTCCATGCTATGCATCTATTGTCAGATAGCTGCAAAGGTTGAAAACAAGGATTTTCATAACTGTAAGGACACTGTGGGACACGCCAACTAGCCCTCCCAGGGCCCGGAGGGCCGCCTGCCAAGATATTGTCCGCTTCGCCGCAGCTCACGGATTTGTTTCTGTGAGATCCCACCCCACAAAACGCGTCTTGACAGGTTGAGGCCACCCCAGCCTTATGAACCAGCCCAAAACTCCCCCCCTAGGCGATGTGAGACTCTCCCCCTGGGCAAGAGACATGTGACCCCCCTCCTTTGCGCACGTCCGAGGACCGAGGCGCGGACGCACCGCCATCCCTCCTCCCTGCGCACCGTCGCTTGGGCTGTCACATTCTCCCCCCCTTCGGGCACAGCGTCCTCGCTATGGCCCCACACGCGGTCGGGAGTCGGCTCTGATACCAATTGTAAGGACACTGTGGGACATGCCAGCTAGCCCTCCTCCCTGTGCACCGTCGCTTGGGCTGTCACACGCTGTGGCCCCACACGCGGTCGGGAGTCGGCTCTGATACCAATTGTAAGGATATTGTGGGACATGCCAGCTAGCCCTCCCAGGGCCCGGAGGGTCGCCTGCCAAGATATTGTCCGCTTTGCCGCAGCTCACGGATTTGTTTCTGTGAGATCCCATCCCACAAAATGCGTCTTGACAGGTTGAGGCCACCCCAGCCTTATGAACCAGCCCAGAACTCCCCCCCTAGGCGATGTGGGACTCTCCCCCTAGGCAAGAGACATGTGACCCCCCTCCTTTGAGCACGTCCGAGGACCGAGGCGCGGGCACACCACCATCCCTCCTCCCCGCGCACCGTCGCTTGGGCTGTCACAATAACAATGAAACACCAAGAGTCAAGAGATCAACAATAGCTTGTTACAGGAACATATTGGAAGAACTTGTTACCCTGCATAATGTTCGGACGGCAAAGTGCCCCCGAAGCCTGGTAGGAAACTGATGAGAGATTCTTCAGGTGCTGCTCTAATTACAGGAACAATGAAAATTAAGCTAGACAATACAATGGATATTAATTTCAAGATTATCATGGTTCCGTATATCTGGTAACTGATATGAATGAAAAGACAAACGGTAAACTCATGTGGCTGGTGTAGGGAAGTTAGAAGTGGACTGTCCTGTACTTCCAAACGGGAGAGGGAAGGAGTGAGAATTGAGTAACAACAAAAATAAACATAGAAAAGAAACTGAAGGTGAGTGAGATTAAATACACATCCAAAGAAATGTAGGAATATATGTTAATGAATAAGACATGCAGGAGCTGTGGGAGATGCTGTAGTAAGAAAAAATAAACTGTTTTGGAGGATAGCATGTACAACACAATGTAGTAAGACAAGTGAGTGAAATAAATTCTGAATGAAACAATGAGTAAGGAACAAATGAAAGAGACGAGTAGTGAGTTGTTTGAGATGCTTTATGCAATCAAATTCATGTCTTTGAAGGATCTACCAGTTGGAAGGGGCTTCAACATGGCTTCTTTCTGCTTCTGGCGCAGGTACAGAATTAAGATGGGGTATTCTGTGTAAGTTTCGTTAATACTTATGATATTCCTTAATATCTGCATCAAGCTTAGATTTTGTCGAATTCATTAGCTCATGCTCCTCGAGAAAGTTGATCCTCATTATGTTATTTAATATCTAGCCCCTCAATACTCTTATCAAGAGTGCATCATCTAGTTTTCATTAAGGATTGAAAAACCTCTTTGTGACAAGCTAATGAAGATCTATATGCATGCCCCATTTGAGAGGAAGATTGCAAATGCCCACAGATGATGAGTTTTTTCTTCTTCTTTTTTGTTGTGGGATGCTGTAGACATAAACTATTGCTTCATCTGTGTTTTTTCTCGCTCATGTGATTGCTTAATTGAAATTACTGATCACCTTCATTCTCACGTCAACTATCATGAATTGCCAGCATGAAGTTTCTTCAAACAGACTTCTAAGATTAATTTGTTGATTTTGTCTTCATCATCCTCAGGTTTATCTTATCATGAAAAAGGAAATACTGAATGCCATTTCCCTATTTGTTCCGAGTGTATATTTTTGAGAAAATGGTCGACTATTGGAAACAATGAAGAAGAGAACTTGAAATGAATTTTAAACGAGTAATAGATGAAAGAGACAAACAGAATGATTTGTTTGACATGCTTTGGTTCAATTATTCAATTATTTAAAAGGATTTTATGCATCGAATGGGATGGTGGCAAAGTTGCACTCTATTTCTTGTTCTAGCCCTGTTGTTAGTCCACTCTAGTCGTATCTCATCTGGTATTGATACATATGGAGCATAACTTATGGAAATGAGAAGTAGCTTGTTTTCCTGTACAATTTTCTCATCCTGCCTGCCCTTAAAACTTCCGTTACCTTCTACATCGGAGAAGGTTCTGATATGCAGCCACCATACTTACATCTAAACATCTTTCTTAAACAACTAAAGATTCAGATGTATTAGACTCGTGTAAATCTGCACCATGCAATGACTTCTCATCAATCAAATTGTTTGTTCTAACTAAGCTGTTCCACTGTGCTAGGAAAAAAATAATGAGTTGACTGGATAGCATATCCCCAAACAAGATTCAGTGAGACGTACAATCAACTATGACCAAAAGCCTTTAAGGAGCCCCAAGAGTATATCAAAGCTGGAAAGTACATGGTGCAGAAATGTTTATGCCAATTGTTCTCTCGACAATGAACTCTATTTGTAAAGACTTCATACAGGCTGTGGTAAAGAAAACCTTATGCTTTCTCATGCAATAGAATAAATGTTGTTACGTACAGAGAATTCTCACACACTATGCCATGTCTATTGTCTTTCAAGATCACTGTTACATAGAACAGAGCTACTTATTTACGCACGTCATGTTAACAGCATATTAAATGGCAATATCGTGTTTCAATTGTAGGAATGTGGGAATGTCTGGTAGTGAATACAGAAACTGGAGATGAGTGAGACTAAGTGCACATCGAAAGGAAATTCAGATGTCTAGTAATAAATAAGACATCATAAAGAAACTGGCCATGAGTGAGACTTAATACACATAGAAAGGAAAGTAGGAATGTCTAGTAATGAATAAGACATGCAGGAGCTTTGTCTGATGTTGTAGCAGAAAAGAAACTTATTAGACATTATTTCGCGATTCATTCCTCACTTTTGCATCTACAAAGTAGATAAAATTCTTGGGCTCAATGGGTCATAATATTCTTTAGATAGGCAATCCTGACCATTATAGTAATGCCTCAGTGTTTTCGTGGGGGATATATGTGGAATTTGCTCTATTCCTTTGCTTCCGATGATCTCATCACAACCAATTATCAAGCCAGGGAGGAAGTGACGCAAAGTTGAAGATATTATTGAATTATTCGGCAAACTTTCAGGTACATAGAGGAAGTTATACGTCCTCATATGCTAAAATTGCATGATGAGATCATTTTGATTCAATGAGCTGGGAAAACAATAACGCTATAATCGTTTTCCATCTAGCCAGCGCCTATAAAACTCCAACGCTTCTCGTGGCTTGGTTTGAGGGACCATATGCCCAGCTCCCTGCACCAGTGAGATAGACGGTAGAATCAGAAGGAATGTCTGAAGATTTTACAAGGAAAAGCGAGGCAACGTTATGCATCAAGCTGCCTTCTATAAAGTTCCTTCCTCTGATGGACTTTCATTTGCTAGTTAGCATTCAATAATGAATGATGAAACAATGATAGGTATATTGGGAGTATGTAGCACATAACCTTGATTGTTAAGAATGTGAAGTTGTTGTCATATCCTTGCAGATACCTGAACCAATTCAACAAAACACGTATAGTTAATGTTTAATAGCATAGCTTATTTCCACTACGAATTGGTGTGCTTAACAGCAATAGGTAATGAAAGGAAAAGGTATGATGAAAAGTTTTATGGGTAAAAGGTCATATTTTTGGTATGAAGTAGCCACATCTGTGGCTGCTGCTGCTGATGAGACCAGAATCCTTATAGAGGCCAAACTTACCCTGCAACTTGATCATCAGTCATCCAAGGCCTCCATTCATCAATGATCTTGTATCCCATTGATCTGGTCCATGCTTGAGTCCCAGTGAATGGTATTACAGTATCATGATCTCCACTGTCAGTACACCAATGAATTATTAACTTAAATCAGTCAATGCATAAGCACACTTGTGTTGATCTGTCCAGTTAGCAAAATGTAAAGATGCCACAACAACACACTAACTTTGTGCTTAGCAAGGTCCATCCTAGACTTTTGCTCGAATTTTATTAGCTGATGCTCTCTTTAGCTCAGTCAAAAAAGTTTCAGGTCACTACCAGTGTCCTTGAATCCAAAAAGTTAGGACATTTCTATGGCCCTTGTACTTGTCTTTCTTCACAATATAAGTTTAATTCCATCCAAGTTCTCCTCAGCTAGTAAAAAACTGTATATATATAGTTAAATTCAAAAAATTTCCAGAAACCAATGGGGTTTGGTAGGAGATCTAGCATGTTACCATGTTGTTGCAGAGGCAAGATTGTTCTGTCAGATATATCACCTGTATACGAGCACTCGGTAACCCTGGGAAGTTAAGTTTTTGTGGTAAGGAATCATGCTTCCAGTATCACGTGAATAACTACTCCCAACTCTATTGGCACATATCCACCAAGAACCTGCCACGCTTGCCTATTGAATGCATTCCAGATAGATCAGTTATTTGACGCTTGATGTAGTGATATGAAATGAGGATAATTTCTTTTATTACCGGTGCTGCATGAATAGCTTTGCGAACTGCTTCATCATTTAACCATGCAACTGCAGCTTCATCATCCTGTGCCATCACAATTCAGCATGTAAAACTGATCGTATGTACTGGAAATCAAAGGGAAGAATGGGAGTACCAAGTGAAGCAAAAATCTGGTGAGGTGACTAATTAGTTCTGACAATCCAAAGTGTTCTGCTCATTGTTCACAATCCTCAACCCCCCCCCCCTCCCCCCATAACAAAACAAAAAATTTCTTGAAGAGAGCCAATGAAGCAAAATCTGATCATACTTAATAAAACTTTGGCTGACTCACCACACATCGAACATGAAACTCATCCTGTGATCCCAGGCTAGAAGCGGTCCAAAAAGGAGAAGCTTGACCAAACATTCTTGTTTGCTTTGGGAGAGGCTGCTTATTCACCCCCATCGGATGGAAGGCCAAAGGCATATTTGTGTTTTCACTTTCATTCTTGGTCTCTGAATTATGATAGCATGGCTCAAGAATGTCATACTCGTTTAGACCTGAGACAGCCTAAAAGATGGCCAAAGCACTCAAGATAATTAGAACCTTGACTCATTTCTATCTGCTTGAGTACCTTTCCCTCTTCCTTAAAATTTACAGAAGAAGCACAAGGTATTAAAGAAAGATTTATGAATTTCCAGTATCAGACAGAATGGTGAAAATCTCACCTGTTCAACTTTCTCAAGATTCGTCTGACAGGTTTCACTCAGAGGATCATAGAATTTCCCACCACATGTGGTTTGGCAAGCCTGAAATGATCCATTACGATCAATATTAAGCTCATTGTTAATTAGCATAGAGATTGCTTTTGGCATCACACTGTATTTCCACAATTAATGCTTGATCTTGTCGATACTTAGTTATTGTGTGGCACAATTAGTCATGCCGGTGTCAATTATCTAGCTTCAGCAGCTTTAGTGCAGTAAAATCTCTGAGCAGACTCGCTGATCCAACCCACCTCGTAGATGTCGCTTGAGATCAGCCCCATTCCAAAAGCGAAAGGCACAAGAGCATTGCCATCAAATTTTTCATCTGTGGCCCCATTTCCTACCATGTAACCCTGCATCATGCCATTTTGTCTAGCCGTGTCAAATTCATGATCATTCATTGAATGCTGCAGTGCTTAAACCATTATAGAATATGAAGAAAACATACCTTGAAATTGATGAGAGGCATTTCACCAATTTGAATTCCTACAGGGACAGCAAATCTCCTATTACTTATTCAATCCAATACAGGAACCTTGCCTCTGGTGAGTATGTGTTACCTTTTACCACTTCCGAAGCAAGAGTTGGCACATAGACTCCAGCATAAGACTCTCCGGATATATAGAATGGATTTGAAAGGAACTCTGGATAAAGTTCGAACCACTACATGGAAAATAAAAAATAAAAAGAACTAGTGTTAGCTGTGACACATTATTTTGGCCTGCTGGTTTTCCGAAGCTTATCCAGAATAGTTTAGGATGTCATTACCTTGAGAAGAAATGCATGCGTATCAGAGGCAGTCTTCAGGTCTCCTGTCACATAATTCTTTGGATTATCAGAGTATGATAAACCGACACCACATGGAGATTCCAGATATATTATGTTGGAAACCTGAAAAATGTTCAAGAATATGGTATCATAGACTGCACAAGGTAAATAATGTTGCGACTAATAAGGGTCAGGCCACAAGATGATTGATATTAGAAATGACAGTAAACTGAATCCATGAGTTGATGTGGCACCCTTGTTTCATATTGTTCAGTTTTATTCTGGAACAAACTATACTGCTTAGTTGCAACAAGATAAGTTTCCAATGACCTTGGACCAGCTGAACTGGTTGAGGTGCAATACAGGCAAGCTTCCCTTTGGCTCTCCTGCGTGGAATTGAAATGGTCCTGGAATCAAACGCTTGGCTGTTAAACAGGGCACGGCGTGTCTGAGGAAAATACGCTCATCACATAAACTATGATCATCAGGGATTAACTGATACCGTGTTCATAGATGAAGCCATCAAAGCTGGAGCACCCGGGTCCACCATTAAGCCACAGTACTACAGGGTCTTTTGAAGGATTCCTTTCTGAAGCAATGAAATAATAAAACAAGTTCTTTTTTCCAGGATTTCCATCTATAGCCACATACCTGCAAATTTCGAATTTTGAACTTGTGTGATAACACAGATTCAAGTGGAAAAACAGCTAGTCACAAGTACATATATGTGGTTACATACCCTGCATAATGTTCAGAGGGGAGAGTTCCATCGAAGCCAGGCAAAGAAGTTATGAGAGATTCCTTAGGAGCTGCTCTAACAGACGAAACAGTGAGAAGCAAAGCAAGTATAATGCTGCATATGAACTTTAAGATTACCACGTCTGCACAAGCACAGAAATTCTCGAAGCTCATCTATCCTGCGTAACCTATAATATATTTATAGAAGGAACCAGGAATCCAGTAGAATGAGAGAGAGAGAGTAGAAGATATAAGGGAAGAGACAGGAGAAGCTGAATTGCTTTGCGCAATTATTTTGTATGGTAATAACTGCCTTCTGACCTCGAGAGAGCAAGGACAATCGTTAGAAACAATGAAGGAGAGAACTTAATTCAAATTTTGGGAAAGTAGTAAACGTAAGAGACAAACGGACTGAGTTCGCATTCTTTGGTTCAATCATTCATTTTTGTTTTTTTGGTCGAGAATCACTCATTGTTCAAAAGCATTGTATGTGTAATATTTTGATCAAGTCAAGAGTGGTGGCCAGGAACGATAAAAAAAGAAAGAATGAAAAGTAAATTGATTTGGTCAATTGAGAGAGAAATGGGACGCCGGCCGACAAAAGGAAACAGAGAGCGCGTGCGAAGAAGGAAAAAAAGGGAAAAAAAGAAAGAAAGAAGAGGAAAGGGCAAAAAGAGAGGGGGCTTTCCGCGTTCTCATTGCGCATGCCTCGTTAAGCCAATTCAATTTTGTCGTCGCAATGCTCGGTAAATGATTGGTCACAACGCTCGGTAATTGGTTATACCCTCCGTTCGTCCGATTGGAATACCTTTCGGGGTCAGGTCGTATATCCAGAGTTTTATGAAAATCGAGCTACGAAGTCCGAAGTTCAAGTGGTGAATTATGGCGTTATGCTGCTGCTGTGGGCTTTGCCGAGAGTTGTTTTTGAGCAATGGTTTAGTCAAGCGAGATTTTAGGGTTTCACTTGTAAGTTCCAATTTAGGTTTTGATTTGAGCAATTGCTTCAAGTGAGCAATTTAATAGTGCGTATGAGTTGTTTTGTTAGTATTTAGGTGTAATTTAGCTCTTTTATAGTTGAGGTAAAGTTTTACTTAGTTTTAATGTCGATTCTAGCATTTTTTAGTTTGGACATTTCTAAGTGAGGGGTGCTATCTATTTTTTAGAGTGCCAGACATCCCAAATACCAAGACTGGGCACAAGGGACACTTAATAAGTGCCAAAGTTCATAAATGTACATTTAAAGTGCCAAAATTGAAGAAAAATAGATTGCTTGAATGCCAATGGTGAGAAATTCCAACCAAACAGCTAGTGTAGCATTTCCAACAAGTTGAGATAAAAACAATGTTGTTTTGGGAAGCCAAAAATGACGTCGTTTTGGCATTGATGTAGCTTTTAATATAAATATTAATTAAATTAAAGAAAAATTGAATTTTAAAAAAAAAAAGGGGGGGGAAGGGGAGAGGTTCGGCGAGGGTTGTGTTGCCCTCACCACCATGGCCCAACTATCGTCGAGAAGGGTAGGCAACAATGGAGGGCAAGTCAATGAGCATCACGGCCCTCCCCTAGATCCAATAAGGGTCACCAAGCTCTTGGCTAGGGTTCATTGGATTTCACACTCAAATGTCCTAGATTTCAAAAAAAAAAAAAGTGGCACTTAAGTAACTTTTGACACTTAAGTATCCCCATGCCAAATTTTGGCATTTGTACTGTACTTTAGCCATATTATTTGAATTTGTAAACTCACATTTCAGCATAAGTACCCCAAGAGTGCCAAAACTTAATATCGAGGGACACTTAAATGCCAAAAGTTATAAATGGTACACTTAAATGCTATTTTTAAAAATAAATAGATCACTTCAGTGTCAAGTCGTCGGAATTCTACCGGAAATCCTACATGGCAATTTTTTATTAATTTTCTTGCCTACATGGCTCACTGAAAACTGAATCGATGAAAAATCAAAGCAAAACGACATTGTTTTGCGCTAACGTGAATTTTTAAAATTATTAATTAAATAATATTAAATAATTATAAAATATATTATTATAAAATTGATTAATTAAAAAAAAAGGGGGGAGAGGGAACCAACGAGGGCTGTGCAGCCCTCACCGTCATCGCCGTCACTGCTCCACCATCACCTGGAAGGGCCGACAACGGTGGGTGAGGGTCGGCCGAGCTTGGCCAACCTATGGCAAGGGCCTGCGGGCCATCGCCCAAATATGGGGCGAGGGTCGCGACCCTCCCTGGGTCTAGGCAGCCGCTGGCCCTTGGCTCGGCTGGGCAAAGGCCGGTGACCCTCGTCCCAGATTTGGGTGAGGGCCTACAAGCCCTCGTCGTAGGTCGACCAGGTTGCACCGGCCACTAGCTAGCCAAGCCCCACTCTACCGACCCTAGTTGACCAACCCGCCCACTGTCACCAACCCTTCTCGGCGATGGTGGGGTAGTAGCGGTGAGGGCTGTAGAGCCCTTGCTGATTCCCCCTTCCCCTCTTTTTTTTTTTTTTTAAATCGATTTTCTTATTTTGAAAAAAATGCTTCGTCAGCAAATAAACTCACTGGAAAATTAACACATGGCAGTTTGGTCGGAATTTTTTGACACTTAACTGATCCATTTTCTCTGATTTTGGCACTTAAGTGTCCTCGGTACCAAGTTTTAGCGCTCCTAGGATACTTATGCCCTCATATTTCTAAAATAAAATGGATTAGTTATGTTATGAGTTAAGAATTAATATATTTCTTACATAAATTGGATTGAGTATTTACTATCATCGAAAAATTGATATGGTGTGGAATAGTCAATATATCTTAATTTGTCTATAATTTATTGACTTAAATTTTTGAGTGAATATGGATTGAACTAGATATGTTGACGGGAGTTGAATTTGGGCTCCCTCTTGATGAAATTTTCGAAAAAAGGTATTGAGTTTTTGTCGTGCACTCCTAGCAAATGGTATCAAAGCCGATGCAATTATCGAGCGGGTGGGCATTGTGATGTAGTTATCCGGGCTAGATGAGAAACCTCATGGTTTGGTCTCTATCATGGTTCAATTTGAAAAAAAGAGACCAATGATAAGTTGAACGTTGAAGATTCAAGTTGAGATATCTTAATATAGAATGACACTATTTATACGCGAGGGGGATTGTTAGGATACATATTACAGAAGTCTTATATTGAATAATTGATGTGGTGTCAAATAGTTAATATAATCTTAATTGACACATAAATTTTTGAGTAAAGGTGGGTCCAACTATATATATTGATTGGTTCAGACTTTAGCTCCCTCTTGATGAACTAGTTTGCACAAAACCATTGATGAATTGTAAGGGCTAGGAGTGGGGTCATTTTCAAAAAAAATTGGTCTAGAAGACTTTCTTGCCAAATCAGTTTAGAATGAAGGCTTGAACTTGCTTGTGAGCCGTACAATCGTCGACAGACATCATGAACACAGGTTATTTTGTCCTAAATATGTAATCGGATAAAAAATAAATTCAATCCCTAGATTAAATTGGGATTAGTTCTCTCATTTCAATTTTCATATTTTCTGATCCTTCTGTCACACTTTTTGGAAACCCCTCCATTTTTTCCTCTCGTCCATTCCAACAACCACAAGTTAGCCTATAGAGTTAAGCAAGTTCTAGGATTATTAAGTATTTAGCAGTTAAGTAACACTAATATCGACACATGATATGCAACACAATATGTTAACACGTCATTTTTCAAAAAATAGATAATTTTGATACATTAAAATATATTATATATTAATTATATATTTTTATATACACTGAGTCTAGAATGAGAGTGAGAAGAGAATAGAAGACTAGGTTTTTCTTCTTTCCTCTTAATTATTTTTGTCATTTTTATTTTTTTTTTTTACATATTTACATTTTGACCTCTCATTTATTAAAATATTTTAAAATTAACCTGTACATGTGAGAATCGTGTGTCAAAACTCCAAATTCACATGTTGGAGCATGTTGGGAGAGTTGACTACATACCGGATTTTTCAACACCTATTGATTGCATGTTGAAGAGTGCCAAACACTTGTCGAAGTGTCCAGCACGACACAAAGACACCCAAAGAGTATTGGTGCTTCTTATTTTAGCAGTGCAAGGTAAAGAGAAACTATGTTAATCTGATTACAGATGTGAATGATTTTTCAAAGCCGAAGTACTTACTAAAAACACCAACCCTTCCCAACAATGATCGGGCGATGAAGGCAAAGGCATGCAATCTTCACTACCTAGTTTGTCCCATCTTTGATTTCTTTTTCAAAATAGCTTATTTTTCAAATTTAATTTATGTAAATTTTTTATTATAAAAAACATTTTTTTGACCAAAACTACGTCATTTTGGCCATGTCATCACACATAGGATAGAGAAAATAATGGAAAATGGCACATGAGCATTTTCTTTTAGCGAAATTAAACGAAGTTAACAAAATAACTCAATTAAATTAATTTTACAAGTTTTAGGAGTTGATTGTAATTTTTACAAGTTTTTTTACTTCATTATAATTTTATGACAAGATTTAGAACTTCTAATCCAGATATCATATCCTAGAAATTATGTCTTCCTTAGGAACTCCATATTTAAATTGAGATCTAGAAAATCAGCCTTAGTGCCACTAGGGGAGTGACTTCCAACATGCTGCCTCAGTGCATGACATGCAAATTTTACTAGGGTGTCGCAACCTCCTCCAAGCATATTGAACCACTTAGGGTTTGACTAATGGATTATTAACTCTAGACTCAATGCGAGCACTCCTAAGCCCTTATCAATTTGCAACTTAGGGTTCAACTTCTCAATATGCAAATGATTTATTAATTAAGACTTGACACTTATCTATTTGTTGATGGGTCGATTAGTAACCAAGTAGAGTAAAAGGAGATTTACTTTACTCTTACATACCGAGATTATGAGTTCGAGAATTTAATTACGCTAGATTTTTTAACGCCATTTTAATACATTTTCTTTTTATTTTAAAAAAAATTTTAGCCAGTTTGGATTAATTTTAACCTATCTCTAACTTGCATGGTGATCACATGAGTACACAATCATTATTTAATACCTAGTAAAGCAAAGCAATAAATAAGTTGCAAGTATAGGGAGGAAATACTTACATTAAAGCAACAAAAGCATCTACAATGTAAGCTCAAAAATCACATTAGTGATCCTAAATATGATTTTTATTTAACACACAATCACTCAATTTTTGGGGTTTCACTTATTTAAATGAAACCTAGTCTACATGTTGTGCAATGCAATGACACATAAAATTATCAAACTAAAATGACATGCAACATGCAACCTAACATGTAGAATATATGTCACGCTAGCATTAATTATATAATCTAATCTAATGATGGTAAAATATTAAATGTGTTTATTTTAGTATGTCATACTTTTAAATAATACTAAACATAAAATAAGGATGACCTAATTCTACGTGACATATGATGATTTCTTTCTTTTTCCTTTTTATAAAATTCGAAATTAAAATTTCCCAATAATTAAACATGCAATTTAAATTAAGGAAAAGAAAATATAACCTCCTAAAATAATGTTTTTGGTATTATTTATTTCAAAAATTCAGAATAAATAAATTACCTAATCTAAACATGCAATCTATCCTAAAACAAGCAATATTTTAATAAGAATCAAATCCAATTCAAATATATCTTTTGAGTTTTCTTTTATGGAAGCAAAATCAATTCAAACAAAAATATCAAGAGCGGGGAATCATATTCATATGGCAATAAATTAGGCAAGATATTATCTTTATCTATCAAATTTTGAAAATAAATTGACAAATCGTATCTCAAGTATGAGTTTGGATTTATTATTAAGTTAAATACCTCGTTCAAGAATTGTATTTGATCTAATATGTAAGAAGTTTTCATAATTTTTTTTATTAGTCTAAATTAAAAATAAATAACTTTTCCCAATAAGTCATGCAAAGGGGGCCAGTCCGAGATCGTACTGTTCATGCATTGATCTAGTCAGAGAACCTACTCTAGAGCAACTATTCCGCCTTTCACAAAATCATGAGTCATATCTCGAGCATGAAAAATCACAAATCATATCTCAGATATGAAATCGGATTGACGATTTTGAACCGTTAGAAAATTATGGAATAATCACTAATTTAAAAGAGTACTCGAGATTTTCGATAAGACAATATATTGGGGCATTCAATTAAATATATTCATAATATTTTAAATAAGGAAGCGAAATATTCGGAAATCAAATTAGAAAAAATCTTTTACCTAATCTGAATATTAGTTTTCAAATTTGGATATACGAATGGCGGCTTGCGAATCACAATCGGGATCGGCAATGCTTCACAGCGATTGACTCACGGATGGTGGTTCATGGCCAACAGGTCAGCGAACTCGGCACGGCAAGGAGCACCGGCGTGGGCAGTGTCTCGGCCACGGCTTGGTCGAGAGAATTCTCTCCCCTCTTATCCTCTTTACTCCTTGCGTCTTTCACTTCACATGAGTGTTCTCAATTGCCGACCTCTGTCTCTCTCTGTATTCCTTTTCTTCAAGCGAAGATCTTCTTTGATTTAGCCGAATATTTTTGTACGCGGTCCACAGAATCAATTTTCTTACCTTTTTTTTTTTTTTTTTTTTTTTTTATGACCCAGGAAACCCGCATCCTACCAATAGCTAGGGGAGTAAATCCTAGGAGCCACACGTGCTAGTCACCACACATGCAAGCAGATGACTTGCAACCAGGTAAGTCACTTTATGATGAAACTAGTGATTCGAACTCTCGATTTTTTGCGAGAGGAAGAGATCGCAAACCAGCAACGCCATCCAGGATGGGTGGTTCTTACCTCTTTCTTTATTTTCACTACCTCGAAGATTATTTCCGATTATTCATTATGTGACCAAATCTCGATAATGATTTATATACCAATTTTTCAACTTGGGCATATATAATGATTAAAGTTCCAGCTATATAATCTTCAACGGGCTTGGCCTAATTTTTGTGCACTTATGGGCTCAGTCCAAGTGGTTTAATTAAGCTCAAATTTCCTCTTGCCATCAGTCCGTCCGCCACCAGTCCAATGCCATGAATCATAATATGTTCCTAATATTTATATGCTATGTAATTTAATTTTGATATTTTTGTTTAGGGGTTAAAAATTAATCCTTGATTTTTATGCACTAAATTACTAAATGATTAACCAAAATTTAAGTGTCACCGTGGGGTCTCTGAATAGACATGCTACCTCAATGTATATGGACAAGGAAGTAAGTGCATCCATTGAGCTGGAGGAAATAGAAGAGCATTGGGACTCGAACAGCTTGTTGAAAGCCTCAAAAGACATGAACAGAAAGCCGAGTCTTCTTCATCTTATTAGACATTATTTCGCGATTCATTCCTCACTTTTGCATATGTGAAGTAGATAAAATTCTTGGGCTAAATGGGCTTCAGTATACTTTGGAGAGGCAATCCTGACCGTTATAGTCATGCCAAGACAAGTGTTTTCGCGTGGGATATATGTGGAATTTGTCCTGTTCCTTTGCTTTCGATGCTCTCATCACGACCAATTATCAAGCCAGGGAGTGATCGATGCGAATTTGAAGATATTATTGAATTATTCAGCAATCTTTCAGGTACACAGAGGAAGCTATACGTCCTCGTACGCTAAAATTGCATGATGAGATCATTTGGATTCAGTAAGCTGGGAATACAATGACGCTATATTGGTTTTCCATCTAACCAGCGCCTATAAAACTCCAACGCCTCTCGTGGCTTGCTTTGAGGGACCATGTGCCCAGCTCCCTGCACCAGTGAGATAGACGGTAGAATCAGAACGGGATGTCCAAAGAATTTACAGGGAAAAGTGATAATGGCATGCATCAAGGCGCCTTCTATAATGTTTCTTCCTCTGATGGACTTTCACTTGCTAGTTAGCTTTCGATAATGGATGAAGAAACAAGGATAGGAATTTTGGGAGTGTGTTGGACATAACCTTGATTGTTAAGAATGTGAAGTTGTCATATCCTTGCAGATACCTGAACCAATTCAAGAAAGCGTGTATAGTTAATGTTTAACAGCATAGCTTATTTCCACTACGAATTGGTGTGCTTAACAGCAATAGGTAATGAAAGAAAACGGTAGTGAGGACATGTCCTATGGGTAAAAGGTCATATTTCTTGTATTAAGTAGCCACATCTGTGGCTGCTGCTGATCTGACCAGAATACATATAGAGGTCAAACTTACCCTGCAACTCGATCATCAGTCATCCAAGGCCTCCATTCATCAATGATCTTGTATCCAATTGATCTGGTCCATGCTTGAGTCCCCGTGAATGGTACTGCATAATCATGATCTCCACTGCCAGTACACCAATGAAAGATTAATTTAAATCAGTCAATACATAAGCAAACTTGTGTTGATCTGTCCAGTTAGCAAAATTTAAAGATGCAACAACAACAGACTTAGTGCCTAGAAAGGTCCACCCTAGCTTTTTGCTCGGATTTTATTAACCAATGCTCTCATTAGCTCAGTCAAAGAAGTTTGAAGTCACTCCCAGCGTCCTCGATTTAAAAATGTTAGGTCATTGTTGTGGCCCTCAAACTTGTCTGTCTTCACAATATAAGTATAATTTCATCCAAGTTCTACTCAGCTAGTAAAAACTGCATAAATGCAGTTAAATCCAAAAATTTTGTGGAAACCAATGGGGTTTGATAGGAGATCTAGCATGTTACCATGTTATTGTGGATGCAGGATTGTTCTGTCAGATATCTGACCTGTATATGAGCACTCGGTAACCCAGGGAAGTTAAGTTCTTGTGGTAAGGGATCATGCTTTCGGTATCAACTGAATAATTCATCAGGACTCTTCTGGCACATATCCACCAAGAACCTGCCACGGTTATCTATTGAATGCATTCCAGATTGATCAGTTATTTGACGCTTGATGCACAAATATGAAGTGAGGAAAATGTTTTTCATTACCGGTGCTGCATGAATAGCTTTGCGAACTGCTTTATCATTCAACCATGCAACTGCAGCTTCATCATCCTGTGCCATCACAAGTCAGCATGTTAAACTGATTGTATGTACAGGAAACCAAAGGAAAGAATGGGAGAACAAAATGAAGCAAAAGTCTGGTAAGGAGATTCATTTGTTGTGACAACCCAAAGTGTTTTGCTTGTTGTTCCCAATTCCAACCCCCCCCCCCAAAAAAAAGTTCCTTGAAGAGAGCTAATGAAGCAAAATCAAATCATTCTTAAGAAAACTTTGACCAACTCACCACACATTTGACGTGATACTCATCCTGCAATGCAGGGCTTGAAGCTCCAGCGTCTCCTGTGGTCCAAAAAGGTGAAGCTTGACCAAACAAACTTGCTCGCTTAGGGAGAGGCTTCTTATTCACCTCCGTTTGATGGAAGCCCAAAGGCATATTTGTGTTTCCACTTTTATTCCTGGTCTCTGATTTGCATGGCTCAAGAATGTCATACATGTTTAGACCTGAGACAGCCTACAAAGTGGCCAAAGCACTCCAGATAATTAGAAGCTTGACTCATTTCTATCTAATTGAGTGCCTTTCCCTCTTCCTTAAAATTTACAGAACATGCACAAAGTACTAAAGAAAGCTTTCTTAATTTCCAGTATAAGACAGTACAGTGACAATCTCACCTGCCCAACTTTCTCAATATTCTTCTGACAGGTTTCACTGGGAGGATCATAGAATCTACCACCACACGTGATTTGGCAAGCCTGAAATGATCAAATATGATCCATATTAAGCACACCGTTTATTAGCATAAAGATGGCTTTTGGTATCACATAGTGATTTCAACAATTAAATCTTCATCTTAAGTTGTCGGTTTGGCACATTTAGTCATGCCATTGTCAATTATCTTCCTATAGTAGCTTTTGGTGCAGTAAATTCGCTGATCCAACTGACCTTGTAGATGTCACTTGAGATCAGCCCCATTCCAAAAGCAAAAGGCACAAAAGCATTGCCATCAAATTTTTCATCTGCAATCCCATTTCCCACCATGTAACCCTGCATCATGCCATTTTGCCTGAGATCTCAACTAGCTGCATCAAATTCATGATCATGGGTTGATGCACTGCCTAAATCATTCAGTACAGAATATGAAACATACCTTGAAATTGATAAGAGGCTTTTCACCAATTTGAATTCCTGCAGGGAGAGTAAATCTCCTTTTACTTATTCAAGATATTCAAGACAATACAGGAACAGCCTTTGGTGAGTATGTTTTACCTTTTACCACTTCCAAAGCAAGAGTTGGCACATAAACTCCAGCATAAGACTCTCCGGAAATATAAAACGGGTTTGAAAGGAACTCTGGATAAGTTTTGAACCACTAGATGGAAACAAAGAGCTAGTGTTAGCTGGGACGCATATTTTGGCCTCCTGCTTTTCTAAAGCTTATCTCGACCAGTTCAGGACCTCATTACCTTGAGAAGAAACATATGCGTATCAGAGGCAGTCTGTAGGTCTCCCGTCACATAATTCTTTGGATTATTGGAGTAAGATAAACCAACGCCACATGGAGAATCCAGGTATATTATGTTGGAAACCTGAAAGAAGTGCAAGAATACGGTATCTTATACTACACAAGGTAAATAATGTTGAGACTAATAAGGGACAAGCTGAGAAGGTGATTGATATTAGAAATGATAGTAAACTCAATCCATGAGTTGATGTGGCATGCTTGGTTCATATTGTTCAGTTTCAATCTGGAACAAACCATGCTGCTTAGTTGCACCTAAAAAGATAAGTTTCCAATGACCTTGGACCAGCTGAACGGGTTGAGGTGCAATGCTGGCAAGCTTCCCTTAGGCTTTCCTGCTTGGAATTTAAATGGTCCTGGAAACAGGCACTAGGCTGTAAAGCGATGCTGAGGGAACTCATCACATAAGATATCATCACCAGGGATTAACTTGGATACCATGTTCGTAGATGAATCCATCAAAGCTGGAGCACGCGGGTCCACCATTAAGCCACAATACTACAGGGTCTTTTGAAGGATTCCTTTCTGAAGCAATGAAATAGTAAAACAGGTTCTTTTTTCCAAGACTTCCATTTATAGTCACATACCTGCCAATTCCGAATTTCAAACCCGTGCAATAACACAGATTCCAGTCGAAAAACAGCTAGTCGCTGATACATATATGTGGTTACATACCCTGCATAATGTTTAGAGGGGAGAGTCCCGTTGAAGCCAGGCAAAGAAGTTACGAGAGATATTTTTGGAGCTGCTCTAACAGATGAAACAGTGAGAAGCAAAGCAATTGTAACGCTGCATAAGAACTTTAAGATTATCATGTCTGCACGAATATAGAAATTTTCGAAGCTCATATATCTCGCCTAACCTGCAAGATATATATAGGTGGAACCAGGAGTCCAGTAGAATGTAGAATGTATTGTCGAGAAAGAGAGAGGCAGAGAGAGACAGAGAGACAGAGAGACAGAGACAGAGAGAGAGCAGAAGACGAAAGGGAAGAGACAACTAGGTAACGCCGAGATGCTTTGCGCTATTATTTTGTATGGTAAAAAGTACGTTCTTACCTGTAAAGTGCAAGGAATCGGTATAAAAAATGGAGAGAGCTAGACATAAATTTTGGGAAAGTGAAAATGAAAGCGACAATCATAATGAGTTGTCTCGTGCTTTGGTTCAGTCATTCATTACTTACAAGTTGCATGTATCAAAAGCGATGGCGGTAAAGTTGCATCGTAATTCTAGGGGTCGAACCATTACCACTCTTGTTGGGAGCACGCCCAATTACGGATCTCCTTCACATGAGGACATCGTCGAGGGAGAACTGTTAAGTCCACTCATGTTTGAATTGGCATGGCCATGAAGAACTAATGATGTGGAAATTGAATGGAGAGGGTGAAAAGTCCAACTTATGACGTGAGAGGATGTGTTTCCACTTATGACATGAAAGGATGTGTTTCCACTTGGGAATTGGTTGAAAAACCGTTGCCTTGAAGTTACTAGAAAAAAATTACGGAAAAAAAAAAAAAAAAAAAAACTGAGTGTAATTTTTGTTTTGATAGCGATAAAGTCGATGAACTTGCTGCGGTCCCCAGACGTGGTAGTGCAGTGGCACAGGCGAGGTCGGAACCGCTTGCAACGGAATGCAAGATTTTGAGGTCCGCGAATGGGTTTTTGGACCCGTAACGCTCTGGTAGTGTCGAGGTGACAAGAGTTTACCTTGGACTTACCAATTACAAGTGGGCGGCGGATACCCAATTTGAAATGGTTTCCGGCATCAAGCATAATATGTCTTGCCTAATTTGGGACCCTCGTGATAATATCCAACGAGATAGTTACGCTGGTCACCTCTATATGCCTTTTACCATTCACATGATTCTTTCAAAGTGGATAATCTTCTTGGGCTTTTGTAATGCCTTGAAAGACGTGAACAAGGAGCTGGGATTTTAATTCATGTTAGGAGTCATTATTTCACAATTCATTGGTCACACTTGCATCTGCAAAGAGGATAATCTTACTGGGCTATTTGGGCCATACTATTTTCTGGAGAGGCAATCGTGACCATAGAGGTAAGTGTGTTTCGGTGTGGGATATACGTGGAATTTGTTCCATTCTATCACCTTCGATGCTTTCATCACAACCAATTTCCAAGTCAGGGAGAAAGCGCTGTGAAGTTGAAGATCTTATTGAATGATTTGGCAATCTTTCAGGTACATAGAGGAATTTGTACGTCCTCATCGCTGAAACTGTGTGAGAGATTATTTTGCTTTAAGAACTGGGTATACAACAACGCTAGATTGGTTTTCCATCTAACCAACGACTATAGAACTCCAACGCCTCTCGTGGCTTGGTTTGGGGGACCGTGTGCCCAGCTCCCTGCACCAGTGAGATAAGCGGTAGAATCAGAAGGGTTATGTCTGAAGATTTTAGAAGGAAAAAAACAAGGCAATGGTATATATCATTCGGCCGTTATGAAGTCCTTCCTCTTGACGGAATTTCACTCGCTAGTTAGCTCTTTCAACAAAATCATAAATGATGAAAGAAGAATACTTATAGTGTGAGTTTCTTGTACATAACCTTGATTGTTAAGAATGTGAAGTTGTTGTCATATCCTTGCAAATACCTGAAACAATTCAAGAAAGCATATATAGTTAATCTTGACCAGCATGGCTTAGTTCCACTACGAATTGGAGTGCTTAACATTAATGGGTTATAAAAGGAAAAGGTTTGATGAGAAATCCTGCGGGTAATAGGTCAAGTTTCTGGTATTATTCACACAATTCTGCAGCTGCTGACGAGGTGACCGAAATATTATCTAGGTCAAACTTACCCGGCGACTTGATCGTTGGTAATCCAAGGCCTCCATTCATCAATGATCTTGTATCCAATTGATCTGGTCCATGCTTGAGTCCCAGTGAAAGGTACTCTTCTATCATGATCACCACTGCCAGTCACCCCAGTTTAAGATTAACTCAAATCAGTCAATGCATCAACAAACCTGTATTGATCTATCCAGTTAGCAAAATGTAAAGATGCCACAGCACCATACTAAGTTGGTGTCTAGAAAGATCCATCCTAGATTTCAGCTCGGATGCTAATAATTGATGCTCTGTTTTAGCCCAGTCGACAAGAGTTTCAGGTCACCACCAGCATCCTTGATTCATAAAAAGCTGGACATTTTTGTGGCCCTTGTACTTGTCTATCTTCTCAATATGAATTTAATTTCAGCCGAGTCCTCCTCAGCTAGTAAAAAAGTGTATATATGCACTTAAATCTTACCTTTTTTCTGGAATCTGATGGGCTTTTATAGGAGATCTAGCAGGTTACCATGTGCAAGATTGTTCTGTCAGGCATCTCACCTGTATATGAGCACTTGGTATCCCTGGGAAGTTAAGCTTTTGTGGTAAGGGATCATGCTTCCAGCATCCCTTGAATATCCATGACTCTTCTGGCACATATCCACCAAGGACCTGCAACGCTTGCCTATTGAATGTAATCCATATTGATCAGTTATTTGACGCTTGATGCAGTGATAGGAAATAAGGAAATTATTTTTATTACCGGTGCTGCATGAATAGCTTTGCGAACTGCTTCATCATTCAACCATGCCACTGCAACTTCATCATCCTGTGCCATCACAGTTCACCATATAAAACAGATGGTAAGTACTGGAATCAAAGGGAAGATTGGGAGCACCAAGTGAAGCAAAAGTCTGGTGAGGCAATTAATTTTTTTCTGCCAATCCATAGTGTTTTGTTCGTTGTTCCCAATCCCCTTCCTCACTCCCAAACCCCCGAAAAGCAAGTCCTCGAAGAGTGCTAATAAAGCAAAATCAGATAATACATAATCAAAATTTCACTGACTCACCACACATTCAATGTGATACTCATCCTGTGATTTGGAGCTTGAAATTCCAGCATCTTTAACAGTCCAAAAAGGTGAAGCTTGACCAAAAATTCTTGTTCGCTTAGGGAGAGACTTCTTATTTACCCCCCCTTTTGATGAAAGCTCAAAGGCATACTTGTGTTCCCACTTTCATACTTGGTCTCTGAATTTCGGTAGCAAGGCTCAAGAATGTCATACAAGTTTAGACCTGAGACAGCCTAGAAAGTGGCCACAGCACTTGCAAAAATTAGAACCTTGATTCATGTATATCTACTTGAGTACTTATCCTCTTCCTTAAAAATTTATGAACATGTACAAAGAACTAAAGAAACTTCTCTTAATTTCCAGTATAAGAAAGGTGACATTCTCACCAGAAGAACTTTCTGAAGATTCTGATCACAGTTATCACTAGGAGGATCATAAAATTTCCCACCACAGGTGGTTTGACAAGCCTGAAACGATCAGATATGATCCATAATAAGCTCATTGTTAGCATAGAGATAGCTTTGGGCAACACACAGTAATTTCAACAATTAATGCTTGATCTGAAGTTAGTTTGTGCGGCAGAATTATCATGCAGGTGTCAATTATCTTCCTACAGCAACTTCAGTGCAGTAAAATCTGTGAGTGAAATCCCTGATAAAACCAACCTCATAGATGTCATTTGAGATCAACCCCATTCCAAAAGCAAAAGGCACAAGAGCATTGCCATCAAATTTTTCATCCGTGATCCCATTTCCCACCATGTAACCCTGCATTAAGCCAATTTTTTCTGAGATCCGAACTATCCATATCAAATTTATGATCATTCAATGATGCAGTGCCTAAACAATTCAGTACAGAGTATGAAGAACATGCCTTGAAATTGATAAGAGGCTTTTCACCAAGTTGAATTCCTGCAGGGGGGTAAATCTCCCATTACTTATTCAATTCTACCAGGGACCTGGCCTTTCGTGAGTTAGTAGGCATTACCTTTTACCATCTCAGAAGCAAGAGTTGGCACATAAACTCCAGCATAAGACTCTCCCGAAATATAGAATGGATTTGAAAGGAATTCTGGATAAAGTTCGAACCACTAGGTGGAAGCAATGATTTAGTGTTAGCAGTGACATTTTTTGGGCGGCTGGTTTTTCCAATGCTTTTCTAGATCAGTTCAGGAACTCATTACCTCGAGAAGAAACGCATGCGAATCAGAGGCAGTCTGTAGGTCTCCTGTCACATAATTATTTTGATTGTCGGAGTAAGATAAACCGACACCACATGGCGAATCCAGATATATTATGTTGGAAACCTGAAAGATGTGCAAGTACATGGTATTATTAACTGCAGGAATGTGGTATTCAGTGTCAAGCCGAGAAGATGATTGATATTAGATATCACATTATATTCAATCCATGAGTCAATGTGTCATGCTTGATCCAAATTGTTCAGTTTTAATATGGAACAAAACATACTGCTTAGTTGCAACTAAAAAGATAAGTTCTCAATGACCTTGGACCAGCTGAACGGGTTGAGATGCAATACTGGCAAGCTTCCTGGCTCTCCTGCTTGGAATTTAAATGGTCCTGGAAAAAGGCACTAGTTAAGCAGTGCACGACATGTCCAAGTGAAATATGCTCATCATATGAAATATGATCACCAGGGATTAACTTACATACCATGTTCATAGATGAATCCATCAAAGCTGGAGCACCCTGGCCCACCATTAAGCCACAGTACTACAGCGTCTTTTGAATGATTCCTTTCTGACGCAATGAAATAGTAAAACAAGTTCTTTTTTCCAGGACTTCCATCTATAGTCACATACCTGCAAATTCCAAATTTCGAACTCTTGTGATAACAAAGAGTCAAGTTGAAAAACAGCTTGTCACAAGTACATATATGTGGTTACATACCCTGCATAATGTTCAGAGGGTAGAGTTCCATTGAAGCCTGGTAACAAAGTTATGAGAGATTCCTTAGGAGCTGCTCTAACAAATGAAACAGTGAGAAGCAAGGCCAGTGTTATGCTGCATATGAACTTTAAGATTGTCATGTCTGCACAGATTTAGAACTTCTCAAAGCCCGTATATGCCGTGTAACTATGAAAATTTTATAGATGGAACCAGGAGTTGAATTAGAATGTGTTGTGGAGAGAGAGAGAGAGAGTAGAAGATGAAAGAGGAGATTCAAATAGGAGTCCCTGAAATTCTTTGCACTGTCATTTGGTATGGAATAATAACCTTCTGTCGGGGAGAGAGAAAGGTCAACTGATTAAAACAATGAAGAAGAGAACTTGAAACTAGTTGGGAACAGGTAATAGATGAAAGAGACCATGAGAATGAGTTGTTTAACATGCTTCGGTTCAATCATTCAATTATTCAACAGGATCGTATGCATCAAAAGGGATGGTGACAAAGTTGCAATCTGTTTCCAGTTACAGCCCTTGTTAGTCCACCCTTGTCTACATCTCATCTAGGATCGATCGTGATATAGGAAAGCTTACGGAAATGACAGGTACTTGTTTTTATTTACAATTTCCTCTTGCCCATCGTTCAATTTTCTTTTGCCTTATTATTTACGTCTGGAAAATTTCTGGCATGTAGCCAGCACTCTTAGGTCTAAACGCCATTCTTAACCACCTAAAGATTCAGGTGCATTGAACTTGTGCAAATCTGGCGCTGCACAATGACTTCTCATCAATCATATTGTTTGTTCTAACTATGCTGCTCCCCTGTGCTAGAAAAAAATAACGAATTGGCAGGATAGCATATCACCAATTAGAAATTCAGGGAAAGGTAAAATCATCTATGACCAAAGAAGGCCTTTAACGAGCCTCAAGCGAAAAAACTGGAAAGTACATGGCGCAAAAGACGTTTATGCCTATTTTTTTCTCAAGAAATTCTGATTATAAAGACTCATAAAAGTTGTAGCGAGGAAAAACTTATATTGAATCCATGCTGTTTTGTACCGAGAATTGTTACACGCTATGCCATGTCAAAGGGACTTTTGAGATCACTGCTACATAGAAGAGAGCTACTTTTTTTTTCTTTTTTACTTTTTTTTTCCGAAGAGAGTTTACTTATTTACACACATCATGTTAACGGCATAATAGACGGCAATATTTTCTAGGGTAGAATGAAAAGAAGATTATGGAATCTTCTCTTGGTGCGTTTGCTTATCTGAGGAAGTAACTGAACTTTCTTCAAAAGGTGAAATCCTAGTTGGTTGTAGTGACACAACCTCTGTCTGATTGAACGCTGAAACTCATAACTTTTAAGATGTATTGACAATGAATCACTTGGGAGACGATAGATGAAGGATGAAACAAACAATAAAGAGAAGACGGAATTTAGTATATGGTTTATTTGGTTATCGGATAAGTTAGAGACTAGTCCAGCGTTCCTATTCGCGGTGTGGAAGTGAACTTAACCCGTGATGATCTGGTTGCGGAAAGAGTCACGGATTTTATCTTCTTGCCTGAACCACGTTGAAAAAGCGGAGTGGTCGTAATATTCTTTTACTATGTCAAAGAGGTGGCGGGACCCATTTTATAAACGAAAAAAAAAAAAAAAGGGGTTGAAAAAGTCAACAAAAGAAGATGTTTCGGCTGTTTCTAGAGGCC
Organism: Corymbia maculata; assembly: GCA_014182735.1. Classification (NCBI taxonomy): domain Eukaryota; kingdom Viridiplantae; phylum Streptophyta; class Magnoliopsida; order Myrtales; family Myrtaceae; genus Corymbia; species Corymbia maculata. The sequence goes on along the minus strand of CM024689.1, from coordinate 11,628,186 downwards.
GAGAACACGCACGGGGAGGAGGAGAGGAAAGAAAAATATGGGAAAGAAGAAGAGACGAAAAGAGAGGGAAAAGTGAAGGATTTCGCGCGTACACGCTCTGCTACGCACGCCTCGCTGAGCCAACTTAATTAGGTAATACAAGGCTTAAGCGTCCACATCGTTCTTTCAAGCAGATTAGTTTTCCAATGAGAGCTTAGATTCGGAATTTTGTGAGATTTGAGCTGCGAAGTATGATTTTTGAATTGTTAAGCTATAGATTTCATAGAATGGGTGGTTTATGGTGTTGTGGAGCGTTTAGGGTTCGATGGGAGTCCTTTAGAAGCAATAGTTTAGTCGGATTTAGAATTTTAAGGTTTCATGTATGAGTTCCATATTGCGAATGGCATAATTAATTGCTCTGGGTGTGCAAGTTGTTAGCGCATAAGAGTTGCTTCGCTAGTGTTTGGGCTTAGTATAGTCATTTCGTAATTAAGGTGATATATTACTCAATTTAACTTTTAACGTCGTTTCTCGCTTAATTGTTAGGACGGCGAGTTTGACAATTTGAGTAATGTCTATTATTGGGTCGTAAGCATTTTAAGGTAAGTTGTACTATATTATATTTGAGTTTGTAAAACTCATCTTCCGAAAGTAATATGGATATATATAGTAAGAATTACGAAATGACATTGTGATGTTCAATCAAGCAATTACTACTTTCTAATTATTTGTGAATTTTATAAAGCACATTATGCAATGTACTGTAAAGTAATGTGTATATATGTAACTACTTTGCAAATTAGTCTATAAAAGATTTGAAAAATGGTTTGAGAAATGGCGGATGAGCTATGTTGCGAAAATGTTCTTTGTTTGGTCTATGAAATGTATATTGGATTGAATTTCCAATGTTGGAGGGTGGTTATTTGTTGCTCAATATGACTGTGAACACAGTGAGTGATCTATCGATATGCATACCAGTTTAAGATATTTTTTTGGGCTGAGCCACCATTTTTGTAGGTGGAGGCTTTGCCAAAAGGGAGTCTTAATCATCTTATCAAAAGGGAGTAAATGGAGAACACTTGTCCTGGGTATCTAACACTCTTGCAAGAGTATGTCTGTGGAGGAAGCCTATAAATAGGCGCATCTCCTCTACAGTTATAGAAGTGACTTTGAGAGAGAGCAGCGTGTGGATATATGTGAATATGCCTCCATTTGTGAGAACTGTGAGGGAGCGTAGGGGGTCATAGTGTGCTGTGTAGTGAACGCTTGTGAGAGTGGCGCAATTAAGTATTCTTGTAATATTAAGGGAGTTTCTATTGTAGTCAAGCTTTCGAAATTCAACAAATGATATGTGCTACTCAACAATGCACACCGCATGCATCCAGGATATTGGACCACTTGAGAATTCCCTTTTTGGAATTGATTTACGTGGTTTATGGCACGTCATCAAGTTAAGTGCGACAAAACTCCAAAAGGCGCGAGGTTTGAACATGTTGCTTCATCATCAACGGATGAGGAAGGGCCTCCCTTAAGCTGGAGGAATGAAAAAACGCCTTACATGATCTTTCAGGAGCAAGACAACCATCTCTAAAGGCTGAAATCACAGAAAAAGAGCTAAGAATGCTTGTTGAGATTGAATCGAACAGGATGACTCGTGTTATCCTGTGGACAGTTTTTCTCTGCCCTACTCTTCAATTTCATCATCTACAAATTAAAGCCAATTATTTCATTATGGGGCTTGTTTTGGAGAGGTCAGCGTGGCTATACTCCACCGCAGGCCCTTTTTTAATCTTTTTGGCTGTGGATAGATGTTAAATTTTGGTACAATCCTAATCCATCCATGCACTATCTTTTCATAAGTTACATATCCGGCTCATTGGCAACCAATCTTCATGTCACAGAAAAAACTCCGTCAATGGGAGAATTTTATTGAATAAGTTGGCAATCTTTTAGGTACCTAGAAGTTGTCAACTATTATGAAGTAAGCCCGAATAATAAAACAATATTGCCTTAATGAACCACATATATAGATATGTTAGATAGGTTTCCCATCTAACCAACGAGCATAGAAGTCCAATGCCTCCCTTGGCTTGTATTGAGGGATCATATGCCCAGCCCCCTGTACAAGAGAAGAAGATTGAATCGGAAGAAGACAAGACTCATTCTTGGAAAAATCCAAAAAGGGAAAAAAAAAATCTGGTCTGCAGAAGGCAATTATCACTAGAATCAACTCTGGATTTAGGAATGGGAACCATTATCCATTAAATTCGTTTGCCAGGCAAGAAAACACGCAGAAACAGACCGATTTTCCTAAAGTCTATCCCATTTTAGTCATCAAGGCTGCTGCTAACTTTCAAGAGTAAGATACATGATGCATTGATAATTATCCATCTGAGAACAAGCTTCACATGACCTTGATAGTTAAGAACGTGAGGTTGTTGTCATATCCTTGCAAATACATGAACCAATCCGAAAAAGCTTATATTGGTAAAGTTGTAGCACTACAACCTGACTTTGTTCATCATCTGGACCATAGATGCAATTAACCGTAAAGTAAGCAATAAGAAGACATGAAAAGAGTAAGTAGGAATGCCCATATACTCTCATTGTTTTCCAATCTCCAATTACACTCAATAACTTACAAAGTGTTTAACCCTCACAATTTCTTGTGAAACAATCTCTCAATCTCAAAAATTAATTCATAAATCTTTTCACAAGATTTATTAACTTCAAAACACTAGGCAACTTTTTCAGGATGTAATTCACGAGAACACAGCACAATTAATTGTTTTGTTCAAAAGCTCATCTGCTCTAGTGTGCTAAAATCAAAACCCAACTCTTATGTGTGTAATAGATGGATGCCGACTCAAAACCTATTCAAAGTAGGAATTCGCCAATGTGGACGGTATTATAATAATTTTTTACTTATTCAAGCGCGAAACCATGAGTCCCATCTGGATTTTGAATTTACTTAGATCGGATTTTCTTCATAGCTCAAATTCACGACATGTTCTCGAAGAAAGAAATGGTAGAAGAGTGGCATTGTATTTCTAGTTCAAGCCCTTTGTTATTACACTCTTATCCATAATTATTTTTCCGATCACTTGAGTGCCATAAACAACGTTCATTTGAGTGTCATGGTTTTCAATTGATCACTTAAGTATCATGACTTTAAAAACATTGACCCAAGTGCTAGAAATCCGGCATGGCATGACACTGGTAGTAAATGTTCTTAGACATGTATGGCACCCAAGAAATCAATTAAAAAGTTATATGACACTCATATAAATAAATTAATAAATTAATGGCACTTATCTCGTGCTTGTCCCATATTTTTAACATTTTCTCCTCCCGCCGGCCCTTAAATTTCTTTTTTCCTTCTTATTTTCAATCGGGAAAAGTTCTAGCCTGAAGCCAGCATAATTAGATCTCAACATCTTTCTCAACCACCTAAAGATTCAGATTTATTAGACTCGTGTAAATCTGCTGTCGTGCAATAACTGCTCATCCATCAAATTTGTTCTATTATGCTGCTCCACGGTACAAGGAAAAATTATGAGTTGGCTAGATAGCATATCACCAAAGTGCAACTACCCAGTCCTACAAGGGCGGGAAGTGGTTGCTAAGGCTTGGACAAGGAGCAATTCCTAGTAGACTTCTAGGATGGCGAATGGGGTAGGATTAAACCGAACTTTGCCTCAAGCATGGGAAGAACGATTATGAAAAATATATGTGAAAACTAAAATTAACTTTAGGAAGCACAATGAAACTAAAATTAACTCTAGGAAGCACAGTGTCTCCTATATGTCAAAAGACAAAACCACGAAACCCAATATGGAATGAGCCAAAGCAAGAGTTAATCCAAGGTATCACACAAACAAAACTCAAAGAGAGGTTAAAACAATTGTGACCAGAAAACGCTTGGTGAGTTAGGCTCTGCTCATTTTGCATAAAACAATTTCCAGTAAATTATTTTCCAAATTTTTCGGCATTCATTTCACGAAAAATGAATTACTTGGAAAAACATTTTCCATCAAAGGAAAAAATTCTTCTGAACTAAGAGAAAATATTTTCTACTTTTCAAACATTTTCCTTACTCACTTTCTCTTATTTCACACCCATGTGAACCTTTCCATCTATATTTTTTCATTTTAAAAATTGAATTTTTAATTATTTTTATTTTTAAATTTTTTTTCTCTTTTTTTTTTTTTTTTTTTTTTTTTTTTTTGTTTACTTCTATCTTGGTCGATCGTTGGCCATGACAACAGCCGACAACCGGCCACGGGCGAGCCTCAAGCTCACTGCTCACCGCTCACCTTGGTCACCAATCTAGCAAGCAACGAAGGCCTTGAGCTGGCCACTCACTTGGCTTGCCACCAATGGTGAGGGGCGAGGGGCAAAGCCCAAAGCCTCGAGCTCGCCGCTCACCATCAGCGGCGAGCTAGGCGAGTAGCAAGCTCCAGCCTCGCTAGATCACCAAGCATAGGCCCACCACTCGCCAGATCGACAAGCCAAGCGAGTAGTGAGCTCGAGCCTTAATTGATGATATGGCAAGCCAAGCAAGTGGCGAGCTCAGGTCTTGGCAAATCAGCAAGCACAAGTCTCTAGTGAGCAGTGAGCTTGAGCTCAACTCTAGCTAGATGGCGCCAAGCTGAGGAAGAAGAAGAAAAAAAAAAAGAAAAAAAAATAATATGAAAATTGATTTTTAAAAAATTAAAGATAATTAAAAATAATTTTTAACAAAATAAAAAAATATATGGAAAAAGAATGAATGAAGGAAGAGATTTTCCTTACTGATCAAAGGAAAATATTTTTCGCTTCATTTTTAGGTTTCAATTAAACACTGAAAAATAAGCACATTTTCTTGAGAAATGACTTTATGGAAATGTTATATTTTCTGTAAAATGAATAAAGCCTTAGTGACGAGCAATTCTCTTAGAGTTAGCTGTAGTGAATGCAACTGTGAAAAGAAAGCCACATAGCAGCGTTATGATTCTCATGACCGCACATATTTGGATAATTTCACAAAGCACTGTAAAACCATGCGAACCTACGAGTAAGCTGGTGGACGGTTTGTGCATGCGCGAGGATGGAGCGGAATGAGAGAAAAACATTGATGTTCAATGAAGTACCCAGAACAGATGAAGAAGAAGACAGAGAGAGGGTGGCAGATGAAAGAGACAAATAGAGGAGACACTAGAATGCTTTGTGCAATAATCTTTTTGTTTATGTGAAAGGCCTTTTGTGCCAGGGGGAAAAAGTTCGTCAGAACCAATGGAGCAAATAACTCGATATAAATGGAGAATGACAAGTGTGAGATGCAAGAGACGAACAGAAGAGTCATTAGTTTTCTTTGTTGCAACCATTTTGCATTACGTAATAGGACATTTAGCTTGGAGAGGACGATTGGCAGTCACGTTTTACTTCTGCAGGTCATTCAGTGTTGGTCGAGGAAAGCTTAGGAAAAATGGGATATGATGAACAAGGTCCCTCTCACACGAGATCTCAAGTTCTTGATTAGAGCTCCACGCCAATTTTTATTTTTTTTCATCTTTAGAATGTTGTGATTCTTATAGTTCTATTTTCATTTGGAGTTGCAGGTTCATCAATCATGGCTGATCTAGTCTGGCCTCCCCCGAGTTCTTTCCTTAAATAGGGCAGATTCTTTTGGACAAAGTATTACCAGGTCCTATTACTACATATACATGGAGTTCCAAACGGACTTAGCAAGTTTCTCCCTGCTGGACTATCATCTGCGCTGTTCAACCTTGGAAAAAGGGTTTCGGTCCAGCTCAAATGGACGACAAGAGTTTTAGTAAATTAAAGCAAGAAAGTTTTTATCAATTTGAGTCAACACACCGGAGACCTATTGTTCATGAACTTGAATGCAATGCTCTGAGTACGAGTCCATTACAATTCCACAGGTTGGTGTTTCTTCTATAGACAACAGCCACTTTAGAACACTTCCTTTGGATTTGGCACGCCCTTGTGCCTTCCCAAAGCCATTAGTCGATTTTTCTATTTGCTAGCAATATCAGGTGTCTGATACTACATACCCCCGGATCAAATGCATGAGGATGAAGCATTCACAGATTGCTCATTGTCCTAAGATTTGTTTCCTTCTCACTGGCTTATAGCGTAGAGGAAATGAATGCTGCTATCATGAGAAATTGAGCAATCTAGTGAAAGCTGTCCAGCTACTAGATCGGGTTTCCATCCAACCAGCGAGTATAGAAATCCAGTGCCTCCCTGGGCTTGTATTCTGGGACAGTGTGCCCTGCTCCCTACCCAACCAAATTCAGAGTAAGTTAGAAGGTTATGAGCATGGGATGTTGAGATATATTTTCTTTGGAAGGAGAGAAATGAGAGGATACATAATGGAGGTACTGCTGATACAGTCAACAAATGTGTTGCATTTGGAAAGATCTATCTAACCTGTTGTTATTAGCAGACTTAGTTTGTGAAACTGTATTGCAGTCCTCCCACACTCATTGGTTTTGGACAATGAAAAACTAACTTGTTGAGAAAAAGTAAAACAGAAAGGAATTCTTATTCCTAACGACCCTAGCAATCCAGTGCAATATGATGTTGGGGTTGAAAATAAACATCCGCCACAGTTTTCGCACGTGGAAAGATTTGGCATGATTTTACTGCATTGCAACATTTGAAGATGGACAAGATTGTTGATGTAGTTTCATCGACATACCTTGATGGTGAGGAATGTGAGGTTGTGATCATATTCTTGTAAGTACCTATAACAAGTCAAGGTCCAGTTTAAATTAGCTACAGTATAGTGGAATTTCATTATGTTAGCAAGTAAAGAGACTCCTGACAACATTTACTTAGTGCTCGCTACAGGGTTAAGTATTTTGTCTGAGTTTGCTAGGGTATTATTATTGTTCTCTAAAGCAATAATGCCATCTGCAAAATCTCTCGCCTTCATTCTTTTCCTTTTCTCTATCATGGATACTAGAATTGGGACATACAAGTTTTGGAAATTTACCCAGCTACTTGGTCGGCCGACATCCAGTGCCTCCATTCATCCAAAATTCTGTAACCAAGGGATTGAGTCCATGCTTGGCTTCCGGTAAATGGCACACACATGTCATGGTCTCCACTGCCAGAGAACAGGATTTTTACTTTTTTCAGGATCTTAGGATTCGTGGTGCCGCTCAAGAAACGAAAGAAGAATCAGGAAAAAGGAAAAGAAGATCGTGTATTGCCTGCAACTTTGGTAACAGAAAAATCACGTTCCTCTTAGTGTCCCGACCAGAGGACGAATGGCTATTACGAAGAAGGGAAAATGACCTCTCATCTCCTGTAACTTTTTAGATGGCTTAATTATTATATATCTTGGCCAGTGGATTGCATCACGTAGGGTCAGATGACCGGAAAAGGCTAGTCAAATAGACACGAATAGAGCTCAACTTGGTGGGCCTAGAAGATAATATAATGCCACTAGATTGAGATGACAGGAAAAAGCTAGTCAAATTGACACTAATGGAGCTCAACATGGTGGGCCTAGAAAATAATGCTGTCCTAGGGATACCGATAGCTAAGAATCATCCTGTACCATGAGATAAGAAAGAAATGATTGTTTTCTCTTGACCTCAAAATATTTCAAATCTGCAACATGGAAGATATCTGATGGAACAACCCACAAATTAGCTGAGTCCACAATTGATGCCTCTTATTTGACCTGGGAGATTACCTGAAAATTAATGCACGATAATTCTGGGTAGTCAGATTCTTGTGGTAAGGTATCATACTTCCAGAGTTCTGACGATACTTTATTCTTTCAGTGCATAGTTCCCACGAACCTGACACATTTACCTGCATTTTGATTCGCAAAGGATACAGTTAAAAAAACACTGGTTGTAGAATGAATATGTCAATTCCATATCTCATAGATCAAGTCAAATTACCGATGCTGCATGGATTGCTTCCCTAACTCGGTCATCGTTCAGCCAGGAAGTTGCAACTTCATCGTTCTATAATCAAAATAAATAATTTGTCATAATAAGCATTGTATGGACACAAGTCTCTGCTGCATACAATATATCAGCATTTCATTGAGTAGCTTACGACACAGGCGATGTTAAACTTTTTAGCCAGTTGAGGCCATAATGGAACAGTGCCATCTCTAACAGGCAACCACAGAGGCCAGGCACGACCAAACATCCTCTTCCTCACAGCAAGAGGCCTCTCAGTTACTCCCAACTTCTGGAAGCTTAATGGTAACATCATGCTCCAATTTGTATCTTGCTTGTTTGCTGGATCATGATAGCATGGTTCAAGGACATCATATATATTCAGACCACTGATTGCCTGAGAAATACCAACCCTTATTAGCAGAGAATACACCAGTTTGTCTCTAATTCAAAAGTAACGGTCAAGATCATCATGATACCTTGTCCACTTTAAGCAGGCTAGCCAAACAGCCCTCACTATTGTTGTTGTAGTAGACTTCCCCACAATTTGCATTAACTTCCTGCGTTAGTCATGCAATTTCTGAGAAATGATATCAGACATTTGAAGTGCCAACGGAAAGAATAAATTTGGTTGAATCTGGGGGGAAGATTGAAGAAATTAGAATAAATAAAGATCATTTTTTTCCATGTTGCTTCCCAAAGGAATCACTCAAATATTGTCATGATATCCAATACAGCCAAAGAAGATTGAACTCACATGAAAGATACCATTTGAAATTAGCCCCATTCCGTACACGAACGGTACAAGGGCATTGCCATCAAATTTCGCATCTGTTACCCCATTTCCCACCATGTAACCCTGCGAAGGATGAAAAAGTCACAAAAGACAATATTGCCATCCCTATCTAACTCCTAGCAGAAAGGGGGTCGCCTAATTACTTACCTTGAAATTGATAACTGGTTTAGCACCTTCATTCATACCTGCGGAAGAACCAATTTTTTAACGTTCTTCCATCTTTGATTATATTAAAAAATAGATACATCTGCTAAGCAGTCAATAATTACCCTTTACTACTTCAGCTGCGAGAGTAGGCACATATACTCCAGCGTAAGACTCTCCAGCAATGTAAAATGGGTTATTGATGAACTCTGGGAATAGCTCAAACCACTGGGTGCAGGAAAACTTAATCGGTCAATGAACTCCACCAAAGTCAGGTCAGCAACACCAATCAAGTGTGCCAAACTCTTTTGGTGTGATGCTAATTTCTCAGGATTATGCACATTAGAATACTTATGTCTGAGTAAGGACGACAATACCTTCAGTAGGAAAGCATGAGTAGCAGCGGCTGTTTGCAGGTCTCCTGTATCATAATTATTAGAGTTCGTTGAATATGACAGGCCAACTCCACAGGGCGAATCCAAGTATACAATGTTTGAAACCTGAGAAAATGAAAAAGATTTGCTTCATAAGGAAATTGAGACTATATCAGCAGGAACAAATGGTCATTTAAAACCTAGGCCGCAAAATAATCAGGACATTTTCCCTCCTTATCCAAATTTACAGTTCAAAAGTAATATAGGACCTTGGACCAGCTGTATGGATTCAAATGCAATGTTGGAAGGGCACTTCTAGTCTTTCCTGCTTCAAAGTTGAACGGCCCTGCAGGTATGGTCAGCTTTAATAACCAACTTAATAGCGTAATTCAGCTCATAGACGAGGACAAAGAAGCAAGAAAAATTGTAACAGACTTGGATCTCATGGGTGTACTCATGCACAGTAGACGTAGTCACCTTCGTGCATTCCTAACTATTTAATTCATAAGTATTCAGACTATATACTGAAATAGACAGTTACTTTACACATCTAAGCTGTCTAATTAGATCTTGTGCTTATGAAGTTTTAAGAAGCGAAGAAAATTCCTCGTAGGGGAATAACCATAAATTTAAAGGTATGCAGTCCACCTTCAGAGAGCTTCTTAAAATGAGAAAATTAGGAGATTAGAAATGAGAAGCGAGCATACCATGTTCGTAGACAAAGCCATCGAAGCTGGAGCATCCAGGCCCGCCATTCAGCCATAACACAACCGGGTCTTTGGTGGAATTTCTTTCCGACACGACCAAGTAGTAGAAAAGATTTCTTCCTGCCGGATTGTCATCTATGCTCACGTACCTGCAAACTCTCAAACAAGATTTGCATTGCTATTATATAAACCAGAAGAAAGAGAATTTTTTACGGTTATTAACTTGGTTGACAAAATTATCTCGCATAATATATCTATAATCCTACAGAGAACCAACCCGGAGTAGTGGCGCGAAGGGAAAGTGCCAGTGAAGCCGGGTAAAGATGTGACGAGGGACTCTTTTGGAGCTCCTTCAGTAAATGCAACACTCAAGAGCATGCACAATAATAAGTTCACGTGAGAGTGGTACTTCTTCTCCATGGCTTTTGGGAATGCAAACGATCAATGTCGTGAATTGATGACTCTCGATAGCTCAAAGTAGACAAGGTACAAACACAGAATAATATAGATTCATCTGGAAAACAGGACAAAAGTCGTGCTTGGAAAATAATGGGTCAAAAAGGGAGGAGAAAAGACGAGCAAAATCTTTCTTTTGGGTTGTCGGCTGACCAATCATCAGCAGCGACAGTGGTGGGCACTGGGAAAGCAGAGAATGTGCGGTCGATGTAATAATTGAGTTTTTCAAGGTTCCTTGGCTGCTGCTCTGGAAGAACTTTGCTTCTCTCTCTCTCTCTCTCTCTCTCTCTCTCTCTAAATGTGTGAAGGTTGTAACACAGAGACAAAAGAGAGGGAGGCGTTGCAGGTGAGGAGCAGGAGCAGGAGTCAGGACACTGATAAGAGAATAGTGGGGGCGTGAACTTCAATGTGAGATGGATAGATGATGGATAGATAGGACAATTGCACTTGTTACGTATAGTTTATTGTATGATTATGGCTTAATTCTTGAATGGTTTGGTCTGCCGTTGGATCGTCATCTCCTTTTCCCACCTCATCTTTGACTTTTGGACTCACCAAAGTAACCAACTGAACAAACACAGAGGAAAAACACCCATAAAGAAAAACCTTTCTTCTCCTTTTGTGGAGGGTCGAGGGGGCGGATCAAGAGCCAAGGGAAAAGGTGAGCTTCCCCAGATGGTGGAATGCTGAGAGTATCTTGGCCCGCTCTAGTGATCCTACATGTTCTTTCCTGTCAAAGGTGAGTGACCCAGCACTTTCTCTCACGTTTCACGAGTGAACATGATTGATCTAAAGAGCAAAAACTTTTGTCGTCGCCCATCGCTGGCGATACCGTACTATCGCCTGTCGCTGGCTATACCGTATTTCAACTACTATACCGTATTTTGACTGCTGAGAAAATTATTTTCTCTCTCCTGAGAGGCAGTAGAGTAGACAAGAAGATAGCGTGGCTGCATTCCTATAGAGTCATCGTTTAACCCCTTCAACTCTGATTGATTTTACCATCTTGAAGCCATAGTTAACACTTCAACCATGCTTTCTTTCTTATACTCGCCACTCCCAGTTGCGTTCAGCCGATTCTCACCAGGGCAAACCGCTCCTCTTGCATCTGCATTAATTTTTACTCACTGCTCGTAGTTTTCGCTTTCCTTGTGCCCTTGTGATTCGCATTCTGTTCCCATTAAAAAACAGGTCAAAGCTTTCAGATAGGTAGAAAAACATTTTCTTTACACTTCCTCTAAAAGTTAAATTAACATGCGCAAAGAGTAGCTTCCACTTGATTGCCCCCTCTTTCTCGAATGCCCATCCAGTCAACACCCAGATAACTCATACTCAGGACCCATAATCAGAGGAACCCATAGAAATTGTCGGATCCTGCCAATTCAATCACTCATCTGCTAAACGATGCTTCTCCATGCTTCACGGTTAATCCAATTGCCTGAGTTGTATTGCAACCTTTAATGTCTTCGCTGTATATAGCAGACTAGATGTAGATTACAGTATCGTTGACAGCAATAAAATGGCAGATGTGATACACAGCACCAAATCCAGACAAATGTACCAGAATAGACTGTCAATCGGTTTCACTGTAAAGAAAGGTTCTTTTAAAGCATTCTACTGGACCAGTTAAGATCACTGTAGTCAGCAAATTGGTATACCCGTGAATGCCTTTCAAAAGAAAATATTTTACAGGAGAGATCCTCATACAATCCTCAAACAATCGAGAAAAAAATGCTACCTAAGGTAGTAAGGTGTAAGAAAGAATGCAAATGTTCATAAGCATCTTTGTGTTTTTGTTTGGTTGAGACTTTGAACTTGTTGATCTGCTATAGGAGACTGTGCAGCATATATACGAACAATGACAAAACCGGGAATACTCGTCCAATGGCAAGAGTGCTACTTGAACTCAAGTCATGCGCACCCACAGAATACAATGCTCCACTAACATCCTTCACCTTGATGCTCGAAGAACCTGGAATTAGAATGGAAACATTACTGCAAATCCAACTACTAGATGAGTGCTTGTATTGAAGGTTTAAGATCAATCTGATCTAAATCCTTTTCTTATTTTTCTTTCTGGACAAAATTGTGGTGGATCTTTTATTATTTAAAACTTGAGGTATCACAAAGAAATGCTGGCATGAACAAATGTGAGTCCAACTTTCCCCTAAGCAACTACCTAAGCAATCTTGTGTAAACAATTTGGACTAGATCTCATTAAAATTGCACCTTGAGTTACTAGATTTTTCACTGGTTGACTCATGTCATACCATCAGTAAAATACACGTTATGAAAAAATGACAAAAGTTCAAAGAACTATGGGATGTCATTCTGTCACTTCAAATCACATAAAAATTGCAAAAAGCTATTAGAATTGCCAATCTGGAAGGACAACAAAGCATCTGGCCAGAGACAGAAATTAACATGTTAAGGAAAAAAAGAACCAGTCACTCCATGCACTAGAAAATATAGAGGACAATGAATAACCGTCTGTTCCATGACAAGTCAACTGACAAGACCTGGTCAGTCATCCAAGACAAAGGCTTAAAGTTATACAAAGCGGAAACTTGCAAATGCATGTAAATGCCTTCGTTGATATGGTCAATGACTTATGTATTTAAACTCCCTTTTGGTTTTGGGAGCAGTTTTGTATATGGCCTAGTTTTTGGGCTTTTTCATAAGGTTTTGCACCCTCTTGGTGCCTATTTTTGAACCTTCTAATCTATGAAAATAATGAAATCCACAACAACACAATTAAGAGGACATCACTCACAGTTGTACTCTGTCCATCCAATTGTCTGAGTCTCCAGATCATACAAAACCAGTTTATTTGAAAGCACCAAATCTGCATTTAGACACACAGCTAAAGCTTCAATATGTGATCAAATAGCTTCAATATGTGATCAAATCCCATCATGACATAGTGCTTATCAGTGAATGTTAGACCATAAAGAAGCTATCATATCCCATTTAAGTTGGGCCAGCCTCTTTCTGGGGTTCCACACTTTGGGGCTTTATGTTCATAATGATGTAGTTTGTGAAAGGAACAATCCCATATGGATCAACCTAGAGAGAGAGAGAGGTATTTGTCTGGCTGAGTAACTAGGCAAAAGCTTCTCTAGCTAATGGCAAGAGTTGTAAAATTAAAGGAACAATCATCCAGTTCCCCCTCTTTAACAAAAGATGGCAAAACCACTGTGGTGCACTGACAGAATGGTCAATATATATATGTAAACTCAGTTCATAGAGTGGGCAAGAATCATAGAACCCCATTTCATAGTCATGTGAACCTAAACAGTGAATCCTGGTGACTGACTAATGCTTTGAAACTGCAAGACGTATTAAAGGTTTATTAGCAGTAATTGGCAGTACCTCCCAAAAGAGTCATGTCCTTTCCATCCTTAGATTGGATCCCACTGTTCATCCAACCAAAACACCAAGCATTTGGCTGCATATAGGTCATGAAACAAGTGATGTTTACCAGAACAACTTCAGAGAATCAATTTGATCAGTAATTTCATGGAAGAGGAAAACAACATAATCTAGAATAATAGCCATTTGATCCTTGTGACATCAACATAAGCAACATAAAGTTCGGATATCCTCAACATACAAAGCTTGAAAGGAATCAATAACCAAAGTAGCTCAATTGATATTTCCATGTCAAAAACCACTCTAGACTACAAAGCTAATTGTTAGGGTGTGAAGAAAATATTACTTGGATCTGGAACAAGTAATCATGAGGATAAACTGTCAAAGTCAGAGAACCGGCAAAATGAAACTTGACCACGGGAAATCCATTGTCAACACTGCAATCACAGAGAAGATAAGACAAGAAGCAATCCTTATTACTCTCTGTCCAACCATGATTTTACAGAATGATAGATTGACAAAATTTGTCTTCAAACAACAGGAGCATTAGAACCAAAAGGCTGCAGAAACAAATACAGTAAGCAAAATTTCCTCCAAGTATGGAGATAAAATAAAGAGCTGGCACCTTCCAACAAACTGGAAACAAGAGAATTGGTCTTCAACAGTATGTAATTGTAGTCCAGGTTGCTTAGCCATGACCTAATCACAAAACTTAGTAAAATTAGTGTGATAAGGAAACGACAAGACAGAAGTTAAGGGGAGAACTAAGTAAGAAAGGTTAAAAAAAAAAATCGCATACCGCATTCATAAGTTGCTTATAAACCTCATCTGGAAGATAGGCTAAAGTTGTGCCACTGTCAATTATTGTTCCCTTCGCATCCCCATTGTCAAATGCATCTGTTGGAAGTGGTAGAACATCACCACCCACCTCAACTTCCTTCATAACAACATTGTAATGTGGCCTAGAATAGTAATAAAGTACAATTACAAAGAATGGCAGGAGCTGATTAAATGGGGCACAAAAGATTATGACAGAGATGCATTCTTTGATGAGCAATTTTCAAAGAGATGCATACCTAAACACTTTACAGCCAAAATCTCCAAAAAAACTTTTAGGGGATAAGTTCCACAACAAATTGAACAAGGCATAAAATTTTATTTTTTTTGAAAACCATTTGCTTCATGCATTTTACAAATTAAAAAAATCAACCTAATGACAACAGGATAATAATGCCACTACAGAGATGAGAAGCAGAAACTGTGCAACATACTGGTTTGGTACCAAAGGAGTAGTGTTGACTTTTGGCTGCACAACATCTCCAATAGCAAAAATTCCACCACCATTTACACTATCCAAGCAGTGTGCAAAAATCTTTTTCACCTTGCCTGATGAAGCAAGCTGAGAAAGCATGGATGAATTTGCTTGCCCAAAACCAAGAATCCCATCTAGAGCTTCAGAGGATGTGCCAAGCTCTCCAGACTGTTTATCCCCACACCTATTAAAGGGACAAGAAAAATCTATGAACAAAGAGAGCCAGGCCAAAATTTCCAGGCATCTTCACAATAGAAGAAGTGCCACATGTAAACTGCCACACACCCGAATATGACACTCCCATTGGTGGATGATGTTTGAAGGTTTCCAGTCACTTGATCTAACAGCACATAATCCTTCACAAAGTATCCAGCGGTGGAACTTCCATCACCATATACCACGTTATACTCGCACTGCACATTCGGCCTGCATCCTTGAAGGAGACCGTTGTATGTGGAAGTGCAAAACCCTTCATTGCACATCACCATGTTTCCGGTTGATGAGCTCTTAGGATCATAAAGTGAGAGTTTTATCTGTTTCAGAAAAACCATAACATATCTGAGCTGAACGAAAAGGAGCTAAGTTAAATCTTGGGAACAAAAGAAAATATACCCCAATGTCACTTTTTCTTGGACACTTGTCACAGCCAACACAATTCACCCACAAGATGTCACTTCCTGTATCAACCTGCACATAGTAGTCCTTTGAGGGAGTTCCAATCCCAATTTTAGCGAAGTACAGCCTGCAGGAGGCAAGAGGTCACACAACTTTAAATTGACTATGCCAGATGACTAAATCACTCAGTTAGCTCCATGGGGAAGGTTATGGCTAGAAATTTAAATCCTCATTCCACATTTCATCCAAGACAGAAAAGCACCATGAGACAAAAGTAAAATTCATGTGCTGCTTCCTATTGGAGGACAACAAATTGGTCGACTTGAATGAAAATGAACCACCAATAAACCTATATACCCCTTAGCACTATTGAAAGTAAAATAAACGCAGACATCTTTTTTAATATTTTGTCTTTCAATGACAAATTAAGTCTTTTTTAATATTTTGTCTTTCAATGACAAATTAAGTAAATGGCCTTGAGCATTCCACAGGAAAAGAAAAAAGAAAAGAGGCCAGATCAAGGCCAGTAAATATGGAAAGCTACTATGCAGTCAAAATAAATTAAATTAGTACCCACTGAGGCTAGAGCAGTTACCTTGATTAAACATAGAATGAAAAACAATAAAATGAAAAATGGCTTCGAACAGAGTGGCAATTCAATTATGAAGAAGGACCAAAGGAACTAGTGCTCTACCAAAAGTGGCTAAAGGAAGAACAGGAGCAGAAATTCCAAGTATCAAAATTAGCAGGTAAACTTCAGCACAAGATTACCCAGCCACTTAGCCAAATCTGTGATCTTCTTTCCAAATTAAGAAGACAGAAACTTAATGCCGACATTAATCACCACAAAACATGGCCTTTAGGAGCGAAGCAGAATCTGACTTGAATGCAGGAGAACCAGGAAGAAACCTATTCTAGCAGCAACCGGGATGAAGATTGATAAGCCCGAACAAAAATTCAGGCGGGCTGGATCCAAACAATGCCAAAAACAAGGTGCATAGCAGATCAAATGGATTAACAAGAAGCACCCAAAAAGAATGCAAAATCGGAGACCTGAGAACCAGACAAAAGCTCCATGTATACACGAGAGAGAAGCTGAAAGAAGAGAGCAGACCCAGTTTCAGAGGGGTGGCCATTGCCGCCCAATTCGAGATCGATGTTGGAGAGGAGCCTCCCGTGGCGGCGAGCGTCGTGGGCTCTCAGGGCGGCGAGGCTCCGGTCTCCGCGTCCCTTGAACTTGTGATGAACTTGGAACACCACATTCCCACAAACCGCCGAGGTCAAACTCGAGACCGTCACGATTGCCACCAATAATCTCCTCAGATCCATCTTCGCAGACGAACGCAGATTGTATGCAGAAAGCACCGACCCACAAAACAAGAACCGAACTTTCCTCTTCTTTTTCCCCAAAGATTGGTGCTTTCTGCAACTAAAGCATTCGGGTCGGGCTCATGGATGCCTTAGAGGCGGAACCATCCAGACACGGAGAGAGAGAGAGAGAGAGAGAGAGAGAGAGGTAAGGAGGGAAGGAGGGAGGCTTTTACAATTTAAAGGAGACCGATGCCGGCGGTGGGGATTGTAATAATGTGAACGAGGGGGAGAAAAATAGTAAACAACGTTCGATCTCTGTCTGTTGTGTCTCTTGACCTCAAGAACTCGAACAAAGTCTGGTTTCTTTGGATTATGCTTTGCTTGTCCATGGTCAATACGTCATGCGTCTCCCCTCTCTAGGCGAACTTTGCCTCCCTCCGTCTCTCTCTCTCTCTCTCCGACCTGGTCGATGGCATTCAACCTTCTTCCCTCCGGAATCTTCACGGATATTCCGTGAAAGTTTCGATCTTGTACACACCGCGTCGACTTTGAATTTTAACCTTTTTATCGACCAAAACGATGAGCAGCTAAAGGGTACGATCATCTCTAGGATCATGTCCGTCAAACGTACTCAATCACGGTGAAACTTTCGCCAAATGGATCGAACCAGACCGCCCTCCACGGCATGTCCCCACGCGCATGCAACGAGCTGTTGACGGGGGACACGAGAGGCCGGCCATCGCGGGTTCCGCACGTGGCATTGGTCTCCACTAGCCGATGAATTTGCGTCCTTTTATCTTTCTTTCGGCAGGCATTTGCTGAAGCGTCAATGGAGAAGCCTGCAGTACCGACAAATTCATGGCATTCTGGAAAGCATTTAATAAGGTTCTGGGCGGGGTTTTCGTCGCCGCGCGATGCACGCTTCCACGGTTTCTCACCATCCATTGGCCGTGGCTTTCGACGCCTCCAATGCCAGCGTCCTCCAGCTCCTCGCAACCCCACACCACCACGATGCAGTCAATGCGCAATGCTTTCCAAAACCCACGGTTTGACCGTTGACTCCCATCTTCTCTCTCGCCTCGAGCTCGACGTCTCGAACGACAGCAACGTGGGGGGTTTTCGTTAGTTTAAGAGTCTCGGATCCCACCGATGAGTCGCATAAATTCCTCTGACATCCGATGCGTTCGGTGGACGGTCTCTGACTCTCGAATTGGACGTTCGAGCACGCCAAGTTATTTGATGCGAGGAGAGAGAAACGGGTGGTTTGGACACAAATGTGCTATGGCGTTTGGCGATAAATAAGCTTATCTGGAATCTCGAAAAGAATGACACCGCTTCTACAATTGAATATCTAAACATTCTTTTTGTTCGATCGTGTGCCTCAACCTTCCGAGTGTAAGATCACCGTCCAAGCCACAGAGGAATGATGCTATCATTGTTAAATAAGGACACTAACTATCCACATTCACATTTAATGCAGCGTCTTAAAACGATGTAGCGTCTTTAAAATATATTGAATAATTAAAATCGTTCTCTTTCTCCCTCCTATCATCACCCAAATAGATCTTACTGAGCAAGTGAGTCCCATCAGTAAATTCACTTGACATTAGATTTTGTTTACTTGCATTTAACCATATTTAAAAAGTCGAGATACTTAACTAAACAAAAAAAAAATTAAGGTAATCGATTAGAGAAAAAGAATCTGGATACTTCCAAATCATTTAACAAGAAAAATAAAAGAGAAAATTAGCCTACAGCCTTGATAAAATGCTTGCAAAGATTATAAAAGTGCGGGATTGTATTGTTAATAAGTGCCTCCCGAGTTTTGTTAAACATACTTAGTATGAAATGATTCAGCTTCCAAAGTACTAGTTGCAAATAACATGAGGACAATCAACCCATAAAAAAATGCAAAATTTCTCTAGTGGAATGCTTAAGTAGCACCTTCAACTACTCGTTAACAAAATCCTAATCTTATTTGGGCTGAAAATGGATTGTAGGGGTGAGTGATTCCAAGTTTTAGGTAGAATCTAGAACTTGTCTCATTGAAATAGGTTTTTTTAATTTTTAAAACCTAAACCAAAATTTAACCAAATTCCATCTATACTCTTAATTAAACGATTATAGTGAGTCATCATTTTTAATTACCACTATTTACCATAATTCATTGATTACAATTTATATTTAGACATGCGAAGGTTATGACTCAATCATGGATATCGTTGAAAATGGAAACTTAAAGAAGTGATTTCAATTACATATCGTCATTAAACAACATTGAATGTCTTGAGATTGTGTAAAGACATGGAACAAGAAAATATAAGGACCTATTCCAAGTTCCCAGAACCAAAACCTACTGAGCGTAATAGGTCTCTCAATTTTTGGAACGTCAAATCAACCTTACATATTTTAGAACCTAAAACTGGACTGGTTTTTAAGTTTTTCATTCTATCTTGAAGCCGTGCTCAACCCTCGGTAAATAAGCTTTAATGTCCATTGTGCAATGCGTGGGCTTTTCTCCGGAATTCAGGCCCAAATCATCGCAGTGGCAAAAAGCCCAACTAGCACTCGTCTCTTTCGTCCTCCACCTCTCGTTTCGCGAGGGGAAAAACTCACAGCGAACTGACGAAAACGGACCTGGCGTGCGCTTGACAGGTCCACAAGCCGAAGCCTATTTGCGTCCTTCCACCAGCTTTTGCCCAAAAAAAGATCGCCACTGCCATTCACTGGTCAGCAAGCACTCGTGCTGAGAATACTGCTGCTCATCGCGACTCTGCTAGCTCAGCCATGGCTCTTCAGCTCTCCCTCTCAGCTCCCTCCTCCCTTCGTTCCCAGAACTCGGTGCCTTGCCTTTCCAGCTCCAGCTCCAGCCCGAGTTCGAGCTCAATCTCCAGCTCGAGATGGTGCTCCTTGGGGTCCAAGAACGTGAACTTGCGAGCTAGTGGCAGCATCGGCCGCGGCGGGAATGGAGTGGTTGTGAGGTGCAGCGTGGAGACGACGGGGATTTACACGGTGGGGAAGGTGACGGAGGTGGATAAGGACACGTTTTGGCCCATCGTCAACTCTGCCACCGACAAGACCGTCGTTCTTGACATGTACACCCAATGGTACGTGCTCCCTCGCCGATCATATCCTCATCTCTCGTTTTGTAAGTTCTTTCTTGCTTTCTGTATAATGTGCCAACCGTTAGTATCTCTAGGATAGGGAGTTGATTGTTATTATTGTCTTCGGCATTTTGGGGTAGGGGGCTCTTACGGATGCGATCTTTTCACTTTTGAGGAAAGAAGAGCAGGGCAGCTTTAGGATATTAGAGTGTTTCTGTGACCTGTTATCTTGCTATGTTATGGAGTTGTGAGATACTCTTGAACGGGTTCCTTTATTGGGTGTTGAGATTGTTGATCCACTACCCGGGGAAAGTTCGAGATGGCTTATGTAGTTGGACTTGGTGGTTGCTGGGTTGTTTCAGTGATAGGAATTCATCATGCTAACGAAGATTGCCTATCATAGATGAAACTCGAAAGCCTATACTCTATTAGTGTGTTTTGCTCCTTCCAAGTGGTGGTGAGCTGCTGAATCAATTTGAGACAAGTTGTTTCTAAAGGAATATCCCCATATTTCATTTTACTCTTTCTAACTTGATCATTGGAAGAAGCAGCTCAGACAATGTAACTGGAAACTTAGGATGGGTATCCACACTGGTTTTGCCTTTTCTTTTTTGTTCTTTCATGCTGTTCATTAAGTAGATATGCAAGAAGCATCGAATGAGCCTCACGTAGGGATTTGCTGGTAAAAGCCTGACAATCTAGGGTAGAATTAGAAACTGCATTAATCCAAAAAAGAAATGTGCAGGTCTTGTGAAAGTTGCAACAAGAAACTCTCTTTTAATGTATCTGACGCCTGATTTTGCTGGCCAATTTGATGTTATGGTTATGCTGGGTCAGGTTTTATTGCAATCAGTTTCAGTGAATTTTCCATAACAAGAGAATGTGCTGGGACTGTGTTTAGTGACTTATCCGTTTCTCTTATTCCATTTGGGTAATCATATCCCTGTCTCTGCCTCTCATCTGCTACAGGGCAATCTGCCAGTTTATTCGCCCTAGTAAACAGCAACTTTGCTTTCCATCCATAGATATGAGGCAGCATGCCGTGATACTTGCATGCTTTCTTTTTTTTCTTTTTTCCAGATTCTTTGTTACATTAGGAGTTTCATTTTTGTCAAGTACCTTAGATTCACATTCTAGGCTATTAAATTTTGGAATAAGTATTCTTCTTGTTTCTTTTATGAACTTCAAGTTAAGTGGTCATGCCAATCACTCAAGTAGTCTATTTTCAAATGCTGTTCTCCCTTGAAAATGACTATAGACTATTATTGTGCTGATTCTGCTGAATGTGACCAAATCTATGCACTAGCCATCTGCCCTTTTCTCCTCCTTCATTTTGACTGCTTGAATATTGCAGATTCCTTAAATTGCAATAATGGCATATTGCACATGGCAAATCACAATTCAGATCCAGTTAACTTTTCATTTTCATGGGTGCTTCCAGTTCCTACTTTATTACCTTTAGATATTTGCTGTAGTAGTGACAATTTGTGAATCTCTTCTACTTATAACAATTGCACGATAAATTTGCACTTCTCCTTATCTCTTTGAAAATGTCAGAAACCATAGCTATCACCGCAAAGCACATTAATAAAGTGCTGCATAATTAACATAGCTCCCCTGTAATATCTAGCTCATATCTAATTCTATTTCCTCTCTATTTGTCTAACTAATATCTTAACTCTATACTGCATCAAACTCTATGTAATCATCGAAGGCTCAGTTGCTTTTAAGTTCTTGTTTGCTGTGTCTTTTGTCTGCTGTGTTGCCGCTTGCCAGACTCATTCGGCATATTGTCCGTACTTTCAGTGTCTAAATATATACATAAGAACATATGAGTGCTTGATAGCATATACATGTATCAATGCCTGTGGATAGAGTTCTTGTACACTTGCTTCCGCTCATGTACGCGTCATTGTGGAGCTAGCCTCACATTTCTCTTGGAGTCATTCAGTTCTTGTTGAGTTTTGCTAGTAAAAAGATTTTTAGACTTTTTCTTTGCTTGTCTGATTCTCATGGTTGATATTTCTTGATTCGAAATTTAAATAGGTGTGGTCCTTGCAAAATCATAGCTCCAAAGTTTCAAGAGCTAGCCGAGAAGTATCTTGATGTTGTTTTTCTGAAGCTCGACTGCAACCAAGAAAACAAGGTACATTCTTGCCACCCCAAACAAGATGAAGAACCTCCTTTTCTCTCTCTTTTTCTCTGAGATTTCTTTGTTTCCTTTTATTTTCCGGGAAAACTTGAGGGCAGCCATTGGCAAAGGAGCTGGGCATAAGGGTGGTTCCCACATTCAAGATACTAAAGGAAGGCAAGATCGTGAAGGAAGTGACGGGCGCCAAATTCGATGATCTTGTTCTCGCCATCGATACGGTCAGATCCGGCTGAAGCAGGCCCCCCTTTCAACTGTTGATATAGTACCATCGCAACTTGTCGACCTCAAATCAGATGCTTTATAATTAATCTTATCAAAAGTGAATCTACTGAATTCAGAATTCAATGTCTGGGATAAGGACGAGAGTCCTAATTAGTTATACCACTCTTCTGATGGATGTTTTCGCGAAATCATCTTCCTTAACGGCCTTCCCGGTTCCCACTTCCCTTGCTAATTATCTCAGCCAAGCACGCGCCGAAGCAAGTTTGCAATCGACATCGCATTGTAACAGCCGATGAACGTTACTTGGTACTCGGAACTTTCTCATGTATCAGTTCCACCATGATAAAAAGAAGGAAAAGAAGGTACTGCACAGAAAACTGTTCCTGGAACTTCATGACTCAATCTGACAGCTTCACTCTCTAAGTCAAGCAAGAGATACAGATCTTTAAGGCCACGGCGGAAAAAGAAACTCAAAACGAATGACAACCCGAGCGGAGCACCGCCGAATTAACAGGGTCACTACAAGTCCGAGACAGCTTCTTCGCAAGCTTCCGGCGATGCCATCTGCTCGGCCACGGCGGCCGGCAGTGCTGTCCGGCCAAGTCCAGGGCCTCAAATTTTCTGTACGCGCCGCGCGCCGCGGCCCCACGGCAATAATGAAGGCCAGCAGCACGCGCGGGAGACAGGCGGAGAGCGGGTCGCATCACGTGGCCCGAAAGACGATCCCGCCATCTTTTCAGATGGGGACACCTGCATACGAAGCTGGCATGTAACATGTGCCGGTTGCATTTTTTAAAATTCCCCCATTTGGAGCGACAGCTGCGTGCGTTGGCTACCGTCCCCGGACCGTTGGTCGCTAACCCACTTGACATGGTCCGATATTTTGCAAAAGGTGACGTCGTGATATCAACGCCGTGTGGATTGATTCTCTTCAAACATATGTTAAAATATCTCGCATTATCTTATCATATATTCTCGTTACACTTACCTAATATGATATTAAAGTATTTATTTTAGTGTATTTTATATATCTGTCTCTTTATATCTTTTGAGTTTAGTTTAATTCTAAGTTTACAAATTTTATCGATTGAATTATAAAATTTTGTTATGAAATTTCAGTATAGTCATTTAAGGTGCGGTTATTGCCACATTAAATTCAACAATTCAAATTATTAATTGGGAAGGTTGAAAAGAGTAGAATGGGATCGACATTTGTACCATACATTTACGGCTCGATCGGATTATTTTCCGGCGATCTATGATTCCTATTTTTTGTCCGTGCGAAAATATGGAAAGAAATTGAATATTTTTATTTTTTCAAAAGTCAATTCACGATCTATTTTTCGATGCGGAGCTACCTGGGACGTCCGCGTCGACCGGACCAGTCAGGACGCGCCACGGCAGACGAGCTGATGCGCTTGACAATGACCGGAATACCCTCCGTCGTCGAGCCGCCTCGGCCTCGGCGGACAAAGCCAACCCCCGCGTAAAGAACGACGCCTCGATTCCGTTTTCTTTTCTCGTTTTCATCTCGTTGGAACCCAACTGGTCGTTGGTTTCGACCCGACCGCCTGCACCGGATGAAACCTCCGCCGACGAATCGTCGTCGCCGATCGTTGTCCATCGAACCTTCCAAGAAGACTACAAAGGAGGAGGAGGAGAGGAAGAAGAGGAGCGGGTCAAAGTTCAGAAGCGATCTCCATCTCTGACCACTCCCTGTCTCTCTCTCTCTCTCTAGCGGATTCTCTCTCTCTGTCTCTTTCTTTCTCGGAGAAGCCGGAGCTTCGGAAGCGACGCAGGCCGGGGGAGAAATGTGCGGCATCTTCGCCTACCTGAACTACAATGTGAGGAGGGAGAGGAGCTGCATCCTCCAGGTCCTCTTCAACGGCCTCCGCCGCCTCGAGTACCGCGGCTACGACTCCGCCGGCGTCTCCATCGACGCCTCCTCCGTCTCCCTCCCCCCTCTGGTCTTCCGGCAGGAAGGCAACATCGAGTCCCTCGTCAAATCCGTCTACCAAGGTATACCCCGAATTCCCCTCCTCGCCCTCGAATTTCCGCTCGCCTTGTGATCTGACGAAGCTTTCTTGAGAACTGGAGATTGATTTCGGAACGATCGATTGCCCCGTTTAGTTTATCTGCCCCGCTTGACATGATTTTTGTGGAAAAGGTTTCTTTTTGTCTTCCTACTTGTCTGATTAGTTATGGAAGTTTACTGTTATGCTTTGCCGATCATAGTCGCTGCGTATGATTTTCATGGGCACCTCGGATACAGTTCGTCTCCTCGATCTAATTCTCTCTCTCTCTCTCTCAAGTTAATTTATTTTGTTTGTCCTCGTAAAAGAACGTTGTTCTGCGACTGGACAAGCGCCTCGTTCAAGAAGCCTGCTGTGTCGTTTGTCATTTTGTTCCCTTCTGGACTAATTTCGAGAAACCGTCCACATGGTTAGAATGCACTGCTGGAGACCGTCTTTTGGACTGGAACAGAAGACACATCCTTTTATGATTCTGCTGTTTCTATTTCCATTGTAGCCCCTGATATATCAGAAAAGTTCAATAATCCAAAGGGCTGCCCGCCTTTTCTTCTTTGGCTCTCTGATTTTGGTGAAGTAACACTGTTACTTGGCTAAAATAAGGAAAAGAGAAATACGAAAAGAAAGGCGGAAGCGTTGTGACAATGAAATAGGCCTTTGTTCAGTGGACTTTAAGTGAGACCAACCTTATTGCTAATGGTCGTGATCTAAACTCACTACAAGTTGTTTCAATACCTGAGCTTCTGGGAGAAACTAGATATTCATTGGGTTTAATCTTATTGCTATAGTCGCTGGACATAATTTAAACTCATCGAGGGGTGAATGTCCATATTTTTCTCCAAGATTCTCTTAGATGTTAATTCAGCAAAAATACAAGAAGATAGTATTTTCGTTTGAGCAGCATTAGGGTTTCTTTTTGGAAATGGAGGAATCTTAAGCAGCGGTCCACATGTTCACTGTCAAGTTTAAATACAGTTTTTGGATTGAAGGAAATATTATTTCTTAGACCATGCGTTTTCACCTTGAATCCATTTGTACCATTGAATCTATCGCACCTCATTTGTAAATTCTAGGGGCCCCACTGGATTAAATGCTGCAGTTTTATATGCGTGCATGCATTGTCGACATCTTTGAACTAGGAATGTATTTTTATGCAGGATTTTTCTCGTTTATTCTGTTAATCGAAACTTCTATGTGGCTGCTCTACTTTGTTATATTTGTGTGATGGATTATTGGACATCTTCATATTTCAAGTCTTGCTCTCTAATTTTCCTCAACCAAGTTCAATGAACTCTCTGTTGATTATATGTTATCATCAGAGGTCGATGCCACAGACTTGAATTTGGAGGAATCTTTTCTTACTCATGCTGGAATAGCACACACACGGTGGGCGACTCATGGAGAGCCTGCTACTAAGAATAGTCATCCTCAGAGCTCCGGTGCTGAAAATGAGTTTTTGGTTGTACACAATGGGGTCATCACTAATCATGAGGTTGGTTAAGGGTTTAACTGGCAACTATTTGGCCTATAGTATAATTTTTATTTATATTCGGGCTGCATTTTGCTATATAAATTATGAAAGCTTTCTTTCACCTTTGAGGTGAGTTAACTTCAAATTTTCATGTAGGCCGAAAGTGCATTCTTGTCATTGATTATTGTAACATTATGACAATGTAATGCTTACATCTCCTGAGGTATCGCAGATCATATTGAGTGTTTGGATGATTTTACGCCTTAATCAGTTAACACATCTTAGAGATATTTAATCTAGACATCTATTCCTTTATTAGCATGCGAGTGAAGGCATAGCTGCTGACTAGAGGGAGAAGTTGATTCAATCAATGAAGCTTTATTTGATTGATCTAGTAAGGGGTGTTATAAATAGGCCACACTAGTCATTGTTAATAATAAACTGAGGCCAAGGCTTATCCTTCTGTCATACTATCATGGAAATTTCGTCGAAGTCTTCACAAAGAACATGCAGTTTGAAGTGTAAATCATTAGCAGTAAATGTCCTGTGTACCACAAGGAACCTTAAACAGGTTATGGACCTCATTTTACCCCAATGAGAAGCATTTCCAGATACCAGGACGCCTTCCTAATGAAACTATATGATATGCTCCTAATTTATTTGTTACTCTGTTCGTGATGAGTCTGTAAAATGCTGTACAATCTCAATGGTATTTCTCTCTAGCTTAAAACTAACGAAGAAATTTTGCCAGTAGATTCTTCTGAGGTTCTTACCTTTTGGTTTACATTTGCAGGTCTTGAAGCAAACACTAATTCGACATGGGTTCACATTTGAATCTGATACTGACACTGAAGTGATTCCTAAGCTCGCCAAGTATGTTTTTGATAAATCTAATGAAGATTCAGGTAATAGTTTATATGCAATGAAGATCTCCATTGCATTTTAACGACCTTCTTACTGAAATTGTGTGTGAAGAAAAGGAAACCTCAGTCTACACAATTTCACAAGACACTGAAATTAAAAAAGATGTTAAGTTAATCATTTTATTTTTTTGCTTAAAAATCTTCCAACTAAAGCTATGTTAATTTATGGATTTTCAGATGAATCTTGTGCAACTGTATGAAGGTTGTAGTGTTGGAAATTCGTTCAACTCTTTGTAAACAGTAAAGAGCCATCTGATGGATAAAGTATCCCTGACAGCTTTCATTGAAAGTATCGTTTATGTATGTCAGGGCCATGTTGCGCCACTACTTTTCCCAACAACTGTAGGGGCTTCAGATCTGAAAACAAATTGTATTGGTGACTCATTTTCTTTCTGTAGGGCCTCAGTAAATGGATAATTAATTCTGCAACAGCATTTAAGCATATGAATGACATAATTTTGGGACAAATTTGATTTTATTTCTCCAATTGTTTGCTTGTAGTGAATTAACTGGCAATAGGACCACCAATGGGATTGTGCTCAACATATATACACGTTCTGCATAATTTACTTTGTGTCCTGAAGTGTGTTATCATGTTACTTTACACTAGAGAACAATGTACAGAGACATTTTATTATGGGTGGTATATCATTTGGACTGCAGGTGACACGACTGTCACATTTAGTCAAGTTGTGCTGGAAGTCATGAGGCATCTTGAAGGAGCCTATGCCCTTATTTTTAAGAGCCGGCATTATCCTAATGAATTGATCGCTTGCAAGCGTGGTAGTCCATTGCTTCTTGGTGTCAAAGTAAGTTCCATTTAAAACTATGGTGGTCCTTGTTGCAAATGAGTTACTTTTGATCACATCTCACAAATTATTTTCCATTTTCAATTGCTTCGTGTCCTTTTAACTTGACTAAAAGCTATGCTATGTGTGTTCTTCTAGAACTGACTCTATTAACCATAAGTTCAATCAAATATTTCTTATGATACAATGTTTTCTGCGAAGCTTTAAATAGCATCCATTTTGCTTGGTGGAGACAGTATATTGATTTTTACTTTGGGTCTTACAGTGCCTTGGAAATGCTAAGTGGGATGCACATTAATTTCCTATTAGAACTGGGAATTGGAATAGCATTCTTACTGTTGTCTGCCATGGCACATTACTTTGGTCTTGTTACAATAAGTTTCAGAAAAGCATTCGGTCGTCTATGGTGCTGAACTCTTACTTCATTTTTAGGTATACATTAAGCGTCAACTGTAGCTTAGGCTTAGGAGTTCTTTTGTCGTATGTGTAGTTGTCCATTCCTGTGTATGTCTTACCTATGCATTTTCCTTGTCGAAATTCTTGTTTGTCTTGTAATTTATCATAATTGTAACATAGTCATTAACTCATTTAGGAATTGACAGAAGAATCAAGCAAAGGATCATTATTTCATGATGATAAGTACCCTACACAGAATGGGAATCCCAGGGAATTGTTCTTATCAAGCGATGCAAATGCTCTGGTTGAGCACACAAGAAAAGTTTTGGTTATTGAGGATGGTGAAGTTGTTCATTTGAAGGTAATTACATAGTTGTTTTAAGGAATTATGTGTATTTCTAGCCTTTATGGTGTGGTCCGCCTTATCAGTCTCTTGATTTTATGCTTTATTGATCTGCCAAATATCGGTTAGTTGTTAAGATTTTAGGGGTCGGGGGTTACTTCAGTTTAACTTGAGTCCTATCGATTTCATCTCGGTATCAATTTGTGAATAAACCTTCGGACTGTGTAGCAATATGTTAAAATTTGCTCAATATCTTTAGTAGTAACCACCTAGGCAGTTGTATTGAGAAGCTTTCGGCTCACTGTCACCAGAATTCTATTTGGCTTGACTTCTTGCATATAGTTGAATAGCAGGTATGTCCTTGTCCATTGGAGGAGCATGTTGCCTACATGGGAGGTGAACTTTGATGCGCAAAGTCCTGCTATATTACCTCAATGGAGGGCTGATAAATATTATTATTTCTTTCCAGAGTATTTTAATATTGTAGTGACTCATGAGAAGCCAAATGCTGAATTTATTCTACTAATGCTGGTTGTGTCAGGATGGAGGGGTATCTATCTTAAAGTTTGAAGGTGACAAAGGAAAACGCGGTGTACTTTCCAGGCCGGCATCTGTACAGCGTGCACTTTCTGTTCTTGAGATGGAAGTTGAACAAATACATAAAGGAAACTATGAACATTATATGCAGAAAGAAATTCATGAACAGCCCGAATCCCTAACAACCACAATGAGAGGCAGACTCATACGTGGAGGCACCTGCAAAGCTAAGACTGTCCTTCTGGGTGGATTGAAGGATCATCTCAAGACAATTAGGAGGAGCCGGAGGATTGTTTTTATTGGTTGCGGTACAAGTTATAATGCTGCTTTAGCTGCAAGGCCCATCTTGGAAGAACTCTCAGGCAAGTAATGGATGATAGGCTATGTGGGTTGGAGATGTTGATTTATTTTTACCAAATCTTTTCTTGTTTGCCTGCTTTCAAAACAGGAATTCCTGTGACGATGGAAATTGCAAGTGATCTTTTGGATCGTCAAGGCCCAATTTATAGAGAAGATACAGCAGTTTTTGTCAGTCAGTCTGGTGAAACAGCAGATACCTTACATGCACTGGAATATGCTCTCCAGAATGGTGCATTATGTGTGGGAATTACTAATACTGTTGGCAGTGCAATTGCCAGAAAAACACATTGTGGTGTCCATATAAATGCTGGTGCTGAGATAGGTGTGGCAAGCACCAAGGTGAGAGAGTACTTTTTGTATTCTGTTACAGAAACGATCCTTTCTTCTTCATGGTTTTCTTGTCTTTCATTCAAGAAACTGATTTACAGATATGCTTTTTGAGCAGGCATATACAAGTCAAATAGTTGTTATGGCTATGTTAGCTTTAGCAATTGGAGGGGACGCTATTTCTAATCAAGCAAGAAGAGAAGCAATAATTGATTGTCTTTTTGACCTTCCAAGTATGTGTCACTTCTTATCTCACCTTCAAAATTTCTGAACTTCTATTGGATGTGCCTTCTCTGTCTAAACTTATGTTGATAAATTGTTTGTATGAAACATTAAATCCCTTGTTAATATCTTGTAGACAAAGTTAGAGACGTGCTGAAGCTTGACCAGGAAATGAAAGATCTTGCTAAGCTACTGATTGCAGAGCAGTCACTTCTCATGTTTGGCAGAGGATACAATTATGCTACAGCTTTGGAAGGTTCTTTAAAAGTAAAGGAAGTGGCATTGATGCACAGTGAAGGAATACTTGCTGGTGAAATGAAACATGGTCCTCTGGCTCTAGTGGATGAAAGTCTTCCCATTGTAGTGATTGCTACTCGTGATGCTTGCTTCAGGTTAGCTTTTGTTGTACAGTTTTACTCGCATCCATGAAGTCTTTATATGTTCTAAAGCTGAAGGTGTCATTGTTGACAGCAAGCAACAATCAGTTATTCAGCAACTCCATGCCCGCAAAGGACGCCTAATTGTCATGTGCTCAAGTGGAGATGCTACAGCTGTGTCTCTTGGTGGAGCATGTAGAGTCATTGAAGTTCCTCGGGTGGAGGACTGTCTTCAGCCTGTAGTCAATATAGTTCCTTTGCAGGTACAGTGTATTTCCAATAGTTTTCTATGCTTGCCAAGATGCAACATTTTTTTTTTCCTGTTGTACTGAATGCATCATATCTTGCTGAATACGACTATGATGTAGATGACGTGGAGCTGGATGGGAGCTTGTAGCTTTCTGTTTCCTTGATTTGTTTTATGCTCTCGGTGTTTGGTTTTGCATTAAGAGTTCCAAAATTCTCTCTTTAATTTGGCGTTTAGTTCTAAATGAGAGTATTTTTTTAAGTCTCAACTAAAACAAAAGAAATCATTTTTATTGATTGAGCCTTAACATTTTGCTGTTCCTATTTGTTTATTCATTCATTGCTTATAGAGTATTTTGCATTCCTGTTCTTCCTTTCAAATAGCCTGTTTCATTTTAGTAGATTTTGCTAATTCGTTGGGCATGAGATAATGTTTAACATTTGTGGTGCAGTTGTTGGCGTATCATCTCACAGTCCTAAGAGGATACAATGTCGACCAGCCCAGGAACCTTGCAAAGAGTGTGACGACAGAGTAGCCGCCCACTGACAGATTTCTTCTGATTGTGTTTACCCCGCAACGAAATGGATTGTATGTCATGAGAATGTAAAGCATCTTTCTGACACAGTATACATTCTGCTGATCACTTGTAGTTTATTGAGTGGTAGTCCCTGCAAGATCTTTATTTATGATCAATTAGGAAAAACTGTCGTAACCCAATTGGGTTTTCATGGCTTGTTATGCATTTACTTGTCAATCTGCCTCGAAGTGCCGTACTCATGGTACCTGAACAATGTTTCGAGCTGGAGTTTGGAAGGGGAAGATTGTATCCTTATCTGGGAAAAGAGGGCAGGCGATATAACAAAAAATCCGTGTTATTAAAGGTGCAAGATTGGTGGAACCCATCGAGTATCTGAGATATGATTTGCCTTTTTGGCTGAGAGTGGTTTTTGACGTTAAGCCTGTCTCGCGAAAGGTGGTCGTCGCGTCAGTCATCAAATTGTTAGTTGACTCTGGGTTCTGACCTTTCTTGAGAAAAAGTCTTAAGAGGTAAATTGTACCGTGATGTTTAACTCCAACGGTATGGTGCAATTTACAGACGCGCAAGGGCCTCGTGTATTTAAATGGAAATAATTTCGATGTCTACTTTCTCGAAAGCAGTCCATTCTAACAACTAAATTATATTTCGGAAATACACTGCGGCTTTCCCTATATACTAACAAAAGCAAAACCATAAGTTCCGACTGTCGCTGTTATTGGCTGTCGAACGCAATGTTGTTGTGCTTCTTCCTTAGTCGTGTTAATTTTCCCACGGTTGTGCTAGTCGTGGGAACCCCATGTTGAACCCATCTGTGGCCGTGTCAAGACGGGGCCAATCCTCAATCAATTCCCAATTCTGGCTAAGCGCGCATCCCTGACCATACGAGGCAAAAGCGGTGGGGCTGCCCTTACAACATGTAGTCGCCAAGAACGGAACATGGAGACAAAAAATATATGCAATCTTTTGTTGAACCCACATGCAAAGGTTTTGAGTAAGACGATACAATAGGACCACGGAAAGCAACACAAATAATAAGAGATAGGGGAAATAGTGAAAGTGGCTTGGGAACAACAAAGATGTAAGGGAGGCCACCAAGAGCGCCGCTGTGAGCGCCATGAGGATGAGGAACGCTCGGGCACAACAATCGGGAACCAACGATAGGTGAGCAACGAACGACAATGAGCAGTAGAACAGGAGACAGAAGATGGTCAGAGAGGTGGCAAAAGGGTGGGTGTCGAACGGAGACGGACGATTCCCTTGATATTTCACCTCGACAAGGTTGATCAATATGGTAACAAGAAACGCGAGAATGGCGTGATGGGGAGTGAAGGCTGGGAAATCCCAGATGTTTGTTTGGGGACGATGGGCGGTCGGCATAGGGAAGGCTTCTAGAGGATCTCGTAATCTTCGAAATGATCAGAGAAAACGATGGTTCGTGTGGGAAGCACATGCTGGGGTTTTTATAGGCGAAGTTGACACTAAATGGATGACGA
Source organism: Corymbia maculata (assembly GCA_014182735.1). NCBI lineage: Eukaryota > Viridiplantae > Streptophyta > Magnoliopsida > Myrtales > Myrtaceae > Corymbia > Corymbia maculata. The sequence continues at coordinate 11,595,638 of CM024689.1, read as the reverse complement.
TTTCCTTTTTTGCTTGTACAGTTGATCGAAAATTATACAAATTTACCTTAAAAAAAAAAAATGGTCGTGCGGAACTCGGGCGATTCCTGTCGTCGACGTTGAAGGAAAAGGGTCGCGTGGAACATGGCTAAGTTTGGTCTCTATTGGCGATTCTTGTCGGAGTCGAAAGTTTCTCAGTGGTTTCCGTGAGGCTAATTTCCCACTTCAGCTTAGTTCACGACAAGCCCTATGACGACGAGAGCGACTCTCCTTTGCGAGCGTCCTTGCCTCGGCGCTCGTAGATGGCCCTTGCGATCTCGCGATCTCGCGATTGGTGGTAGCCCGGGCCAACTCGACATCAGTCATAAATTCCCCCAAGCCATTCTCCCGGTCAACTCAGCGGGACAGGATAGGTCCAAAACGTCCGCCCGATAGGCTTATCCTATTGTCTCGTCCTAACACACTTCGGACTTAAGGATCGCTATCAATTCTATCTTAAATTTTTTTTATCCCTTAAAAAATCCTCCAATTTTAGGTCCGCTCTCAATTCTACCTTAAATTTTTTATTTTTTATTTTTATAAATCTGCCCTCATTAACCATTTATCTAATATTCTCGGGTTCACATTTCGAGGTTCCCTAGGCCAAGTGTCTACAGTGCAAGTATCTCGAAAATGAGCTCTCTGACAATGAGAGATTGAAAGCACTCCCAAACACGAGGGATTGAAGACCAAGCCCAAAATCAAAGATCCCTTGTGAGATGGAAGAAAATAAAAATAATTGAATAAAGTCAACCCTAATTTTTTTAATTTTTACCCAAATATCATATCCAATAAGATGCCATTTGGGGTAATATGAAAATTCATGTCTAAGAAACATTTTTTCAGATGTGACATTTCCAACTTTCATTTCACATAAAATGAATTGGCCTGCAAAACATTTTCATCAATAGGAAAAGGTCTTCTAGAATAGGAAAAAATATTTTTCACTTTTCAATATGAGAAAAATATTTTCCTCACTCACTTTCTCTTATCTTACACCCATGTCAACTTTACGTCTTTCTAATTTTCTTTTCCATTTAAAAAAATAGAATTTTGCAAATTTTCTCTTTTCCTTTCTTTGTTTTCTTTTCTTTTTTTAATTCTGTCTTGGTCAGTTGCTAACAGCCACGATGGTTGTCAACTGGCCACAAGTGAGCCTTGAACTCATCAACCTAGGGTGAGCTTAAGGCTCATCGACCTCTAGCAACCTTTGCTAGATTGGTGAGCTCAAGGCTCGCCCAATTAGTGATGAGTCGGGTGACAAGCTCATCACTCATCTTGGTAGCTCATCTAGGGAGGGGTGAGCTCAAGGCCTTAGGACTCGCCAGATCATTGGCAAGCGATGACCTTGAGCTTGCCTTTAGGCAGTTGTGAGTCGTAGTTGTCGTCGGGACGATCAAAGAAGAAGAATATAAAAAGAAAAGAAAAATTTTAAAAATAAAAAAATCACTTTCTTTAAAAATAAAAAATCAAAATTTAAAAATAAAAATAAAAGTTGAAATAGAGGGCATGAATGAAAGGATTTTCCTCACCAAACAGAGAAAAATAAATTCCACTTCATTTTTAGATTTCAGCTGAATACTAGAAAAAATATTTTCTAGAAACACACATTTTTCATAAAACGAACGAAGCTAAAAAGCAATTGGACAGAGTTAATGGTGACATATATGTAATTCAAGTAAAAAATTGTGATTTTTTATGAGAGAAAAAATAATTTATGGTAGAATTAAAATAAAATCAAAAGTCAAGAGTAATTTACGAGACAAAAAAATTTAGGATAGAAATATTGTAAAAATGGAATTCGAGGTAAAGTTAAGATTTTTAATGGTATCAGACCCTCCTAATATTCAGAAATTTTGGGTCTCCCTCTTGTCATCGAAGGAGACTCTCTCTTCTCTGTTTCAAAATTCACTCTCGCCTTCGCTCCCAATCCGCTGCTTTCTATGGGCCATCGCTGCCGCCTCTGCCTCCGCCGTCGCCTCCAGGAGCCCCGCCGGCGGCTAGGGCAATATCCTCACTTTGGAGGACATCGTCAGAACCGGTGAGTATTTACTTCCTACCTTGAATCCATTTTTCTAACGACACCTTTGTTGACTTGTTTTGCATTTTGGTCCTTGAGTGGCTCGTGTTCTCATATTATGAAGATGTGTTTTCCGTGGTCTCAAGGGTTTGGCTTCATGAGGTTCTTTCTCAGCCTGGCCTCTTTGGACTAAAAAAGGGGGCAAGTACGATCCGTTGAATGCATGCAGAATTATGTATCGGGTTCAAAAGCAAAATACAAAAGAAGAAATGTCAGAAGATGGAATACGTGATATAATGCGAGTCCTTGGTAGTACTGCTCACACGTTCTGTTTTCTAGAACGATATAGGCAGCCCACTACTAGCTTCTCACGTTAGCCTCCTGCTTCACCTTGTGATCTCGTGATTGAGGACGTGGCCGCGCTCCACCACATCAGCATAATCCCTCTCCACTCGGTGAGTGACACATGGCGCCACGTCCCACCAGGACAGATCTGAAAATTCTCTCTAATATTTGAAAATTTTGTCTCCCTCTCGTCAATGAAGAAGACTCTCTCTCTCTCTCTCTCTCTCCTTTTCAAAATTGGCTTTCTGTCGCGTTTGCTCCCAATCTGTTGCATTCTCTGGTGCGTCGCCGCAGCACTATAAGTAGACAGATCCGCTCAACTATTGAAATGTGTTAAGCCACATCAAATTCTGGCGACATTGAGCCGAAAGCTTCTGAGTACAGCTAAAAAAGAGATTTGTCTTTTTGACCTTTTAAGTATGTGTCACTTCCTATCTCACCTTAACAATTTCTGAACTTCTAAGTTGTATCTGCCTTTTCATCTAAACTTATGTTGAGAGAATTTGTTGTATGAAGCGTTAAATCTTTTACTAATATCTTGTAGACAAAGTTAGAGAGGTGCTGAAGCTTGACCAGGAAATGGAAGATCTTGCTAAGCTACTGATTGCAGAGCAGTCACTTCTAATGTTTGGCAGAGGATACAAATCTGCTACAGCTTTGGAAGGTTATTTAATAGTAAAGGAAGTGGTATCAATGCACGGTGGAGGAATACTTGCTGGTGAGATGACACATGGTCCTCTGGCTCTAGTGGATGAGAGTCTGCCTATTGTAGGGATTCTCTATAAGGTCTGGAACTGAAGGTGTCAATGTTAACAGCAAGCAACAATCAGTTATTCAGCAACTCCATGCCTGCAAAGGAGGCCTAATTGTCATGTGCTCGAGGGGGGATGCTGCAGCTGTGTATCTTGGTGGAGCATGTAGAGTCATTGAAGTTCCTCAGGTGGAGGACTGCCTTCAGCCTGTAGTCAACATAATTCCTTTGCAGGTACAGAGTACTTCTAATAGTTTTGCCACGACGCAACATCTTCTTTTTTCCTATTCTACTGAATGCATTATAACTTGCTGAAGATGAAGTAATGATGTAGATGAGGTGGAGCTGGATGGGAGCATCTAGCTTTCTGTTTCCTTGATTTGTTTCATGCTCTCGGTGTTATCTTTTTTTTTGCAAAATTCCAAAATTCTCTCTTTGATTTGGCATTTAGTTCTAAAAGAGAGTATTTTTTTAAGTCTCAACAAAAACAAAAGAGAGTATTTGTTTATTTATTCATTACTTATAGAGTGTTTTCACATTCCTGCTCTTCCTTTAAAATATCCTGTTTCATTTTAGTAGATTTTGCTAATTTGTCAGGCGTGAGATAATTTTTAACATTTGGGGTGTAGTTGTTGGCATATATCTCACAGTCCTCAGAGAATACAATGTCGACCAACCTAGGAACCTTGTGAAGAGTATGACAACAAAGTAGAAGCCAGTAACAGATTTCTTCGATCTTTTTGTCGGTTATTCGAGATTTTTGACTAGATACTGGATCCAAACTAGTGAATTTCCAGTAAATTGCGCGAATGGGTCAAACCAGAAAGTTTATGAGCATTCTAGGCATTCTGTAAGATTTTTGATTGGATCAAACTTCAAGACAGCATAAATTATCGGTTTAGTGTCCTTTCGAAATCATGTCGTGATTACCTAATAGTGAAATGGATTATGTCATGAGAATGTAAAACATCTTTCTGGCATAGATCATTCATACTTTTTTGAATGGCAGCCCCTACAAGATCTTTATCTTTTATCAATTAGGAAAAACTATCGTTTCCCACCTTTTTTGCACGTTCACGGCTTGTTATGCACTTACCTGTCAATCGGCCGTGAAGAGTCGTACTCATGGTACCTGAAAGTAGTTCGTGATTGACACAACATCGCTGACGTCAACTTAGTTTCGTCTGGGATGCTATGCATGCAACTTCGAGCAATATGTTGTTCATTAATGCCTTCATCTTAAAGGTCGCGAGAAAGTTCTTTTGCTGAAAATATTATTTATCGTATATAGCATTTAGTAGGAAACTCCTTTTTTAATTGTTGGAAGCGGAAAACCCCTTCCAACCTCCGCCACGCTCCTTTCACATCTCATGATGATGCAGTACAAGATCCTTCAAAGTCATGTTTCATTTTCCAGGCGTGTGCTAGTGGTGGGCGGGCACCCCGTAGGACGTCTGTGGCCGTGTGAACCTGACTAATTCCAGTTCCGGCGCAGGGCGTACGTCCATGAAGATAAGAGGCAAGAGCGGTGGGTCTCTAGCACCATGTCGGCAAGGAAGGAACTTGGGGACAAAAATAGACACGATCTTGTGCTGAACCCACACATAAAGGTTTCGAGTGAGACAAGGCAAGAGAACCATGACAACCAGCATTACTGATAAGAGATAGGGAAAACAGCGGAAAGGGTCCTGGGACCAACAACGATACGAGAGAGGCCACCAAGAGTGTGGCCGCGAGCATCATGAGGATGTGGTTCGCTCGGGCACAGCAAGGGGGAGTCAAAGACAGATGAGCGACGAGCGCCAATGCACAGTGGAATAAAATACAGAAGACGCAAGGGAGGTGGAGAAAGGGTGGGTCTCAAATGGGGACGCGAGTTTTCCTTGGAATTTCACCCTAGCTAAGCTTTTAAAGGATTTCGTAGGGTGGGTGCCTTGATCTGTGCATGTGAGACTTGCAGTGGTAGACTTTCTTGTGTTGTGGCGCACCTCCCTCTCTAAAGTAAAGGCGGAATTCGCTTTTTTAGAGGTCTCCTGCGCAGGCATAGGCATAGCATAGACTTTCTTTGAACAGCCCTCTCTATGTTCTTAGTCAAGCCTAAACTGCAATCAAAGGTTAGCGGTAGAAGATTTAGAAGAAGGTGAAGAAGATAAGTTAGCTTTATACTACTATAAGTACTCATGCTTCTCAAATCCATGGAGATTAAGGTAGGGGCTGCCTTTAGTGGGCCTAGTATTTCCGGCATGGCATAGGATCTATGAATCGATTCCCTATTTTTTATTTGTGATTCAGTAGTTAGTCCTTGAAGATCCAACTAATACGAATCCTAGTGAACCTAAAAAAAGGATAAAGGCCCAACAGAAATATAATAATTTTTTTTTTTTAATTTAAATAATTTAAAGAATATTAATATTCTTTAAATAATTTGATATTCGCTCTATTTTCATTTTCTATTAAAAAAATTCATTTTAAATATAAAAAAATGAATATAAATTAATAGAAAATAGAATATAAGAAAGAACATAAAAAAGCTAAATGCCCTGGCCAAACCTATTGATGGTCGAGGTGAAATTTACGCTTCTGGTAAGCTGCTCGTCATGCTTTCAAAAGGGGTCAACGAAGGCATCAGATCGTTACGCCTTTCGTGCGGGTCGGAACTTACCCGACAAGAAAAGCACTTCGAATTGTTGATTCATCGCCAGAGATGGCTTAGAACCAATAGTTCATTATCTAATGGATTTTTCCGTTCTATCGATACGACATGCTGTTTTTTCCAGTCATTCCTTTCAGGATCAGTCGTGGTATTACAAACTCTACCGAAGGTATGAACGAATCCGTTACTTCATATAAATGTGTAAAAGATGCTAGCCGCACTTACAATACAGACGTGGTGATCAGTTGGATCTTTGATTAAATTAATTAACATCTTTTTTTTAATTGACCTCCTCTCCTCTTTTCTTTAATCCAAAGGAGGTCAAATTAAGATTACTGTTCAATTATTTAATTGTAATTTTGGGACTAACCTAACCAAGAATGGAATCACGCTCTAATCGTTGTTGTTTTAAGGTTAATCTATTTACCCGTCTAGATAATATTTTTCCTTGTTCACTAATAAATCGACTAATTAAACTCATGTTTCTATAATCAATTCGATCCCCCGATTGGATCGGGGGCAAACGCCTACGAATGTCTATCCTTACTTGTTCACTTTCTAACCTTGACTCGACTTAATTCCAATGGCTTTTGCTACTATAACCTTCCCGACCACGATTTGTCTTTTCTTTTAGGCATTTCACCTCGAAACAACGATCCATTAACCCAATTAACAGAGGATTATAAATGGATTAATTTTTTTGATTTTTACTGGAGATTGGGAATAGATGGACTGTCTGGTACTGCATGGTTCCACTCTGCAAGAACTCCGAATCTCCTTGACCAAATCCACCCACATTAGGATTACTCGTTAATGGCTGATCAAGTTTCTTTGTTTTTGGTAATTAAGGGGTCACGCGTGACTCGATTACTAGCGATTCCGGCTTCATGCAGGCGAGTTGCAGCCTGCAATTAGCGCCTCCCGATCGTATTTCGCCCGAGATGAAAGAAAAGATAGGCAATCTGTCTTTTCAGAGCTATCGCCCCAATATGATAGCACCCAATTTTTCCGATTCGGCAGTTCGATCTATGATTTCTCATTCATGATTTCTCATTCATGGACGTTGATAAGATCCTTCCATTTAGCAGCACCAATTGAAATCTACAATGATTCGGTAGATAAGATTTTCCTTTTCTTAAAACCGAAAAAGACGTCCCTTCCGACTGAGCATTCCCAAAAAATATTCCCTTTTTTCGTTATCTTCACAGACCAAGAACTACGAGATCGCCCCTTTACTTCACGGGCGAGGTCTCTGGTTCAAGTCCAGGATGGCCTAGTTGCGCCACTACGAACGCCCCCGATCAGTGCAATGGGATGTGTCTATTTATCTATCTCTCTGCCACGTTTTCTTCGTTTTCTCCCTCCTGTTGTTCCAAATCGTTGATTCATCAACAGATGCCGCTTCCCATATTGGGTAAAAATGCAAACTACCCCCCATAAACTAAAAATCCATAACTCCAATTGCTATGGGAATGGAAGTTATGCATGAACGTAATGCTCATAACTTCCCTCTAGACCTAGCTGCTGTCGAAGTTCCATCTACAAATGGATAAGACTTTGGTCTTAGTCTAAGTCTAGGCGTCTCATCGAGATAGAGATAGGAAAAAGATAGATTTTTGTCGTTTGTGGGTCACTCGGATAAATGCAGTAATTCGGTGAAATGGTAGACACGCGAGACTCAAAATCTCGTGCTAAAAGCGATTCCCGTAGTAGCGGCGAGCGAAATGGGAGTAGCGAAAAGAGGATTCCTCACTTCTTTCTCTCATTCGTTTTATGGATGTTCCATATACGTATACTTTGGCTCAAATGAACGTTCGAGATGCTCTAGCACTGCTTCCTAAGAGCAGCGTGTCTACCGATTTCACCATAGCGGCGTACTAATTATGAAGATTGGATGGGGTAGCTGACCCTCTTAGTCCGTTTTTGCAAGAGTATAGGCATAAGATTTCGGCTTAGAGGGAGTGTAGGATTCAGAGAAAAGAATACGACCCTAATCGAAATGCATCCATTTGTCTCATACACTATGGGGATGGTGAGAAGAGATATATTTTACATCCCAGAGGGGCTATAATTGGAGATACCATTGTTTAACCTGATCTTATTACGACGTATCTTTCTTGTCTTGATTGAATACATCATTGAAACAATCATGCGAGAGGTCTACTACGTCAATTGCGTAACGAGTTGGACAGAGAGAACGGAGACAATGATGATCGAAATGAATAGAGAAAAAGTTGGCTGAAGGGAGAAGCAGAACTTGGGAACTTGGGGCTGTTAAAGTCGAATTGGAGGAAGGCTTTTGCAAAGGCCCACGAAAGTTTCTGAGTGGTTTCCACACTGAAGTCCTTCGTTGGCGTAGTCGCTGCGCGACAAGCCCTTTGAAAAGGACGTTGCTTGGCTCCCGCATTGCACCGATGTGAAAGTACTCTCCAATAGGCATAATGCCCTAAAAGACCTTCGGCATTTTTAAGTTCCTTCTCAATTTTATTCTAAAATCTTTTTTGTCACATAAAAGCCATCCAACTTTAGATCCACTCCCAATTATATTCTAAAATTTTTCTTATCTTATAAAAAATTGCTAATTTTCGGTCCACTCTCAATTTTTGTCTCAAATCTCCCTCTATTAAACTTTTGCCTAAAATTCTCAAGCAAACTATTGGAGGGTCCTCAAGCCGAGTGTCTCCAGCATGAGCATCTCAGACTACACTCTCTTACTGCAAGAGATTGAAAACTCCCAAGCACGAGAGATTGAAGATTGAGCTCAAAATTGAAGATGGCAAATTGTTAGTTGACTCCCGAGTATTATTGGTATGACATTTACTCCATAATGTGGCCCGATTTGTAGACACGGAGAGGATTCGTGTATTCAAATGGAAAGAGTTTCAATACCAACTTGCTCCAAAGCAACACATTCTAACAATTAATCATACATTGAAAACACAATGCGACTCTCGCTAGATACCAACAACAGCAAAAACTTAAGCTCCTGATGTGCTATTATGTTTTTTCCCTAGTCATGTTTCATTTTCCAGGAGTGCGCTAGTGGTGGGCACCCCGCAGGACGTCTTGTGGCCGGGTCAACCTGACTAATTCCAGTTCCTGCACAGGGCGCACGTCCATGAAGATAAGAGGCAAGAGCGGTGGGTCTCTAGCACCATGTCGGCAAGGACGGAACTCTGAGACAAAAATAGATACGATCTTGTGCTGAACCCACACATAAAGGTTTCGAGTGAGACAGGGCAAGAGAACCATGACAGCCAACATGACTGATAAGAGATAGGGAAAACAGTAAAAGGGGCCCGGGACCAACAACGATACGAGAGAGGCCACCAAGAGCGTGGCTGCGAGCATCATGAGGATGTGGATCACTCGGGGACAGCAAGGGGGACTCAATGACAGATGAGCGATGAGCGCCAACGCACAGTAGAACAAAATACAGAAGACGGCAAGGGAGGTGGAGAAAGGGTGGGTCTCGAATGGAGACGCAAGTTTCCCTTGGAATTTCACCTCGACTAAGTTGACCAGCACGGAAACAAGAAAGCCGAGAATGGCATGAGGGGGAGTGGAGGCAGGGGAACCTCGGACATTTGTGTCGAGATGTTGGTCAATCGGCATGGGTCAGGCTCCTAACAATCTCGTAGTTCTATATAGAGAGAATGATGATCGAAATGTTAAAGAGAAAAAATTGGCTAAAGGGGGAAGCAGAACTTGAGAACTTGGGGCTTTTAAAATCGAATTGGAGGAAGGCTATTGCAGAGGCCCACGAAAGTTTCTGAGTGGTTTCCAAAAAGCCCACGAAAGTTTCTCAGTGGTTTCCACTGAAGTCCTTCGTTGGCGTAGTCACCGCGCGACAAGCCCTTTGAAAAGGACGTTGCTTGGCTCCCGGACCGCACCAATCCGAAAACATTTATTTGTCACATAAAATTCATCCAACTTTAGATTTACTCCCAATTCTATCCTAAAATTTTTCTTATTTTATAAAAAACTGCCAACTTTCGGTCAACTCTCAATTTTTGTCTCATAAATCTGGCCCTATTGAACCTTTGCCTAAAATTCTCGAGCGAATTGTTTGAGGGTCCTTGAGCCGAGTGTCTCCAGCACAAGCATCTCGAACGTACACTCTCTAACTGCGAGAGATTAAAGACTCCCAAGCACGAGAGATTGAAGACTGAGCCCAAAATTGAAGATCCATTGTGAGATGGACATACCCCCTCTAATTTGTAGCTTGTTCTGATTTCCTTGGCAGTATGATATTTAACTCCATAAAATGGTCCGACTTGTAGACCCGGAGAGGCCTTGTGTCCTTCCGGTTTTTTTTTTCGGTCGGTGGCCTCATGTGTTCAAATGGAAAGAATTTCAATGTCAGCTTGCTTTTCAAGCAGTCCATTTTATCCATTAATCGTACGTGGAAAATAAAATGCGGCTCTCACTAGATACCAACAAAAGCAAAACCATAAGCTCCTACTACGTTGTTAATGGTTTGTCGAACGCAATGTTGTTATTTTTCTTCCCTACTCGTGTTTCATTTTCCAAGGGTGTGCTAGGGATGGGCAGCTGGTAGGACATATGGGGCCAGGTCAAGCTGGTCCAATTCCTGATTCCGACACAAAGAGCACGCATCCATGACCGTATGAGGCAAGAGCGGCAGGGCTGCCCTTACACCATGTAGATGGAAAAAAGAGAACATTAGGACCAAAATAGATCCAATCGTGTGTTGAACTCACACGTAAAGTTATTGAGTGAGACGGGGCAAGAGGACAATGGCAAGCAAGACAAATGACGAAAGATAGGTGAATGATAGAAAATGGCTTGGGACTAGCAGCGATGTAAGGGAAGCACAGAGAGCAAAGCCGTGAGCATCATGAGGATGTGGAACACTTAGGCACAACAAGTGGGAGCCAATAACAGATGAGCAACAAGCGCCAATGTGCAGTAGAACAGAAGACAAAAGATGGCAAGGGAGGTGGCAAAAGAGTGGGTCTCAAATGGAGACGTGAGTTTTCCTAGGAACTTCACATCGACAAAGCTAAGCAACACCGAAACAATGAAGGTCAGAATGGTACGAAGGGAATTGAAGGTAGGAGAGCCTCGGATGTTAAGTGTGGGGACGATGGCCGACCTGCATTGCGGTAGGCCTCTAGAGGATCCGGAGTGCTGTCTATAGGATGATGATCAAAGTAATCTGAGAGAAAGATGGCTACACTACAGTGGGAGCAAATCTTGGTTTTTATAAATTATTTTTTGGTCTAAATTGGTTTTTATGATTGAACTTGTCGGTGTTGGCCGTTCAGCCCTTTTTATAAATTATTTTTTGGTCTAAATTGGTTTTTATAATTGAAATTGTCGGGCTTCGCCGTTTAGCCGCCAAGGAGCTGCAGAGAAGTTCCCCCATGATCACATGACGCATGGAAGTTTGCGTCAGGGTTACATGCAATGACAGGTATGAAAATTTTCCTAGTATTTCAAAATTGCCTCATGGTTCCCATTCAATGGGAATGGGCAACTGGTTGAACAAATTTGGGAAGCACATCTTGATAGAAAATTATCAAATATCAATGATTATTTTTTTCATAGAGAAAACGAATATTCCTGCTTAGCCTATTTAATACTTTGGATAACTATTTAGATATAAAACTCAATTGCAGAGAATTTGCCAAAACAATTTCACAAATTCTAGATACAATAAAAGTCAAATTAGTAATGCACACATGTATTTTAACTTAATTTAAAAGAATTACGGAATAACTGAAAATTTTGGAAGTTGGCATGGTGAAAAAATGGAAAAGAAAAGAAAAGGCATTGAGGTAAAAAATGCCAATTAATCCAAAATAATGAAATATATAAATACAATTTATTTTTATCTAGTCATGAGATAATCATAATTAGGGATGATCAATTCCCAATTCGGTCCGATTCATTCGGTCCCAATTCACTATTTGGTACTAGGGTTGATTCCGGCCTGATCCAATAGATCTTGTCACTTTTTTCCCTATTAAAGAGTGGTAGTGCACACGAGAGAAAGTGACAAATTTTAAGATATTGACGAAAAAACTAACAGATGATATAACAAAAAAATGTATGTCGTTAAAGGTGCAAGATTGATGGAATTGATCGAGTATCTATGACCTGATTTGTGTTTTTCTTTTAAATCGGTTTTTTTCGTTAAAGATGTCTCTCGAGTGGTGATTGTCACGTCGGTCATCAAAATGTTAATTAATTCCCCATTGGTTACTTTCCTGGAAAATAGTCTGAGGCAACTCGTAGTGTTATTGTTTCCTTTTTCAGCGTGATATTTACTCCATGACATGGTCCAATTTGCAGACACACAACGTATTCAAATGGAAAGAATTTCAACGTCAACGTGCTCCGAAGCAGTCCATTCTATCCATTAATCATACGTAGAAAATACAATGGCGCTCTCACTAGTTACCAACAGAAGCAAAACCATAAGCTCCTACCATCGCTGTTATTGGGTGTCGAACACAACGTTGTCATGTTTCTTCCTACTCGTGTTTTCTTTTCCCGGGTTGTTCCAGTCGTGGGCACCCCCAGGACATATGTGGCCGTGTCATATTGGACCAAGTCCTTATTCTGGCACAGAGCGCACATCCATGACAGTACGAGGCAAAGGCAGCGGTGCTCTTCCACCGTGTAGTCGGAGAGAATGGAACACAGGGACAGGCATAGATACAAGCTTGTGTTGAATCCACATAAAAAGTTTTCGAGCGAGAGGATGCAAGAGGACCGCAGAAAGCAACACAAGTGAAAAGAGATAGGGGAAACAGTGAAAGAGGCCTGGGAACAACAATGATGCGAGGGACGCCACCGAGAGCGAAGCCGCGAGCATCATGAGGATGGGAAATGCTCGGGCACAGCAATTGGGAGCCAATGACAGATCAGCAACGAGGGCCAATGAGCAATAGGACAGAAGACAGAAGATGGCAAGAGTGGTAGTAAAATGGTGGGTGTCGAACGGGGATGCGGGTTTCCCTTGATACTTCACCTTGACGAAGTTGACCTGCATAGAAACAAGAAAGGCGAGAACAGCGTGGAGAGTAGCGAAGGTAGAGAAACCTCAGATGTTTGTGTGTTGGGGGGGGATGATGGCTGTTCGGCACCGGGGTGGGCTTCTAAAGGATCCGTAGTAGACAAAAGATGCCAGCAACTAGGACGGAAATGCGAGTGTATTAAGAGGGCGATTGAATCTTGTTTTTTATAGTGGTTGGTCTGTTCAACAGTTTTTCAGCGGGGGAGATGAAGCTGTTAGCTGGGTTCACTCCTATGTAGAGGATGTCCAATGAGTTGCAAGCCCATATGATAAGTTATATGAAGAAATATAGTTTCTCATTATCTTTTAAGTAGTAGCCACAAAAAAGAAAAAAAACGTAGTAATAAGGGAAAAAGAGAAAGAGCCATCCTTCGAGGGAGCAGTGGTAGACTTTTCTATTACATCCTCTGATGCGGCTACAGAATGCAGAAAATCTAGGGGTTGGGGCAAAGTTTGATTTACATCAAGCTGGCATCAGAGTCGATTCATGGTCCGATTGAGCTGAAATTTTGTCAGCATTCATGGCACAATCTTCTTGAATCTTAATGGTTTGATTTTTGTTTGAAGCTCCCTACATCAGGTTTTTCGTGGATTGATCAAAATCTACGTTTTTGGTTAGATTTATCATTGATATCTTGTCTTATGTTTTTTAGGTCTTTGCTACTATGTACCTCTAGTATTTGCTAGAGAAGAACATTGTTAACTCAATTTTGTTGATAGTGAAGATTTTCGAGTGGACATTGGTCCTGTGGTTTTTAATCTCCTCACACCGAGGAGGTTTTCCACATAAAAAATCATCTTGTGTTCGCGTGCTTGGTATTTATTTTACTCTATTATATCGGTTTCTATTAGATTTACACAAGAGGAGAGATTATTTTATTCCGTTGCATTAGTTTGATATTGTTCGAATTGTTATCATTCTCCCATCAGAAGCTTCCTTATCGGCAAGAAAATGCAATGGCCATCTCATCAACTTTCTATTCTCCTTTCGCCCGCTCAGTGAGCGATGCGTGCGTCATGCATATTGGGGTCTTTCTCTCGTCAACGAAGAAGAATCTCTCTCCTCTTCCTTTTCAAAATTCTCTCTCTCTCCTTCACTCTCGATCCGCTGCAATCTTCAGCACCAACCCGCCAGGTTGGCTGTGCCGTGTCATCTCCAGGAGCCCTATTGGCAACTAGAATATGGCAGCACCACTGAGTTTCCGCACCGGAACTTGCACTGGTAATTCTAAGAATGGGTGAAGTTTCTAATGATGGCTTAACTGGGAAAACTGAGCGAATGGACGTCTTGGTTTTGACCTGATTTGGTGAGAGACGGTAGGAATACGCCCCTTCCCCCATTTCAAGACAAGCTTGTGTTTGCACTTGTCGGCAGTGGAAAGTAATCATTTCCTACGTTGAATCCACTCTTGCTAACAATACTGCTGTGGAGTTGTTTCGTGTTCTGGTGTTTAAGTGGCTAAACGTTCTTGTGTTAGTTGTGTTTTTCCATGGTCTCGAGCATTCAGCTTCGTTCTCAGGGCGCCAATGATACAGCCTGGCCTCTTCTTAAAGTCCTAATTTCCACATAGTAGGATAAAAGGAAAGTTAGTCCAACTTCTTTCTTCTGCAAGACTCGGGTATTCAAGTACCAAAATTTGGCAGGGAAGGCATTAAGTGACAATATATGAGAAAAACTACTTAGGGTGCGAATGATAACATTTCTGTTCAAAAAATCATTTCTGGAACAGAAATATATTTTTCTATTTCTATTTCTGGATGAATTTCTGAGCCAAAAAACGCGCTTGATATCGACAAAAAATTTCTATTCTTGGAATACAAATTCGTTTGATAATCAAATTTTTTTTACTTTTCTAAGTGGTGGTGATAATGGGAGGAGCAGCGATTGGACGGTGGTGGTGGCGGCCGGCAACCGGCGATCGACGGACGATGACTAGCGAATGGCGACCAACGGCAGGCGATCGGCGACCGGCGATCGGCAATTGGTGACCGGCGGACGGCGTTGGCGACCGGTGGCGGCAGCCAGGGGCCAACGGTGGGCAGGGGGTGGTGGTGGTGGTGGTGAGCTGCAGACGGAAAAATTTTTTTTCGAGTGAGAAGTAAGAAAGAGAGAAACGATTTCTGATTTCTATTCTAGAAATAGAAAAGTAAAAAAATTTTGTTTCTGATTTTTGTTCCATACCTATTTCTGGAATAGAAATTTGTTCCAGAAATATAAATGAATTTTTTTTTACCAAACGGATTTTTATTCCAAAAATAGGTTTGAAATAGATTCTATTTCACAAACAGAAATAGAATGATTACCATGCGTAGCCTTAAATGCCAATGGCAAAAAATTCTAGCTAAAACACTAACGTAGCACTTTTCCGATGAGTGGAGCTTGAAACAACATTGTTTTGAGACTGATGTGACTAAATTAGCCCAAAATGATATCATTTTAGACTTTTTTGGGCATTGGCATGGTTAGATCAACCCAAAACAATATCATTTTGGCCTAAATTATATTTTATATAAATATTAATTAAATCAAAAACAAATTTTAAAAAAGGGGCATAGGCAGGAGGGGGTCCCTTGCCTATGGCCGCTGTCTCATCGTCAGTGGGGCGGTGGTGATGGCCACAAGAGTTGCCGGCGCTTAGGCAAAGGCTGGTGACCCTCGCCAATTGGAGGCAAGGGGTCGGGAGAGGGCGGCAACCCTCTCTTAGATCTAGGCAAGGGTTATTTGCCCTCACATAGGTGCCGGAAGCCTTGGCCCCAGTGGCCCTTGACCTTACCCAAGTCCAGAAGGCCGGTGACTCTTGCCTAAATCAAGATGAGAGCGGGCGACCCTTGCCTAGATTTGGGAGAGGGTGGCAACCCTCTCCTAGCTTCGGCACTCACCTAGGCATCGGCGACCCTCATGGCCATTGTTGCCGTCCCATTGGCAATGGGCAATGGCCACAAGCGGGGGGGCCCCCTCCCCCTATGATGTGTTTTTTTGTTTTTGTTTTTAATATTATTTAATTAATATTTATATTAAAAATTGAATTCAAGCCAAAATGAGATTGTTTGGCTAAATCTATGCTAACTTAGTTTTTCAACGAGTTACATAGGTGACTTATATTATTTAAAAAAATCAACATAGGATTTTCGACTATCTTTGCCGAACTCGATACTTAAATATCCCAATTTTCTAAAAAAGTGATACTTAAATATACTTTTCGGAACTTTTACACCTAAATATCTCAATTGTTTAAAGTGCCCACGAAAAAATAATTATAAGTCAACTTCGGTTAATTAAATCAAATCATCATCCTTTTGACAATACTTAAAAACAATGACCGACATATGGAACACGTATTCAACTAGTGCAACTCTATAATTGTAATATTCGGCTCTTTTGTTGGCTGGTGGGCTCCACATGGATTTAAAAAAAAAAAAGAGAGAAGAAAGGGAGTTGAAAAGTCAAAGGAGAGGAGAGAGAATAAGTGGGGTTTTGTCTCCCACTTTCATAAACCAGAAGCAGTCATGAATGAGAAAGGAAAAAGAGAGAAAAGGGAAGAGAGGGAGAGAACGAGAAAGGGAAAGGAGGAGAGGGTTTCGCACGTGTGTGCTGTGGGAGTCTCGCAAAGCCGACTCAACTATTTTATACAACACCCGGTGAGTACACGTGCCTCTTATTCCTCCAATCGAAGTATTTTTCCGGTTTATGGCTCAAATTCGGAATATTGGGAATATTGAGCGGTGAAGTCCAATTTTTATGTTATTGAGCTGTGAAAATTTATAAGAATGGTAGTTTAAGACGTCATGGACCCGTGGGATTTTACGGAATTGGATTTGAGCATGGTTTGTCCCGAAATGGAATTTTGAACTTCTGCCCGTTGGATGTACAGTACGCGCGCGGTTGCTGTGGGGTCTGATTTTGTCGGTTCCGGCTTGAAATTGGATTGTCCTACCAATGGGTCTTCTAATGCTCGGAATTATCTTCATTTTGACTATAAGATTGCTTGAATCGGAGTTCGGATGAGAAAGTTATGGCATAATCAAGTTTTGCACCCTAGTCTCACTTCTTGAACGGCTTGGAATAAATTGCTTTTGTTAGGCATTTTGTTAGCTCTTAGGGGTCATTTTATTAGTGTTAAGGCGTGATTTAGTTGTCTCAATAATTGAGGTAGAGTTTTATCGGGTTTTAACTCATTCCTCAATTATTTGTTAGGACCGCGAGTTTGACGATTCAAATGTCGTTTTATTGGATCGTAGGCAACGAGCTGAGTGGTACTATATCTTCTTTGAATTTGTAAAATTCATGTTGAGAAAATTATATGGATTATATATAGTATGAGATTATGGAATTACATTATTATTGCATAAAAATCGGATCGGGCATGGACTATCTCTTGATTATTTATGAAAGTTTGGAAATCATATTATGCAAAGTATTTAAAAGCAAAATATATTTATATGTGCTTTACAAATGGTTTATGGGAAAGTATGTGGATGACTTGAGAAATTGTGGATGATGATGTTGCAAAAATGTATTTATTTGGTTTATTATATTGATTCATGGATTGACTTTCTGGTATTGGATGATGGTTATTTTGCTCATTATTGCTGTGAGCTCATTAAGGGGCATGTTGGTATGCATACTGGGTAGAATATCCTTCTAGGCCGAGCCACCGGCATTATAGGTGGAGACCTTGCCAATGGGGGAATCTTGGTCGCCTTGTCACAATGCGTTGTGTCGTGACCATGGTAAGAGATTGAGCAATAGATTAGTCAATGGATGGACCATTGACTTATGATTTTTGAATGGAGATTATTCAATGGACTTGACCATTGATTCTTGCATTGTGATGGTTATTTAAATGAGTTTTTTATATGAGTATAAAAGTAACTCCTATATGATTCATTATGTATTTTATATATTGAATGGAGTTTAAAGATTATGGGATTTCTTTGAATCTATGCATAGTGCTTGTCCGATCTGCTTAGAAGATATGTATTACTCACTAGGCGGTAGTTGCTCATTCCACTCATCATTTATGTTTTCAGGTTCCTCAGTTAGCGGCGAGTAAAGCGAGAGCGCTGTTAGGGGGAAATTTTTGATTCTTTTTGGGTATGACTTGAGGAAGAAACTTGTTTAGTACTTGTTATCTTTTTGGTTGGCTGAGTTCTGTTTGTTAATATTATTTTGGAGGATTATAGAAACTCTGATGTATAGCCAACGTATTGGTCTATCTGATATATATATGGGCTTGAGTTTATATATGTTGATATCAGGTTATTGGTTATATTGAGGCTGCGTCCTTCATGTGGAAGGACGGCCGTGTCATATTCCCTTTTCTTGCAGTTTCGGGATGTGACATCTTTTGGTATTAGAGCTTAAGTTTTGATCTTGTTAGAGATAGAAATGGGACGTTGTGAGTTGTGTGATAGATTTTGTGCGTTAGTCTTTTAGATAGTAAGGTGCTGTTTCATTCTTGGATTCAGGTGATCATGCGTATAGACTCTGAGACGCTTGCCTCGCTTCGTAGGAGCGGCAAAGGAAAGCGAGTCGTTACCCCTGATACTAGAGTTACGCCTCAAGCTTCTTGAGGTGCAGCTTTAAGGAGGAGACTAGAGGACCGGTTTGATAGGAGCCCTGATTTGCCTGAAAATATGGAAGAGAACCAAGAGCCACCTCCTTCAACTGAGTTTGAGCAGGCGATGATCCACTGGTATCGCCATGCAAGGGATTTAAGTGGAGATGGAGCTACTGGTTCAGGCACCCTTGCCCAATTCAGGAAGGCAAAACCTCCAACTTATGATGGAAAAGCTGATCCTCTTATGGCCGAATGATGGATTAAAAAGATTGATGGGATCTTTAGAGTTGAAGGGATCCCCGATGACCGAAAGGTTAGATTTGCCACCCAGTATTTGGAGGGAGGAGCAGAGTACTAGTGGGAAGGGATGAGGCCAGCCCTTGGAGGTAGAGATGCTACCATATCGTGGGAGGACTTTACAAATGCTTTCAATGCTCAGTTCTTTTCCGTGTCCTTCCAATCAAAGATGAAGGGCGACTTTGTGAATATATCTCAGGGTGACTCTACAGTTTTGGAGTATGCAGTCCGCTTCAATGAGATGAGCAGATTTGTGGAGTAGTTTGTAGCTAATGAGAAAGATAAGGCTGACCATTTCCTCAGAGGACTTCGACCTGAAATTAATTCCGTGCTTTGTCCTTTAATGCTGGCAACTTATAAGGATGTGCTAGAATGAGCAATCATCGTGGAACAAGGCAATTTGAAGCAGGGCACACAAGGAGCACGTCAACCCAAG
Organism: Corymbia maculata; assembly: GCA_014182735.1. Classification (NCBI taxonomy): domain Eukaryota; kingdom Viridiplantae; phylum Streptophyta; class Magnoliopsida; order Myrtales; family Myrtaceae; genus Corymbia; species Corymbia maculata. The sequence continues at coordinate 11,576,509 of CM024689.1, read as the reverse complement.
AGGTTTAGGCCCAGGAATTTCCAAGATGGTCGTACTAGTGGTAGTGGAAAAGGAAGAGGTTTTAGTCGGCCAGGACAGTTTAGAAATCCATATAACCAGGGCCCTTGCAATATGTGTGGAAAATATCATAGTGGTGAGTGTCGCCAGAAATTGGGAGTGTGCTTCTCATGCGGGAAGGCGGGACACATGCAGCGAGATTGTCCTACACGGAGGAACCCTACCATTGGGAGCAGGTCATGTTACTTATGTGGACAGCAAGGGCATATATCACACCATTGTCCTATGCGAAGGAATGTCCCTTCCATTGATAGACCTCAAGGGAACCAACAAAGACAAGGTACAAGTGGAAAAGTTTTTGCAATGACAAAGGAGGATGCGGCGGCATCCAACGCAGTTGTTGCAGGTAATATTTATATTGCCTCACAATATGCTTATGCATTATTTGACCCGGGTGCTACACATTCCTTTATTTCTACTTAATTTGCGAAGAAACTTGATATGTTGATTACACTTCTTGCATGTGAATTGTGTGTTGATACTCCCACTGGAGACTTCTTGATTGCTCATCATGTGTTCAAGAGATGTGTGCTATGGATTAATGATGTCAAAATGCCTATAGATCTAGTGGAGTTAAATATTCGAGACTTTGACGTTATTATAGGTATGGATTGGTTATCTACATATCGTGCTACTGTTGATTGTTTTTCAAAGAAAGTGATATTTAGACTTCCAAACCAACCCGAATTTTCTTTTTTTCGGAAGTTATCAAGACACTTTTCCAAGGTTGATCTCAGCTTTGCAAGTGAGGAAACTTTTGAAAAAGGGTTGTTGGGGTTATCTAGCTTGTGTAAAAGACACGAGTAAGGTTGTAGTGAAGTTTGAGAATGTTCCAGTTGTCAGAGAGTTTCCAAATGTGTTTCTCGAGGATTTACCAGGTTTGCCTCCTGATAGAGAAATTGAGTTTTGTATTGATTTGATACCTGGCACCACACCGATCTCTAAGGCACCATACCGGATGGCACCTACTGAATTGAAAGAGTTGAAAACGCAACTACAAGAGCTTTTGGATAAAGGTTTTATTAGGCCTAGTGTTTCGCCTTGGGGAGCTCCAGTTCTATTTGTGAAAAAGAAGGATGGTAGTATGAGACTTTGCATAGACTACCGAGAACTTAACAAGGCAATAGTCAAAAACAAATATCCTTTGCCTCGGATTGATGATTTATTTGATCAACTTCAAGGAGCTCAGGTATTTTCCAAAATCGACCTTCGTTCAGGATACCATCAGTTGAAGATAAAAATAGATGATGTGCCTAAAATTGCTTTTAGAACAAGGTATGGCCATTATGAATTTCTTGTCATGCCTTTTGGATTAACAAATGCACCAGCTACTTTCATGGACTTGATGAACAGGGTGTTCAGGGAGTACCTTGATAAATTTATCGTGGTGTTCATTGATGACATACTAGTGTATTTGAAGAGTTTGGAGGAACACGAGCAACATTTGAGGTTTGTTTTGCGGATTTTGCATGAAAAGAAGTTGTTCGCTAAATTTAGTAAGTGTGACTTTTGGCTTGATCATATAGAATTCTTGGGTCATGTAATCTCGAAGGATGGCATATTAGTGGATCCAAAGAAGGTGGAAGCAATTGTTAAGTGGAATCGCCCTACTAATGTCACAGAAGTGAGGAGTTTTCTTGGGCTAGCTGGATACTATAGGCGATTTGTGGAAGGATTCTCAAAGATTGCTAGTCCCCTCACTCGTCTAACTCAGAAAAGAGTTAAATTTGTATGGTCGAATCAGTGCGAGCACAGTTTCCAAGAGTTAAAAAGACGGCTAGTGTCAGCTCCTATACTAACTCTACCTTCAGGAAGTGGCGGCTTCATAATTTATTGTGATGCATCTAAAGAAGGGTTGGGTTGTGTTCTTATGCAAGGTGATAAAGTCATTGCCTATGCTTCTAGACAATTGAAAGCACATGAGAAGAACTACCCCACTCATGATTTGGAGTTAGCAGCGGTTGTATTTGCCTTAAAGATATGGCGTCACTACTTGTACGGTGAAAAGTGTGAAGTTTTTACTGATCACAAAAGTCTAAAGTACATCTTTACTCAAAAAGAATTGAACATGAGGCAAAGAAGATGTCTAGAACTTTTAAAGGACTATGACTTGTCTATCAATTACCATCCAGGTAAAGCTAATGTGGTGGCGGATGCCTTGAATCGTAAGTCCTTTGGAAATATGGCAACTTTACTTACTTCTCAGAAACCTATCCTTGAAGATATGAGGAAGTTGGACTTAGAGGTATTGGTGCATCATCTTGGTGCTCAATTAGCTAACCTCCGAGTACAACCGACATTGATTGACAGGATTAAGGCTAAACATGACGAAGATCCTCAATTGCAGAAATTCAGAGAGGGTGGGGAAGCTGGAAGACAAGTGGACTTCAGTTTACATGTAGATGGGTCCTTAAGGTTTCATGGTCAGCTATGTGTTCCTAATGATTCAGAACTGAAAAAGGAGATATTGCAGGAAACTCACAGTACTAAATTCTCTATTCATCCAGGAAGTACTAAAATGTATAGAGACTTGAGAGAGAACTTCTGGTGGGTCAACATGAAGAAAGATGTGGTAGAATTTGTTGATCAATGTCTAGTTTGCCAACAAGTGAGATTGAGCATCAGAAACCAGGTGGGCAATTACAACCTCTAGAGATACCTAAATAGAAGTGGGAGCATATCACCATGGACTTTGTGGTTGGTCTGCCGAGGACACCAAGTGGTAAGAATGCTATATGGGTGATTGTTGATCGATTAACTAAGTCCACACATTTTTTGGCATATCGATTTGGCCTTTCAATGGAAGACATGGCCAAGCGATATGTTAATGAGACAGTGAAGCTTCATGGAGTTCCAATAAGCATTGTTTCTGATAGGGATCCTAGATTCGTGTCTAACTTTTGGAAGAGTTTGCAAGGAGCGTTGGGCACTAAACTCAACTTGAGTACAGCTTTTCACCTGTAGACAGATGGGCAGTCAGAGAGAACAATCCAAACGTTAGAGGATATGTTGAGATCATGTATCATTGACTTTGGCGGTTCTTGGGATGAACATCTACACTTGGCAGAATTTTCTTATAACAATAGTTATCATTCTAGCATTAAAATGGCACCTTTTGAAGCTTTGTATGGCAGAAAATGCAGAAGTCCTATTTGTTGGGATGATGTTGGTGAGAAAAGACTACTTGGCCCTGAGTTCATTCAATAGTCGGAAGAAAAAGTTAGGTTGGTTCGAGAACGTCTCAGAACGGCTCAAAGTCGTCAAAAAAGTTATGCAGACCTTAAGAGACGCAAGTTAGAATTTAATGTGGGTGATCACATATTCCTAAAGATTTCTCCTACAAAGGGTGTAATGAGATTTGACACCCGTGGGAAGTTAAGTCCAAGATACGTGAGACCATTCTTGATCTTAGAAAAGATTGGTGAATTGGCCTTGCCCCCGGCACTCTCAGGTGTTCATAATGTCTTCCATATATCCTTGTTGCAAAAATATGTGCCAAATTCTGACCACGTACTGGATTTTTCACCATTGAAATTAAGAGAAAACTTGACGTTTGAAGAGCACCCTATTCGCATCATCGACAAGAAGGATCAAGTGTTGCGACAACGAACTATTCCTTATGTGAAAATACAATGGCAAAATCATACTGAGAGAGAGGCTACTTGGGAACTTGAGGAGGAAGTGAAATGCAAATATCCCCATCTGTTTGAGGATTAAGACAAGTTCAAATTTCGAGGACGAAATTTTTTTTAAGGAGGGTAAGATGTAATATTCGGCTCTTTTGTTGGCTGGTGGGCTCCACATGGATTTTTAAAAAAAAAAGAGAGAAGAAAGGGAGTTGAAAAGTCAAAGGAGAGGAGAGAAAATAAGTGGGGTTTTGTCTCCCACTTTCATAAACCAGAAGCAGTCATGAATGAGAAAGGAAAAAGAGAGAAAAGGGAAGAGAGGGAGAGAACGAGAAAGGGAAAGGAGGAGAGGGTTTTGCACGTGTGTGCTGTGGGAGTCTCGCAAAGCCGACTCAACTATTTTATACAACACCCGGTGAGTACACGTGCCTCTTATTCCTCCAATCGAAGTATTTTTCCGGTTTATGGCTCAAATTCGGAATATTGGGAATATTGAGCGGTGAAGTCCAATTTTTATGTTATTGAGCTGTGAAAATTTATAAGAATGGTAGTTTAAGACGTCATGGACCCGTGGGATTTTACGGAATTGGATTTGAGCTTATGGTTTGTCCGAAATGGAATTTTGAACTTCTGCCCGTTGGATGTACAGTACGCGCGCGGTTGCTGTGGGGTCTAATTTTGTCGGTTCCGGCTTGAAATTGGATTGTCCTACCAATGGGTCTTCTAATGCTCGGAATTATCTTCGTTTTGACTATAAGATTGCTTGAATCGGAGTTCGGATGAGAAAGTTATGGCATAATCAAGTTTTGCACCCTAGTCTCACTTCTTGAACGGCTTGGAATAAATTGCTTTTGTTAGGCATTTTGTTAGCTCTTAGGGGTCATTTTATTAGTGTTAAGGCGTGATTTAGTTGTCTCAATAATTGAGGTAGAGTTTTATTGGGTTTTAACTCATTCCTCAATTATTTGTTAGGACCGCGAGTTTGACGATTCAAATGTCGTTTTATTGGATCGTAGGCGACGAGCTGAGTGGTACTATATCTTCTTTGAATTTGTAAAATTCATGTTGAGAAAATTATATGGATTATATATAGTATGAGATTATGGAATTACATTATTATTGCATAAAAATCGGATCGGGCATGGACTACCTTTTGATTATTTATGAAAGTTTGGAAAGCATATTATGCAAAGTATTTAAAAGCAAAATATATTTATATGTGCTTTACAAATGGTTTATGGGAAAGTATGTGGACGACTTGAGAAATTGTGGATGATGATGTTGCAAAAATGTATTTATTTGGTTTATTATATTGATTCCTGGATTGACTTTTAGTATTGGATGATGGTTATTTTGCTCATTATTGCTATGAGCCCATTGAGGGGCATGTTGGTATGCATACTGAGTAGGATATCCTTCTGGGCCGAGCCACCGGCATTATAGGTGGAGACCTTGCCAGGGGGGGAATCTTGGTCGCCTTGTCACAATGCGTTGTGTCGTGACCATGGTAAGAGATTGAGCAATAGATTAGTCAATGGATGAACCATTGACTTATGATTTTTGAATGGAGATTATTCAATGGACTTGACCATTGATTCTTGCATTGTGATGGTTATTTAAATGAGTTTTTCATATGAGTATAAAAGTAACTCCTATATGATTCATTATGTATTTTATATATTGAATGGAGTTTAAAGATTATGGGATTTCTTTGAATCCATACATAGTGCTTGTCCGATCTGCTTAGAAGATATGTATTACTCACTGGGCGGTGGTTGCTCATTCCACTCATCATTTATGTTTTTAGGTTCCTCGGTTAGCGGCGAGTATAGCGAGAGCGCTGTTGGGGGGAAATTTTTGATTCTTTTTGGGTATGACTTGAGGAAGAAACTTGTTTAGTACTTGTTATCTTTTAGGTTGGCTGAGTTCTGTTTGTTAATATTATTTTGGAGGATTATAGAAACTCTGATGTATAGCCAACGTATTGGTCTATCTGATATATATATGGACTTGAGTTTATATATGTTGATATTAGGTTGTTGGTTATATTGAGGCTGTGTCCTTCGTATAGAAGGACGGCCGTGTCATATTCTCTTTTCTTGCAGTTTCGGGGTGTGACAATAATTCTCTTCTTCCCTCCCTCTCTGACTTCAAGCCCGCCAATTCATTTCACTTTGTAAACAATTGAGGATTGCACCAGTTTGACATGGTCAAAATAGAAAGAGTCTGCTCAACGATGATAGGTGACGCAACGAGTGCATTACATTCATAGCCTCTTTCGTTAATAGTCTTAAAGATAGAATTGCTCCTGTAGGCTACATTAAGCCAGGCATTTGTCCTAGACAACTGTTTCCAGTAAGTAACGGAAAATTTATCGAATAAAGGGGTAAGGAGATTAAGCTTGTGCAAAAGACTTTACATTCAAAGAGAGACCACCACTAAAAGGGCTAACTTGATCAAGATTGACTAACTACAAGAGAATAAATGAGATGTCCAAAAGATCAGTCTCAAAGTTAGGGGTGAGTAGTTTCAAATTTCATATAGATTTCATCTAGAGCTTGGAACCTACTTTGTATACTCTGAAACTTGGAACTTACCCTATCATAGATTCCAGGACCTAGCCAGGTTCCATTTGTATTATTAATTAAGTGATTGTAGTGACCACTACTTACTGTTACAATACACTGACCATAACTTATATTTATAGACATGAGAAATATGAACATTAGCAACAAAAATTTCAGTATAAAATGGGAGCTCAAACTAGTGATGCCAAATTATACATTCATTATTGAACGTCAAGGAATTCCGGAAGATAGTGCAAAAATATAGATCAAGAAAAACACAAAAATTTATTTTAGGTTATAGGTTATATATTATATTATGTAGGTTACATATAGAAATTTCCAGGTTTCAAGTTCCACCAATTTAGAATTTGGAATTTAACCGTCGAAATAGATTCTCCAATACTTAGAATTTAGGACCTACCCTGTAGACTCTAGAACCTAGAATTGGACAAGTTTCCACCCAATTCTCAAGTTCCAGGATCTTGGAACCATGCTTACCGCTACACAAATTAACCCAATGGCTCTTTATCACTAAGATCACATGATAAATAGACATATTCATTTTAAAGCCGTCACCACCTGAACAATTTTTCTACCAGAGAACAGTTCCATTTCCAAGTAAATTTCTCTAAGAGATGAAAAAATTCAGACACCACTTTAAGCATCTTCTCTCGGTACTTAACATCATAATTATGACTAAAACACCACAAAAGAGGTCTCAAATCAATATATTGACTAGACCACAGTCCTTCCTGCCTTGGTCTAGTGCTAGTCATGTTGTAATCCTAGTGCTTGGTATAACCCTTAGACTTGGGGTGTTATGTTCCCATAAGCTATGAGCCTGGAATTTGAAGACTTAACCTCAGCTTCGCTCTTACTTCTTGCATTCTTTAACAATTGACGCGAATCCTCATCTAATTCAACTTGAAGTGACTTTTCATCTTCCAAGCTGCTCTTTTCAGTGGTTGACGCCTATAATAATCTTTACGCCTCTTTTATTTATCAGACCTTCCTTCTTCAAGAAGCTCCTTTGACTTCAGTTTTAGCTGGTGCCTCTGACTGTCGTGACGCTCCATTCCTTCTCCTATAAGGAGCGAGTTTCTTCAACGAAACATAATGATCTAGTTATTTGTCATCCATCATCTGTAATATTTCTTAATATGAACAATCATTAAATTAAGAACGAATTCGTTTCATACATGATTGTAAAACACTAAGAATCCAAATATGTATAGCGGAATTAAACATATACCTGTTTGAGCCATGGCCTCACTTGACTGAAAATGGATCAACCTGATCAGTGATCTGTCGGTATGCCGGTTCTTCATCTCTATGACCTATTTCGGTTTAGCAACTTTTAATGGGATTAAGCGACTGATAGGTATAACCTACCCTTTTATAGGCTAGAGAGGAGACCTAGCAAAACCTAATCAACAGCGTGTCAACTGGGCCCTTCCCATTACGGGCTTCAGTTAAACACAATTGCCTACACTTTGCTGCTCAACTAGGCCCGTAATTAATAGATGCCAAAACCCAACTCAATAAGATCACTTTAGAGTTTAAAATATATTGGAATATCCATTGACCCGATTATATAAAATATAAAATTAATTAATTAATGTAAGCCCATTATCGGAAAATTTCCAACATTCTCCCACTTGGGCTACATTAATTAATTTGTTTTATTTTTGAAAATGATTTTAATTTTGAAAACGACACACTTGGGTTAATAACTAAATTTTTTTTTTATGTGGCCACAATTTTGAAAAATAATATTCCAATAATGGCATCTCAAAACCAATCCAATCCTATATAACCTCATTATAGGACTATGGCGATCAACATGTTAAGAAAATACCGCAACACATGACCTTCCATAATCACATATAATAAACATTATATTTCCATGGATCATGGGCCTAGTGGTGTAGTAAGAAATAGTGCCAACATGTGATCAAAATATACACTATTTCTTATCGGTCTTCAATGCAATTTCTCAACGACATGAAACTGCATTAGCGCAATTTCTAAACAACATGAAATTGCCTCAGTGCGATTTCTAAACAACATGAAATTGCATAATCAGTGATATCCAGTCGTCTTTAAACAAAAATTTGTTTAAAGATACTGTTTCATATTTCCATTTCTCAGTCGACAGGAGAAAGGATAATAGTAAAATCAATAATAATGATCATAAAAAATAAATGCTTTAATAGACATTATAAAAGCATTATTAGTTTGTATATAACTATAATATCTAAAAATACAAACTATATAGCTCCCACTAACAAAAGAGATCAAAAGACTCTAAAACACCTATATTCTTTACATGTTCTTTAAACAAAATGGGTCGTAAGCCTTTTGTTAGGGGATCGGCCAACATGGACTCAGTTCTAATATTCTCTATCACAATGTCTCCATTTTTTACTAAGTCCTTAACAGTATAATATTTGATTGCCATGTGTTTGGACGCATTGCTGATCTTGTCATTCTTGGAATAAAACACAGTTGCAGTGTTGTCATAGTAGATCACCATAGGTCTAGCAATAGAGTCCACAACTCGCAATTCAGAGATCAAATTCCTGAGCCAAACAGCTTGAGTTGAAGCTCCGTAACACGCTACAAACTCAGCATACATTGTAGAGTTTGTAACCAAGGTTTGCTTTGTGCTCTTCCAAAAAATAGCACCTCTAGCCATCATGAAAATATATCAAGAAGTTGATTTTCTATCATCCGAACAACCAGCAAAATCAGCGTCTGAATATCCAATCACCTTGAGGTCATCTACTTTGTTATACACAAGCATGAAATCTTTTGTTCGTTGCAGATATCTCATCACTTTCTTAGCTGCAACCCAATGTTCATGACCTGGATTCGACAGATATCTCCCAAGAGTATTCACAGCAAAAGCAATATCAGGTCTGGTGCAGACTTGTGCATACATAAGACTGCCAATTGCACTAGCATATAGAACATTTTTCATTGCTTCTTTTTCAACATCATTCTTGGGGCATTGTTCTATGCTCAATTTATCTCCTTTCACAACAGGAGCTTCGCCAACTTTGCAGGTTTGCTTATTAAACCTCTTTAGAACACGATCTATATAACTTTTCTGAGATAATCCCAGAACCTTCTTAGATCTGTCACAATGAATTTCAATGCCTAAAACAAAATAGGCTTCCCCAAGATCTTTCATATCAAACTTTGCAAACAGAAAACTTTTTGTATCATTCAATAGATCAACATCTCTACTAGAAAGCAAAATGTCATCTACATAAAGTACTAAGAAAATATATTTACTCCCACTTACTTTCATGTAAATGCATTGATCAAACGTGTTTTCTTTAAAGCCAAATGATCTCACAACTTTGTCAAATTTTAAGTACCACTGACGTGATGCTTGTTTGAGACCATAAATAGACCTTTGAAGCTTGTACACCATATGCTCCTTTCCAGCTTCTTTAAACCCTTCAGGTTGTTGCATATATATACTTCTTCATCCAGGTCTCCATTTAGAAAAGCTATCTTGACATCCATTTGGTGAAGCTCTAAGTCGAAATGAGCCACCAATGCCATAATTATCCGAAATGAGTCTTTAGTGGACACCGGAGAAAAAGTTTCAGTATAATCGATGCCCTCTCTCTGCGTGAACCCCTTTGCGACTAACCTCACCTTGAATCTCTCTATGTTGCCTTTATTATCTTTCTTGGTTTAAAAAACCCATTTGCAGCCAATTGGTTTATGCCTATCAGGTAAATCGACAAGTTCCCATACTTGATTATTTGACATGGAAATCATCTCATCCTTCATCGCTCTTAACCATTCATCCGCCTGATCACTATCAAGAGCTTCTTTGAAGGTCACTGGATCAACTATATGTCCAATGTCAAAATCAGCTTCTCTCAGATAGACATGATAATCATCTTGAAGTGCCGGTCTTCTTTGTCGTTGTGATCTTCGCACAGGAATTTCTGGAGCCTGATCATTCGTTTGGGGAATGTCATTCGTAGCCACATCTCCAGTGTCTACTTCTTGCTGCGTTTCCTCTCTACAAGGCTCTCACATGGAATCATCATTCAAGATGGGCAATGGAATGGAAACCGTTTTGTTTGGTTCTTCCCTTTCAAAAGATTGAGAAGAATTCTCTTCAGCAACATCTAACTCCAGGAATTTAGCAGTTTGAGACTCAACAATTCTAGTGCCCCGAGTAGGACAATAGAACCTATACCCTTTGGAATGGTGAGGGAATCCAATAAAGTAACATCTAGTAGTCTTGGGTTCAGTCTTTTTCTGAGAAGGATCATAAATTTTCACCTCTGCAGGACAACCCCAAACTCGAAAGTGATTCAAGCTTGGTTTCCTCCCCGTCCATAATTCAAAAGGTGTTTTCGGCACTGATTTACTAGGCACGCGATTCAATATATAAGCCATTGTTTTAATCGCATCACCCCATAAGTATTCAGGCAAATTAGAACTACCCATCATACTTCGTTTCATCTCCATGAGTGTGCGATTGCGCCGTTCAGCTACACCATTTTGTTTGGGACTTCCAGGCATTGTATACTGAGCAACAATACCACAGTCTTGCAAATATTTAGCAAACGGTTTCATTTGTTGTCCGGTATCAGTATATCGCCTATAATACTCGCCACCGCGATCAGATCTGACAATTTTGATAATTTTTCCCAATTGTTTCTTAACTTCAGTGCGAAACACTTTGAACATGTCAAGAGCCTCAGCTTTCTCCTTAATCAGATAAATGTAACAATAACGGGAGAAATCATCAATAAAAGTGATGAAGTACTTATTTCCACACAAAGTGGTTGAGTATGGCCCGCTAATATCTGTATGAATTATCTCCAATAGATTTTGACTGGGAGTAGCGCATTTCTTCTTAATTTTAGTCAATTTTCCCTTCACACAATCAATACAAGTCTTAGTATCATCCGAGTCAAGAGGAGGAAGAATATCAGCCTTGATGAGTCGCTTTACCCTTTCTTTGGAGATATGCCCTAATCGCTTATGCCATAGCAATGAAGATTTCTCTTTAATCAAGGATCTCTTAGCAACATTGTTCTCGACATTAAAGGAACAATATGGACTATCAGGAGATAAGGACAATCGATATAATCCATCACATAGAACACAATTCCCAATAATTCTGGAATCATAACTCAAATCCACTTTATTATTTGCAAAATAAAGACAATATCCAGCTTTGTCAAGCAAAGAAAGAGAAATCAAGTTTCTCCTAAAACCAGGAACATAAAAGACATTGTTCAAAATAAGCTGAAATCCAGAATCTAAATTCAAAACAATTGTGCCTATGCGCTTCACATCAACTCCGACATCATTTCCAACTTTAAGCTTTAACTCGCTCAGACTTGGATTCCTTAGATTTGTTAGACCCTGTAAGGTAGTAGTCACATGAACAAGAGCACCCGTAATCAAGCCACCAAGAATTCGGAGGAACATCAACCAAATTTGATTCAAAACAAACCAACAACTCACCTTGGTGACTTTTTTTTCTTCCTTTTAGCCAAGCTTTGAACTTATAGCAATTGGCTCTCCTGTGACCTTGCTTCTTGCAGTGAAAACACTTGAAATCCTTATCTCCATTTCTCCCATTATTTCCATTTTTCTTGAAATCTTGGCTTTTCTTTGGACCATGAGCATTTGACCATTTAGGCTTCCATTTTCCCCTAGAGGAACTCGACTTGGCATTAGCAATTACGTGGGCCGACTCATTCTTCTCCTTCTTCAACTTCTCCTCCTCAGTCACGCGCTTTGAAATTAGGGCATTAACGCTCCAAGTCTCATTCTGAGCATTATAAGCAGTCTTAATTTGCCTGAATTCAACTGGCAAAACATTTAAGATTTGATGCACAATATAATCTTCAGAAAGAACAATTTTATGGGTTTTGAGTTTGGACTAAATGTGGACCATCTTCAGTATAAACTCTCTAACACCCACGGCAGCATCATATCTCATATTTGTTAACTCATGCAGCAAGTTTCCAGCTTCAACCTTGTCTGAGACTCTATATCGTTCTCCCACTGCTTCAAGGAACTGTCTTGCATTCGTATTTTCTGGTAAACCACTAATAAGATGCTCAGAAATGGACCTCTTCATAGCAATAAGGCTTAGTCAGTTGGATTTTTCCCATCTAGCATAATGGGCCTTTTGATCTGCACTACTTTGATCATTGGGCTTGGGAGGTTCATTTTCACGTAGTGCCAAGTTCATATCCACAATTCCCAAAGCAAACTCTATATCTTGCTTTCACCTCTTGAAGTTTGATTCGGTTAACATTTCAACCGTAGCATTGTTATTGTTCACAGCAAAAGTAACTGTTTGTCACACATAATGCAATATGATTAATTATGGGCAATAAATTATTCCACAAAATAATTAGTACATTATAAACTCCCCTTTGGGCAGAGCGTATAATGCACTATTATTTTCACAGCATGAAGATTGTAAAACAATAACAAGGAGAATTACATATAATTGTCAAGAATCCATCCCCTTTGGGCAGACAAATCCTTTAAATTATACATCTCCATAATATCAATATATAGAGACGATAAGGAGAATTACATATAATTATCAAGGACTTATTCACTTTGTGCAAACAAGACCTTTTAAATTATACATCTCCATTATCTCGACATAGAGGAGAATTACACATAACTCTAAAATTTATCCCCTTTAGGAAGATAAAAATTTTGAGTTATACATCCCCATCAATTATCTCTATTATATTAATATAGAGGAGAATTACATATAATTTTCAAAAAATTTATCTCCTTTGGGCGGATAAATATTTTTCCAATTATACATCCCCATCTTTTAAAGTGGGAATTTATCTTCATGCAATTTTTCAAATTAATATACACAATAACCTCCTTTGGGCGGGTAATTGTATATACTAATTTGCATTAATAGGAACTCCAAAAATTTTATAATGTTCCATTTAATTAATGCCCAAAATTTATCAATATGAAGCACTTAACAATATGTGCTTCCCAAAATCATATTGCATTAAACAACAATTTTTGCCACAAATTTCTCTTTTTCTTTTTTTTGAAATTTCATTTTAATTTAATATTTTATTAATTATTAATCTACTGGAATTTTGGCCCAGCGAGCTCGGGCCAGAAAATTCTGGTCATCGGCCCGCGTGGGTATCCTCGAGAAGCCCGGCCGGACAGCGTGGGCTTCCACCAGAAGCACTGTGCCCAGCTTCTACGAGAAGCCCAAATCTGGGCTTGCGCCCAGTCATAGGAAAAAACCCAGCCACCCAGTTTTTTATGGAGACCCGGCCCGCATGAAGCCAGAAGCCCAGATTCTGGGCTTAGAAAGCCAGAAAACAGGCCCGCCTGGCCTTCTTTCTAGGAGCCCAGAAGACCGCCTGGTTACACAACCTGGTTTCAGACCCGAAGTTGAAAAACTCATATTAGGGTTGATTTTGATTAAATTTTTCCATGGGTTTTACTTCTAATCTCATTATAAATAGATTAAACTAAATTACTGGAAGAACAAACGAACAAAACATCAACATTCAACCTTCAAGAATTTCGGATCTTACACCCATGGTCGAAATTCAATTTTCTCAAATTTAAGGCCAAAAAACTACTTTAGTGCAACTAATCAATTATAAAGCATATATATAACAATACCCATGCATCAATTTAAAAGATAAATCATTCAATTGCAAGTAATTTAAAAAAAAATTCGGAACTTTTCAAGGTACAAACCCTAGAATTTCAAATTCGAAATTCTCTCTCAATTCTCAACGAAAATCTATAAATTATATATGGTTGGAAAGATCTCGACATGCAGAATAAAAACCCTAAGGTTTCAGAATCAATCAATGAAAGAGTCTGCATGAGAAAATAACGGCAACATTAGGTTAAAGGGAGAAAATTTCGAATTTGTTCATAAAAAAAAGATTTTGGGTTCTACAATCATATATGACAGGCTCTGATACCACATGTAATATTTCTTAATATGAACAATCATTAAATTAAGAACGAATTCATTTCATACATTATTGTAAAATACCAAGAATCCAAATATGTACAGCGGAATTAAACACATACCTGTTTGAGCCATGGCCTCACTTGACTGAAAACGGATCAACCTGATCAGTGATCTGTCGGTATGCCAGTTCTTCCTCTCTATGACCTATTTCAGTTTAGCAGCTTTTAATGGGATTAATCGACTGATAGGTATAACCTACCCTTTTATAGGCTAGAGAGGGAACCTAGCAAAACCTAATCAACAGCGTGTTAATTGGGCCTTTCCCATTACGGGCTTCAGTTAAACACAATTGCCTACACTTTGCTGCTCAATAGGCCCGTAATTAATAGATGCCAAAACCCAACTCAATAAGATCACTTTAGGATTTAAAATATATTGGAATATCCATTAACCCGATTATATAAAATAGAAAATTAATTAATTAATGTAAGCCCATTATCGGAAAATTTCCAACATCATCATCAGGAGTTCTCAGCCCATGTATGTTCTGTTTAATCTTTGCTTACTTGAACCAATCTCCAATTATATACTCATAATCTAACTAGTTATACTCCTCCATCATTGCCTCTTCAGCTCTCTTTCGCAATGATAGTTTTCCTTTCCTTCTAATTTCATCCTTAGAAGACATTGTTTCTTCATTCTGTGCCTCGGGGATGCAATCAGACTCCTCATCTTCCTCATCATCATCATCATCATCAGTGTCATCTTCACCTACATCATCACCTTGCATCTTAAGCTTCTATCTCTACCTGCTAAGAATCCATCCTTGGACTCTGATTCAACCCAACCCATCTGGAGTCTTAGCAATTCATCTTCTTTCTTGAAGTAGGGTTTTTCAATTTCTCCACCTTCATCATCTCCATCATGACCAAAGTCAGGGTGCACATCTTCTGCGTTGTAATACTTCTCATCAAGAGCTTGCTTCATCATCCTATCATACTCCTGGGATCAAAGTGATCAACAAGGTTAACTCCACCAATTTCTCCATCTTCTTCATCTCCATCACTGCCAAAGCCATGGTCCACATCTTCTGCATAGTGATACTTCCCATTGAAAACTGGCTTCATCGCTGTATCACATTCCTCAGGATTGAAGTCATCATCAAGATCAACTCCATCCAATGGGCAGTCCTCATCTTCACCTATCCCGGCATTCTGCTTAAACTTTATGCTTCTACTTCATCTACTCCTTTTTTTTAACTGCTTCAAGTGGTTCAATTCCTCCTTTTATTCCATCTTGGCGACCTTCATCCTCTCCTCCTCGCACACTCTCTGCTTCTTCCTAGCCTTCTCTTTCTTCCTCACTGAACCCTCGATGGTCATTGAATGTCCCAATACGCCATTGCCTGCACTCTTCTCATATGTATAATTGGATTTAGAATCCTCCTGCTTCTCAATCTCTTCCTTATCCCTCAACAACCCATCCAACCCTCCTCATTGACATGTCCTTTGTTCTTGTAATCCTCATCAACCCACATCTTATATGAAAAGAACATTTTCAGAAACATCTTATTCTCACCAAATCCCTCTCTTGCCAAAATATACATCCAGCTTCTGCTGAAATTCTGAGCATCACCACCTTCAACTGGCACGCCATCATCTCTCTTCTTTCTTGTCAAAAAATCACTGTTGTCGCCATCAACCTCTGCAGCCTCTGCAGCTTCCAGGAAATGCCCTTCTCATCTCCTCTTGCTCCTCACTGTAGCTCTTTCTTCTTAGTAGCTTCTGTTTGCTCATCATTAAAACCAGGTCCCTCCTCAATCAGGTTCTTGGCCACCACATCTTTCAAGTAAAGCTTATGTCTTCTCTCCTTCAATTCCTCTTGATCTCCATCGCTACATTCAGACTAGAAAAGAGACATTTTTCTCTTTAAGACTAGGGTCTTGGCTTCGCACCTTTATTAGTGCATTATAGAACTCAGAGTCCTACTAGCCTTACTCACATCAACATCATCTGAAGAGGATGAGCACTCAGAGAAGGATTTGTCGCCTGATTTAGTTGAATTTGAGTTTTATCAATTTCATCTGATTGTCATTTTGGGGATATACCAAAGCAATATGGTAAAATTTGCTCAATATCATCAGTAGTAACCACCTATTTTGTACCGTGAAGCTTTCCGCTTAATGTCACCAGAATTTTTATGTGGCTTACTTCTTGCGCATAGTTGAACAACAGTTTTGTTCTTTTCCAGTGGAGGAGCATGTTTCCAACATGCGACGAGAACTTTGGTGCAGGAAGTCCTGCTATCTACCCTTAATTGAGGACTGATAACTATGATCCCTACATTGATCATTTCCTGTTTTGAGCCCAAGTTGAGCATTGCAGACAGCTTTCAATAATTGCTTGGGGTAAGCATTTTGTCGGCACATGGACTTTCTTATAATAATCGATTGTCTTTCTGACCTTCCAAGTATGTGTCACGTCCTATCTGACCTTCACAATTTCTGAACTTCTGTTAAATGTCCTTTTCTGTTTAAACTGATGTTGATAAATTTTTTGTATGAAACATTAAATCCCTTTGTAATATCTTGTAGACAAAGTTAGAGAGGTGCTGAAACTTGACCAGGAAAAGAAAGATCTTGCTAAGCTACTGATGGCAGAGCAGTCACTTCTCATGTTTGGCAGTGAATACAATTATGCTACAGCTTTGGAAGGTTCTTTAAAAGTAGAGGTAGCGGCACTGATGCACAGTGAAGGAATACTTGCTGGTGAAATGAAACATGGTCCTCTGGCTCTAGTGGTTGAGAGTCTTTCCATTGTAGTGATTGCTACTCATGATGCTTGCTTCAGGTTAGCTTTTGTCTTACAGGTTTACTCGAATCCGTGAAATCTCTTTTTGTTCTAAAGCTGAAGGTGTCAATGTTAACAACAGGCAACAATCAGTTATTCAGCAGCTCCATGCCCGCGAAGGACACCTAATTGTCATGTGCTCGAGGGGGGACGTTGCAGCTGTGTCTTCTGGTGGAGCATGTAGTCATAGAAGTTCCTCAGGTGGAGGACTGTCTTCAGCCTGTAGTCAATATAGTTTCTTTGCAGGTACAAAGTACTTCAATAGTTTTCTATGCTTGCCAAGATGCAACATCTTTTTTACTTTCAAGTAGCCTATTTCATTTTACTAGATAGAACTCAAATTCACGTTTCTTTTTTTTTTTTCACGTTTTTGTTCTTCCTTTCAAGTAGCCTATTTCATTTTACTAGATTTTGCTAATTTGTCGGGCATGAGATGATTTTTAATATTTGGGGTGCAATTGTTGGTTAAGTAGCATTGGCACCGACGTGCAACACGCAACATAACATGACACGACATACCGACACATCATTTCTCAAAATTAGATAATTCCAACACCTTAAAACATGTTGTATATTAAATGTATATTATTATATATACATGATAAATTATCATTTTAATTAATTTGATTCAAATCCATAAATAAATAAATAATAAAAAGAGCCTAGAATGAATTTACACTAAAAAACATTAATCCATCATTTGTTAATATCATTCATTGTTTCAATTCGACAAATTCAACTACATTCCATCCCAATAATTCATAAAATCTTGAAAAAAAAGAACAAGCAATCCATGTTCCACTATTAAATTTAACATTTAACAATAAGTCAAAAAAAAATCTACATTTCACCATTAAATATAACAAGAAGTCTTTCCCCCTTTATTATTTTATTATTTTATATTCATATTTACATTTTGACCCGTCATTTATTGAATTTTTTTGAAAATTGACCTTGTGCATATTGGAATCACGTGTTGGAATTTCAGATTCGTGTATTAAGAATTGACCGCATGTCAAATTTTTCGACACTTATTAATAGCATGCTAGACACGTGTCAAAGTGTGCCTAACATATGTCGGAGTATCTGACATAACACGAAAATTTTCGAAGAGTATTGGTACTTCATAGGTTGTTGGTGTATGATCTCACGGTCCTAATAAGATACAATGTCAACTAGCCTAGGAACCTCGCAAAGAGTATGACAACAAAGTAGCAGGCCACTAACAGATTTCTTCTCATTGTGTTTATTTAGCAGCGAAATGGATTATATCATGAGAGCGTAAAGTCTTTTTGACACAAAATATGCATTCTACCGATCACTTGTATTTTATAGAATGGCAGCCCTTGCAAGATCTTTATTTATGATCAATTAGGAAAAACTATCATAACCCCCCCTTTTTTGCGCATTCACAGCTTTTTATGCATTTACCTATCAATCTACCTCGAAGTGGCGAACTCATGGTATATGAACACTGTTTCAAGGTGGAGGTTGGAAAAGGAAGATTGTATCCTTATTCAGGAAAAGAGAGCCGGCGGTATAACCAAAAATGTGTGTTATTAAAGGTGCAAGATTGATGGGATCGGAGTATCGAAGACATGATTTGCCTTTCTTGCCAGTTTTTGCTCTTAAAGACGTCTCTTAAGTGGTGACTGTTGCATCAGTCATTAAGCCGCTAGTTGGCTCCCCGTTCATACCTTTCTTGGGAAAAGGTCCGAGGCAACTTGTCCCTTGTTCAGTTGTTCTGGTTTCCTTTCTCAGTTTATGATATGGTCCAATTTGCAGACACGCAATGTATTCAAATGGAAAGAATTTCAATGTCAACTTGCTTCAAAGCAATCCATTCTATCAATTAATCACACGTGGAAAATACAATGCGACTCTCCCTAGATACTGACAAAAGCAAAGTTGTTGAATGCAATGTTGTTATTTTTCTTCCCTAGTCGTGTTTCATTTTCCAGGGGTGTGCTAGTGGTGGCCACTCGTACGACGTCTGTTGCCATGTCAACCCGGACCATTTCCCGATTCCGGCACAAAGTGCGCACATCCATGACAGTATGAGGCAGAAGCAGCGGAGCTGCCCTTACACCATTAGACGGCGAGAACGGAACATGGGGACAAAGATAGATATAATCTTGTGTTGAACCCACGTGTAGGGTTTCGAGGGAGACGGGACAAGTGGACCACGGAAGGCAACGCAAATGGCAAGGGATAGGGGAAACGGTGAAAGCAGCCACGAAAAAAACAGCTGATGCGAGGGAAGCCATAGAGAGCGAAGCCACGAGCATCATGATTATGTGGAATGCTCGGGCACAGCAAGTGGGAGCCAACGATAGATGAGTGGCAAGCGTGCCAATGGGCAATAGAACAGAAGACAGAAGATGGCGATAGAGGTGGTCAAAGGGTGGGTATCAAATGGGGACGCGGGTTCTCCTTGATATTTTACCTTGACAAAGTTGAAAGGCGAGAATGGCACGGAGGGTAACAAAGGCAGGGGAATCTCAGACGATTGTGTGAGGACCACTGCCGATCGGCATCGGGGTGGGCTTCTTGAGGATTCGTAGGAGAGAAAAGATGCCTGCACATAACACAGAAAGTGCGAGTGTATTACGGGGAGGGGGATTGAATCTTTCTTTTTATAGCGGTTGATCAGCAGACTGCTTGTCGACTTTCACCTCACGCCCGCTCAGTGAGCGACACGTGCATATTAATCCCACCGGATTTGGGTCTTCTGTCTCGTCAACGCAAAAGTGTCTGTCTCCTACTCCTCCACGTCTTCAAAATTCGCTCTCTCTCTCTCTCCCATCACTCCCGATCCGCTGCATTCTCTGGCGCGCCCCCGCTGCCTGTGCCATCACCTCCAGGAGCCCCGTCAGTGGCTGGAGTATGGCAGCACCAAGTTTTCGCCCCAGAACTTGCACAGGTAATTCTACATTGCACGCAAAAAGTTTGCGCAGTTACTTCTTTCCCTTTTCTGATCAGGATATGGAGTTTTTCTCATAAACGTTTGATGGGTGAAGTTCTGGCAATGACTTAATTGGGAAAACTGAGCGAATGGACATCTTAGTTTTGACTTGATTTGGTGAGAGACGGTGGTAAAACAACCCCCTCCACCCCTTCCCTCCATTTCAAGACAAGCTTGTGTTCAAACTCGTCAGTAGCGGAAAGTAATTACTTCCTATGTTGAATCCATCATGCTATCAAAACTGTTGTCGAGTTGTTTCGTGTTCTTGTGAGAGTGACTAAACGTTCTTATGTTGTGCTTTTCCATCGCCCCGATAGTTTGGCTTTGTTCTCAGGGCTTCGATGGTACGGCCTGCCCTCTTCCTTCTGCTGTAGTTTATATTGCAATGGATGGTCACTGGGATTTTAATTCTTTACAGAGCCAAAGAAGCCAAACCATCCAATGAGCCGAAAGAGTTTAAAGTGCCTACGAACGCAAAAATATAAGTCAACATCGATTAATTAAATCAAATCATGATACTTTTGATAATACTTAAAAACAAGGATATTTGAAACACATATACAACTAGTGCAAATCTATAAATTCTCATCTTCTCTACCTCTCTGACTTCAAGCCCGCCAATTCATTTCACTCTGTAAACAATTGAGGATTGCATCAGTTTGACATAATAAACACAGTAACAGTCTGCTCGACAATGATGGGTAACACACGTGCATTAGATTTATAGTCTCTTTCGTTAATAGTCTAAAAGAGAAATTGCCCTTGTGGGCTACATTAAGCCAGGCATTTTTCCTAGCCAACTGCTACCAGTAAGTAATGGCAAATTAAAAGAGAGACCACTACTAAAAGGGCTAACTTGATCAAGATTGACTAACTACTAGAGAATAAATGAGACGTCCAGAAAATTATTCACAAAATAATACAATGACTGTTTATCACTAAGATCACATGATAAATAGACAGATTCATTTTAAAGCGGTCACCCTCTGAACAACTTTTCTACCTGAGCAAAGTCCAATTCCTAAGTAAATTTCTCTAAAAGATGAAAAAAGTCAGACACACACTTCGTGCATCTTCCCTGAGATGCTACACTTAACGTCATTATTATGTCTGAAGCACCACAAAACAGGTCTCAAATGAATATATTGACTAGACCACAGTCCTCCCGCCTTGGTTTAGTGCTAGTCATGTTCCAATTCTAGAGCTTGGTATAACCCTTGGACTTGGGGTGTTATTTTCCCATAAGCTATGAGCCTTGAGTTTGATAACTTAACCTCAGCTTGGCTCTCATCCTTCTTGCATTCTTTGACAATTTACACAACTCCTCATCTAATTCAACTTGGAATGACTTTCCATCTTCCAAGCTACCCTTTTAAGCACTCGACACTTACAATAATCTCTAAACCTCTTTTATTTATCAGACCTTCCTTCTTCAAGAAGCTCCTTTGACAGTCAGTTTTAGCCGTTGCCTCTGATTTTTGTGTACTCTCCATTCCTTCTTCCTATAAGGAGCAAGCTTCTTCAACAAAACTTACTGATTTAGTTCTTTGTCTTCCATCATCAGAGTTTCAGGAATTCTCAGCCCATTTCTATCCGAGACTTTTACCAATCTCCAATTGTGTACTCATAATCTAACTATATTGCCTCATCACCTCTCTTTAGCAATGATAGTTTCCGTTTCCTTTTACACTCTCCATCCTTTGAAGATATTGTTTCTTCCTTCTGTGCCTCGGGGATGCAATCAGACTCCCCCTCTTCCTTCTCTCCTCATCATCATTACTGTCATCTTCACCTATATCATCTTACCTTGGGTCTTAAGCTTCTATCTCTAGCAGCAGAAATCCATCGTTGGACTCTGATTCATCCCAGCCAATCTGGAGTCTGAGCAATTCATCTTCTTTCTGAAGTATGGTTTTTCAAATTCCCTACCTTCTTCATCTCCATCACAGCCAAAGTCAGGGTGCACAATCGAGAGCTTGCTTCATCATCCTATCGTATTCCTGTGATCAAAGTCATCAACAAGGTCAACTCCATCAATATCTCCACCTTCTTCTTCTCCATCACAGCCAAAGTCGGGTCCACATCTTCTAGCATTGTGATACTTCTCATTGAAAACTTGATTCATCGCCGTATCAAATTCCTCAGGATCGAAGTCATCATCAAGATTGGCTCCATCCAATGGGCAGTCCTCATCTTCACCTATCCCAGCAATCTGCTTAAACTATGAGCTTCTGCTTCATCTCCTTTTTTTTAAATGCTTCCAGTGCTTCAACTCCTTTTCTTCCATCTCGGCGACACTGTCCCCTCGATGGTCCTTGAATGACCCAATACACCATCGCTTGCACTCTTCTTGTACCTGAAAGTAGTTTTATAATCCTCTTGCTGCTCAATCTCTTCCTTATCACTCAACAACCCATCCAACCCTCCTCATTGACGTCCTTTGTTCCTGGACATGCGGACCTCTGGAGTGCCAAAAGTTGGTATAAAGGGACACTTAAGTTACAAAAGGTACACTTAAGTGCCAAAATCGGAGCAAAAGGGATCACTTAAGTGCCAACGGCGAAAAATTCCGGCCAAATTGCCACGTGTCCATTTTCCGGCGACTTCATTTGCTGACGGAGCATTTTTTTCAAAATAAAAAATCCACGTGGCAATTTTTTTTGAAAAAATTGTCCACGTCAGATTTTTGAAAAATTAAAATCGATTTTATTTATAAAAAAAAAGGAGGAGGGGATCGGTGAGGGCTGTGCAGCCCTCGCTGCCGCCGCTGTCGCCGCCCCACCTCGCCAGGAAGGGCCGGCGACAGTAGGGGAGGGTCGGCCGGGGTCGTCGGGCCCCGGCCAGTGGCCGGCGACCCTGGTCAACCGGCGGCGAGGGCTGCGCTCCTCGCCCCGGATCTGGGGTGAGGGTTGCGACCCTCCCTTGGATCTGGCGAGGGTCGCCGCCCCTCGCCCGCTTGGGCCAGGGCCGTCGGCCGCCCCCTACGCGCCGCCGCCCTTCCCGGCGAGGTGGGGCGGCAACGGCGGCGGCGGCGAGGGCTGCACAACCCTCGCCGATCCCCTCCTCCTTTTTTTTTTTTTTTATAAAATCGATTTTATAATAATATATTTTTAATTATTTAATATTATTTAATTAATAATTTTTAAATCCACGTCAGCCAAAACAACATCGTTTTGGCTTATTTTTGGCCAATTTAGTTTCCGGCGAGCCACGTAGGCAAGAAAATCAATAAAAAATTGCCACGTAGGATTTCCAGCAGGATTCCGGCGACTTGGCACTTAAGTGATCCAATTTTTTTTAAAAGTGGCACTTAAGTGTACCTTTTATAACTTTTGGCACTTAAGTGTCCCTTTGTGCCAAGTTTTGGCACTTGCGCGGTACTTTCCCCTTTATTCCTGTGTTGTTTTCTAAAGAATAGAGAAGGAGTTGACAGCAAAAATTGACAGCAGAAACTGCATTTCTTACTCAGAAAACTGAAAAATGCTTAAATACATACTAAAACTTAACCATAAACCCATGTTGTCCACTAACAGCTTGCTTGGTCTACAAAACCAGCAACGAACTAACAGAACAACAGAAAAAACACGCAGATAACTGCTCCTACAAAATAGGATTGACTAAGTAAAATGACAATAAACTAACTCCTAGAAAACAGGACATCAACAAACTGACTTAACCAAACAAAGAAAAAACAGATGGTGCGGTCTTGATACATCAACACTCTCCTCCTGGATCAAGTACTACACACTCTTAACTTTGCCCTCAGAAGTTCAAATCGACCAACATGAAATGACTTCGTGAATATACCTGCAATCTGGTTTTCTGAACTGCAGTACATTAGTTTCACCTCTCCAGCCTTCCGCACTTCTGTCAAGAAGTAATACCTGACCTTAAAATGCTTTATTCTTCCATGAAATACTGGATTTTCTGAAATGGCCAGAGTAGCTTGATTATCCACAAATACTTCTATTTTTTCTTCTTGCTGCATATTCAGATCATCCATTAGCTTCTTCAACCATAATGCTTGATTCACAGCTGCAAAGGGCTGCAATGAACTCAGCTTCTGCAGTTGATTGAGCCACTATCTCCTGCTTCTTTGAACACCAGGAAAAACATGCTGACCCAAATGTAAAGCAATAACTTGAAGTGCTCCTCATATCATCTACCAATCCTGCCCAGTCACTGTTAGAATACCCTTGCAACTTAAACTCCTGAACTCTGCAAAACTTAATCCCATATGAAAGAGTACCTTTCAAGTACCTCAACACCCTCTTTGCAGCTACCATATGCAACTTGCTTGCACAATTGAGAAATCTAGACAAGACACTTACAGGAAACATGATGTTTGGTCTAGTTGTTGTGAGATACATAAGACAACCAATCAAACTTCTATAAACTCTTTCATTTGCAAGTTTTGATCCATCCTTCTTTTGAAGCTTTTCCTTTTGACCCATTGGAGTACTCATACTCTTGCACTCCTCCATGTTGAATCTCCTTAGGATCTCCTTCAGGTACTTCTTCTGACAGATAAAAACTTCATTCTGATTTTGCCTAACCTCCATTCCTAGAAAATACGACATCTCACCAAGATCAGTCATTTCAAACATTTTCATCATCTCTTGCTTAAATGCAGTAATCTGAGCATCATTACTCCCTGTCACCAGCATATCATCCACATAAAGAGACACCACCACTAAATCAGATACTAACTTCTTGACATATAGAGTGGATTCACTGAGACTTTTCTTGAAACTTAGGCCTAGCAAGTGTTCATCCATCTTACTGTACCATGCTCTGGGAGCTTGCCTCAAGCCATAGAGAGCATTTCTCAACAAATAAACTTTCTCCTCCTGGCCTGGTGTAACAAAGCCTTCTAGTTGCTCAACATAAATCTCCTCCTGCAACACTCCATTCAAAAATGCAGATTTCACATCTAACTGATATACCTTCCATCCTTGTTGAGTTGCCAAAGTAAGAATCATTTTAATTGTATCTAGTCTTGCCACAGGAGCAAAGGTTTCTGAGAAATCAACTCCCCAAACCTGTGCATATCCCTTCACTACCAACCTGGCCTTACGCTTATTCATTGAGCCATCAGGATTAAATTTGGTCCTGAAAATCCATTTTACTCCAATCACCTTCCTTTCTTCAGGCCTGTCTACTAGCTCCCATGTTTGGTTCTTTTCTATCATAGCCAACTCTTCCTTCATTGCTTTCATCCACCTTTGATCACTTTTAGCTTCCTCATAACCTATAGGTTCCAAAACAGCCACGCTGCACTTATGATATATATCAGTTAGAGATCGGGTACCTCTAATTGGAACATCATCCACCAGCTCGTCAAGTTCCAATGAGACCTCCTTGTGCTTGCCTTATGGCTCATTTGTCCAGTCCCATTTCTCATCTTCCAGGAACTCAACATCCCTACTAGTGATCACCTTCCCTGTCTGTGGTTGATAAATTCTATAAGCTTTTGACACTAAACTATAGCCAACAAAGATCTCAGGTTCAGCTTTCTCTCCCAGCTTGTCTCTCTTGACCTGTGGAATATGAGAAAAACACAAACAACCAAACACCTTCTAATTTTTTAGAATTGGTTTGACACCAAACCAAGCTTCAAAGGGTGTCTTCTTCTCCAATACCCTTGTAGGTAGTCTATTCAGCAGAAAAACTGCTGTGTTTGCTGCTTCTGCCCAAAACTCTTTTCGTAGATTTTTCTCATGCAACAGACACCTAGTCATCTCCATAATGGTTCTATTTTTCCTCTCACTAACTCCATTTTGCTGTGGAGAGTAAGGAGCAGTAAGCTGATGCTCAATTCCAGCCTCCTCACAAAAAGAGTTAACCTCTGTGAAGTGTATTCTGTTCCATTAGCAGATTTGATGACCTGAATTTTGCAGCCACTTTGGTTTTCAACCCATCTCTTAAACTTCAGAAATACCTCAGCAACTTCTGACTTTTGCTTGATGAAATAAATCCAGCACATTCTAGTATAATCATCAATGAAAATGATGAAATACCTACTGCCATTTAGTGAAGGAGTCACTTGTGGACCACAAAGGTCTGTATGAATCAGCTGCAACTTCTCTGTAGCTCTCCAAGTGGATTCCTTGAAGGGAAGTCTTGTCTGCTTGCCCAGCAAACAAGCTTTGCACCTTGTGATATGCTCCTCCAGGCTTGGTAACCTAGTTGCCATTTGTGATGAAAGTGCCCCAACCTCTTGTGCCATATTTTTGAATTATTGACCTGACACTTGAATGCCATTTGCTCCTTCTCAAGAGAATTCAAAGAAAAACTCTTCTGTTGCATCTTTATCTTGAACAACTCCTGACCACTAGAGTCAAAGATCAAACACTTCTCCTCTTCAAATATCACCTTAAATCCCTTTTCTACCAACTGCCCCACGCTCAGCAAATTCTGATCAATCTCAGGCACATACCTCACATCAGAAACCAGTTTTGTTCCAGCATAGCTCTCCATTGCTATAGTCCCTTTACCTTTCACTTTTAAGTACTCCCCATTCCCAATCCTCACTCTTGATTTTAATGACTTGTCAAGGTCTATAAATAGCTTTTCATCACTTGTCATGTGGTTTGTGCAACCACTATCAACAAGCCAACTGTCACATGGAGTAGTAGAGGAGAAACAAGAGGCAACAAACAGTTGATCTACCTCTTACTGGATTGCAGCATGTACCTCACCTTGCTGTTGATTTCTTTTCTCTTTGCAGAACTTCTCAATGTGTCCAAGCTTATGACACTTTTTGCACCTTACATCCGGCCTCTTCTAACACCTAAAGTGTGGATGATTCTTTTTTCCACAGTGCTGACATGAGGAATATCTTCCCCAATTGTTCTTGGAGTTGCCCGCATTGTTCTCTCTTGCAGCAACTTCTGAACCACCACTGCCATTGTCTTTCTCCCCTTTCCACTTGTTGACTCTTCCTTCTACATTATGCTGTTCTTTAGCCTGCAAAGCTCCTTCTGTACTTCTTTCCAGCCTCATTAACCTCCTCTGCTCTTGTGCTTGCGAAGCACTTAGCAATTCTGCCAACTTGATCTGAGACAAATCCTTGGTATTCTCCAAAGAGGCAATGGTTGCCTCAAACCTTTCGGGCAAGGAGACAAGAATCTTCTGCACTAACCTATTATCAGAGAGGTCCGTGCCTAGAACTCTTGCCTGATTTGCAATGCTTATCGACTTATTAGAATACTCTTTAATTGTCTCAGACTCCTTCATCTGTAGTCTTTCGAATTCTGTGATCAGATTTAGCCCCTTCATGCTTCTGATCCTCTCATCTCCTTGATACTCGGCTTTGAGGAAGTCCCAGATAGCTTTGGCTGATTCACAAGCCATAATTCTGCTGAAAATGGCAGGTGAGACAACAGCATATAAACAAGATTTTGCCTTTGCTTTCCTTGTTGTCCTCTCCTTGTGAAATTTGATTTGATTGATGGTTGGATTGTCAGGAAAGGGAGGAACTTCATAATCTTGTTCCATAGCTTCCCAAAAATCACAACCCTCTAGATAGGCTCGCATTCTCACTGCCCAGGCTTGATAATTTTCTCCATCAAACGCTGGTGGAGCCATTGCTGAAAAACCACTCGAACCTGTCTCCATCTTGCTTTTAGCCTCTATGGATGCAGAAACACCTCTCAATCAATCTCACAAGTCACTCACAGCCCCTTAAGATCAAGGAGGCTCTGATACCAGTGTTGTTTTCTAAAGAACAAAGGAGTTGACAGCAAAAATTGACAGCAGAAACTGCATGTCTTACTCAGAAAACTGAAAAATGCTTAAATACATACTAAAACTTAACCATAAACCCACGTTGCCCACTAACAGCTTGCTTGGTCCACAAAACTAGCAACAAACTAACAGAACAGCAGAAAAAACGTGCAGATAACTACTCCTACAAAATAGGATTGACCAAGTAAAATGACAATAAACTAACTCCTAGAAAACAGGACATCAACAAACTGACTTAACCAAACAAAGAAAAAACAGATGGTGCGATCTTGATACATCAACATCCTGTAATCCTCGTCAACTCACATGTTATATGAGAAGAACTTTTTCAGAAACATCTCATTCTCACCCAAACCCTCTCTCCTGCCTAAATACATCCAGCTTCTGCTTAAATTCTGCAGCATCACCACCTTCAACTGGCACACCATCATCTCTCTTCTTCACTGTAAAAAAATCAGCCTCCGAAGCTTCCAGAAAATGCCCTTCTCATCTCCTCTTGCTCCTCACTGCAGCTTTTCTTTTTAGTAGCCTCTGTTTGCTCATCATTAAAATCAGGTCCCTCCTCAATAAGGTTCTTGGCCACCATATCTTTCAAGTAAAGCTTATGTCTTCTCTCCTTCAACTCTTTCTCTTCGTCTCCATCGCTATATGCAAACTAGAACAGAGTGATATGTTTCTCTTTGATACTTGGGTCTTGGCTTTGCACCTTTATTAGTGCATTATAGAACTCAAAGTCCTTCTACTAGCCTTACACACATCAACATCATCATCCAAAGAGGATGAGCACTCAGAGGAGGATTTGTCACCTGATTCAGTTGAACTTGAGTTTTATCGTTTCATCCTACTGTCATTTTGGGAAGATACCATTGCGATATGGTGAAATTTGCTCAATATTACCAGTAGGAACCACCTTTTCTGTACTGTGAAGCTTTCCGTTCAATGTCACCAGAATTTTTACGTGACATACTTCTTGCACATAATTGAAAAACAGTTTTGTTCTTTTCCAGTGGAGAAGCATGTTGCCAACATCTGAGGAGAACTTTGGTGCAGAAACTCCGGCTATCTCACTTTAATTGAAGGCTGATACCTATGATCCCTACATTGATCATTTTCTGTTTTGAGCTCAAGCTGAGCGTTGCAGACAGCTTTCAATAATCGCTTCGGTAAGCATTTTGTCGGTACATAGACTTTCTTACAATAATTGATTGTTTTTTTGACCTTCTGACCCTGTGTCACTTGCTATCTCACCTTCAAAATATCTGGTATTCTGTTGGACGGGCCTTTTCTGTTTAAACTTATGTTGATAAGTTGTTTGTATGAAACATTAAATCCCTTGTTAATATCTTGTAGACAAAGTTAGAGAGGTGATGAAGCTTTACCAGGAAATGTAAGATCTTGCTAAGCTACTGATTGCAGAGCAGTCACTTCTCATGTTTGGAAGAGGATACAATCATGCTACAGCTTTGGAAGGTATTTTTGTAATATTTTGACTTAGTCAAGAGCGGTGGGGCCCCAAATAATGTTGAAAAGTCAACAAAAAGGCAAAAGAAGGCACGTTCAGCAATAAGAGGGACCGGGAGCTTTCGGGGAGAGAGGAAAAAGAAGAGAGAAGGAAAGAAAGGGAAAGAAAAGAAAGGGGAAAAAGAAAAGAGGATTTTCGCGTGTGTTTGCCACGGACGCCTCGTCAAGGCAACTCAACTGCGTAGTAACACAACAAAAACTGAAATAGGAAAGAAAAAAAAAGGGCGGTTTGGGATGATTTTAAAATCTTTTCTATTAGAGAATCCAATATCCTTATGCATGAGGATAATAAATTCAGTCATTATATTTGGACTCTATTATGGATTTCTGATTGCATTCTCCATGTGGCCCTTTTATCTTTTCCTTCTCCGAGCGTGGGTTCTAGAAGAACGAGAAGAAGAACTCAGAATAAGACGTAGCTGTTTTCATGAAAAATAAGCTTTGTGGCATTGACATAAATAATAAGGTTAGAACGAATAAGCTAGCTTTTTGCAAGAAGGGGTATTTTAAGGACAAATGCCCACTTGAATGAATAGATGTGGTAAGGCAAGGAATTGAACCTGAACTGCCTGAAAGGAGGCACGTGTGGGACTTTATTGACACGGTACAAGCATAAAATCCAATTTTGGGACCTGAAAAATCAAAAAATCATAAAACTGAAACAAGTGCTTGCGTCTTTTTCCAATTGGGTATGTGAAGTTAGAGCCGTAAAGTCCAATTTTTAAGTTGTTGAGCTATGAAATTCAATGATAGTTTAGGATGTCATAAAGGTTCGCCCAAAACCAAAATTTGAGATTTTCTGCGTGCGATGAACAATGTGTTGGGCGGTACTTTGTCAGTTTTTTGCTCAATTTTGGATTGGTTAAGTTGGGGTTCTTTTTATATGTTGAAAAGACTTTCTATTAAGTATGTTTAAATCAAGGTCATTGGAGAGACTTGTGGCATAACCAAGTTTTGCGCTCAAGCTAGCTTTGCAGACAGTTTGAAAAATTGCTTTCAATGTTCTATTTGTTAGCGCATAGGAGTCATTTTGTTAGTGTTTAAATTTAATTTAGCCGATTGGTCATTGAGGTAACATTTTACTATATTTTGACATTTTTCTCTTATTTTATAGAATTGGGAGTTCGACAATTCTAATAAGCTTTGTTATTTGGTCGTTGGCGTTCTCAGGTGAGTGATGTTGTTTCTTGATTTTGTAAAACCCATATCCTAAAAATGATAGGATGATATATTATGAGCTAAAGAAACATTACATGATTTGATATTCCTTTGAAAAGAAATAAAAGCGGTGATTAGAGCATGTTTGTTGCACAAAAAATATAGTGTATTTATTACGTTTTGGTAATTGTGAATGGTGTGAGAAATGTTTTAAGAAAGGTATTGTGAAACATTACATATGATTTGTGAACTTGGTCTATGAAAACAGTTCTACAACGATTTGAGAAACTTTTTATAAAAGACATTTGAAAATCTTATACATATTGATTTGTCAATTTGGTTTATGAAGAATTCTGAAAGGACATGAGAAATGTCTTGTGAAATATGTTCGATTTTGTCACACCCCGAGACTGCAAGAAAAGGGAATATGACACGGCCGTCCTTCCACACGAAGGACGCAGCCTCAATATAACCAACAATCTGATATTAACATATATAAACTCAAGCCCATATATATATATATATATATAGACCATAGACCAACACGTTGGCTATACATCAGAGTTTCTATAATCCTCCAAAATAATATTAACAAACAGAACTCAGCCAACCTAAAAGATAACAAGCACTAAGCCAAGTTTCTTCCTCAAGTCATACCCAAAAAGAATCAAAAGTTTCCCCCCAACAGCACTCTCGCTTTACTCGCCGCTAACCGAGGAACCTGAAAACATAAATTATGAGTGGAATGAGCAACCACCGCCCGGAGTGATACATATCTTCTAAGCGAGATCGGACAAGCACTATGCATGGATTCAAAGAAATCCCATAATCTTTAAACTCCATTCAATATATAAAATACATAATGAATCATATAGGAGTTATTTTTATACTCATATGAAAAACTCAATTAAATAACCATCACAATGCAAGAATCAATGGTCAAGTCCATTGAATAATCTCCATTCAAAAATCACAAGTCAATGGTCCATCCATTGACTAATCTATTGCTCAATCTCTTACCATGGTCACGACACAACGCCTTGTGACAAGGCGACCAAGATTCCCCCCTTGGCAAGGTCTCCACCTATAATGCCGGTGGCTCGGCCCAGAAGGATATCCTACCCAAGATGCATGCATACCAACATGCCCCTCAATGGGCTCACAAAGAATAATGAGCAAAATAACCATCATCCAATACCGAGAAAGTCAATCCAGGAATCAATATAATAAATCAAATAAATACATTTTTACAACATCATCATCCACAATTTCTCAAGTCATCCACATACTTTTCCATAAACCATTTGCAAAGCAATTACAAATATATTTTGCCTTCCAAAACTTTGCATAACATGCTTTCCAAACCTTTATAAACAATCAAGAGGTAGTCCATGTCCGATCCGATTTTTATGGAATAATAATGTCATTTCATAACCTCATACTATATATAATCCATATAATTTTCTCAACATGAATTTTACAAATTCAAAGAAGATATAGTACCACTCACCCCGTCGCCTATGATCCAATAAAACGATACGTGAATCGTCAAACTCGCGGTCCTAACAAATAATTGAGGAATGAGTTAAAACCCGATAAAACTCTACCTCAATTATTGAGACAACTAAATCACGCCTTGACACTAATAAAATGACCCCTAAGAGCTAACAAAACGCCTAACAAAAGCAATTTATTCAAAGCCGTTCAAGAAGCGAGACTAGGGTGCAAAACTTGATTATGCCATAACTTTCTCATCCGAACTCCGATTCAAGCAATCTTGTAGTCAAAACGAAGATAATTCTGAGCACTAGAAGACCCATTAGTAGGACAATCCAATTTCGAGCCGAAACCGACAAAATTAGACCTCACAGCAACCGCGCGCGCACTGTACATCCAGCGGGCAGAATTTCAAAATTCCATTTCGAACAAACCACAAGCTCAAATTCAATTCCGTAAAATCCCACGGGTCCATGACGTCCTAAATTACCATTCTTATAAATTTTCGTGGCTCAACAACTCAAAAATTGGACTTCGCCGCTCAATATTTCCCCTATTCCGAATTTGAGCCCTAAACCAGAAAAATACTTCGATTGGAGGAATAAGAGGCACGTGTACTCACCGGGTGTTGTATAAATTAGTCGAGTCGGCTTTGCGAGGCTCCCACGGCGCGCACGTGCGAAACCCTCTCCTCCTTTCCCTTTCTTCTTCTCTCCTTCTCTTCTCTTTTCTCTCTGTTTTCTTTCTCCTCCCGACTGTTCTGGTTTCCGAAAGTGGGAGACAGAACCCCACTTATTCTCTCTCCTCTCCTCTTGACTTTTCAACTCTCTTTCTTTTCTTTTCTTTTCTTTTTTTTTTTTTTAAATCCAAGTGGGTCCCACTAGTCAAAGGAAGCTGAAATATTACAGATTTGATGAACGAAGTTTAGAAAGATTATATGTTTTATTTTGTGAAATCAATTGCAATTATTGATTATGGATTTGATTGTTGTTATTTGAGCATGTAGGTTTGATGCTCAATATCACTATTAGTCTATTGAAAGGCTTGTGGGTATGCATACCAGTTTAGGAAATCCTTCTCAGTTGAGCCATTGGCTTTGTAGATGGATATCTTTCTGGGGGAATCTCGGTCATTTTGTCACCAAATGTAGGGTCATGATTATGGTTTGATATTGAGCAGAAGATAGGTTGATGGATGAACCATCGACATGTGTTTTGATATGAACTGGATTGATGGAACAAACCGACGTATGATATGAGATGGATCGATATAATGGACCCTAGACTTTTACCAAGAGTTGTGTCATGACCATGGTTTGATATCGAGCAAAAGATAGGTCGATGGATGGACCATTGACGTGTGTTTTGATATGAGATGGATCAATGAAATAAACCATTAACACGTGATTTTGATGAGATTGATCAATAGACTTGATCATTGATATTTATGATGATTTAAATGAATATTTTTTAAATTGTATAAAGATTGTTAAAATGAAACGACTTCTACATGATTTGATTTGTTTATTAAAGTGTTAGATTATGGGTTTCTGATATCACTTCATATATATGTGTGTGTGTCTGTGTATTATATTATATATGCACAGTAGCTGGTCTATATGCTTAGAAGAGATACGTATTACTCAGTTACTAGGGTGTGATCCCTCACCCCTCTCTTTCCTAATATGTTCAGGTACCTCAGTTAGTGGCCGTTAGAGGGAGAGCATCATTATGGGGACTCTTGGGAGGTAGATTTTAGTGATTTGAGGCTACGTCTTTTGGGTGAAAGGGCGCCTGTGTCATTCCCTTTTTTGCTAGGATTTGGGGCGTGATGTCTTTGAAAGTAAAGGAAGTGGCATTGCTGCACAGTGAAGGAATACTTGCTGGTGAAATGAAACATTGTCCTGTGGCTCTAGTGGCTGAGAGTCTTCCCATCGTAGTGATTGCTACTCATGATGCTTGCTTCAGGTTAATTTTTGTCAGACAGGTTTACTCGCATCCGTGAAGTTTCTATTTGTTCTAAAGCTGAAGGTGTCAATGTTAACAGCAAGCAACAAACAGTTATTCAGCAACTTCATGCCCGCAAAGGACGCCTAATTGTCATGTGCTCGAGGGGGTATGCTGCAGCTGTCTCTTGGTGGAGCATGTAGAGTCATAGAAGTTCCTCAGGTGGAGGACTGTCTTCAGCCTGTAGTCAATATAGTTCCTTTGCAGGTACAGAGTACTCCCAATAGCTTTCTATGCTTGCCAAGATGCAACATTTTTTTCCTGTTGTTCTGAATGCATCATATCTTGCTGTATACGAAGCTATGATGTAGATGAGGTGGAGCTGGATGGGAGCATCTAGCTTTCTGTTTCGTTGATTTGTTTTATGCTCTTGGTGTTTGTTTTTGCATTTAAGAGTTCCAAGATTCTCTCTATGATTTGGCGTTTCTGGTTCTAAAAGAGTGTTTTTTTAAGTCTCAACAAAGACAAAAGAAATCAATTTTATTGACTGAGCCTTAACATTTTGCTGTTTTTATTTATGTATTTATTCACTGCTTATAAAGTATTTTCACATTCCTGTTCTTCCTCTCAAGTAGCCTATTTCATTTTACTAGAGTTTGCTGATTCATTGGACATGAGATAATTTTTAGCATTTGGGGTGCAGTTGTTGGCATATCATCTCACGGTCCTGAGAGGATACAATGTCGACCAGCTCAGGAATCTTGCGAAGAGTGTGACGACAGAGTAAAAGCCCACTAATAGATTTCTTTTGATTGTATTTATGCACTAGCGAAATGGATTATGTTATGAGAATGTAAAGCATCTTTCTAACACAGAGTATGCATTCTGCTAATCACATATACTTTATTGAATGGCAGCCCCTGCAAGATCTTTTATTTATGATCAATTAGGAATTACTGTCATAACCCACCTTTTTTGCACTTTCGCGGCTTGTAATGCATTTACCTATCAATCTGCCTTTAATGTCGTGCTCATCATACCTAAACATTGTTTCAAGTTGGAGGTTGGAAGAGGAAGATCATATCCTTATTCGTGGACATTATCTAAACTCGCTACAAGTTGTTTCAATACCTGATCTTCTGGGTGAAACTAGATATTCATTGGGGGGCGCAAGTTTAACCTTATTGCCATAGTTGCTGGACATAATTTAAACTCATTGAGGGGTGAAAGTCCATCTTTTTCTCCAAGATTCTCTTAGAAGTTAATTCAGCAAAAAAACAACATGAGAGTGTTTTCGTTTGAGCAGCATTAGGATTTCTTTTCGGAGATAGAGGAATGTTAAGCAGTGGTCCACGTGTTCACTGTCAACTTTAAATGCAGTTTTTGGATTGAAGGAAATATTATTACTTAGACCATGCGTTTTCACGTTGAATCCATATGTACCATTGAATCTATCGCGCCTTATTTGTAAATTCTAGGGGCCCCACTGGAATAAATGCTGCAGTTTTATATGGGTGCATGCATTGCTCGACATCTTTGAACTAGGAATGTATTCTCATGCAGGATTTTTGTCGTTTATTCTGTTAATCGAAACTTCTATGTGGCTATTCTACTTTGTTATATTTGTGTGATGGATTATTGGACATCTTCATATTTCAAGTCTTGCTCTTTAATTTTCCTCAACCAAGTTCAATGAACTCTCTGTTGACTATGTTATCATCAGAGGTCGATGCCACAGACTTGAATTTGGAGGAATCTTTTCTTACTCATGCCGGAATAGCACACACACGATGGGCAACTCATGGAGAGCCTGCTCCCAGGAATAGTCATCCTCAGAGCTCTGGTGCTGAAAATAAGTTCTTGGTTGTACACAATGGGGTCATCACTAATCATGAGGTTGGTTAAGGCTTAACTGGCAACTATTTGGACTACAGTATAATCTTTATTTATATTCGGGTTGCATTTTGCTATATAAATTATGAAAGCTTTCTTTCACCTTTGAGGTGAGTTAGCCACACATTTTCATGTAGGTCAAAAGTACATCCTTGTCATTGATTATTGTAACATTATGACAATGTAATGCTTACATCTCCTGAGGCATCGCAGATCATATTGAGTGTTTGAATGATTTTATGCCTTAATCAGTTTATGCATCTTAGAGATATTTAATCTAGACAACTACTCCTTTCTTAGCATGCGAGTGAAGGCATAGCTGCTGACTAGAGGGAGAAGTTGATTCAATCGATGAAGCTTTATTTGATTGATCTAGCAAGGGGTGTTATAAATAGGCCGCATTAGTCATTGTTAATAATAAACTGAGGCCAAGGCTTATCCTTCTGTCATACTATCATGGAACTTTCGTCGAAGTCTTCACAAAGAACATGCAGTTTGAAGTGTGGATCATTAGCAGTAAATTTCCTGTGTACCACAAGGAACCTTAAACAGGTTATGGACCTCATTTTACCCCAAGGAGAAGCATTTTATATACCAAGACGCCTTCCTAATGAAACAATATGATATGCTCCTAATTTATTTGTTACTCTGTTTGTGATGAGTCTGTAAAATGCTGTACAATCTCAATGGTATTTCTCTCTAGCTTAAAACTAACGAAGAAATTTTGCCAGTAGATTCTTCTGAGGTTCTTACCTTTTCGTTTACATTTGCAGGTCTTGAAGCAAACACTAATTCGACATGGGTTCACATTTGAATCTCATACTGACACTGAAGTGATTTCTAAGCTCGTCAAGTATGTTTTTGATAAATCTAATGAAGATTCAGGTAATAGCTTATATGCAATTAAGATCTTCATTGCATTTTAACGAGCTTCTTACTGAAATTGTGTGTGAAGAAAAGGAAGCCTCAGTCAACACAATTTCACAAGACACTGAAATTAAAAAAGATGTTAAGTTAATCATTTTAGTTTTTTGCTTAACAATCTTCCAACTAAAGCTATGTTAATTTACGGATTTTCAGATGAATGTTGTGCAACTATATGAAGGTTTTAGTGTTGAAATTTTGTTGAACTCTTTGTAAACAGTAAAGAGCCATCTGATGGATAAAGTATCCCTGACATCTTTCATTGAAAGTATCGTTTATGTATGTCGGGGCATGTCGCACCAGTACTTTTCCCAACAAGTGTAGGGGCTTCAGATCTGAAAACAAATTGTATTGGTGACTCATTTTCTTTCTGTAGGGCCTCAGTAAATGGATAATTAATTCTGCAACAGCATTTAAGCATATGAATGACATCATTTTGGGCAAAAGTTGATTTTATTTCTCCAATTGTTTGCTTATAGTGAATTAACTGGCAATAGGACCACCAATGGGATTGTGCTCAACAGATATACACGTTCCGCATAATTTACTTTGTGTCCTGGAGTGTGCTATCATGTTGCTTTACACTAGAGAACAATGTTCAGTGACATTTTATTATGAATGGTTTATCATTTGGACTGCAGGTGACACGACTGTCACATTTAGTCAAGTTGTGCTGGAAGTCATAAGGCATCTTGAAGAGTTTATGCTCTTATTTATAAAAGCCAGCATTATCCTAACGAATTGATCGCTTGCAAGCATGGTAGTCCATTGCTTCTTGGTGTCAAAGTAAGTACCATTTAAAACTATGGTGGTACTTGTTGCAAATGAGTTACTTTTGATCGCATCTCAAAAATTATTTTCCATTTTCAATTGCTTTGTGTCCTTTCAGCTTGACTAAAAGCTATGCTATGTGTGTTCTTCTAGAACTGACTCTAGCAACCATAGTTCAATCAAATATTTCTTATGATACAATGTTTTCTGCTAGGCTTTGAATAGCATCCGTTTTGCTTGGTGGAGACAGTATATTGATTTTTACTTTGGGTCTTAGAGTGCCTTAGAAATGCTAAGTTCAATGCACATTAATTTCCTATTAGAACCGGGAATTGGAATAGCATTCTTACTGTTGTCTGCCGTGGCACATTATTTTGGTCTTGTTACAATAAGTTCGAGAAAAGCATCTGGTTGTCTACGGTGCTGAACTCTTACTTCATTTTTAGTTATACATTACGCGTCAACTGTAGCTTAGGCTTAGGAGTTCTTTTGTCGTATGTGTAGTTGTCCGTTCCTGTGTATGTCTTACCTATGCATTTTCCTTGTCAAAATTCTTGTTCGTCTTGTAATTTATCATAATTGTAACATAGTCATTAATTCATTTAGGAATTGACAGAAGAATCAAGCAAAGGATCATTATTTCATGATGATAAGTACTCTACACAGAATGGGAATCCCAGGGAACTGTTGTTATCAAGCGATGCAAATGCTCTGGTTGAGCACATAAGAAAAGTTTTGGTTATTGAGGATGGTGAAGTTGTTCACTCGAAGGTAATTACATAGTTGTTTTAAGGAATTTATGTGTATTTCTAGCCTTTATGGTGTGGTCCGCCTTACCAGTCTCTTGATTTTATGTTTTATTGATCTGCCAAATATCTCTTAGTTGTTAAGATTTTAGGGGTGGGGGGTTACTTCAGTTTAACTTGAGTCCTATCGTTTTCATCTCGGTATCAATTTGTGAATATACCATCGGACTGTGTAGCAATATGGTAAAATTTGCTCAATATCACCAGTAGTAATCACCTATGTAGTTGTACCGAGAAGCTTTCGGCTCACTGTCACCAGAATTCTATTTGGCTTGACTTCTTGCATATAGTTGAATAGCTGGTTTGTCCTTGTCCATTGGAGGAGCATGTTGCCTACATGTGAGGTGAACTTTGATGCGCAAATTCCTGCTATATTGCCTCAATTAAGGGCTGATAAATATTATTATTTCTTTCCAGAGTATTTTAATATCGTAGTGACTCCTGAGAAGCCAAATGCTGAATTTATTCTACTATTGCTGGTTGCGTCAGGATGGAGGGGTATCTATCTTAAAGTTTGAAGGTGACAAAGGAAAACGTGGTGTACTTTCCAGGCCGGCATCTGTACAGCGTGCACTTTCTGTTCTCGAGATGGAAGTTGGACAAATACATAAAGGAAACCACGAACATTATATGCAGAAAGAAATTCATGAACAGCCAGAATCCCTAACAACCACAATGAGGGGCAGACTCATACGTGGAGGCACCTGCAAAGCTAAGACTGTCCTTCTGGGTGGATTGAGGGATCATCTCAAGACAATTAGAAGGAGCTGGAGGATTGTTTTTATTGGTTGTGGTACAAGTTATAATGCTGCTTTAGCTGCAAGGCCCATCTTGGAAAAACTTT
Source organism: Corymbia maculata (assembly GCA_014182735.1). Taxonomy (NCBI): domain Eukaryota; kingdom Viridiplantae; phylum Streptophyta; class Magnoliopsida; order Myrtales; family Myrtaceae; genus Corymbia; species Corymbia maculata. The sequence goes on along the minus strand of CM024689.1, from coordinate 11,537,349 downwards.
CAGGCAAGTAGTGGATGATAGCCTATGTGGGTTAGAGAAGTTAATTTATTTTTACCAGATCTTTTCTTTTCTTGTTTGCCTGCTTTCCAAACAGGAATTCTTGTGACAATGGAAATTGCAAGTGATCTTTTGGATCGTCAAGGCCCAATGTATAGAGAAGATACAGCAGTTTTTGTCAGTAAGTCTGGTGAAACGGCAGATACCTTACATGCACTGGAATATGCTCTCCAGAATGGTGCATTATGTGTAGGAATTACCAATACTGTTGGCAGTGCAATTGCCAGAAAAACACATTGTGGTGTCCATATAAATGCTGGTGCTGAGATAGGTGTGGCAAGCACCAAGGTGAGAGAGTACTTTTTGCATTCTGTTACAGAAACGATCCTTTCTTCTTCATGGTTTTCTTGTCTTTCATTCAAGAAACTGATTTACAGATATGCTTTTTGAGCAGGCATATACAATTCAAATAGTTGTTATGGCTATGTTAGCTTTAGTAATTGGAGGGGACGCTATTTCTAATCAAGCAAGAAGAGAAGCAATAATTGATTGTCTTTTTGACCTTCCAAGTATGTGTCACTTCCTATCTCACCTTCAAAATTTCTGATTCTGTTGGATGTGCCTTCTCTGTCTGAACTTGTGTTGATAAATTGTTTGTATGAAACATTAAATCCCTTGTTAATATCTTGTAGACAAAGTCAGAGACGTGCTGAAGCTTGACCAGGAAATGAAAGATCTTGCTAAGCTACTAATTGCAGAGCAGTCACTTCTCATGTTTGGCAGAGGATACAATTATGCTACAGCTTTGGAACGTTCTTTAAAAGTAAAGGAAGTGGCATTGATGCACAGTGAAGGAATACTTGCTGGTGAAATGAAACATGGTCCTCTGGCTCTAGTGGATGAAAGTCTTCCCATTGTAGTGATTGCTACTCGTGATGCTTGCTTCAGGTTAGCTTTTGTTGTACAGTTTTACTCACATCCATGAAGTCTATATGTTCTAAAGCTGAAGGTGTCATTGTTGACAGCAAGCAACAATCAGTTATTCAGCAACTCCATGCCCGCAAAGGACGCCTAATTGTCATGTGCTCGAGTGGAGATGCTACAGCTGTGTCTCGGCAAAAGTACAGCGGGAGTGCCAAAACTTGGCACAAAGGATCACTTAAGTGCCAAAAGTTACAAAAGGTACACTTAAGTGCCACTTTTCAAAAAAAATGGATCACTTGAGTGCCAAGTCGTCGGAGCTCAGCCGGAAATCTTACGTGGCAATTTTTTATTAATATTCTTTCCAACGTGGCTCGCTGGAGATCCACCTCAGCTAACCCTCACCCAAAACGACGCTGTTTCCATAGATGGATAAAGCAAAGACCCTAAAATGACCAAAACGGCGTCGTCTCCCCATTTTCATCTCATATTGCTGACCAAATCCCTAAATCAGCCAAATCCCCCAAGAAGAGCTCGAACCCTAATTTCGATTTGCCCCAAAAATCCCTCAAGCATTCGAATTATTTCAATTAACCCCAGATCCCATCGAAGCGAAGGAGAAGGCAAGCGCGAATTCGTCTATTGTTGTGGGTTACCGAGCGCTGAATACTGGAAATGGAGAGCAGAATTTTAAGCAGCAGCTTGAATTCGTCTCATCGAAGCGACGAAGAAGGCGAGCGCGAACGTTTCTGTTATTGTGGGTTGCCGAGTCCAAGAAGAACATCGTGGACTCGAATGAATCTTGGGAGAAGATTCTATGGATGCGCTAGATATAGAGAATGGTCGAAGTGCAAATACTTCAAATGGATCGACGCGAAGTTCTCTGACCGAGCGACAGAGGTGATATTAGACCTACTTGATGGGCGGCATCAACCTCCATCTACGTTCGTGGACGACTTGGACGACGTTGACTCAAAGCAAGTTGAAGCATCTTCGGCTAATTATTTGAAGAATGAAGTCTCAAAGCAAGCTGAAGTATCTTCAGTTAATTATTTGTTGAAGAATGAAGTTTCAAGAATGAAAATTGAACGAAAGTGTTATCAAATGTTTATTATAGTGTTGTTTTGTTATATAGCCTACTTAATGATCAAATGTAAAGCACTTGAAGATAAGAAGAAGTTTCTTCAGCTGCCATAGTTGAAAATGAGTTGATAAATGTAATCGTTTTGGATTAAATGTAGACTATTTTATTTGTGTGTGTTGTCCTGTCCATCGATCGGCTTTGAGGGAGGTCAAGAAAAGGGAATGATGAGATGATACACATGTAGTTGGTTTTAGGTTTGCTGCTTGCTGCCATAGGGAGGTCTTGTTCTTATTCGCAATGTTAACCTTAACCCAGCTGAACTGGAGTTGGTTTAGGTTTGCTGCTTGCCATATCATAGGACAAGCACGAGCTATTGCTTAAGTGCCATAAGTTGTATTTAGTGATTACTTTAGTGCTATTCAAATTAAAGAAAAGATCACTTAAGTGTCAGGTTATTATTGAAAGTGATCATTTAAGTGCCAGTCGGTGCTTAAAAGTGAAAATTTAAGTGTCAACTTCTCCAGGAAAGGTGCACTTAAGTGCAGGTTACCAGCTCTAGAACGAACTGATGCAAGATGTGCAGAATGCACACTTGTATCAAGTGCTGCACAAACCCCCCAAACCACCACTACAAACCCATCACCAACAGGCATAAACCTTCAACACAACCAGCTCTAGTACGACTAGAATATGAACCACCACCACCATCATAGCATGACTGCACCAAGCACCACCTGGTGCAAGATGTGCAAGCTGCACACTTGCACTTGTTGCAGGGGCCTCTTGCATCACCACACACCCACCACCAATAATCAACAATCATCAGTAGAGCAAGTAAAGCAGAATGTAAATCGAAAATATCAAAAACACAACAACAATATAAGTAGCAAGATCATTCCATTGATATCTGATTTCAAGTCTCACCAACATAGTGACAAACCAAAAAAAATAAAAAAAATCATCCATAACAAGTTGTAACAAAATCAGCCCTTCTTATCAATCAATATCAATATGAATAGGCCCCCTGTTTGTGCTCCTTTCGATGGACCTCGATTCATTATCCTTGCACTCTTTCTAACTGGACGTACAACTTCCTCTTCAACTGTCTCTTCATGCACTGATTCAGATGGAGCTGCAATTGTCTCAGGATGAACTGATTCAGATGGAGCTGGTGCTAAGTTGTTGTTCTTTCTTGTTGGCGCAATCGATGTCGTCTTCTTTTTTGGCGCAGCCGATGTTGTCTTCTTTTTTGGCGCAATCGATGTCGTTTTCTTGCATATATGTGCCGTTGATTCTTGAGTAGGGCCTTGAGAAATAAGAACCTCCGAATTTCTCCCGGGCTAAAAAAACACAAGTAAATTATAAGCAAAAGTTCGCACAATTTATTAAATGCAGGCAATAAAACTTACATTAAGAATGACTGTTCCAGTACGGTCATTTGTATAAAGGCCATAACCATATTGTCTTAGTCTCTTCCCAATAGCTCCTCTTGTTTGAATTGGAGCATCACGTTCAACATCTTGTGATTTATTATCCCTCTTTTTTGCTTGTGATTTCTTGGGCCCTTCTTTTTGCCCTTTAGTTGGCCCTTCATATGGCTCTTCTAATGGCCGTTCAGCTTCGATTACATTTGGCTCTTCGGGTGCAACAGGGGCTTCTTCAACCAATTGTTCAACTAGGCGTCTTCTGGGTGGCCTTCTTGTAGTTAGCCCTTCAGCTGGCCTTTTGGTAGCTAACCCTTCAACTGCCCTTCTTCTAGTTGTCCTTCTCGTATCTAGTCTTTCAACTTCACCGACACCTTCACCTAGCCCATGTGGTAGCCCTTCTATTGGCCTTTCTCGTTGTTGGCCCTTCTCGTTGGCAATTGAGCTGGAGCTTGCCCTCTTCGAACCTAATAAAGACATTATGAATATAACATCAGCCCATATAATAACGTAAAGGAAAACTAAAGAAGTCATTGAACTTACTGGGTATTTTTTCCTCAGCTGAGGAATGGTCGACTGAACTGACCCTTGTGCAGTTTCAATTAATCTTTCAGGTACAACTGAAACCATTTCAGCCAATCCTTCAGGTGTCCTATTCGTCACCTGACAAACACATTAAAAATACCTGCTAATTATGCTATGTACAAATATGTAATAAACCAAAAATAACATAAACAAAAATATCATAACTTACGGAGTTTCTTGTCGTTGACCGATGAACAAAGTGGACTCACTTTGCCCTTATATTTGGCCTTCGCCTGTCGTTCTACCTGTCCCTTCACTAAGCCCTTCCACTGGCCTCTCACCTGACTGTTCTTGTTGCTTTCTCAATTGACAACCTTTAATATTGTGCCCTGCTACATGGCAATAAGAGCATGTCATCTTCCCACTTGTCCTACTCATTCTTTGCTGACCTGAGACCTCCCCCTCTAACATTCTTCGTCTTCGTTTTGGCCTTCCCATTTGCTTCTTCAGCGGCAAAGGTTGAGGTGCTTCACGATTTGTTGGCTCCCAAAACTTGCTACTTCTGATTGGCTGCATCATGAATTGATATGAAGCAAGATATGTCGTTTTCTTGTACCAATTATCAATATAATCGTCCACGTTATGGCCTTTCAATTGGATGGCACATATGGCATGTACACAAGGAATTCCACTTAGTTGCCATGCTCGACATGAACAATTTCTCCTACCTAGATGGACAACATACTTATCGAACCCTTCATTATCTCATATCCTTCATCCCCATTCCGGATGGGATGACAATATCTACTTGCAGCCAAGTTCTCATCCAATTTCTTGGCAATCCTAGGACCATATTGTCTAGTCCACTTCGTAGCCTCATCTCTTTGTTTGTAGAGCCGAGTCATGACCAATACTCGTATATCTTCAAGCATTGAAATGATTGGTTTGCATCTCGCATCAATTATTCTCCCATTGAATGCTTCACATATGTTGTTGTCGACGTGATCGCACTTGAATTGCTCGCTAAAGAAGGCGTTGCACCAATGCTTCGGTTCTGTCTTGAATAGTGCATCAGAGCCTTCCTTGGTCAACTGAACCAATCCTTCTTTAGCCATCCTAAAGTCAGCCATGTTTGTGCTCTTTGCTAGCTGCCAAAATTGCAATCGTAGCTTTTCCCCTTTATAGGTCTTTGCCTAATTTGTATATATGTGCCGTGCATACATTCGATGTTCGGCATAGGGCATCAACTCGGCCAATGCCGGAACGAGTCCCTACAATAATTTGAAACAAGAAATGTAAGAAAATAGCATGTTGTTAATATAAAAAAACAAACAAATCACTATGCCATTACCTTTTGTTAGTCGCTCATAAATGCCCATCCTTCCCCATTTGTTATATCCAAATCAGCCATCAAATTTTTTAGGAACCAAGACCAATTGTCCTTGTTCTCTATCTTCACAACAGCCCAAGCTAATGGAAACATTTGGTTGTTCGCATCTCTTCCAATTGCAGCCAGCAATTCTCCTTTGCACAAGTCCTTTTAGAAACAACCATCCAATCCTATGATCCGTCTACACCCGGCTAAAAATCCTTGTTTGCACGCATCGAAGCACACATAGAACTTATCGAACTTAGTTCCACTATCAGGAAGTGGCCTCTCCACGACCTCAACAAACACCCTACTTGAAGGGTTTTGCACCCTACACTCCCAAGCATAATCCCACACTTGCCCATATTCCTCACCATACTGACCAATGAGTACCCTTATCACCTTTTGCTTCGTTCTTTTGCACTGATTCTTGGAAATATTAATGCCCACACGCTCCTTCACCAACTGCTTGAACTGCACACTGTTCATCTTGGGCATCAACTTCATCAGATCAAAGAACTGCTTCGACAGCCATGCCCTTGTTATCCTTTTGTTTTGAAAATTAATGGAACAAGTATGTTCCTCTTGAAAAGACCTAATCTGGAAGGATCCACTTCTCTTAACAAACGCGCCGTAGATCTTCCATGGACAATTTTGCTTTGTGAACACCTAGCTCTTACAAAGGCTTTAGTGTTTCTAATGAAGTCAATATTCCTTTGTTCAGGCAATGGACTGCTTCGGTATAGCTTCCCTAAATTGTTTGGCATCTTGGAATTTCATACCTCTTGACAAAGAAGGGAAACAACGGATGGATCATAAGAAAGAAACTTATTTTTCCTTCTACGCACAGGTTGTTCATCTTCTTCAAGCTCGCCCTCGGAAGTAGCATTGTCGATGCTTTCTTCATAATCAGTCTCTTGACCAGCAACACCAGCATCTATAGGGCCAACACCAGCATCACCAGCATCTACAGGGCCAACACCAGCATCTACAAGGCCTTCAGCCCTGTTTGGAGCTTCATCAGCTACTTGCAAAGCTGCAAATTTATTGGCCAAAAAGTCCCTTTGCTTTCTCTTTGACTGTACAAGCTCCTCGTCGTCCTCATCACTTAAGAAATTTTCAACGGCCAACCCTTCATCATCATCATCACTGGATTGAGCTACTTCCCAATCTAATCCAGTGATTGTGATATCACCACTTTCCTGTCTATCTTGCTGTCCTTCATCCCTACCATCTCCCTCTTCTCTTACTTGGGTGCTCTCTCCATCATCTTCGTCCTCAGACTCACTATTGTACTCAACGTATACTTTCGCTTCTTCGCCATGAAGATAATGGTATAAAACATCTCTAAATCCATTATCATCTTCTAAGCTTCTCAAACCATCTTTCAAACCCTTCCCCGGAACACAATACAGCAACTTCGTATTTTGCAAGGCAAATATGTTATGATATCCCTAACAAACCCAATATAAGATGCCTTCTGTACTTCGACAAAAATAGTGCCCTCGTTTCCCCCCTCATACTCCCATTCGTCCTCCCCAATGACAAAGTCCCCTCCGTAGCAAACAATAACAGCAACACAATCTTTATTATAAGCCATTTCTGTAAGCAAGGACAAAAGAAAACAATTAACTTTTTGGGACCACATCGACAAAAGACAATTGACAATTGCAATTGCACATGGAGGTCCCCACACTGTCATACACTTTATTAAAGAAAGAGGAGCATCTGACTATTATAATAACTTCCATTATAAAACCAACAAATAGAGGTCCCCACAACAAGGACAACTCCCCCACGATACCCATTTTAATATGCCGATATCAAAAATGACCAGAACTCCCCACAATAACCACTCCAAGCCAAAGAAATCGTTATCACACATTACAGAATATCCCATTGAAGCCTTAAAAATACCCACGCACATCAATATATCCAACAGAGCCCTAAAAAGACCATCGCATATCACAAAACCATATTCGAGCCCTAAATCACACATCACAAGTAGCATACCGGCCCTAATTTTTCTCGGCCGAGCCCTAAATTGCCAATGCGAACCCTTCAATTACTCTAGCACTACATTTAAGCCCTAAATCATCTATCACAATATCATACGAGCCCTATCTTTCCTAGTCAAACCCCACATTTCACAGTCGAGCCCCAATTTATCCATTCGAGCCCTAATAGACAATTCCGAACTCTAATTTCATCCATAGAGAGAGAAAATCACAAACCTCAGCCAGTGAACGACGGCGAGTGAATGACGACGGCGAGCGATGAAGTGCCCTCTCCTCTGTGAAGATGAACGGTGATAAAGACAGACTGAGCCGGCGACGAAGACAAAACTGAACCCTATCGTGTTTAGCCAAAGTAAGTTAAACGACGTCGTTCTTTCTTGTGAAAAACGACGTCGTTTAGCTTGCACGAGTCCACCTGTATTTTTATAGTCCACGTCGATAATTTTCATATGCCACATGTGTTTTTTTTTTTTTTTTCCATAATTGCCACCTAAGTAAATTTTGTCGCCGGAAAATGCCACGTATGCATTTTGGCCGGATTTTCTCGCCGTTGGCACTTAAGTGATCCTTTGTGCCAATTTTTGGCACTCCAAATGTCCGTACCTCGCTGTGTCTCTTGGTGGAGCATGTAGAGTCATTGAAGTTCCTCGGGTGGAGGACTGTCTTCAGCCTGTAGTCAATATAGTTCCTTTGCAGGTACAGTGTATTTCCAATAGTTTTCTATGCTTGCCAAGATGCAACATTTTTTTTCCTGTTGTACCGAATGCATCATATCTTGCTGAATGCGACTATGATGTAGATGACGTGGAGCTGGATGGGAGCGTGTAGCTTTCTGTTTCCTTGATTTGTTTTATGCTCTCGGTGTTTGGTTTTGCATTAAGAGTTCCAAAATTCTCTCTTTAATTTGACGTTTGGTTCTAAATGAGAGTATTTTTTTAAGTCTCAACTAAAACAAAAGAAATCATTTTTATTGATTGAGCCTTAACATTTTGCTGTTCCTATTTGTTTATTCATTCATTGCTTATAGAGTATTTTACATTCCTGTTCTTCCTTTCAAATAGCCTGTTTCATTTTAGTAGATTTTGCTAATTCGTCGGGCATGAGATAATGTTTAACATTTGTGGTGCAGTTGTTGGCGTATCATCTCACAGTCCTAAGAGGATACAATGTCGACCAGCCCAGGAACCTTGCAAAGAGTGTGACGACAGAGTAGAAGCCCAGTGACGACAGAGTAGAAGCCCAGTGACGACAGAGTAGAAGCCCACTGACAGATTTCTTCTGATTGTGTTTACCCCGCAACGAAGTGGATTGTATGTCATGAGAATGTAAAGCATCTTTCTGACACAGTATACATTCTGCTGATCACTTGTAGTTTATTGAGTGGTAGTCCCTGCAAGATCTTTATTTATGATCAATTAGGAAAAACTGTCGTAACCCAATTGCGCGTTCATGGCTTGTTATGCATTTACTTGTCAATCTCCCTCGAAGTGTCGTACTCATGGTACCTGAATAATGTTTCGAGGTGGAGGTTAAAAGGGGAAGATTGTATCCTTATCCGGGAAAAAGAGGGCAGGCGATATAACAAAAAATGTGTGTTATTAAAGGTGCAAGATTGATGGAACCGATCGAGTATCTGAGATATGATTTGCCTTTTTGGCTGAGAGTGGTTTTTGACGTTAAGCCTGTCTCGCGAAGGGTGGTCGTCGCGTCAGTCATCAAATTGTTAGTTGACTCTGGGTTCTGACCTTTCTTGAGAAAAAGTCTTAGAGGTAAATTGTACCGTGATGTTTAACTCCAACGGTATGGTGCAATTTACAGACGCGCAAGGGCCTCGTGTATTTAAATGGAAAGAATTTCGATGTCTACTTTCTCCAAAGCAGTCCATTCTAACAATTAAATTATATTTCGGAAATACAATGCAGCTTTCCCTAGATACTAACAAAAGCAAAACCACAAGTTCCGACTGTCGCCGTTATTGGCTGTCCAACGCAATGTTGTTTTGCTTCTTCCTTAGTCGTGTTATTTTTCCCACGGTTGTGCTAGTCGTGGGAACCCCATGTTGAACCCATCTGTGGCCGTGTCAAGCCGGGGCCAATCCTCAATCAATTCCCAATTCTGGCAAAGTGCGCATCCCTGACCGTACGAGGCAAAAGCGGTGGGGCTGCCCTTACAACATGTAGTCGCCAAGAACGGAACATGGAGGCAAAAATAGATGCAATCTTTTGTTGAACCCACATGCAAAGGTTTTGAGTAAGATGATACAATAGGACCATGGAAAGCATCACAAATAATAAGAGATAGGGGAAATAGTGAAAGGGGCTTGGGAACAACAAAGATGTAAGGGAGGCCACCAAGAGCGACGCTGTGAGCATCATGAGGATGAGGAACGCTTGGGCACGACAATCAGGAACCAACGATAGGTGAGCAATGAACAACAATGAGCAGTAGAACAGGAGACAGAAGATGGTCAGAGAAGTGATAAAAAGGTGGGTGTCGAATGGGGACGCTTTCCCTTGATATTTCACCTCGACAAGGTTGATCAATATGGAAACAAGGAACGCGAGAATGGCGTGAGGGTTAGTGAAGGCTGGGAAATCCCAGATGTTTGTTTGGGGACGATGGGCGGTCGGCATAGGGAAGGCTTCTAGAGGATCTCGTAATCTTCGAAATGATAAGAGAAAAAGATGGTTCGTGTAGAAAGCACATGCTGGGGTTTTTATAGGCGAAGTTGACACTATATGGTCGCCCGGAACTCGGGAGACTTCTGTCGTCGACGTTGAAGGAAAGGGGTCGCGTGGAACGTGGCTAAGTTTTGTCGTTATTGGCGATTTTTGTCGGAGTCGAAAGTTTCTCAGTGGCTTCCGAGAGGCTAATTTCCCACTTCAGCTTAGTTCACGACAAGCCCTATGACGACGAGAGCGACTTTCCCCTTTGCGAGCGTCCTCGCCTCGCGATTGGTGGTAGCCGGGGCCAACTCGACATCAGTCATAAATTCCCCAAACCATTCCCCCGGTCAACTGAGTTTGGAAGGGGGTAGGCTTAACCTATTGTTTCATCCTAACAAACTTCGGACTTTAGGATCGCTATCGGTTTTATCTTAAACTTCTTTTATCCCATAAAAAATCCTTCAATTTTAGGTCTGCTCTCAATTCTACCTTAAAATTTTTATCTTATAAATCTGCCCTCATTAACCATTTATCTAATATTCTCGGGTGAACTATTCGAGGTTCCCTAGGCCAAGTGTCTATAGTGCGAGTATCTTGAATGTGAGCTCTCTGACAATGAGAGATTGAAGGCACTCCCAAACACGAGAGATTGAAGACCAAGCCCAAAATCGAAGATCCCTTGTGAGATGGAAGAAAATAAAAATAATTGAATAAGGTCAACCCTAATTTTTTAAATTTTTACCCAAATATCATATCCAATAAGATGCCGTTTGGGGTAATATGAAAATTCATGTCTAAGAAACATTTTTTCAGATGTGACATTTCCAACTTTCATTTCACATAAAATGAATTGGTCGGCAAAACATTTTTCATCAACAAGAAAAAGTCTTCTAAAATAGGAAAAAATATTTTCCTCACTCACTTTCTCTTATCTTACACTCATGTTAACCTTTCTATCTTTCTATTTTTCTTTTCCATTTAAAAAAAATCGAATTTTCTCTTTTCCTTTCTTTCTTTCCTTTTTTTTTTTTTAAATTCTATCTTGGCTGGTCGCCGACAACCATGATGGCCGTCAACCAGCCACAAGTGAGCCTTGAGCTCATCAACCTAGAGCAAGCTTAAGGCTCATTGACCTCTAGCGATCCTGCTACTCGCTAGATTGGTGAGCTCAAGGCTTGCCCAATCAGTGATGAGTTGGGCCACAAGCTTGTCGCTCGCCTTGGTAGCTAATCTAGGGAGGGGCAAGCTCAAGGCCTCAAGCCTCGCCAGATCACTAGCAAGTGGTGACCTCGAGCTCACCTTCAGCTAGCCGCAAGCCATAGTTGTGGTCAGAACTGATTGAATAAAAAGAAGATAAAAAGAAATAGAAGAAAAGGAAAAGGAAAATTTTAAAAATTAAAATATCACTTTCTTTAAAAAAATAAAAATCAATTTTTAAAAATAAAAAGATATTGAAAAAGAGGGCATGAATGAAAGGATTTTCCTCACCAAACAGAGGTAAATATATTCCACTTCATTTTCAAGTTTCGATTGAATACCAAAAAAAATAATTTTCTAGAAAATAATTTTCAAAAACATCACATTTTTTGTAAAATGGACAAAGCTTAAGAGCGATTGGACAAAGAGTTAATGGTAACATATATAAAATTCAAGTAAAAGATTGTGATTTTTTATGAGAGAAAAAACAATTTATGGTAGAATTAAAATAAGATCAAAAGTTAAGAGATTTTTATGAGATAAACAAAAAATTTAGTATAGAAATATGGTAAAAATGGAATTCGAGGTAAAGTTAAGATTTTTAACAGTATCAGGCCCTCCTAATATTCCAAAATTTTGGGTCTCCCTCTCGTCATCAAAGGAGACTCTTTCTCTTCTCCATTTCAAAATTTGCTCTCGCCTTCGCTCCCAATCCGCTGCTTACTATGGGGCATCGCTGCTGCCTCCACTGTTGCCTCCAGGAGCCCCGCTGGCGACTGGGGCAGTATCCTCACTTTGGAGGACATCGTCGGAACCAGTGAGTAATTACTTCCTACCTCGAATCCAATTTTCTAACAACACCTTTGTTGACTTGTTTTGCATTTTGGTCCTTGAGTGGCTCGTGTTCTCATCTTAGGAAGATGCGTTTTCCGTGGTCTCAAGGGTTTGGCTTCATGAGGTTCTTTCTCAGCCTGGCCTCTTTGCACTAAAAAAGGGGGCAAGTACGATCCGTTGAATGCATGTAGAATTATGTATCAGGTTCAAAAGCAAAATGCAAAAGAAGAAATGTCAGAAGATGGAATACGTGATATAATGCGAGTCCTTGGTAGTACTGTTCACACGTTCTGTTTTCTAGAACGATATAGCCTCCTGCTTCACCTTGTGATCTCGTGATTGAGGACGTGACCGCGCTCCACCACATCAGCATAATCCCTCTCCACTCAGTGAGCAACACATGGCGCCACGTCCCACCAGGACAGATCTGAAAATTCTCACTAGTAATTGAAAATTTTGTCTCCCTCTCGTCAATGAAGAAGACTCTTCTTCTTTTCAAAATTGGCTCTCTGTCGCGTTTGCTCCCAATCTGTTGCATTCTCCGGTGCGTCGCCGCAGCATTATAAGTAGATAGATCCACTCAACTATTGAAGTGTGTTAAGCCACATCAAATTCTGGCGACACTGAGCTGAAAGCTTCTGAGTACAGCTAAAAAAGAGATTGTCTTTTTGACCTTTTAAGTATGTGTCACTTCCTATCTCACCTTAACAATTTCTGAACTTCTAAGTTGTATCTGCCTTTTCATCTAAACTTATGTTGGGAGAATTTGTTGTATGAAGCATTAAATCTTTTACTAATATCTTGTAGACAAAGTTAGAGAGGTGCTGAAGCTTGACCAGGAAATGGAAGATCTTGCTAAGCTACTGATTGCAGAGCAGTCACTTCTCATGTTTGGCAGAGGATACAAATCTGCTACAGCTTTGGAAAGTTATTTAATAGTAAAGGAAGTGGTATTAAAGCATGGTGAAGGAATACTTGCTGGTGAGATTACACATGGTCCTCTGGCTCTAGTGGATGAGAGTCTGCCTATTGTAGGGATTCTCTATTTGGTCTGGAACTGAAGGTGTCAATGTTAACAGCAAGCAACAATCAGTTATTCAGTAACTCCATGCCCGCAAAGGACGCCTAATTGTCATGTGCTCAAGTGGGGATGCTGCAGCTGTGTCTCTTGGTGGAGCATGTAGAGTAATTGAAGTTCCTCAGGTGGAGGACTGTCTTCAGCCTGTAGTCAACACAGTTCCTTTGCAGGTACAGAGTACTTCTATTAGTTTTCTATGCTTGCCACAACGCAACATCTTTTTTTTCCTATTCTACAGAATGCGTTATAACTTGCTGAAGATGAAGCTATGGTGTAGATGAGTTCCTTGATTTGTTTCATGCTCTCGGTGTTTTCTTTTTTTTTTTTGCAAAATTCCAAAATTCTCTCTTTGATTTGGCGTTTAGTTCTAAATGAGAGTATTTTTTTAAGTCTCGACAAAAACAAAAGAAATCGATTTTTATTGATTGAGCCATAACATTTTGCTGTTTTTATTTGTTTATTTATTCATTGCTTATAGAGTGTTTTCACATTCCTGCTCTTCCGTTAAAATTTAAAATAGCCTATTTCATTTTAGTAGATTTTTGCTAATTTGTCGGGCATGAGATAATTTTTAACATTTGAGTGGAGTTGTTGGCATATCATATCACAGTCCTCAGAGGATACAATGTCGACCAACCCAGGAACCTTGCGAAGAGTATGACAACAAAGTAGAAGCCCACTAACAGAGTTCTTCAATCTGGTTGTTGGTTATTCAAGATTTTTGACTAGAAGCTGGATTCAAACTAGCAAATTTCCAGCAGATGGCACGAATAGATCAAACCAACAAGTTTATGGGTATTCTGTAAGGGTGGCGTAAATTATCGGTCTAGTGTCCTTTTGAAATCATATTGTGTTTACCCGGCAGTGAAATGGATTATGTCATGAGAATGTAAATCATCTTTTTGACACAAAGTATACATTTCACTGATCATTCATACTTTATTGAATGGCAACCCCTACAAGATCTTTATCTTTTATCAATTAGGATAAACTATCGTATCCCACCTTCTTTTGCGCGTTCGCGGCTTGTTATGCACTTACCTGTCAATCTGCCGTGAAGTGTCGTACTCATGGTACCTGAACATTGTTTCGTGATTGACATAACATCGCTGACGTCAACTTAGTTTCTTCTGGGATGCTATGCAACTTGGAGCAATATTTTGTTCATTAATGCCTTCATCTTAAAGGTCACGAGAAAGTTCTTTTGCTGAAAATATTATTTATCGTATTTAGCATTTAGTAGGGAACTCCTTTTTTTTATTGTTGGAAGAGGAAAACTGGAGGCGAGGCGGCCTCCAGTTTTCCTCTTCCAAACTCTTCCAAACGGCCTCCAGTTTTCCTCTTCCAACCTCCGTCACGCTCCTTTCACATCTCATGATGATGCAGTACAAGATCCTTCAAAGTCATGTTTCATGTTTCATGTTTCATTTTCCAGGAGTGTGCTAGTGGTGGGTGGGCACCCCCGTAGGACGTCTGTGGCCGTGTAAACCTGACTAATTCCAGTTCCGGCGCAGGGCGTACGTCCATGAAGACAAGAGGCAAGAGCGGTGGGCCTCCAGCACCATGTCGGAAAGGAAGGAACTTGGGGACAAAAATAGACACGATCTCGTGCTGAATCCACACATAAAGGTTTCAAGTGAGACTGGGCAAGAGAATCATGGCAACCAACATGAATGATAAGAGATAGACGACAACAATACAGAGGGAGGCCACTGAGATCGTGGCCGTGAGCATCATGAGGATGTGGTTCACTCGGGCGCAGCAAGGCGGGAGTCGACGACAGATGAGCGACGAGCATCAATGCACAGTGGAATAAAATACAGAAGACGCAGGAGAGACGGAGAAAAGGGTGAGTCTCGAATGGGGACGCTAGTTTTTCCTTGGAATTTCACCTTAACTAAGCTTTTAAAGGATTTCGTAGCCCTACGTAGAGAGGGAGAAGCAGAACTTGAGAACTTGGGGCTTTTAAAGTCGAATTGGAGGAAGGCTTTTGCAAAGGCCCACGAAAGTTTCTGAGTGGTTTCCACACTGAAGTCCTTCGTTGGCGTAGTCACTGCGCGACAAGCCCTTTGGAAAGGACGTTGCGCGGCTCCCGCACCGCACCGATGTGAAAATTCTCTCCCATAGGCTTAATGCCCTAAAAGACCTTCGGCATTTTTAAGTTCCTTCTCAATTTTATTCTAATTTTTTTTTTGTGTCACATAAAAGCCATCCAACTTTAGATCCACTCCCAATTATATCCTAAAACTTTTCTTATCTTATAAAAAATCGCTAACTTTCGGTCCACTCTCAATTTTTGTCTCATAAATCTGCCTCTATTAAACTTTTGCCTAAAATTCTCAAGCAAACTATTGGAGGGTCCTCAAGCCGAGTGTCTCTAGCATGAGCATCTCAGACTACACTCTCTTACTGCAAGAGATTGAAAACTCCCAAGCACGAGAGATTGAAGATTGAGCTCAAAATTGAAGATCCTTTGAGAGATTGAAAACCCTCAAATTGTTAGTCGACTCCCGATTATTACGTTTCTTAGCAATTGGACGAAGTAATTTGTACCGTGGTCTGATTTCCTTTCTTGGTATGACATTTACTCCATAATGTGGCCCGATTTGTAGACAGGGAGAGGATTCATGTATTTCAAATGGAAAGAGTTTCAATATCAACTTGCTCCAAAGCAACACATTCTAACAATTAATCATATATTGAAAATACAATGCGACTCTCGCTAGATACCAACAACAGCAAAAACTTAAGCTCCTGATGTGCTGTTAGGTTTTTTCCCTAGTCATGTTTCGTTTTCCAGGAGTGCGCTAGTGGTGGGCACCCCGCAGGACGTCTTGTGGTCGGGTCAACCTGATTAATTCCAGTTCCTGCACAGGGTGCACGTCCATGAAGATAAGAGGCAAGAGCGGTGGGTCTCTAGCACCATGTCGGCAAGGACGGAACTCAGGGACAAAAATAGATACGATCTTGTGCTGAACCCACGTATAAAGGTTTCGTGTGAGACAGGGCAAGAGAACCATGACAACCAACACGACTGATAAGAGATAAGGAAAACAGCGAAAAGGGCCTGGGACCAACAACGATACGAGAGAGGCCACCAAGAGCGTGGCTGCTAGCATCATGAGGATGTGGATCACTCAGGGACAGCAAGGGGTACTCAACGACAGATGAGCGATGAGTGCCAATGCACAGTAGAACAAAATACAGAAGACGGCAAGGGAGGTGGAGAAAGGGTGGGTCTCGAATGGAGACGCGGGTTTCCCTTGGAATTTCACCTCGACTAAGTTGACCAGCACGGAAACAAGAAAGCCGAGAATGGCATGAGGGGGAGTGGAGGCAGGGGAGCCTCGGACATTTGTGTCGAGATGTTTGTCAATCGGCATGGGGCAGGCTCCTAAACAATCTCGTAGTTCTATACAGAGAGAATGATGATCGAAATGTTAAGAGAAAAAATTGGCTAGAGGGGGAAGCAGAACTTGAGAACTTGGGGCTTTTAAAATCGAATTGGAGGAAGGCTATTGCAGAGGCCCACGAAAGTTTCTGAGTGGTTTCCATAAAAGCCCACGAAAGTTTCTCAGTGGTTTCCACTGAAGTCCTTCGTTGGCGTAGTCACCGCGCGACAAGCCCTTTGAAAAGGACGTTGCTTGGCTCCCGGACCGCACCAATCCGAAAACATTTATTCGTCACATAAAAGAACTTCGGCATTTTTAATTTCGTTCTCAATTCTATTCTAAAACATTTATTTGTCACATAAAAGTCATCCAACTTTAGATTCACTCTCAATTCTATCTTAAAATTTTTCTTATTTTATAAAAAACCGCCAACTTTCGGTCAACTCTCAATTTTTGTCTCATAAATCTGGCCCTATTGAACCTTTGCCTAAAATTCTCGAGCAAATTGTTCGAGGGTCCTCGAGGCGAGTGTCTCCAGCACAAGCATCTCGAACGTACACTCTCTAACCGTGAGAGATTAAAGACTCCCAAGCACGAGAGATTGAAGACCGAGCCCAAAATTGAAGATCCTTTGTGAGATGGACGTACCCTCTCTAATTTGTAGCTTGTTCTGATTTCCTTGGCAGTATGATATTTAACTCCATAAAATGGTCCGACTTGTAGACCCGGAGAGGCCTTGTGTCCTTCCGGTTTTTTTTTTCGGTCGGTGGCCTCATGTGTTCAAATGGTTTCAATGTCAGCTTGCTCCTCAAGCAGTCCATTTTATCCATTAATCCTACGTGGAAAATATAATGCGGCTCTCACTAGATACCAACAAAAGCAAAACCATAAGCTCCTACTACGTTGTTAATGGTTTGTCAAACGCAATGTCGTTATTTTTCTTCCCTACTCGTGTTTCATTTTCTAAGGGTGTGCTAGGGATGGGCACCTGGTAGGACATATGGGGCCAGGTCAAGCTGGTCCAATCCCCGATTCCAACACAGAGCGTGCATCCATGACCGTATGAGGCAAGAGCGGCAGGGGTGCCCTTACACCATCTAGTTGGCAAAAAGAGAATATGAGGACCAAAATAGATCCAATCATGTGTTGAACTCACACGTAAAGGTATCGAGTGAGACAAGGCAAGAGGACAATGGCAAGCAAGACAAATGATAAAAGATAGGTGAATGATAGAAAATGGCCTAGGACTAGCGGCGATGTAAGGGAAGCACAAAGAGCAAAGCCACGAGCATCATGAGGATGTGGAACGCTTAGGCACAACAAGTGGGAGCCAATGACAGATGAGCAACGAGCGTCAATGTTGCAGTAGAACAGAAGACAAAAGATGGCAAGGGAGGTGGCAAAAGGGTGGGTCTCAAATGGAGACGTGAGTTTTCCTTGGAATTTCACATCGACAAAGCTAAGCAACACCAAAACAATGAAGGTGAGAATGGTATGAAGGGAATTGAAGGTAGGGGAGCCTCGGATGTTAGTGTGGGGACGATGGCCGACCGGCGTTGCGGTAGGCCTCTAGAGGATCCGGAGTCCTGTCTATAGGATGATGATCAAAGTAATCTGAGAGAAAGATGGCTACAATACAGTGGGAGCAAATCTTGGTTTTTATAAATTATTTTTTGGTCTAAATTGATTTTTATGATTGAACTTGTCGGTGTTGGCCATTCAGCCCTTTTTATAAATTATTTTTTTTGGTAAAGACCCTTTTTTATAAATTATTTTTTGGTCTAAATTGGTTTTTATAATTGAACTTGTCGGGCTTCGCCGTTTAGCCGCCAAGGAGCTGCAGAAGTTCCCCCATGATCACATGACGCACGGAAGTTTGCGTTAGAGTTACATGCAATGACAGGTATGAAAATTTCCCTAGTATTTCAAAATTTCCTCATGGTTCCCATTCAATGGGAATGGGCAACTGGTTGAACAAATTTGGGAAGCACATCTTGATAGAAAATTCTCAAATATCAATAATTATTTTTTTCACAGAGAAAACAAATATTCCTGTTTAGCCTATTTATTACTTTGGATAACTATTTAGATATAAAACTCAATTGCAGAGAATTCGCCAAAACAATTTCACAAACTCTAGATACAATAAAAGTCAAATTAGTAATGCACACATGTATTTTAACCTAATTTAAAAGAATTACCGAATAACTGAAAATTTTGGAAGTTGGCATGGTGAAAAAATGGAAAAGAAAAAAAAGCATTGAGGTAAAAAATGCCAATTAATCCAAAATAATTAAATATATAAATACAATTTGTTTTTATTTAGTCAGGAGATAATCATAATTAGAAATGATCAGTTCCCAATTCGGTCCGGTTCACCCAGTTCAATTCACTACTTGGTACTGGGGTTTATTCCGGTCTGATCCAATAGATCTGGCTACTTTTTTCCTTATTAAAGAGTGGTAATGTATACGAGAGGAAGTGACAAATTTTAAGATATTGATAGAAAAGACAATAAATGATATAACAAAAAAATGTATGTCATTAAAGGTGCAAGATTGATGGAATTGATCGAGTATCTATGACCTAATTTGTGTTTTTCTTTTAAATCGGTTTTTGTCGTTAAAGATGTCTCTCGAGTGGTGACTGTCACGTCGGTCATCAAAATGTTAATTAATTCCCTATTGGTTACTTTCCTGGAAAATAGTCTGAGGCAACTTGTATTGTGTCACTGTTTCCTTTTTCAGCGTGATATTTACTCCATGACATGGTCCAATTTGCAGACGCACAACGTATCCAAATGGAAAGAATTTCAACGTCAACGTGCTCCGAAGCAGTCCATTCTATCCATTAATCGTACGTAGAAAATACAATGGTGCTCTCACTAGATACCAACAGAAGCAAAACCATAAGCTCCTACCGTTGCTGTTATTGGTTGTCGAACACAACGTTGTCATGTTGTTTTCCTACTCGTGTTTTCTTTTCCCGGGTTGTTCCAGTCGTGGGCACCCCCAGGACATATGTGGACGGGTCATATTGGACCAATTCCCTATTCCGGCACAAAGCGCACATCCATGACAGTACGAGGCAAAGGCAGCGGTGCTCTTCCACCATGTAGTCGAAGAGAATGGAACACAGGGACAAGCATAGATACAAGCTTGTGTTGAATCCACATAAAAAATTTTCGAGCGAGACGATGCAAGAGGACCGCAGAAAGCAACACAAGTGAAAAGAGATAGGGGAAACAGCGAAAGGGGCCTGGGAACAACAACGATGCGAGGGAAGCAACCGAGAGCGAAGCTGCGAGCATCATGAGGATGGGAAATGCTCGGGCACAACAATCGGGAGCCAATGACAGATCAGCAACGATGGCCAATGAGCAATAGGACAGAAGACAGAAGACGGCAAGAGTGGTGGTGAAAGGGTGGGTGTCGAACGGGGACGCAGGTTTCCCTTGATACTTCATCTCGACGAAGTTGGCCAGGACATAAACAAGAAAGGCGAGAACAGAAAACAAAATTTTTAAAAAGGGGCATAGGCAGGAGGGTCGCCGTTTCATCACTGGTGGGGCGGTGGCAATGGTCACAAGAGTTGCCAACACTTAGGCAAAGGCTAGCGACCCTCGTCAATTGGTGGCGAGGGACCAAGAGAGGACGGCAACTCTCTCCTAGATATGGGCGAGAGTCGCTTGCCCTCACACAGGCATTGGCAGCCTTGGCCCAAGCAGCTCTTGACCTCACCCAAGTCCAGAGGGCAAGTGACTCTCGCCCACATCGGGGCAAGGGTAGGCGACCATCGCCTAGATTTAGGAGAGGGTTGCCACTCTCTCTTGGCTTCGACACTCATCCAGGCGACAATGCCGGCAACCCTCATGACCATCGTCGCCGTCCCATCAGCAATGGGCAATAGCCACAAGTGGGAGTGTCCCCTCCCCCCTATGATGTGTTTATTTATTTATTTTAGTTTTTAATATTATTTAAATAATATTTATATTAAAAATTGAATTCGGGCCAAAACAAGATTGTTTTGGTTAAATTTATGCTAACTCGGTTTTTCGACGAGCCACGTAGGTGACTTATATTATTAAAAAAAAATCCACATCGGATTTCCTACTAGTTTTGCCAAACTTGACATTTAAATATCCCAATTTTCTAAAAAAGTGATAGTTAAATATACTTTTCAAAATTTTTAGTACTTCAATATCTTCCATGCCAAGTTTTGGCACTTATACTCTACTTTTGCCTTTCTTTTGTTGTAGTTAGGGGTGTCAAATGGGTGGGTTGAGTCGGGTTTGGGTCAGGTTGAAAATAGTCCGACTCACATTGACCCATTTAACCCATTTAACCCATTTTAACCCATTTTTATGCAATGTAAATTTGATGACCCATACCCGACCCGACCCATATTCGACCCATATGACCAGCACATATTAATTTTTAACTTAATTTAAAAAAATCTACTCCTAATTATTTAGTTCACTTTAAACTTTTTACATATAAATTATTTAAATAAAAATTTTACATCAAATTCATAAAATAAATTAAATAATAAAAAATTAGTATATAAAAAAATGTGGATACCTCTAAATTGAAATAGTTTTTGGAAAATATTTTTTTTTTTTAAAATTCAATTTATTCATTATTTTAAAAAATTGAATTTATTATTATTATTATTATTTCTTTCTTTCTTTTTCTTTTTATTTTCCCTTTATTTTCTCTTTTTCTTCTTCTTCCTTCTTCTTCCTCCTTTTCCTTTACTGGTGCCACCCAACGGCGACTGGCAAAGACGTAGGCCAGCGAGCTCAAACTTGACCAAGGCTAACAAACTCGAGGTTTGGCCGATCTAGGCTCCGCCGAGGTTGCTGGCAATAGTCAAGCTTGGGCTTGCTCGGATCTGGCAAGTCGTGAACTTTATTGTAGCTAAGCCACGAACTCTATTGCGGCCGAGCCACGAACTCTATTGCGGCCAGCGAGTTCGGGGCTCGTTTGCCCAGATCCAGGCGAGCTGCAGTTCGACTAAGGCTGGCGATCTCATGGCTCGTCTATCTAGATCTAGGCCGAGCTCCGGCCAGCGAACTTGGGGCTCGCCAGTCCAAGCTCCATCTCGGCTTGCCTGTCCAAATCCAAGCTAAGCTTCAACCGGCGACGGTAAGCTCAGGATCGGCAAGGGTGACAGCAGCATGATGGCGGGATCGACAACAAAGGTTGAGAATGCATAGAGGAGGGGATAGAAGGAGAGAGATGATGAATCTACCTAATAACTCACTCAACCCATAAATTCTCACCTAGAACCCACCATGTATATCTTGAAACCTATAACTTACCCTATCATAGGTTTTAGGTCTACTCAGATTATACATGTGCTATTAATTAAGAGATTGGTGAATTATCACATTTAATGACCACCACTTATTATTGCAATTCATTGATCATAACTTATATTTAGAAATATGAAAAATGTGAACATTAACAATAAAAGTCTTAGTCATAAAATGAAAAATTAGATTAATGATTTCAAATTATATACTCATATTAAACGCCAAGAAAAATCGCAGGATCATGCGAAGACATAAATTAAGAAAAAACACAAAAATTATAGGTTTCAGATAATAGTATGTAGATTACATATGACAGTTCTCAAGTTTCAAATTCCACCAATCTATAACCTATAATCTAACCGTTGAAATAGGCTCTTCAATTTTTGAAACTTAGAACCTATTTTGCATATCTTGAAACTTAGAACATGATAGATTTTCACCCAGTTCTCAAGTTCTAGGATCCTAAAACCATGCTCACCCCTATACAAAATAACACAATGACTCATCATCACTGAGATCGCTTGATAAATAGGGAGATTCATTTCCAAGCCAGCTATCACCTGAACAACTTTTTTACCGGAGCAAAGTCCAATTTCCAGGTAAATTTCTCTAAAAGATGAGAAAATTCAAACACCACTTTAAGCATCTTCCCTGAGATGCCGTACTTAACATCATTATTTCGTCTGAAGCGCCACAAAACAGGTCTCAGATCAATATATTGACTAGACCACAGTCCTCCCTGCCTTGGTCTAGTGCTAGTCATACCTTATGTTTGGTATAACCCCTAGACTCGGGGTGTTATTTTTCCATAAGCTATGAGCCTTGAGTTTGATAACTTATCCTCCGCTTGGCTCTCCTTCTTCTTGCATTCTTTGACAATTTACGCGAATCCCCATGTAAATCAACTTGTAGTGATTTTCCATCTTCCAAGCTACCCTTTTCAACGGTTGGTGCATTACAATAATCTTTAGCCTCTTTTATATATCAGACCTTTCTTCTTGAAGAAGCTCCTTTGACTTCGGTTTTAGCTGGTGCCTCTGATTGTTGTTTACTCTCCATTCCTTCTCCCTATAAGGAGCACGCTTCGTCAACGAAACATACTGATTTAGTTCTCTGTCATCCACCATCAGAGTTCTTTGTCACTCCTCCTTGTCCTTCTCCTCAAATCATTATTACGATCGTCTTCTTTAACATCATCTACCTTGTGTCTTAAGCTTCTATCTCTAGTTGCTAAGAATCCATCCCTGGACTCTGATTCATCCCAGCCATTCTGGAGTCCAAGCAATTCATCTTCTTTATTGAAGTATAATTTTTCAATTTCTACACCTTCATTCATATCCATCACGGCCAAAGTCACGGTGCGCATCAACTTATCGTGTATTATTGGGATCAAAGTCATCAACGAGGTCAATTCCAATTTTTCCACCTTCTCCATCTTCTTCTTCTCGCATTCTTCGACAACTGGGATGTTTTAGCGTTTATAATTTGAAAGTTCGAGGGGAATGTAGAATTGCATAACAACATATTTTCAAAGTAAAATTCCCAATCTTATCGCTCGAGATGGTATGAAGCCCTCTGAGACACGTGCACTTCAATCGACCAGTCGGGACGCGCCACAGCGGATAAGCTGATGCATGCGACAATGACCAGAATACACTCCGTCGTCGAGTCGCCGAGGCCTCGGGAAATAAGCCGAGGCCCGATGTGAAAAGACGACGACGGACTCTGTTTCATTTTCTTTTATCATTTTCATCTCGTTTGAACACATGTCGTTGTTTCGACCCAAAAATAAAAGCACGTTGGCGGCGACACGACCACCTGCTCCGGACGGATGAAACCGGACGAAGGAAGGCAGAAGCCGCGAAGGCGGGGGAGAAATGCGCGGCATATTTGCTTACCTGAACTGCAGTGTGGGGAGGGAGAGGAGCTACATCATCCAGGTCCTCTTCAACGGCCTCCGCCGCCTCGAGTACCGCGGCTACGACTCCACCGGCGTCTCCGTCGACGCCTCCTCCGTCTCCCTTCCCCCTCTTGCTTCCGGTAGGAAGGCAACATCGAGTCCCTCGTCAAATCCGTCTACCAAAGTATACCCCCAATATCCCTCCTCGCTTTCGAATTTCCGCTCACCTTATGATCCGACGAAGCTTTCTTTTAGATTATGCTTCTCGTTTGATTTGGAGATTGATTTCGGAACGATTGATTGCCCTGTTTAGTTCATCTGCCCTGCTTGACATGATTCTTGTGGAAAAGGTTTCTCCTTTTTCTTTTTTCCTACATGTCTGATTAGTTATGGAAGTTTTTGGATGTCAAGTTTAAATGCAGTTTCTTTTTCTTTTTTCCTCCAAATCCGACAAAGCTTTCTTTTGCTACATGTCAAGTTTAAATGCAGTTTTTGGATTGAAGGAAATATTATTACACAGACCATGTGTAGTCACCTCGATTCCATTTGTGCCATTGAATGTATCGCGCCTCATTGGTAAATTCTAGGGGCCCCACTGGATTAAATGCTGCAGTTTTATATGGATGCATGCATTCCTTAACTACTTTGAACTAGGAACGTATTTCTGTCCAGGATTTATCTCGTTCATTCTGTTAAACGAAACTTCTGTGTGGCTGTCTACTTTGTTATATTTGTGTGATGGATTCCTCAACCAAGTTCAAGGAACTCACTGTTGACTATGTAATCATCAGAGGTTGATGCCACGGACTTGAATTTGGAGGAATCTTTTCTTACTCATGCCAGAATAGCGCACACGCGGTGGGCGACTCATGGAGAACCTGCTCCTCGGAATAGTCATCCTCGGGGCTCTGGTGCTGAAAATGAGTTTTTGGTCATACACAATGGGGTCATCACTAATCATGAGGTTGGTTAAGGCTTAACTGGCAATTATTTGGACTATAGTATAATTTTTATTTATGTTCGGGTTGCATTTTGCTATATAAATTATGAAAGCTTTCTTTCACCTCTGAGGTAAGTTAGCTTCAAATTTTCATGTAGGCAGAAAGTACATCCTGTCATAGTACCATTATGACAATGTAATGCTTATATCTCCTGAGGTATCACAGATCATCTGATTTTATGCCATAAATCAGTTTATGCATCTTAGAGATATTTAATCTAGACAACTCCTTTCTTAGCTTGCGAGTGAAGGCATAGCTGCTGACTAGAGGGAGAAGTTGATTCAATTAATGAAGCTTTATTTGATTGCTCTAGTATGGGGTGTTATAAATAGGCCACATTAGTCATTATTAATAATAAACTGAGGCCAAGGCTTATCCTTCTGTCATATTATCATGGACCTTTAGTCAAAATCTTCACAAAGAACATGCAGTTTGAAGTGTGGATCATTAGCAGCAAATGTCCTGTGTACCACAAGGAACCTTCAACAGGTTATGGACCTCATTTTACCCCAATGAGAAGCATTTTTAGATACCAAGATGCCTTCCTAATGAAACTATATGCTCCTAATTTATTTGTTACTCTGTGATGAGTCTGTAAAATGCTGTGTAATCTCAATGGTAGTTCTCTCTGCCGGTCGATTATTCTTAGGTTCTTACCTTTTCGTTTACATTTGTAGGTCTTGAAGCAAACACTAATTCGACTTGGGTTCACATTTGAATCTGACACTAACACTGAAGTGATCCCTAAGCTCGCCAAGTATGTTTTTGATAAATCTAATGAAGATTCGGGTAATGGCTTATATGCAATGAAGATCATCATTGCATTTTAATGAGCTTCTCACTAAGTTTGTGTGAAGAAAAAGAAACCCTAGTCAACACAATTTCATGAGACACTCAAATTAGAAAAGATATTGAAGTTGATCATTTTAGTTTTTTGCTTAACAATCTTCCAATTCAAGCTATATTAAATTACGGATTTTCAGATGAATTTTGTGTAGCTATATGAAGGTTGTAGTGTTGGAAATTTGTTCAACTCTTTGTAAACACTAAAGAGCCATCTGATGGATATAGCATCTCTGACATCTTTCATTGAAAGTATCGTTTATGTATGTCAGGCCCATGTTGCACCAGTACCTTCCCCAATGATCGTAGGGGCTTCAGATCTGAAATTAAATTTTATCAGTGACTCATTTTCTTTCTGCAGGGCCTCAGTAAATGGATACTTAATTCTGCAACAGCATTTTAGCATACAAATGACATCATTTTGGGCAAAAGTCGATTTTACTTCTCCAATTATTTGCTTGTAGTGAGTTAACTCTCAATAGGACTACCCATGGGATTGTGCTCAACATATATACATGTTCCACATAATGTACTTTGCTTTTTGAAGTGTGTTATCATACACTAAACAATGTTGAGTGCCATTTTCTTTATGAATGGTATATCATTTGGACTGCAGGTGACATGACTATGACATTTAGTCGAGTTGTTCCGGAAGTCATGAGGCATCTTGAAGGAGCCTATGCCCTTATTTTTAAGAGCCAGCATTATCCTAATGAATTGATCGCTTGTAAGCATGGTAGTCCATTGCTTCTTGGTGTCAAAGTAAGTTCCTTTTAAAATTTGGGTGGTACTTGTTGCAAATGAGTTACTTTTGATCACATCTCACAAATTATTTTCTATTTTCAATTGCCTTGTCTCCTTTCAGCTTCACTAAATGCTATGCTATGTGTGTTATTCTAGAACTGAGTCTATTAACATTAGTTCAATCAAATGTTTCTAATGATACAATGTTTTCTGCAAAGTGTTGAATAGCTTCCATTTTGCTTGGTGGAGACAGTATATTGAATTTTTTATTTTGGGTCTTAGAGTGCCTTAGAAATGCTAAGTTGTATGCACATTAATTTCCTACTAGAACTGGGCATTGGAATAGCATTGTTACTGTCTTCCACCATGGCATATATTTTTGGTCTTGATATGATAAGTTTGAGAAAAGCATGTGGTTGTCTGTGGTGCTGAACTCTTGCTTCATTTTTAGGTCTCCATAATGCGTCAGCTTAGGCTTAGGAGTTATTTTTTCATATGTGTAGTTGTCCATTCCTGTGTATGTCTTACCTATGCATTTTCCTTGTCAAAATTCTTTTTTGTCTTGTAATATATCATATTGTAACATAATCATTAATTCATTCAGAAATTGACAGAAGAATCAAGCAAAGGCTCATTATTTCATGATGATAAGTACCCTTCACAGAATGGGAATCCCAGGGAACTGTTCTTATCAAGTGATGCAAATGCTCTGGTTGAGCACACAAGAAAAGTTGGTTATTGAAGATGGTGAAGTTGTTCATCTGAAGGTGATTACATAGTTGTTTTAAAGAATTTATGTGTATTCTTAGCCTCTATGCACGGGCTGCCTTATCGGTCTCTTGATTTTATGTTTTATTGATCTACCAAATGTATCTTAGTTGTTAAGATTTGGTGGGGTGGGGAACTCTTTAGTTTAACTTAAGATCTATCAATTTCATCTCAGTATCAATTTGTGAATATACCATCGGACTATGTAGCAATATGGTAAAATTTGCTCAGCATCACCAGTAGTAACCACCTATTTAGTTGTACTGAGAAGCTTTTGACTCAATGTCACCAGAATTCTATTTGGCTTGACTTCTTGCATATAGTTGACTAGCAGTTTTGTCTTTTTCCATTGGAGAAGCATGTTGCCTACATGGGAGGTGAACTTTGATGCAGAAAGTCCTGCTATATCACCTCAATCAAGGGCTTATAACTATGATCATTTCTTTCCAGAGTATTTTAATATCGTAGTTATTCATGAGAAGCCAAATGCTGAATTTATTCTACTAATGCTGGTTGCGTCAGGATGGAGGGGTATCTATCTTAAAGTTTGATGGTGACAAAGGAAAACACGGTGTACTTTCCAGGCCCGCATCTGTACAGTGTGCACTTTCTGTTCTCAAGATGGAAATTGAACAAATAAATAAAGGAAACTACGAACATTATATGCAGAAAGAAATTCATGAACAGCCAGAATCCCTAACAACCACAATGAGGGGGCAGACTTATACGTGGAGATACCTACAAAGCTAAGACTGTCCTTCTGGGTGGATTGAAGGGTCTTCTCAAGACAATTAGGAGGAGCCAAAGGATTGTTTTTATTGGTTGTGGTCCGAGTCATAATGCTGCTTTAGCTGCAAGGCCCCTCTTGGAAGAACTTTCAGGCAAGTAGTGAATGATAGCTTATGTGGGTTGTAGATGTTAATATACTTTTTACCAACTCTTTTCTTGTTTGCTTGCTTTCAAAAAGGAATTCCTGTGACAATGGAAATTGCAAGTGATCTTTTGGATTGTCAAGGCCCAATCTATAGAGAAGATACTGCTGTTTTTGTTGGTCAGTCTGGTGAAACAGCAGATACCTTACATGCACTGGAATATGCTCTCCAGAATGGTGCATTATGTGTAGGAATTACTAATACTTTTGGCAGTGCAATTGCCAGAAATACACATTGCGGTGTCCATATAAATGCTGGTGCTGAGATAGGTGTTGCAAGCACCAAGGTGAGAGTGTACCTTTTGATATTCTGTTACAGAAACGATCCTTTCTTCTTCATGGGTTCTTGTCTTTCTATCACGAAACTGATTTACAGATATGCTTTTTGAGCAGGCATGTACGAGTCAAATAGTTGTTATGGCTATGTTAGCTTTTGCAAGTGGAGGAGACACTACTTTCAATGAAGCAAGAAGAGAAGCAATAATTGATTGTCTTTGACCTTCCAAGTATGTGTCACTTCCTATCTCACCTTCAAAATTTCTGAACTTCTGTTGGATGTGCCTTTTCTGTCAAAACTTACATTGATAAATTGTTTGTATGAAACATTAAATCCCTTGTTAATATCTTGTAGACAAAGTTATGCTGAAGCTTGACCAGGAAATGAAAGATCTTGTTAAGCTACTGATTGCAGAGCAGTCAATTCTCATGTTTGGCAGAGGATACGATTATGCTACAGCTTTGGAAGGTTCTTTAAAAGTAAAGGAAGTGGCATTGATGCACAGTGAAGGAATACTTGCCGGTGAAATGAAACATGGTCCCCTGGCTTTAGTGGATGAGATTCTTCCCATTGTAGTGATTGCTACACATGATGCTTGCTTCAGGTTAGCTTTTGTTGTACAGGTTTACTCGCATCCATGAAATCTCTATTTGTTCTAAAGCTGAAGGTGCCAATGTTAACAGCAAGCAACAATCAGTTATTCAGCAACTCCGTGCCTGCAAAGGACGCCTAACTGTCATGTGCTCAAGGAGGGATGTTGCAGCTGTTCTCTTGGTGGAGCATGTAGAGTCATCGAAGTTCCTCAGGTGGAGGGCTGTCTTCAGCCTGTGGTCAATATAGTTCCTTTGCAGGTACAGTATACTTCCAATAGTTTTCTATGCTTGCTAAGATGCAGCATCTTTTTTTCCTACTCTACTGAATGCGTTATAACTTGCTGAAGATCAAGCTATGATGTGGATGAGGTGGAGCTGGATGGGAGCATCTAGCTTTCTGTTTCCTTGATTTGTTATATGCTCTCGGTGTTTGTTTTTGCATTTAAGAGTTCCAAAATTCTCTCTATGATTAGGCATTTAGTTCTAAAAGAGAGTATTTTTTTTAAGTCTTAACAAAAACAAAAGAAATCAAATTTATTGATAGAGCCTTAGCATTTTGCTGCTTTTATTTGTTTATTTTTTCATTGCTTATAGAGTATTTTCACAATCCTGTTCTTCATTTCAAATAGCCTGTTTCATATTACTAGATTTTGCTAATTCGTCAGAGATGAGATAATTTTTAACATTATGGGGAACAGCTGTTGGCGTATCATCTCACGGTCCTAAGGGGATACAATGTCTACCAGCCCAGGAACCTTGCGAACAGCATGACAACAAAGTAGAAGCCCACTAACAGATTTCTTCTAATTGTGTTCACCCAGCTGCGAAGTGGATTATGTCATGAGAATGTAAAGCATCTTTCCGACACATAGTATACATTCTGCTGATCACTTGTGTTTATTGAATGGCAGCCCCTACGAGATCTTTATTTATGATCTATTAGGAAAAACTGTCTGTAACCCACCTTATGTATTTACCTATCAATCTGGCTCGAAGTGTCATGCTCATGATATCCGAACATTGTTTCATGGTTGACATAACAACGATGACTGCTACTTAGTTTCATCTGGGATGCCATGCAACTTAGGGCAATCTGTTGTTCATTAGTGCCTTCATCTAAAAGGTCATGAAAAAGTTCTATTGCTGAAAATATTAGCTATCGTTTTTAGCATTTAGTGGGAAACTCCATTTTTTATGTTGGACTTTGATTGAGGTATCTTTTGCTGCATCATGAAATGTAAAAGGAGTCTGGTAGCGCTTGGAAAGGGGAGATTGTATCCTTTTTCGGGTAAAAAAGAGCAGGTAGTATAACAAAAAATGTATGTTATTAAAGGTGCAAGATTGATGGAATCAATTTAGTGTCTGATACATGATTTGCTTTTTCCGCTGATATTGGTTTTTGATGTTGAGCATGACTCTCGAGTGGTGATTGTCCTGTCGGTTGTCAAACCATTAGTAACTCTTGGTTGATACCTTTCTTGGGAAATAGTCCAAGGTAAATTGTACCTTGTTCTGATTTCCTTTTTCGGTAGGATAGTTACTCCATAATATGGCCCAATTTGTAGACATGGAGAGGCCTCATGTATTCAAATGGAAAGAATTTCAATGTCGACTTGCTCCGAAAGCAGTCCATTCTATTAATTAATCGTTCGTGGAAAATACAATGCAGCTCTCACTAGATACCAAAAAAAGCAAAACCATCAGCTTCTCCTGGCACTGTAAATGTTTGTCCAATGCAATGTTGTTATTTTTCTTCCTGACTCGTGTTTCACTTTCCAGGGGTGCGCTGGTTGTGGGCACCTCCTAGGACATCTGGGGCTGTGTCAACCTGGACCGATTCCCGATTCTGGCATGAAGTGCTTACATCCATGACTGTACGAGGCAAGAGTGGCAGGGCTACCCTTACACCATGTAGTCGGCGAGGACGGAACACGTGGACAAAAATAGATACAGTCTTCTGTTCAACCCACAAGTGAAGGTTTCGAGTGAGACGATGCAAGAGGACCACGGAAAGCAACACAAGTAACAAGAGATAGGGGAATGATTGAAAAGGGCTCGAGACCAACAACGATGTGAGGGAGGCCACCAAGAGCGAAGCCGTGAGCATCATGAGAATGGGGAATGCTCGGGCACAACAATCGGGAGCCAACGACATATGAGCAACAAGCGCCAATGAGCAATAGAACAGAAGACACGGGATGGCAAGAGTGGTGGCAAAAGGGTGGGTGTCAAATGGGGATGCGGGCTTCCCTTGATATTTCACCTCGATGAGGTTGACCAGCACAGAAACAAGAAAGGCGAGTATGGTATGGACAATAGTGAAGGCAGGGAAACCTCCAATGTTTGTGTGGGGAAGATGACCGATCGGCATTGGGGTAGGCTTATAGAGGATCCTGTAGTCCTACCTAGAGGATGATTATCAAAATGATTAAAGAAAAAGATGGCTAGAGTGGGAAGTGAACTAGGGGTTTTTATAGGCGAAGTTGAAGGAAAAGGGTCGTGGGGAACTTGGCAATTTTTTTAATAAATGTTGAAGGAAAAGGGTTGTGAGGAACTTGGCAGCTATGGGGGACTTGGCAATTTTAATAGTCGATGTTGAAGGAAAAGGGTTTTTATAGGTGAAGTTGAAGGAAAAGGGTCGTGGGGAACTCAGCAATTTTTGAAGTCAATGTTGAAGCAAAAGGGTTGTGTGGAACTTGGCTGCTGTGGGGGGCTTGGCAATTTTTGTAGTCGACGTTGAAGGAAAATGGTTTTTATAGGCGAAGTTGAAGGAAAAGGGTCGTGGGGAACTTGGCAATTTTTGTAGTCGATGTTGAAGGAAAAGGATAGCAGGGAACTCGGCAATTTTTTTAGCCAATGTTGAGGGAAAAGGATAGCTGGGAACCCAGCAATTTTTTGTAGTCGATGTTGAAGGAAAACGTTTGCAGGGAACTCGGCAAGTTTTTTAGTCGATGTTGAAGGAAAAGGATAGCAGGGAACTCAGCAATTTTTTTTGTCGATGTTGAAGGAAAAGGATAGCAGGGAACTCGGCAATTTTTTTAGCTAATGTTGAGGGAAAAAGATATGTTGAAAATATGTCTCGAGTTTGGGCCCAAAGCAAAAGTTTGATTTGTTTCCTAATCCTAGTAGGTGTGAGTTTCTTAATTTATTCTTTCCTATTCCAAGTAGGAGTGAATTGGAGAGTCCTCAAGTTCCCTATATATGTATGGCCATGCGTGGAGAAGAATTGAGCCATTGTTGATGCAAGAGGTCTTGAAGCGCCGATTCGTCATCGAGTGCTTGGGAGGAGTTTTCTCCGTTGATTTCGTTCGAGTAATGACACCAAGAATTTGTGGAGCCGATTAAATTCTTGTGGTAAGAATTTGTGTATAATTCCTTTGTGAGATTGAGAGATTATTTCACGAGGAATTATGGGGCTAAACATTGTGTGAGTTATTAGGTGTAATTGGGGCTTAGGAAACACTGAGAGTGTTTGAGTAACTCAAGTGTGTAATCTCCGTTGTATTACTTGTTCTATAGTGGAATTCGTTGTTGCTCTCTCCGTGAACGTAGGTTTCTACGATCGAACCACGTAAATATGGTGTCTGATTTATTTTTTTTATTTTGTCTATTTTATTGTTCGATCACTCGCCCTTTCC
This sequence comes from Corymbia maculata, assembly GCA_014182735.1. Classification (NCBI taxonomy): domain Eukaryota; kingdom Viridiplantae; phylum Streptophyta; class Magnoliopsida; order Myrtales; family Myrtaceae; genus Corymbia; species Corymbia maculata. The sequence goes on along the minus strand of CM024689.1, from coordinate 11,504,832 downwards.
GCAATAGGATAGCTGGGAACCCAGCAATTATTTTAGTCGATGTTGAAGGAAAAGGATAGTTAGGAACTCATCAATTTTTTGTAGTCGATGTTGAAGGAAAAAGATAGTTAGGAACTCATCAATTTTTTGTAGTCGATGTTGAAGGAAAAGGATAGCAGGGAACTCAGCAATTTTTCGTCGATGTTGAAGGAAAAGGATAGCTAGGAACTTGGCAATTTTTTTCGTCGATGTTGAAGGAAAATGATAGCAGGGAACTCGGCAATTTTTTTCGTCGATGTTGAAGGAAAAGGATAGCAGGGAACTCGGCAACTTTTTTAGCTAATGTTGAGGGAAAAGGATAGCTGGGAACCCAGCAATTATTTTAGTCGATGTTGAAGCAAAAGGATAGCAGGGAACACGGCAATTTTTTGTGGTCAATCTAGCAGGGAACTCGGCAATTTTTTTCGTCGATCTTGAAGGAAAAGGATAGCAGGGAACTCGGCAATTTTTTTCGTCGATTTTGAAGGAAAAGGATAGCAGGGAACTCGGCAATTTTTTTCCTTGATGTTGAAGGAAAGGATAGCTCGGAGCTCGGCAATTTTTTGTCGATGTTGAAGCAAAAGGATAGCAAGGAACACGGCAACCTTTTATTGTCGATCTTGAAGGAAAAGGATAGCTGGGAACTGGCAATTTTTTTAGTCGATTTCGAAGGAAAAGGGTCGTGCGGAACTCGGCGATTTTTGGGGTCGAAGTTTCTCGGTGGTTTCCGTGAGACTAATTTCCCACTTCGGCCTAGTCAGCGTGCGACAATCCCTATGACAGAAGCGACTTTCCCCTTTGCGAGCGACTTCGCCTTGGCGCTTTTACCTTTACATGAACTTGCGATCTCGCGATTGGGGCCGGGGCCCAACTCAACGCCAGCATAAATCCCTCTCCAGTCTCCACTCGGTGGGGTGACACTTGGAGCCTCGCCTTACCATGACAGATCCGAAAAGCCTGACGGTCTTAATATTTTAAAGTTACGTTTCGTCGTTCGAATTTTTAATTAGAATATGATTGAATAAAATAAGATATAAAATAAAAATAGATTTTGCTATATTCTATTTATTGTTAGGTGATTATAATAATAAAATTTAAAATATTTATATTATATTATATATATTATTTGGTATAAATGGTATATTAATATAAATGAATCACAAATTTTACAAATGGAGATGATAAAAATTTCTCATGACAATCTTATCTATTTTATTTTTAAATTAATTTATTTTTAAATTAATTAATTTATTATTTCTTTCTTCATCTTCCATCATGTTCTAATAAAATTTTACTAAATAGAAAATTGTATTAATATGCTTAAAATATTAAAACACCTAAAATATGTAATAAATATATATTTTATATTGAATTTATATTATAAGATAGAATTATATTCGAATATATAAATAAAATAAGATTAAATTAAAAAACCAAATTATTTTTTTGTTATTTTGAATTTCTTATATTAGAATCCATATATTATTTATATTGAAATATAATTTTATATTGTTAATTTAAGAATTTTTAACTTTCCCATTACGAAATTAGAAATCATATATATGTTTATCCTACTTTCTCCATGGGATAATTTTATTAAGTCTATATCCCCTTTATATTCGATTTTATCTTATCTTGAGCATGTATCAATTGCATGATACAAGAAATTTTATCATATCCTGAATTTTATCATAACTGTTAAATGCAGCCTAAAACTCCATTTTTAGTTCTCTCCTAACTTTATCCCAAAAATTTTGTGTCCCATAAAAATTCTCCAACTTTTGATCCGCTCCCAATTCTACCATAAATTTTTTTCTCTCATGAATATGTCCCCATTAACTCTTCGACTAATATTCTTGAGTGGACTACTGGAGGGTCTCCAATGCAAGTGTCTAGAATGTGAGCTCTCCGATCATGAGAGATTGAAGACCAAGCCCAAAATCGAAAATCTCTTGTGAAATGGAAGGAAGATTTTAAGAGAAAGAACAATTGAAGAAAGTCAACTTTAGTCTTTCTAGTTTTTACCCAAATATCATATCAAATAAGACACTGTTTGGGATGATATGAAAATTCATCTCCAACAAACATCTTTTTGGATATGAGGTTTTAGGAAAAAAATTATAGCAATGACGTGTAATGCCACATCACTAAGGGTGATTGGATGAAGGGTTAATGGTGCCAAATATGGGATTCAAGTGAAAGTTTGTAATTTTATATGAGACAAAAAAAAATAGGATCAAATTAGAATTGAATCTAAAGTTGGTGGTTTATAATAAAATCAAAAATACTTTATGATAGAATTAGAACAAGATCAAAAGTTGAGGATTTTTTACGAGAAAATAAAAAAAAAATTAGGATAGAAATATGTAGAATTGGAATTCGAGGTAAAGTTAAGATTTTTAATGGTATTAGACCCCCCCTAATATTCCAAAAATTTTGGGTCTCCCTCTTGTCATCGAATAAGACTCTTTTCTCCTTTTCAAAATTCACTCTCTTGCTTTCGCTCCCAATTAGCTACTTTCAACTAAAGTATGGTTGGAGTGCCAAAACTTGATACAAGTTGATACTTTGGTGCCAAAATTGGAGAAGAGTAGGACACTTAAATACTAATGGCAAAATATTCCGCAAAAATGCTGATGTGGCATTTTCCGGTGACATCTTATAACGACATAGCAATAACTTAAAATAAAAAAAATTAACATTGACTAGCGAATGGCATCGTTTTGTCAATGCGGGTAGGGCTAGCACAAAACAACGTTGTTTCCTTCCTTGTTAATAAATGACGTCATTTTGCATTATTAACCCAATTCCCTTGTCATTTACACAATTGCCCATTCGTTCTTTTCACATCCTACTATATCTCACAGTTGATGTTGTCGTTGAAGCTCGGTTGTTGCTCGTTGTTTAGTCACGGTCGCTCACCAATCACCGTCGTCGCTCGCCATCGTCGCCCCATTGAGGTATGTTCTCTTCTCCATCTTTTTTTCACCACCGTCACCCCAATCTTTGTGGATGGGAAAATTATGGCTTAGATGAGGAAATTGAGGCTTGGTCAGGAAATGTTGGGATCAGATGGAAAATTAGGGCTTAGAAGGTAATTGATTGGGCTCGATGTGCTACTTTGGAAGAGATACGAATTTTAGGGTTTGGGTGTGCATGAGGGGGATTTATAGGGTTCAAATGTGCTACTTTGGAAGATATACGAATTTTAGGGTTTGGATGTGCGTGAGGGAGATTTTTGGGTTCAAATGTGCTGCTTTGGAAGAGATTCGAATTTTAGGGTTTGGATAGGGTTCAAATGTGCTTCTTCAATAAGTGCAAGTGGGATTTTTAGTGGGTTTAGATGTGTTGATGTGATGTGCCAATGGGATTTTTATGGTTCAGATGTGTTGATGTGACATTCGAGTGTGATTTGCTAGCTTAGAATGGCTATCCTGGGGACCTCGATTCATTTCTTTAATCAAAGTGGTTGTCAAGGGTGCCTTGGATTGTCGTGGGGACATCTAGTTGTTGTCGTATTTTTAATCGAATTTTGTGACCAAAGTGGTTGTCGTGGAGGACCTTTGGTCATTTCTTTCCACTAAACTGAACTACAAATGCTCTTTCTAGTTCATTAATAAACTATGTAAAAAAGTGGGGACTTCCATGTGCAATTGTTTGTTGTCTATTGTTGTAATGTTCCTAAAGGTTAATTGCTTTTTCTTTCTTGATTGTGGGCATGGCTTATAACAAGGATTACATTACTATCATTGTTTGCAATTAGGGAGGACGAGTGGGAGTATGAAGAGAGAAATAAGGGCATTATATTTGTCGATACAGAGAAGGCATCTTATATTAGATTTATTAGAGATATAGTGAATTATTTGCCCTACAAAGTACATAAATTGCTTTACTATGTTTCTAGGAAAGACTTGAGAGATGATTTGAGAAGTTTAGATAACGATAATGGTTTTAGGAATGTCCTGTACTATTATCTTCACGGCGAAGAAGCAAAAATATAGTTTGAGTACAATCGTAATGATGATGACAAAGAGAGCACCCAAATAAGAGAAACGAAAGTTGGTATTTAAGCTAGAACTGAGGTTGGGGATAAAGGACTGCAAGAAAAACAAGACGGGGAGGAGAGGGGTGTAGATGCACTTCAGCAAAATGGTGGTGACACAATTGATGTCATAATCACTGAATTAGATTGGGAAATAACTTAATCTAGTGATGATGAAGCTTTAGCTTTTGGAAATTTATTAAGTGATGACGATGATGAGGAGCTTGCACATTCAAGCAAAAGTAAAGGGAGTTTTTGTCAAAGAAGTTTGCAATTTTGCAAGTAAATGAAGAAGGTGTAAATAAGATTGAAGGAGCTACAGATGCTGATGTTGTTATTGATGAGATTGATTATGCAGAAAGTATCCAAAATATTACTTCCCAAGATGAACTTGAAGAAGATCGAGGAGTTGTCCGTAGAAGAAAAAGTAAGTTTCCTTCCTATGATCCATCTATTACCTCTCATATTTTGTTAGTAGGTATGAAATTTCAGGATATGAACCAATTTAGGAAAGTTATAGTAAGGAATTTCATTGTTGAATGAAGGACCATTGAGTTGATTATAAATACAAATGCCTTTGTAAGAGCTAGGTGTTCGTAGCCTAGTTGTTCATGAAAGATCTATGGCACATTTATTAGAAAAAGCGAATCTTTCGAAATTAGGTCATTCCAAAAGGAACATACTTGTTCTATTAAATTTATCAACAAAAAGGTAACAAGTGCATGGTTGTCCAAACACTTGTTTGATTTGATCAAGATGATGCTTAAGATAAAGATTACACAATTAAAGTAGTTGGTGAAGGAGCATATAGGCATCAATGTCAAAGGATGAAATAAAATGTGATGACAATACTCATTGGTCAGTATACTAAGGAATATGGGCAGGTTTGAGATTATGTGTGGGAGTGTAGGATTCAAAACCTTTCAAGTAGAGTATTTGTAGAAGTCGTGGAGAGGCCACTTCCTAATATTATGACTAAGTTTAATAAGTTTTATGTATGCTTTGATGCATGCAAACAGGGATTTTTATCTCATTGTAGATGGATAATAGGATTGGATAGGTGTTTCTTGAATGGCTTGTGCAATGGAGAATTTTTAGCCGCAATTGGAAGAGATGTGAATAATCAAATGTTTCCAATATCTTGGGCTATTGCGACAGTAGAGAATAAGGACACTTGATCCTAGTTCTTAAAAAATCTCATGGTTGACCAAGTAATAACAAATGAGGAAGAGTGGGTATTCATGAGAGACCAACAAAAGGTAATGTCATTGTTAATTATTTTCTTTTTTATATCAACAACATGTTATTTACTTGCATTTCTCAATTTGAATTATTGTAAGTATTGGTTCTTGCATTAGCCGAGTTGATGAGCTATGCCAAACATAGAATGTATGCCGGGGACATATATGCAAATTGGATAAAGAACTACAAAGGAGAGAAGCTACAATCCTAATTTTGGCAATTAGCAAAGAGCATAAACATAACTGACTTTAGGCTAGCTAAAGAAGGATTACTTCAATTGACAGAGGAAGGTTCAAATGCACTATTTTGAACAGAACTCAAGCATTGGTGAAAAGCCTTCTTTAGCGAGGAATTCAAGTGCGATATCATCAACAACAACATCTACGAAGCATTCAATGAAAAAATAATATATGCCAAGCGTAAACTAATCATTGTGATGCTTGAAAATATACGAGTTATGGTCATGATTCAGCTGTACAAACAAAGAGATGAGGCTGCAAAGTGAACTAGGCAATGTAATCCTAGAATTTCCAAGAAATTGGATGACAACTTGGTTGCGAGTAGGTATTGTCATCTCATTTAAAATGGGGATAAAGAATATATGATAATGAGGGGTGTTGACAAGTATGTCATCCATCTAGGTACAAGGAAGTGTTCATGTCAAGCATGCCAACTAAGTGAAATTCTTTATGCACATGTTATTTGTGCCATCTAGTTGAAGGGCCACAACGCGGAGGATTGCATTGATGATTAGTATAAGAAAACGACATATCTTGCTTTGTACAAATTCATGACGCAGCCACTAAAAGGTAGCAAATTCTGGGAGCCAACCAATCGTGAAATATTTCAACCTTTGCCATTGAAGAAGCAAATGAGAAAGCCAAAATGAAGACGAAGAATGGCTAAGGGAGAGGTCTTAGGTTAACATAGGATGAGTAGGACAAGTGCCAAGATGGCGTGCTCTTATTGCCATGTACCAAGGCCAATATTAAACACTTATTTTTGGTCTTGTTACGATAAGTTGTCCATTCCTGTGTATGTCTTAACTATGCATTTTCCCTGTCAAAATTCTTGTTTGTCTTGTAATTTATCATAATTGTAACATAGTCATCAAGTCATTCAGGAATTGACAGAAGAATCAAGCAAAGGATCATTATTTCATGATGTTATATTTTATTAAGTCCATGATGGGGTATGTCCAAGAGACACCTATTGCTTATGATAGAGTGTGGTATAGAGAAGTGCCCTTTGAAGGGGTATAAGTGGTTATTTTTTCAAGAAAAATATAAAATGATAACTTTAGCAAAATAACCGCTAAAGAACGAAATTGAGAGAAATGGAATCCTCTCAATCAAAAGAAAAACACTCAAAGGTTCTATTATCTATTTTGAGAAACAATTGACATTAACGATGTAAAATGTGAATACTTTTCTCGTGATTGTATTCGGACTAACATGAAGTCGTATCATCCATCGTTTATTTGGGATTCAACGTATATTCCTGGGATAATTTCTTTATTACGCATCAAAGAGGTAAGTTGTTTCTTCCGCCGACTATTCTCCCAACACATGATGATAAGTTCCCTTCACAGAATGGGAATCCCAGGGAACTGTTTTTATCGAGTGATGCAAATGCTCTGGTTGAGCACACAAGGAAAGTTTTGGTTATTGAAGATAGTGAAGTTGTTCATCTGAAGGTAATTACGAAGTTGTATTAGGGAATTTATGTATTTTTAGCCTTTATGGTGTGGTCTACCTGACCAGTCTCTTGATTTTATGTTTTATTGATCTACCAAATATCTCTCGGTTGTTAAGATTTTAGGGCTGAGGGGTACTTCAGTTTATCTTGAGTTTTATCAATTCCATCTCAGTATCAATTTGTGAATATACCATCAGACTGTGTAGCAATATGGTAAAATTTGCTCAATATTACCAGCAGTAACCACCTATGTAGTTGTATTGAGAAGCTTTCGGCTCAATGTCACCAGAATTCTATTTGGCTTGACTTCTTGCATATAGTTTAGTAGCAAATATGTCCTTTTCCATTGGAGGAGCATGTTGCCTGCATGTGAGGTGAACTTTGATGCACAAAGTCCTGCTATATTACCTCAATTGAGGGCTGATAACTGTGATTATTTCTTTCCAGAGTATTTTAATCTCTTAATGACTCATGAGAGGCCAAATGCTACATTTATTCTACTAATGCTGGTTGCGTCAGGATGGAGGGGTATCTATCTTAAAGTTTGAAGGTGACAAAGGAAAACGCGGTGTACTTTACAGGCTGGCATCTGTACGGCATGCACTTTCTGTTCTCGAGATGGAAGTTGAACAAATAAATAAACTATGAACATTATATGCAGAAAGAAATTCATGAACAGCCAGAATCCCTAACAACCACAATGAGGGGCAGACTTATACGTGGAGGCACCTGCAAAGCTAAGACCGTCCTTCTAGGTGTATTGAAGGATCATCTCAAGACAATTAGGAGCCGGAGGATTGTTTCTATTGGTTGTGGTACAAGTTATAATGCTGCTTTAGCTGCAAGGCCCATCCTGGAAGAACTTTACGGCAAGTAGTGGATGATAGCTTATGTGGGTTGGAGATGTTAATTTATTTTTACCAACTCTTTTCTTGTTTGCCTGCAAAACCGGAATTTCTGTGACAATAGAAATTGCAAGTGATCTTTTGGATCGTCAAGGCCCAATTTATAGAGAAGATACAACAGTTTTTGTCAGTCAGTTTGGTGAAACAGCAGATACCTTGCATGCACTGGAATATGCTCTCCAGAATGGTGCATCATGTGTAGGAATTACTAATACTGTTGGCAGTGCAATTGCCAGAAATACACATTGTGGTGTCCATATAAATGCTGGTGCTGAGATAGGTGTGGCAAGCACGAAGGTGAGAGAGTACCTTTTGACATTCTGTTACAGAAACGATCCTTTCTTCTTCATGGTTTTCTTGTCTTTCTTTCAAGAAACTGATTTACATATATGCTTTTTGAGTAGGCATATACAAGTCAAAGAGTTGTTATGGCTACGTTAGCTTTAGCAATTGGAGGGGACGCTATTTCTAATCAAGCAAGAAGAGAAGCAATAATTGATTGTCTTTTTGACCTTCCAAGTATGCGTCACTTCCTATCTCACCTTCAAAATTTCTGAACTTCTGTTGGATGTGCCTTTTTTGTCTAAACTTATGTTTGATAAATTGTTTGTATGAAACATTAAATCCCTTGTTAATATCTTGTAGACAAAGTTAGAGAGGTCCTGAAGCTTGACCAGGAAATGGAAGATCTTGCTAAGCTTCTGATTGCAGAGTAGTCACTTCTAATGTTTGGCAGAGGATACAACTATGCTACAACTTTGGAAGGTTCTTCAATAGTAAAGAAAGTGGTATTAATGCACAGTGAAGGAATACTGGTGAGATGAAACATGGTCCTGTGGCTCTAGTGGATGAGAGTCTTCCCATCCTAGTGATTGCTATTTATGATGCTTGCATCAGGTTAGCTTTTGTCGTACAGGTTTACTCACATCCGTGAAATCCCTATTTGTTCTAAAGCTGAAGGTTTCGATGTTAACAGTAAGCAGCAATCAGTTATTCAGCAGCTCCATGCCAGCAAAGGACGCCTAATTGTCATGTGCTCGAGGGGGGATGCTGCGGCAGTCTCTTGGTGGAGCATGTAATCTTTGACGTTCCTCAGGTGAAGGACTGTCTTCAGCCTATAGCCAATACAGTTCCTTTGCAGGTACAGAGTACTTCCAATAGTTATTTATGCTTGTCATGATGCAGCACCCTTTTTTTTCCTATTCTACTGAATGCGTTTTTACTTGCTGAAGTTGAAGCTATGATGTAGATGAGGTGGGACTGGATGGGAGCATCTAGCTTTATGTTTTCTTGATTTGTTTTATGCTCTTGGTGTTTGTTTTTCCATTTAGGAGTTCCAAGATTCTCTCTATGATCTGCCATTTAGTTCTAAAAGAGAGTACATTTTTAAGTCATCATCAAAAACAAAAGAAATCAAATTTATTTATTCAGCCTTAATGTTTTGCCGTTTTTATTTATTTATTTATTCACCGCTCAGAAAGTATTTTCAAATTCCCATTCTTCCTATCAAATAGCCTGTTTCATTTTAGTAGATTTGGCTAATTCGTCGGACATGAAATAATTTTTAATATTTGGGGTGCAGTTGGTGGCGTATCATCCCACGGTCCTAAGAGGATACAATGTCGACCAGCCTAGGAACCTCACAATGAGTGTGACAGCAGAGTAGAAGCCCACTAACAGATATCTTCTGATTGGGTTTACCCGCAGCAAAATGGATTTATGTCACGAGAATTTAAAGCATCTTTGCGCCACAGAGTATACATTCTGCTGATCATTCGTGTTTATAGAATGGTAGCCCCTGCAAGATCTTTATTTATGATCAATTAGGAAAAACTATAGTAATCCACTTTTTTTGTGCCTTCCCGGCTGACTATGCATTTACCTGTCGATTTGCCTCGAAGTGTGGTACTCATGGTACCTGGACATTGTTTCATGATTGACATAACAACAAGGACTGCAACTTAGTATGATATGGGATGCTATGCAACTTAGAGCAATATGTTGTTTGTTAATGCCTTATCTTAAAGGTCGAGAAAAAGTTATATTGCTGAAAATATTAGTTATCTTATTTAGCATTATATAGGGAACTCCTTCTTCTTTTTTAAATGGACTATGACTGATGTATCTTGTGCTGCATCATGAGTTGTAAAGGAGTCTGGTCAAGGTCGGAAGAGGAATGTAGTATCCTTATTCGGGAAAAAGGAGCAGGCGGTATAACAAAAAATGCGGTTCATAAAAGGTGCAGAATTTTGACGAAATCGATCGTGTATCTGAGACTGCTGAGATCGGTTTTTGCCGTTAAAGATGTCTCTCAGGTGACGACTGTTTTATTAGCCATCAAACCGCTAGTTAACTCTCGGTTCATACCTTCTTCCTTGGGAAAAGGTCCGAGGCAACTCGTACCGTGTTCTGATTTCCTTTATCAGTGTGAGATTTACTCCATAATACGGTCCAATTTGCAGACACACAACGCAGAGGCTTCATTTATTCAAATTGAAAGAGTTTCAATGACTACTTCTCCGAAGGAGTCCATTCTAACAATTAATCATATTCATATCTGGGAACATACAACGCGACTCTTATTAGATACTAACTACGTAAGTTCCTGCTGTTGCTGTTATTGGTTGTCGAAGACAACGTTGTCATGTCTGTGATTTTCCTTTTCCAGAGGGTGCTAGTGAAGGGCGTCCCGTAGGACATCTGTGGCCGTGTCGACACGGGCCAATCCCCAACCAATTCCCAGTTCCGAGGCAGAGCGTGCATCCATGACGGTACAAGGCAAAAGTGGTGGGGCTCGTCCACCAAGGAGTTGGCGAGAACGGAACATAGGGACAAACATGAAAATAATCTTGTGTTGAACCCACATATGAAGGTTTTGAGCGAGACGATACAAGAGCACTATGGAGAGCAACACAAATAACAAGAGGTAGGAAAAATAGTGAAAGGGGCTTTGGAACAATAAGGATGCAAGGGAAGCCACTAAGAACGATGCGGCGAGCATCATGAGGATATGGAACGGTCGGATACAGCAAGCAGGAGCCAACGAAAGATGAGAGACGAGCGCCAATGCACAATAGAATAGTAGACAAAAGACGGCAAGGGAGGTGGCAAAAGGACGGGTCTCGAATGGGGACATGGGTTTCCTTTGAAATTTCACCTCAACAAAGTTGAGCAACATGGAAATAAGGAAAGCGAGAATGGCGTGAAGGGAAGTGAAGGCAGGGGACCCTCGGATGTTGCTGTCGGGATGACGGCCAGTCGGCATCAGGGGTAGGCTTATGGAGTATCCGTAGTAGAGAAAAGACGCCGGCGACGAAGGCAGAAAATGCGATGGCATTGAGAGGGGGATCGATTATTATATGTACATAAGGGTTTGGTCTCATCTTGTTGGATATAGTGGATATAGTGCGTCGTCTATGCAGACAACGAAGCTTCCTTGAGGACTTTCACCTCATGCCCGCCAATCTTGGGTTTTTTTTTTTTTTTTTTTTTTATAGTTGATGTCGTAGGATGACAATCGAAATAATCATAGAGAAAGATGGCTTAGAGTAGGAGATCTTGGCTAATTATAATTTATTTTCTTTTTTGGATTTTGAGAGATTTTATAGGATCATTATCTATTATTATAAAAACTTAAACTATTAAATAAAGATATAATTTATTATTTAAATATTTTAACATTCCACGTCACACTTAATTTAGTGAAAATGGAATTTTTTGTTTTTATATTTTTATATTTTTTTGATTTTGAGAAATTTTGTATAATCAATTCTCAATTATTTTGTGAAATCATACTAACAGTTTTGATATTATGAAAGATTTTTATGAAATTACTGTCGATCATTTAAAAAGCTTAAATTTTAAATAAATACGTTATTTATTATTTAAATATTTTAATAGGTTTAAATAGGTTTTTCGAAAAATGAAGTGGTCGGTCGCTAGTTCTTTACGCCGGAGCGAGAAGCTTCCCAGGATCTTCCTCGGAGCTCCTCGAGCTCCTGCTCGCCATCCCCTTGGGACTCATGACGTGGCCAAGCGCCGCCACATCAGCGTAATAGCTAACCACTCCACTCCAGGGTGACGTGTATCAACGTCAGAGGATGGGTCCTGCCGCCGCCGGGACAGGTGTGGAAAATTTTCTAGCATTCCAAAACTTTGGGCCTCCCTCTCATCGAGGAAGAAGACTCTCTCTCTCTCTCGCCTTCCTTCGCTCCCATTGCACTGCATTCTCCGGCGCATCGCTGCCGCCCCTCGTCGGCGGCTGGAATATGGCAGCACCAAGTTTCGCGCAGGAACTTGCACCGGCAATTCTGAATTGCACACCAAATGTTTGCGCAATTACCTCTTCGATTTGATTGGCTGTGCAGACCGATGACAAGAACCCCACGTTTCAACAGAAGCTTGTGTTCTCGAAGGGCTTAGGGAATTGAATCTTGCGTGTGTGGAATAGCAATATCCTCACTTTCGAGGACTTCGTCAGCACCGGTAAGTAATTACTTCCTACCTTGAACCCATTTTGCTAAAGATACTGTTGTTGACTTGTTTTGGATTGTGGTCCTTGAGTGGCTTGTGTTCTCGTCTTAGTTGTGTTTTCCGGGGCCTCAAGGGTTCGGCTCCATAAGGTTCTTTCTCAGAGCTGGATAATACGGCCCGGCCTCTTTGGATTAAAAAACGGGCAGGTGCAATTCATTAAATTTATTACTCTTTTGTTACGCATGTAGAATTATGGATCAGGTTCAAAAGCAAAATACCCAAAAAAAAAAAAAAAAATTATCAGAAGATGGAGCAGATAAGATGACCTTTCTCTCTAATTCACTCGGGTTCGCAGCAATATAATGTGAGTTCTTGAAAGTGCTGTTCACACGTTTTGTTTCATGCAACGATATAGGCAGTCTCAGCCTTAGGCCTCCCACATTAGCCTCCTGCCTCACCTCGCGTCCTTGCGATTGAGGACGTGGCCTCGTTTCGCCACATCAGCAAAATCCCTCTCCACTTGGTGAGTGACACATGGAGCCACGTCCCACTGGGACATATCTGAAAATTCTCTCTAATATTTCGAAATTTTTTGTCTCCCTCTCCTTAATGAAGAAGACTTTCCCTCTCTTCTTCTTTCCAAAATTGGCTATCTCTTGCCTTCCCTCCCAATCCGCTGCATCCTCCAGCGCATCGCTTCAGCATAATAAATAGACGGATTCACTCAACTATTGAAGTGTGTTAAGCCACATCAAATTCTGGCAACGCTGAGCAGAAAGCTTCTTTGTACAACTAAAAGAGAATGCAATAGTTGATTGTCTTTTTGACCTTTCGAGAATGTGTCACTCTCTATCTCACCTTAACAATTTCTGAACTTCTAAATTGTATCTGCCTTTTCTTCTGAACTTATGTTTGGAGAGTTTTTTGTGTGAAGCTTTAAATCCTTTGCTGATATCTTGTAGACAAAGTTAGAGAGGTGCTGAAGCTTGACCAAGAAATGGAAGATCTTGCTAAGCTACTGATTGCAGAGCAGTCACTTCTCAAGTTTGGCAGAGGATTTAACTATGCTACAGCTTTGGAAGGTTCTTTAATAGTAAAGGAAGTGGCAGTGATGCACAGTGAAGGAATACTTGCTGGTGAGATGAAACAAGGTCCTGTGGCTCTAGTGGATGAGAGTCTGCCTCTTGTAGCGATTCCTATTCGCGATGCTTGCTTCAGGTTAGCTTTTGCGGTATAGGTTAACTTGCACCCCGGTATTCTCTATTCGGTCTAGAACTGAAGGTGTCAATGTTAACAGCAAGCAAAAATCAGTTATTCAGCAAATCCTTGCCAGTAAATGATGCCTGATTGTCGTGTGCTCAAGGGGGATGCTGCGGTTGTGTCTCTCGGGGGAGTGTGTAGAGTCATTGAAGTTCCTCAGGTGGAGGACTGTCTTCAGCCCGTAGTCAATGTAGTTCCTTTGCAGGTACAGGGTACTTACGATAATTTCTTTATGCTTATCTATCAAGAGAAAATCTTTTATGCTTGCCTAGATGCAACATTTTTTTTTCTCTGTTGTACTGAATGCGGCATATCTTGCTGAATACGAAGCTACAATGTAGATGAGGTGGAGCTGGAAGGGAGCATTTAGTTTTCTGTTTCCTTGATTTGTTTTGTGCTCTTTGTGTTTGTTTTTGGATTAAGGTTTCAATATTCTTTCTATAGTTTGGGGCTTAGTTCTTAAACAGAATCTTTTTTTTAAAGTTTTTTACTAGCACAAACATAACCAATTTTATTGATTGAGCTTTATCATTATGCTGTTCTTACTATTTTGTTCTTATAAAGTACCTTAACATTACTGTTTCCTCTTTTCAGATAGTCTGTTTCATTTTAGTTGATTTTGCTGATTCGTTGGACATGGGATATTATTTTAACTTTTGGGGTGCAGTTAGCGTATCCAGCCTTGGAACCTTGCAAAGAGTGACAACAGAGTACAATCCTACTGACAGATTCCTTCTGATTGTGTTCATCTGGCAGCAAAATGTACTATGTCATAAGAATATAAAGAGTTTTTGTGGCACAGAGTTTACATTCTACTGATCACATTGATTCACTAATACTTTTCTAATCAAATAGGAAAAACTGTCGGAACCCAACTTTTTGCGTGTTCACAGCTTGTTATGCATTCACGTATTAATCTACCTTGAAGTCATAATCATGGTACCTGATCATTGTTTTTTATGATTGACATAGCAAGAATGACTACAACTTAGTTTCATCTTGGATGCCATGCAAATTAGAGACAATATGTAATTCATTGGCGCCTTCATCTTAAAGGTCATGAAAATTGTTGTTGCCAACATTTTAGTTATCATATTTAGCATTTATTAGGGTGCAGCTATCCTCGAGTAATACCAAAGTCAGAGACTCCTTTTTTATGGTAGGATTGATTTGAAGCATCTTTTGCTGCATCATTAGATGCAAATGGAGTCTGGTAAAGGTTGGAAGAGGAAGATTGCATCCTTATTATGGAAAAAAGAGCAGGTAGTGGGAACCAAAAAAGTGGGTTATTAAAGGTGCAAAATTGATGGAATCAATCGAGTTTCAGAGACATGATGTTGCTTTTTCACTCAGATCGGTTTTTGACATTAAAATGTCTCTTGAGAGTGGCTATTATCATGTCGTTCATCAAATCGCTAGTGAACTCCACATGGTTCATACCTTTCTTAGGAAATAGTCCAAGGTTACTTGGACTGTCTGGTGAATTCATCAAATGGGCATATTAGGATGTATTACTTTTGCACTATGATATTTACTCCATGGAAACGGTCCACTCCATAGGCACAGCAGGGACTCATCTATTTAAATTGAAAGATCTTCATGTCAACTCCTTCAAAACAGTTGTTTATGGTCACACTTGGACATTTTGTTACCTGAGTTCATTCTATTAATCAATCATGTTACAAGATGCAGTACGACTCTCCCTAGATACCGGCAAAAAGCAAAGCCATGAGTTCCAACTGTGCTGTTATTTGTTGTCTAACACTCTGTTATATGTTTCTTCCCTACTCGTTTTTCCTTTTTCAGGGTGTGCAAGTCACAGGCACCCCGTGGGACATTTGCAGCTCTGTCAACACGGACCAATTGCCAATTCTGGTACAAAGCGCATATCCATGACTGTACGAGGCAAAAGTGGCTGTGCTCTTCCACCATAAAGTTGGCGAAAACTGAACATATGGACAGACATAAGTACAATCTTGTGGTGAACCCACATGTAAAGTTTTTGAGCCAGACCATGCAAGAGGACGGCAAAAAGCAATACCAAGAACAACAAATAGGGGAAAGAGCGAAAGGGGCCTTGGAACAACAATGATGCAAGGGAAGCCACCGAGAGCGAAGCAGCAAGCATCCTGAGGATGTGAAACGCTCGGGCACAACAAGCAGGAGCAAATGATAGATGAGCAACAAGTGCCAATGAGCAATATAACAGAAGACAGAAGATGGCAACAAAGGTGGTAAAAGAGTGGGTGTCAAAAGGAGATTTAGGTTTCCCTTGATATTTCACCTCAATGAAGTTGAGCAGCACTGGAACAATAAAGGTGAGAATGGCATGGTGGGAAGTGGAGGGAGGGAAACCTCGAATGTTTCCATCGGGACGACTGCTGAGCGGCATTGGAAACTGGAATGGGTTGCTAGATTCTCCTTAGTCCTATGTACAGAATGATTATCAGAGTAATCAGAGAGAAAGATGGGCTACTGAAACAGGGAAAATACTAATGCATTCGAGTGGGAGCAAATCTTTCTTTTTATAAGGGAGTGGTTGAGCACTGCACTAGCAGATTGTTGATCTATTATATATTTGTCTCGCTACTCTTCAGCAGTTTGATGAAGCTAAGACCGAAGGAGGGTGACATTATAGCCAAACTGTCGTCTTGCAGTGAATGCAACAAAAGTGGGACATCACACATAAGATAGCATACTATAACTTTCATCCCATCTCCACGAAACTCTTACATTCATCTTCTACTTCACACATTGGAGGACAAAACGGAATTTGTCTAGCTTTTCTGCTTTATAGAGCGCTGGATGGTCACCGCATATTTATTTCTTTATGGAGACAAAGCAGACCCTCCAATGAGGCAGAAGAGTTTAGTGCCTCCGAAATGCAAAATTCCAAATGAACATTGATTGACATGAAATAAAATAAGTTCCTCTGGAGAATACAAAAATTTTGGCTCGGCAGCTTGGACGCTGGTCTCAAAAGCCCCACCCATTCGTGCAAATAAGAATGGAATAAGATAGGTGTTATGGAACTTACCGACCAGTGGCCCTCGGAGAGATTTGTTCGGATTCTGTCCCTGTCCATATTAGTCGAGGCTAATAGCCTAATGCCAGCAGATCTGAATCTACCAGGCCCACCTCAATTCTTAGATTCAGTGCGCAATGCCTTTTCAGCCATTGTTACTTGCTGCTTTCAAGCTCGAAATCTCTCTTTCGCCTCTCCTTGCTGTCTCAACATTGATTATACCATGAAATTTTGTTTATGGTCACGCCAGGTGTCTGATAAGTTCGGGAAAGCTATCCTGGTTAAAAGGGCGAGAAAAATTGTTTATTTAAGTTGAGAGTATCATACAAAGCAGAGACATAGATGGAGGTGGAAGAGAGGGAATAATGTCTCTTCCTAGGCTTGCTCTTTGGGCCACTGCTATTATTCATCTGCCTACAGTTATAGGCTTTGTTTATACCCTACACTTCACTTGCAGAAAAATTGCAGGAGCTTCGCACAATTTCCTCTCCCATTTTTCAATTTAGCCAGATGACAATTAGGTGCCACCAAGCTCACATGCAAAATGCAAACTTGAGCAATCCCATTCTCAATATGCCCATCTTCTAGGACAGATACCCAGCTTATATGGTCACCTTCCACTGAACAATGGACACCCGTTCCTATATTACTGACTTGCTTAGGCTTTCAAAGCATGTCAGTCCTTCCAATTGTGTCACTCAGCCTCTATTAGATTGAACGAAAACAAAAGCATTTACGGCACATTGATAACAAGTCGTCATTGCTCAAGCCAAATACTGAGAAAGAGAAGTATAAGGTGAGGTCCACAAGAAAATCAAGTGAATCAGTCAACACGGGAATGAAGAAGACATTCTGGTACTAGAGAATATGGTCATTATATCTATGCCAAATTTATGAGCTTTCTAAGGATCATACAATAGCTGGAGCAAGACTGCTTTGACATATGGCATTATTTCATCGTCTTCAGTCTAATTGTACTAAGGGACAACTACTTCTGGATGTTTGCCTCCCTTAACAGATCAACATGTCTTCACAAAGCCGTTACTCTGGTCTGTTTCTTCTCTGGCTACCTCTCTGATGCATGTTAAAAAGCAGAGCTTGCAAAATGGAGAGCTGACTTGTTGTGGAAGCTAGCTGCTGTGTACCTAACCTTTTTTTCGGTTTTGTACAGAAAGTTGAGAAGTGAATCTGATTAGTTGCTATAATCTGAAAGACTTGATGACAATTATGTCATAGTCACAAGATAAACAATACAAAGGGAGTCCCTTACCAAAAAAACAAAAAACAATACAAAGGGAGTGACTTGAGCAATCATTCACCTCTCCAATCAATGTGAAAGCTTTAGTCAATACTGTGTGAATAAACAAATTACGGTCCTTTAAAATGGAGTGGAAAGGATAATTACAGTCTTAAGAAATCCCGGGTCCTTCCAAAACGCTTAAAAACTAAGGGGCAACTGTACCAGAAGTTCTAGAACTTTGTTGAAAAATGCATTTCAATTATAAAACTCTCAAAAAGTACAAGAAATCATAATACTCATGAATTGATTAATGTGGCTTTTCTTTGTTTTTCTCTTAAAAAACAGAGCATCTGTGACTTTTTCTTTTTCCTCTTCATTTCAACGCGTGCTCTGCCTGCTACTATTCATCTTCTTCACTGCTCAAGCTCAACCACGACGCAATCATCATTGGAGTTTGTCCGCCAACCAAGTCTCCAGAAGAATGTCATAACTGATCTCTTCCCTACTGTTGACCAGTGGCGAGGCCAAACAAGATCCTCTAGTTTCAACTCACAATTTTTGGAGTTCCAAGCAGCCATTCTTACTATGACAGTCCTCAAGCTGTCCCCAATGTTCATCCAATGCTCAATCGACATCTGAGCAAGGGCCAGCGACACCTAGAACCTGCTGCTGACGGAACCCAAGAACCCCTGTTTTCACTCTCTTTTGGACTTCACATCCTTAACCGTAACCTACCTTTTCAGACGTTCACGCTTGCTGCGCATTTACCTATGAATCTGCCTTGAAGACATAATCATGGTACCTAAACATTGTTTCATGATTGACATGGCAAGAATGACTACAGCTTAGTTTCATCCGGGATGCCATGCAACTTAGAGCAATATTGTAGTTCATTAATGCCTTTATCCTAAAGGTCATGTCATGAGAATTCCATGGCAGACATTGCAGTTATCTACCAAAGTCAGAAACTCCATTTTTTTATGACGAACTTTGATTGAAGCTATTCTTTGCTGCATCGTAAAATGTAAAAGGAGTCAGGTGGAGGTTAGAAAAGGAAGATCGTATCCGTATAAAGGAAAAAGAGTAGGTGGCCAAACAAAGAAGTGGGTCATTGAAAGTGCAAGATATCTGAGACCTGATTTTGCTTTTTCAAGTGGTGATTACGAGGCCTCTCGGATTCGACTGGAAAGTATTCAATGTCAACGCCCTCCAAAGCAGTCGTTCATGTTCTCCCTCTGACTTTTTGTTACTTAAGTTCATTCTATTAATCAACCATATTACAAGATACAATGCGATTCTTCACTATATACCAACAAAAGCAAAGCCATAAGATCCAAAATGCGCTGTTATTGGTTATCTGACTTGCTGTAAATACGTTTCTTCCCTGCTCGTGTTTCCCTTTAAAGGATGTGCGAGTCGCTGGCACCCCTGGGGATAGTTTGCGGCTGTGTCAACATGCACAAATTGCCTGTTCCGGCACAGAGCGCACATTTATGACTGTAAGAGGCAAAAGTGGGCGCGCCCTTCCAACATGTAGTCGACGAGAACTGGACACACACACAGACGAAAGTACAATTTTGTGTTAAAACCATGGGTAAAGTTTTCGAGCGAGACCAGGCAGGAGCAACACGAAAATCCATACAGGTAACAACAGATAGGGTAGAGAGTGAAAGGGGCCTTGGAACAACAATGATGTAAGGGAGACCACTAAGAGCAAAGCAGCGAGCATCGTAAGGATGTTAAACACTCGGGCACAAGTGGGAGCCAATGATAGGTGAGCAATATATGCCAATGTGCTATAGAACGGAAGACAGATTATTGCGACGTAGGTTGTATAACAGTGGGTGTCAAATGGGGTCTCATATCCCGCTTGATATTTCACCTCGATGAAGTAGACCACCACAGGAACAATGAAGGCAAGAATAGAATGGAGGGAAGCAAGGCAGGGAAGATGTCCGTGTGGGGACCCACACTATGGCCGGGCTGCATTGGAATAGGTTTGTAAATTATCCCCAGCCCTATGTGATGGATGATTATCAAAATGATCAGACAGAAATAAAGAGCTACTAAAACAGAGAAAGTACTAATGTGTAAGTTGGGAGCAAAGCTTGCTTTTTATGATGAAATGGTTAGGCATGCACTTGCAGATTTTCCATCTCTTCCATAATTGTCTCGCCACTGTTCAGGAGTTTGACGAAGCTTCATCTAGAAGGGTCACATTATGGTCAACGGGTCATCTTGCCGTGGTGAATGCAACCGGGGGTGGTGACATCACACAAAAAAAATGCATAATACGGTTGCGGATTCCATGTCGACGGAACACTTCACATTAATCTATACATCTAGAAAAAAGGAAAGTTGTCTAGCTTTTTACTTGTTTATTTGGCGTCGGATTGTCCCCGCATTTTCTCATGACGAAGCCAGGATAGAAAACCTTCCAATGAGCCAAAAGAATTAAAAAGTGTCCATGAATGCAAGATTCCAAGTCAACAATCACAGGATATTCTTTGCGATGGGATTCGGTAAAGCTCTCTAGGTTAAAGGCAATACTAATTGTTTCTAAAATTGAGGAAAAGTTCCACAAAGCAAAGTCATAAATGAAGTTGGCGAGTGGAGTTGGAACTGTAATAGATAAGGGTGAACATGATTCTAGAGTATAATTTAAAATTGAAGAATCGGACCAGTAAGAACTTGTCCGGTTCTACTAGTCCAATTTTAGGTTCCAAAATATACATGATAGATTTAAGATTCTAAAAATTAAAGAATCTGTTTCGACGGATGGTTTCAAGTTCTAGATAGGTGGAGCCTAAAACATGAAATAAGTTTTTGTGTTTTCTTGGTCAATATTTTCGCACAATCTTGTGGTTTTCCATAGCATTTAATGATAAGGGTATAATTTGAAATCAGAGTCTAAGTTCCATTTGATGACTAAGATTTTTATTTTATTAATATTTCATATTTTTCATATGTTTAAATATTAGTTGTTACCAATAACAAGTAGTGATTTTTGAATGTGATAATTCATTACAATTGTTCTATCAATAATAAAAGTAGAACCTAAGTAGAACCAAAAACCAACCCTAAAACTTGTGATAAGGTAAGTTCCGAGTTCTAGATTATGCAAGATGAGTTTTAGGCTCCAAAAAATAAATAACCTATCATGGCAAACTTAAAACCTATACAAAACCTAAAACTACTCACCCTTAGTAATGTTAGGAAAATCCCTTATGATATTTTGAAGATGACAAAATAAATCAAAGGCTACTAACATATGCCTTTGAGTCAAGGATGAAGCAAACGCGAGAACTTCGCCTCTTGCGGATTAGAGTCCGTCCGTGAACGCAAATTTGAGTCCGAGTCTATCCATACTGATGGAAAAAGTCCGTCGACTCGAGAATGAAATTACAGGATAAGATCACCAACGGTCAAGTATTTCACTTACTTTATTTATATTGATTCTGTTGTATCAAACTGATTAGTAGGATCAATCAACGGACAACTTCCAAAGAAGAATGGAACACTTATGGAAGCCCGGATTCTGATTGTATAGGCGAACAGAATCCAAGGGGATCAAATCTACCTCCAACGGTCAAAATGACTTGCCTTATAAAGTATGTCCAGGAAAGGGAAGACGAAACTCTCAAGGAAAGAGCCAACGGTCGAGTGTGGCTTGGAGAGTATATAAGGATAGGATGAGACCTAGGAGACTAGGGTGGATAAATATATTCCAAGGCTGATTCAATTCTTCACTAGTTGTTTGAAAAAGAGCGAAACCGAGTGATCCTAGTGAATTACTAAGAAGAGTGACTTTGGAGACATCATCATTACCGAGTGCTAACACTCAAGAGTGTGTAATCACCTTTGATCATATAGTGAAATCCAGCCTATTGGCTGATCGCCTGGAGAGTGGATGTAGGCTTGTCTAAAGCTGAACCACTATAAATTGTGTTTGCAATATTCTCTACTCTCTCTATTTAATTTCTATTTATAGATTGTAAAAAATTGTTATTGCTTGCGCATAAAATTCCTCTACACTTATTCATCCCCCTCTAGGTGTTAATACTAGTTTTCAACAATTGGTATCAGAGCCTTGTGCTCAGTATTTTGAAGTGTTTATTACTTCAGAGTTAAAGATCCTCTATGGCTAGTATTCTTGTACTAGGTCTGATCGAGGGACAGAGCAACACCAGACCACCTTACTTTGATGGAAAAGAGTATAACATATGGAAGAACAAAATGAAAGCTTTTCTCAGATCAAAGAATCCACAAGAATGGGATATAGTCGAGAAAGGAGTTAATCCCAGCGCTGAAGCTAGAAAAACCACATCAAAAGATGATGGAAAAGCAACAAAGGCATCAACTACCATTTCAAAAGAGGAGTTGACAAGAAGAGAAACTTTAGACGCTAAGGCCATCTACTCTCTTTATTGCGCACTATCTCCTAATGAGTATAATCGAATTTCCTCTTGTGAAACAGCGAAGGAGGTATGGGATAGGCTGCACATTACCTACAAAGGGACTGATCATGTAAAAGAGACCAAAGTAAATATTTTACTTGGTCAATATGAATCATTCAAAATGAAACAGGGGGAGTCCATAGGAGACATGTTCAGTCGATTTACAGAAATTGTAAATGGACTAGCATATCAAGGTCAGCCTGTTCCTGGACCAATGAAAGTCAACAAGCTTCTAAGAGGATTGTCAAAAGAGTGGAACAATGTGAAGACCTCCATTAGAGAATCTTTGCGAATCTCACCTCTAACGGTCGATGAGCTTGTTGATACCCCCCCCTATGAAGTCCAAATGAACGCAAGTGGAACAAATGAACGAGGAAGTGGAATCTAGAGGTAAGAAATCCATTGCTCTTAAGTCTAATATT
Organism: Corymbia maculata; assembly: GCA_014182735.1. Lineage (NCBI taxonomy): Eukaryota > Viridiplantae > Streptophyta > Magnoliopsida > Myrtales > Myrtaceae > Corymbia > Corymbia maculata. The sequence goes on along the minus strand of CM024689.1, from coordinate 11,482,050 downwards.
GATTCTGATGATACAGACTCTGAGGACGAGCTGGACGATGAAGAACTTGAACTGCTAATTAGAAAGGTAAAAAAGTTGAACAAGAAAGGCAGAAGGTTCAACAGCAAGAAACAAAACAAACAATCTGGACAACAAAGAACGGAGGATGAGAAGGAATATGTCAAAGATGTCGTCTGTTTCGAATGCAAAAAGAAATGTCACATAAAACAAAATTGTCCCAAGCTCCAGAAAAACAAAGGGAAATATGAAAAATATAAGAAGGCCCTGAAAGCAGAAACATGGAGTGACATTGAGGTTGAGGATAGTGAAGATGAATATGGCAACATCTGTCTAATGGCACATTCAGACTCAGACTTTGGAACAGATTCAGAATCAGACTCAAATTCAGACAAAGAGATTGAGGTTAGTCATTCAGATATTCCTATTGAAATTTCAGATTATATAAATGAGCTTTGTTCAAATCTGAAATCCACTCTGAAAAGAATCTCTGGACTGAAAAAGGAAAATTTCAAGTTGAATCAACATAATTCTTTTTTGAAAGGAAAGTTTGATGATCTGAAAAATGAATTTTTGGAAATCAAGGAAAATCGAGATCTTTTACTAAATGAGAATGAATCTCTCAAGAAGGAACTTTTGGAAACAAAGGAAAATCGAGATTTTTTACAGAATGAGAATGAGTCTCTCAAAAAGGAATTTTTAGATATTACTAAAATTTTCTAAAGGATCAAAAAAAAAGAGATATACTTTCCATTCAAATTCATTATTATGATAAGTCTGAACTTGGTTTTTATAAGGAAAATGATTCTATTGATTTTCCTAAAGTCAAGGAAAGAATAAGACAAAGACTATCCTCGACAAGCTTATAGAAATCATTTCAAAAATAATTTTGTAAGATCTATTGGTAGAAACAATCTCAAATGTTCTAACTGTGGAGAAAGAGAACATTTTGAAAACAAATGTCTTAAAGTCTAGAGACATGTTCAAAAGAAATGGATAGACAAAGCATATACCACTAACCTCAATGGACCCAAGAAAATATGGGTACCAAAGAAAACTTGAGTATGTGTTTTAATTGCAGGTAAATGAGAAAGAGAATTTGGTAAGAAATATATATTTTTAATTTGTTTTGCATACATGTTTTAAATATTTTCATTATACTTGATATTCGATATATCATTTTTATGCCTCGATTGATTCAGATTTTGTAATGATTATATTCTATAATTGATTATATTGAAGGAAGAATCGTGTGCTATACTTTTGGTAGTTTTGTGAGTTGGAATTTGATTCGTGTGATTGATTTAATATCCTGCTCAGAGATAATTATGATCGGATTTTATGCTTTCTTATGCTATTATATTTTTTGCAAAGATTATTATCTATTTTACAAGGATTTGCAGGTGGCAAAATATATTTCCATATGAGGTTGGGAAAGTTTAATCCGAAATTATGGAGATTTTTTAAGACTCAGAAATTCTATTCATTGCACAAAATTTTCAAAATTTATTGAGCAGGCCATTAATGTGTCATATGTAAAGTTGAATAGCTTTGAATTGAATTTTTTTATATTGTCATATATGTTATTCAATTCGCAAGAAATGGCATTATATATTACGTGAAATATTATAACAATGCATTTGTGCAAAAAGTTTGTTAAGTTTGTGCAGATTTAATTTGAGGCGTGGCTTGATTGAAGAAAACAAACTTCTATCTCAAATTTCAAAAGCAAGAGAATAGTACAGTTGTTGTTGCTACAAAGGGAATAAAGGAACGACATTCTGTTCAACGTGCACAAGCCGCAATAAGTATTATTGCAAATACTGTCATGAGGACAGGGGGAGAAAGTGAATATAAAAAGAAATGGAGAATCATGATCATTTCAAAAAGGAAACAAATTGAGGGGGAGCATTGATTAATTATGGTAGATTTTTTGAATTGATATTGATCTTGATTACTATGGAAAGAAAAGGTAAATTGTGTTCTACATAATTTGGTAAGTATATCATCCATTTCTTTCCTTGGTAGATTTTTGTTGATATATATGAGCTATATTGAATATTCTTTATGTTCATATCAACATGATATCTTTAAAGTTTGTGTTTCATGCCTAATACATTTTTAAAGATATTATGTGAATTTATTCTCCACGTGACACCCTTTTTAATTATTATCGCCTTTTGATTATGACAAAAAGGGGGAGAAAATATGTATATGCATATGTGCTAATTGATTTATATTATTTAGTGCATAATATTGAGCTGCAATTATTTCTATATATTATTTTGCTCAATTTTGGAGATTGCATTATGTGCCTATGATGCTTTGATTTATCAATATATTTAAAAGCATAATTGCATATTTAGAGATTGTTTTGTCATCATCAAAAAGGGGGAGATTGTTAGGAAAATCCCTTATGATATTTTGAAGATGACAAAATAAATCAAAGGCTACTAACATATGCTTTTGAGTCAAGGATGAAGCAGATTCGAGTGAACTTCGCCTTTAGATTCCCGAGTCTTAAGTCCGGCAAATTTGAGTCTGTCCGTACTAGACGGAAAAAGTCTGTCAGACTCAAAATAAAATTATAGGATAAGATCACTAACGGTCAAGTATTTCACTTACTTTATTTATATTGGTTATGTTGTATCAAACTGATTAGCAGGATCAATCAACGGACAACTTCCAAAGAAGAATGGAATACTTATGAAAGCCCGGATTCTGATTGTATGGGCGAACAGAATCCAAGGTGATCAAATCTACCTCCAACGGTCAAAATGACTTGCCTTATAAAGTCTGTTCAGGAAAGGGAAGACGAAACTCTCAAGAAAAGAGCCAACGGTCGAGTGTAACTTGGAGAGTATATAAGGATAGAATGAGACCTAGGAGACTAAGGTGGATAAATATATTCCAATGCTAATTCAATTTTTCACTAGTTGTTTGAAAAAGAGCGAAACTGAGTGATCCTAGTGAATTACTAAGAAGAGTGATTTTGTGAGACATATTATCACCAAGTACTAACACTCAAGAGTGTGTAATCACCTTTGATCATATAGTGAAATCCAGCCTATTGGCTGATCGCCTTGAGAGTGGATGTAGGCTTGTCTAAAGCCGAACCACTATAAATTGTGTTTGCAATCTTCTCTACTCTCTCTATTTAATTTCTATTTATAGATTGTAAAAGATTGTTATTGCTTGCGCATAAAATTCCTCTACACTTATTCACCCCCCCTCTAGGTGTTAATACTAGTTTTCAACAAGTAATAGGTTTCTAGATCATCCTTTGTTTTATGTACAAAATGATTATTGATTGGCAAGCCATTGCCAGCCTCGCCTAAGGTCATGCGAAAAGATTTGGGCATTTAGTTTAGAAAAAAAATTTGCAAAAGTTCTTTACAAAGTGTATTTATTTTTTCCAAATCATATTTACATTAAAGTTGCTGCCCAATTGTTTTTATATTATAATTTACCAAATACTATTTGCATTTTGAAAAACTCTCTTTTTATCTAAAGTCCTTTGGATTTTCCCAAAAGCTTACCTCCAAAGCCAAACCAAATGCACCTGTAGGGGACTTAGAACAACAACAATGCAAGAGAAGCCACCGAGAGCGAAGCAACAGGCGTCATGAGGATGTGAATCACTTAGGCACAACTAGCAGGAGTAAGTGATAGATGAACAAGAAGTGTCAATGAGCAATGGAACAAACGACAGAAGATGGCAACGGAGGTGGATTTTAGTGGTTTGAGGCTACGTCTTTCAGGTGGAAGGACGGCCATGTCATTCTCACTGTTAGGATTTGGGGTGTGACATCTTTGAAAGTAAAGGAAGTGGCATTTGCTGCACAGTAAAGGAATACTTGCTGGTGAAATGAAACATAGTCCTGTGGCTGTAGTGGATGAGAGTCTTCCTATTGGAGTGATTGCTACTCATGATGCTCGCTACCGGTTAGCTTTTGTCGGGCTGGTTTGCTTGCAACCGTAAACTCTGTTTGTTCTAAAGCTGAAGGTGTCAATGTTAACAGCCAGCAACAATCAGTTATTCAGCAACTCCATGCCCGCAAAGGACGCCTAATTGTCATGTGCTCGAGGGGGTATGCTGCAGCTGTCTCTTGGTGGAGCATGTAGAGTCATAGAAGTTCCTCAGGTGGAGGACTGTCTTCAGCCTGTAGTCAATATAGTTCCTTTGCAGGTACAGAGTACTTCCAATAGTTTTGTATGCTTGCCAAGATGCAACATTTTGTTTTCCTCTCGTTCTGAATGCATCATATCTTGCTGAATACGATGCTATGATGTAGATGAGGTGGAGCTGGATGGGAGCATCTAGCTTTCTGTTTCGTTGATTTGTTTTATGCTTTTGGTGTTTGTTTTTGCATTTAAGAGTTCCAAGATTCTTTCTATGATTTGGCGTTTAGTTCTAAAAGAGTGTTTTTTTAAGTCTCAACAAAAACAAAAGAAATCAATTTTATCGACTGAGCCTTAACATTTTGCTGTTTTCATTTATGTATTTATTCACTGCTTATAGAGTATTTTCACATTCCTGTTCTTCCTCTCAAATAGCCTATTTCATTTTACTAGATTTTGCTGAATCATCGTACATGAGATAATTTTTAACATTTGGGGTGCAGTTGTTGGTGTATCATCTCACGGACCTAGGAGGATACTATGCCAACTAGCCAAGGAACCTTGCAAAGAGTGACACCAGAGTAGAAGCCCACTAATAGATTTCTTCTAATTGTGTTTATCCGGTAGCGAAATGGATTATGTCATAAGAATGTAAAGCATCTTTCTGACAGAGTATATATTCTACTAATCATTTGTACTTTATTGAATGGCAGCCCTTGCAAGATCTTTATTTATGATCAATTAGGAAAAATTGTTGTAACCCACCTTTTTGCGTGCACGGCTTGTTATGCATTTTCCAAGTCAATCTGCCTCGAAGGGTCATGCTCATGGTACGTGAACACTGTTTCATGATTGACATGTTGACCATGATTGCAACTTATTTTCACTTGGGATGCTATGCAACTTAGAGCAATATGTTCTTCATTGATGCCTTCATCTTAAAGGTCACAAAAAAGTTCTATCGGTCAAAATAATGGTCACCGTATTTAGCATTTAGTGGGAAACTCCATTGTCTATGGTGAGACTTCTTCTTTTCCTTTTTTTGGGTCAAAGTTTGTGGTGGATTTTGATTGAAGAATCTTGTGCTGTATCATGAGATATGAAAGGAGCCCGGTCGAGGTTGGAAGAGGAAGACTGTATCATTATTTGGGAAAAGAGAGCTGGCAGTATAACAAAAAAAATGTGGTTTATCAAAAGTGCAAGATTGATGGGATCGATCAAGACATGATTTGCTTCTTTTGTTGAGATTGATTTTTGGCATTAAGCATGTCTCTCGGGTGGTGTGATTGTCGCGTCGGTGGTCAAACCACTAGTTGACTCCCGGTTCTTACCTTTTTGGATAATGATCGGCATAAGTACAGCGGGAGTGCCACAATTTGGCACGGAGGGACACTTAAGTGCCATAACTTACAAATGATACACTTAAGTATCACTTTTCAAAAAAAATGGATCACTTAGGTGCCAAGTAGTCGGAACCTTGCCGGAAATCCTACGTGGCATTTTTTTATTAATTTTTTTGCCTACGTGGCTCGCCGGAAATACTAAATCGGTGAAAAATCAGCCAAAACGACGTCGTTTTGGCTAACGTGGATTTATAAAATTTTATTAATAAAATAATATTAAATAATAATAATAATATTATTATAAAATATTTATAAAAAAAAAAAAAAAAAAACAGAAGAAGGAGGGGATCGATTTTTTTTTTTTTTTTTTTAAAAAATTTTTAATTTTTTAAAAATCTGACGTGGACAATTTTTTTATTAAAATTGCCACATGGATTTTTTATTTTAAAAAAAAATGCTCCGTTAGCAAATGAAGTTGCCGGAAAATGGACACGTGGCAATTTGGCCGGATTTTCTTGCCGTTGGCACTTAAGTGATCCTTTTTGCTCCGATTTTGACACTTAAGTGTACCGTTTGTAAGTTATGGCACTTAAGTGTCCCTTTGTGCCAAGTTATGGCACTTTTGGGATCCGTATGTCGATAATGATCTGAGGTTAATTGTACCATGGTCTGATTTCCTTTTTCAATATGATGTTTTACTCCATGTTATGGCCCAATTTGTAGACACAGAGAGGCCCCGCGTGTTCAAATGAAAAGTATTTCAACATCAACTTCCTGCGAAGGATGTCCTTCCATCAATTAGTCATACATAGAAAATGCAGTGCAGTTTTCACTAGATACCAACGAAAGCAAAACCCAGAGTTCCTATTGTCACTGTTATTGGTTGCTAAAGACAAGATTGTCATGTTTCTTCCCCAGTCGTTATCTTTTCCAGGGTTGTGCTAGTCCCGGGCATCCTGTGGGACATTTGCGGCATCAAGACGGGCCAATCCCCAAGCAATTCCCAATTCCGGCGCAGAGCGTGCAGCCATGACAGTAACAGGCAAAAGCGGCAGGGCTCTTCCACCATGTAGGCGGTAAGAATGGAATACGGGGTCAAGCATAGATTCAAGCTTCTGTTGAACCCACATGAGAAGGGTTCGAGCTAGCATATACAACAGGACCACGGAAAGCAACATGAAATACAAGAGATAAGGGAAACAGTGAAAGGGGCCCGGGATCAGCAATGCTGCAAGGGAAGCCACCAAGAGCAAACCCGTGAGCATCATGAGCACGTGGAATGCTAGGGCATAAAAAGCAGGAACCAATGACAGAACAGTAACGAGTGCAAATGCACCGTAGAACAGAAGACAGAAGAGGGCAAGGAAGGTGTCGAAAGGGTGGGTGTCAAATGGGGACGCGGGTTTCCCTTGGAATTTTATTTGAACAAGATTGAGCAGTGCAGTAACAAGAAAGACGAGAATGGTATGAAGGGCAATGAAGGCAGGGGAACCTCGGATGTTATGAATGGCAATGAAGGCAGGGGAACCTCGGATGTTCACATGGGGACGACAGTGGATCGGCATTGGGGTCGGCCGTTAGAATCCCGGAGTCCTATGTAGAGGATAATTATCGAAATGATAAGAGAGATGGCTCGAGTAGGAAGCAGATTGGGGGGTATTTAAAGTGAAAGGTCTTGGCGGTCAGCCGATCCGAGAAACTTCCCAGTGGTTTACCCTGATTTGGTCGTCGTCTTCGCCGTGCGTTATCCCATGTTTGTTAGGTTTTTTGGTCGAAGACTTCCCATTCGCGAGGGACCGACTTTTGGGACTGCCTTGGCAATTACGGGAGAAACACGGCTGAGCGACGACGACGACGTGGACGGCCGGTCTCATCACTCATGAAATATTTTCTTATAATTTCTTACCTCGCCTTATCGAGGACGGGGCCATTTAGAAAGTAATTTCATGGAAAAGTGACTTTCATTTTCCGCATTTGTCCGTATTTAACGGGACTGAAAAATATCCATCTATTGCTAAAAAAATCAAATGGGGAAAATTATAAAAAAAAAATAGTATTCTAAACTTATTTTATATTTTCTTCTTTTTTTCTTTTTGATTTTTTCTTGGTGACTAGTAACCGACCATAAGCGAGTTCAAGCCTTGCTGGCTTTAGGCAAGCTCGAGACTTGTCGCCAGAGGCTGCGAGATCGCTCAATGTCCGATTTAGTGAGACCCGAGCTCACCAGCTATCATCGTGATCGATGATTGACCGAAGAAGAAGCAAAAAGAAAAAGGAATAAAAGAAAATGGAAAAAAGGAAAGAAAACAAAACAAAACAAATAAAAACCTTGATCTTTTTAAACTATTTTTATAAGAACAAACGTTTTATTAACAATGAGCCGAGCCCAAGCACCAAGGCCCCACACACGGCTTTTATGGACCCGAGCCTAAGTGTAAGGACCAAAGCTCAAGCTTCGGTGCCTCAAGCACAACCTTTATAATTGCGAGCTCGGGTGTCGGAGCGCTAGGAATGGGCACGAAGGGTTTGGACTCGGCTACTAGAGACCTAGTCCTAAACATTGGCACCCAAGAACCAATGTGGTTTCTATGTCCTAATATAGAGTTTTGGGTTGAAGTGTTGTTCCCTAATCATATTTTATCAAACGTTTTCCAATCCTTTCAAAGAAGAAATCATTTTCCTGAATTTAAGCTTTTGATAAGAAAAGCATTTTTGTTCACTAAGAAAACATTTTCCTAAACAAACCAAGTGCCGGAAAATGAGGAAAATGTTTTCTTGGAAAACATTTCCACGAAATAAATGGATCCTAAAAAATCCTTAGCTCTAGGTCCACTTTCGATTTTTTTGAAACTTTTTTTGTCTCATGGATCTACCTTCATTAATCCTCCATCTAAATTTCCTCTTTAAAACCAAGAGGTGGAAAACTCCTAAGCAAATTGTTCGAGGGTTCTCAGCTGAGTGTCTCGAGTGTGAGCTCTTCAACCACAAGAGATTGAAGATTGAGCCCAAAATCGAAGATCCCTTGCAAGATATAAGGTAGACTTATTTAAGACTAACAACAATTAAAGAAAGCAACCCAAATTGTAATAGTTTTTACTTAAATATTAGATGTTGTTTAGGCTGATAGGGAAATTCATTTCAAAGAGACATCTTTTGGATATGAAATTCAGGAAAAAACTATGGCAATAACATGAAAATACCAAATTACTAAGGGCAATTTTGGATGGAAGGTTAATGGTGATAGATATAAGACTCAAATAAAAGTATACGATTTTTTAAAAACTAGAACAAATAACTTTCAAAAATAGAACCCACCACCCAACCAAAAACAATTTGTTATTTTTTAAAAATTTAAATTTACTATTTGAAACATGTTTTAACTTTAAATATTGATGAAATGAAAGTGCCTCAAATTCTAGGCCTTTCAAAATGCTATTGTCTTACAACATGACATGGGAGCCTAAACACCATTAATCCAAGTTCTCATTTCTCACTACTTAAAGGGGTCAACTGCTTGTTAGTTTTTGCGTTTATCTTATATGGATTGAGCCACTTCCAAGAATCCCATTCCCTCATTCCCTCTCATTTGCAAGAGGTTGCTCCAAGCCTTCGAGAATCCCACATTAGCCAATGACTCAAAGAGCATAAGAGAGATTATCTATAAAATACCCAAGTCGTGAATATTATAGGAGCATTTTACCGTTGGCCTTTTGGCCAAGATTGAGCGGGAAGCCTGTTAAGCATGGGGATGCCTGCACGTGTATTTTGATATGCTTTGTACGTGCAAAGATGCATTTTGAGCACGTGTGATGAGTCACGTGGGCTGAATTGAACTGGATCGATCTGTCCGGTTTTATTTCGGTCCTCAGCTCCCACGGGTCACTCTGGTCCGGCGGTTCGTCATCGTCTAAGTCAACTTGCAGTGACTTTCCATCTTGGAAGCTGCCCTTTTCAGCAGATGCTTACAACAATCATTATGCCTCTTGTCAACTGACAAAAATCTTTGCGTCTATTTTATTTATCAGACCTTCCTTCCTTAAGAAAGCTTCTTGGACTTCAGTTTTAGCTGGTGCATCTGATTATTGTGTAGTCTCCATTTCTTCTCCTCCTCTGCCTCATCATCATTGCTGTCATCTTCACCTACATCATCACCTTGTGTCTTAAGCTGCTATCTGTAGCTGCTAAGAATCCATTCTTGGACTCTGATTCATCCCAGCCATTCTGGAGTCCGAGCGATTCATCTGCTTTCTTGAAGTATACTTTTCAATTTCTCCACCTTCTTCATCTCCATCAAGGCCAAAGTCAGGCTGCACATATTCTGCGTTGTAATACCTCTCATCGGAAGCTTGCTTCATCATACTATCGTATTCTTGGGATCAAAGTCATCAACGAGGTCAATTCCAATTTCTCCACCTTCTTTATCTTCTTCTCCTCGCATTCTTCGACAGTTGGGATGTTTTAGCGTTTATAATTTGAAAGTTCGAGGGGAATGTAGAATTGCATAACAATTTAATTTTCAAAGTAAAATTCCCAACCCTTATTGTTCGATATGATAATTGGGATATTCTTTTATCGTTTTCATCTCGTTCGAACACAGGTCGTTGTTTTGACCCCAAAAAAAAAAAAAAAAAACACAGGTCGTTGGTGGCGACACGACCGTCTGCTCCGGCCGGATGAAGCCGGACGAAGGAGGAAGGCAGAAGCGGCGAAGGCGGGGGAAAATGTGCGGCATATTCGTTTACCTGAACTGCAGTGTGGGGAATTCACCTTGAATCCATTTGTGCCATTGAATATATCGCCCTTCATTTGTGAATTCTAGGGGCCCCACTGGATTAAATGCTGCAGTTTTATATGGGTGTGTGTGTGCATTACTCAACATCTTTGAACTAGGAACGTATTTTTGTGCAGGATTTATCTCGTTTATTCTGTTAAACGAAACTTCTGTGTGGCTGTCTACTTTGTTATATTTGTGTCATGGATTCCTCAACCTAGTTTAAGGAACTCACTGATGATTATGTTATCATCAGAGGTTGATGCCACGGACTTGAATTTGGAGGAATCTTTCTTACTCATGCCGGAATAGCGCACACACGGTGGGCGACTCTTGGAGAGCCTGCTCCTAGGAATATTCATCTTTAGAGCTCCGGTGCTGAAAATGAGTTTTTGGTCATGCACAATGGGGTCATCACTAATCATGAGGTTAGTTAGGGCTTCACTGGCAACTATTTGGACTATAGTATAATTTTTATTTATATTCGGGTTGCATTTTGCTATGTAAACTGTGAAAGATTTTTTTCTCCTTTGAGGTGAGTTAGCTTCAAATTTTCATGTAGGCAGAAAGTAAATCCTTTGCACTGATTATTGTAACATTATGACTATGTGATGCTTACATCTCCTGAGGTGTCGCAGATCATATTGTGTGTTTGGATGATTTTATGCCATAAATCAGTTTATGCATCTTAGAGATATTTAATCTAGACAATTACTCCTGTCTTAGAATGTGAGTGAAGGCATAGCTGCTGACTAGAGAGAGAAGTTGATTCCATTAATGAAGCTTTATTTAATTAATCTAGTAAGGGGTATTATGAATAGGCCACGTTAGTCATTGTTAATAATAAGCTGAGGCCAAGGCTTATCCTTCTGTCATATTATCTTCGAAGTCTTCACAAAGAATGCAGCTTGAAGTGTGGATCATTAGCAGCAAATGTCCTGTGAACCAGAAGGAACCTTGCTACAGGTTATGGACCTCATTTTACCCCAATGGAAACATTTTTAGATACCAAGATGCTTTCCTAACGAAACTATGTGATATGCTCCTTATTTATATGTTACTCTGTGACAAGTCTGTAAAATGCTGTACAATCTCAATAGTATTTCTCTCTAGCTTTTATCTAATGAAGAAATTTTGCTGGTAGATTCTTCTGAGGTTCTTACCTTTTCATTTAAATTTGCGGGTATTGAAGCAAAAACTAATTTGACATGGGTTCACATTTGAATCTGATACTGACACTGACGTGATTCCTAAACTCGTCAAGTATGTATTAAATCTAATGAAGATTCAGGTAATAGCTTATATGTAATGAAGATTTTAATGAGCTTCTTACTGAGTTTGTGTGTGAAGAAAAAGAAACCTTAGTCAACACAATTTCATGAGACACTGAAATTAAAAAAGATGATTGAAAGTTAATCATTTTAATTTTTGGCCTAACAATCCTCCAATTCAGGCTATATTAATTACGTATTTTCAGATGAATCTTGTGCAACTATACGAAGGTTGTAGCGTTGGAAATTTGTTCAATTCTTTGTAAACACTAAAGAGCCATCTGATGGATAAAGCATCTCTGACATCTTTCATTGAAAGTATGATTTATGTATGTCGGGTCCATGTTGCGCCTGCACTTTTCCCAACGAGTGTAGGGACTTAAGATCTGAAAACAAATTTTATTGGTGACTCATATTCTTTCTGTTGGGCCTCAGTAAATGGATACTTAATTCTGCAACAGCATTTAAGCATATGAATGACATCGTTTTGGGCAAAAGTTGATCTTATTTCTCCAATCGTTTGCTTGTAGTGAATTACTCGAGTTGTTCCGGAAGTCATGAGGCATCTTGAAGGAGCCTATGCCCTTATTTTTAAGAGCCGGCATTATCCTAATGGATTGATCACTTGAAAGCGTGGTAGTCCATTGCTTCTTGGTGTCAAAGTAAGTTATATTTAAAACTTGGGTGGCACGTGTTGCAAATGTTACTTTTGATCACATCTCACAAATTATTTTCTATCTTCTATTGCTTTGTGTCCTTTCTCAGCTTCACTAAAAGCTATGCTGTGTTGTTATTCTAGAACTAAGCCTCTATTAACCATAGTTCAATCAAATGTTTCTAATGATACAATTTTTCTGCAGAGTGTTGAATAGCATCCGTTTTGCTTGGTGGAGACAGTATATTGAGCTTCTACATTGGGTCTTAGGGTGCCTTAGAAATGCTAAGGGTGCGTTTGGTTCAGCATTTGTAAGGGGTTTTGAGTCCAATACAAATGTTGCAAGCCCAAACTTGCTTGGGGAAATGCAATTATATTTGATAAAATTTCTTTTCAAATGGACTTTGAGTTAAATGTGCGTTTGGAGAAATGTAATTGTGTTTGATAAAATTTCTTTGCAAATAGATTTTGAATTAAATGTGCGTTTGATAAAAAAAAAAATTGCAATGGGTTTTAAGGGGTATTATAGGTGTGTGTGTATATATATTTTGAAAATTGGACTAAACCCTTCGCCGGATCGGCGAAGGGCTATGGCTGCCGGCAAGCCAAATCTGGCGCCGGTGGCCGTCGGCCGAGGTCACTCGAGGTGGAGCGACCTCCGGCAAGGGACACACGGCCCCAGCCGAGGGCCACCGGAGGTTGCCCGACCTCGGGTGACCCTTGGTGAGGGTCGCTCGACCTAGGCGACCGTCACTTGGGTCTCACAGCCGCAGGCAACCCTCGCCTGGGTCTCAAGAGAGTCGCACGATGGCGGCCGGTGGTCACGCGACCCTCGCGAGACCCCTCCAAGGGTTGCTTGCAGCCGCGAGACCCAGGCAGTGGTTGCCTGGGTCGCGGCCCGCCTAGGTTGAGCGACCATTGCCGAGGATCGCCCGACTCGGGCGACCTCCAGCGGCCCTCAGCTGGGTTGTGTGACCCTCGCCGGAGGTCGCCCGAGGTCAAGCGACCTCAGCCGATGGTCGTCGGTGCCAGATTTGGTTTGCCGACGGCCATAGCCCTTCGCCGGACCGGCGAAGGGCTGCCCCTTTCTCAATTAAAAAAAAAACCAAGGGCAAAAATCGAAAATATGAAGAACTAATGGGGGTAGTTTTGGAAGGGAAAAAATAGTTTCAGCATTCTGCCGAATGTTGAAAGCTCAAAGTTAGTCTCTATTAACTTTGGGCTTTCAGCATTTTAAAGGCCATTTGAAAACTAAAAGCTAGCTTCAAAATTGAACCAAACGCACCCTAAGTTGGATGCACATTAATTTCGTATTAGAATTGGGATCAAAATAGCATTGTTACTGTTGTCCACCATGGACACATATTTTTGGTCTTGATATGATAAGTTTGAGAAAAGCATGTGGTTGTCTATGGTGCTGAACTCTTCATTTTTAGGTCTCCACAATGCGTCAACTGTAGCTTAGGCTTAAGAGTTCTTTTTCATGTGTAGTAGTCCATTCCTGTGTGTCTTACCTATGCATTTTCCTTGTCAAAATTCTTGTTTTTCTTGTAATTTATCATAATTGTAACCTAGTCATTAATTCATTCAGGAATTGACGGAAGAATCATGCATAGGATTATTATTTCATGATGATAGGTACCCTTTCCATAATGGGAATCCCAGCGAACTGTTCTTATTGAGTGATGCAAACACTTTGGTTGAGCACATAAGAAAATTTTTGGTTATCGAAGATGGTGAAGTTGTTCATCTGAAGGTAATTACATAGTTGTTTTAAGGATTTATGTGTATTTTTAGCCTTTATGGCATGGTCTGCCTTGTCAGTCTCTTGATCTTATGTTTTATTGATCTACCAAATGTATCTTCGTTGTGAAGATTTAGGTTGGGGGTACTTCAGTTTAATTTGAGTCCTATCGATTTCATCTCAGTATCAATTTGTGAATATACCATTGGACTGTGTAGCCATATGGTAAAATTTGTTCAATATCACCAGTAGTAACCACATTTTTAGTTGTACTGACAAGCTTTCGGCTCAATGTCACCAGAATTCTATTTGGCTTGACTTCTAGCATATAGTTGAATGGCAGTTTTGTTCTTTTCCATTGGAGGTGCATGTTTCCTACATGTGAGGTGAACTTTGATGTGGAAAGTCCTGTGATATCACCTCAATTGAGGACTGATAACTATGATCATTTCTTTCCAGATTATTTTAATATCATAGTGACTCATGAGAAGTCAAATGATGAATTTATTCTACTAATACTGGTTGCATCAGGATGGAGGGGTATCTATCTTAAAGTTTGATGGTGATAAAGGAAAATGTGGTGTACTTTCCAGGCCGGCATCCGTACAGCATGCACTTTCTGTTCTCGAAATGGAAGTCGAACAAATAAATAAGGAAACTATGAACATTATATGCAGAAAGAAATTCATGAACAGGCAGAATCCCTAACGACCACAATGAGGGGCAGGCTTATACGTGGAGACACCTGCAAAGCTAAGACTGTCCTTCTGGGTGGATTGAAGGATCATCTCAAGACAATTAGGAGGAGCTGGAGGATTGATTTTATTGGTTGTGGTACAAGTTATAATGCTGCTTTAGTTGCAAGGCCCATCTCGGAAGAACTTTCAGGCAAGTAGTAAATGATAGCTTGCAGGTTGGAGATGTTAATTTATTTTTGCCAACTGCTTTCTTGTCTGCCTGCTTTCAAAACAGGAACTCCTGTGAAAATGGAAATTGCAAGTGATCTTTTGGATCGTCCAGGCCCAATTTGTAGAGAAGATACAGCCGTTTTTTGATAGTCAGTCTGGTGAAACAGCAGATACCTTACATGCACTGGAATATGCTCTCCAGAATGGTGCATTATGTGTAGGAGTTACTAATACTGTTGGCAGTGCAATTGCCAGAAACACACACTGTGGTGTCCATATAAATGCTGGTGCTGAGATAGGCGTGGCAAGCACCAAGGTGAGAGAGTACCTTTTGACATTCTGTTACAGAAATGATCCTCTCTTCTTCACGGTTTTCTTGTCTTTTTCTCATGAAACTGATTTAGAGATATGCTTTTTGAGCAGGCATATACAAGTCAAATAGCCAATGTTAGCTTTAGCAGTTGGAGGGGACGCCATTTCTAACCAAGCAAGAAGAGAAGCTATAACTGATTGTCTTTTTGACCTTCCAAGTATGTGTAACTTCCTATCTCACCTTTGCAATTTCTGAACTTCTGTTGGATGTGCCTTTTCTGTCTAAACTCATGTTGATGAATTGTTTGTATGAAACGTTATCCCTTGTTAATATCTTGTAGACAAAGTTAGAGAGGTGCTGAAGCTTGACCAGGAAATGAAAGATCTTGCTAAGCTAATGATTGCAGAGCAGTCACTTCTCATGTTTGGCAGAGGATACAATTATCCTACAGCTTTGGAAGGTTCTTTAAAAGTAAAGGAAGTTGCATTGATGCACAGTGAAGGAATACTTGCTGGTGAAATGAAAAATGGTTCTCTGGCTCTAGTGGATGAAACCCACCTTTTTGGTGCCTTTGCGGCTTGTAATGCATTTATTTGTCAATCTGCCTCATAAATGTCTTGCTCATGGTACCTGAACGTTGTTTCAAGGTGGAGGTTGGAAGGGGAAGATTGTATCCTTAATTGGGAAAAGAGAGCAGGCGGTATAATGTGTGTTTATTTAAAGGTGCAAGATTGATGGAATTGATCTGAGTATTTAAGACGTGATTTGCTTTTTTTCGCTGAGATTGGTTTTTCATGTTAAGCACATCTCTCGAGTGTTGATTGTCACGTCGGTCATTAATCCGAGGTAAATTGTACGGTGTTCCAATTTCCTTTATGGGTATGATATCTAACTACATAGTACATAATATGGTCCAATTTGTAGACATGGACAGGCCTCATGTATTCAAATGGAAAGAATTTCAATGTCAAGATGCGCCGAAGGAGTCCATTCTGTCCATTAAATCATACGTGGAAAAAACAATTCAGCCTCTCACTAGATACCAACAAAATCAAAACCTGAGCTCCTACTGTGCCATTAATGGTTGTCAAGTTTCTTCCCGCTGAAGCGTGCTAGTGATGGCCCCTCGTCTGTGGCCGTCTCAACCTAGACCAATTCCCAGTCCTCTGCCCGTGCGCGCGTCTATCATGGGAAACAGGCAAGAGCTGTGGGGCTCTGGCGCCGTGGAGTCTGCAAGAATGGAACACAGCGGCAAAAATAGATCCAATCTTGTGAAGGATCCACGTGTAAAAGTTTCGAGCGAGACGGAACAAGAGAACCACAGCAAGCAACACGAATAGCAACAGATAAGGGAAATAGTGAAAGGGGCTGGGGACCAACAACGATGTAAGGGAGGCCACCAAGAGCATAGCGGCAAGCATCACGAGGATGTAGAACACTCGGGCCCAACGAACGGGGAACAACGACAAATGAGCAGCAAACGCCAATACGAAATAGAACAGAACACAGAAGACGGCAAGGAAGGCGGCAAAAGGGTGACTTTCAAATGGGGACGCATGTTTTCCTTGATAATTCACCTCGACAAAGGTGAGCAGTGCAGTAGCAGTGAAGGCGAAAATGGTATGAAGGGAAGCTAAGACAGGGGAGCCCGGAATATTTGTGTGGGGATGTTCGCCGGTCGGCATTGGAGTCTGGCTTCTGGAGGAATCCGTAATCTTATGTAGAGATGCTTATTGGAATGAAGTGAGAAATGTGGCTAGAGCGGGATGCGACCGTAGGTTTTTATAGGGAGTTGAAAAGGGTGCTGAAAAGTCATCGTAGTCGGGATCGTCACTCACGAAGTTTCCTCGTGGTTACGTTAGAGACTCGGGTCTTTTGACCTATGAGACTTGGACTTTGGGCTGCAGCTACGAGTAACGATAGGTCCCCGCAATCTAAATGCTTTTTCACCCTGCCGCTTTCACAGGAGGGTGCCGCTTTCACAGGGCTTCGCGATGTCACGATTAACGTCATTGTTCCATGCCACGCTGATCCCTCTCCAGTCTCCCCTTGGTGGGGCTTTCCTACCGGCACCGGGACGGATCCGAATGTTCTCCCCATCAGACTTAATGTTCTGAAAAACTCAAACTTTATGTCCACTTTCAATTTTATTCTTAACTTTTCTTTTCTTTTATTTCATAGAAAATAAATAATTTTAAATTCACTTCCAATTTTATCCTAAACTTTTCTTTCATTATATAAAGATTTGTATGTTTCGCGAAAAATATATCATTTTTGGAAAACAGTTTTAGAAAATATATCCTAAACTTTACATGAAAATGATTTTATTTTCCGATATTTAGTGGAAACTTGAAAGAAACCCGAAAAGTATTTTCTGTCGATTGGTAAAGAAAATCTAATGGAGAAAATTATCAAAAAAAAAAATTCATATCTTTAAATTATCTTTTATTTTTGCTTATTCCTTGGCGATTGACCACAAGCGAACTCAAGCCTTGCTCAAGGTCGTTGAGGCTCAAGCTTGCCAATTTCGACGAGCTCAAGCCTCATCGACCCTGGGCAAGCTTAGGACTTGTCGCTAGAGGCTGCAAGCTCATCGGCCTAGCCATTGAAGGACAAGACCTCGCCCAATGCTCGATCTACCAAGACTCAAGCTCATCAGCTATCGCCATGATAGCGACTAGCCGATGAAGAAGGAAAAAGAAAAGGATGAAAAGAAAATAATTTAAAAATTTTGATTTTTTTAACTATTTTTATAAGAACAAACATTTTACCAACGACGACCCAAGCCCAAGTACCAAGGATCTGTGTACAATCTTTGTGGATCCAGGCCTAAGGGTTTGGGACCAAGGCTTGAACATTGGAGCCTCAAGAATGACCTTTGTAAACATGAGCTCAGGTGCCGGAACATCAAGAATAGGCACAAGGGTTCGAGTTCCTCCTCAATGGACTTGGGATAGGTCGTTGGAGACTTGGTCTTAAATATTGGGATTGGGAACCAACGTTGTGATTTCCATGTTCAAATATAGAGTTTTAGGTTGAAGTACTAATACCTAGTCATATGTTGACATACATTTTCTAGTCTTTTAAAGAGAAAATCATTTTCTTGAATTTAAGTTTTGGTAGAAAAACAATCTCTGCCCACTAAGAAAACAATTTCCAAGACGAATCAAATGCTGAAAAATGAGGGAAATATTTTTTTGAAAAATGTTTTCCGCAAAACAACAAACCATAAAAACCCTCAACTCTAAGTCTATTCTCAATTTTCTCCTAAAATTTCTTTGTTCTCATAAATGTGCCCTTATTAACCCTCCATTTAAAATTTCTCTTTATAACAAAGAGATGAAAAACCCCTAGGCAAGCTGTTCAAAGGTCCTAAGCCGAGTGCCTGAGCGTGAGCTCTTTGATTACAAAAGATTGAAGACTCCCAAGTACAAAAGATTGAGATTGAGCTCAAAATCGAAGATCCCTTGCCACATAGAAGGAAAACTCTCTTAAGAGTAAGAATAATTGAGAAAGTAATCCTAATTACTATAGTTTCTACCTAAATATCATATCTAATAAATTTGAATGAAAAGTTAATGGTAACATATATGGGATTCAAGTAAAGATTTGTGGTGTATTATTAGATAAAAAATTTTGGGTAGAGTTGGGGTTAGATTTAAAATTAACGTTTTTTTTGGGACAAAAAAGAATTTTAAGATGAAAAATAAGAGATTTTTTGTGAGATGAAAAAACTTAAAATATAATTTATATAGAACTAAAGTGGGAATTTTTGGAGGTATTAGGCGCTGTTCACATTTCAAAATTTTAGGTCTCTCTCTCGTCAACAAAGAAGACTTTCAAAAGACTTACTCATGGCAATCCGCTCTCAACCTCGTTCTCATTTTAACCGGGAGGGATCGAAATTCTCTTGTGTCTTCTCGCCATCGCTCCACAATATGTTTGCGCTGCATAAATCTTTCTTACATCTCCAAAAATACCTATATTCTTGTCGGCGCATCGCAAAGAAGACTTTCTCTCTGCTCATTTTCGAAATTCTCTCTCGCCATCGCTCCCAATTCGCTGCATTCTCCGGCGCATCGCTGCTGCCTCCGCCGTCGCCTCCAGGAGCCCCGTCGGCGGCTGGAATATGGCAGCACCAAGTTCCGCACCGGTAATTCTAGATTGCTCGCCGAATGTTTGCGCAATCGCCTCTTTCCCTGTTCAAATCTAGATATGAGGTTATGTTATAGGGGTTTGACGTGGGTGAAGTTTCCTGGTGTTGAGCTAATTGGGAAAACTGTGCGAATGGGCATCTTAGCTTTGATTTAATTTTCTGTGCAGAGCAATGATAAAAACCCAGCATTTCAGGAGAAGTATGTGTTCTTGTAGGGCTTAGGGAGTTGAATCTTGCGGCGCGGAATAGCTATATCCTCTCTTTGGAGGACTTCGTCGGCACCGGTAAGTAATTACTTCCTACCTCGAATCCATTTTGCTAACAATACTGTTGTTGACTTGTTTTGGATTTTGGTCCTTGAGTGGTGGCTTGTGTTCTCATCTTAGTTGTGCTTTCCATGGTCTCAAGGGTTTGGCTCCATAAGGTTCTTTCTCAGAGCTTCAATAATATGGCCTGGCCTCGTGAGACTAAAAAAGGGGCAGGTGCGATCCATTGAATCCATGCGTTGTAGAATCATGTATGAGGTTCAAAAGCAAAATACAAAAAAGCAATGTCAGAAGATGGAGTACATAAGATGACCTTTGTCTCTAATTCACTCAGGTTTGCAGCAATATAATGTGAGTTCTTGGTAGTACTGTTCATACGTTTTGTTTCATAGAATGATATAGGCAGTCTCCCACTTAGCCTCCCCCGTTAGCCTCCTGCCTCACCTTTTGGCCTTGTGATTGAGGACGTGGCCTTGCTCCACCACATCAGCATAATCCCTCTCCACTTGGTGAGTGACACATGGAGCCGTGTCGCACTGGGACATATCTGAAATTTTCTTTAATATTTCAAAATTTTGTGTCTCCCTCTCGTTAATGAAGAAGACTTTCTCTCTCTTCTTTCCAAAATTGGCTCTCTCTTGCCTTCGCTCCCAATCTGCTGCATCCTCCGGTGCGTCACTACAGCATTATAAATAGACAGATTCACTCAACTATTGAAGCATGTTAAGCCACATCAAATTCTGGCAACACTGAGCAGAAAGCTTGTGTACAACAAAATGAGAATGCGATAGTTGATTGCCTTTTTGACCTTTCAAGAATATTTCACTTCCTATCTCACCTTAACAATTTCTGAACTTCTAAAATTTATCTGTCTTTTTGTCTAAACCTATGTTCAGGGAGCTTTTTGTGTGAAGCATTAAATCCTTTGCTAATATCCTGTAGACAAAGTTAGAGAGGTGCTGAAACTTAACCAGGAAATGGAAGATCTTGCTAAGGTACCGATTGCAGAGCAGTCACTTCTCATGTTTGGCAGAGGATACGACTCTGCTACAGCTTTGGCAGGTTATTTAATAGTAAAGGAAGTGGTATTAATGCATGGTGAAGGAATACTTGCTGATGAGGTGATACATGGTCCTCTGGCTCTAGTGGATGAGAGTCTGCCTATTGTAGTGATTCTCTAATTGGTCTGGAACTGAAGGTGTCAATGTTAACAGCAAGCAACAATCAGTTATTCAGCATCTCCATGCCTGCAAAAGACACCTTATTGTCATGTGCTTGAGGGGGGATGCTGCAGCTGTGTCTCTTGGCAGAGCATGTAGAGTTATTGAAGTTCCTCAGGTGGAGGACTGTCTTCAGCCTTTAGTCAATATAGTTCCTTTGCAGGTATGGAGTACTTCCAATAGTTTTCTGTGCTTGCCAAGATGCAACATTTTTTCCTATTCTACTGAATGCATTATAACTTGCTGAAGATGAAGCTCTGATGTAGATGAGGTGGAGCTGGATGGAAGCATCTAGCTTTCTGTTTCCTTGATTTGTTTTATGCTCTTGGTGTTTGTTTTTGGATTAGGGGGTTTAGTTCCAAAAAAGTTTTTTACTAACTTTTATGCTTTGGCATTTAGTTCTTAAAAGCCTAGAACCTTGTACTTTTGAAGTCTCAACAAAAATAAACGAGAATATAAAGTGTTTTTGTGGCACAGAGTCTACATTCTGCCGATCACATTGATTCACTAATACTTTTCTAATCAAATGGTAAAAACTGCCAGAGCCCAACTTTTTGCGTGTTCACAGCTAGTTATGCATTCAACTATTAATCCACCTTGAAGTCGTAATCATGGTACCTGATCATTGTTTTTTCTAATTAACATAGCAAGAATGACTAAAACTTAGTTTTATCTTGGATACCATGCAAATTAGAGACAATATGCAGTTCATTAGTGCCTTTATCGGAAAGGTCATGAAAATTGCTGTTGCCAACAAAGTCAGAGACTCCTTTTTTATGGTGGAATTGGTTTGAAGTATCATTTGCTGCATCATTAGATGCAAAAGGAGTCTGTTGAAGGTTGGAAGAGGAAGATTGCATCCTTATTATGGAAAAAAGAGCAGGTGGTGGGAACCAAAAAATTGGGTTATTAAAGGTGCAAAATTGATGGAATCAATCGAGTTTCAGAGACATGATGTTGCTTTTTCACTCAGATCAGTTTTTGACTTTAAAATGTTTCTCGAGAGTGGCCATTATCATGCTGTTCATCAAAACGCTAGTGAACTCCACATTTCATACCTTTCTTAGGAAATAGTGCATGGTTACTTGTACTGTCTGGTGAATTGATCAAATGGGCATATTAGGATGTATTACTTTTGCAGTATGATATTTACTCCATGGAAACCATTCGCTTCATAGGCACAGTGGGGACTCATGTATTTAAATGGAAAGATCTGCATGTCAACTCCTTCCAAAGCAGTTGTTTATGGTCACACTTGATTTTGTTACCTAAGTTCATTCTATTAGTCAATCGTGTTACAAGATACAGTACGACTCTCCCTAGATACCGGCAAAAAGCAAAGCCATGAATTCCAACTGCGCTGTTATTTGTTGTCTAACACTCTCTTATATGTTTCTTCCCTACTCATTTTTCCTTTTTCAGGGTGTGCAAGTCGCAGGCGCCCCATGGGACATTTGCAGCTCTGTCAACACGGACCAATTGCCAATTCTGGCACAAAGCGCATATCCATGACTGTACGAGGCAAAAGTGGCCGTGCTCTTCCACCATGTAGTCGGCGAAAACTGGACACATGGACAGACATAAGTACAATCTTGTGTTGAACCCACATGTAAAGTTTTTGAGCCAGACCATGCAAGAGGATGGCGGAAAGCAATACCAAGAACAACAAATAGGGGAAAGAGCGAATGGGGCCTTGGAACAACAACGATGCAAGGGAAGCCACCGAGAGCAAAGCAGTGAGCATCATGAGGATGTGAAATGCTCGGGCACGACAAGCGGGAGCAAATGATAGACGAGCAACAAGTGCCAATGAGCAATATAAAAGAAGACAGAAGATGGCAACAAAGGTGGTAAAAGAGTGGGTGTCAAAAGGAGATTTAGGTTTCCCTTGATATTTCACCTCAATGAAGTTGAGCAGCACTGGAACAATAAAGGTGAGAATGGCGTGGTGGGAAGTGGAGGCAGGGAAACCTCGAATGTTTCCATTGGGACAACTGCTGAGCGGCATTGGAAACTGGAATAGGTTGCTAGATTCTCCTTAGTCCTATGTACAGAATGATTATCAGAGTAATCAGAGAGAAAGATGGGCTACTGAAACAGGGAAAATACTAATGCATTCGAGTGGGAGCAAATCTTTCTTTTTATAATGGAGTGGTTGAGCACTGCACTAGTAGATTGTTGATCTATTATATAATTCTCGCTACTCTACAGCACTTTGATGAAGCTAAGACCGAAGGAGGGTGACATTATAGTCAAACTGTCGTCTTGCAGTGAATGCAACGGAATTGGGACATCACACATAAGACAGCATACTATGACTTTCATCCCATGACCACGAAACTCTTACATTCATCTTCCCTTTCACACATTGGAGGACAAAACGGAATTTGTCTAGCTTTTCTGCTTTATAGAGCGCTGGATGGTCACCGCATATTTATTTCTTTGTGGAGACAAAGCAGACCCTCCAATGAGGCAGAAGAGTTTAGTGCCTCCGAAATGCAAAATTCCAAGTTAACATTGATTGACATGAAATAAAAATAAGTTCTTCTGGAGCATACGGAAGTTTTGGCTCGGCAGCTTGGAAGCTGGTCTCAGAAGCCCCACCCATTCGTGCAAATAAGAATGGAATAAGATAGGTGTTATGGAACTTACCGGCCGGTGGCCCTCGGAGAGATTTGTTCGGATTATCTGTCCCTGTCCATATTAGTCGAGGCTAATAGCCTAATGCCAGCAGATCTGAATCTACCAGGTCCACCTCAATTCTTAGATTCAGTGCACAATGCCTTTTCAACCATTGTTACTTGCTGCTTGCAAGCTCGAAATCTCTCTTTCGCCTCTCCTTGCTGTCTCATTATACCAAGAAATTTTGTTTATGGTCACGCCAGGTGTCTGATAAGGTTCGGGAAAGCTATCCTGGTTAAGGGCGAGAAAAATTGTTTATTTAAGTTGAGAGTATCATACAAAGCAGAGACATGGATGGAGGTGGAAGAGAGGGAATAATCTCTCTTCCTAGGCTTGCTCTTTGGGCCACTGCTATTATTCATCTGCCTACAGTTATAGGCTTTGTTTATACCCTACACTTCACTTGCAGAAAAATTGCAGGAGCTTCGCACAATTTCCTCTCCCATTTTTCAATTTAGCCAAATGACAATTAGGTGCCACCAAGCTCACATGCAAAATGCAAACTTGAGCAATCCCATTCTCAATATGCCCATCTTCTAGGACGGATACCCAGTTTATATGGTCACCTTCCACTGAACAATGGACACCCGTTCCTATGTTACTGACTTGCTTAGGCTTTCAAAGCATGTCAGTCCTTCCAATTGTGTCACTCAGCCTCTATTAGATTGAATGAAAACAAAAGCATTTACGGCACATTGATAACAAGTCGTCATTGCTCAAGCCAAATACTAAGAAAGAGAAGTATAAGGTGAGGTCCATAAGAAAATCAATTGATCCGTCAACACGGGAATGAAGAAGACATTCCGGTACTAGAGAACATGGTCATTATATCTATGCCAAATTTATGAGCTTTCTAAGGATCATACAATAGCTGGAGCAAGACTGCTTTGACATATGGCATTATTTCATCGTCTTCAGTCTAATTGTACTAAGGGACAACTACTCCTGGATGTTTGCCTCCTTCAACAGATCAACATGTCTTGACAAAGCCGTTACTCTGGTCTATTTCTTCTCTGGCTGCCTCTCTGATGCATGTTAAAAAGCAGAGCTTGCAAAATGAATAGCTGACTTGTTGTGGAAGCTAGCTGCTGCGTACCTAACCTTTTTTTCGGTTTTGTACAGAAAGTTGAGAAGTGAATCTGATTAGTTGCTATAATCTGAAAGACTTGATGACAATTATGTCATAGTCACAAGATAAACAATACAAAGGGAGTGACTTGAGCAATCATTCACCTCTCCAATCAATGTGTGAATAAACAAATTACGGTCCTTTAAAATGGAGTGGAAAGGATAATTACAGTCTTAAGAAATCATGGGTCCTTCCAAAACGCTTAAAAACTAAGGGACAACTGTACCAGAAGTTCTAGAACTTTGTTGAAAAATGCATTTCAATTATAAAACTCTCAAAAAGTACAAGAAATCATAATACTCATGAATTGATTAATGTGGCTTTTCTTTTTCTTTTTCTTTTTCTTTGTCCTCTTCATTTCAACGCGTGCTCTGCCTGCTACTATTCATCTTCTTCACTGCTCAAGCTCAACCACAACGCAATCATCATTGGAGTTTGTCCGCCAACCAAGTCTCCAGAAGAATGTCATAACTGATCACTTCCCTACCGTCGACCAGTGGCGAGGCCAAACAAGATCCTCTAGTTTCAACTCACAATTTTTGGAGTTCCAAGCAGCCATTCTTACTATGACAGTCCTCGAGTGTCCCCAATGTTCATCCAATGCCCCATCGACATCTGAGCAAGGGCCAGCGACACTTAGAACCTGCTGCCGACCGAACTCGAGAACCCCTATTTTCACTCTCTTTTAGACTTCACATCCTTAACCGTAACCCACCTTTTCAGACGCTCACGCTTGTTACGCATTTACCTATTAATCTGCCTTGAAGACGTAATCATGGTACCTAAACATTGTTTCATGATTGACATGACAAGAATGACTACAGCTTAGTTTCATGCGGGATGCCATGCAACTTAGAGCAATATTGTAGTTCATTAACGCCTTTATCCCAAAGGTCATGAGAATTCCATTGTGG
The DNA here is from genome assembly GCA_014182735.1 of Corymbia maculata. Taxonomy (NCBI): domain Eukaryota; kingdom Viridiplantae; phylum Streptophyta; class Magnoliopsida; order Myrtales; family Myrtaceae; genus Corymbia; species Corymbia maculata. The sequence continues at coordinate 11,456,559 of CM024689.1, read as the reverse complement.
ACATTGCACTTATATACCAAAGTCAGAAACTCCATTTTTTTATGACGAACTTTGATTGAAGCTATTCTTTGCTGCGTCAAAAAATGTAAAAGGAGTCTGGTGGAGGTTCGAAAAGGAAGATCGTATCCGTATAAGGGAAAAAGAGTAGGTGGCGAAACAAAGAAGTGGGTCATTGAAAGTGCAAGATATCTGACCTGATTTTGCTTTTTCAAGTGGTGATTACGAGGCCTCTCGGATTCGACTGGAAAGTATTCAATGTCAACGCCCTCCAAAGCAGTCGTTCATGTTCTCCCTCTGACTTTTTGTTACTTAAGTTCATTCTATTAATCAACCATATTACAAGATACAATGCGATTCTTCACTATATACCAACAAAAGCAAAGCCATAAGATCCAAAAGGCGCTGTTATTGGTTATCTGACTTGCTGTATATACGTTTCTTCCCTGCTCGTGTTTCCCTTTACAGGATGTGCAAGTCGCTGGCACCCCCCGGGACAGTTTGCGGCTGTCAACATGCACAAATTGCCTGTTCCGGCACAGAGCGCACATTTATGACTGTAAGAGGCAAAAGTGGGCGCGCCCTTCCAAGACGTAGTCGACGAGAATTGGACACACAAAATAGGGGTGATTGGGTCCAGAGTGGGTATGGTCCAAACCTAGATCATGTACCCGACCTTGTTATAACCCGTTTCTCTTTTTTAGACCCTGTACCATATCCTATTTTTATTGGACTCTGTTTTTCCGGTCAAGAATAATGTCAACCCTGTTTTCATTGGAACCTGTTTTGCAACCATTCAATATCATATACAGCTTTGAATTTTACATTAATTAGCGAAAAAATAACAACATAATCCTCCTAACATTATAAAAAAAAAAAAAATCCTAATAATGCATAAACATTAGCAACAAATATGGATATAATATTAATCTTATTCCACAAATACTTCCGATATGATATAATGTGCTTACTCATGTGTATGCGATGAAGCTCTTATTAAGAAGATATATTTCTTGAGTTAGACTGAAAATGCTAGTAGCATTTGTCCTACGACTATAGTAATAGTTGAAGGTGGGACCATTAAAAAAGAAAAACAATACATTAGAATAGTTATTTTTAACAATTCTTTCAAAACAATTCTCCCTTAACTTGATTTAAAGAGAATGATTTCTTTTTTTAACAATTTTTCGAAGACAAAGAGACTCAAAGGCACTATATAGAAAGACGATTTTTTTTTAAAAGGGTAAAAACCGGTTTCGGGTGGGTCTTTGTTTGGACCTTGTTCCCGGATTGGTTTCAACCGATTCCCAAAAATTGGAATTGGTTCCCGGACCAGTTTAACCGAGAACCGGTTCTCAACCCTGTTTTTCGGGTGGTTTGGTCCGGGTTCCGGATAAACCCGGTCCGGTTGCATTCCCCTAACACAGAGAGACGAAAGTACAATCTTGTGTTAAAACCATTGGTAAAGTTTTCGAGCGAGACCAGGCAAGAGCAACACGAAAATCCATACAGGTAACAACAGATAGGGAAGAGAGGGAAAGGGGCCTTGGAACAACAATGATGTAAGGGAGACCACTAAGAGGCAAAGCAGCGAGCATCGTAAGGATGTGAAACACTCGGGCACAAGTGGGAGCCAACGATAGGTGAGCAATATATGTCAATGTGCTATAGAACAGAAGACAGATGATAGCAACGTAGGTTGTATATCAGTGGGTGTCAAATGGGGTCTCACATCCCGCTTGATATTTCACCTCGATAAACGCAAGAATAGATTGGAGGGAAGCAAGGCAGGGAAGATGTCCGTGTGGGGACCCACCTATGGCCGGGCTGCATTGGAATAGGTTTTTAATTATCCCCAGCCCTATGTAATGGATGATTATCAAAATGATCAGACAGAAATAAAGAGCTACTAAAACAGAGAAAGTACTAGCGTGTAAGAGTTGGGAGCAAAGCTTGCTTTTTATAATGAAATGATTAGGCATGCACTTGCAGATTGTCCATCTCTTCCATAATTGTCTCGCCACTGTTCAGGAGTTTGACGAAGCTTCATTTAGGAGGGTCACATCATGGTCAACCTGTCATCTTGCCGTGGTGAATGCAACCGGGGGTGGTGACATCACACAAAAAAATGCATTATACAGTTGCGGATTCCATGTCGACGATCACTTCACATTAATCTATCACTTTACATCTAGAAAAAAAGGAAAGTTATCTAGCTTTTTACTTGTTTATATGGCGTCGGATTGTCCCCGCATTTTCTCATGACGAAGCCAGGATAGAAAACCTTCCAATGAGCCAAAAGAATTAAAAAGTGTCCATGAATGCAAGATTCCAAGTCAACAATCACAGGATATTCTTTGCGATGGGGTTCGGTAAAGCTCTCTAGGTTAAAGGCAATCATAATTGTTTCTAAAATTGAGGAAAAGTTCCACAAAGCAAAGTCATAAATGAAGTTGGTGAGTGGAGTTGGAAACTGTAATGATAAGGGTGAGCATGATTTCATAGTAGAATTTAAAATTGAAAAACCAGACCGGTAAGAACTTGTTCGATTCTACAGTCCAATTCTAGGCTCCAAAATATACAAGATAGATTCAAGATTCTAAAAATTAAAGAATCTGATTTAACGGGTAAGTTTCAAGTTCTAGATAGGTAGAACCTAAAACATAAAATAAGTTCTTGTGTTTTTCTTGGTCAATGTTTTCACACAATTTTGTGGTATTTCATAACATTTAATGATGAATGTATAATTTGAAATCAAAGTCTAAGTTCCATTTGATGGCTAAGACTTTTACTTTATTAATATTTCATATTTTTCGTATGTTTAAATATTAGTTGTGACTAATGAATTGTAATAATAAGTAGTGATTCTTGAATGTAATAATACATTACAATCGTTCTATCCATAATGCAAGTAGAACCTAAGTAGAACCAAAAACTAACCCTAAAACCTACGATAAGGTAAGTTCCGAGTTCTAGGTTATGCAATGTGAGTTTTAGGCTCCAAAAAATAAATAACCTATTATGGTGAACTTAGAACCTATACAAAACCTAAAACTACTCACCCCTAATAATAGGTTTCTAGATCATCCTTTGTTTTATGTACAAGATGATTATCGACCGGCGAGCCACTGTTAGCCTCACCTAAGGTCATGCGAACAGATTTGGGAATTTAGTTTAGAAAAAAAATTCACAAAAGTTTCTTTACAAAGTGTATTTATTTTTTTCCAAATCATATTTACATTAAAGTTGCTACCCAATTGTTTTTTTTTTTTTTGGTATTATTTATAAACTTTCAACCAAATACTATTTGCATTTTGAAAAACTTTTTATATCTAAAGTCCTTTGGATTTTCCCAAAAGCTTACCTCCAAAGCCAAACCAAATGCACCTATAGGGGCCTTAGAACAACAACAATGCAAGAGAAGCCACTGAGAGCGAAGCAACAAGCATCATGAGGATGTGAATCACTTAGGCACAACTAGCAGGAGTAAGTGATAGATGAACAACAAATGTCAATGAGCAATGGAACAAACGACAGAAGATGGCAACCGAGGTAGTAAAAGAGTGGGAGTTGAAAGGGACTTAGGCTTCTCTTGATATGTCACTTCATTTAAGTTTGTTGGGAAAATCCGTAATGATGTTTTGAAGATGATAAAATAATCAAATGCTACTAACATGTTTAATGTTTGAGCCCTTTAATCACTTGATAAGGTTGTCTAACGTTGAATACACTTTCTATCAATGGTGATCAAAGCACAAGCCCTTTTGATATAAAAATTTAATGACATTTGATAAGGTCGGATGGGTGAACACTAAGATGGAGCCACGATTGAATACACTATTCTATCAATGGTGATCAAAGCATTGGGTCCTATGGGAGGATCTCTAATGTGGTATGCGCCTTTTGCAATATTCAACCCGAGGGATCTGAGTAGAAGATGGACAAATTTAGAATGGGACATTTGATAAAGCTTGGAGGTACCATGAATGGGTGAACACTAAGATGGAGCCACGATTGCTAATATGCTTGGAAGGATTAGTAGATAGAAGCTGGAGTGAAGTTGAATATTTGCGTCTGATATAACCAAAAATTTGAGGAAGGTGGATATCAACAGAGTACTGCTGGCTATCACCAGCGTACTACGTGAATATCCGTAGGGCTAGGTTGAATATTAGCAGAGTACTAAGGCTAGATATCAGCAGGGCATAAATTGGATATTAGCAGCGTATTGAAGGCTAGATATTAGTAAAGTGCATTACTAAAGGCTGAATATGAGCAAAAAAAGCTTGGCCATAGTCCGATATCATCAAACAACTAGCAAGCTGAATATTGCCCGAACTATTGATATAAACAGAACCCTTATATTACTTACAACGATAATCTTGTCACGAACTTAAGATTATTATTTTGAGATATTTTATCTCATCCCTTTATAGCTTGTGATCAAATATGGATTTTTATTATCAAAGATTTTGATTGACCAAGATTATCTACGCGGAATAATTAAATCACTCAAGATATCTTGATTGGTCCGAAGGCAAGATAGTTTCCATAAATGAACCACTCTATTTCCATATGCCAACATTTGATTGTATGAGCAATCAAATTAACAGGAATTTCTGATTCTAATTGATCTTCTCAACGATTGCCAACGGCTAGTTCGGAGGTTGATCCTCTAAAAGCATCTAGTGGGAAGATTGGATGTGGAGAAGTATAAAAGAAGACCAAGGCACTTAAGAAAGTAGGGATCAAGAGTTCATAAATCCAAATTTAGAGCAGCATTGGAAACCGTAATAGGTTTCTAGATTATCCTTTATCCTATGTACAGAATGATTATCAAAGTAATCAGAGAGATGGGCTACTATAAAGGGAAAATACTAATGCATTAGAGTGGAAGCAATTCTTGCTTTTTATAATGGAGTGATTGAGCAATGCACTAGCGGATTGTCGATCTATTCCATAATTGTCTCGCCAATGCTCAGCAGTTTGATGGAGCTAAGATAGAAGGAGGGTGACATTATGGTCAAACAGTCGTCTGGCTACGAATGCAACTGGGGATGGTGACATCACGCTAAAGATAGCATACCATAATTTTCATCCCATGTCCACGAAACTCTTATATTCATCTTCTACTTCACACAATGGATGACAAAACGAAAGTTTGTCTAGCTTTTCTGCATTACAGAGCGGTGGATGGTCACCGCATATATATTTCCTCATGGAGACAAAGAAGTAGACCCTCCAACAAGCCAAAAGAGTTCAGTGCAATGCAAAATTCCAAGTCAACAATGATTAATAAAGAAATAAGTATAGGGCTAGAAAAAGAAGTTCCACTGGAGCATACGGAAGTTTTGGCTCAGCAGCTTGGCAGCTGGTCTCGGAACCCCCATCCCATTCGCCCAAATAAAAATGGAATAAGACGGGTGTTATGAAATTTACCGGTGGGCCTCGGAGATATTTGTTCGGATTGAGCTGTCGCCGTCCATATCGGTCCAGGCTAACGCCAGCAGATCTGAATCTACAAGGGACCACCTCAATTCTTAGATTCAGTGTGCAACGGCTTTTCAGCCTTTGTTACTTGCTGCTTGCAGGCTCGAAAATCTCTATTTCACCTCTCCTCCCTGGCTCAACATTGGTTAATCATGAGATATTGTTTATGGTCACCCCAGGCTTCTGATGGGGTTCAGTAACGCTCGCCCGGTTAAAGGCGAGAAAAATCGTTTTTCAAGTTGAGAGAATGTTCCACAAAGCAGAGACATGGATGGAGGTGGAAGAGAAGGAATAATCTCTCTTTCCTGGCTTGCTCTTTGGGCCACTGCTATTATTCACTTGTCCCCAGTTATAGGCTTTGTTTATACTCTACACTTCAAAAAAAATTGCAGGAGCTTCTTACAATTTTTTCACTTCAGCCGAGTAACTATTAGGTGCCACCAAGCTCACATGCAAAATGCAAACTTGAGCAATTGAATTCCCAGTATGCCCATCTTCTATAACAGATAAACTGCTTATATGGTCACCTTCTACTGAACAATGGACACCCGTACCTATGTTACTAACTTGCTTAGGCTTCGAAAGTCATGTTAGTCCTTCCAATCATGTCACTTAACTTCTAGTATATAGAACGAAAACAGAAGCATGTACGACACATTGATAACAAGTCGTCATTACTCAAGCCATATACTGAGAAAGAGAAGTTTAAGGTGAGGTCCATAAGAAAATCATGGAGATCTAAATGTAAAGCATACCTAGGGAGGGGTTTCCAGTGATTTGTCAACAAAGGGGAATGAAGAAGACATTCTGGTACCAAGGAATATGGTCATTATATCTATGCCAAATTTATGAGCTTTCTAAGGATCATACAATAGCCAGAGCAAGACTGCTCTGATACATGGCATTACTTCATCATCTTTTCAGTCTCATCGTACTAAGGGAGAACTACTCCCTGGATGTTTGCCTTCTTTAACAGATCGATTACTTGACAAAACCATTACTTTGGTTTGTCTCTTAACTGGCTACCTCTCTGTGTTGCATGTTAAAAAGAAGAGCTTGCAAATGAAGAGCTGACTTGTTGCGGAAGTTAGCTGCTGTGTCCCTGACCTTTTTCAGTTCTGTACAGAACAGTTGACAGGTGAATTTGATTAGTTGCTCTCATCTGAAAGACTTGATGACAATTATGTCATAGTCACAGGATAAACAACACGAAGGGAGTGGCCTGAATGATCATTTTCCTCTCCAATCAAGGTGAAAGTGAATAAAAAAATTATGGTCCTCTAAAATGGAGTGGAAAGGATAATTAGAGTCTTATGAAATCATGGTTCTTTCCAAAATGCTTTAAAATAAGGGATAACTACAACAGAAGTTCTAAAATTTTGTTGAAAAATGCAATTCAATCCTAAAACTAAAAAAAAATACAAAAAATTGTAGTACTTATTGAGCTTATTAATGTAATTTTTTTTTAATTGTCTTAATACACATAGCATCTATGACTTTTTTTTTCCCCTCTTCATTTCAACGTGTGCTCTCCCTGTTACTATTCATCATCTTCACTGCACAAGCTTGATCATCATCAGAGTGTGCCTGTCAACCAAGTCTCCCGAGCAATGTCACCACCGATCCCTTCCCTACCGTCAACAGCCATTGCCGAGCCCAAACAAGTATCCCCTGGTATCAGCTCACCAGATTGGAGTTCCAAGCAGCCATTTTTTACAATGATAGTCATCGAGCTGTCCCCAATGCTCATCCCGTGCCCTGTCGACATCTGAGTAAGGGCCAGCCACACCTAGAACCTGCCACCAGACCCAAGAGCCCCCGTCTTTTAGATCTTCTGGACTTGACTACCTTAACCGTAACCCACCTTTTTGCACTTTCATGGCTTGTCATGCATTTACCCATTAATTTGTCTTGAAGACGTAATCATGGTACCTGAACATTATTTCATGATCGACATGGCAAGAATGACTCCAGCTCAGTTTCATCCAGGACACCATGCAACTTAGAGCAATATTGCAGTTCATTAATGCCTTTATCCTAAAGATCATGAGAAATCCATTGCAAATATTTCAGCTATCTACCAAAGTCAGAAACTCCATTTTTTTTATGACGAACTTTGATTGAAGTTATTCTTTGCTACATCGTAAAATGTAAAGGAGTCTGGTGGGGATTGGAAGAGAAAGATCGTATCCGTACAAAGGAAAAAGAGTAGGTGGCGAAACAAAGAAGAGGGTCATTAAAAGTGCAAGATTGATGAAATCATTCAATTATCTTGAGACCTGATTTTGCTTTTTCAAGTGGTGATTACAAGTCCTCTCGGATTCGACTTGAAAGAATTCAATGTCAACGCCCTCCAAAGCAGTCGTTCATGTTCTCCCTCTTGACTTTTTGTTACTTAAGTCCATTCTATTAATCAACCATATTACAAGATACAATGCGAGTCTTCACTATAAACCAAAAACAGCAAAGCCATTAGATCCAAAATGCGCTGTGACTTGCTGTATATATGTTTCTTCCCTGCTCGTGTTTCCCTTTACAGGGTGTGCGAGTAGCTGGCACCCCCCAGAGTTTGCGGCTGTGTCAACATGCAGCAATTGCCTATTCCGGCACAGAGCGTACATCCATCACTGTAAGAGGCAAAAGTGGGCGCGCCCTTCTGCCATGTAGTCGATGAGAACTGGACACACGGAGAGCCAAAAGTAGAATCTTGTGTTGAAACGACATGTAAACTTTTTGAGCGAGACCAGGCAAGAGCAACACGAAAAGCCAGATGGGTAACAACAAATAAGGGAGAGAGTGAAAGGGGCCTTGGAACAACAACGATGTAAGGGACGCCACTAAGAGCAAAGCAGCGAGCATCATAAGGATGTGAAACACTCGGGCACAAGTGGGAGCCAACGATAGGTGAGCAACATATGCCAATGTGCTATAGAACAGAAGACAGAAGATAGAAACGTAGGTGGTATAACACTGGGTGTCAAATGGGGTCATACATCCTGCTTGATATTTCACCTCGATGAAGTTAACTAGCACGGGAACAATAAAGGCGAGAATGGAGTGGAGGGAAGTGAAGGCAGGGAAGATGTCTGGGTTGGGACGACGGTCAGGCTGCATTGGAATAGGTTTGTAAATTATCCCCAGCCCTATGTAATGGATGATTATCAAATTGATCAGACAGAAAGAAAGAGCTACTAAAACAGAGAAAGTAGTTATGTGTTAAGAGTGGGGAGCTAAGCTTGCTTTTTATAATGAAGTGGTTGGGCACTGCACTTGCAGATTGTTCCATCTCTTCTATAATTGTGTCGCCACTGTTCAAGAGTCTGAAGAAGTCTCGTTTGGGAGGGTAACATCATGGTCAACCTGTCGTCTTGCCGGGGTGTATGCAACGGGTACTGGGACATCACACACCAAAGTGCGTACTCCAGTTAAGGATTCCATGTCCACGTTACACTTCCTATAACTCTCCTCCCACTTTACACATAGACAAAAGGAAAGTTGTCTAGCTTTTTACTTCTTTATATGGCGTCGGATTTTCCCCGCATTTTCTCATGACGGAGTCAGGATGGAAAACCTCCCAATGAGCCAAAAAGAATTTAAAAGTGCCCATGAACGCAAGATTCCAAGTCAACAATCATGAGATATTCTTTGCGGTGGGGTTCGGTAAAGCTCTCTAGGTTAAAGGCGATAATTATTTGTTTTTAAAATTGAGGAAATGTTCCACTAAGCAGAGCCATAAATGAAGTTGGCGAGCGGCATTGGAAACTCTAAATTATCTTGTGTTCTATGTACAGGATGATTATTGACCAGTGTGAGCCGCTGCTTGCCTCACCTGAGGTCGCGTGAAAAGATTTGGAAATTTAGTTTAAAAAAAAAATTAGCAAAAATCCTTTATAAAGTGTAACTTTTTTTTCAAATCACATTTACATCAAAGTTGCTTCCCATTTGTTTTTAAATTACACTTTACCAAATACTATTTACATTTTGAAAAACTCATTTTATTCGTTCGTTTCGCGGAAAATTCTTGGAAAATATTTTTCAGGAAATCATTTTCCAAAAATGTAATTATTTTCTAGTATTCGCTAAAACCTAAAAATGAAGTATTCGCTGTTCGATAAGGAAAATCTTTTCTTTCATACACTCTTTTTTAATAATTTTTATTATTTCATTTTTTAAATCGATTTTTTAATTTTTTAAAAATCATTTTAAAATTTTTTCTTCTTTTTTTTTTCACCTTCTTCTTCATTTGGCTGGTCACCGGCCACAGCCACGGCCAGCGACCAGCCAAATGAAGAAGAAGGTGAAAAAAATAAAAGAAAAATATTTAAAAAATTAAAAATCAATTTTTAAAAAAGGGAAAATTAAATAAAATGTATTTGATAAAAGAAAATAAGATGAAAGAAGGTGTGGAAAATTTTTCCTCTTTCTCAAAAGTGGAAAATATTTTCCCCTATTTTATAAGGCTTTTTTCTTTGATGGAAATGTATTATGCAATTAATTCATTTTCCGTGAAATGAACGTCGGAAAATCGAGAAAATATTTTCCCCGAAATTATTTTTTGTGAAACGAATGGAGCCTAAAGCCCTTTGATTTTTCCCAAAGGGTTACCCCCAAAGCCAAACCAAATACACCTATAGGGGCCTTAGAACAACAATGATGTAAGGGAAGCCACTAATAGCAAAGTAGCAAGCATTATGAGAATGTGAAACACTCGGACACAACAAGCAAGAGCAAGTGATAGAGGAGCAACAAGTGTCAATGAGCAATAGAACAAAAGATAGAAAATGGCAACACAGATGGTAAAAGAGTGGGTGTCGAAAGAGGACTTGGGACTTATTTAGTAACTAGCCAAATAGTGTTTGATTCTATTATTTTGTTTTCCGGAACAAAAAAAAGTAAAAACAGAATTCCATTTGGTGAATTTTTTTTATTTCCAAGAACAAATTTGTTAACAAGAATAGATTTGAAATAGAATTAAAAAGTGAAAAAAGTTACTTATTTGTTCTTAAATACAACTTCAAATTCAAGCCTTTTTTTTCTCTTTTCTAGTCTTCTTTTCCCTTTCTTCTTCTTCTTCCTTTAGCCGGCCTCAGCGATGGCCAGTGACCTCGCCAGTAGCTAGCTTCACCCAAATCTGGCAAGGCTGAGCTCGCCCAACCATCGGCGAGGCAGAGCTCAACCTCACCCAATCACTCGTGAGGTAGGCGACACCCAACCATGGCGAGGCTAACGTCCTGACCCTAGCAAGGTTGAGCCTCACCCAGCCCCTGGCAAGGCTCAGCCGATGAGACACCCCCAAGGCTAGCAACTAGAGGAAGGAAAATAAGAAAGGAAAAAAAGAGAGAAATGTCAATTATTTGAAAATTAAAATAAAATGTTTTGCACTAGAAATTTTGAGGGTTGTGCCAAACACATTTCAATTTCAGGAATAAAAATTTTGGCAGTTATTAAATGCTTTCAAATGCTCAAAAACTCATATAGGAATAAAATTAAAAAAAATAAAAACATTTATGCGTAGAAATTGTTCATAGGAATAAAATTGTTACTAAACACACCTTTAGGCTTCTCTTGATATTTCACTTCAAAGAAGTTTGTTGGGAAAATTTATTATGATGTTTTGAAGATGACAAAATAATAAAAGGCTATTAAGTTGTTTAATAATTGAGTAACCAAGTGAAAGATAAATGAACCATTATGCAGATGATGTATTAATAGAATCGTCTAAAGGTAAGGAGTCCACTATTCTATCAATGGTGAACAAGGCATTAGGTGTAGAGGTGTCTACAAGCTAGAAGGTTCATACGTAGAAGGTGAATAAATTCAGAATGAGAAGTTCAGTAAAGTTTGGGGGTACCATGGATAGGCGAACGGTGAGGTAGAGCCACGATTGCTAATATGCTTGGAATGACCAATAAACAAAAGCTAGAGTAAAGTTGAATAAAAATTCTCATATAACCAAAAATCTGTGGAAGCTAGATATCAGCAAAATACTGCTTAGATATTAACAGAGTACTGCCTGAAAATCAATAGGGCATAAATTGGATATTAGTAGAGTACTGAAGGTTGGATATCAACAGGGCGTAAACTAGATATCAGTAGGGTACTAAAGGCTGGATATCAACAGAGTTCATGTTGGATTTCAGCGAAGTACTGAAGGCTAAATATAAGCAAGACAACGTGAAAGCTGGATATAATTAAAACTGCTAATATTGGCAGGACACTTATACTACCTAGGACAAAAATCTTGTCACGAAACTTAAAATTATTATTTTAAGATATTTTATCTCACCCTTTTATAGCTTGCGCACAGGTATGGATTTTTGTTATCGAAGACTTTGATTAACCAAGATTATCTATACATAATAATTTAATTACACAAGATATCTTGATTGATCCAAAGGCAAGATACTTTCTATAAATGAATTACTCTATTTCTAAATACCAAGATTTGATTGTAAGGGTGATCAAATCAATGGGAATTCTTATCAATCAACTTCAACATTAAATTAATCATCTCAACAATTGTCCAACGGCTAGTTTGGAGATTGATCCTCTTAAAGAATGTCTAATGGGAAGATCGGATGTGGAGGAATATAAAAGGAGATCAAGGCACCAAAGAAAGTAGGGGATCAAGAGTTCATAAATCCAAATTTAGAGCGGCATTGGAAACTAGCATAGGTTTCTAGATCATTATTTATCCTATGTACAGAATGATTGTCAAAGTAATCATAGAGTAAAATGGGCTAGTAAAACAAGGAAAATACTAAAGCATTAAAGTGGGAGCAGATCTTGTTTCTTATAATGGAGTGATTGAGCATAGCACTACTAGATTGTCAATTTAACAACCCAATCCAATGGGAACAAAGAGTGGTTGTCGAGGCTAGAATGGGCATGGATAAAAAGCAGCTCCTGACAAACCTCTAGGATGGCAAATAAGACATAATTGCATTAACAAATGGTAGAGTGATTCTAGAATACTTATGTGAAAATTGAAATTAATTTACAAAAGCACCTTTCGACATAACAACAAACTGTGCTTTGGAACTCCAAAATTAAGTAAGTTTAGGCTAGAGCACTACAAAGATGAATGGCTTCCTAGAAAAGTGCATGCATGTATGAGGCTCGATATAAGATGAATCAAAACAAACAATTTCTCAAATGAGTTAATTTATTATATAATTGTCTCACGACTCTTCAGCAATTTGATGAAGCTAAGATAGAAAGGAGGTTACATCATCGCGACTCTTCAGCAATTTGATGAAGCTAAGACAGAAAGAGGGTTACATTATAGTCAAACTGTCGTCTTGCGACGAGTGCAACGGGGGATGGGGACACCACTCATAAGGTAGCATACTATAACTTTCATCCCATGTCCACGAAAGTGACGAAATTCCTGCATTCATCTTCCACTTCACCCATTGGAGGACAAACCGAAAGCTGTCTAACGCTGGATGGTCACCGCATTTTTACTTCTTTATGGAGACGAAGAAAGCAGACCCTCCAACGAGCGAAAAGAGTTTAGTGCAATGCGAAATTCCGAGTCAACATTGATTAATCACGAAACAAGTATAAATATAAAAAGAAGTTCCTCTGGACCATTCGGAAGTTTTGGGTTGGCAGCTCGGAAGCTGGTCTCGGAACCACCCCCATACCATTCGCCCAAATAAAAATAGAATAAGGCGGGTGTCAAGAAATTTGCCGGTGGGCTTCGGATATTTGCTCGGATTGAGCTGTCCCTATCCGTATCCGTCGATGCTGATGCCAGCAGATCTGAATCTGCAGGGGCGCACCTCAATTCTCAGATTCAGTGCGCAGCGGCCTTTCAGCCATTGTTACTTGCTGCTTGCGGACTTGGAATTCTCTCTTTGGCCTCTCCTCCCTGTCTCAACATTGGTTATATCATGAAATATTGTTTATGTTCCACTAACCAGAAACGTGGAAGGAGGTGGAAGAGAGGGGCTTGCTCTTTGGGCCACTACTATTACTCACCTGTCCCCAATTATAGACTTTGTTTATACATCACACTTGCGGAAAAATTGCAGGAGCTTCGTGCGATTTCCTCTCCCATTTTTCACTTCAGACAAATGACAGCTAGGTGCCACCAAGCTCAGATGCATAATGCATACTTGAGCAATCCCATTCACAGTATGCCCATCTTCTAGAACAGATACACTGCTTATATAGTCACCTTTTACTGAACAATAGACACTTGTACCTATATTACTAACTTGCTTAGGCTTCGAAAGCATGTCAGTCCTTCCAATCATGTCACTTAGCCTCTATTAGATAGAACAAAAACAGAGGTATGTCACATCGATAACAAGTCATCGTTATTCAAGCCGAAAACTGGGAATGAAAAGTATAAGATGAGGTCCATAAGAAAATCATGGGGATATTAATGTGAAGCGCATACCTAGGGGAGGGGTCTCAAGTGATTCGTTGCCAAAGGGGAATGAAGAAGACATTCTGGTACTTGAAAAAATGGTCATTATGTTTATGCTAAATTTATGAGCTCTCTAAGGATCATACAATAGTGGAAGCAAGACTGCTTTGATACATGGCATTATTTCATCATCTTTTCAGTCTCATCGTACTCGGACAACTGCCCATGGATGTTTGCATTCTTTGACAGATCAACATGTCTTGGACAAAACCGTTACTTTGGCCTGGTTTTTCACTGGCTAACACACTGATGCATGTCAAAAAGCAGAGCTTGCAAAATGAAGCTAGCTGACTCGTTGCAGAAGCTAGCAGCTGCGTACCTGACCTTTTTGCTGGTTTTGTACAGAACAGTCGAGTGGTGAATCTTATTAGTTGCTATCATCTGAAAGACTTGATGACAATTATGTCATAGTCACTGGATAAACAATACAAAGGGAGCGGCATGGACGATCATTTTCCTCTCCAATCAAGATGAAAGCTTTTGTCAATACCGTTTGAATAAACAAATTACAGTCCTTTGAAATATAGTGGAAAGGATAATCATGGTCTTATGAAGTCATGGTTCTTTTCGGAATGCTTAAAAATAAGGGATAACTGCACCAAAAGTTCTAAATCTTTGTTGGAAAATGCAATTCAATTCTAAAACTCTCAAAAAGTACAGGAAGTCATAATACTTCTCAAGGCGATTAATGTGGCCTCTCTTTTATTGCGTTCTTAAAATACAAAGCATCTTTGGCTTTTTCTTTTTCTTTTTCTCTTCATTTCAACGCAGGATCCCCCTGTTAGTATTCATCTTCTTCACCACAAAAGCTCAACCATGACGCAATCATCATTGCAGTTTGCCCACCAACCAAGTGTCTTGAGCAACGTCACGACTGATCTCTTCCCTACCATCGACAGCCAGTGGCAAGGCCAAACAAGATCCTCTAGTTTCAACTCACCATTTCTGGAGTTCCAAGCAGCCAGTTTTACTCCTTGAGCTGTCCCCAAAGTACATCCCGTGCCCCATCGACGTCTGAGCAAGGACCAGCAACACCTAGAACCCACTGCCGACTGAGACTCCAGAGCCCCTGTTGTCACTCTCTTCTGGACTTCACGTCCTTAACCGTAACCCACCTTTTCGGGTGTTCACAGCTTGTTATGCATTTACCTATTAATCTGCCTCGGACATAATAATGGCACCAGAACATTGTTTCATCATCGACACGGCAAGAATGACTGCAGCTTGGTTTCATCCAGGACGCCATGCAACTTAGAGCAAATATTTTAGTTCATTAATGCCTTTATCCTAAAGGTCATGAAAATTTCTATTGCAGACATTTTAGTTATCTAGCAAAGTCGGGAACTCCTTTTTTTATGATGAACTTTGATTGAAGTTATTCTTTGCTGCATCGTGAGACGTAAAAGGAGGCTGGTGGGGGTTGGAAGAGGAAGATCGGATCAGTATACGGATAAAAAGAGCAGGCGGTGGAACAGAGAAGTGGGTCATTAAAAAGGTGCAATGATTCAGTCAATCAAGCATCTGAGTCCTGTAAAGCATGTCTCTAGAGGTTAGTGATTACGAGGTCTCGTGGATTCAAATGGAAAGAATTCAATGTCAACTCCCTCCGAAGCAGTCGTTCATGGTCTCCCTTTGACTTTTTGTTACCTAAATTCATTCTATTAATCAGCCATATTACAAGATATAATATGACTCTTCACTATATACAAACAAAAGCAAAGCCATAAGATCCAAAATGCGCTGTTATTGGCTATCTAACTCGCCGTCTATATGTTTCTTCCCTGCTCGTGTTTCCCTTTACAAGGTGTGCAAGCCGCAAGCACCCCTTGGGACATTTTGCAGCCTTGTCAACATGGACCAATTTCCTGTTCCGGCATGCACGTCCATGACGGTAAGAGGCAAAAGTGGGCGCGCCCTTCCACCATGTAGCCAGCGGAACTGGGAACGCAGAGAGACAGAAGTACAATCCTGTGTTGTATCCACATGTGAAGTTTTTGAGCGAGACTAGGCAAAAGCACTAGGGAAAGCCATGTGGGTAACAAGAAATAGGGGAAAGAGTGAAAGGGGCCTTGCAACAACAACGAAGTAAGGGAAGCCACTAAGAGAAAAGCAGTGAGCATAGTGAGGATATCAAAAACTCGGGCACAACCTACGGGGGCCAATGATAAATGAGCAACATGTGCCAATGTGTAATAGAGCAGAAGACAGAAGATGGCAACATAGGTAGACCAGCGGGAGTCAAATAGGGTGTTGGGTTCCTCTTGATATTTTACCTCGATGAAGTTGACCAGCACAGGAACAATAAAGGCAAGAATGGAGTGTTGGGAAGTGAAGGCAGGGAAGATGTCGATGTGGGGACGATGGTCAGGCTGCATTGGAATAGGTTTCTAGGTTATCCCCAGCCCTATGTAATGAATGATAAACAAAATGGTCAGAGAGAATGAGAGAGAGAAATAGCTAATAGAACAGAGAAAGTACTCATGTACTAGAGGGGGAGCGAAGCTTGCTCTTTATAATGAAGTGGTTAGGCACTGACCTTGCAGCTTGTCCACTACTTCTATAATTGTCTCACCACTGTTCAGGAGTTTGACGAAGCTTGATCGAGGAGGGTTAACATCATTGTCAATTTTTCGTCTTTCAGGGGTGAATGCAACCAGGAGTGGGACATCGCACAAAAATTGCGTACCATAGGTACGGATTCCATGTCCACGTTACTCTTTGCATTAGTCTCCCACTTTACACATAGACAAAAGGAAAGTTGTCCAGCTTTTTACTGCTTTATATCGCGTCGGATTGTCCCCGCATTTCCTCATGATGGAACCGGTATAGCAAAACCCTCCAATGGGCCAAAAGAATTTAAAAGCGCCCATGAATGCAAGACTCCCAAGTCAACAATTATGGGATATTGTTTCTGATGGGGTTCGGTAAAGCTCTCTGGGTTAAAGGCGATAATAATGGCTTAAAATTGAGGAAATGCTCCACAAGGCAGAGTAAATGGAGGTGGAAGACAGAGAGCCTCTGTTCTATGGTGCTCTTTGGGCCACCGCTGTCGTTCACCAGTCCCTATAATCGGCTTTGTTTACACTCCACACTTCACTTGCCGTAAAATCGCATGAGCTTTGTACGATTTTCCTCTCTCCCCTTTCATGCTTTAGACAGACAAAAGATCAGGTGCCACCAAGCTCACGTCCAAAATGCAAACTTGAGCAATCCAAATCACCAGGCACCCACCTTTTAGAACAAATACGCTGCTTACACGGTCACCTTCTGCTGAAAAATGGACACCGCACATATATTGCCAATTTGGCGAAGGCTTAAATGCGTGTGGTCAAGATGTCAAGAGTACGTCTGTCATCTCAATCATGTGTGTTCCTCACTTAACCTTGATTAGATAGAACCAAAAACAAAAGCATCTACGGCACATTAATACCAAGTCATCATTTCTCAAGCCAAATGTATAATTGTTGCGTAATATAATGAGAAAGAGAAGTACAAAACGTCCGGATTCAGAGGATCATCACAAATGTTAAGCATACCTAGGGGAGGGATCATATATGGAAGTGATTATTCACCGAAGGTGAATGGAGAAAACATAGAATTACTGGAGAATACAGTCATTATAGCTATGCCGGATTTATGAGCTTCCTAAATATCACAAAATGGTTAGAGCGAGACTGTTTTGCATATCTAGCACTTCACTCTCACCTTGCTGAGTGACACTACTCCTCGATCTTTGCCTTCTTAACAGATCAACATAACTTGACAATATTGTTAGTTTGGTCTGTTTTTCACTGGTTACCTCTGACACATGTTAAAAAAACAAAGTTTGTACAAATGAAGAACTCACTTGTTGCAGAAGAGAGCTACTGTGTCCCTGAAATTTTCAAGTTTTCTACAGAATAGTTGAAAGGTGAATCTGATTAGTGCCATCATCTCAAAATATTTATGAAAATTATGTCAAAGGCACAAGATAAACACACAAAGGGAGTGGTATTGATGACCACTTTCCTCTCCAATCAATGTGAAAGCTTTAGTTAATGCCATGCGAATAAACAATATAGCCCTTTAATGGAGTGAAAAGGAAAAGCAATGGCTTATCTAATCATCATCCTTTTCAAAATTCTTAGAAACAATGACTCACATTTGAAACATATATTCAACTAGTACAAACTAGAAATTCAGATCTTCTCTTCCTCTTTAAATTCAAGCCCGCCAATTCATTTCTCTCCATAGACATACGAGGATTTCACCCAGTTTGACATTACAAACATGGTGACAGTCAGCTTAACAATGACAGGCAACACAAATGCATTAGATAAATTAGCTCTTTAGTCAACAATTTAAAAGAGAAAATTGCTCTTGTAGTCCACATTAAGCCAGGCATTTGTCCAAGAATACTATTTCCATTAAGTAATGTCAAATTTATCAGATAGAAGGATAATAAGGGATAAAGCTTGTATGAAACACTTTACATTCAACAATCTCTATGTGAAAAACAGACCACTAACTAGTAGTGAATATATTATATCATCCAGAAGATTAATCACAAAATAACACAATTATTCATCCCCGAGATAACATGATTATTATATGTGATACGACTTGACAAAATAAGACGTCCTGAAGATTAACCACAAAATAACACAATGACTGTTCATCACCAGGATGACATGATAAATAGACAGATTCATTTTAGTGCCAGTCACCCCTAAAGAACTTCCCACCTGACCAACATCCACTTTCTAAGTAAATATCTCTAAAAGATGAAAGATTTCAGATGCCTCACAAAAATTTAAGCATCCTCCTTAAGATGCAACACTTAACATCATTATGTCTGCCGCTCCGCAAAAAGGGTCCCACTTCATTATATTGTCTAGAAAGCTCTAGGACGAGATTCCTCCTACCTTGGTTTAGTGATAGTCACATCGGAATTCTAGTACTTGGTTACAACCTTAGAATTGGGGGTTATTTTCCCACAACCTATGAGCCCCAAGTTTGATAACTTGACCTCAGCTTGGCATCACATTCTCCTTGCATTCTGAGACAATTTACATGAATCCTCATGTAATTCAACTTGCAGTTACTTTCCAACTTCTGAGCTACCCTTTTCAGCTGTTGATGCATTACAATAACCTTATGCCACTTTTTTCTTATCAGTCTTCAGTTTAAGCTGGTGCCTCTGATTGTTGTGTACTCTCCATTCCTTCTCCCCATAAGGAGCAAGCTTCTTCAAGGAAACATACTGACTTAGTTCTTTGTCATCCATCATCAGAATTTATGGAGTGCTCAATCCATATCTGTTCAGTTTGATCTTTGCATGCTTAAACCTTGTCTTCCAATCTCCATTCCTTCTCCCCAAGATCTCTTTAGTAAAGATAGTTCCCATCCATGCTTTCCATCCTCAGAAGATACAGTTTCTCCATTCTGTGCCTCCACAGTGTGATCAGATTCCTCCTCCTCCTTCTCATCTTTATCTTTGGCATAAATTGGGAACCAGATCAAATATTGTTTTGAAAGCTAGTCATTCAAAATTCTACTCACTATTTAAATGGAACTGCTCAATGACCCCAACCCAGTAAAGAAAAGGTTTGCATCCAGTAACTACAAAATCTTCAGCATCCTGTAACTACATCTCATGTCCTTTGACAATGTGAAAGAGTAAGATCTTCATAACTAGCTCATCCTTTTTATAATAGATCAGGTCTTCTGTGGTGTCAGATTTACCTCGGAGAAGGCTCATATTCATGCTATAAGGATAACTCTCAAACAGCTTCCATTTCATTATTTCAAAAGCAAGGACAACTGTAGAAATTAATTTAGAAAAACTTTTTTAATTTTCGCATAGGTTGGAGCACTTGCAATTACACTATCTCTGTTTTCGCACTCTGTTTTGCTCTTGCAGCCATATATACAAATAATTACTAAGATACTAAGTTAAAAAAACGGAAAACAAGAATCTGTTTTAGTTCTCAAGACAAAATGTATGCATGACTACTCATTAGTGATTGTCGAGCCAAACAAGGTGTATGTCATCCAACCCAACCCCAAACTCTTTGTTCCCAACCTATTTGGCTTTCAGACTACCGTTATTTGAGTGGTATCCCTAAATTAAAATGAATTCACTACTGAAACACATGAACAAAGACATGAATTGGGCAAATATAAAAGGAAGAGATGCTTCCAGTTCATCCAAATCAGAAGTTTTTGCTAGATCCACATTCTATTAAGCAGATCTAGACATAATCCAAAAATATAGTCAGCATTAGTACATTTTGGACATCTTTTTTTTTTTTTCACCTGCACGTAGTTGGTACTGAGAACAGCAAAGATTACTACTTGCTAGCTTTAATTGGCAAGGAAAGGGGCATGCCCCAGGAGAACCATAATTAACAGCCAAGACGTTAACATCATCCTGCAATAATATCAGAAAAGAGTTATTTTACTTGGTGTTCTACACAGCTCTGATCCACTACAGATGGAAATGAGGTAACTCCTTCAAAAGCAGCCATTTAAGTAAAATTTATACCGTAACTTCCGTTTCAAAGATGGAAAGAAGGTAATTTTTTCAAAGAAGAAGCCATGAATTACAAGGAAAATGCATCCAGCTGTTTGATCCATGCCAAGTAGATATTACCAAGTGTATCACAAAATGCTCATCCAGACCATCGCATGGAAGACATCTCTGGGAAATAGAATAGGAGTGTTAACCTTGCTTTAATTTTATAGGGGCAAAAAAAAAAATTAGAATAATTATCAATGATACCAATTTGAACAATACCGTCCTTGCCCATTACAAAAATATCAGCATGCTCAAGATTACATCATGACCATCCAATATGTGAAAATTCAAGCTTCTGTGTGTGTGGTTTCGGAGGGCAGGCATTCCAGTTACTGAAAACTACAAATCAATAGTGCCACATTGTATTTTCCTCTTTACTCTAAACTCAGTTTGTGAAAAAATAAAGGCTAATCTAAGATTACATTTCAATCATCATAAAGAATTCACAACCCAACCTTCAATCCAAGTTAAAACCAGCTAGAAATATAAGAAAGCAAACTTATTAGATAAGTACTCCTTCCTTAACACAAAACTTGGATAACAAATTATCATGCTTAAGTGATACATAATAATACGACAATAAGGTAGATAGAAAGCAATAGTTCTCTGAGCATGAGATGCTATATCGCAACAATGCCTCATGTATTTGAAGTAAAATTAAAAATTACTGCATTGATGGAAGAAACAACGCAGTCCCTCCCAGGAGGACTCAAAACATTGGATGGCAGTTTTATCCCATAAAAGTCATCTTCTTGCAGCAATTTCTGCAAAAAATAGGGCCAAGCCATGGTCAGAACATTAGCAAACCTCCACTACATGATTTAAGTTGGAAGACCTGGAACTTGTCCTTGTCAACTTCAGTAAAAGCATTCCTCAAGAACCACAGCTTGGTGAGATTCCAAAATTGAACAGCAAAACAGCTTAATGAGGTGACCAATTCGGAAAAGCAAAAGAGAAAGGAAAGGAATAAGAAGAAGAATTAGAAGAGCTAACCTGGGGAAATGCGGCTATGAGCTTTCTAAAGATCATAAAATGGCTAGACGAAGACTGCTTTGAAATATCTAGCATCATCTCATCATTATCTTTCCAGTCTTATATTACTAAGTGACAACTACTCCTTGATATTTGCCTTCTTAACAGATCAACATGTCTCGACAAAATCATTACTTTGATCAGTTTCTTCGCAGGTTACCTCTTTGAACTGAATGGTTGCAGAAGCAAACTACTGCGTCCCTAACCTTATCAAGTTTTTTATAGAGAAGTTGAAAGATGAATCCGATTAGAGCCATCATCTCAAAAATTAAAAACAATCAGGTCATAGGCCCACAATAAACAACATAAAGGAAGTGCTAGCAATGACCATGTTCCTCTCCAATCAAGAAGAAAGCTTTAGTCAATACCCATGTGAATAAAGAAACTATGGTCCTTTGATCAAGTGGAAAGGAAAACTTCAGGCTTATCAAATCATCATCCTTTTCAATATACTTAAAACCAATTACTAACATTTGAAAAACATAAAATTCTGATCTTGTCATCCCCTTTTGACTTAAAGCCCACCAATTTACCTCACTCTATAAACACGTGACAACTGCACCCAGTTTGGCATAATAAATACGGTGACAGTCAACTCAACAATGATAGGTAACTCAAATGCATTGATATATAGGCTCTCTAGTTAACGGTCTAAAAGATTCCACATTAAGCCAGGCATTTGTCCAGACAAATATTTCCAGTAAGTAATGGCAAACTTACCAGATAAAGGGGTAATAGGGGATTAAGCTTGTGGAGAAACTTCATATTCAAAAAGCTTTATGTGAAAAAGAGACGCCACTAAAAGGACTAATTTGATTGAGATTGACCATCTACTAGAATATATATAATATGACATGACAAAATGAGATATCCAGCAGATTAATCACAAAATAACACAATGACCATTCATCTCTGAGATCACATGACACCAGATTCATTTTAGTGCCAGTCATCCCAAAACAACTTTTCCACTTGAGAGTAAAATACAACTTCTACGTAAATTTCTTTAAAAGATAAAAGAACTCAGATACCTCACAAAATTTAAAGCATCTTCCTTAAGATGCGACATGCAACATCCTTATGTTAGGACCACAAAACGGGTCTCAAACACATATATTGACTAAAAAGCTCTAAGACCAGAGGCCTCCCACCATGGTTTGGTGCTAGTCACATTGGAATTCTAGTGTTTGGTTTTACCCTTAGAGTTGGGGGCTATTTTTCCATAAGCTATAAGCCTTGAATTTGACAACTTAGCCTCAGCTTGGCGTCTTTTCCTCCTTGCGTTCTTAGACAATTTGGGTGAATCCTCATGTAATTCAACGTTTAGTGACTTTCCATCTTCCAAGCTACCACCCTTGTCAGCAGTTGATGCATTAGAATAATCTTTACGCCTCTTTTTCTTGTCAGACCTCTGTTTTCCTTCTTCAAGAAGCTCCTTTGACTTTAGTTTAAGCTGGTGCCTCTGATTATTGTGTACTCTCCATTCCTTCTCCCTATAAGGAGCAAGCTTCTTCAAGGAAACATACTGATTTAGTTCATTGTCATCCATCATCAGAATTTCTGAAGTGCTCAATCCATATCTGTTCGGTTTACTCTTCGCATACTTAAACCTTGTCTTCAAATCTCCAATTGTATCCTCATAATCTAACTTATAATACTCCTCCATCATTGCCTCTTTAGCTCTCTTTAGCAATGATAGTTTCCGTTTCCTTTTATGTTTTCCATCCTCAGAAGATTTAGTTTCTTCATTCTGTGCCTTGGGGATGTGATCAGACTCCTCTACCTCCTCCTCCTCCTCCTCCTCCTCCTGCTCATCATCATCACTGTCATCTTCACCTCCATCATTTAACTTGTGTCTTAAGCTTCTTTCTCTAGCTGCTAAGAATCCATCCTTAGACTCTGATTCATCCCAGCCAATCGGTAGTCCTAGGAATTCATCTTCCTTCTTGAAGTCTGGTTTTTCAATTTCTTCACCTTCTTCATCTCCATCACTGCCAAAGTCAGGGTCCACATCATCTGTGTGGTAATACTTCTCATTAAAAACTTGCTTCATCATCCTATCATATTCCTCGGGATCAAAGTCATCATCGAGATCAACTACATCCAATGGGCAGTCCTCATCTTCATCTATCCCAGCAATCTGCTTAAACTTTTCAAGCTTTTGCTTCATCTCCTCCTTTTTTAAATTCTTCAAGTGCTTCAACTCCTCCTTCCTTTCCATCTCCACAATCTTCAATCTCTCCTCCTTGCTCTCTCTTTGCTTCTTCCTAGCCTTCTCTTTCTTCCTCACCGACCCCTCGATGGTCCTTGAATGACCCAACACCCTGTCGCCTGCATCCTCCTCATGCCTGAAATTGGTTTCATAATCCTCTTGCTTCTCAATCTCCTCCTCATCCCTCAACAACTCTTCCAACTCCTCCTCATTAACATGTCCTTTGCTCTTCTTACCCTTGTCAACCCACATCTTATTCAAAAAGAACTCCTTCAGAAACTTCTCATTCTCACCCAAACCCTCGCTCCTGCCAAAATATTCATCCAGCTTCCGCTGAAACTCTGCATCAGCACCACCTCCAACTGGATCACCATCGTCTCTCCTCTTCATTGTCAAAAGATCACCACCATCGCCATCAACCTCTGCAGCCTCCGCAGCTTCCAAGAAAGCCCTTCTCATTTCCTCTTGCTCCTCACTGTAGCTCTTCTTCTTAGTAGCCTCTGTCTGGCCATCATCAAAATCAGGTCCCTCCTCAATCAGCTGCTTGGCCACCACATCTTTCAAATAAAGCTTATGTTTTCTCTGCTTCGACCCCTTCTCTTCGTTTCCATCACTATCTTCAGACTCAAAAAGAGCAACATTCTTCTCTTTAAGACTTGGGTCTCGGCTTCGCACCTTAAGTAGCGCATTAAAGAACTCCACGTCCTTACTAGCCTTATTCACGTCAACATCATCATCTGAAGACGATGACAACTCAGAGGGACTCGTCACCTGATTCCGCGGAAGAGGAGGAGCCACCTCCAACAAGGCCCTTCTTTTTGAGCTCCTGAAGCCGATGGAGGTCCTCACGCTTCTTGTTATGCTCGAACCGGCGAGCAAATTCTTTGTTGATCTCAATCTTCGATACATTTTCATCGTCAGAATCGCCACCATCAAACAGCTTCAACCCCATCCCTGAAGCGACAGTCAGCAATCACAAGCATGTTTATTCAACGGACAACAAAGGGAGGAAACAATTTGTTCCCACAAACAGACGGTGCACATTGGACAAAACAAGAACAAAAAAGAAGAAGAAGCACAGCGAATTGGAGATCAAAAGTTTGCTCGAACAACCCTCTGGATTGAGATCAGAAACAGCTCCGCCCTGATTAGGGTTTATCCTCTCAGTTTTAACAAAAAAAACAAATACAAACAGACCGAAACGCTGAGTGCAAAACTCTGGCCGACTGAATTGACAAATATTTCATAAGATTTCTCTCACAACTCACTAATTACAAATTGTCAGGTGGCCTCGTTGAGACTATGGAAAACAAGATCATGGGGTCTCGTGAAAACAGCGAATAAAACTATGAAACTTTCCGAGAAAATAGCAGCAAATGGTCAAGGAACAGAACAAGCAAAAAGAAAATTAAGGGGAAGAAACGGATTGGAGCTTCGCCTACCGAGGAGAAAGGAGCAAGAATGGCGGCCGCCGGAATAGCAAGAAAGTCAGGCTCTCCGTCCCTCACCGCCCCGGCGGAGGTAGTCGCAGCGGCCGGCGTTCGGGGTTGTTTGTCGGCGGCAGAGCGCGAACGCTAGAAACCCTAGAAAGAGAGAATCTGCTCGATTGATTTGAATTAGGTTAAATTCCGTTGGATTGTGAAAGATAAAGCAATTGCGGCTTCAAGTCGTTTTGGGCTCCACACAAAGCCCAAAAAATTTTAATTAGGGAATGAATTTTTTTTTGGTGTTAAAGACGAATAATAATATAAAAACACCAACTTTAAAATGAAGGAAAAACCCACGCGAAAACGAGCAAAACGTAATGAGGAGAAGGAATTCTATCGTCGGATTGCAATAAAGACAGAAGAGAAAATATTCACCGATTCGATTTATTTTTTGCATGTAATTATTTTCATTCTTTCGTGAGATGGTTTGGTTTTATTGAAAATTTTCAATTGATTTAAATTCATACACATCAACTTAAATCCGTCATTGAAATGTAATTAGGTCAAATCGTGACTGCAAATTCGATATACCCATTTCTCTTTAGATATAGTTTTGTGTACTTTCAAATGTTGAAGTGAATTGTTTGGACTAATATTTTCCATGCCATTTGGTAAAAATGAGTGCCCAATCGGCACAAGAATAGACTTGTCGTTAGATTGAAAAAGGTGAAGAGTTTAGCTCATAGAAAACTAGAATCTGCTCTAAACATTGATTCAAAGAAAAGAATGGTCTTATTTAGGGAAACAAATGGATTATCAATAGCCCATCATTTGATTTCCCCAGGTGGGAACAGAAAACAAGTACGGGGTTCAACCATTCACCCCTAAGTCCCGCATCCACCATGCCATTAAGATATAAATAATGCAACTAAGCAAGCCTCCTGACAGTGCGCGAGTCTTTGCTTTCGCTCAGCAACCAGCTCGATGCCGTGTTTTACAACGCGTGATGAAGTCGTCGAGCCATTTTGACATCCCCTAAATCTGCAACAAAATCTATGCGAGAACAAAATCTAAATCCCCGTGAGTCCATCTTTCATCTTCTTCTCACGGCTGTCGGACCGCGCTGAGCTGCAGCTGCCCCCTGTTGGGATGCCGCCTGGCCACCCGCCTGCTCCTCAGGTGGCATATTCATCGCCTGTGTTACGGCATTCATGACTACGAGTCCAAGAGGGATCGCGTACATCCACTGAAAATCACAGGAATCAATGATGAGCAATTGGAGATTTTAACTTCTGAGGGACTCATATTTGGGAAAGGGAAAAAGTGAACTCACATATTTGGCCCAAAATGATCTTTCTGGAGGCTTCACAACTTCAGCCTCTCCATTCTCGCCAAGGGTTATCTCTTCTGTGAATACTGGAGTCCTGCAACGGGCAAAAAAATATGACAAATGAAGCACCTACTTTCCTGTATGAATGCAAACCTACTATCTCATCTGGATAATACCATTTAGGTACTCAGTATGACAAATTCTTTTATGCACCAGAAGACTGGCTAAGCATTTTATATCCAAACGTGAATGAGATACTATCATACCAGATGCTTTTAACATTGTCTTTACTTTCCCAGCAACAAACTCTTAAAGGCAATAAATCCCCACTGAAATTCTGAAGTCAAGTTTCATTTTTTATTTGATTGGAACTCCAATCACACAGGAAACTCTTCATAAGCACATGCTGATTTGTTACCACCACTAATACATCTCCACAGTGAAAGTAGAGTGGAAACATGAGTTGACTTTTTCTAGTATTTATAGAATGAGTTGCCTGGTCATAAATTAACGCAAATGCAAGCCTATGAGAGATTACAAAAGGGAAAATGAAAAAATGAAATTACTAGATCATGTACCTTGGTGCCAGATCAGTGCTCTTCAAAAATAATGCGATTTAAATGACCACTTTGCTGGCTGAAACATAAGAAACATTATCATGAATGGAAAGGTTACAAAGGCATAGCCAAACCTCAAAATTAAGGGCAGTTGAACATCAACGGATCATCAATGCTGAATATGCAATTGTCTAACAGGCTCATGTTTGTGCCACTCCAAGTACGGCCAAAGACACTGCTGCCACTTTGAATGGACGTTATTATCCCTTGTGGTTCATACTTTAGCATGCTGTTGGAACTTAAAAATTTTCAATTGCATAGACAAATGCTATCTTGATTTTAATTTATTTCTTACTTTTTTCCTTCTTTTTGTTTGGTTTCCTCTTTTCTTTCCATTGGGGACAATACTAGTGATCCTCTTTTCCAAGTTTTGGCAAATAGCCAACTAATCATTGTGTTAATGAGTAGCATTTATTTTTCATTTTGTACTGGGATATTCAAAAAATAACCTAAGTACAAGTGAAAAAAATCATCTATTAATATTAACGAATGCCTTTGGTTTAATTAAAATTTCACTATGTGTCATTATGCTATAGTTTGTGTATTTTATCTGCTCAACTTTCATTTTATTCAGTGAACCTAATAATCCATTTTTTTCATATGATTACTACACGATTTCTTAATGAATACTTTTAGAAAAAGATTAACACTATGACATAGGTAAGTAAATTAAAAATCTAATCATCTATTATAACCTTGCATATTAAAAGAAAAAACTCCAAAAAACATTATTACATGGAAAAGTCATCACTACATGAATGAAAATTGAGCTCTTAAATACACAGATTATAGCATAATAAAGTAGTGAAGTTTTAATTAAACCAAAGACATTGTTAATCCAAGCAAATGATTCTTTCACTCAATTGTGCTTAGCTTATTTTCCAAACAATGGTTTCCTAGTTCAGCACAAAGAAAAGAATGCAACTCATTAGCACGATAACTAGTTAGCTATCCACCAAAGAAACTATTTTTGTGGAAAATAGTATCACCAGTTTCATCCCAAGTAGAATTACAAGATATGGAAGAAGCCAGACAAAAAGAAGAAAAAAAGGCAATAATAAATCAAGAGTAGGCCCCACATTTGCCTTAGTCACCATAATTGAAACTTTTTTAAGTTCCAACATTATGCTACAGTGGAACCCGCAAGGGATAATATCATCCATGGAAAGTGGTAGGGGTGTCTCCAGCCATATCTAGGGTGGAAAAAGTGCAAGCTTGTTAAAATTATAAAAACATTAGCCTAACGTTACCTCCTTGAGTCAGTTTTACCATCCACAAACACAACCTAAGGACTACTAATTGATTAGGAAGAAGTCCCATGCCTTTTAAGGTCAGTGGCCAAGTTAAGAGATGGTTAGAACAGAATGACATACTCATTATCTTCAGCGTAAATTAAGAACCAGATGAAATAATTTTTTGAAAGCTATTCATTCAGGCTTCAGCACAGATATTAAAAATGAACCGCATAATGACCCCAACCTAAGAAAAAGGAGTTTGCATCCTGTAACTTAAATATCTTCAGCAACCAGCTAAAACCTTTTCCCATTAGCTGAGAACAGCTTTATCATCACAATATTTTGCTGGCAGTGCCCATAAAGTACTTCATCTTATGTGCTTCGACAATGTGAAAGTGCAAGATCTGCATCACTAGCTCATCCTTTTTATATTAAGATCAGGTATCTTATGGTGTCAGATTAACCTTCATGCAAAATCATAGAGAAACTCTCAAACAGCCACCATTTCATTATTTCAGAAAGCAAGGTCACATGTAGAATTTAATTTACAAACATTGGTTTGATTTTGGCAAAGGTTGGCTGCAAATTCATGATTGTTTAATAGAATTTGCAAATACACTATCTCTGCTTTTGCACTCTGGTATGCACTTGCAGCTATTTCACAAATAATGAATAACATTCCAAATAAAAAGGAAAGTGAAAAAATAACAATCCGTGTTACTTCACAATACAAAATCTATGCATCTCTAATCCCTAGTGGTTATAGAACCAACCAATATGTACGTCAGCCAATCCGACCCCACACACTTTGTTCCTGACCTATTTGACTTTCTGACTTCAGTTATTTAAGTACTATCCCTAGATTAGTTCGAATTCTTCACTGAAACACACCAACAAAGACATAAGATGGGTAAATATAAAAGGAAAGAGATGTTTCCAGTTCATCCAAATACAAAGCTTTTTCTACATCCATATGATCTGCTAAGCAGATCTTGACATAATCCAGATATATAGCCAGCATGAGAACATTTCAGACATTTCTTTCTTTACCTGCACAGAGTTGGTATTGAGAAGAGAGAAGATTATTACTTACTAGTTTCAGTTGGCGTGGATAAGGGCATGCCCCAGGAGGACCATAATTAACTGACAAGATGTTAACACCATCCTGCAATAATATAAAATAAATTATGAAAATTAACATTAACCAGAAGATGGAAAGAAGACAAATTTTCCAAAGAAGAAGCCATGAGTTACAAATGAAATGTCTCTGGCTATTTGATCCATGCCAAATAGATATTTACCATGTGTATCACAAAGTGCTCATCCAGACCATCACGTGGAAGACATCTCTGGGGAAATAGAATAGGATTGTCAATCTTCCTTAAATTATAGATGGGAAAAAATAGTTAACAAGAATAACTATCATGGACAACCAATTAGAACAAAATAGTCCCTGTCCCTTATGAAAGATAACAGCATGCTCAAAGTAACTCCATCACCGTCCACTATATGAAAATCGAAGCCTCTGTGTGTGTTTGGGGGAAGGGATGTTCCGTCTAATGAATACTACTAATGCCGCAATGTATTTTCCTATTCACTCTAAACTCCATTTAAGGAAAAATAAGAGCTAATCCAAGGATTACATTTTGATCATCAGAAGGGGTTCACAGCCCAAACTTCAATTCGAGTCGACACTAGCTAAAAATATGTGCAATTAAGCAATCTTTTCATATAAACCACTCCTTCCTGAACACAAATCTTGGCTGGCAAATGATCATGCTTAAAAGGTCAATCAAAGCGCAAGTCGAGACAGAGATACAATTCTACACCACAATACAGTCTCATGTGGCTAAAGTAAAGTAAACAATTACCGCCTTGATGGAAGCAACAATGTAGTCCCTCCCGGGAGGACTCAGAACATTGGATGGCAGTCTTATTCTATAAAAGTCATCTTCTTGCAGCAATTTCTGCGACAAGGAGGGCCAAGCCACCGTCAGAACAAAGCAAAACCTACAATCACGCGATTGGAATCGGAAGGAAAATGCGATGTCACCTCGAACTTCTCCTTGTCGACTTCGGTGAGAGCATTCCTCGAGAACCGCAGCTTGGTGAGACTCTACCACCAAACACCCCGAACCACCTCGATCAGAATATCAATTCGGAAGATCAAAAGACAAAGGAAAGGAGGAAGAAGATGAAGAAGAAGAGCTGACCTGGGGGCCGTGGGACCAGGTCTTGAGGCGAGCGGAGAAAGTGCCGGCGGGGGAGAAATCGGAGTCGCCGAAGGCGTGCTCGAGGGTGAACTGGACCTTCGAGTCGGACTCGGCGGCCTCCGAGTACCTCTTCCTGGATCGGGGCGGCGAAACCGGATCGACCCCGACCCCTCCCCCTCCAACTCCTCCGATCGCCCCCACCAGATCGTCGTCCTGCTCGATCACGAGCTCATCGGACTGGAAGGCGCCGGCGCGGTGGTGATGCGATGCGGTCGCCAGCAACACCGCCATCACCGTCAAGATCCACCACACCTTCTCGCCTGCCATTGCTGCCGCCGTTGCTGCTGTGCCGTGCTCCAACACTGCAAACTCCGACTTCACCTTCGAGGTCGAGGCGAGGTCGAGGTCGAGAGAGAGTAGCGGATGTTTGGGTGAGCCTGGGACTGGTTGTGCATTTGGGCCGTAGATGGGCCAAGCCCAGCTAAACTTACCTTTCCCTTTGCATTTGGTATACGGGTTAGGCAGCTGGGCCGGTTCAACCCGGAAATAGAACCGCATTAGCCTTGTCCGACAAGATTCGGGCCGGTTCGCATGGGGAACGGGTTGATTCCCGGGAACCGGCCTTCACCAGTTCGGCTTCTCTAAACTGATCGCTACTGATTTTTTTTTTTTCGGAAATAAAGTTTCATTACTAAACTCAACCCAAAGGCAAATTACTAGCAAAACCAAATTTGAAACATAGTATCAACCGTAAAGGATGATGAGGGGGATTTTCTAGCCAATTACAAGGAAGTGATCCATCTCGATGAGATTTTGCAATCCAATCCACTCAACCCAATTTATTTCACACAATTCAAATTTAGCTTTGTTTGTTCCCGTTGGCCTAATAGTTGTTTACAAACCAACATAAGAGTCCTCACAGCCCATGGTAGCTTTGATCAGCCTAGTATTTCATTGACCATAGATAAGCTATCAATAACTATCTCTACTTCCAAATTAATTTCTTGTACTTGTTCCCCATCTCAAGATTATCGTTGTTTAAGCTCTGTAGAGCTGACCGCACAACTAGGGTTTTTGCCACAAGAGCCGAAGGAGCATGGATCTAGTGTTCAAAATCACTCAAGAATTGACCCTCACTGTTTCTGATGATTCCCACAACCGATCCTTCCATTGTCGTGCTGCATCAAGATGTGTCAACGTTTAATTTCAAAGCTCAGGGGTGGTGGTTGCCATTGCTTCGAAGAAGAGATTGGCCTTGCTTCCGTCACTATTGATTTCCTGTTCCACTTTTCAAATAAATCCATCAAGGATTCAGCTTCCCTCATGATCCAGCTTGGGTTGGGTTTCATATTTTGGAAAACCAGAGCATTGCGCATCTTCCAGATGAATCAAAGCATACTAGTGAACGACACCTTATGTCGTGGTGCGGCTCCAAACTTAAGGTAATTGCATATCCACTTATCCATCCGAGTGATTTGTGCCAAGGGGTAACAATTCGACATTTGGGGTTTAACTATACATTTTTTGTCCAATTGTAGAGGGTGAAGAGGTGTTCAATGGACTCTGGGGCACGACCACAAACAAATTTGTCCAACCAGATTAATCTACATAAATGATTTCGATTAGATTGCATTAATATAGCGTATTTATCCAATCGGGTTCGTCTCATGTGGAGTGTGGTGGTCTTGCATGCTTGTTCTTGATCGTATAGGTTAAAAGACAAAAGCCACTTCTGTGCCAATTGAATTGATTGGTATCGGCCAATAAAACAACGATTTGTATTGACCCCGAAATGTTTTCCGTAACCATGGCTCTATTTGTTTCACAAAAAATAAATAACTTTACAAGAAAGTTCTAAAATTAGTCAATGAGAAATATTCTTACTATTTACGATAATTTTTATTTAAACATCTTCGTGGATTATAAAATTATTTTTCATTCATTTATTTTTATAAGTGGCACAAGCAATTATTTATAAAGCGATATTTTTCAATTCATTTTCGATGAATTTAGGGTGCGTTTGGTACAAAGATTTGCAAGGGGCTTTCGGTCCCAATGCAAATGCCGAAAGCCCAAAGCTACTTGGAGAAATGCAATTGTGTTTGGTAAAATTTTTTTACAAATGGACTTTGAGTTGAATGTGCGTTTGATAAAAAAAACTTTCCCAATGGACTTTGATGGGTATAATATGTGTGTGTGTGTGTGTGTGTATATATATATATATATATATATATATATATATTTATTTATTTTTAAATTTTTTTTTTTAAATGACCTAAACCCTTCGTTGGTCCGTCGAAGGGCTACGGCCGCCGCCGAGCGATCTGGCGCCGGCGGCCGTCGGCCGAGGTCGCCCGAGGTTGGGCGACCTCGGGCGAGGGTCTCACGACCCGCCCGAGGGCCGCAAGCGACCCTCGCTTCGTGTCGCGAGACCCGGGAGGGTCGCTTGCGGCCGTGAGACCCAGCGGCGGTCGCCTCGGGTGACCTCCGCCGCCCTCGACCGGGTCGCGCGACCCTCGCCGAGGGTCGCCCGAGGTCGGCGACCTCGACGGCCCTCGGGCGGGTCGCGCGACCCTCGCCGGGAGGTTGCCCGATACGCCGCCGGCGCGATCGCTCGCCGGCGGTGCCAGAGCCCTTCGCCGGACCGGCGAAAGGTCGCCTTATTTTTCAATTAAAAAAATATTTAAGGGTAAAATCGAAATATGAAAAATCGCGATGATAGTTTTGGAAGGAAAAATAGTGATTTCAAGGCATTTTGAAGGCCGCCTTTCAACCGAAAGGGCTTCAAAGCCGAACCAAATGGTTTATCATTTTCTCAAGAGCTTTCGGGCTGAAAGCCCCTTTGGGAATGCTGTACCAAACGCACCTAGAATCTCGAGAGTTGGATTCCTTCCGGTTCTTGATCGTGTGCGTCGGTGATAGGAATAAGCTCTTTCTCTACGAAATTAAGAGCAACTCGAGAGTCGGATTCCTCCCCGCTTCTTGCCTATGCGCATGTACAATTAGAATTATCAGGAGCGGATCCCTTGCTCTATCGAAATTTAGAGTATCTCGAGTTCGATTCCTCCCCAAGTTACAATTGTACGCGTCAGCATTACGGGCGTGTCGTTCCATGTGAAATTTTGAGCACTCGAGAGCCGGAATGGTCCAATTTTACAGGACCGTATGTCGGCCTCGAACGCTCGCATTGCTATCTCCATCGCGCGACGGCTGGGTCAACTTTAGATGTAATTTTGGTATTTTCCCAAACCACCATCTGATAGTTTCTACTTGTCAGGGGAAGTGTGTCAGAAAATGATATAAACCTATTGGAATTAATGTCAATTTTATCATAAACTTTTCAATGGTGTCGATTTAATCATAAACATTTTTTATTTAATATCAATTTAATCTTAAATATTTTGAATTGATGTCAATTTAGTCTTAACCCTTTTGATTTTATACCAGTTTAGTTCTTCCGGCTAATTTTGACTAAATACTAAATTAGCACCAAGTTAAAAGGTTCAGAATTAAATTGACACTAGTTCAAAAGTTTTAGAATTAAATTGGGACTATTAAAAAATTTAGGACCAAATTGGCATCAAATTAAAAGATTTAGGATTAAATTGATACAAAATCAAAATGTTTTAGCTTAAAAAGTTTAAGATTAAATTGAAACAAAATCAAAACATTTAGGACTTTTCTAACCCTAGAGCCTGACCCTGTGTGCTCACTAGTATAGGTCTAGTCTATAATTCTAGCAATAAATATTTTTACACTCAGGTAATCCAACCACTATAAAGTAGAAAAAATGATATGCTTGCTTGCTGTAACTATAGGGGCTTACCTTTACTTTAAGGGAGGTACACATAAATTAGGACTTCATTAGCCCTCGAAGTGCTAGGGTCCTGGGGTGGTGCCCTAGTTGTTGTGCTTATTCGCTTCTCCTCTTCGCCATTCCCTTGGCCAGCATTCACGGTCACTGTCCTTCGTATATAGCCATAAGGCCAATCTAGTGGCACCAAGCCCGCGTAAAAGTGCATCAGCTAATGAGTTAAGTGAAGAGTGGACTACTATTCAAAACAGAAGTATGATCGCAAAATAAGATTCCATTGTGCAGAAAATAAATCATGATTAGCTTAATGCCTTTAAGCTATAGTAGCATTTGACTTCTACCGGCTACCAGGTAAACTATTGGACTAGATCGAAGGAGTATATCGATCAGCAGCGTCAGCAATCAATTCGACTAACCTAACTATCCTAGAAGCACCGAAAAGGGGCAACGTCTAGATTTATGCCCACGACCATAGGAGGGATGGACCTAGGGTCAAACGCCCACGAGGAAACGTAGACGAGAATAGCAGCATGTCGAGCACTCACGACGTTCCTCCAGAACAACCTAGCGTCTCTCCATCAACCACCTGTCTTTTTCCAAGGGGGAACATCCTGGAACGAGGGAGAGAGCATCGGATTGCTGCAAAGCAACGCTTTCACGCATCACGACAGCACACGGTGCTTCCTTCGCTGGAATTTATTCCCTCTCCGCGCACACGTGTGTCGCGATAGGCGCAGAAAAAAAAGAAAAAAATTCCTGAAAATAAAATCGAAACAAAATATCTATAAAATGAAACCATCAACTCGAGAAATAAAGATCATCTATTTGAATTCCACCAACTGCATACAAATTTCATTGTGTCTCGACAATTTAATGGTGTAGTCCCAGCAGGATGTTTCATGGATTTCAAAGTAACAAGATTTTCATACTGGTATCTTGAAGTAGGGGAAAAAAATAGAGAGCCATTATTAAGATATTTATTTAAATAATGCTATGATTAGAAAGATATGTAATCACATCTACTTTTGAAAAGGTGAGAGATTTATGGATTTACATGACTACTTTCTTAAGAATTTCATATTACTACATCGTTTGTTAGAAAAAGACACGTTATTATACTATGAATTAGGTATACTGCATGGGTTTTTTCATGAAACCTTATATGGAATTCTCTCCTCTTTGCTTAGTCATGTACACAATATTACTACCAAAAAAAAAAAAAAAGTTGAGGACGTCCTCACGTTACTTGACAACTCAACTAAACAGTTAATCTAAAAGCAGAACGTCTGCCATTAATCAAATAAAGCGAGCACGCTTTCACATCATTAAAGAAAGATTAGATTTAAGCAAAGAAATTCCTGGGGATAAAACAATAACAATGCTTTTCAACCAACTAACCGATCGGACACTGCCACGTGTCGAAGAGCTGGAGCCCACACCTGTATTTCAAGGACCTCCTCCACCGTGGTTCTCGCTCCTCGTTTCTCGTTTCTTGTTTCTTGTTCTGTGAAGTGGCTCGACCCATCAAGAACCTTCTCACTTTCCCTCCCTCTCTCTAGAGCCATCACCACCCCCGGACGTTATTATCTCCACTCCCCTCTCCGACCTCCGCACTCCATTCCTTGCCAAGCCGAGAAGCCAAGCAACAAGCACCCCTGACGAAGCTTTCCTTCGATCTGCAACACGTAGCGAGGAGGAGGAGGAGAAGAACAGAAGAAGAAGAAGAAGAAGGAAGAAGGAGCGAAGCAGAAGATGTGGACGCAGCCTTACCGGAAGGATGACCCCGAGGTGGGGGACAGGCCCCTGTATCCGGCGATGCTGGAAAACCCGCAGCTCCGGTGGGCCTTCATCCGCAAGGTCTATTCCATCCTCGCCTTCCAGTTGCTCGTCTCGGTCGCCGTCGGTGCCGTCGTCGTTTACGTCCACCCCATCGCCCACTTCTTCACCGCCACCCCGGGCGGCCTCGCCCTCTACATCGTCCTCATCATCCTGCCCTTCATCGGTACGTCCGGCTCCGTGTTCTTGAATTGTTTTCCAGCTTTTGATGGTTTTTCCAGCACTTGTTTGGATTGATGGTACACTTTTCCTTTCGCGCATATGGGGTTTTTTTTTTTTTTTTTTTTTGAGCTCAAAACTCCTAGACAGATTTTCATGTCGCTTGGATGGTGAAAACCTGTTGATATTCAGGTATAAATTATGTTTTGACTTTGATGGAAAACAGAAGGTAAATTTTACTTATTTTGAACGTAAAGAAACGCGCGGCTTCTTTTCTTTCTGGGGATTGGAGTTATGCTAGAGATGTCGAACTTAACATGTCCAGATAGACTCTGTTGTGAATGATGTGACGGTGCTAGAATTGATGTTGATGTGATTATCGTACATTGTTTTTGCATCCAGAGCATGAGAATGATGGTTTTAAGATTTGATGCAGTGCTCTGTCCGTTGTACTACTACCATCAGCGGCATCCTGTGAACTATCTGCTGCTCGGGATATTTACCATCTCGCTCGCGTTTGTGGTTGGACTGACTTGTGCATTCACGAGTGGTGAGTACGAATTATGAATTGGCTTGCTGTTAGTAGCTTGTTTCGCTTTCTGGTGTGATCTTGATGCTTTATGCTTTTCAAGAGATGGTAGATGTATATTGGAAGATGGACGAGGAAAAAGTGTCAACTGAATTCTAGTAAAACACTTATCTTAATGAATAGATGGTTTTGATTTTCATTTGGGAAGTCAAGAAATGCGAGGTCGAGCTTGTCTCTTTGAAACTTTGCTAGCTTATACTTTGACTTTACATGTTCCAGTGGATATAAAAGTAAAACTTCTTCTTCTGGAATGAAATTATGATGTCAATGGAGATAGGAAGAAAATCCAGGGGAAATATAGTAAAATTAGTGTCTTCGATCGCTAATTAGAATAATTTTTTATGAGCCTTGCCGACGATCTGACATCTTGTCATATATGCATTTCAGACTTGTTTCTGGAATGAATTTGATGCGTGACACTTCATTACTTCAGACCCAGAAAACAAACTGAAGAGTTTTAACTGTGCCCAAACAGAGTCACTAATCGCCGATTTCTTTCCATAATGAGGGACTAGTTTGTGGCCTTGCAGTCTTAGATGTGCTCTGCAATGCAAGCAGTCGTCTACTTGAGTTATAGAGAGCAAAAATGGTGTGATGTTATTATGTCGATTGCGAGCAAATGTGAAAGTTGTCACTTTGGCAAGCAACTGACTCTCCTTCAGATAATTTCAGAAAATAAGCCATCAGTGAGGAATTCTTGGCTTGCTACAGTAATCAGTTTAGTGGCAAATTAACTTCTTATTTATCTTTCTCCTATTTTCTTAGTTTAGGCATGAAATGCATAACTTCCAATCAATTTCAGGGTTGCCCCATTGCTGCTACTTGAATATGCTTGATTACACGATGACTGAAGCAGCACTCAAATGATCTTAGCTGTAGCATAACTTCCCTCGTTTAAATGAACAAAGCCTATTTGCTTTTGTGTGGCATTTACTGGGGTTGGCTCCTTACTTACAGATCACAGTCGATATATATATTGTAGATAATGAATCCTCTGTCTCGTTCGGCTCTGGCTCGCTTGATGTTTCAAGCTGTACTTGGTTAATTTCACTGCATTGAGGGTCTTTTAACTCAATAATGTGTACATATTAATCACCAATGGAAGTTTAATTATATTCTCCCAAATGCGGGTGCAGGGAAAATCATCCTCGAGTCTGTTATCTTGACGACTGCAGTGGTAGTCAGTCTCACCCTTTACACTTTCTGGGCTGCGAGGAGAGGCCACGACTTCAGCTTCCTGGGGCCCTTCTTGTTCGGTGCTATCTTTGCGCTTATGATCTTTGCTTTTATACAGGTATGGCTTTTTCTTCTATTCAGCTATGACTCGAAAAGTCCATTTTGTTGTTTTGGATCGCCTTGTAATCGGTTTCTCAAACATGAAGAGAGTGAGGGGAGAGACATGGGATGATGATTGTCACTGCTATTACAATCACAGTATTTTTGTCTCATGTCGGCATCTTGGTATGATCTGCTTATTTTTCGGTTTATCCTTTTTATTAATTTTTCCAGAGGTGCTATACCAAGTGTACTTACCAGATACAATTTAAAGTTTTTCGCAAACGTTTTGCACTCTGTATCCTCTATGTTTCATATATGTGCTGCTTTACACATATTTTTGTTTTATACATCTCACTGTCATTGATGGCATCAATGCTTCTGCCATATTGGATGCAGTTACTGTTCCCTCTTGGTAGGATCTCGGTCATGGTGTATGGATGTTTGGCGACGATCATCTTCTGCGGGTACATCATATATGACACAGACAACCTGATCAAGCGCTACTCCTACGACGAATACATATGGGCCTCCGTGTCGCTGTATTTGGATATTATCAACCTCTTCCTGTCCTTGCTCACGATCTTCCGAGCCGTAGAGGGCTGATGGGTCTTCTGCTTACTGCTTAAAAGCTTAAATTCCTCTCTTTTTGACCCACCAAAAGTCGAATGTACATCGGCCCATATTGTTTGTAAAAATGATCCATAGCAGCTATGTCGACCGATGGATCGGTTTGATTATGATGTACGCGTCTCTTCTGTTGTTAATACTTTTGTTTACTTAGTGAAGAATCTGTATTTGTGCAACATCGTCTGTGATCTTTTACAAGTGCTACATGGAAAATCCTTTTAATTAAACACTAAAAGTCTCATTACTCTGTTTGAATGTGTTCTTGTTTTCAGAGATGCAGGCCATTTGGCATGTTTGCCGTCTTCACATTTGGCGTTCAAAGATCTTACCATTTTGTCTAGCACGCTGGACAATTGATTTAGGCCCGTGCCATTCGGGGTCATTGCAGTGTGGGTGTATCATGCCGAATCGCCTGAGTTTGCTCCTAGTACCATGTGTTTGCTGAACTTCATTTATTGTGTATCGTCAGCCTTACTCAATTGCATGCATGGCTTTTCTGTTTGGGCAAGAATCGATCCCGATTGGGACGAGGAACATCGCATGTGAGCCGCCGTGGATTCTTGACGAAGAGATGTGTCCACGCAGGGCGCCCACAAGCGCAAAGGGCCAGTGCCATTGTGAACCTTATGATATGCAAGAGGGGGGACCTATTGGCAAAGAAAGGGAGGGAGAGAACGAGGACATAATTAACATAGTCGATGAAGTGATATTCGTTATCTTCAAAAGGAGAAGGCATTCGCTTTTCTTAAGCTGGAGGTGACCGGCAATCTCCATTTCGATATTCTAATTCTCTCGTGCTTTAAGTCTTGCATGGTAACGCTCTCAGGAACTGATTTTGTTTTTTATTCCTGAATGGATTTTTTGTTCCCTGGGAACAAAAAAATGCATTTCGTAAATTTTTTGTTTCCTAATAGATTTGAAACGGAATTAAGAATAAAAAAAAATTTGTTTCTTATTCCCGGAAACAACTTTAAGAATCAGTTTTTTTTCACTTTCTTTTTTTTCTTTTCTCTTTCTCTTTCCTTTTCTTCTTCCTCCCTCAGTCTATTGCCGCCCCATCGCCACCCACCGCCCACCGTTGCTAGCGCCTACCACCTCTGGCGAGTGGTCGGGTGAGGTCCGGCGAGCTCGCCGGAGGCTTGCCTAGCCATCGGCGAGCTCGCCAGACCTCGCCTTAGCCTGGTGAGGCTCCGGTGAGCTTGCTGGACCTCGCCCAGTTGATCATCGGCAATCAGCCACAATGGGGAAGGGAAAAATAAAAAAGAAAATAAAATGTATTTAAATCATTAAAAAATTAAAAGAAAATATTTTGGATTAAAATTCTAAGGTTTTACCAAATGCATTTTTATCTCGAGAATAAAAATTTTGAATAGTTATCAAATGCCTTCAAATACTTATAAATTGTTCCCGGGAATATAATAAAAAAGAATCATTTTTTAGCATAATTTGTTTCCAGAAATATAAGTGTTATCATGTGCCCCTTAGATGCTGAGGCTTGCTATGTAGCATGCCAAGTTCCATACAACCCTAGATTCTGCATGATGAGAAACTGAAGAAGTTTCAGAAACAAAACGAGAAAAAAGAAAAGTGAAGTTCTGGATAATACCTTTATGTTGGGGGCATGGATGGATCATCCTGCCTCTTGTCCTTTGTCTTATGTAGAGGGTGAGAGATTCTCCTCAAGCGATGGCCATGCCTTCTTTGCACAGGTTCAGTCCCATGGTAGCGACTTGTCGCTCTAGATTTCGACTTCGCAGTGTCCCGTCCAATTGCCATCCCCCCTGGAGCATCGCTACCAGCAATCTGAAGTCGGAAATTCCGTATTTGTTACGTGACTACGTAAGTCCGGCCACACTGAACTGCGCATTTTGATCAAGATCACTTGAAGAAAAATGAATGTGTTGCCAACCATGCCAAAATCCGTGTCCGAAAAGGGGAGTTTTGAACCTGACCGAACATGCATAGAGCCAACCTTGTGACTGAAAATTGCAAAGTGCAGACTTCAAGCTTTCCGTGAATGCAAGAATCGATTAGTCTAGATATCAAGGAAAGAAGATTGGGGATGATCAAAGTGGTGATAAAGTCAGCCCAAGGCATTATACTTTGACCGACTCATTTGCTCTTAATGAAATACGTCTAGAGGCAAGGAAAGGACATAGCCAGATGTGCTTTGTGAAGAGCTTTCCGCCGATGTCGAGTTTGCCTCTGTCGCGTAATTAGATAAGAAGATATCGCGACTTTTCACCGTGGCTTTTCATTGCTGTCGTTGAGAGGAGAACTCGTAATTTAGGTGGATCGGCTTATATATGAACAATTGCATCCTCACACAGCTTTGAGCTCTACAAATCATGAGGATCAACTGGCCCTTCACTTTCTTATCCTCAGTCGATTC
Organism: Corymbia maculata; assembly: GCA_014182735.1. NCBI lineage: Eukaryota > Viridiplantae > Streptophyta > Magnoliopsida > Myrtales > Myrtaceae > Corymbia > Corymbia maculata. The sequence goes on along the minus strand of CM024689.1, from coordinate 11,415,312 downwards.
CCTATGATCTGTTGGAGTTAAAGATAGGCATATGAATATGATATATGTCGCATCATTCTCTAAAAGAATTGATCTTTTCCGGAATATCCTAGGAAGAAACTCTATTGAAGCACACAATATTTTGAGGGTGCTTGGTAAACATCCAAACGAAGGAATTTTGCCATTTCCAAAGACTAAACGATTTTTGTGTTACGCACACAATCAATGTATTAAAAATAAAGATATTGCTTTATTAAATGCAGTTAACCAGTGTCTTGAAGGCACTCGTTAATATAATCACACTCACAACCACATCCTGGTCTTTGCAAATATCAATTCCTGGATAAAATAAGAGATAAGAAAATCACACCCTACAAAGTAGAACAATTATCCGTCCTCCATCACCTTTCTCATGCTATCCACGTCTAGATCACTTCTTTCTATATCCATAATCTCACGTTTCAATCGAACTTTTTCTTGCTACTTTCTTTTCCTTTCTTCTCTAGACACTAACAAATCAAAGTTATAGAAAAGCGAACCAAAGAAGGAAAGATCACCTCCTACAAGAGAGAGAGAGAGAGAGAGAGAGAGGAAAAATGAATTTTCTGCATCATATAATGTGCTTTGTTTTCTAGCTGCCTTTAAAGGGTGTGACACTAATATCCTTCTGGGGTCACCGCACTTGGGATTTTGAAGTTTACATCAGAAAAGCAATAGGGACCATTCGGCCATCTAGAATTCTACGCCCATCACGCCTTTTTCCATCCTCATAAATACAGAAGAGGCAATGTCCAAAGACAGGAGGAGTCAGCGTAGGTTGACCTCGAAGGTGCAACAGCCAATAATGCAAGCTGAAGGGGCATGATGGGTCTTGTGGTGCCCTATAGTTTCTCCTTACTTACAGGTTACGGTCAATATCTATTGTAGATAATCAATCATCTGTCTTGTTCGGCTCTGGCGCGCTTGTTGTTTCAAATTGAACTTGGTTTAAGGATCGTGGGTCTCTTAACTCAATATTGTGTACATGGTAATTGCCAATGGAAGTTCAATTATTTTTTCCTAAATGCGGGTGCAAGGAAAATCATCCTCAAATTTGTTATCTTGATGACCGCTTTGGTAGTTAGGGTGCATTTGATTCAGCATTTGCAAGGGGCTTTGAGTCTAATGCAAATGTTGAAAACCCAAAGTTACTTAGGGAAATGCAATTGTGTTTGGTAAAAGACTTTGAGTTGAATGTGTGTTTAATGAAAAAAAAAAAACTTTTACAATAGGTTTTGAGGGGTATTATAGGTATATATATATTTTTTATTTTTTTGAAAAATTGGATTAAATCTTTCACCGGACTGGTGAAGGGCTATGGCTACCGACAAGCCAGATTTGGCGTCGACAAAGGGCTACCCCTTTCTCAATTAAAAAAAAAAAAAAAAAACCAGGGGCAAAATCGAAAATATGAAGAACTAGTGAGGATAGTTTTGGAAGGGAAAAAATAATTTCAGCATTCCGCCGAATGCTAAAAACTCAAAACTAGTCCCTACTCGCCCTTTACACTTTCTGGGCCGCGAGAAGAGTCCACGACTTCAGCTTCCTGGAGCCCTTCTAGTTTGTGCTATCTTCGCGCTTATGATCTTTGCTTTTATACAGGTACAGCTTTTGCTTCTATTCAGCTATGACTTAAAAAGTGCACTTCGTCGTTTTGGATCGCCTCGTAATTGGTTTTTCAAACATGAAGAGAGTGAGGGGAGAGACATCGGATAATGATTGTCACTGCTATTTCAATCACAGCTTTTTTGCCTCATGTCGGCATCTCGGTATGATCGGCTTATTTTTCGGTTTATCTTTTCTATTAATTATTCCAGAGGTGCTGTACCAAGTGTACTTACCAGATACAATTTAAAAATTTTCGCAAACGTTTTGCAATCTGCATCCTCGATGTATCATATATATGCTGCTATACGTATGTCTTTTGTTTATTCATATCGCTGTCATTGATGGCATCAATGCTTTGCCACATTGGATGCAGTTACTGTTCCCTCTTGGTAGGATCTCGCTGATGGTGTATGGATGTTTGGCGTCGATCATATTCTGTGGGTACATCGTATACGACACGGACGACCTGATCAAGCGCTACTCCTACGATGAATACATATGGGACTCCGTGTCGCTATATTTGGATATTATCAACCTCTCCCTGTCCTTGCTCACGATCTTCCGCCGAGAGCTGATGGGTCTTCTGCTTACTGCTTAAAAGCTTAAATTCGTCTCTTTTTGACCCAGCAGATGTCGAATCGACATCGGTCCATTTTGTTTGTCAAAAATGATCCATGGCAACTATGCCAACCAATATATCGGTTTAATGATAACGTACATGTTTCTTCTGTTCTTGTACTCTTGTTTCGTTAGTGATCAATCTGTAATTGTGTAACATCATCTGTGATCTTTTACAAGTGCTACATGGAAAATACTTTTAAAACGTTTCATTACTCCGTCTGAATGTGTTCTTGTTTTCTGAGATGCGGGCCATTTGGCGTGTTTACCGTCTTTGCATTTGGCGTTCAAAGATCTAATCTTTTTGTTTAGCATGCTGCACGATAGATATATGCCTGTGCCATTCAGTGTCATCGCAGTTTGGGTGTCTCACGCCAAATCGCCTGAGTAAGCTCCTAGTACTGAGTGTTTGCTGAACTTCATTTGTTGTATCATCAACCTTACTTGATCACATAACTTTTCTGTATGGGCAAGAGTCAATCACAATAGGGACAAGGAACATCGCACGCGAGTCGCCATGTGATTCTTGACAAAGAGATGTGTCCATGCAGGGCGCCCACAAGCACAAAGGTCGAGTGCCTCTGTGAACCTTATAATATGCAAAGGGGGAGGGGGGACCTATTGGCAAAGAAAGAGAGGGAGAGAACGAGGATATAACTAAGATAGTCGATAAAGTGATATTCGGAATCTTCAAAAGGAGGCGGCATTCGCTTTTCTTAAGCGGGAGGCGACTGGCGATCTCCATTTCGATCCTCTGACGATGCTCTTGTTCTTTGGTTGCTGAGGCTTGCTATGTAGTATGTCAAGTTACATACAAGCCTAGAGTCTGCATGATGAGAAACTGAAGAAGTTCTAGAAACAAAAAGGAGAATAAAAGGAAAGTGAAGTTCTAGATGAGACATTTGTGTTGGAGGCATGGATGGGTCATCCTGCCTCTTGTTCCTTTGTCTTACGCAGAGGATGAGAGATTCTCCTCAAGCGACGGCCATCCCTACTTTGTACAGGTTCAGTCCCATCCACGGTCGCAACTTGCCGCTCTGGATTTCGACTTTGCGGCATCCCTTCCAATTGCCATCTCTCCTGTAGCATCGACTGCCGGCAATCTTTAGTCGGGAATTCCGGCCACGCCTTTGTCGCGTGACTATGATCATGCCACGTTAGTCCAGCCACACTAAACTGCGCATTTTGATTGAGGATAACTTGAAGAGAAACAAATGCAAGAACCATCTTGAAAATTGCATAGTGTAGACTTCAAGCTTCCGTGGATGCAAGAACCGATTAGTCTAGTTATCGAGTAAAGAAGATTATGGATGATCAAAGAGGTGATAATGTCAGCCCAAGGCATTAAACTTTGACCGACTCATCTGCTCTCAATGAAGTACGTCTAGAAGCAAAAGGAAGGGACACAGCCGGATGTGCTTCGCGCAGAGCTTTCCGCTGACGTCGAGTTCACCTCCATCGTGTATTTAGATCGGAAGATATCGCGACTTTTCACCGTGGCTTTCCATTGCTGTTGCCGAGAGGCAAAATTGCAATTTAGGTGGATCAACTGGCCTTTCACTTTCTTATCCCTAGTCGATTCTCTATCATATATTGGAGTTAAAGATAGGCATATGATATATCTTGCATTTGTTCTCTTCAAGAATTAATCTTTTGCGGAAATATCCTAGGAAACTCCATCAAAGCATGAAATACTTTGAGGGTGCTCAGTAAACATCCAAATGAAAAAAATTTCCATTTCCAAGGACTTTTCGATTCTTGTGTTATACGCAATCAATATATTAAAAATAAAGATATTACTTTATTGTGCAGTTAACAAGTGTCTCGAGAGCACTCGTTAATACGATCATATTCATAATTATATCTTGAATTTTGCAAATATCAGTTCCCCGATAAAATCAAAGATAAGAAAATCATACTCTATAAAGTAGAATGACTATCCATTCTCCATCATCTTTCTCATGTTATCCACATCTATGTCATCCAGATCACTTCTTTCTAGATCCATACTCTCATGTTTCAATCGAACTTTTCTTGCTAGTGTTTTCTTTTCTTCTTCAGATACTAACAAATCAAAAAGAGAAAAGCCAACCAAAGAAGGAAGGATCATCTCCTGAGAAAGAGAGAGAGAGAGAGGAAAAGATGAATTTCCTCCATCATACAACGTGCTTTGTTTTCTAGCTGTCTTTAAAGGGTGTGATACGGATATCCTTCTGGGGTCACCGCACTTGGGATTTCGAAGTCTACATCAGGAGAGCAATAGGGACCATACGGGCATCTAGAATCCTACGCCCATCATACACCTTTTTCATCCTCATAAATACAGAAGAGACAATGTCCATAGACACGAGGAGCGGGCGTAGGTAGACCTCGAAGATGCAACAAGACAATAATGCAAGCTGAAAAGGGCATGATGGGTCTTGTGGAACCGTATGGTTTCTCATCTAAAACGACGTTCGCAAGCACATCTGGCCCCGTTGGTGGTATGGGTCGAAATATGTGGGAGAAACAAGAGATGGCTCATGCGCCCACTAAGGCAATGCATTTATTTAGAAAATTGGTAAATGACACGTGTAGCAAAGAATATGGTCGCAATTGCATCGATGACTCGATTTCAAGAATCGTCTTGGTCCCCATGTCGACTTCGATGAGGCCATCCATGGCATCCACGACCTCGGGGTCACAACTCCATGGACGACCTCAAGTCGAAGTGTTACGGGGATCCTTCCTTAGGGTTGCCCGCAGTTCCTTCCTTGGTGGCAGTCACGAGTGGCTCGGGGGCCACGATAGTAGCTGCCGCCGCCGCCGCCAGCATGGCATTTGTGGTGGCTAAGTTAAGGATTAGGGTTAAGCTTTTGCGCATTCGTTCTGTCGCCTTCCCATCTCTTTCATCACTCCTTTTTTCGCTAGCATATTCCTATAGAGAGCATATCTTCTCGCTTCGGGACCATCCACATCCCACATCCACCGCATCGGTGGCTGAACAAAAAGCCCACCAATATTCTCATTGGTCCTCAATCGCGATCAGTGCTCGATTCAGCCACAGAAGAATGGTATCGACAGCTTGGGGACCCGACGTGCACATGCGATGTCTTGTTCATGAGCAACTCCGAGTCGCCGAAAGACGACCCATTAGCGACAGGGGCATCGGATCAATTATTCAGGTGCAAAGACTGGTGAGCTTCAGCTGCGATTGGTCAAGGCAGGCAGCGATGTGCACTCCTCTGTAGCCACCAAAGTTGTCAAGGGAGTGCAACTTCGAAGTGGGTGTTCCCTCAAATGCTTGAAGAATGTGGCTTTCGTGAAGGTCAACCAATAATGCAGACATAGAAATTATGATTCGGCGAGAAAATTTTATCGCGAGGAAGCGGGTCGTCCTTGTGATAATCCGTTTTGTAATGCGATCAGTTCATATGATTGTGGGGATGCCAAAAGATCTCTCCGCAGAAAAGGACTAGAGAAGCCTAGAACCGCAGTTCAGCGAATTAGGACAATTTGATTCTGGAAAATATACAGCTAACTCGAAAGTAAATTTTGATGAAAAAGGCGCATCATTTAAAACAAGATGTATTTATGAGTGTGAAGGGCTATCGTGAAGATACTGGGACAATGTTGTAGTTGCACAATGTACGAATAGTTTGGAGCTGTCTTTGTCAATTATCTTGTACCAGATACAATGTCAACGGTCATTGTGCAATGCAAGGAACAGGAGGAGACACTAAAGATGATGGAGGTGATGGGAAATATCTTCTCCTAATCCACAGCTCAACGTAAGCATACTGCCGGATGATTTCTTGGCGTACTAGGGAGATGTTCGTCTTGACTTCTAAGTATTATCAGTCTTCCAACTTGAGACCCAGAAGATGGTCCCTATTGTCTGGTGCCAAATAACACATGGAATGAAGATTGCAGATTCTATTCTCTTCCTGGAATACATGTGAATTAGTGCACTAATGAAGAGTTGTACAAGCTCTCGCCCTCGTCGAAACCGCGTTGCAATATGATCGTCTCTCAAAGTCAGATACGACCAGAAGTCTACTCCTATCAGTGAGTACCGATTTTATACATCCCTTTTTTTATTATCTTTGTTGGCTATAGTCATAAGTTGGGTTATACAACTGCTTCACTTCTTAATCTGAATCGCCCGGATGTCTGGACATGGGAGATTGAATCAAGTTGTAGGACTGGTCTCTCTCAAAAATTTATGAATTTCCAATACAGTTTTGAGACTGCATTGCTCTTTGCCAGGACAAGTGAGCATACACATACGAATGCACATAACGTGGTCCTGAGAACTTAATGGGTGCCTCGAAAATGTTACGAACCTCATATGTCACCGTCCGTAGCCATCTTTGATGCACTAACTTGAATCTTCACATGTATGACATTGATGACATCGATCTACAAATCAAGATTATGATGTGCGTATGATAATGATTGTCATTTTATTAACCTGGTCCCCCAACCCAAGTGAGGTTCGCCTAAGACACGCTTGTGGATCGCATGTGAGCTTCACATATGGTTGATTCTTTGGCTAAATCCAAAGAGGGTAAGCACATTTGAAGTCATAAAGCTTATCAAGAAAGTATAATTAAATCATAAATTTTAAAAATATAATTATGTCATAAAACTTATTATGAAAGTGCAATTGAATTTTAAAATTTTTAAAAAGTGCAATCAAGTTATAAAATTTATAAAATTAATCTAATTGAGTTTTTCTATTAATTGCATTTTTGAAAATTTCAAGACTCAATCGCACTTGTCAAATTGGTCTAATAAAATTATTTTATTAATTGCACTTTCATGATAAATTTTAAAACTTCATTATAATTTTTAAAAAATTTAGATTTACTTATATTTTCTCAATAAGTTTTAAGATTTTTAATATATTTATCCCTCCAAAGGGTTACTTGATAGCAAGAGAAAACAAGACACCCCAGAGATATCCCATGGGATACCACAAGTCAAAAAGCTTATGAAGCATAAAGTGGGGGCAATGAGTTTAGATTAGATTGGATTGATTCAATCCCCGATTTGCGCAATCGGTCATGTGCATGTACAATCTATAATGTACAAATCCCATTATCCTATTATGTAGCCCGCCGGGGCTGCACATGTTGACTATAGTTATTGCATTATCGAATCAGCAAGAGCACTTTCCGGAATTATTGGTAGACCCACGCAAGAATAAATTAGGTGAAGCAACAACTTGAGATTGTCATGGAACATACCAATGTCAATGCTCATGACCTTTTAGTGTCACGCGTTGTCAAGATCTTGAATAGGAGCATGCACTTTAGTCCTTTTATATAAGTGTGGGGCTTGACTTGAGATTTTGCTCCATGTTCTTTCAATTTTGTCGGTTGACTCTCTAGACTCAACGAAAATATCAATCTTTCAATTTTTTTCCAACCTCGGTCTATAGCTGTAATGGTGTATCGGCCCTTTTGTGTAAGTAAAAATTTTCTAAACCCTGTAATGCATAATTTAGGCTTTCTGTAATATATGAAAAAATACTATTTTTCGCCATGATTTTCTATTTATTGACGAATGCCCTTGCTTAGGATTTATGCAGGTTTGCTTAACGAAGTATCCTTATATGCAGGAATAACTTGAGAGTTGTGGTAGAATCCCTTTTCGATTGGGATTTTTTAGAGAGTTTTGACTCTGTGGGCTCGGCTCACTAGAGATGATTTAACCCATCCCTAACATGCAGACTCGGTGTTGGCCCTTATCCTCCTAACATGCAGCAATTCGTGTCCTTAAGATTACCACATGGTGTAATCTTAAAAACCCGGCTCTCTCATTACAAATACGCCATGAGTTCATTCATTCCAGGTACTCCGATACTTTTGGACGCCGACCCTTTGACGCTTTAGCACTTTTGTGCTTCTATAACTCTGCACATATTCACTTCTCAACATTGGCATCTTCGAACATCCGAAACTTCAGCAGATCGAATTGCCGAGAACTCTCCACGATCAAGCACTATCCGGGGACTCCAGGCGACTCGACACTCCTCACGTGCTGCATGGCATTCGATATTTACCAATGTCACCTGCTAGCATCGCTCAAGCTTTGAACTCTGGCTAAGGATGTCCTTGTCTCCATCGGATATGCGCCCAATGAACGCGATCCACACTTAAGATCCTTTTGATAGGTCATGGGGCTCCTTCTCCAAAGACCTCACAAGTCAAACGGCTTGAGCAATCGGTCTAGAATGATGGCCATGGAAGTAGAAAAACTCGAACCTCCTTTGCACATGTTCATTAAATATAGCGAAGGAAAGTTCGAATTTCTCTTGCTTTGGCATGGTCGGTGAAAAGGGATAGAAATAATTAAGTTATATAAAAGCCCTGATTTTTCCCACTTACTTGCCTCCAAAAGTGACCCTTTATCTCTCCATGCCCTACCTAAGCATCCCTTTTCCTCCTTTCCTTTATTTCTTCATCTTATAAATTTTTTTAATACAATATTATTGAAATACACATGTGGAATAATTGATGGGACGTTTCACCTATCCAACAGATATACCATTGACGGCTCCAACCCCCTTATTGTTTTAAGCCCCGAGATGGCGAAGTGCAACAAGATCTAGATAGAACAGTTTACGTATCTTCTCAATTCTAACCCTTTTTCTCCACATGCCCTATCTAAGCATCCCTTTTCCTCATTTCCTTTATTTCTTCATCTTACAAGTTTTTTTAATAAAATATTATTGAAATACACATTTGGAATAATTGGTGGGCTGCACCATCTATTCAGACAAATATATTGTTGACAAGTTAACATGATTGCATTCGTTATTTTAATGTATTGATGCCCGCAAACCTCAACCTCCCAATTGGAACAATATATTTTTTAAGCCTCATCTTTGGCTCTATCTTCTTATCGTTTTATGTCTAGAGATGTTGAGATTCATACAAAATCCAAACAGAGCAATTTAATAACCTATTTAGATCCGACCCTTTATCTCTCTATGCCCTATCTAAGCATCCCTATTCCTCCTTTCCCCTATTTCTTCATCTTACAATTTATTTTGTTAATACGATATTATTGAAATACACATATCAAATAATTGGATGTATAGTTATTACTTAAATAGATTCTTCGGATGCCAATGACATTGGGAAGCGTGTCGTCTTGTCTAGACTTAGACCAAGAGGGATCAATCAAACTACTTTTGACATTTCTCGATAGCCATCGGGTGGGGCCAAGGTTCTCTTCCTTGTTTTGAAAATAGCGCACGATTTATTTCTTTTTAGTAAAAATAAATAATGTTCTATTCCCATTTGCAAATATAAAATGCCATTGAGCTTTATCTCTTCCTTTACCTTATTCTTTATTATATAATATAATAATCTATACTCCTCGATAGGAGGACATCTAATTTCATAGCCAAAACTTCACGCTATCATGACTTGTGTGAGTATCAAGAAAAAGGTCTAGCATAAACACGTGGAGGGTGGAGCGGGAAGAACAGATGAGATTAGGTTTTAGGTCATAAAATGAGGATTAAACATCGACCCAAATAAGATACTTACAATTTATAAAAATCGTTTAATTAATGAAAAATATCAACCACATTCATGAACATTGATTATAATCAGTCTAGCCACTGAGTGAGGGCTTGCAAGCCCTATTGAACACTAGGTGAGGGCTCGCCTAGTGGCTTGTGGGGTCATCGAGCTTCAACCAATGCTTAGTAGCCCCCTGTAAAGAAATAATGATAAAAGATTTTTAAAAATTAAAATTTTGAAAAAAATTGCCCATGCTGGTTCCACCAGTTAGCATTTATGTCATCAATTTTTAGTCAAAATTAGCTAGAAAAACTATATTGGCATATTTTTAAAAATTTTATAATTAAATTGATCAAATTGAAATGTCTATAATTGAATTAGTATAAATGCAATAAGTTTATGATTTTTTTGATAATTTTTCAAAAAAAAATTATGCAAAGATAATAATGGTTTTCACTTCCGTCTAAACTCAATGCTAACCACTAAGGGCTCATGAAGCCATTTCTATATTATAAACACGCCTACATATCTATCGCCACAAAAAGTTTCTTGCACGGTTTCGTTGTCCCTATTTTGTCTTGTGGGAAAGCTTCTCATCCTCCCGTGAGTGAGACTATCCTTCAAACTCTCCTTAATTAATTCATATTGAGATCAATAATGGCAATGGAATCTATGCGTTCACGCCTTTCACTGCACACTCTAAATTCAACATGAACCGGTAATGTCGATTTGTTTCCGTCTATGATTTGCTAAATCTTAATCATCGCTCGGTGTTCTACTTAACAACTCAAATGTGATGAAGAATCAGAATGATACAAATATGGGTAGGCCCGAGGCTATGTGAATTTGCGAAGGCCTTCCATTCAACTTGTGACAAGTGTTAAATTATATTAGGGACGATTTTCTAAAAAGTCTTTAGACTTATTGTAATATGATCAATTTAATTCTAAATTTTTTACTTTAGTCAATTTACTCATGAACATTTTGATGATTTTCTAATGTAGTTCATTCTAACAATTTTGCCTAGAAATAACTAATGTGAATGATAATTATCTTATGTGGCATGACCGGCTCAAGTAGATGACTTTTGCAAATTTAAAAAAAAAATCTAAACTTTTTCTATTTATACCTTTTCTTTCTTTTTCCTTTCGCTTGTGAGCGGTCACCCAGTCTTGACAATGGCCAGCACTTGGCCATAGGTGAGGGCTACGAGTGACCCGTGGGGGCCTTAATGACCTCGCCAAATCTAGGCAAGAGATGGCTAGTAGGGATCGTGACGTCAAGCAATATATGGAGGGAGAGATGAACAAGGAATAGGAATAAAAAAAGTAGAAGAATAATTTATAAAATTAAAAAAAATATTGCAAAAATTGTTTACGTCAATATTGACGTGCTAGGACGATAACAGCAATTGGACCATATGTTAGTAATTTTCGACCAAAATTAATCAAAAAAATTAAATTAAAAAATCGTCAAAGATTTAGAATTAAATTAACTAAATTGAAAAGTTAATGATTAAATTGAGTATCATATAATGAATATCATATTTTTGGATAATTTTTTTAATTATTTAATATTAGGGATAACTCTAATAAGTGCTGAAAGTTAATACATCTAAAATTCCATCAAACCCATCCTAAAGTCAAATGGGTCATCTGGCGTTTCTACTTGACCCGTCAACCATAGCCAAATTGGGCAGAGAAATGTGACCAAGGGATTCCAAAGTTGATGTTGATGCTAGGATTCACATAATGACGCAACCAACCTCCCTTGACTTGGTCGCATCGTGTTGAATTTACATTTAATCCAAACACGATACCTTTCTTTATTATGTAATAATCCGATCGCAATAATTTTGATTGAACAAGTTACACTACCCGATTAGAATGTAATTTTTTATATGGAAGAGCAAAAATATCTCTAAACTTGTGTGTTAACATAACGTAACTAAGGAAATGTATTGACATAGCACGCATTGAGTTATTTCTTTGAAGATGAGTACATGCAACGAATGGGTAACATTAGTGCTCAAATCATTCGTCACATCGCTGAGAACTTGCTAAAGGTCCTGGCAAATCCCCCAATCTTTTTGTGTTAATAACGGGAGACCAAGACTTCCGCTACGAGTGGTGGAGTAAAGCGTGAGCACACCCATCCCCTCACCTGTCTTTTTCCAACATCTTGCACGTTAAGGTTCACCTCATTTTTACTTGTAAAGGGAAATTTTTCGGCTTGTCTTCTTTGTATCATGTGCAGGACCTCCAACTCTCAATGCCTAGGTGGGGGTGAATCTGATGTCATGAATTCACTCGTGTGCATTGGTCACAAAATGGTAAGATTAGCAGGCACCGTCTTGCCATGCACGAGTAAATGCAATGGCACAAACATGGACGTGGAACAAAACCTCATTGCAAACGGGATTTTTATCTATCGGACCAAACGCCATATCATGCATTGCATGTGAAAGAAAATCCCATTGCAAATAAGATCCAATGACTAAATTTTGAGGGTCGAGGCCTCGGAAATACTTAAGAGGTTGGACCCATTTAGGGAGGAAATCAATGTCTAGCGTTTTCTTTGAATACCTAATTGTTTGAGAAAATCAATGCCTCCTCTCGCTGGCCCATGGTTAGGGAAAAAAAAGAAAATAAAATAAAGTAATTAAAATTTCATAAATTAAGAAAAAAATTTAAAAAAATTTCACATCAATGGCAAACTGGCAGTATGCCTAATAGGACAACTGAAGTTTATATTAACGATTTTCCGCTACGCGCTCCCAACAATTGGTATTAGAGCCGATGATTACGGTTTTCAGGTAGCTATGTGTTGTGGTGTAATAACGTGGACCCGTAATGATTGACCGGAAATGATGTTGGGCATCGACAAATCTCAAAAGGGTTAGAACTCATTTGACATAGCTGAAAAATTGAAGATCAAATTAACACAAATACAATAAGATTATGACTTTTTTAGTACTTATCCCCAATAAATGTATTCCCAAACCACCAAGCTAGGGGATATTCAAGCTATACTCACATACGTAAGCTTCCCCAAACTCCCCACATTTCTACATCTTTGGAGGATAAAGCCCCTAAAAAGTAGAAAACAATGCATCCCCCCTCCAAGAAAAAAATATATTATGGAATATTTCTGCGGGTCCAATCACGCACTCGAGAAAGAAGATCCCCCCTAACGCTGCCTCCGCTTTCCTTCTCTATAAATCCATTGCCCACTCCTATACCGTAACCACCCACCTCTCCTTTCAACATTTTCCTTTTCCTTTCTTGCTCTTCCTTTAGAAGAAGCAGGACATGGGTAATGCAGACTACGATGAGTACCCTCCAGTGGAGGGCCCGGTGGACCGGTGCCGCCACAGGGTGGCGGTCCCACCGCCCCGGCCCTTCCTCAAGTTCCTGAAGAACTCTCTCATGGAGACTTTCTTCCCGGACGACCCGCTCCGGCAGTTCAAGGGGCAGCCACGGTCGAGGCAGCTTGTGCTTGGGCTCCAGTATGTACTGCCCATCCTTGAGTGGGGGCCACGGTACACCCTAGAGTTCCTGCGGGCCGACCTCGTGGCTGGCGTCACCATCGCCAGCCTCGCCATCCCCCAGGGCATCAGCTACGCCAAGCTTGCCAACCTGCCCCCCATCCTCGGCCTCTGTGAGCGCTTCTTCCACCTCTGAACTCCGTCCTAGAAACGATTTCGTCGATACCAACATGTCCGCTCTAGGAATGTTGTCTTGCAATGGCAGGGCTCCTGGAAATTGAACTCTTGATTTTTTTTCGCTTATTTTTGAAAGGGCACGGTCGTGTATAGGAATCGTGAATAGTTCTAGGCATGTGCGCGACTGTTCAAACCACTATCCAACAATAAGCAAGCTGAACTCTATTACAAGTCAAGATCAGCCTCTTTGTTACCTTAATCTCATCATTGAAGTATCAAATTAGCTGTCGGCTGAAAGCTTACGTCCTTTTTGCTCCCCTCTTTTTTGTCATTATCTGTCCTCGATCTAACCCGAAAAAGGGCCAAAAAAAAAAACGCCTGTGCAGATTCAAGTTTCGTGCCACCTTTGGTGTATGCCATGATGGGGAGCTCGAGAGATCTGGCAGTGGGGACGGTGGCAGTGGCGTCACTGCTCACGGCTTCCATGCTGGGGAAGGAAGTGAAGGCGTCCGAGAACCCGACGCCGTATCTCCACCTCGCCTTTACGGCCACCTTCGTTGCCGGCGTCTTCCAAGCTTCCCTGGGCCTGTTGAGGTGAGTCAGCTGATGGAAAACGTTTATTATGAGTTATGGCCCCCTCCGATATCCTGTCGCTGTTACGTTTTGTCCTTCCTTGAATCACTAAAAAACACCAACAATTCACATCTCTCTCTCTCTCTCTCTCTCTCTCTCTCTCTGTTTTTCTGGCTGCATAGTACGTTGGTTTGTCTCTTTTCTTGTCTGCTTGTCTGTGACAAGAATTCCAGTAACTTAAATGAAGAAACTACAGAGCAAGTCAACCTGCCGGTAAACTTCCTCCGACCCATGAGCGGAAACATGCCTGCTTTGCCTTATCATTTTTCTCACGGCGAATCAACAGGCGATATCCATGAACCATTTTCATGAAGATCTAACTTAGTGAAAAAATTCGACTTGCATATGCAATTTCGTTCACTTCATGACTACCTACTACAATCCCGAGTCTCTTTCTTGATGAAGTCCTTCCTAAATTTAGGTCAAATTCTTTTCATTTTACTTGAGAGTTTCTTGCTAGTGGAAAAAGTGGGGCCTATGACAAGGTAGTCAACTTTGTTTACTCAAATAGTTTGAAACCTTACAGAGAGTCTCGCTTCCAAGTTGAGTAGATATGATGAATGCATGCCTTTTTGGTCAATTTTAGGTTGTGTAGAAAAGAAAAAGAGAGAAGATTCATTCGACGTGAGTGATGGAAATTGCCTGGTGGATTTCCTATAGCTGTTTGTGACAAGAATTCCTGTAACGTAAAATGAAGAACTACAAAGCAACTCGACTCCTGTTAACCATTTTCATAAAGATCTAACTTAGTGAAAATTTTGACTTGCATATGCAATTTCAGTCGCTTCATGACCACCTACTACAATCCCAGGTCTCTTTCTTGATGAAGTCCTTCTAATAGAAGGAGAACTCATAAAGACCCCACAAAAATTTTTGTTTAAGGAGAGGTAACATGGATAAGGGTTATTTAACCAGTTATTTGATAATTGACCTAGTAAAATGTCGCGAGAGTATATATGAAAAAAATAGAACTAATCTTAAATGTTGAATAATTTAATTAGAAAAATATAACATCTAAACTCCGTGCAGATACCGTGCATTTGTTGTGCATGTGATGTGCATAAAAAAATTTTGAGCAAAAAATTTAACCAGTCACTTATGCACAAAAAGTTTCTTGCACGGTTTCGTTGTCCATCATGAATGCACGCCTTTAGTCAATTTTAGGTTGTGCAGAAAAGAAAAAGAGAGAAGATTCATTCGACTTGAGTGATGCAACTTGCAGGCTAGGGTTTCTGGTGGATTTCCTATCGCATGCGACGATTGTGGGATTCATGGCCGGCGCGGCGACGGTGGTGTGCCTTCAACAACTCAAGGGCATTCTCGGCCTCACCCGCTTCACCCACGAGACCGATGTCATCTCCGTCATGCATTCTGTCTTCAGCCAGACTCACGAGGTCTTTTTCACTCCTTCATACTCACGTTCTGCGACATATCGATACATTATTGTCGATATAAGTTCCAGACCAAACTTCTAGCACAAGGCCGCACCACATAATTATTCTAGAAAGCACTTATCCTTTTTCTTTATTTGTTTATACTATGGTCACCGACTAATCGAAACTGAAAATAAAGTACCAAAGCAACAAAGTTTGTTCCGACATCTAGGCTAACTTTGGAGGATTTGTTTAAGAAGATACAGCACCCACTTACATGCTGCATCCATTTAAAGTTGTCCTGATAGGGTAAGAAAATAATTCAAAAGATGATGAATTGTGCTAAAACACCGAATTTCTGCCCTATCAAAGTAGCTCCCTGACCAAAGAAGGAAGAAAATATGCACAACCACGAGAGAATATGGATAAGATTACTTTACATTAATTAGCGTAATAGAACTTATGGATCACATGTTAGGAATCTGATTTCATCATTTTTGCATGATCATGCTAGTTTAATGCAAATATTATACCTTAATTTAAGTTATATTTGCGTGATTAGACCCTTTAATTTATTTAGTTATGTCGTTCCGAAATTAATAAAAGAATGATGATGAGAAGTGGAGATGATATAGGAATTTTGTTAGTAAAAATTTTACTTTAAGGATTAACAATGTCACTTTTCCATATATATATATATATATCTCATCTTTTTGCGATGATGGCTTCGTTTTGGCAGTGGAGATGGGAAAGTGGTGTCTTGGGGTGTTGTTTCCTTTTCTTCCTACTACTCACCAGGTACTTTGTAAGTGAATCTAACCCTCTCTGCTCTCCAATCTTTCACTTTGAATTTGCTACTTCTACCTTTTTCTAGGGCGAAAAAAGATGGTAGTGTAAAAATATTTGTGCAAAGTGAATTAATGTCGGACGACTCCATAATTGCAAATTTGTCCTCGATGTGTACATTCTTTAGCAGCTTCTCCCTCAACTTGGAATATTTAATTCAGACCACGTTATCTTTACCATCCAAATCCGACCTATTTACTTCCACTCTTTATGCAATTTATCTGGGGATGATAATATCACCAGAAATCCTAAATAATATTACCATTCACATCGATATTCTGAATCATTTTGTGTCATCAAAATCTTCCAAACATATTATATCACAGTTTGCATAGTTTAAGGTTTTTTTGTGAGAATTTTCAAAAAGAATATGCGGGGTCCTTTCTTAATTTATCTAGAACAGGGTATAATGTGACTTTTCTCTATTTCAACCCCAAAAAAGAGACATATTGCTTAAGAGAATTTATACTGCCTCCACTATAATTATATTGTTTTTTCGCTCTAGACTCAAGAAAAGTAGACATAGCCAGGAAGCGCGTACAATATTATAATTAATTGCAACTAAAGAATGCATGAACCCTTTTCCTTAAAAAAATCTAAAAGGGCTATAATGTGACTTTTTCTCTATTTCGAAAAATAAAAAACCTTTTCAAACAGTCGCATGTATATATTTTCTGATGATTAATCTTGGATATTTTCTTCTTTTGTTTTTTTTTTTTTTCAATGATGAAGAGCAAGAGGAGGCCCAAGTTCTTTTGGATAGCAGCAATGGCTCCGCTGACGACAGTGATCCTGGGAAGTCTCCTGGTTTACCTAACCCACGCTGAAAAGCATGGCGTTCCAGTGGTAAGTGCTCCGGTCCTCCCGCATACGCAGCTGAAAAAGTTCAGCAGACGTATAAGAACAAGCCTAGAAGTATAATAAGAAATGATCTGATGTGGGTAGTTAGGCAACAGGCAATGCTAGGTAAAAAGAGACCTAGCTTGTAAATTTAGTTTAGAATCCGGAGGTACGGACACTTTTTTGGGCACCAGATACGATTGCTTTGCTTAAATTCTTACTGGCAGTTCGTCACTTTGATTTATAGGTTAATTGGATCTGGCATTTCTCTTAACTCGTAAATGTGTCGTATTTAAACAGTGAACACAAACTTGAAATGATATTCATAAGCTATATTCGAACGCTTGTTTGCAATCAGCTATGCCACCAAGTGTCAAGTGTCTATTAGGCACTGCCGTGGCTGTGATCATTCCCCTAAAGAGAGCTAGAGATGTTGAGTGCTTGCAACACACGTTTTTGGTAAGATAGGAGCTTTGTCAAATATGTTTAACTGGATGATGCAACTTTCTAAAACCTGCCATCAATTACTATTGCAGCTGTCAGGGAGGCATTTTACATTTTACTAAGCAACTTACGAAAGTTATGGTATCATATTTTTTCCTTGTATGCTGTAATTGTTGCGAAAAAACCGTACCGACCATGGACCGCCGATAAAGGAAGGGTGGGGTGGGGTGCGTACTGATACAGTCCACTGATGAACAGGCTGGACCACCACCAACCTATGCACATGTTCTATCGAAAAGCACAGGGCCTCTCTAGTTCCTGTCTTGGGGCCGGTCCCAAGTGGTCAGTGGCTGTTGCCTCGCCAATCATACCACAAAAGCCAGACAGCCCAAGCGGGACACGCTTCTGCTCGTCCATGTTCCTGTGGGGGAGGAGTCTTCTTTTGACCCATTTCGATAATGGGCACAGACTTGCTGATCATATCAGCCAATAAGAGCCCAAATACAGACAAAGACTGCTTAGAAAGATAGTAAAAAAGGGGGGAAATTAGGAAAAAAGAGGAGGTTGAGAAAATCTGATTGGTGGGTCACTGACCTACCCAATCGTCCTCTGTAATTATTCAACTGGAAAAAAAATGTTAAATAAAAGAACCAAACATGAAGTGAGTAATTTTTTATTTTTTTTGGGTGTTAATTTATGAATTATTTTGCCTTTGTGTCAGATTGGTCCATTGAAGAAGGGGCTGAACCCACCATCCGGCATGGATTTGGCATTTGGGTCTCCTTATCTGACCACAGCCATCAAAACTGGCATCGTCACAGGCGTCATTGCGCTCGCTGTGAGTCACTCTCTACTTCATCCCTCATACCCTTTTCTTAATTTGTTTGTCTTGTCAGCTCTAATTTGGCAAAACTTCACTGCATGAAGGTCTGGTCCCACATAAACTACACTTAACAAGAAATGGAAAAGAGGGATATTCGAGGTTTTAACATCTAGTGTCAATCTCATTGTGATCCCTGCAGAAAGAATTGTTCTGTACTCTAGTGAGCCCCGTCAATTGTCTACATGCATGTTAATCATGGGCGATGCAGTTTTAGCAATTGGTTTATTAATAGTAACTGCAATCACCATCAATCCTGACCGTGCATCACCATCATTCGTTGGACTTGATGCCTTGGGATTCAATGGAAGATGTCAAATTTGGAAATGTGAAAAGAAAAAGAAAAGTGCATTCATAACCTAATAGATTGCTAATTGGTATCAGAAGCAGCTGTGTTACATGTGTGATGGATGGTATGAATGCAGGAGGGCATAGCAGTAGGGAGAAGCTTTGCCATGTTCAAGAATTACCACATTGATGGGAACAAAGAGATGATTGCATTTGGGATGATGAACATTGCAGGCTCTTGCACCTCTTGCTATCTCACCACTGGTAATTCCTATGCACTCTTGGGCAGAGCATACATGATCTGTTAAAATGATTCATAATGCATTTGCCTAAGCTTTCTCATTTTGGGAGTGATGACGTGTCAATGTTGATGTCTGGCATATTTATCGAAATTTCAGGACCATTTTCGCGATCGGCGGTGAACTTCAACGCGGGATGCAAGACGGCGGTGTCGAACATTGTCATGGCAATCGCCGTCATGTTCACGTTGATGTTCCTCACGCCTCTGTTCCACTACACACCCCTTGTGGTGCTGTCGTCTATCATAATCGCCGCCATGCTCGGCCTGATAGACTATGAGGCCGCCATCCACTTGTGGAAGGTCGACAAATTCGACTTCTTTGTTTGTATGACCGCCTATATTGGCGTTGTATTCGGCAGTGTCGAGATTGGCTTAGTCATAGCAGTACGTATAGTTGATATCTTGCAGAATGCTCACTACAAATCTTTTTCTATGCAATTTCTTTTCAATACATGCTCATGAACTGTATTTGCTTGTGTAATTACAGGTAGCAATATCATTGCTCAGGGTATTACTCTTTGTTGCAAGGCCCAGAACATTTGTTCTGGGAAGGATTCCAAACTGCAATGCCTACAGAAACATCGAGCAGTACCCAACTGCCAAAAATGCGCCTGGAATCCTCATATTGGAGATCGACGCTCCGATATACTTTGCTAACGCGGGCTACTTAAGGGAAAGGTACGAGAAAGCCCCTCGATGCAGTACTAAATTCCTCCGCTGAGTGTATCGTTTCTCTTCATGTACGCATGAATATCTGTTCTTACAGGATCTCAAGGTGGATCTACGAAGAAGAAGACCGGTTGAAAGCTTCGGGAGAGGCCAATCTGCAATATGTTATCCTAGACATGGGAGGTGAGTACCAAAGTGAAGCCATTTGCGATATACTGGAAACTACGACGGGTGGGAATTGAAACTAGTTTATGTATGATTTTGTCGAACAGCGGTAGGTGGAATTGATACCAGCGGTATAAGCATGCTCGAAGAGATCAAGAAAACCATCGAAAGAAGAGATCTCAAGGTATAGTCCTGCTCATCTCGTTGTACAGATTTCCTTACTAGGTCATTACTACTATCGACAAGAACCTACACAAGCAGTGCCTCCGTTCATTTCTCGTTTTCATCTTCGATAGCTGGGGTTGGCGAATCCGGGAAGCGACGTGATGAAGAAGCTAAGCAAGTCCAAGTTCGTCGAGAACTTGGGCCAAGAGTGGTTCTTCTTAACCGTCGAACAGGCGGTCGGGGCTTGCAACTTCATGCTCCACAAATGCAAAGTCGATGCGAAGAACGGCGAATCCGATGAGAAGTGGAACAATGTCTGAAGATGGGCTACACCACAGGCGAAGAAGTTTTTGCAGGCATTGCTGTCCTCCTTGGCAACCATTGCAGGAGAGCTAATAGTATTTTGTGTAAGCTCTCAAAAGGGACATCTGACCACTCAACTCGGCCAGAGATCTGTCTCTATGAGCAAAGGATGGGGGCAAAACAATGCGATGAGGGTTGCCAAAAATCTCTATCTCATGTACTTTAACCGCCTCTTTTGACTGCATTGTAAATTGAGATAAGATCAGATGGATTATGTAGAGAATGGACCCGGAGTCAATTAACTATGCTCGGATATATTCTCGCTTTGATCGTGTTTAGTGTCTCATACCGTGTTTCCTAACTCCGATCCCATGACAATTTTTGTGAGATCACAACCGACACAACCTAAGCAGTGCTAAAATTCAAGTTTGCAATATGGCTACCCTTCACAATTTAAAGGACAAAACGATCTTGTAATGAATAAAATGATCATTAAACATAACTCTCGTTACAAAATAAAACTCACGGTATGTTTCAAAGTATCATAAATCAATATTTGTAGAGATGAAATTCTCAACCGCAAATTATTTCCAAGTTCCTAACTTTTCGAATGACTAAGAGAATCATCTTCCCAAATGATTCTCAGCATACTTTCATTCACAATGCAACATTTGTGAACCTTTAGCCTTCCAAGTTGAAAGGCCGAAAAAGGAGTGACCAAACTATAGCTCAGAAAGTGACTAATAGCACTTCTATGGGATCGAGTTACGAATAATGCAATTTTAAAATGGATATGCATTCACGTGAGCAAGCATTCCAATAACTCAATATAGTATTAAAATTCATATATATACCAGCATAAATCAATAGTAGTCAGCCGACATAAAATAAAACCTATTATTCAAGTGAAGAATCCTATGATCACACTTCGTTAGAAGATAAGTTTCGAAAATTATATTATCTATTATTGTGTCCTGAAAATCACATCGATTGAGATTATGCGCTCAAAATTTCATCTGCTACGATTAAAACTCCAAAATAAAATCGATTAGGGCATATCTTCATATCTCGTCATCTCACCGCATGGAGCTGACAACGAATACAAATCAAATAACACAATCACACCATGCTGGCACATAAACAACACAATGACAAAATACTTCACGTACATATCCTTTCAACACCATTTCAGCGCACCACTTAAAATATCGAAAACTGCCCAAAGCCTAATCATTTTTTTTTTTTTTGAAATAGCGTGCTGTAAAAACTTCATCTTTATACCTCATCATAAAGTAAGTGCCATGCCATAATGCACATGTTTAAATTTAGTGGTCCAAGTCGTGCACGTTTGTAAAAAGCCTGAAAGTGAAAAAAAGAGAAAAAAAAAAGATTTTCCGCCGTAACAACACTTCATAAAATTGAAACGAGTGGGCTTGGCGAAAAGCCGAAACCCTCAATGCGTGAAAACTTTTGCCGTCGGTAACTGCTCTCAAAATTTAAATTAATTAGAGGAAAACAGGATTTAATGGGTTGGAATTACGTTCTGACCGTTAATTAAATCATCCGTGGTATTTTTCCCTTTTTCCTTATCCATTTTTAATTTTTTTTAATTTTAATTTTCTAGAGCACCCGACTCTTGCTGAGGAATAATGCCAATTTCACAGGTGGCAGCTGCCTTCTTCAGTCTTCAGCCTCCACTCCCTTTCAAGGGGTGAGCACAGTTCGAGTCGGGTTTGCAAATGGCGCCCGGCAAGAAATCGAGGAGAAGCAAGAAGGAATCGAAGAAGCTGAAGAAGCGGAGGAACGTCTCCGCCGTCCCCGCCGACCCCAACACCAGCGACACCGATTGGTGGGACGTCTTCTGGCGCAAGAACTCCCCGTCCCCAGGTTTCCCTCTCTTGTCTCCCCCCGCGTCTCGAATTTTCTTTTGATGGTTCGGTGGCGTTGGCTTCTGGAAAATCGGCCCATCTCGCTCGCTTGGTGAAAAGGATGGAGCTTTTGTGGTTTCGCGGCTTTGGGTTTAAAAAAAGATCGGATTTTGGTTTCTGGGTTTTGATGTTGTGATACGGTGATGGTTGACGAGACATGCGTCTGCATTGTCGAGTGCAATCTAGCATGCGTTGTTGGTGAAAAATGTAAGCTCCGTGCAATAAAAGTGAAAAAGAAATGTCTGCCTATTAATTTGGTTTGGTTTTTCTGCTGAGTCAGTGATTTTTATTGGTTTTCGTCTTGATATTTTGGAGTAGGAACTAGATTTCAAATTGGGGTAGAACAAGGGTCGAGCTCTTGGCTGGATATGGAGGACAGGAAGCTGTGCATTTAACAGTTTCAGAGGAGTTGGCTTGGATTCAGATGAATGCTATGGAGTTCTTCCTCTTTTTTCCTTTTTATATTTTCCTTTTTGGGAAATTAAAGACCATTTGACATTGATCTTGTGGGGATGTTTAAAATCTTTGGTTGATGGGAAAATTCTCAATGGACTTTGAAGGGACGGCAGCTCATGTTAGAATTAAAACAGTTTCCTCCATTATGCTAGTTCTGGAAAACCCAGAAGCAACTGACCTGCTAGAACTTAGGGAAGGTAGCCTTATAAGTCGTCTTGCCTAGTGGCTCTCGAGGATTTTGATCAAGAGACTCAAGTGCATTGCATGAGCTGTTCATTTCACAATACCCTTTTGGCAATCAGGCTAGGCAATTAAAGTGCTGTTTAAGCTGCTAAATTTTTTTTAAAACAAAGTCACTGAGGGTGATTGTAGAGTCATTGGCAGGTCAGATATGATAAGTCACATGTCACCATTCTGGGATTTGCTTGGGCATTAAGAAACTAGGTTTCTTCAACCTTTGCTGTGCAAAACCTGTATCTGTTCCTTTCCTGCCAGTGGATGCCCTCAATAAAATCTTTAAAGGGCTAAAGTGGACACTCTGTGGAAGGTTTTCAGGGTGGGCATAGGAATGAGGAGATCAGGTACCGTGCCTCACTAATGATCTGCTGGTGATGTTCTGGTGGATGTCCACGCAAGGAGGAGATGTACTTTGCTATGGTGTTTGAGGCAATTTTCAATCCATTTGATTTGTAAAAACTCTTACTGTACGATGGACTGTATGGGTGGATTAGATGGGAGCCTATTGGTTAATTTTCTGGGTGTAAGCAAAAGTTAGGATCGCATTATGCAGAAGCTTTAGAAAGAAACTAGTAGAGGGAAGAGGGCTTATCTCTCAGCACATTTCTGATATCCAAAAGTTGGCCCAGTTGGAAGCGCTTACCCTTTCCTAATTTCACCACTGCACATCCCACCTTCCGCTAGAAGAGAAAAAGCATTTACCCGTGCCCACATTTTCTGCATGTGTTGCATCCCATCTTAAGATTAGTTGAAAATTGAGTGTGGACTTCCTCGGTCAGCTAGATAATGCTGGTGATGACTCCAAATACCATCTGCGGGATGGACCACAGTCAAGCATGCCCTTTAATGTCGTGTGATTCTCACAAAAGATCATTGAACTTCACGTACCTACACCTGGGTTTCATAGAAGATAAGGAGATTGATGTTGAATGTGGATAACGCGTGAAAATGAATAGTGATCATTTTTTTCAGATCATATAGTTGAATGTTGAGTTTACGAAGGGATATTTTATGAGTTTGGTTTCTGGAGATGGATCTGCTATGGGGATTTTACACTTGCATCCTGTTCAAGGTTAATATTTTAAAAAAAGAAAAATTGGGTGCTTTCCTGTTTAATTTTCTAGGTCACATGATTTTAAACCCTTGACTTTGCATTGCCACTCATTTTAGGGTCTACAGACTACAGTTGATTCGGGGCTAGGAAGAGGCAAAGGGTTCTTTTGATTAACGTAGAGAGAGTTGATTCAAGGCTAGTGACAGGCAAAGATTCTTTTGAATAACAGATGGTACCAGTTCTTCGTCTGAACAATTCAATCTGTCTAGCACCAGATAGGAGTGAGTTTGTTTGTGGCTTGACATGAATTAGAGCAAAGGTCCAGGGGGGAAACCCAGTGTCAGGGGGAGAGATCCTCAAGTGTCAGTATTTAGTCATTTTAAGATATTTGAGAGAGCTTCATTGCAATATTTTTTGAAGTGTCAGTATTAAGATTATTTTTGACTAAGGATCTAATTATCATTCACTGTTGGTATTTTCTTTCTTAATCTTCTATGAAACCCAGTGTCAGAGAGAGAGGTCCTTAAGTGTCAGTATTTAGTAATTTTAAGATATTTACCAGTTCTGTTTTACTCAGGCATTTGTACTGCAGCAGTTTCTTATCAAACACTAGTTCCTTTATATTACATTTCCATTGGACTAGCAGTTGCAATGTGTCAATTAAAAGTGCATGTATTGTTTAATTTGGAGAAGAAATGGAGACTCTGAGCGTAGGTGCTGGTATGTAGTATATCATGATGTATAGTTCCATATGTTGAACATTTGAGAGCTGTCTGAAAATCTGTGTATGATAGCTGTCCTTCATCTAATTGACAATTTATTTGTTTCTTGACCTTTATGTCAGGATTAGCTTCTGCCCTTTAGATAAACTTTCTCTTGGCTAACACATCTTGAAATAGGAAGGAGAACAATTTCCATGAGTTTCGATACTGAAGTGCATTTTGAATTTCTGTAGCAGTTGTAAACTTGTAATTGTTAGTCAATCTTAAAATGTGGCCCTACTTTTAGGTTCTGCAGTACCAGAGGATGAGGCAGAAGGATTTAAGCATTACTTCCGGGTGTCAAAGGAGACTTTCGCCTATATTTGTTCCCTTGTGAGAGAAGATCTTATTTCTAGACCACCTTCAGGACTCATCAATATTGAAGGGAGGTTACTTAGTGTGGAAAAGCAAGTGGCAATCGCCCTAAGAAGGCTAGCATCTGGGGAATCTCAAGTTTCTGTTGGAGCTGCCTTTGGAGTCGGACAGTCAACAGTTTCTCAGGTGACCTGGAGGTTTATTGAAGCACTGGAAGAACGCGGCAGACACCATCTTAAGTGGCCAGATGCCTCTAGGATGGACGAAATAAAGGCCAGATTCGAGGCATTTTGTGGACTGCCCAACTGTTGCGGGGCCATTGATGCAACTCACATCATCATGACCCTTCCGGCTGTGCAAACCTCAGATGATTGGTGTGACCCGGCTAATAACTATAGTATGTTATTGCAGGGAATCGTGGACAATGAGTTGAGGTTTCTTGATATTGTTACAGGTTTGCCTGGAGGAATGACAGGGTCCAGACTTCTGAAGTTCTCTGGGTTTTTCAAACTCTCTGAATGTGGAAAACGATTAAATGGAAATACAAAGACCTTGACTGAGAAATATGAGGCCAGGGAATATATAGTCGGTGGCGCTTCATACCCTCTCCTTCCATGGCTTATAACTCCTTACGAAAGTGATGGAAGTGGACTTACAGATTCCATGTCTGATTTTAATGCTATGCATGAATCTGCAAGATCACTTGCGGTGAAGGCATTCTCACAGTTGAAGGGAAGTTGGAGAATCCTCAGCAAAGTCATGTGGAGGCCAGACAAACAGAAGCTACCAAGTATCATATTAGTTTGTTGTTTACTCCACAATATCATTCTTGACAGTGGGGATAAGTTGCATTCCGATGTTGCTTTACCTGGTCACCATGATTTTGGCTATGTAGAACAGGGTTGCAAGCAAGTTGATCCACCAGGGAGTGAATTGAGGGAAAACCTTGCTAAAAACCTGCAGTGCCGACAAGAGAGTGTTCCATCAAAGTAAAGAGTCTCTTTCATGTATACACCTGGCAATTATTATAAATAGTCTCACCTTAGTTTCAGTTCAACCAACCTTCCTTATGTGCAGATTTAGTTTCATTTTTCTGTGCAGAGACTAAGAGATGTTGGCCTAAAAGAGTCTGCATTCTTAGTTCACCATCTTTTGGCAGGTGTTCTGTACATTATGAGCCTATCAAAAATCATTGCATCATCTGAAAATGATCAGATTGCTTGACCATCGTATAAATTACTTAAAACCCTTTTTTGGTCCTGTGGTGACATTTTACAGTGAACTAGATTTTATGGCACAGTGGCTCACTATGACTGAGTAGAGGCAATGACACTTATGGTGCTAACTTGAATCAACTTATTACAGCATGCTTCAGATGCAGATGCATGAATAATTGATGAGCATTTTGCCTGCATTGCATTCGGGGTCAATTAGTGGCAGTGTGTAGTAGCATCCCATTTCAATCCCCAACAGTTTGTATGTCTTTCCTATGTCTCTACTATCTGGTATTTTGCCCCTAATGTATATGCTTGTGTGGCTGATGTAAGAGAAAATGGTGCTTAAACTTGTCCTACAATGAGATCAGATTTCTTGTTCTCCATACAAGCCCATTACGAGAATTAAAGCATAGGGTGGTCTGGTAGGCAGTGCATGAAGTATCTTTGAGAACTCAGAGCCGGTGAGGTCACACGGCGTAAGTCATTACGTTTGTTCCAAATATTGCAAAGTGCAGCTTCATTTGCTGAGTGGCAATATTGAATGGGCTCTCCGCAGAAGATAAGATGGCTAGATGGTGCAACTTAGTCTATACCAATTTCATGTTTCCATATGCTTTCTTCAGAGACTAGGAAAGTATTTAAAGTGACGGCCACACAGCTAACGTGGTGTGTGACGTGACAAACTAATCATATTACATGCATGCCACGCATCTCATCTCATGTGGTCCTTAAATTTTGGGACCCTTTGCTTTTGATTGGCTTATCACGTCATGTATATCACTGCCACGCAGTAACGGTTGCACCACCGTCCTGGAATATGCACTTGTTGAGGAAATATGGCACCTCGTCTATTCCAGATGTGGAGTGCAAAGGGCTGCTCATTGCTGGATAACCGAGTTGCAGTGGGTGTCTCGGGGTGTGAAAGGCAAATCTCTTTCATCTGTCATTTTTTAAGTCGCTTGGTGAGCTGCAATGAATCGCATATGGGTTGCCAGGAACTTGAAGGTTCACGAAGCTGAATTTCATGTAGATGGCAGTGTTGTTTTTCGAATTGATGTAAAAACTGGTGATTGTGTGGTTTTACCTCAACATGCGGAGGTATGTAGCAAGCTGGAAATTGATACAACTGTTAGTACGTTTGTAGTATACTCTTAGGACTTTAAGGTTATGAATGACCTCTCACTTACACGGCCAAAAAGAAAAAGTTACTATGATGACAAATAATGCGACTTAAACGGTACACAGCCAAAGAAATTACTGTAAATTTTCTCATACTAATTGAATTTAAGAACATGCAGCTCAGGCTAGACACATGAAGGAATCTTTTGAGTAAAAATAAACGGAAAGCAATCAAGATTGCATCAAGAGATTTCGAGTGCCAGGAGCAGCCAATAGTGCATGAGAGTTTGAGAAGGTCGTGCAGAAGCAAGAAGCAACCATGATTGGGAGGCCTTTGATCTTTATGTTCTGGAGTTTATGCAAAGCTTACTGCAAAATTCTTCAAATCCAATTCCACTTTCAAAGTTACGTAGGATGGAACATGTAGTAAGTACATGCATCCATGATTTGTGTCCTAACAGAAAATCGAGAGCACGAGTAACAGTGATGACCTTCGAGATATTTCTTCATATATCTTACCGAGATCTCAGAAAGTCAACATAGAGCTGAAAAGAACAAGAGGCCGAAACATAGAGGAGCTCTAATTAGTCTCTTCCTAGGATAAGGCCTGAGATATACAATATGATCCCTACACTAAGAAGATAATGATCTCAAAGACTTGACATAGAGTTGAAAATAACAAAACGCTGGAACATAAAGAAGCTCTAGTTAGTCTCTTCCTAGGATAAGGACTGAGATATACAATATGATCCCTACACTACAGAAGAAAGCGTCTTTCTCTGCTAGATATGCCCATTAAACTAATTCTAATTCTGTCATTCCTCACTGCCTTTTGGACGGGAGTTGAACACAGCAAAAGGCGATTTCTTTTTGCTCTGTGGGTTTCTTGGTCTGCCACTTATTAGATAATCCCTCAGCAAAACTCTTGTCTTTCGGTCAACCACTCTGGTTCTTGTTCTGCACTCTTTTTCATCATCCATTTTCAGCAAAAGGAATTGCATCTTCTGCACTTCCAACTGAAGCTTCCCAATTTTCTCAGACCCTCTTCGAGCCTGCTCTGAAATCAGCCTCCTGGCACAACCACGATCATCTGCATCTCTGGTGGATTTGCTGTCGCAGGAAGAAAGGCGCCTCTCAGCATTTCTAATCAACTTATTATTCGAGTCCGATAATTTGTTGATGGTCGATTGAGCTTCTTCCAGCTGCTCCATCACATTGATGTACTCAATGCCTTTATCCATTCTGTTCTTCTCTGTGTTCTCCATCTTCCTCCTCAGATCCTGCACTGTTATTTGCAGGTTTATCAGCTTCTGAGCATTAGTGTTAAGCCTCTCTAAGATCTTCCTCTTGATCCTTGCTCGACGAGGTTCTGTCAAGCTCTCGGGTATCTCTAATTTATCAACGCTGAGGTCCTTCTCATCAGGTGACTCTCCAGAAGGGTTACAGGACCTCTGATCCTTATCTGCTTCGACGAAGTAATAGTCATTGGGCATATCAAAGTTCTTGTGAGCTTTCCCTACTTTAAGATCGATAATCCCACTTGAGTCACTGGTTTCCCACAGCTCAAGCATTCGGTCTTCAGCCTCAACTGAGTCAGTCCTACGAGCCCCATAGGGCAAATGTTTGGAAATCTGGTCAAGCATAATGTCTTTAGTCAGAAGCTCATTCTCGGTCACAGACATCTGAAGAGTTGCTTTGTGTATCTTCAGGTCATTATCAGGTCCATCACCTCGTTTTTCCTTTTCTTTTTTTCTTGGGACATGTTTCCGAGATCTGGTAGGTTCCAACTCCTCCAATTTGGTATTCAAACTCAAGTTTTCCAAAACTGTCGGCTCCTCAGCTTTCAGCAGCGTCTCTCCAATAACCTTGATTCTTAATTGCAGGTCCTGCATTGCAGAAAAACTATCTGGCACCATCAATGTAGTATTTCCAATGAACTCAGAAATCCCAGACTGCTGTTGTGTCATCATGTTGATTTCCTGGTAACAAGGGGCATATAAACAAGAAAATGAATCTGGAGTCACATGATAATGTACTAGCAAATAAGCAAACAACAGTTCTCTTGGTTAGCAAGAAGATTGCAAATTAATGTCCACAATAGGTTTGAATAGAATATAAGGGATCAATGATCAAGTTTGAAAGGCAACAATTTGATAAAGATTTCGAGTAATTGCAAATGGAATAGTGCAGAAAGTTCCTGTGGACTAGGATGACAGACAGACAAGTCGAATCATTTTCAATGAAGAGAGAAGATGTAACAAGCAGATCCACTAGCATGTGGTGCATTAAGGGCAGGGGGAAAAATTACCTTGACAACTTCTTTCTTGGATTTGTAAAATTCTTTATGGACACTGGTACAATTTTCCAATGAAGAGATACATTCTGCCAAAGAAAGTATTCCCGAAACATAAGAAGCAAGCTGAGTTTTCAGTCCACCATTTTCTCCTTCCAAAGCAATGATTGTTTCTTTTAGCTGTTCAACCTCCACCCGTCTCGCTTCACTTGCAACTTGATAGGCTTCATTGAGCTCAAGAATTTCCTCCTTGAGAAATGCTTCATCAATCTTGGAGGTTACCAGTTCAGCCTCCAATTTCCAGTTTGCTCCCTGAAGAAATCTTGCCTCTCTGGTCCGATGACTCAAATCTTCAGACAGTTTGAGAATCTGATGCTCTCGTCCTATCTTGACATCAGCATACTCCACCTTCAAATCCTCCAGCTTTTTCAGCAGCTCTAGCTTCTCGTACTCGATTGCTCTCAATATTTCGGATTTCAGCACTTTTTCATTGTCGATTCCCTCTGAGAACTTTAGCTTCAATTCTTCATTCGTATCTATAACCTTTTGCAGGCCGTAGTTCAACACATCGAAGTTCTCAGATTTGACCCTTAGTTCTTGATGAAGGGCATCTCGTTCTATTGCAAGTTTTGTGGCCTCTAGTTCCAGTTGCTTGAGCAGTGAATATAGGACTGATTTTTCAAAAACCACCCGCAGATTTTCCTCTTCTAGCTTAGAAAAGGATTCTTGCAGATCTCTAATCTTTGCCAGAGTATTCCGTACAAGATCATGGTCCAGATCAAGATGGTCTTCAAACTCTTGACACGAACAAATCTCAAGAGTCTTTGAAATCCTATACAATGCCAACCGTTCTACGGTAATTTCATCAGACAAAAGTTTGAGCTCAGTCAGATGTTCAAGATTTTCACTCTCCAAGTAAGAAATTTGCTTCTGCGAGAATTGCCATGCATCTAAGAGAGTATGATATCTTAGCGAGAGCGAGAAATTCCTCTCCCGCAGATCCTGCAGGAATTTCTGCAAAATGAAGATCTGCATGTGTGAGTCCAAAGCTTTTTCCAGTTCCTCTTCACTCTCTGTGTCTTTTCTCCAAGCTTCTTGCTGCAGGTGAACAATCTGGAACTCCACATCGGCTAACCGGGTCCTACTCAACTGCACAGAATTGTAATGATCCTCGATCTCTCCATTCAAATCAAGCTGTAACTTCCGGATGCTGGAGATCAAGGATTCTCTCTCCTCCTTCATACCCGAGTAATCACCTTTTAGTCCCTCATAACTGCTCACCAGGTTTTCCAGTCTTTGCCAAAAGACATTTAACTGATATTCCAGCTTTTCCTTCTCAGTGACTGTACTGAACTTTTCCTGATCATGTAACTCGTGCATATCTACCGTGTTCTTCACTTTGACCTGTTTTCCTTCAAGATCCACATACTCATCATTAAGCAAATTCTCAAAAGTATCGTTCTTCCCCATGAGTTTGTAAAAGTTGCCAATCATACTCTCTACATAAGAAATCAGACTGGACTCATTAGCCTGGAGAGATTCACAGGATTCTTCCATTCCCTTCAATTTAAGCTTATACTCTTTTAACTCCACATTCAAATCTGAGATTCTGTTCTCCAATAAGACAGTCTTCTCCACAAGCTTCTCGGAGACTTCCAGTTTCTTCAGTAAAGTGACTTTTTCACTTCGTTCTAAATCACAGCACTTCTCAAGCTTTGAATTCGTATCCATCAACTCCATGAAAGCTGACCCCAAACACCCCGGATCAAGACCCACAGAAGCCACCTGCTCCATCACCGAGCAATGCTTCTTTCTCTGGTCATCCAGTTGCTCTTTCAGATAATAAATTTCTTTTTGAAGAGAATCTCGTTCACCCATCATGACTGCAGTCTCTGCTTCAAGTTTGTGCATTATTTCTCGCATGCTCAAGATTTCATCTTCCAAGTTCTTTACTAACAGTGATGAAGCCATATTGACCTCATTTAGATTCTTCTTCTCTTCATGGGCCTTCCGGATTTCATCCTTCAAACCCTTATTGTGCAATTCCATGTCTTCTAGAAGTTGAGTCTTCTCCTGAAGCTTCATGGCTAGAGATCTCACCTGTTCCTGATTCTCAAAGTGAAGATTCTGCAGATTCTGAAAGGAAGTTTGAACCTCAGAAAACCGTAACCGTTCTTCTTGCACACAAGTCCAGAGCCTTCCCATTTCCTTCTGCTTCTCTGTAGTTTCTTCACTCTGAGCTTCCATTTTCTTTGTCAAAGCCTCCAAAGCAGACTGCAGAGTCTGATTAGATCTCTCCAAAAGAAGACACATTTCTTCAGCTTTCCTTAGCTTTGTTGAATCCTTTTCCCGATCAGGATCCAACATTTGGGCCCGGTTTCGCATAATTTCCTGCTCCAGATTTGAAATTGTCATCAGCAAATTGTTGCAACGTACAGCAGCAGCTTCCCCAATCTCTCTGTTATTCTCCTCCGCATGTTTTAATTTATCTTCCAGATTTGATATTTTCTCGAGGCAGTTGTTGTGCTGAAGAAGTGCATCTTGTTTTTCAGCCTCCACCCTTGCAAGATCTTGTTTTAGAGTTTCAGCCTTAGTTTCAGCTTTATCAGCTCGCTGCTTGATTTCTTCCACCTCTTCTTGGGCACATGACACAGTGTTCTCAAGATCTCTTAGTTTTTCCAAAGCCATGTGGTACTGAACAAGATTGCCTTCCTTTTCGGCTTGCAGATCTGCTAGTGCTGTCTTCAAAGATTGAGCTTCTGCCTCAGCTTCATTGGCCCTTCGAGTAAGTTCCAACTCCAATTTTGATAATCTCTCCAGACTCTGATGAAACTGGAGCGCATAGACTTCTCTCTCAGCCTCCAACTCTGCAAGTGCTTCGTTCAAGTTCTGAATTTCTTTGTCAGTATCACCTGCTTGCTCAAGTTCGCGTGCCATCCCATCATGCTTACAAGTACATTGTGCACCGTATTCTTTTTCTCCTGCATCACAACACATGAGAACCACATTTTCTCTTCTTCCTCCCGAATCAGAAGTCTCATCAACCTGTTTCGACTCATTTCTACTTCTCGTACCCTTGAAATCTTGATGCACAGCTCCATTTTTCTCACAAGCTTGGAAGTAAGACAGAGCTTGCTCCAAAATATCCTTGGGACACTCATCACTGTCAAGAAGTACTGGCTGGACTTGGTTGGGAAATGCTTCTGCCATAGTTTTATGGGCCTGGCACAGAACCCCTGTGGTGTGATCATATCTCTCAGCTAATCCGCGATATGCTGCGGTAAAACTCTTCAACCAATTGTAGAAGTTCGGGTCGTCTCTTATAGTACATCTCCGC
Source organism: Corymbia maculata (assembly GCA_014182735.1). Lineage (NCBI taxonomy): Eukaryota > Viridiplantae > Streptophyta > Magnoliopsida > Myrtales > Myrtaceae > Corymbia > Corymbia maculata. The sequence goes on along the minus strand of CM024689.1, from coordinate 11,382,260 downwards.
TCGTCTCGCGAATGAGTCAGCATCTTCTTCGATGATGTTAATCATCTGTTTGAGTTTGGCATCCATATCTGATCAAAAGCAGTAGGATAAGTACATTTAACATTATATGCAGACAGTTGCAACTCAGGAGATATTGCAAATCATTAGAAAAGGCCTGAAGGTAGAATATGCACTGCAAGGGCTCAAGCCACAAACTGCCTGATACCTCATGGATTGATGTATAATTATTGAACTTTTGAGAGGAAGTAACCAGAAAATTTGGTTAAGAATTGAAATTCTAAAGTTTTTAGCAAAGCCAGATGGTAGAACTAAATTTAACCAGCCCTCAAGACATTGATTAAGATAGTGGCCACCCTTCTCACCTAGGTCATTCAAAAACTCACTATCCTGTGATGTGAACTTTATGCTTAACTGCAACATTGACACTAGCGGTGCAGGACCTCTTTTTCTCTTTGATTTTCAAGCAAATTTCCAGTCCAAACATACAAAGCCAAAGGAAACATTAAGTTGAGTTGTTAATTCTGTGTCCCAGAAGCTGTTCTGAGCAAAACCATAAGCAACGGAACCATACCTGTAAGATTTTCCAGAAGCCATTTGGAATTCTTTGGGGTAATGTGACTTCCCCACCACCAAGAATACATCCCCTTGAATCTTCATTCGTGGCGGCGGCAGCCATAACTCCAACCAACAATGATAAATTTTGGGCACACTTATCTTGTGACCCCGCAGTTTTGGAACCGACTACTTTGCGATGCTGTAGAGCACAAAAAGATCTCTCTTTATCTTTAGATGCAGATCCACAAAATGACACAAAATAAGACAACTTTGCCTCATTTTCTTATGAACACAATGCCCACCAAAAATCACCGTCAAAATGATAAATCAAGGGGCAGTAAGTAAAGTACCGGATCATCCGCATAGAGCTTCAGGAATTAGCACTTCTTCATCAAGTAAAAACAGGTTTATCTGATCAAAAGCCAGGTCATAGGATCAGAACCAACAAAGACAGAAAAGATTTGACAAGTAAGGATTTTAACTAGGGATGCATGCATTCCTCATACACCATCATTTAATCAAATTGCATACCACAAAGAAAAATTAAATGCTCGGATGATTACGCAAAAAGAGGCCCCCATTGTCGTTCTCGCATCCCAAGACCGAAGGGGTCGAGAAACCCAAAACAGAAAAGTAGGAGAAAACAAAAGCCTTTTTGATAAGGGCAGAGAAATTGATCAGCCCACATTGTCCTCACATCACAAAACCGAAGGGGTTGAGAAACCCAAAAGAGAAAAGTAGGAGAAAACGAAAGTTTTCTTGATTAGTGCAGAGAAATCGATCGACCAACAGAGAAACATTCGGCATCAAACGAGCAACTGTACCGGAGACGAGAGTTCAAACGCTGAGCGAGCTCTCAAAGAGACTCCTCAGCTTCTTCCCACGAAACCCAACGTTCAAGAACCAATATGACCCAACACCCGAAAAAGAAGAAAAAGGAAGAGAAAGAGTAAAGCCTACACAAGGAGAAGAGCCAAACAGAGCTCAGCAAAGCTCCAAAGATTCCAATTCTTGAGGTCCGTGAGAAAAAGCAAAACTATAGCACAGCTGCTTTCACTGTTCGTGGTCTCGATCTCAACCCATTGTTGGGTCAGATCTCTCCCTCTCTCCTCTCTCTCTAAAGCACACCCACACTCACACTCGCTCTACTCATTACTGCTCGCTGCTCGCTCTTAAAGCTGCAATCTTTATGGTATTTTAATATTGGGTGGAGATAAAAAAAAGACAAATGGGAATGTAAAAATTCGTTCTGGGTTTGCCGAGAAAACAAGGGAAAATCCGAGTGATGCGCCGTGACTGTCGTGTTGCGAGCTCTCGGGAGACAAGAGGGCGAAATGACGAGTTTCGCCACGTCGAAGAAAGGGGCCTTCGATCCTTGTCTTTTGTCGTGTTTCTGTCCGACGAATGTTTGACCGCTTTCATCGTAAATGCGCAGATCACGATATGGCATGGGAATCGCCAAAATCGAAAAGAACAGGAAATATTGACAACGAAATAAAACATTTCTGGAATATCGATTTTCCAACAAAAAAAATTATAAAACGAATTTCTATACCATTTTCAACTTCAAATTTTCGTCTAAAATAATTATTCATATTGATAGTATTTCTAATAATCACGTAAAAATTGTTGGTAATTTTCAAATTTAAATTCAGTCGACATTAATCTCATTAATTTATGTTAATTTCCTAAAATGGTCAAGTTTTCTTTCTTCATTAATTGATCGTTTGCAATTTTTTTGGTTTGCTCGTATGCGCCTGCTTATTTTGTACTATGTCTCACTTCTAATTATGTAAAGGAAAAAGAATTTCCTTTTTTGTAATAATACCTTCCTTTTTTTCCCTCAAAAGTATCCTTACTTCCTATGTAGATTGTAAAAAAATGACAAAAAAATTGTAAAAAAAAAATATTTACAAATAGCAAAATCAAATCTGCGCCTAACTGGTACTAATTTTATTAGAATAACGTTAATGACTACCGAGGAGTAAAGTGAAGAAAACAATAAAGAAAAATTTTCAAATTTTCCAATCTGTTTATTGCTAGAGAAAAAAAGGAAAGGAAAAAAAATCTATTTTTTATGCTTCATGTTATGCACAACGGTGCCTCAAGTATAGAATTATTTCAAATAAAGTACAAATTGGCTCATTTCATCTTGACAGAAAAAAAAAATGATTTTATCATGGATGCACTAATTTGCAATGTGCAAAGAACCTTTTTCTATAGGCAAACAAAATCCACATCTTGAATTTTCATGCAATTTATTAGTTAGAGTCGAACTCGGTCACTTGGTTGAGAAAGAACGGGATGAGCAACCCAACCACTGACCCGACTACACACAAGCAATCCTCACAAAACAAGAATGTGGAAAAATCAAAGAAAATAAGAGAGAAAAAAAAAAGAAAATACTAATCGTACTTAACCAGCATGGAACGAATTATTTAATCCTTCCAAATAAGATAAGAATCATCAAGGGACAAAAAGGGAAAAAGGAAGAAGAAGAGAGAACTTCACCCATCATTCCAAAGTGGGAAAAAGGTCACAAAAGCAAAGTGTTTGTATGCTTCCACCATAATTCATCTTTTTTTTAAGTCTCGTCTCATCAATAAACAGTAGAAGAAGGAAGAAAGAGGGGGGGCCAAAATTAAGGATAGAGACAATCACCTTTGTTCCCAAGCGTCGACTTCGCACTTCCGTTGCTTGCTGATCACTTGATGCATAGTAAAAGTGAAAATTTACAATGTTTTGTGGGTGCTTTATTAAGGTTGATAACGACATGCAATTTTTAAATGTATAATCTTTTTATTTTTTTTTAATTTTCAATAAATGTCAAGTATCCAGCTGAAATCTCTCCTTTTTATAGCCGTTGTGCGGGTCGCGATGTATGCTTCTTTTTGCAAATTACGAGAGTTGTCGCTAATGATTGATGATTTTAGATTGCTTCAGAGTGAATGTTCCGGCGGAAATCTCGGCGCTGACCTTGAAGGGCAGTAAAGTAAAATCGCGTAGAGAATGATTGACAGGTGTCACCATCGCCGAAAAAGAGGATTCAGGTGGGGCCCATTCGAGCTCGATGGACGGTCGCGGTTTCTTCATGATTTCGGCCACGGCCAATGGCGGGAGGTGTCTCCGTATAACTGGGACCGCGTGACACCATGACTTTCGCTGACGGGTTTGGAATTTTTTTTTAAAAAAACTTTCTTATGACAGTTGAGCTTCATGACTCATTATTGAAATTGAGTTGGGTGCCACACTAGTGGCTTATTTTTTTAAAAAATTGTTTCTTGTTTCTTTTTATTTTTATATGCAATTTCATTATGTGACTTTCCCAATTTATGCATCCTGATCTTTTCCCCGACCAATATGACACTGATAGAGGTTTTAATGTCTTGAGGGCAATCCCTATAATTCTCAATTGAGGGCCATCTAAAAGAGAGATCAATGAGCATGGTGTGACTAATATTGTCGGTACCATGTGCAAGTAGCTTGTTCTACCCAAGGGCAAGTGACACCTCGACAAAGGTTACAGCTCCTAATTATTAGCTAGCATGTTAGCTCTTATGCTTTTATCGTTTTATTAGAATGGCACCACATATGGAATTTTATCATGTGAATGACGTTATATTGATGATTTGAATATGCTAATGACAATGTGGGTAGCTTGTGCAAATTATGATAGTTCAAGAACTACATTGCATATAACTAGTAAGAAGATCAAATTGCACTACTTATTGGTTCGAATTATAATTAACCTTTCTTTAACAAGTCATATTTCCTTATAAATTATGAATATTACTCATATACAAAACTAACTAAATAGAAATGTGAGTGATATTTGTGTTTGTAACTCATCAAACACAAGAATGGTTGAAAGTTAGTTTCCTTTAATTGAAAATGAAGAAAACGAAATATTTTTTAACGACCACACGCACCATCTATTTTTTAGATTAAATACACCCTTATTGTCGAATATGAGTAGACATAACATGTTTACCACTCTACATGGATACTCAATTGGATACAAAAGTTGTGTTTCCTGCCCCTCACACGTGGGGGCTCTCATCACACTTAGATGGAAAGTAAGTTTCTCCTCTTCTTATGATCTTAATTCAAGCCTTATTGGAGAGGTAAAATCTGAATTGACCTGGCCAATTTGGGAAACTATGCTCTTAAGATCAGCTAGAATAGTGGATCAATTAAGGTGTGCAAAACTAACTCGAACACCACTTAGCTATTATACTAAAAGGAACTCACGAACATGTTCGGTTTGGTTAGAGTCAAACCTCCAAAATACTATATTTGGACTACAATGTTACAAGTCAGAAAAAAAGCATATGGTTAAGGGGTGCATTTATTTCTTAGAAAAACAGTGTTTTATAAAATATCTTCTTAACATTGATCTTTTATACTGTTTTTGGATATTGAGTGACTAGAAAAAAATGTTCATTAGTAACAACTTATGTTTAAATATTTTTATTGATAATAATATTTTTTAATTATTTTTTAATTGTTACAAACAATTAATGTGAAGAATTTTTTTCCAAATTGTCGCAAACATAGGCAGTTTTCTTTCATTGGAAATTTTTTAAACCCGAAACTTCCAAATGGAAATAATAATCCGAGAGAAAATGCAGCGACTCCAAGACCAGACCAAAGTCAAGAGATATGATCGAACCTAAAGGCATGGAGGCTGATTTTCCTGACACATTTACATACTTTATCTTAATTAAAGAGCTTACTTTACCCTTTATCTTGATTAAACAACTTAGTAATTCAGATAAATAACATATTATAACCATCTGTGTGGAGGTACAGACTGGCTAGTGACCAAAACCCTGTCATACCGCACACCATCTTTTTCTTTTGTTTATTTTTGCGGTGGAGAGTAAGGACCACCTCTATAATACTTGTTTAGAATATAGTTCGAAAAAAGATTCTGTAAATAGGGGAATAAATGGGAAAATCAAACTTTTGGGGGCAATCAGTTGGGGACCTACATTAACGAAAATCCTTTTGTGGTCATTAATAGTTTTGACTTCTGCCTACATTAACAAAAATCCTTTTGTGACAATAATGATGATGATAAAAGGGGTGAGTGCATTAAAAGTTTTAAAATTTGACACGATAGTGTAATTAAGTCTTAAAAATTTTAAAAATTATAATAAAGTCTTAAAACTAGCCATAAGATCCAATTGAAGATTAAAATTTTCAAAAAATACAATCAAATCTTAAAATTTATTAGCTTTTTTGGTTTTTCAAGTTGGACGAGCTTAAAACTTGATTGCACTTTTTGAATTTTTAAAAATATAATTATACTTTCGTGTTAAGTTTTAGGAATTAATTGTATTATTTGAAAATTGTAAGACTTAATTATATTTTTGTGATAAATTTCAAAATTTTCATTATACTTATTATAAATAATAAGAAGAAGATTTGTGGGCAAAATGTAGAGATAAGAGAAGGGGGATGGAAATTCCAGGTGAGAGTGAAATGATGATGTCAGGTGAAAGGCAGGGCAAGCTTGAGACATAGAATAGTGGGTCAAACCACATGTTGCAAGAGAGTCATCACAAGTCACACAACTCATAGAGTGCTAGTCTAATCATTCTACTCGACAGGCCTCTTTCTTATGTCATTCTTCCCTCTTAAAATTGTATACGAAATCCATCCATTCAAGCCTAACATTCTATTTATTTCATTCGAAAAAAAAAATTCTAAAAATGACCATTTATATTACTTAAAATAATTAATCAATAAAAATATCTTCATTATAGATAATAATTTATATTCAAATATTTTGTGGGCATTAAAATTTTTTTCGATCATTCATTTTTGTTAAGTATGAAAAATAATCATTTTTGGGGAAATTTTTCTAAATACTTTATTTTCTGCAAAACAAAAATATTTCCCTAGAAATGAATTCTTTTATCATCTAAAATAATTAATCAATGAAAATTTCTCATTATTAATAATCAGTTATGTCTAAACATTTATGTGTGCTATAGATATGTTTTTGTTTATTCAGTTTTTTAAATAATACAAGTGATTATTTTTAGAATTTTGTTAAAATTATTCATTTTCTACAAAACAAACGGAGTCACTGCTATCACCTATTGTTCTTATCGAAACATTTTCTATGCTCGAACATCTGTTCCTACACCATTTGACCAAGACTCATTATCCATATGAATAGGTTTTCTCATTATCGAAATTGATGATTTCCAACAATTTCTTCCCTTTTTATGAGGACAAAAACCTTAGCATTAACTCATTTAGAGGTGAGGTACCCGCATGTATAAAAAATACATAGAGCCCCTTGCGTTTATTACAAACAAAGTCGATAGAAAGCAAACTTGAGCAATTGCATAAAAGCAAATGGTTGTTGCTCTCTACACTTGTACGAGATTTGCTAAGTACTGTAATCTGTAAAAGCAACTTACAAAACCCGATTGCCCGAGCAGCAAGCTGACCCACCGTTCCCAACAGAGTTCTCCTGAGATGTTGCCGATGTTTTTCTTGAATCAACTAGTCCATCTGTCCATCTGTCTTCCCTAGGAAAATCTTGTGAAAATTCTGCGAAAATCACGTGTAAACTCTCTCGAAACTACCGGGCAGAAAAAAAAAAAAAACTCTTGAGAAACTAGCCAATCAATCGGATGTTTTTGTATGAGGTCGGCTTGGATCACATCTTTCCCGTCGATTTTCAGGATGGCTCTTGTCCCCGATTTGCTGTTGCAAGATACTTGGATGTCCTTTTCTTATGTACATGAGCAAAGACTTCAAATATGGAACTCCAATGGTCGCGAAATCTAGTTATGGAAAGTCCAGATTGACCCCTTGCACGTCGGTTTCACTACCTCTATCACTTGTTTCTACAAGTTGCCTATATGAAATTCAGAACTTGGCAAATCTTTCCTTGTACAAATATAGAACCGACGGCCAGTACTTGTTTCTGCATATTAAAATATTGATCCAATTTCTAGAATTATCTAGTATAAACTTTTGCTAAAAAAGTCTAGAAAAATCCTACAAATTATCTATCACTTAGGCAACTAGAGTAGTCTAGAAAAATCAGCAACTAGAGTAGTGTAGAAGAGTCAACAACTAGAGTAGTGTAGAAGAATCTAGAGATAAGAGCGGCAAAAAATCTGAATTTTGACCAGATTTTTGCAAGGAAAGTCGGTGAATGCCTATAAATAGGCTAGGGGACGTCCACTAAAAGGATCCCCAACACACCAACTTCAGCTCCTTCTCTTTTCCCTTGTATTACCCACCAACTAATAAAAGTTTTCTTTATTTTTCCCTTGTGCTTCCTTTGCCAAATAACCTTCTCAAAAATACATCCATATTTCCTAGTCTATTTTACACACACAAGCACACGCTTCCGCAAATAACCAACAGTGATATCAGAGCCACGTCTTTGGTTGGTATTGGGCGTTTGTCCTAACCACCCACTCCTAAAAAGTACCCATCCAAATTCCAAACAACTAAACTATGGCCATTGCTACATCATCCGCATTTCCCATTCCTATTTTTGATGGGAATAACTATGATTTTTGGAGTATCAAAATGACTACATTCTTGATGGCCCAAGACCTATGGGACATCGTGGAAAAGGGTTATGAGGCTCCACAAGAAGGTGTGAGTGTTTCGAAGGATCAACTACAAAAGGATGCAAGGGCACTTTATTTTATTCAACAAGTACTCTCAGAAACGATATTTCCGAGAATAATTGGAGCGAAGACTGCAAAGGGAGCTTGGGCGATACTTCGAGAAGAATTTCAAGGATTAGAAAAGGTACGTATTATTCGGCTTCAAACTTTAAGAAGAGATTTTGAAAATTCTAAAATGAAAAATTATGAGACCGTCCAAGAATATTGTGGGAAATTAAAGGAACTAGTTAATCAAATGAGAGCCTACGGAGATGAGATCACTGATCAAAGGGTCATAGAAAAAATATTGGTGTCACTTAGTAAAAAATACAATTCCATTGTGACAACTATAGAAGGAACTAAGGACTTGGCGACTTTATCGGTGAGTGAATTAATTGGCTCTCTAGAAGCACATGAGAAAAGACTGATGGCACAAGATGAAGATTCAATTGAAAGTGCCTTTCAATCTAAAATAAACGTATGGTCTCATCAATCTAAAAATGGTGGAAGGAGTTCAGGGAAAAATAAAAAAGGAGGAGAAACTACACAAAGGGAAAAGTATCCACCTTGTGGCATTTGCAAAAAAACAAATCATTTGGAGAAGGATTGTTGGTTCAAAAATAAGCCACAATGCCGCTTTTGTAAAAGATATGGCCACGTAGAAGAAGATTGTCGATCGAAAACAAATAATCGAGCTAACTATGTTGAAAAAAAAGAAAGTGAAGACAATATATTCTACGCGGGCCAAGCAGCAAATGATAAGAAAAACGAGACATGGTATATTGATAGTGGGTGTAGCAATCATATGACAGGGGATGAATCTACATTCGCCGATATTGATAAGTTGGTGAATTCCCAAGTAAAATTGGGTAATGGTGCATTAGTGGACGTCAAAGGAAAAGGCACCATTGCCGTAGAAACAAATAAATGACCAAAATATATTCATAATGTATATCTAGTTCCCAGTCTAGCGCAAAATCTCTTGAATGTGGGACAAATGATTCAAAGTGGGTATTCTTTATACTTTAGAGGAGATACCTGCATTATCTATGATAAATATAAAAACATCATTGCCTCTGTTAAGATGGAGAATAAAAATTTTCCTATTCGATGGAAATATATTAAAGACATAGCCATGAAAGCTCAACTTGATGATTCATGGCTATGGCATCGAAGATTTGGCCACTTCAACTTCGTTGGACTAAAAACTCTCCATCAGAAAAATATGATGAAAGACTTTCCAGCTATTTCAGAAATTTCAGATGTTTGTGAAGGATGCCTCCTTGGAAAACAACAAAGGCAGTCCTTCCCATCTAGAGGTGCATGGAGAGCTAAAAAACCATTAGATTTAGTCCATACCGATGTATGTGGTCCAATGAGGACCCTTACACTTAGTCAAAATAAATATTTCATCCTATTCATTGATGACTACACTAGAATGACGTGGGTATACTTTCTTCGAGAAAGATCGGAGGTTTTCTCTATTTTTAGAAAATTCAAGAACCATGTCGAGAACCAAAGTGGCCAAAGAATCAAAGTCCTAAGGAGCGATAGAGGCATTGAATACAACTCAAGAGAGTTTAATAAATTCTGTGAAGATGAAGGAGTTCATCATCAACTAACTGTTGGCTACACCCCAGAACAAAATGGAGTAGCAGAAAGGAATAATAGAACCGTCATGGAGATGGCAAGGTCCATGCTAAAAGAGAAAGGCCTTCCTAACACCTTCGGGCGAAGCGTCTACACGGCTGTATACCTCTTAAATAGGTGTCCAACTAAAGCAGTCCAAAATAAAACTCCAAATCGAAGCATGGAGCGGACGGAAGCCTTCAACAAAGCATCTCAAGGTGTTCGGCTGCATATGCTACGTTCACATCCCTGCTCAAAAGAGGAGTAAGCTCGACGAGAATACCGAAAAGGAATATTCCTTGGTTACGTGATCAATCAAAAGGTTATTGAGTTTACAACCTAAGAACTAAGAAGCTCGTGATTAGTCGAGACGTCGAGTTCGATGAGAATGCTGCCTGGAATTGGGAGGATGAGAAGATCGAAAAAAAGTATGTCGCCTTGCCAGACACATCACCTGCTCAAGAGGAGTCAACAACACAAGAAGAAGGAGAAGTGCCAGATTCCACCACTCATGGTGTGACTCCACCAATCTCTCCAAGAGTGACGCAAGAAGAATCTCCTCCAGAATCTCCAGTACTAAGGGTGAAAACCCTTAGAAGAATTTACGACACATGCAACTTTGTTGCTTTAGAACCAGAAAACTACGAACAAGCATCCAAAGAAGAAGTTTCGATAAAAGCCATAGAAGAAGAGATCAAAATGATCGAGAAAAATAAAACTTGGGAGCTCGTCGATCGCCTCGAAGACAAAGAGATCATTGGTGTGAAGTGGGTCTACAAGACAAAGCTTAATGCAGATGGATCCATCCAGAAGCATAAAGCAAGGCTGGTGGCGAAAGGATACTTGCAACAACCAGGTATTGACTATACTGAAACTTTTGCTCCTGTTGCTCGCCTTGATACTATTCGAGTACTCATAGCCCTTGCAGCACAAAAAGAATGGAGGATCTATCAACTAGATGTGAAATCAGCATTTCTAAATGGATATCTTCAAGAAGAAATATATGTGGAACAACCACAAGGCTTTATTGTCAAAGGGCAAGAATAAAAGGTTCTAAACCTTAAAAAGGCTCTTTATGGATTAAAACAAGCACCACGAGCATGGTATAGCCGAATAGACGAATACTTCACCAAGTAAGGATTCAAGAGGAGCATGAGCGAGCCAACGCTCTACATCAAGACCCAAGGTAAGTCCGACACACTCATTGTCTCTTTGTATGTAGATGATCTCATATATACAGGGAACAATGAAGTGATGATTCAAGAATTCAAAGAAGAAATGATGAAGACATTTGAGATGACAGACTTGGGCTTGATGCACTACTTCCTTGGCATCGAGATCGACCAAAATGGAGGAGTCTTTATCTCGCAAAAGAAATATACCAAGAACCTCCTGAAGAAATTCAAGATGAATCACTGCAAAATCGTTGCGACACCACTTGTGACAAATGAGAAGTTACTAAAGGAAGATGGAGCGGAAAAAGTTGACGCTTCTCTCTACAGAAGTTTGATTGGTAGTCTAGTCTATCTCACTGCAACACGACCAGACATTATGTATGCGACAAGTCTACTATCACGGTTCATGTAGAATCCAAGCCAAATTCATTTTGGTGCAGCCAAAAGAATTCTTAGATACTTATGAGGAACAATAGACTACGGCATTTGGTATCGGCCAAGTGCAAGCACTAAGCTCATCGGTTATACTGATAGTGACTGGGCAGGATCAGCTGATGACAGAAGGAGCACTACTGGTTACGCATTCACATTGGGTTCTGGAATATTTTCTTGGACATCCAAAAAACAAGATCCGGTGGCACAATCCACTGCAGAAGCTGAATACATTGTAGCAGCCACCACTACTAGTCAAGCTATATGGCTTCGACGAATTCTAGAAGACATCGGAAAAGCACAAACAGAACCAACACTGCAAAATAACGCAAAATAACTTATGTTCATCTCATGACATTCTTAAACATGAGTTTCTACCACACATTCATGTTAGATACATGATAAATCTTGTTATCATCAAGACAATTTAAGGATGTTTTTCCATCGATCTCTCTCTTTCTTATGATGACCAAATACGTACATGCCCTTCGTAGATAAGTGAATTATCTTCATGTGCAGGTTTCCAGTTTGCTGACCCATGAAAGACAGCCAGAATTCTATAGAATCAAGATGAATGTTTGCTTTTACATGCTTATAACAACAAAAAATTCGTCCAAGCCCACTTACTAAATGATTTATCCCTTGTCTGTCACATGAAGAATGAATAAAAGGCGAAAAGCAGCAAAAGACGGAATGTAAGTGAGACACATCAAAGGCATCCACATCCGCCACTTTAAGGTTGAATGGAACTTCTCTCGCTCGCGCATTCCTCTTGTTCCCCTGAATCCTAGAACTACTTTGCTTGAGCTAAAGGTTCAAAAGGGTAGATACAGAGCTGAAAACTCTCTTTCAGTCATTAATCTGCTTCCCCTTAGGATAGATGAAATCCCCATAGGTTCCAACACCAACTTCTACTCTTTTCTGAAGCATCTACGTTCTCCAGAGTTACTTTTTCAAAAGCTTTGAGCCTCTCCTTAGAAGTTTCCCATCATCTCTAACACGGTTTCTATCGTGGCCATGAGCTCTCAAAGTGTGTCCTCGATCTCATCCATAGTTTCAGCGGGTCCAACAAAGCGTGTAGAAGCACCTAGAACCTCTACTTCTGCATTTCAGCTCCTACTTCATCTTTCTTTATTTCGTCCTCCTGTTTAGTCATATAATTCAGATTCTCCTTTAATGAGGGGATCATCTTCTTCCTGCCTTCTTCCTTTCATTTTCTCTTACTCTTCCACTTTATGGGTTTCTCAACATCTTTTCCATACCATTTTGTATGGCAAAAGGACACCAAAAGTGTTTTAACTTATGTATGGCGTTCATTTTAATGTCACAACTTTTTGTCAACTCACTTTAGTGCCAAAATAGAAAAAAAATAATCACTTAATTGCCAATGGTGAAAAATTCAAGCCAAAACTACATGTGGCTAAAACCAGTCCATGTGGCATTTCCATGTTATACATTTCTCCTCAATTTCATTTTTTCTCTATTTTTTTCTTTCATTTTCAGTCGATACTGAAAAAATCATTTTTCAAAAAATTTGGCACTGAAAAAATCTTTTTTCAAAAAATTTGGCAATTAAGTGATCTAGCGAAAAGTTGGTTAAATGACATTGCTCAGCACCCATGTGATTTTAACAAGCTACAATAGCTAAAAATATTAATAAAAAAATGTCATGTTAGATTTCTAGTCAAAGAGATCGGAGTTGCCACTGAATTGATCGCTTTTCAAAAAATTTGACACTTAAGTGAGCCGTCGAAAAAATTGTGGTACTAAAATGAAGGTCATACACAAATTAAGGAACTTCTAGTGTTCTTTTATCTATTTTGTACTGAGACTCCCTTACTAAAAGTCTAAAAGGTATATCCTCATCTTTATCAACAGCAATTAGAGACGTCACTTTATCTTTCCATCCCTCTTCCATCAACACAAATTCCACCTTGTCTAAAGTATTCTTCACGCGGCTTTTTGGGCAAAAAGCAATTCTCACGCGTTTTCTTCGATGCTCTCATCTTTATCAAGAACAATTAGCGACACCGCTTTATCTTTCCATCTTGTGAAGTATTCTTCACAAGTCTCTTGGGGAAAAAAGTCATCATCAGGCGTTTGCTTCAGTGCTCCTACTCTTTCAGCTTCAACATTCTTAAGATAGGGGATCCATAAAGGAAGATCCCTCTATGCCTTCTTTCTACTCTCATGAACGCGAGTGAGATCCAACAGGATAGACCGATAATATTTCATGATCCTTGAATCAAATCAAGCCAGCAAAGCCAGCCTTCTTAATCTCTTTTTTTTTTTTTTTTGTTTTACTTTTTTCTTCCTTTCAGCAGTGGCCGACCATCCACCATGACCAAGCCAGCTGGCTTCACCTAGGCAAGGGAGCCCTCCCCAAAGCGAGGCTAGCTCGCTCGGGCCATTGCCTATGGCCGACTCGGTAATAGGAAGAAGAAAGGGAAAAAAGAGAGAAAATTTTGAAAAATATTAAAAGATCATTAAAAATTATCCATATTAGCACCCATTGTGCCGCTTAAGACAATCGGTGTCTATATCAGTGAATTGTGGCCAAAATTGCCTGTGACTAGCCATCGTTGTTGTAATCATTATGTTGTCGAGGCTAAGCAATCACCACAATCCTAGGTTGCCGATGCCTTGCCACGATTGTCTTTGATCAAACCCTATGTAGACTTGCTTAGCATGGGCCCACGAGCTTAAAACAATTAATTTTGCTAAATTATGGTGCACCTGTTATTATAGTGACGAGGCACTATTACTTTAGCTAAAATTGAGTCGTTGCCATCCTAGATGTATGGTAGAACAACATGTATTGCTCAAACAGGCAAATTTTTTTTGGTCGAAAATGAGCAATTAATTTCTGTAAGTACTACATCAAACAAGTAAAAGTTGGGACAAAATCATAGGTATAACCTAAAGTCAAAAATAAAACATAGTAAGACATATTCTATCTACACGGGTCTGTCATTGGCAAAAAAGTCGTTTATTGATAGCTCCTATCACAACAATTAAGTAAATTAAACTTTAAATTCTATGTATTTATTGATCGAATTATTTTAATCATTATGTTTTACTTATTTTTGTGATGTGAATTTCCTTATTTGGTGGCATTATCTTTGTTCATTAAGGTTTCCTTCATATTATAAGGAATCTATCTATTTCAACTTAGGAAAAACTATATGTGAAAGCTTATTGACTTCTTCATTGTCAAGGTTTTAACTCAACATTCTAAATATCAATGTACCTTAACATAACTTAGTATCGAATTAGAACATACTTTGAAAAAAGTAATCTACTCGCAAATTAAAAATAGAAAATAATATGCAGCAATTTGGTTAATTCATCAACAATATCTTCTAATCATTATATGTATAACGAGTTTGATTAGGTGGTGCAGGAACATGTGCTTGTGTACAAAAGCTGGTTCGGTTGACGCGATTAATAGCGGTCGAGGTTCTCCAGTTGCTACTTCATCTCTCTTGGAATTATCTTGGGCAACTTCCACGAAAGTCACGTTGTATGATCTTCATCGACAGTTTCAGTGGGTCCAACAAAGTGGGAAGAATTACCAAGAGCCTACTTCTGCATTTTCAGCTCCTATTTCATCTTTCTTTTTATTTCTAGCTACAGTCTGGTCAAATGATTCACCCCAAGATTGTCCTTCAGAGCATCTTCCTCCTTCTTCCCTCTCATTTTCCCTCGCTCTGAACTTTTAGGGTTTCTCACCCATCTTTTTTTGTGCCACTTTGCAAAGAGATTCGATTCCCTCGCCGAAAGTTTGCCTAGAGATTTGATCTCGCTTCATCTTTCCGTCTCTCTTCCATCAACACAAATTCCACCTCGTCTTAAAGTATTCTTCACGCGCCTTTTGGCGCAAAAAGTGATCCATTAAAGGAAGATCCCTCTATGCCTTCTTTCTAGCCTCGTGAGTGTGAGTGTGAGTGAGATCCAAAGGGATAGACCGATAATATTTCATAATCCCTGAATCAAATCGAGTTCATAGAGCCAACCTTCTTAATCTCCCTTTCTCGTTTTTGTCCCTAAGTTCCTGATACATGGCCTCTTCCAAAAAGAATTATGATGTGTTTCTGAGGCCCAGACGTCCGCAACAACTTCCTCAGCCATCTCTATGCAGCTCTGGATCAGAATGGGATACATACTTTTGTGGATAGCGAGGAACTCAAGAAAGGAGAGCAAATATCGCCGACGCTTGTGAGGGCGATCGAGGAATCGTGCATTGCAATCATCATTTTCTCTGAAGACTACGCTTCCTCGCGGTGGTGTTTGGAAGAGTTGGCAAAGATCATGGAGTACAAGGCACAAAATGGGTTGATTGTGTTGCCAGTGTTTTACAAAGTGGAACCTAGAGAAGTGAGAAGGGCTTATAAGAGAACTATGGCTAAGCATGAGACCGAGTTCGGGAAGGATTCGAAGACAGTGGAGGGATGGAAGAAGGCTCTCCATGAAGCCGGTAGCTTGTCTGGGTGGCATATTAATGATGAGTAAGTAAATTGATGCAACGCGCTGCTTTGTTACTGTTAGCTGTTGATTGTTTGTTATATTTCAAACCGCATGCAATAAACTACCATTGAAAGCTGATTGATATTGTCAAGTCAGTCTTTTGAAATTTGATTGAAGATACAAAGTGGAGATGTACTAGACAGCAGACTCAGGATTCGAATAACCAAAACTTCCGGTTAGCAGATTCTTTGAATTCGATTCTTGCTGTGTGGATAATGAGAACTTTTTGTCTTCGATGAAAGTGTGGTTAATAGTTCCTTAGTCATTATTGTCTCGAGGTGCAGGTTCTTCGTAATTTTCCCTTGGGCAGATGTTGGGGCAGGTTCACCAAATGTGTTAATTTCTTTTCATCTTATTATTTGCTAAACTTCATATGCCATTCTCCTTATGACGTTAGAGGTTGAATTCCTGCCATGGCTTTGAAATGCTGAAAAATATTTCTCTTTCTTTTGAGTTCTTATCAGAGATGAAGCTAAGATCATACGAGGCATCGTCAAGCAAGCATCAAGTCATCTAGAGCGAACAACACCCTTACATGTTGCTGAGTATCCGGTCGGAATAGATTCCCGAGTTCAAGAAGTGATATCATTGTCACAAAAAGAGTTAGATGGTGATGATGTTCTCATGATAGGTCTATGGGGACCCGGAGGCATAGGGAAGACGACACTTGCTAAAGCGATATATAATGCTATTGAGGGACAGTTTGAGGGATCTAGTTTTTTGGATCGAGTTAGAGAGACTTCGAACAAAAGCGATGGTTTGGTTGATTTGCAGCGAAAACTTCTATATCAGATCTTATCTCCTAATCATCCAACAATCTATAGTAAAGACGAAGGAATTAATTTGATAAGGAAAAGACTTCATTCCATGAAGGTTCTCTTGATTCTTGATGATGTTGACCAAGAGGATCAATTGAAGGCGTTAGCAGCTGGAGGAGGTGATTGGTTCGGCAAAGGAAGTAGAATCTTTGTAACAACAAGGGATCAACATTTGCTTACTTCTTCTCGTTGCAAAAGTTGTGTGTATCAAGTTAGACCTTTAGACCACGATGAGGCATTGGAGCTTTTTCTTTGGCATGTCTTTCCAAATAGCAAGAAATCGGAAATTAGAAAGGATCTCATAGGTAGAGCACTGCGTTACGCTAGCCGCCTTCCATTGGCCCTACAAGTGTTGGGCTCTCTCTTATGTGGAAGAGAGGAACAGTATGGGAAAGTGCATTGCATAACCTCTCCAAAAGTTCCGACAAAACTATCAATAGAGTTCTGAAGATAAGCTTCGAAGGATTGGAAAACAATGAGAGGGAGATTTTTCTCGACATTGCTTGTTTCTTTGAGGGAAAAAGTATAGAATATATCAAGAAAGTTCTCAATAATTGTTATGACTTTGACACAACTATAGTAATAGATATTCTCATTGAGAGGTCCTTGATAACAAAAGACTATCATGAGACCTTGCAAATGCATGATTTGGTTCAGTTGATGGGGAAGGATATTGTTAATCAGGAATGTCTCAATGATCCTGGGAAACCTAGTAGATTATGGCTTTTTGAAGAAGTCCTGGATATTCTATATGGAGATACGGTAAAAGATGTTTATTTAAGTTTTGCTAGATCTCATTTTTTATATTACTTTGATTTGAATAGTATCGAATAAATCTCAACGGAAATTTTTTGTGATGACTGAATTTGCTATGTTATGGACAGGAAATGAATGCAGTTAAGGCTATAGTTTTGGACTTGCGCAAACCAAAAGAGATATCTATAAGTCCCAATGTTTTCACAAATATGAAAATGTTGAGATTGCTCATTTTGCTTGGAGTGCGTATCTCTTCACAAGATCCCATACGTCTCCCTAATAATCTAAGATTGCTTGAATGGCCCAATGCCCCGTATCTAGAATTTGGCTCTAATCCGAAGAAACTTGTTGGACTTGATGTCCGGTTTAGTCATGTTAGACACTTAGGAGACAAATTTGAGGTAAGCCATTGCAATGATTAGCTTTCTCTTTTTTATAGTTATAAAATTTTGTAGAGCTTTATGACTATACTAGTATTCTTTTTTCGCAGAATTTTAGAAAGTTGAAGTACATCAATTTCAGTTATTGCAAGTCCCTGGTGAGTGTTCCTGACCTTTCACTAGTTCCAACTTTGGAGAGCTTGAATCTTGAAGGGTGCACCAGCTTGGTGGAACTTCACCAATCTGTCGCATATCTCAACAATTTAAAATTGTTGTCACTACATTCTTGCTCTAACCTCAATGTCTTTCCTAACACACTCAATGCAAAATCTCTTGAAACCCTTGATCTCTTTGGTTGCTCTAAACTTGAGAACTTCCCTGATATACTAAGAAAGATGGAACATCTAGAAGAACTTAATCTGGGAAGGACGGCTATTAAAGAACTCCCTACATCAATCAAAAATCTTCTCTTTGTGAAGAAAATGCATTTAAGAAATTGCAAAAACCTTGCACAGCTCCCGTCAAGCATTTATAAGTTGCAAAATCTTGAGAATTTGAGTCTTCAAGGCTGCTCCAATTTGGTCATGTTTCCAAAGGAGGATTCAGCTGATCCTAATGGCAATCCGGGATTCTCAAATTTACACCACCTAGAACTTGATGGTTGCAATCTCTCAGAAGTAGAGTTCCTTAATTGTTCTTCTAGTTTTCCCAAATTGGGGCACCTAGATCTTTCCGAAAATAAGTTTACTCATTTGCCGACATGCATCACCAAATACGATGCTTTGGAACACTTGGTGGTGAATAAGTGCAAACAGCTACAAAAGATTCCTCAACTTCCGCCAAATTTGCATAGACTACGGGCAAGAAGTTGCAGATCTCTACAAGAATGGCTAGATTTGTCGGCTCTCTCCTCCAACGGCCTAGATGTTGACTTCTCTTTATGTCGTGAATTATTCCGCAAAAGGGCAAATATAGCTGATGTGTTATCGCTACATGAATTATTCCGCAAAATGGCAAATATAGCTGATGTGTTATCGCCCAAGGTTATCTCTCTCTCTCTCTCTCTCTCTCTCTCTCTCTACACTGACTTTGAATGCTTGATATGCGAACTATTTGTATGATAGGAGTTCCCGAAGATGAGACACGTTGACATTGTCCTGAATGGAAGAGAGATGCCAGAATGGTTTCTCCCCTGTAAAGGCACTTCCATATCTTTCATGGTTCCCGGGGACTTGTCTGGCAAGTTCTTAGGACTAGCACTTTGTATTGTTCTTCGCCCAAGGGAAGGAAAAGCGGTCGATTGTGAATGGGTCGATACTAGTGTCGATATCAATAATTACCAAGGGTCGTATTTCTTATCAAGACTGATTCCTTCATTGAAATCTGATCTTGTACGCATTGAACATCTCCCACGCAGTGAGCTGAATATAGAAAGGGAGCTTCCGCGAGACGATTGGAGCCGTTTTCAAGTTAGCCTCAAAGTACTAGAAGGAAGATTGATTAAGTGGGGATTCCGTCTTATAAACGAGCAGCAGGAGGATGATCTCAGGATCAAGCCCCAACCCCATCAGCCGAATGAAACAAATCGGTCTTCGGAGGAAAGAGACTCAGAAGAAGACAATTGGATGAGCGACGTGGAAGAAGAAAGTTCATGGAAAACAGATGAATTTTGGGAAGAAAAATGCTTCGAAAATCAAAGGAAAACTGGATTTAAAGGTTGGTGTGTTCCTGCCCCAGAAACCTGTCGAAGTTACGACTTGAAGAGGAAGCTATTCTTGGGGTCATCCTACAGAATAAGAAAATAAACAAAAACAGGGTCGTCTCTCATGCTTTTCTCCTTTTTCCGACTCTACTGGATGATCTTAAATGTCTGCTCCTTCAATTCAAGTTCAAAAACATTATGAAATACAGGTTGCACGTCATGCTACTGGCATGGTTGAGGAGCTCTCTTTTTCCCTCTCTTTTTTTAATTTTATTTTTATTTTTTTGTGATATGTGATGTGGAGTGCATTAATACAGAATTAAGTGGATGCTTGCTGAATGACCACGGCCTTCAAGTTGCTCCGTGAAACTCGTCACATAGACTTCTGTCATCTCTCGTTATTCAATCAATGGCATGCTAATACTTCATGCTCGATAAGTTTTGCTCAATGTGAGATTTCGTTTATTTCACAAAATGTTTTTAAATTTTCTGATGTTTATTTCACGGAAAATGAATTTGTTAGAAAAAACATTTTTCATCAATGGAAAAAATATTTTTATGTCTTTTTTTATCTCATTTTTTTTTTACCAAACACATTTTCCTTTTGTTTTTTCCTTTTATTTTTTGTTCTTTTTAAAAAATCGATTTTTAATTATTTTTCTTTATCTTTTTTTTTCCCTTTTCTTTCTTTATCCGAACCAACTCCGCTCCTCCATCGCCCGCTTCTCTCTCGCCGCCGTTCTGAAGCCATGAAATCCGCCCCGAGCCACCGTCGCCGTCCCGGAGCTCCTCCACCTCTCCCTCCGCCCGATCACCACCCACTCCTCCACCTCTGCCTTCTCTTCCTCTTCGTCCACACCTGAACGCGTTTCCGCAGATCTTTCTTCTCCTGCTCCTTCGAATCGTCTCATTTTCTCCAGAATTCTCTCACTTCTTCGATTCTCTCTCTAGCGCGCGCTCTTTCATGGCATCGCTCGAGAGCTTGACGGAGGACTTGCTCGTCCGCATCTACAAGGGCCTCGCCTCCGACGCCGATCGCAAGTCGTGGTGGCTCATGTGCCACGACTTTTACCGGATCGACGCCCTCACGCGCTCCTCCCTCCGCGTCGGCGTCGAGTTCCTCCAGTCCCCCCTCGCCAGTTATCCTCGCCTCCACACGCTAGACCTCTCCATCTGCCCCTAGATTGACGACGGCGCCGTCTTGCTGCTGCTGCTGAGCCGGGGCGCGCCGATTTTGTTCCCGCGTCTGCAATTGGTTGAGCTCGCCGGAATCTAACGAGCTTGAGCCCCGCCGGCCTGTGGCGAGACTCGATCGTCTGCCGGCCGCTGCTGGGGCCAGCGACCGGCTAGAAGAAAAGAAAGAAAAGGAAAAAAAAAGAAAGAAAGAAAATATTAAAAATCTTTTTAAAAATAAAAAATAATAATAAAAATGATTAAAAAGGATGTATGGAAGAAGAGATTTTCCTTACCGAAGAAGAGTAAAATTTCCGCTTCATTTTCACATTTCGATTTACAAGAAAATATGGCCATTTTTTTGAAAAATAATTTTTTGAAAATATTTTTCAAAATTATTTTTTTTCCTGAAAAAATGGATTCTAACACAATATTCATCTTTTTTGAATGAGCAATCTGATTGTGTCAAAGACTAGAAGACTAGTTAGTTCCTTTGTTGTTACTAGGTAGGTTACACTCTCCCACTTCTTTTAATGTTAACTAGACACATCACTTTAGTCCTCTTTATCTCATCAACACTGCTTGGGATCCAATCATCTTCATTTCTATTGGAACCAAAAAGCAGGAGGGAGAGGCAGATGATCGTGGAATATAGCCATCAATTGGCATGAAGCGAACTTGCACAATCTGATAAGAAAAGCCAAAAGGTTTCTAATTTAGCTTGTTCTTTTCTTATTATGGAAGTAATATTGTTGGATGATTTACACGGAAGTATATTTACATCGTAGCGTATTATCTTTTCATTTTTTAAAATTCGATCTTCCGACTTATTTCTTTTCATCTTTATATTAATTAGTGAAAGAATTTTGTTAACGAGTGTACGAGTGTCCTAATATCACTTATTAAGCACTCAACCGATGAAATTTTACAATATCTAATGCACAGACCGTCCTTGCCACGACCCTGCCAAATAGGAAGTGAACAAACATAAGCAAACCTTCGAGCGGGGGCAATGCAGTGGAATTATGATGATACAGTTCAAGTTCAAAGTTGCAATGCCAGGTTATGTCCACGTCAGATGCAAATCCAAACTCCTCTATCCCCTCCAACGACGTCGCATAAAAGCTTCATCTTTCCTCACCGCTCTTCGTCCCAAGCCAAGCCAAGCCAAGACGCCGTTGACTCATCAGCCTCTCCTCTCTCTCCCTGACTCATCATGCCTTCTTCAATGGCGCTGCTGATCCTCCGTCGCAACCTCCATGGTCGAACCTCCTCGCTCCTCCAGGCGAGGCTGTTCTCCCGTTCGCCGGAGGCAGCGGCGGCGGCGAAAAGACGGGCCTCGGAGCCGAAGCCTGTCGAGAAGATACTGGTGGCGAACCGAGGCGAGATAGCTTGCAGGATCATGAGGACGGTGAGGAGTCTCGGGATTCGGAGCGTCGCTGTCTACAGCGACGCCGACGCCGGTTCTCTCACGTCAGGTCCACCGACGAGGCCGTCCGCATCGGTCCCGCTCCGGGTCGCCTCAGTTACCTCAGTGGAGCGTCCATCATCGACGCCGCGCTTCGCGCCGGTGCTCAGGTGAGGGGTTGAGAACTAACTCCCTGCTGGTTGAAACGCGTGTAATCTCTGCGATTAGAGGATGCGGGATTTCGCATGTGGCATGGCAGCATGTTTGATTCTGGTTTGGGAGAAATGATCGTGTTCGTTAGAGCGATGGTTGTTAGCTTGGAGTGAATGGTATTGGTGACGGTGGAGGAAACTTGTGAAATTGTGAGTTTCGAGTATTGGAGCTCAGTAAATCCCATTTAGTGTTGCCCCCGTTATCTTACTGCTACTCTACAACATCGTGATTTTTACACGAACGCTATCCGGATGAATGCTGAGGGAGCATTTCTCCGTGTCAAATTGTTTCCAAGTCTCTGGACGAATTAACATTTCCCATTGTTTCTTGTCTTTATGTGTGTTGCTCCAAATCCCAAGTTAGGTGGCCTTCTGTTGGCTGAAAGAGCAGTTGAAGGGTTATGGATATCTGCTCTATATTAACTTAATCTCTGTTAATTCAGTAGATTGCAATTGCCTAATTTGTTAGTACGTGCGGGGATGCTTTCAGCATGGCTATCTTTTTTTATAACTAGGCTATCCACCCAGGATATGGTTTTCTGTCAGAGTCAGCTGAATTTGCTCAGCTCTGTGAAGAAAATGGCCTCACTTTCATTGGTCCTCCTGCATCAGCTATAAGAGACATGGGTGACAAAAGGTATGTTCACTGTTTTGATGCTAATTAGGTCTGCTTAATTAGTTCCATGTGGGAGACAAGAATTCTGTTTCTTTGAATGAAAATATATGTTTATCCAGTGCATCAAAAGAGATAATGGGTTTGGCTGGGGTTCCACTTGTGCCTGGATATCATGGTGATGAACAGGACATCGACTTTATGAGGTTGCAAGCAGAGAAGATCGGTTATCCCATTTTGATAAAACCAGCACGTGGAGGTGGGGGGAAGGTATTCTTTTGCTCTGTCAAAAAGATCACTGATGCATCTAATGTTTTTAGAGACTTAGATTGACATCATATTCAAATGCATTTAGCTTTCCTTTTCTTTTCTTTTTCCTTGAGGCTGTTACTATGTCACAACTTATTTTCATACATATAGGGTATGAGGATTGTACAGAGTGCAAATGAATTTGTCGAGTCCTTCTTAGGAGCACAACGTGAGCTGCTGCTTTTTTTTGCGTAGACAAGATCTTACTGGAGAAATATATCACAAGGCCCAGAAGTCCCGGTACCTATGATGCTGATAAAACAAAAAGTATTCAACCGAAAGCATTTGTTCTCTTTGTTGGTCATGTCCTTGAGCCTAAGTGGTCTCTTGTTCCTTTTCTCTTGTCTATCTGAAGTTTTATGTCCACAGCAACATATCCATCTGTTTGAACTTGCGTGATCAATCTTTATGAATATGTTGTTTCCGGCTAAATTGTTTCTCTTATTGTTTTAGATATTTGGAGACAAGTACGGGAATGTACTCCACTTAAATGAGAGAGATTGCAGTGTACAAAGAAGACATCAGAAAATTATTGAAGAAGCTCCTGCTGTAAGAACTGCATTTTGATTCTAATCTTGGTTTTCACTATTTGGGACTGCTAGACTGTAATGAGAATGCCATTGGTGCAGCCAAATGTTATTAGTGACTTCGACACCCACTTGGGTCAAGCTGCTGTTTCTGCAGCCAAGGTACTGTATCCGAATTGATTAGAAGCTGTATTATATTGTAAAATCTGCACCATTAGATTGACTCTATTAGCTTAGCAGGCTGTTTTCTCTCAATGCCCTTTCGCAGGCAAAGGACTACAATTGAGATAACTGTCCAGTTCAGAATATAGTCTATAAAATATCTATTGTCAAAAGAATCACAAGTTGAATGAAACAGCAAGATATGGAGCACTTGATTGTGGATAATTGCAAACAGCTACAAAAGATTCCTCAGCTTCCACCAAATGTGCATATGCTACGGGCACATTGTTGCAGATCTCTACAAGAATTTCCAGATTTGTCGGGTCTGTCCTCCAACTGCCTTCTGGTTTGCTTATCTTCATGTCGTGAATTATTCCGCAAAGGGGCAAACATGACTGATGTGTTATCACTCAAGGTTAGACTCTCTCTCTCTCTCTCTCTCTCTCTCACTAACTTTGAATGCTTGATATGCAAACTATTTGTATGACAGGAGCCCCCGAAGATGAGATCCGTTGACAATCTCCTGAGTGGGAGAGAGACGCCAGAATGGTTTCTCCACTGCAAAGACGGTTCCATATCTTTCATGGTTCCCGGGGACTTGCATAACAAGTTCTTAGGACTAGCACTCTGTTTTGTTCTTGGCTCGAAGAAAGGAATCGCGGTCTGTGGCATACGTATTTTTGTCAATGGCCGATATGTGACTTTCTGGTTTAGAGGCTCATTTTCAATGAAATCCGATGATGTGTGGATTACATATTTCCTATGCAGGGCAATCCATAAGAAGTGTGAAGAAATGGAGCTTCTGTGAGATGATTGGAACCATTTCCAAGTTTACCTCACTGTATCAGAAGGAAGATTGAAGAAGTGTGGATTCCGTCCAATATGCAAGCAACAGGAGGATGAGCTGAGGATCGAACTTCAACACCATCAGCCGATGGAAGCAAGTTGGCCTCTGCAGGAAAGAAACTCAGAGGAAGACAATTGAATAGACACTGAGGAAGAAGAAAGTTCAAGTGAAACGGATGATGAACTTAATGAAGCAATTGAGGGACTAAAAGAAAGACGAGAACTTATCAAAGCAGATAAGATCTACTTTCGTATAACAACAGAAGGTTGTTGCCCTGCAGAAAGTGGCTCCTGTCGAAGTGATAAATTGATAATAACTGGTCAAGGAAGCGATTCTTGAGGAAGTAAATTTGGTCATCCTGATTCCAATGCCTTTTGCTTTTCCCTCTTTTTTCTGTCTCTACTGGAAGTTCTTGAATGTCTGCTCCTTCAATCCAAGTTCAAAATCATTATGAAATACATGTTCTTATATGCTACTGACAAGGTTGAGGTTGAAGAAACTTCCTTTTTCCCCTCTTTCTTTTCTTGTCGTGGACGTAATATTGCCGGATGAATGTACATATTGGTCCCCACGAAAATACGTTCATGTCCCATTGTATTATCTTTTCATCCCTTAAAACCCAACCCTCCCCTTCATTTCTCTTCATTTTTATATTAATTATAGCAAGGGCTCTTTTTTTCGGTTGAAATTATTGGAAGGATTTTATTCATGAGTGCTTTGAAAGCACTTGCTAATCACCCAATTGAAATCTTACGATTTTCAATGTATAAACCATTCTCGTGTCATGTGAAGTCAATGTTAATTTGATTATTATGAGCATTATGCAGAATGAATACCCTCAAAAACACTTGTCACAAAGGCATTCGCGCTGGTGCTCAGGTGAGAGGTAAAGAACTATCCGCCATTTGAACTGCATGTGATCGCTGCGATCGGAGGATGCGGAATTTGGCATGTGACATGGCGGCGTGTTTGATTCCGGTTTGGGAGAAATGGTCGTGCTCGTTCGAGCGATGGTTGGTAGCTTGGAGCGATCGGAATTGGTGACGGTGGAGGAAACTCGTGGGATTGCCGAGAAAGCAAGGGAAAATCCAAGTCGATGCGCCATGACCGTCGTTTTGCGAGCTCTTTGGGAGACGGAGGGGCGAAATGACGAGTTTCGCCATGTCAAAGAAAGGGGCCTTCCGACCCTGTGTCTTTTGCCTCCCTATTTTGCTTGCTCTTATGTATTATCTCTCACTTCTAATTATGTAAAGGAAAAGGAAGCTCCTTTTTTTTTTTTTTTTTTTGTAATAATAATACCTTCCTCCTTTTTTTTCCCCTCAAGAATATCCTTTCCTATATAAATTGTAAAAAAAAAATTATTCACAAATGGCAAAATCAAATCTGCACCTAACTAGCACTAATTAATGACTGCCGAGGAGTCAAGTGAAGAAAACAATTAAGGAAATTTTTTTAAAATTTTTCCAATATATTTATTGCTAGAGAAAAAAGAGAACAAATCTATTTTATTACCTCATGTTATGCACAAAATGACTTGCTTCATCACGGCAAAAAAAAAAAAAAAACACCATTTCTATCATGGACGCACCAATTGGTGATGTGCAAGAAACCTTCTTTTTTTTTTTATAACCTAACAAAACCCGCTTCTTGAATTTTCATATGATATATCAATCAGAGTCAGACTTAGTCAATTGGTATAAGAAAGATTTTGAAGAGCAACCCAACGACCAGCCATAATACTACACAATCAATCCTCCTAAAACAAGAATGTGGAAAAAAAAATAAAGAAAATAGGAGAGAATAGAAAATACTAATTGTACTTAATGAGCACGGAATGAATTATTTAATTTTCCCGAATAAATAAGAAATAATAATCGTTAACGGACAAAAAGGGGAAAAGGAAGAAAAAGAGAAGGCCATCATTCCAAAGCTGAAAAAGGTCATAAAAGCATAGTTTTCGATTGCTAGCACCATAATTCATCTTTTTTAAAACAAACAGTGGAAGAAGTAAAAAGGAGTGGGGCCAAGATTGGGCACAGAGACAATCAACTTTGGCTTTGCACTTCCACAGCTCGAGCGCTTGATGCACAGTAAAAGTGAAAATTTACAATAATTAGCGGGTGCTTTATTAAGGTTGGTAACGACGTGTGGTTTTTAAATAATAACCTCATTATTTTTAAAAAAAATTCAATAAATGTCAAATATCAGGCTGAAATCTCTCCTTTTTATAGCCCTTGTGGGCGTCCGAAGTATGTTTTTTTAAGCAAATGACGAGAGTTGTCGCTAATGATTGATGATTTTCGATTGCTTCCGAGTGAACGTTCTTGCGGAAATCTCGGTGGTGACCTTGAATGGCAATCAAAGTAAAATCGCGTGGAGAATCTCTCCAGACTCTGATAAAACTGGAGCGCATAGACTTCTCTCTCAGCCTCCAACTCTACAAGTGCTTGGTTCAGGTTCTGAATTGCTTTCTCAGTATCACCCGCTCGCTCAAGTTCGCGTGTCGTCCCATCATGCTTACAAGTACATTGTGCACCGTATTCTTTTTCTCCTGCATCACGACACATAAGAATCGCATTTTCTCTTCCTCCTCCCGAATCAGAAGTCTCATCAACCTGTTTCGACTCATTTCTACTTCTCATACCCTTGAAATCTTGATGCACGGCTCCATTCTTCTCACAGGCTTGGAAGTAAGACAGAGCTTGCTCCAAAATATCCTTGGGACACTCATCACTGTCAAGAAGTACTGGCTGGACTTGGCTGGGAAACGCTTCTGCCATAGTTTTATGGGCCTGGCACAAACCCCCTGTGGCGTGATCATATCTCTCAGTTAATCAGCGATGCACTTGGTAAAACTCTTCGACCAACTGCAGAAGTTCAGGTCGTCTCTTATAGTACATCTCTGCTTGTCTTGTGAAGTCAGCATCTTCCGCGATACGCTCGGTAAAACTCTTCGACCTTTTCTAATGATTTCATTGCAATATGAAATCATTAGAAAAGGTCTGAAGGTAGAATATGCACCGCAACAGCTCAAGCCACAAACTGCCTGATACCTCATGGATTGATGTATAATCATCCAACTTTTCAGAGGAAATAAACAGAAAATTTGGTTTAGTATTGAAATTCTAAAGTTTTCAGCCAAACCAGACAGGAGAACTAAATTTAACCAGCCCTCAAGACATTGATTAAGATAGCGGGCACCCTTCTCTCCTAGGTCATTCGAAAACTCACTATCCTCTAATGTGAACTTTACTGCTTAACTACAACATTGACACTAGTGTTGCAGGACCTCTTTTTCTCTTTGACTTTCAAGCAAATTTCCCAGTCCAAACATACAACGCCGAAGGAAACATTAAGTTGAGTTGTTAATTCTGTGTCCCAGAAGCTGTGCTGAGCAAAACCATAAGCAACGGGACCATATCTGTAAGATTTTCCACGAACCATTTGAAATTCTTCGGGGTAATGTGACTTCCCCACTACCAAGAATACATCCCCTTAGAATCTTCATTTGTGGTGGCGGCGGCGGCCATAACTCCGACTAACAATGATAGATTTTCGGCACACTTATCTTGTAACCCGGCAGTTTTAGAACCGACCACGTGATGTTGTAGAGCACGAAAAAGATCTCTCTTCATCTTGAGATGCAGATCCACCGAAATGACACAAAATAAGACAACTTTGCTTCATTTTCTTATGAACACAATGCCCACCAAAAATCATCGTCAAAATGATAAATCAAGGAGCAGTAAGTAAAGTACCCGATCATCCGCATCGGGCTCCAGGAATCAGCACTTCTTCATCAAGTGATAACAGGTTTACCTGATCAAAAGCCAGGTCATAGGATCAGAACCAATAAAGACAAAGAAAAGATTTGACGAGGATTTCAACGAGGGATGCATAAATTCCTCATACATCGTCATTTAATCAAATTGCATACCATAAAAGAAAAACAAATGCTCGGATGATTACACAAAAAGAAGCCCACATTGTCGTCCTTACGTCACAAGACCGAAGGGGTTGGGAAACCCAAAACAGAAAACTAGGAGAAAACGAAAGCTTTCTTGATTAGTGAAGAGAAATTGATCGGCCCACATTGTTCTCACATCACAAGAGTGAAGGGGTTGAGAAACCCAAAACAGAAAAGTAGAAGAAAACGAAAATTTTCATGATTAGTGCAGAGAATTTGATCGACCAACAGAGAAACATTCAACATCAAACGAGTAACTGTACCAGAGACAAGAGAGTCCAAACGTCAAGCGAGCTCACAAAGAGACTCCTCAGCTCCTTTCCGCGAAACCCAACGTTCAGGAACCAAAATGACCCAACACCCAAAAAAGAAAGAAGGAAGAGAGAGAGAAAGCCTACACAAGGAGAAGAGCGAAACAGAGCTCAGCAAAGCTCCAAAGATTCCAATTCTTCAGCTCCATGAGAAAAAGCAAAACTGTAGCGCAGCTGCTTTCACTGTTCGTGGTCTCGATCTCAACTCATTGCTGGGTCAGATCTCTCTCTAGCACACTCACACTCGCTGTATTCATTACTGCCCGCTGCTCGCTCTTACAAAGCTCCAATCTTTATGGGATTTTAATATTGGGTGGAGATAAAAAAGACAAATGGGAACGTAAAAACTCGTCCTGGTTGCTGAGAAAACAAGTGAAAATCCGAGTGATGCGTCATGACTGTCGTTTTGCGAGCTGTCGGGAGACAGAGGGCGAAATGACGAGTTTCGCCATGTCGAAGAAAGGAGCCTTCGATTCTTGTCTTTTGTCGTGTCTCTGTCGGACGAATGTTAGACCGCTTTCATCGTAAATGCGCAAATCAGGATATTACATGAGAATTGCTAAAATCGAAAAGAACAGGGAATATTGACAACGAAATAAAACATTTATGGAAAATCGATTTCCCGAAAAAAAAAGTATAAAGCGAATTTCTATACCATTTTCAACTTCAAATTTTCGTCTTAAATAATTATAAATATTGATAGTATTTCTAATAATCACATAAAATAATTTTGTAATTTTGAAATTTAAATTCAATCACCATTAATCTCATTAATTCATGTTAATTTCCTAAAATGGTCAAGTTTTCTTTCTTCATTAATTGACTGTTTGCATTTTTTCGAGCCTGCCTATTTTGCTTGCTATTATGTATCATCTCTCACTTCTAATTATGTCAAGGAAAAAGAAGTTCCTTTTTCTTTTCTTTTTTTCTAATAATAGCTTTCTTTTTTTCCCTCAAAAGTATCCTTACTTCCTATGTAAAGTGTAAAAAACATATATAACAAAAAATTGTAAAAAAGGATTCACAGACAGCAAAATCAAATTTGCGCCTAACTAGTAATAATTTAAGGGAAAATTTCAAAAAAGAATCCAAAGTAAGCCTATTTTCTCAAATAAGGACCCAAAGTGGCCGTTGTCTCAAATGAGGACCCCAAATGACTAGACTAATCTCAAATAAAGACCTCAAATCGTCGGCTGGCCAAATGTTCGTCGGTCGGCGAGCTTGTGGCCTTTCTAATGGTCGAGAATAAGGGCAATTTTGTCAAAAAAATATTAATAAAAATTAACAAACCCTAAAAAAAACCTCAAACTCTTCAAGTTCTTCTTCTTCTACACTTCATCTTCTAGGTTCCTTGTCCCCTCTTGCTCGAAGAACCCAAATTCTTTGTTAATGGAGCAAGATCCCTAACTCCTTGAGTTCCAAACGAACGTGCTAGCAGTCCTCTCTCTCTCTCTCTCTCTCTCTCTCTCTCTCTCTCTCTCTCTCTCTCTTTCTCTCTCTCCCTCCATGGAGGTGGCTCGACATCGAGATGTTCTCCGTCTCTCGGAGGCTGTCGTGTTACATACGAGTGTCTGAATGACAAAGAGGTGGTTTTACTCGAGATTTGTCTTTTTCGTTGGAAAGAAATGAAGACAAAAAACAAAAGGAAGAAAACGTGAAAAACGAAGGTAGGGGTTTCTTGTTGTGTTTCAATGCGTGCTCCATTAACAGAAAATTTGGGTGCTCCAAGTGGAAGAGGATAGAGAACGGAGAAGATGAAGAGCATAAGAAGAAAGCGTGAGAACGTGAAGAGTTTGGAAGTTTTGTTTTTAAGATTTTTAATTTCTATCAATATTTTTTTTGACAAAATTGCCCTTATTTTGGCCACCAGAAAGGCCACACGCTCGCCCGTCGAAAACATTCGGGCTGGCTAGCAATTTGAGATCCTTATTTGAGACTGGTTTAGTCACTTCAGGTCCTAATTTGAGACAACGACCACTTTGAGTCCTTATTTAAAAAAATAGGCTCACTTCGGGTCATTTTTTGAAATTTTCCCATAATTTAATTAGTATAACGTTAATGACCACCAAGGAGTAAAGTGAAGAAAACAATTAAGGAAAAAATTTCAATTTTTCCAATCTATTTATTGCTAGAGAAAAATGAAAAATGAAAAAAAATATATTTTTTATGTATTGTGTTATGCACAAAAGTGCCTCAAGAATTGAATTATTCCAAATAAAATACAAATTGACTCATTTCATCATGGCCAAAAAACAAAAAATATGAACAATGATTTTATCATGGACGCATCAATTTGTGATATGCAAGAAACCTTTTCCTATAACCAAACAAAACTCGCATCTTGAATTTTCATGTCATTTATTAGTCAAAGTCTCACTCACACAATCAATCCTCCTAAAAACAAGAATCTGGAAAAATCAAAGAAAATGAGAAAAAAGAAAAGAAAAGAAAATACTAATTACACTTACCTTTAATCCTCTCGAATAAGAAATAAGAATCATCAAGGGACAAAAAGGGAAAATGAAGAAGAAGAGGAGAAAACTTCGCTCATCATTCCAAAGCTGAAAAAGTCATTAAAGGCTTTGTCTTTGATTGCTTGCACCATAATTCATCATGGACAAATAAGCTAAAGGATATCATGGAATCACGAGTGAGTGCAAAAGAACTGCGGTAACATAAGGAAGGAGACAAGATTCCCCTTAAAAGAAAGATTGATATTTACTAGGAGAGAAAAAAAATATATTATCGTGAAGCATTTGAATCAACTCTATAGAAAGAAATTTTTGACAAAACTGTCCAAAGAGATAGGATATATATATCTCGAGATTTGATTTTCTAAAGAAGGTGATTATAGTACAGAAAAAAAAAATCGATTTTTAAGATCCGGAATATGAGAGAGATAAAATAGGATTATCATCCATGGAAAAAAAAAATTGAAAACAAAAAAGAGGTAAATCCGGATATACATTCGATTATTTTCCCGAATTATTAGAGGGCATACATGTATTTAATTATATAAATGCGATTAATTAGCTTTAAATTTTCAATGAGCCCCAACCGTTTTCCTTTGCCTTCCGGCATCGCGCACTATTTAGGCACCTTTCCCTTCTTTAATTGACTGGTTCTGATACAGTGATCTCGTGCCGCCACGCCATCCCCTCACGCCACGCAGATCTCATTCTGACCTCGACGTCCCTCGTGGTTTGTGATCGACGGGTAGGCCCCCACTATCATTTCGCCTCGACAAATCCTCCCGCCCTCTCCACTCCTCCCTCTCTCTTTCCATATAAACCGCCCCCCCTCCTCTCCTTCCTCTCTTGCATTCGCATCTCTCGATATCCGTTTCTCTCTCTCCGCGCGTTCGCTACGATCCACAAATGGGGAAGGTCAAGATCGGGATCAACGGTGAGTCGTGCCGCCGAACATACCTGACAACGTGCTTGCTTATTCCAAGCAAGGGGTCTTTGAGCCCTTCTTGGGGTTTGGAAAGGACCAGCGTGCTAGCTCTTGTGCTCTTACTGTTTTTTCTAAGATGGCGTCACATATACGTATTTCATCACGTGGATGATGTTTTGTTGACAATTCAACGGTGTTAACGACGATGCGAGTAGTTTGTACAAATTAGGATAATTCAAGGACTAGATTGCATAAAACTAGTAAGAGGAGACCAAATTGCACTACTTAGAGGTTTATAACTATGATTAACTTTTCTTTAACAAGCCATATGTTCCTTATAAATTATAAATATTACTCATATACAAAACTAATTAAATACAAATGTAAGTGATGTTCATATTTGTAACTCACCAATCACAAGGATGGTTGAAAGATAGCGTCTTTTAATCGAAAATGAGGAAAACGAAATCCTTTTTAATGACCATGCATGCCATTTTATTTTTGGATTAAATATACCCTTATTGTCCAATATGAGCAGACATAACATGTTTACCATTAGACGTGGATACACAACTGAATACAAAAAGTTGTGCTTTCTACCCCCAACACACGTGGGGGACTCTCATCTCACTTAAATGGAAAGTGAGTTTCTCCTCTTCTTATGGTCTTAATTCAAGCCTTATTGGAGAAGTAAAATCTCGAATGGACTTGGCCGATTCAGGAAATTATGCTTTTAAGATCAGCTATAATGGTTGGACACCACTTAGCTATCATACTAAAAGGAACTCACAACATGTTCGGTTTGGTTTGAGCTAAACCTCCAAAATACTATATTTAAGACTACAATGTTGCAAGTTGCCAAAAAGGCGTATAGTTAAGGGGTGCAATAATTTCGTAGAAAAACAATGCTTTAGAAAATATCTTCTTAACATTGATTTTTTATATTGCTTTTGGGTATTGAGTGATTAGGAAAAATGTTCATTAGTAACAACATATGTTCAAATATTTTTATTGATAATAATATTTTTTGTTAATTATTTTTTAAGTGGTATAAACAATTAAAGTGAGAAAAATATTTTCCAAATTGTCACAAACATAGGCAGTTTTTTATTCATTGGCAATCTTTTAAACCTGAAATTTCCAATTGGAAATAACAATCCGAGAGAAAATGCAGCGACTTCAGGGCCAGACCAAAGTCAGGAGGCATGATCAAACCTAATGGCATAGAGGCTGAATTTCCTTACACATTTACATACTTTATCTTAATTAAAGAGCTTACTCTACCCTTTATCTTGATTAAAAAATTTAGTAATTCAGATAAATAACATATTATAACGATCTATGTGGAGGTACAGACTGGCTAGTGACCAAAACCCTGTCGTGCCGCACCATCTTTTTCTTTATTTTATTTTTCTGTGAAGATTAAGGACCACCTCTATAATACTCATTTAGAATATAGTTCGAAAACATATTCCGTAAATAGTCGAGGTGATTGGTTCCTGAATCAGTCCAGTTTCAAAGGGGAATCGGAAGCCGGACTAGTTTTCAATTTTGGGAACTTGGGACCGGACTGTTTGGTCCTAGGACCGAGAATCGGACCTTAGGTTCCTGTCTAGTCTAACCGAATTAGCCACTTTTTTTTCCACTAAAGAATAATTGTGCTTCGGACCGATCAATTTGGTTCGGTTCTCGGGCAGTCCCAACAAAACCAATTGTATATGTTCCCACATGCTAAAAAGTCAAACTACACTTGTGTTTAACATCTCTGAATGTGTGTTTAAGAAATAAAATAATATATTTGAAGATTTATTGCTATTTTTAAGAAATTAAAAGTTATATTTAAAAAAAAAGTGTCGATTTGGTCCGGTTGTATCTGAAATCGGGAACTAGACTGAAAATCACTTATTCCATTTTTATGGAATCGAGAACTGGACCGATGCTTTCGGGAATCGAACCAAATCAATCGGTTGGGTCCAGTGCCCCTCAATTTGAGTGGTCCAATATGCTCACCCCTAGTAAATAGGGGAATAAATGGGAAAATCAAAGTTTGGTAGGGGGTTATTAGTTAGTGACCGATTTAGTCATCAACGGAAGAAAAGGCAAAAAGAGAAAGAGAGAGAGAGAGAGAGAAGAAAATGAGAGGTTAAATTAATAGTTTTGACATCTGTTTACATTAACGAAGATCTTTTAGTAACAATAATGATGATGGTAATAATAATAAAGGGATGAAAGTCTTAAAATTTTTAAAAAGTATAATCAAATTTTAAAATTTGTCAAGTTTATACAATCAAGTCTTAAAACTTATTAGCATTTTTCATTTGTCAAGTTGGATAGAGTTAATGGAAGGATTTGACTATACAAACATGATAAATTTTATGACTTGACTATATTTTTAAAATTTTTTGGAATTTAGTTATATTTTTGTCATGATTTTTAAAATTTTCAATATATTTATTCATAATTAAAAAAAGGATAGTAGGCAAAATGTAGATAAGAGAGGGGCGACGGAAATTCCAGCCGGCGGTGAAATAATGACGTCAGGTGAAAGGCAGGGCAAGCTCGAGACATAGAATTGCGGGTCAAACCCTATGTTGCCAGAAGTCATCACCAAGTTCACAACTCGAGTGCTATATGATCTTTTTACTCGACTGGCCTCCTTTCTTATGTCATTCTTCCCCCTTAAAAACGAATTCCCGAAATCGTATGCGAAATCAATCTATTCAGGCCTAATGCTCCGCCTATTTCACAAAAATAAATGATTTAAAAAAAAATTCATCAAAATATTCATTCTCATCGCTTGAAATAATTAATTAACGAAAATTATTTCGTTATTGATAGCAATTTATATTTAAACATCTTCGTAGACTATTACAATGTTTTTTTCAGTTATTTTTGTAAAGTATACAAAATTATCATTTTTAGGAAAAATTTCCAAATAATTCATTTTTTACAAAACAAAAACATTTTCCTAAAAGTGAATGCTTGTATCGCGTAAAATAGTTAATCAATAAAAAATATTTTTATTATTAACAATGATTCATGTCTAGACATGTTCATGAGTGATAAACATATTTTTTGTTTATTTATTTTTGTAAGCGATACAAACAATCATTTTTATAATTTTTTTCAAATTATTCATTTCTTGCGAAATAAACAGAGTCACTGTTATTACTGGTTACTTCTACCGAAACAACTTCTACGTTCAAACGCATGTTCCTGCACCATCTTATCAAAACTCATTATACATACGCATAGGTTTTCTCATCTTTGAAATTGTTTGGAGATGTTTTTCAAAATTATCTTCCATTTTTATGACAGCAAAAACCTTAGCATTAACTCATTTACTGTCGAGGTACCCGTGCATATAAATGCGGAGAGCCGCTTGCTTTTATTACGAAGTAAGTCAATAGAAAGCAGCAAGATTTGCTAAGTACTGAAATATGTAAAAGCAACTTACAAAACCCGACTGTGCGAGCGGCGAGCTGACGCACCGCACCAAACCTAGAGTTTCCGTTAATAGCTCTCACGAGAAGTTTTGACGTTATGCTTGAATCGACTAGCCCTTATGTCCATCTGTCTTTCTTTGGAAAACCTCATGAAAATTTCACAAAAATCGCATGTAAATTCTCTCGAACCTAGCCATTCAATCGGATTTTTTTGTATGACGCGAATTTGGATCACCTCTTTTCCTCGATTTCAGGACGGCTTCGGTCCACAAATTGCTGTTGCAAGATACTTGGATGTCCTTATCTTTTAATGTACATAAGCAGGGACTTCAAATATGGAACTCCAGTGGTCGCCTATGCGAAAGTCCAAGTTGACCCGTGCGCGTCGGTTCGCTTCTTCTATTATTTGTTTCCCCAAGTAGCCTATGCGAAATTCAGAACTCGGTGAATCTTTTCTTGTATAAGTGTAGAACCGAGGGCCAGTACTTTTCTCTGCAAAATAACTTTCGTTCGTCTCATGACATTCTTAAACAAAAGTTTCCACCACAAATTCATGTTAGATACATAATAAATCATGTTATCATCAAGACATTTAAAGGATGTTTTTCCATCCATCTCCCTTTCTTATGATGAAAAAATACGTATGCGGCCCTTCGTAGATAAGTGAATTATCTTCATGTGCAGGTTTCCAGTTTGCTGACCCATGAAAGACAACCAGAATTCTATAGAATTAAGATGAATGTTTGCTTTTACATGCTTATAAAAAAAAAAAAAATCCTCTAAGGAGTTTAAAACAAACTCCCCACTTACTAAATGATGTATTCCTTGTCTGTCACATGAAGAATGAGTTAAACGCAAAAAACAGCAAGAGACGGAATGTAAGTGAGACACATCAAAGGCATCTACAACCGCCTCTTTAAGGTTGAATGGAACTTCTCTCACTCGCGCATTCCTTCTGTTGTTCTGAATCCTGGAACTATTTTGTTTGAGCTGAAGGTCCAAAAGGGCAGATACAGAGCTGAAAACTCTCTTTCAGTCGTTAATCTGCTTCCCTTTAGGATAGATGAAATCACCATAGGTTCCAACACCAACTTCTACTCTTTTCTAAAGCATCTACGTTCTCTAGAGTTACTTTTTCAAAAGATTTGAGCCTCTCATTAGAAGTTTCTTATGATCTCTAATACGGTTTCTATTGTGCCCATGAGCTCTCTAAGTGTGTCCTTAATCTCATCCATAGTTTCAGCCCGACAGAATATGTAGAAACGCCAAGAACCTGCTTCTGCATTTCAGCTCCTACTTCATCTTTCTTTATTTCGTCCTACAGTTTAGTCAAATAATTCAGATTCTCCTTTAATGAGGGGGTCATCTTCTTCCTACCTTCTTCCCTTTCATTTTCTCTTACTCTTTCATTTTTTGGGTTTCTCAGCCATCTTTTCCATACTGTTTTGTATTGAGACTCCCTTACTAAAAGTCTAAAAGGTGTATCCTCATCTTTATCAAGAACAATTAGAGAAGTCGCTTTATCTTTCCATCCCTCTTCCATCAACACAAACTCCACCTCGTCTAAGGTATTCTTCACGCGGCTTTTTGGGCCGAAAGCCATCCTCACACGTTTTTCTCAGTGCTCTTACTCCTTTTAGCTTCAACGTGCTCAAGATAAGGGATCCATTAAGGGAAGATCCCTCTATGCCTTCTTTCTAGCCTCATGAATGTGAGTGAGATCCAACAGGATAGACTGATAATATTCCATAATCCTTGAATGAAATCGAGTCAACAGAGCCAACCTTCTTATTCTCTCTTCATTGTTTTCTCTCCAAGTTCCTTATACATGGCCTCTTCCAAAAGGAATTACCAAGTGTTCTTGAGTTTCATAGGCATGGATGTCTTCACAACTTTCCTCAGACATCTCTAGGCAGCTCTGGATTAAAAAGGGATACACACCTTTGTGGATAGCGAGGAGCTCAGGAAAGGAGAGCTAATATTGCTGGCGCTTATGAGGGTGATCGAGGAATCGCACGTTGCGATCATCATTTTCTTAAAGGAATATGCTTCCTTGTGGTGGTGTTTGGAAGAGTTGGTAAAAATCATGGAGTACAACACACATAAGGAACTAAATGGAACCAAGAGAAGTGAGAGGGGGAAGGGTTATGGGAGCGCTATGGCTAAGCATGAGTTTGAATTTGGGTTGGATGCGAAGACACAGAAAAAGATGGAAGAAGGTTCTCTTCGATGCTAGTAGCTTGCCTAGGTGTTATTTTAATCATGGGTAAGTAATTGATCTGACGCATTGCTTTGCCAATTTTCTTTTTTTCTTTGTGTTTTTGGTCTAAAGTTTTGCATTGTTAGCTGGTGATTGTTTGTGATATTTCAAATCGCATGCAATAAACTACCACTGAAAGCTGATTTATATTGTCAATTCAGTCTTTTGATTGAAGATACAAAGCGGATATATACTAGACAACAGACTCAAAATTTGAATAACCAAAATTTCGAGCTAGCAGATTCTTTGAATTCGACTCTTAGGGAAAGTGTGGTTAATAGTTCCTTAGCCATTATTGTCTTCAGGCACAAGTTCTTCGTAATTTTCCTTGGCAGATGTTGGGGCAGGCTCACCAAATGTGTTAATTTTTTTTTATCTTATTATATGCTAACCTTCTTATGTTATTTTCCTTACGAGGTTAAAGGTTGAATTCCTGCCATGTTGAAATGCTAAAACATGTTTCTCTTTCTTTTTGAGTGCTTATTAGAGATGAAGTGGAGCTCATACAATACATTGCAAAGGAATTATCAATTCATCTGGAGCAAACACTCTTACATGTTGCTAAGTATCCGGTTGCAATAAATTCTCAAGTTCAAGAAGTGATATCACTGTCGAAAAAAGAGTCAAATGATGATGATGTTCTCTCGATAGGTCTATGGGGACCTAGGGGCATAGGGAAGACGACAATTGCTAAAGCAATATGTAATGCTATTGAGAGACAGTTTCAAGGATCTAGTTTTTTTGCGCGAGTTAGAGAAACTTCGAAAAAAAGCAATGGTCTAGTTGATTTGCAAGAAGAACTTCTATCTCAATCCTTATCTCCTGACATCTAACGGTCTATAGTGTCAACGGAGGAATTAGTTTGATAAGCAAAGGACTTCGTTGCAAGAAGGTTCTCCTGGTTCTTAATGATGTTGACCAGTTGCATCAACTGAATGTGTTAGCCGAAGAAGGCAATTGGTTTGGCAAAGGAAGTAGAATCTTTGTAACATCAAGGGATAAACATTTGCTAACTTCTTACTTACTTTTACCGAAAAAAAAAAACATTTGTTAACTTCTCATGACATAAATTGTGTATGAAGTTAAAACTTTAGACAACGATGAGGCACTAGACCTTTTTGTTCAGCATACCTTTCCAAATTGCAAAGAATTTGAAATAAGAAAGGATCTCATAGATAGAGTGCTACATTATGTTGGCCGCCTTCTATTAGCCCTCAAAGTGATGGGCTCCTTCTGTATGTGGAAGAAAGGAATCGGTATGGAAGTTCACTGCATAAACTCTCCAAAACTCCTTACCAAACTATCAATCGAGTTTTGAAAACAATCTTCGATGGATTGGAGGATAATGAGAGGGAGATTTTCCTCGACATTGCTTGTTTCTTAAAGGAAAAAAGTACAAAATACATCAAGGAAGTTCTTGACAGCTGTGACTTTAACACAACTATAGGAATAGAAATTCTAAAAGAGAGGTCCTTGACAAGAAATAAGCATGAGACCCTGCAAATGCATGATTTGGTTCGGCTAATGGGTAAGAGTATTATCTATCAAGAATGTCTTGATGATCTCAGGAAACGTAGTAGATTATGGCTTTTTGAAGATATTCAGGACATTCTATGTGAAGACATGATAAAAGTTGTTATGTAAACATTGTTATATTTCATTTTTATGTTACTTTGATTTGGACATTATAATGTGAATCTCAATGAAAATTTTGCGTGACAACTAAATTTGCTCTGTTATGGATAGGGAACGAATGTAGTAAAGGCCATAGTATTGGACTTACCCACACCAAAAGAGAGAAATATGAGTCCTAAAGAGATAATCATAAGTCCTGATACTTTCACAAACATGAAAATGTTGAGAATGCTCATTCTGCTTGAAGTGAATATCTTTTCACAAGGTCCTGTTTGGCTCCCCAACAATCTAAGATGGCTCATGGCCCAATGCCCATTTCTAGAATTTGGCTCTAGTCTAAAGAAACTTATTGGACTTGATGTCCAGAAAAGTCATATCAAACAATTAGAAGGCAAGTTCAAGGTGAGCGCTTGTGTTGATTAACTTTTCCCTTTTTATAACTATAAATATTTACACAACTTAATGGTGGTTCTAGTATTTTTGTTTTATTGTAGAATTTTAGAAAGTTGAAGTACATCAATTTCGGTCAATACAAGTCCCTAGTTAGTGTTTCAGACCTTTTGTTTGTTCCAAATCTGGAGAGCTTGAATCTTGATGGGTGCAAAGACTTGGCGGAGGTTCACCAATCCATCGCATATCTCGACAAGCTAGAATATTTGTCACTTAGGCTTTGCTCTAACCTCAATATCTGTCTTAACACACTCAAGATAAAATCTCTTCAAACCCTTGATCCCGTTTTTTTGCTCTAAACTTGTGAAGTTCCCCTTGATATATTGGGACAAATGGAACATCTAGAAGAGCTTGGTATAGGAAGGATGGCTATTAAAGAACTCCCGGCAACTTCAATTTAAATGGAGGACGAGCTTGTCGAAGCACACGGGTGGGACCCACCCAACCGAAGAAATCGGCGGTGGATAGAAGTAAACTGTCGAATTTTGTCTCCACTTGGCTTTGATTCTTGGGGAGGCAACATCGTGATCCCAATGGCCCTTTCTTTTCCCTTCAAATCAAATTCAAAATCATTATGAAATACAGGTTTCGCATCATGCTGTTGAAATGGTTGAAGAAACTTTCTTTTTTCCCTCTCTTTCTTTTATGATTTGTGGTGCAGGGTGCATTAATACAAAATTCGGTGAATGCTTGTTGAATGGCCATGATTTTCCAAGTTGCTCTATGAAACTTACCACATAGATCCCCATCACCTCTCTTTATTCAATTAATGATGCCGATACTGAGATAGTAAGGATAGTAAGTTTTCTCAATCTAGTGTATGATCCTCGTCTTTAGGGAAGGGTTGACCTAATCATATCAAAAGTTCAAAAGGTCTACACGGGGAAGATTAGTTGATTCCTCTGTTGTCACTGGCTAAATTGCATTTTCTCTCACTTCCTTCAGCATCAATTAGACACGTATGTCAATTCTCAAGCTTCAACAACAATTTTGAGCAGCTGAAATCTTGTACACTTAAAGACAATTTCAAACAGATCTAAAGCAGTAATGTCATGCACCAACCCCTCTAGTGAAATAACTGTTTCGTCTTACTGAATCAAAATAGCAGCAATGTCATGCACCAATTCCTCTAGTAAAATAGTGGGAAAAGTATCAAAAAAGTCATAAATCTATTGTATTTGTACCAATTTAGTTATAAACTTTTTAATTGGACCAATTTAATCCTAAACCTTTTCGTATTAGTACCAATTCAGTACATCCTACCAATTTAGGCTAGAAATCGGTAATGTGGATGCCGGCC
Source organism: Corymbia maculata (assembly GCA_014182735.1). Lineage (NCBI taxonomy): Eukaryota > Viridiplantae > Streptophyta > Magnoliopsida > Myrtales > Myrtaceae > Corymbia > Corymbia maculata. The sequence goes on along the minus strand of CM024689.1, from coordinate 11,340,621 downwards.
ATCTTATGTGGCATTGCTGAAGGATCTCTGGCACGTTGACATTTTTAAATAAATTTTGGATTTTTTATTTTTTTTCATTTTTCTTATTTTTCCTTTTTTTTTCCTTTTTCTTTGGCCCGTGGCCGGTACCAACGAGGGTGTCATGGCCCTCTAGCCACAGGTGAGGGTTACCCTCACAGAATCTAGCGAGGGCAACCCTTGCTGAATCTAGTGAGGGCATGACCCTCACCTTCGATTGTCATGACTATGTCATCAAATGTTCCTACGATTCTCTTGCCAGATATGCTTTGTGTCTTGAGTGATCTACGCTTTGTCTCCAAGGTGCGCTGCGCTTTGCGTTGGTCTCGTCCGCTTTGTTCACCAGATCTGGCGAGGGCTGCCCTCGCCCAAGTCGCGAGGATCTCGCCCTCACCAGCCCTCGCTTGTAGCCAATTGCTAGCCATGGCCAATACAAGCCACAAGCCAAAGAAAAGAAAGGAAAAATTAGAAAAAGGAAAATTTAAAAATAAAAATAAAAATAAATCAAAGAATTATTTAAAAATGTCCACGTTAGCGCCATCGATACCATGTAGGATGGCGGGCGTTCACGTCACCGATTTCCGACCTAAATTAGCCGAATGGACTAAATTTGTACCAATTTGAAAATGTTTAAGACTAAATTAATATAACTGAAAGGTTTATGATTGAATTTGTACCAATACAATAAGTTTAGGGCTTTTTTGGTGCTTCTCCAGTGAAACAATTGTTCCGTTGGACTGAATCAACATTGTTGTGATCTCCATCCGAGTTCTCGTATGATCTCTGCATTGTCCTCTCTACCTCTTCAGCAACGCCCAGGATTCAATCATCTCCAATAGGATCGGAACCGAGGAGCGAGAGAGATGCGGATGATCATGAAATATAACCATCAACTAGCAAGAAGTGAGGAGCATAATCCTATAAGAGGGTATATTCATGGGAGCCCAAAAGTTTCTGATTCGGTTCAGTCTTTTCTAGTGGCTTTGGTAGCAATAAAATCTGTTGAATTATCAAAACAAGAAAATACGCAAACCAAAACAAAAAAGAAAGTAGTTGACTATTGACTTGAGAAAATATTGGGTGGGGCAAGAACTCGTCCAGTCAAAATTGTAATGTCACGCCATCTCCACGGCAGACGCTAATCCGAACTCTTCTATCCTCTCAGACGACGTCGCATAAAATGCATGATCATCGTCACTACCAATCCAAGCCAAGAAGACGCCGTTGACTCATCAGTCTCTCTGTCTCTGCCCGACTAATCATGCCTTCTTCGATGGTGTTGTTGATCCTCCGTCGCAACCTCCATGGTTGAACCTCTTCGCTCATTCAGCCGAGACTCTTGTCCCATTCAACAAAGCAGGCAGCTCCGGCTCTGAAGCGACAGACCTCGGAGCCAGAGCCCATCGAAAAAATACTGGTGGCAAACCTAGACTGGAACAAAAGCTTTTAAAGAACTCCTTGTATCAATTGAAAATCTTCTCTCTGTAAAGCAAATACATTTGCAGAAATCTCGCAAAGCTCCCATCAAGCATTCATAAGTTGCAAAATCTTGAGCATCCGAGTCTTAGAGGCTACTCCAATTTTGTCATGTTTCTAAAGAACTTTGAGGATTTAAATGATCCTAATAGAAATTTGGGGTTCTCAAATTTAAATGACCTAGAATTTAATGGCCGTAATCTCTCAGAAGTAGAGTTCCTTGAGAGTTCTTCCAATTTTCTTGAATTGGCGCACTTAAATCTTTCTAAAAACAAATTTACTCATCTACCAACAGGCATCAACAAATACTATGATTTGGAACGCTTGTATGTGGATGAATGCAAGCTGCTATAAGAGATTCCTCAGCTTCCGCCAAACGTGCATATCCCAATGGGAAAGAATAGCATATCTCTACGAGAATTCCTTGATTTGTTCATCGAATCCCTTTTTTATTTTGATCCCATTAATGAATAAGTTATCAAATCCAATTTTTAAGCAAAATAAAGCTCGGTCGTAATTAATTGATGGAAGAAAGTAGCTAGTACCACCTTCTATAATTGGATCAATTCTTTGACCGGGCATGAAATAACATTTTGTGCTATCTCAAATAATGTCATGTGTATTTTATTTTTTTCGGTTAGAAAAACCGTACTTCATTAGCTATCTTAAGGAGTTCGAATACAAAAGACTTGATTCAGAAATAAGTAAGGCCCATAGGGCTTTAGGAGGTCTAGAAAGCTAATCATGAGATAGGGATTGATTTTTTTGAACTTTAGCGTTCCAATCTGCTACTTTATTGGACTCTTTGCTACGGTGGCTAATCTCAAATTCTGAAGGCCAATAATCAGAACATTTGCCTATCTGTCACAATAATGTCATGTGAAGAGCCAGTTCCATGTGTACTTGGCCCATGATGTCATGTGTGCTAGGCCAGTTCCATGAAGAGCCACGAGGTTAAGCGCGTACTTGACAAATCTTTTAAAAAAAAAAATAAAAAAATCCTATCTGTCAACTTTTTTCACAATAAGAAAAGAAAAAGAAATTAAAGTAGAATTGTGAAGAGGCACAAATACTTTTTCTAAAATTGTTTTCTTTTGGAATATTTTTTGATATCATTAACAGATTATATGTGATTATATTTTGATATGATTATTTCACTAATTTTGTAATTTATTTATTTTTAAATGCATTTTAAATTACTAATCCAGCCTAAAGCATAGGAATGCATGCCAATTCATTACAAACATTTTTTTTTTAAGCATCTACATGATTTAACATATTATCAATGCATTCCCAACCACGTTGATCCATCATCTGAAAAGTGAAAATACCATGCTTCATTAGTCCAAGTCAATGAAATTCAGACTACAGCCTCATTAGCCATTGTTTTGGTCATGCCGTTGTCGACCACATTCTCGGGTTGCTAATACCCTGCCGAGATGGTTGTTGAAGGAACCTCAAGTAGGCTTGTTTCCCATAGGCCTCACAAGCTTATCACAATTAATTTTGCTAGATTATGGTGCACCTGTCATTATAGTGACAAGGCACTATTACTATAGCTAAAGTTAAGTTGCCGCTCCCTCAAATGTATGGTTTAACAGCACAGGTATACCTTAAAATGAAAAATCGAACATTGTAAGACGTCTTCCATCTACATGGGCTCGTCATTGGCAAGAGATAGTCGTTTATCGATTGTTCCTTCTTAGCACCGCCATTAAGTAAATTTGACTTTAAAGATTATTTTAATCACTATATTTTGCTAATTTTTGTTTTGTGACATTATCTTTGTTCATTAAGGTTTCCTGCACATCATAAGTAATCTATCTATTTCAACTTAGGAAAAAATATTTGTGAAAGCCCGCTAACTTCTTAAATTGTCAAGGTTTTAAGTTAATATTCTAAACATTGATATACCTTAAAATAACTGAATATGAAATTAGAAAGTTATTTGAGAAAAGTAATCTCCTAACAAGCTAAAATATAAATTAATAAGCAGTGATTTAGTTAGTTCATCAATAATATCTTCTAATTATTGTATGTACAATGGATTTGATTAGGTGGTGAAGAAATTTTTCTTCCGAAATAAAATTATATTCATTGTTCAAAGTGGGTAGAAGCACCTAGAACCTACTTCCGCATTCCAGCTCCTACTTCATCTTTCTTTATTTCTTCCTATAGTTAGTCAAATAAATCAGGGCAAAAGTCTACTTCAGTGACGGGGTTCATCCTCTTCCTGCCTTCTTCCAACTCATTTTCTCTCTCTTTAACTTTTGACTTTCTCAACCATCTTTTTCGTACCAGTTCGCATAGAGATTCCCTTACTAAAAGTCTACAAGATGTTTTCTCATCTTTGTCAAGAACAATTAGAGACACCGCTGAGTCTTCCCATCTTGTCAAGAGGATTTTCACACGTCTTTTGGGCCAAAAAGCCACCATCACGCGTTTGCTTCAGTGTCGGTGCTCACACTCCTTTAAGCTTCCACATTTATTGAGATAAGGGATCCATTAAGGAAAGATCCCTCGATGCCTTCTTTCTACCCTCGTGAATGTGAACGGGAGTGAGATACAACAGCATAAGACTGATAATATTTTGTAATCCTTGTAATCCTTGAATCAAATCAAGCCAACCTTCTTAATCCCTCTTTCTGGTCTTTTTTCCTTTCTTCTTCATTTTGCCGATGGCCGGCTATCGACCGTGGCCAAGCTAGCTAGCTTCACCTAGGCGAGGGGAGCCCTCCCCCAAGCCTCCCCAAGCAAGGCTAGCTCACTCAACCATCGTTAATAGGAAGAAGAAAGGGGAAAAAAGAAGAAAAAATTCAAAAGAAATACTAAAATATTATTAAAAATTATCCATGGTAATACCAATTGTGCTACTAAAAATAGCTAGCATCCACATTAGCGAATTTCGGCAAAATCGCCTATGGTTGGCCATCATTGTTGTGGTCATGCTGTTGTCGGGGCTAAGCCATCACCACAATTCTAGGTTGCCGATGCCCTGCTACAACCATCGATGATCGAACCCTATGTAGGCTTACTTCACGTAGGCCCCACAAGCTTTTCGCAATTAATTTTGCTAAAATATAGTCCACCTGTTATTATAGTGTCAAGGCACTATTCCTTTAGCTAGAATTAAGTTGCTACTACCCCAAATGAATGGTATAACAACATATGCTGTTCAAATAAGCAAATTTGTATTTGCTCGAAAACAAGCAATTAATTACTATAAGTATTACATCAAAAAGAAAAAAAATTGAGATAAAAGTAAAGGTACACCTTAAAGTCAAGAATCGAACATTGTAAGACGTCTACTATTTGCACGGGCTCATTATTGGCAAGAGATAGTCGTTTATGCAGCTCATTATTGGCAAGAGATAGTCGTTTATGCATAGTTCTTTATTATTATTGCCGTTAAGTAAATTTGAATTTAAATTTTATGTACTTATCGATCGGATTGTTTTAATCATTGCATTTTACTTATTTTTGTTATGTGAATTTCCTTATTTGGCAACATTATTTTTGTTTGTTAAGATTTCCTCCACATTACAAGTATTCTATCTATTTCAACTAAGGAGAAACTATTTGTGAAATCACATTGAATTCTCCATTGTCAAGGTTTTAAGTTAATATTTTAACTATTGATATACCTTGAAATAACTTAATATCGAACTAGAAAATCCTTTGAAAAAAAAGTAATTTACTCAGGAGTTAAAAATATTAAATAATACGCAGCGATTTGGCTAATTCATCAACAATATCTTCTAATCATTAATCATTATATATATAACGAGTTTGATTATGTGGGGGAGGATCATGTGCTTGAATGCAAAAACTATTTCGGTAGACGTTACTAATAGTAGTCAAGGTCCTCCACTTGCTATTCCATCTTTCTTGGAAATAGCTTGGGCAACTTCCGCGAAAGTCACACTGTATGATCTTCATCGACAGTTTCCGCGGGTCCAGCGAAGGGGATGGAATTACCAAGAACCTACTCTTGCGTTTTAGCTCCTATTTCATCTTCCCACCTTCTTTCCTCTCATTTTCCCTCGCTCTGCACTTTTTGAGTTTCTCAGCCTATCTTTTTCGTACCAATTTGCGCAGAGATTCCCTTGCCGAAAGCCTATAAGGTGTACCCTCGTCCTTGTCAAAGAACAGTTAGATGTCCCGCTTCATCTTTCCATCTCTCTTCCATCGGCACAAACTCCACCTCGTCCAAAGTAGTCTTCACACGTCTTTTTGGGCAAAAAGCTATTGTCACGCGTTTTCTTCAGTACTCGTACTCCTTTTAAGCTTTTTGACGTTGGCAAGATAAGGGATCCATTAAGGGAAGATCCCTCTATGCCTTCTTTTGAGCGTCATGAATGTGAGTCCTAGTATTTCCTCTTGAGCTGACACTTGGCTAAACATGGGATATCACAATAATATGTGGCACTTACAAGTTTTAATGAAAAAGTTTAACGGATTAATATTGCAAGAAACGCATCCTCTTCTTTCAACATCATTAGCATAAGTAAATCACCATTATTATTAATTAACCCAAGCTTACACAATTACTATCAACCATCAATTACTAAGGTGAAAATAAATAAATTAATACTACCCCACTATTAGTGTATACATAATCTAATTCATACATTAGACTCGAGACGACTTACGTTTACGAAAAAATATCCGTCGCGTCTTACAAAATTTACAATTTGACTAAAATTCCTACATAACCATTTGAATTCTAAAACAAATAATATTTAGCTTAATAATATACGTATCATCATCATACACGAGAATTTCCGAATATCGTATAATTACAATTTTGAAAATTTTGGATGTCACAACACATGTTGAGCGTATTTTAGAAAGATTCGATATTCAACGCTGTAAGTCAAGAATTGCTCTTGTCATTAAGGGTGATGAAGTGAATCTGTTATAGTGTCATCATTCGGATATTGAGAAAACTTAATCGAATGATGTATCTTACACTAATGCACTTGAAAGTATTATGTATTTGTTACATTTAGCAACATTTTGATATATGTCAATTCTTTAGCATTCAATAAAGTGATTCTAAATGCATTGTTATTGAGTTGAATATATATCTGTATGTATTGATTTTATTATTTTAATCATTACATTTTACTTATTTCTGTTATGTGAATTTCCTTATTTGGTGACATTATCTTTGTTCATTAAGGTTTCCTCCACATTATAAGGAATCTATCTATTTTAATTTAGAAAAAAACTAATTATGAAAACTCATTTGCTTCTCTATTGTCAAGATTTTGAGTTAATATTCTAATTATCGATGCACCTTGAAATAACCGAATATTAAATTAGAAAGTTCTTTGAAAAAAGTAATCTAATAATAAGTTAAAATAAAAAATAATATGCAGCAATGTGGTGAATCCATCAACAATATCTTCAAATTATTACTTGTATAATGAGTTTGATTAGTCGGTGCAAGAACGTGTCCTTGAGAGCACAAGCTGTTTTGGTAGATGTGACTAATAATAGTCGAGGTTCTGCACTTTTCTATTTCATCTTTCTTGGAAATATCTTGGGGCAACTTCCATGAAAGTCACATTGAACCCAAAATTGTCCGGAAAAGGGCGTAAAATTACCAAGAACTTACTTCTACATTTCGGCACCTCCTTCATCTTTCTTTCATTTCTTCCTACAGTTCACTCAAATAATTGAGCCCGAAATTGTCCTTGAGTGAGGGGGTCATCTTCCCGCCTCCTTCCCTCTCATTTTCCCTTACTCTCACTTCTTGAGTTTCTCACCCATCTTTTTCGTACCAGTTTGCGCAGAAATTTCCTTACTAAAAACCTACAAGGCGTACCTCATCCTTATCAAGAACAGTGAGAGATCCCACTTCATCTATCCATCCCTCTTCCGTCAACACAAACACCACCTCATTTGAAGTATTCTTCATGCATCTTTCTTTTTGTGCAAAAAGCCATCGTCCATCACGCGTTTTCTTTAGTGCTCTTACTCCTTTTGAGCTTCGTCATTCTCGATATAAAGGATCCATGAAGGGAAGATCCCTCTACACCTTCTTTCTAGCCTTGTGAGTGTGAGTGAGATCCAAAGGGATAGACCGATAATATTTCGTAATCCCTAAATCAAATCGAGCCCACAGAGCCAACCTTCTTAATCTCTCTTTCTCGTTTTTGTGACGTCCTGAAATTCGAGCCCTCTGAGGGAGGACTGAACGTTAATTTCGCCAGTGCATTGTTGGTTGATCTCACTCGGAACTGATCACTCCTGAGATACTGACCTTGAGGGGAAAGGCTAATGAGGACAGAACTCGTGCGACTAAAGAACTTGACTTGGGAAAACGACTCGACCGTGAGACTTGCGTAAGGACGATCCTGTAGTCGAGCAGGCCGATTTCGGGATGACTAGAAGTCGATTCGCGGACAGAAATAATGGGATGACGGGTGACTCCGTCTACTGTTATCGAACTCGTGAATGGCCCTATGTCGATCCTTGATAATCGTGTACTTAGAAATAAGAATCGATCCTTCACAATTTCATGTAGTCAAGGACGTCCATGTGTCGAGAAGTCTTGAACGTGAATTGGCACGAGTCGGTTACGCGTGAATCCTCGAAGCCGCCCGTCGCCCGAGTAGTACCAAAATGGCATTCGGGCGAAATTGACAAGGCATGAGAATCCAATATTGGACTTCGAATTTTCGGGAACGTCCGGACGGACTTTTGGACGATGCTTCGTAGTCAGTCGACAGTGTCGGATGAGCCGAGTAATTGGCAAAAGGGATCTTCGGACCGAGGAAATGAGCCTATGAGGATGTGGACCGGGCAAGGACAGTGAGGGCCTAACGCCCAAGGTGAGACAGCCATTGTGGAAGACCGAGACAAGCAAGTGAGCCCGTTAGGCCAAACCGATCATTAACCCTCCCGAGCCCGTTGTCTAAACGTGAGCCAATTCGAGCCCAAGAAATTCCCGAGCCCGTTCCTATTTATTTTCAGGCCCGTTTCCTAGGCCCGCCTTTCACTTTCAGCCCAAGGGCACATTGGAAAATGTGCAAGGTGGAAATGACCAAAATACCCTTGGATATTTTGAAGAAAAGTCAAAAAGAAGAGAGAGAAGATGATGTCACTTACCTTGGGAATTGGAGAAGGCATTTAATGGCCTTAATTGAGGCCTATCTCCAGCTCTCATCTCCCTCTCTCTCCTCCTCTTCAACCCTCAAAACCGCACACCTCTTTCTCCTTGGTTTCCCTTAGTTCCAGAAATTTCAGCTTCTGACCTCTTGCCGAAATTGGAGTTGTTCGTTGCCTTCCCGGTGGAATCTCGGGCCGTGCCACCCACCGTTGCGCTCGGGAGAGAGAATCCGTACGGATAGCGTCGGTCGTTCGTCGATCGGAGCTGCCGTCCGATCCGTACGGCGGCCGGAAGTCGGCTGTTGCCGGACCGCCTACTGTAGCAGCGCCTCCTGTACAGCTTCGCTTTTTCTTCCGTTTCTCTCCATTTTTGGCCTACCCACTGCCCACACCAGCCACACACAACTCCCCTCGACCCCCTGGAGCCTCCGGTCACCGGCCACCAGCTCGTCGGAGCTCCGGCCAAGCTATTTTCCTCCGATCAGCCCCTGTCCTCCTCCCCGCAGTCTTTGTTTTCAGAAGTTCAGTGGGGAATCCGAGGTTGTTGCTGCTGTGTTGAGCCGGGGACCGCCTTGGATCGTCGTGAGTGAGGTCCCCGGGTGTTGGGTTCGTCGCCGCCGCCGCGTCCGCGTCTCCGGCCTGCTTAACGGGTGAGTTTAGCCCCTAATCCTTATTTAGTGCCTAAACTTGCTTAGGGTTGGGTTAATTAGTGTTAATGCTGGTTTAGGAGGGTTAATTAAGTTGTATTAGCCCTAAGATAGGTGGTTAGATAGTGGATTAAGATTAGCTTAGCTTAATCTTGCTTATTTATGCTTAATTGTGCTTAATTAGGCCTAATTGTGTGTTTGGTGCTAATTAATCATGTTTTTCCTTAATTGCTTGATTAATGTGATTAATTGTTTAATTTATTGATTAAATTAATTTCTGCATTTAGTTAAATAATTATTTAATTATTTAATTTTCGGAATTTATTTATTTAATTATTTTAATTTCTGAATTTAATTATTTATTTATTAAATTCGGAAATTACTGTTCATCCGGAAATTAAATTGTGTAATTTCATGTGTATTGATCATATGAAGTGAATTAAATGTGGCATTGCATAAGCATCCGTTTGAATTATGTGATTTTCACAAAAGAAAGAAAATGGTTTGTCCGAGGGACACCAGAAATGGACCGCCTTTATGAGAAAGAAAGTGGTTTGTCCGAGGGACACCGGAAATGGACCGCCTTTATGAGAAAGAAAGTGATTTGTCCGAGGGACACCGGAAATGGACCGCTTTTGTGAGAAATGATTTGAGATTTCATATGCAAGCATGTGTGCATTGGCTAATGCTCAAAGATAATAAGTGGTTTGTGATGGTATGCTTGCGTGATCACTAAGTTGAACCCGATTTATCGGAGATTATGGAAAGGGAGGGCACGGAAGGGCACGGTTGCGCTCTGCGGAGGAAGGGCGCCGTAGCGCCGTTGCGCCTCGGAGGGCACGGGAAGGGCACGGTTGCGCCTCTGCGGAGGAAGGGCGCCGTAGCGCCGTGGCGCCTCGGAGGGTATGGAAGGGCACGGTTGCGCCTGCGGAGGAAGGGCGCCGTAGCGCCATAGCGCCTCGGCCACACGGAAGGGCACGGTTGCGCCTCATGGAGGAAGGGCGCCGTAGCGCCGTAGCAATAGCACGGAAGGGCACGGTTGCGCCTCTGCGGAGGAAGGGCGCCGTAGCGCCGTTGCACCTCGGCCAAGTTGTAGCCCTGTGGGGCAATAATAATCGGAACACGTGTGGATGCGAGAGTGCATGAGAAAACATGACATCATTGGTTCCGATTATGCATGAAGTGATCATATCATTTATGGCACACACGCATGAATTGATAACGTGCGGGGGTGGCAATGGCCGAGTGAGATCGCTTGTGACGCGACTCGCATGTGATTGATGAACTGCATCATCTAACGGCCATGTGCATTGCGTGTATTGTGCTGACTTATAACGTGCAGGGTATGGCATACCGGGTAAGGTTGCATGCGAACCGACTATTCGATTGTTGGTTGCATTGCTTGCATTGAATGAGATTTGACGTGCAGGGTATGGCATACCGGGTAAGGTTGCATGCGAACCGACCCGTGATTGTTGGTTGAACTCCGTCATCGTGGTTTGATTGCCGATTGCCGGGTGTTTGTGGTCGGGTTGAGTGAGGGGTGGTTCTAGAAAGATACCCCGGGTTGAGTTGGTGTACTAACCGGGGCTTAGGGGGAAGAACTCGCTGAGATTTTATCTCAACCCGTCGTGGTTAACATTTTTCAGGTCTTTAGAATGGTGCACCCGTCGTGGAGAATCCCGCCCCCGTTTCTCCAAAGATCGACCCGATGGAATCGAGTCCGATGGGTCCGAGTGACCATGGTGTTGAACCCGAGGGTTCATTCTGTATAGCTGGATTAGCTTAGTTTCTTTTTGGCCTGGCTTAGAGGATGGATCGGCCCCTTTTGTCGGGCTTGTAATTCGAAAGACGATCCTCCGTTGGTTAATCCAGTAAATTGTGTAAATGAGTAGTGATGGTTGTTCTTGTTATTCATCCCTCTATCCCTGATTGATTGCATGATTGTTTGTTGGACTGGGGATGGTTCGTCTTCCGCTTGCGCATAACGAAAGATTAAAACGAATGGTCGTCGACGAGTCCTGGGACGTCGCTTTCAATCGACCAAGAGAAGGGGTTGTCGCGTGCTCGGGGTTCGGGGCGTGACAGTTTTTGTCCCCGAGTTCCTGATACATGGCCTCTTCCAAAAAGAATTACGATGTGTTTTTGAGTTTCAGAGGCCCGGACGTTCGCAACAACTTCCTTAGCCATCTCTATGCAGCTCTGGATCAAAATGGGGTACATACTTTTGTGGATAACGAGGAGCTCAGGAAAGGAGAGCAAATATCGCCAACGCTTGTGAGGGCAATCGATGAATCGTGCATCGCAATCATCATTTTCTTTGAAGACTACGCTTCCTCGCGGTGGTGTTTGGAAGAGTTGGCGAAGATCATGGAGTGCAAGGCACAAAAGGGGCTGATTGTGTTGCCGGTGTTTTACAAAGTGGAACCTAGAGAAGTGAGAAGGGCTTATAAGAGAACTATGGCTAAGCATGAGACCGAGTTCGGGAAGGATTCGAAGATAGTGGAGGGATGAAAGAAGGCTCTCTTTGAAGCCGGTAGCTTGTCTGGGTGGCATATTAATGATGAGTAAGTAAATTGATGCAACGCACTGCTTTGTTACTGTTAGCTGGTGATTGTTTGTTATATTTCAAACCGCGTGCAATAAACTACCACTGAAAGCTGATTGATATTGTCAAGTCGGTCTTTTGAAATTTGATTGAAGATACAAAGCGGAGATGTACTAGACAGCAGACTCAAGATTCGAATAACCAAAACTTCAAGTTAGCAAATTCTTTGAATTCGATTCTTGCTGTGTGGATAATGAGAACTTTTCGTCTTCTTCGATGAAAGTGTGGTTAATAGTTCCTTAGTCATTATTGTCTCGAGATGCAGGTTCTTTGTAATTTTCCCTTGGGCAGATGTTGGGGCAGGTTCACCAAATGTGTTAATTTCTTTTCGTCTTATTATTTGCTAACCTTCATATGCCATTCTCCTTATGACATTAGAGGTTGAATTCCTGCCATGACTTTGAAACGCTGAAAAATATTTCTCTTTCTTTTGAGTTCTTATTAGAGATGAAGCGAAGATCATACGAGGCATCGTCAAGCAAGTATCGAGTCATCTAGAGCGAACAACACCCTTACATGTTGCTGAGTATCCGGTCAGAATAGATTCCCGAGTTCAAGAAGTGATATCATTGTCACAAAAAGAGTCGGATGGTGATGATGTTCTCATGATAGGTCTATGGGGACCTGGAGGCATAGGGAAGACGATGCTTGCTAAAGCAATATATAATGCTATTGGGGGACAGTTTCAGGGATCTAGTTTTTTGGATCAAGTTAGAGAGACTTTGAACAAAAGCGATGGTCTGGTTGATTTGCAGCAAAAACTTCTATCTCAGATCTTATCTCCTGATCATCCAACAATCTATAGTAAAGACGGAGGAATTAATTTGATAAGGGAAAGACTTTGTTGCAAGAAGGTTCTCTTGATTCTTGATGATGTTGACCAAGAGGATCAATTGAAGGCGTTAGCAAATGGAGGAGGTGATTGGTTTGGCAAAGGAAGTAGAATCTTTGTAACGACAAGGGATCAACATTTGCTTACTTCTTCTCGTTGCAAAAGTTGTGTTTATCAAGTCAAACTGTTACACTACTATGAGTTCCTAAAGCTTTTTGTTCAGCATGCCTTTCCAAACAGCAAGAAATCTGAAATAAGAGAGGATGTCATAGATAGAGCACTACATTATGCTAGCGGCCTTCCATTAGCCCTCGAAGTGTTGGGCTCTCTCTTACGTGGAAGAGAGGAACCGGTATGGGAAAGTGCACTACATAACCTCTCCAAAAGTTCTGACAAAACTATCAATAGAGTTCTGAAGGTAAGCTTTGAAGGATTGGAAAACAATGAGAGGGAGATTTTTCTTGACATTACTTGTTTCTTTAAGGGAAAAAGTATAGAATATATCAAGAAAGTTCTCAACAGTTGTTATGACTTTGACACAACTATAATAATAGATATTCTCATCGAGAGGTCCTTGATAACAAAAAAGCATTATGAGACCCTGCAAATGCATGATTTAATTCAGTTGATGGGGAAGGATATTGTTAATCAGGAATGTCTTGATGATCCTGGGAAACGCAGTAGATTATGGCTTTTTGAACACGTCCTAGATATTCTATATGGAGATACGGTAAAAGATGTTTATTTAAGTTTTGCTAGATCTCATTTTTTATATTACTTTGATTTGAACAGTATCGTGTAAATCTCAATGGAAATTTTTTGTGATGACTGAATTTGCTGTGTTATGAACAGGAAATGAATGCAGTTAAGGCTATAGTTTTGGACTTGTGCAAACTAGAAGAGATATCTATAAGTCTCGATGTTTTCACAAATATGAAAATGTTGAGATTGCTTGTTTTGCTTGGAGTGCGTATCTCTTCACAAGATCCCATACGGCTCCCTAACAATCTAAGATGGCTTGAATGGCCCAATGCTCCGTATCTAGAATTTGGCTCTGGTATGAAGAAACTTGTTGGACTTGATGTCCGGTTTAGTCATGTTAGACACTTAGGAGACAATTTTAAGGTAAGCCATTGCAATGATTAGCTTTCTCTTTTTTTTATAGCTATAAAATTTTGTAGAGCTTTATGACTATATTGGTATTCTTTTTTCGCAGAATTTTAGACAGTTGAAGTACATCAATTTCAGTCATTGCGAGTCCCTAGTGAGTGTTCCTAACGTTTCATCGGTTCCAAATCTAGAGAGATTGAATCTCAAAGGGTGCATAAGCTTGGTGGAACTTCACCAATCCGTAGGACATCTCAACAATTTAAAATTTTTGTCACTATATTCTTGCCCTAACCTCAACGTCTTTCCTAACACACTCACTGCAAAATCTCTTCAAACCCTTGATCTCTTTGGTTGCTCTAAACTTGAGAAATTCCCTGATATACTGAGTAAGATGGAACATCTAGAAGAACTTAATCTAGAATGGACGGCTATTAAAGAACTCCCTGCATCAATCGAAAATCTTCTCTCCGTGAAGAAAATGCGTTTAAGAAGTTGCAAAAATCTCACAAAGCTCCCATCAAGCATTTATAAGTTGCAAAATCTTGAGCTTCTGAGTCTTCGAGACTGCTCCAATTTGGTCATGTTTCCGAAGGAGGAATCAACTGATCCTAATGGCAATCCGGGATTCTCAAATTTACGCTACCTACGACTTGATGGTTGCAATCTCTCAGAAGTAGAGTTCCTTAATTGTTCTTCTAGTTTTCCCAAATTGAGGCAACTAGATCTTTCCGGAAACAAGTCTACTCATTTGCCGACATGCATCAACAAATTCAATGATTTGGAACACTTGTACGTTAATAATTGCAACCAGCTACAAAAGATTCCTCAACTTCCGCCAAATTTGCATTGTCTGGAGGCAAGAAATTGCAGATCTCTACAAGAATTGCCAGATTTGTTGTTGGGTCTCTCCTCCTACGGCTTTGATGCTAACTTATCTTCATGTCGTGAATTATTCCGCAAAGGGGGAAATATTGCTGATGTGGTCTCGCTCAAGGTCAGATACTCTCTCTCTCTCTCAAGCCACACTGACTATGAATGGTTGATATGCGAACTATCTGTATGATAGATGTTCCAGAAGATGAGATACGTTGAGATTCACCTGAGTGGAAGAGAGATGCCAGAATGGTTTCTCCACTGTAAAGGCGGTTCCATATCTGTCATAGTTCCCGAAGACTTGTTTGGCGAGTTCTTAGGACTAGCACTCTGTGCTGTTGTTCGCCCAAAGGAAGGAAAAGCACAAATTGCATGGGACTTAAATATTCACGAAGGGCGGCATAGCTTTACAGATGATTTTTCTTCAATGAAGTCTAATTTTGTGTGGATTAAATATATCCCACGCAGTGAGATGTTTATAGAAAGGGAGCTTCCGCAAGACGGTTGGAGCCATTTTCCAGTTCGCCTTGAAGTACAAGAAGGAAGATTCATCAAGTGGGGACTCCGTCTTATAAACGAGCAACAGGAGGATGATCTGAGGATCGTGCTCCAAGACCATCAGCCGAATGAAACAAATTGGTCTTCGGAGGAAGAAGACTCGGAAGAAGACAATTGGACGATCGATGTGGAAGGAGACGGTAGATGGGAAGAATCCCTTTTAGTTTGCGAACCCAATCCCTACAGAAATGATGGGCGACCTGGGTGTTTTTATTAACCTGTCGAAGTCACCACTTGTAGAGGAAGCTATTATTGGGGTCATCCTGAAGAACAAAAGATAAAGAAAAACTGGGTCATCTCTCTCGCTTTTCCCCTTTTCCCGACTCTACTGGAAGATCTTAAATGTCTGCTTCCTCAATTCAAGTTCAAAAACATTAGGAAATACAGGGTGCACGTCATGCTACTGACATGGTTGAGGATTTTTCTTTTTTTCCCTTTCTTTCTTTTATGATATGTGATGTGGAGCGTCTTAATACAAAATTAAGTGGATACTTGTTGAATGATCATGGCCTTCCAAGTTGCTCTGTGAAACTCATCACGTAGGCCTCTATCACCTCTTTTCGTCCAATCAATGATGTCAATACTTCATGCACAATAAGTTTTACTCAATCTAAGGTTCGTTCATTTTATGAAAATAACTTTAATTAAAATCTTTTATTAATTTTTCAACGTTCTTTTTACGAAAAACTAATTGATTAGAAAAAGTATTTTTTATCAATGGAAAAAGATTTTCTGTCTTCTTTCACCTCACTTTCTTTCATCGAACACATTTTCTTTTTTTCTTTTTTTTTTTTTAAAATCGATTTTTAATTATTTTTCTTGATTTTTTTTTCCTTTTCTTTCTTTATCCGAACCGACTCCTCTCCTCAATCGCTCGCTTCTCTCGCCGTCAATCTAAAGCCATGAAATCCGCCCGGAGCAACCGCCGCCGTCCCGGAGCTCCTCCACCTCTCCCTTCGCCCGATCACCACCGACTCCTCCACCTCTGCCTCCTCTTCCTCTTCGTCCCCACCTGAACGCGTTTCCGCTGGTCTTTCTTCTCTTCCTTCGAATCGTCTCGTTTTCTCCAGAATCTCTCTCTCTCTTCTTCGATTCTCTCTCTCTCTCGCTCGCGCTCTTTCATGGCGTCGCTCGAGAGCTTGACGGAGGACTTGCTCGTCCGCATCTACATGGGCCTCGCCTCCGACGCTGATCACAAGTCGTGGCGGCTCATGTGCTACGACTTCCACCGGATCGACGCCCTCACGCGCTCCTCCCTCCACGTCGAGTTCCTCCGGTCCCTCCTCGTCAACTACCCTCGCCTCCACATGCTGGACCTCTCTATCTGCGCCTGGATTGACGACGGCGCCGTCTTGCTGCTGCTGCTGAGCCAGAGCGCGCCGATTCTGTTCCCACGATCCACGATTCGCTGAGCTCCTCGCCGTAATCTGACGAGCTCGAGCCTTGCTGGCCTGTCGCGAGGTTAGAGGCAAGGCTTGAGCTCCTTTGTGGTCGATCACCTTGCGACCCGCCAGTGAAGAAGAAAAAGAAAAAGAAAGAACATGATTAAAAGATCGATTTAAAAAATAAAATAAAATAATAATAATAATTAAAAAGGGTGTACGGAAGAAGAGATTTTCCTTCCCGAAGTAGAAGAAGAGAAAATATTTTTGCTTCATTTTCTAGCTTCGACCAAATAAAAGAAAATATGGCCATTTTCTAAAGAACTAACTTTTGAAAAATATTTATCAAAATTATTATATTTTTTGCGAAATGATTAGAGTTTAATATAATCTTCATCTTTCCACAAGGTCAATCTGATTATGTCAAAGATTAGAAGACTAGCTCTCCCACTTTTTTTAATGTTAATTGGACGTCACTTTAAGCCTCTCTATCTCATCAACACTTTAATCCTTTCTATCTCATCAACACCGCTTGGGATCCAATCATCTTCATTTCTGTCGGAACCAAAGAGCATGAGGGAGAGATGCAAATGATCATGGAATATAGCCATCAATTGACATGAAGCGGGGTTGCACAATCTGATAAGAGGAGCCAAAAGGTTTCTAATTCAGCTCGTCGTTTTCTTATTATGGAAGTAATATTGCTGGATGATCTACATGGAAGTATATTTACGTCGTAACGTATTATCTTTTCATTCCTTAAAATCCAATCCTTCAATTTTTTCTTTTCATTTTTATATTAATTAGTGAAAGAATTTTATTAACAAGTGTCCTAATAGCACTTATTAAGCACTCAACCAACGAAATTTTACAGTATCTATTGCGCTGACCGTCCTTGCCACGACCCTGCCAAATAGGAACTTAACAGACATAAGCAAACCTTCGACCTGGGGCAATGCAGTAGAATTATGATCGAGTTCAAGTTCAAAGTTGCAATGCCAGGTTATCTCCACGTCAGATGCAAATCCAAACTCCTCTATCCTCTCAAACGACGTCGCATAAAAGCTTCATCCTTCCTCGCCGCTATCTGTCCCAAGCCAAGCCAAGACGCCGTTGACTCATCAGTCTCTCCTCTCTCTCTCTCTCTGACTAATCATGCCTTCTTCAATGGCGCTGCTGATCCTCTGTCGCAACCTCCATGGTCGAACCTCCTCACTCCTCCAGGCATAGCTCTACTCCCGTTCGCCGGAGGCGGTGGTGAAGCGACGGGCCTCGGAGCCAAAGCCCGTCGAGAAGATACTGGTGGCGAACCGAGGTGAGATAGCTTGCAGGATCATGAGGACGGTGAGGAGGCTCAGGATTCGGACCGTCGCCGTCTACAGTGACGCCGACGCCGGTTCTCTCCATGTCAGGTCCGCCGATGAGGCCGTCCGCATCGGTCCAGCTCTGGCTCGCCTCAGTTACCTCAGTGGAGCATCCATCATCGACGCCGCGCTTCGTGCCGGTGTTCAGGTGAGGGGTTGAGAACTAACTCCCTGCTGTTTCTTGTCTTTATCTGTGTTGCTCCAAATCCCAAGTTAGGTGGCCTTCTGTTGGCTGACAGAGCGGTTGAAGGGGTTACGGATATCTGCTCTATATTAACTTAATCTCTGTTAATTCAGTAGATCGCGATTGCCTAATCTCTCTCTTTTATTTCTTTTCTTTTTTTTACTTTTTTCTTCCTTTGGGCAGTGGCCAACCATCAACCATCACCAAGCCAGCTGGCTTCACCTGGGTGAGGAGAGTCCTCCCCCAGGCGAGGCTAGCTCGCCCGGCCATTGCCTGTGGCCAGCCATTGGTAATAGGAAGAAGAAAAGGAAAATAAAAAGAAAAAATTCAATAAAATATTAAAATATTATTAAAAATTATCCATATTAGCATTGGTCATGCCACTTCAGACAATCGGTGTCCATATCAATGAATTCTGGCCAAAATTGCCTAGACTGGCTTTCATTGTTGTGGTCATTCATTTGTTGAGGCTGAGCCATCACCACAATTCTAGGCCATCGATGCCTTGCCGCAATTGTGTTGATTGAATCCTATGTATACTTGCTTCGCATGGGCCCCATAAGCTTATAGCAATTAATTTTGCTAAAATATGGTGCACCTGTTATTATAGTGACGAGGCACTATTTAGCTAAAATTGAGTCGATGCCACCCTAGATGTATGGTAGAACATGTATTGCTGAAACAAGCAAATTTTTTTTGGGGGGTCGAAAATAAGCAATTAATTTCAACTACTACATCAAAAAAGTAAAAGTTGGGACAAAATCATAGGTATACCCCAAAGTAAAAAATCGAACATTGTAAGACATCTTCTATCTGCATGAGTCCGTCGTTGACAAGAGAGAGTTGTTTATTGATACCTCCGATCATAGCTATTAAGTAAATTTGACTTGAAATTCTATGTATTTAAGGGGAAAAGTATAGAATACAGCAAAGATGTTTAGGACATTCTGTGTGAAGATACGGTAAAAGTTGTTTATGTAAACATTGATATAATTCATTTTTATGTTAATTTGATTTGGATAGTATATTATAAATCTCAATGGAAATTTTGTGTGAGAATTGAATTGGCTTTCTTATGGATAGGGAATGGATGAAATAAAGGCCATAGTATTGGACTTGCCCACACCAGAAGAGAGAACTATGAGTCTTGAAGAGACAACCATAAAGATTGATGCTTTCAGAAACTTGACAACGTTGAAAATGCTCATTCGACCTGAAGTGCAACTCTTTAGAAGGTCCTGTCCATCTCCCTAATAATTTGAGATGGCTTGAATGGCCTAATGCCCTATTACTAGAATTTGGCTCTAAACTTATTGAAATTGATGTCCAAAAAAGTCATATCAGAGATTTAGAAGGCAAAATTAAGGTTAGCGCTTGTGATGATTAGCTTTTCCCTTTCTATAACTACAAATATTTACAAAACTTAATGACTGTATTGATTTGTTTTTTTTTTGGCAGCATTTTAGAAGGTTGAAGTTCATTAATTTCAGTCAATGCAAATTCCTGGTTAGTGTTCAGACTTTTCATCGGCTACAAATTTGGAGAGCTTGTATCTTGATCGGTGCAAAAGCTTGGTGGAGGTTCATCAATCCATCGCGTATCACGACAAGTTAAAATTTTTGTCACTACAGTTTTGTTCTAACCCTAGTATCTTTCCTCACACACTCAAGACAAAATCTCTTCTAGCCCTCGATCTCTTTGGTTGCTCTAAACTTGAGAAGTTCTCTGGTATACTGGAAAAGACGGAACATCTAGAAGAGCTTGATCTAGGATTGACGGCTATTAAAGAAGTGCCTGCATCAGTTGAAAGTCTTCTCTCAGTGAAGATAATAAATTTAACAAAATGCAAAAGACTCGCAACACTCCCATGAAGTGTTTATAAGTTGCAAAATCTCGAGGATCTGAATCTTCAAGATTGCTCCAGTTTCGTCGTGTTTCCAAAGGACTTGAAGGATTCAACCAATCCTAATGGCAATCTGGGATTCAGAAAATTAAGCCTGCTAAACCTCAATGGCTTCAAAGTTCCTTGAGAGTTCTTCCAGTTTTCCCAAATTGGCACGTCTAGATCTTTCCCACAACAAGTTTACTCATCTGCCGGCATGCATAAACAAATAGGATGATTTGGAACACTTGTTTGTAAGTAATTGCAAACAGCTACAAAAGATTCCTCAGCTTCCGCCAAATGTGCATCGGCTAGGCGCACGTTGTTGCAGATCTCTACAAGAATTTCCAGATTTGTCGGGTCTCTCCACCAGCGGCCTTTGGGTTGACTTATCTTCATGTCGTGAATTATTCCGCAAAGGGGCAAACACGGCTGATGTGTTATCACTCAAGGTTAGACTCTCTTTTTTTCTCTCTCTCCCGCACTCACTAACTTTGGATGCTTGATATGCGTACCATTTTGTATGACAGGAGCTCCCGAAGATGAGAAACGTTGACATTTTCCTGATTGGAAGAGAGATGCCAGAATGGTTTCTCCCCTGTAAAACAGACGGTTCCATATCTTCCATGGTTCCCGGGGACTCGTATGACAAGTTTTTAGGACTAGCACTCTGTTTTGTTCTTGGCCCAAAGGAAGGAAAAGCGGTCGATCCAGGATGTGGCATCAATATTTTTGTTAATGGCCAAAATGCGTTGAGCATGGCAAGAGGGATTTATTCAATGAAATCCGATCATGTGTGGATTGCATGTTACCCACGCAGCGGGCTATATCGGATGTGTAAAGAAAAGGAGGTTCTGCGAGGCGATCAGAACCATTTCCAAGTTTACTTCAGCGTAAGGAGAGGAAGATTGAAGAAGTGTGGATTCCATCTAATATGTGAGCAACAGGAGGGTGAGCTGAGGATCGAGCTCCAACACCATCAGCCGATGGAAACAAATTGGTCTTTGGAGGAAAGAGACTCAGAGGTAGACAATTGGATAGACAACGAGGAAGAAGAAAGTTCAAGTGAAACAGATGATGAACTTATCAAAGCAATCGACCAGGGAAAAGAAAAACGATTACTTTCCGAAGCAGATAAGCTCGACTTGGGTGGATCATATGCATGTCTCGCTACAGGAGATCTTTGTCGAAGTTTAAAGACCTTGTCAAGGGAGCGACTCTTGAGGAAGAAAGGATACTGATTCCAATGCCTATTGCTTTCCCTCTTCTTTTTCTTTTTTCCGGTCGCAACCTCCATGGTTGAACCTCCTTGCTCCTCCAGGCTAGGCTCTTCTCCCATTCGCCGGAGGAGGTGGCTGCGGCTGCGGCTGCGGCTGCTGTGAAGTGGGCCTCATAGCCAAAGCCCGTCGAGAAGACACTGGTTGCAAACCGAGGCGAGACAGCTCTCAGGATCATGAGGACGGCGAGGAGGCTGGGGATTCGGACCGTCGCCGTCTACAGCGAAGCCAACGCTGGTGCTCTCCACGTCAGGTCCGCCGACGAGGCCGTCCGAATCAGCCCCGCTCTGGCTCACCTCAGTTACCTCAGCGGAGCATCCATCATCGAAGCCACACTTCACGCCGGTGCTCAGGTGAGGGGTTGAGAACTAACCATCCGCCGTTTGAACCGCGTGTGATCGCTGCGATTGGAGGATGCGGGATTTGGCATATGGCATGGCGGCGTGTTTGATTCTGGTTTGGGAGAAATGATCGTGTCCGTTGGAGCGATGGTTGTTCGCTTGGAGCGAACGGAATTGGTGACGGTGGAGGAAACTCGTGAGATTTGCTGAGAAAGCAAGGGGAAAATCCCGCGTGATGCGCCATGACCGTCGTTTTGCGAGCTCTTTGGGAGACAGAGAGGCCGAAATGATGAGTTTCGCCATGTCGAAGAAAGGGGCCTTCCGACCCTCTCTCTTTTGCCTCCCTATTTTGCTTGCTCTTACGTGTTATTATCTCTCGCTTCTAATTATGCAAAGGGAAAGGAAGTTCTTTTTTTTTTTTGTAATAGTACCTTCTCTTTTTATGTCACGCCCCGACCCTCGAACTCGCGGCAACCCCATTTCACTTGAGGTCTAGTTGTACGACGTTCCAGGTACTATCGTCGACCAATTCATTTTATCTTGTAATTATGCACATGCGGAAACGAATAACTCCCAAACCAAACAACATGGATAGCAACAACAGCAGTAGAGGAAAGACAACACCATTTTTATATATCTGAAGGTTAGCCAGCATACCAGCAAATACAAACACGCCTTTCTATAGGCGACAAGCTAAGGCCTACTTAAAAAGGACCGGCCTAGCTAACCTAGCATTGTGCAAGTGCCTACTCGCTAGCCTCGGAGGGATCGCTCTCTTCGATCCTCGAGTACTGCATCATCTAGGTCCTAAAAAGGTTAATTACGACGGGTTGAGATAAACTCAGCAAGTTAAAGTCCTAAGCCCCGGTTAGGAACTTCGTTCGCCTCGGGAGTTTAACATACAACCTAATTCATCAAATCATCCAACACCACTTTAGAGAAATAACCACAGAAGACAGTTTAATAAACAGGTGCAATCATAGGCGACCCTACCTGGCCTTGGCACATGCGACCTGCAGAAACTGTCATTTAATTCATCACGACATTAAGAGCATGCAAATAATCAGAGCATCTCACACAGCTTTCTCATGTCTCACACTCACACATGCTCCGATTATTACGCCCCCACTTGGGCCATGGCACAACCTTATGGTTGGCGGTTCCTGGCTAAACCAGCTTCGTCCGTTTTACCTCGAGGCACGGCGACGTCAAAGGCTCACTCCCAAGACGGCATTCCCAAAGGAGCTTTGGCTACCGCCCACTACCACAGCCCTGCAACTAACAGAGGCTCAGGACCCGCCCACTACCGTAGTCCTACAAAGAACCCCTCCCTGTCAAGCATCCGACCGAAGTCAGGCGACCCATTGGCCACGGCACAACCCCATAAGGATTGGCGATCTTCCGGCAACGCCGGGTTCCCTCTCTTAATGTGATCATGCAACACATCATCAAGTAATTCATTTATATCTTTGCTCTGTCGTGAATGAAATATCACTCATGCTCATGCGACATGCCATTTCAGATAACCCATGCAATATGTCATGCGATCTCACTCGACAATTCCAAAATTCCAAATTCCACCAATCAACAATTACGTACATTCCCTAATTCTCGGGAATAACTCAATAAATCAAACACTTTCACTTACACTCGGTCTTCGATCATGCATTTCATCATTATTCACGCATATAATTAACAATCGGCACTTCAAGAAAGCATAACAACTAAGAACACAACAATTTGAAACCAAAATTTACTTCTGTATGAACAGTCTGCGTGAACATGTAATTATGAACGTAGAACTTGTGAAAAAATTCGTCCGGAATTAAATAAATAAATAAAAATAAATAAACTTAACCATGGTTAACAAATTAACTCAACTCTAGTTAATCTAACCTAACCATGATTAATTATTAACCATAGTTACTTTTAAAACTAACCATGGTTAATTTAATTAATTAACCTTAGTTACTTTATTACTAACTACGGTCAATTAACTAACCCTAGTCAGACTTAATTAACCAGTCTAATTAACCAATCAACCTTAATTAAACACAAACACACAAATACACTGATTAACCCCTAAGCAAGATTAACTCCTAAACAAGGATTAGGAAGTTAACTTACTTGGATCGGAAATCCGGCGACACCGGCGTGTAGAGGGGAACGAGGGCTACGAGGGGTAAGCTCAGGGATGGCAACAGACGACGAACGGCGGCCGAAACGGGCCAAAACAGCCCTCGGAACACTGTTCACGCGGAACTGACCAGCAGAGGGAAAAAGGCAGAAACGGGCGGTCCGAGGCGACCAGGGGTGCGCAGCTAGCTTCCCAACTTCTAGGACTACACTTTGGGCAGTGGTGGCGGCTCCGGTGATGGCGGCAAGGCCATTTCTGGCTGGAAAACAGCATGGACAGCAAGAAACAGCAGAAATGGAAGAGAAAATGAAGAGAAAAAGGGAGAGAGAGTGAGGCTGGGCTGGTGCACGAATTTTGGGGGAGAAAGAGGAGAGAGAAGGGGCTTCGAAGACTTGGATAAGGCCAAGGCAAGTGGGCAAGTCCACTTGCTTGAAGGACCAATAAAAAACAACAAAAAACAAAGCATAAACAAAGCCCACTTGGGCACAAAAGAAAAGGCCAAAAGAGTGGGGGCTGAGGAGGGAGAGGAGAATGGGCGCTTGGGCCCCCTTTGGGTTGGGCTGGATGGGTGCAAGGCCCATTGGGCCGCCGGTCTTGGGCCGGCCCACCCGCGGGCCCGAAACCCAGTCCAATTTTTCCCTTTTTCTACACTTCCGTGTCCAACGGAAAATTCCAAAATAAATGAGGCGACGTCCAAATAATTAGTCTTGACATCACTGAGAAGTCGGTTCCCAAAATCGGATTAAAAATCGGGGCCAAATTGAGTCAATGCGACCGTAGTACAATTTGGATTATCGGGCGCCCTTTTAGGACTTTCCTCACTTTTGACCATGGTCAATCATTCTTTGATCCACGTTAATGTCAATTATCGAGTCAGGGACGTCCCTCGATTGTCGTGTGATCTCGGGGGCTCAATTGATAATCCCAAGTACCCAATGAAAATGATTCGGTTTAACGTCGTTCGTAGTTCGTATCGAAGTCGTGCGGAAATCATCCGCAATTCGACTTTGTACTTCTGCCGAATCAATTTATTTTCATTTCCTTAATAGTCTAGTACTTAGAGGATATCGTTCCTGTCCAGGTCCTCATGGTCGAAGGGTTCATTCCTGATTGAAATTGCGAGTCGAATGCGTATCGTTTCCTAATGGTGCCTCTCTATAATCCATTATCCACGAACACACAGTTCGGAATATTTGTACTGACCAGACCTTCGACTAATATTGCCCTTTTATAAAATCCCAAAATGGGGTCGATTTTTAGGATGTTACAACTCTTCCCCTCTTACAGAAATTTCGTCCTCGAAATTTGAACTGACACACTAATCCTCAAAAAGATACAGGTGCTGACGCCTCATGATTTCTTCGCTTTCCCACGTAGCTCCCTCCGTACGATGATGCTGCCAACTGACTTTGACCAATGAGACTATCTTGTTTCTCAACACTTGTTCTTTCCGGTCCTCAATCCAAATTTGTCTCTCCACATACGATACCTTGTCATCCACCTCTATCTCCTCAAAACTCAACACGTGAGTCGGGTCCGGCTCGTATTTCCTTAACATTGACATGTGGAATACGTTATGCACTTGAGCAAGTCGAGGCGGTAGCGCAAGACGGTAGGCTAAATTCCCAATCCTTTCTAGAATCTCAAACGGTCCGACATACCTTGGGCTCAGTTTTCCTTTCTTTCCAAATCGTGATGTACCTTGCATCGGCGATACTTTAAGGAACACATGATCGCCCACTTGAAATTCCAATAGCCTACGTCGTCTGTCTCCATAGCTCTTTTGTCTGCTCTGAGCCGTCTTTAACCTTTCTCGAATCATCTTGACGGCGTCTAAAGATTGTTGCACTAACTCTGGCCCTGTAATTTTCCACTCGCCAACTTCGTTCTAACAAATTGGAGTCCTACACGGTCTATCGTACAAAGTTTCGAACGGTGCCATTCTGATACTCTGCTGATAACTGTTATTGTACGCGAATTCCATGAAATGAAGTTGTTCCTCCTAACTTCCTTTGAAATCCAATACACAGGCTCTCAGCATATCCTCCAAAGTTTGAATTGTTCCCTCTGATTGACCGTCTATTTGAAGATGGTAGGCCGTACTGAACTGCAGCTTTGTTCTCATCGAAGTTTGTAGACTCTTCTAAAATGCAGCCGTAAATCTAGGGTCTCGATCCGAAGTAATCGTCACCGGTACCCCATGCAGACGAACAACCTATTGCACGTACAACTTTGCATACTTTTCCAAAGCGAAATCCTTGCGTACGGCGATGAAATGAGTTGACTTCGTCATTCGGTCCACTATAACCTAAATCCCATCATTACCTTGCTGACTTCTTGGTAATCCTGTCACGAAGTCCATCGTGATGTGCTCCCATTTCCATTCAGGGATTTCAAGAGGTTATAATAACCCTCTTGGCTTACAGTGCTGCGCTTTCACTTGTTGGCAAGTTAAACACTTCGCCACGTGCTTGGCGATGTCTAGCTTCATGCCGTTCCACCAATAATACTGTCACAGATTATGATACATCTTTGTACTGCCTAGATGCACACTATAGTCGCTGCAATGCGCTTCGGATAACAATCTCTCCTTAATTCGGTGTCGCTTGGTACACATAACCGTCCACGGAATTTCAAGATCCCATCCTCGAATACTTGAAAATCCAAGTTTCTCTTGGTCGCGTCCATTTGTAGAATCTTTCGGATCTCAGCGTCCAAAGGTTATATTGCTTTAATATTGGCTTGAATTTCAGGTTCGATCCTAAGGGTAGCCATTAAACTTGAAAGATGACATACCTCGAGCCTGAATTTTGAATCATGGATTCCTTCCAAGAGAATCCATTCTTGAAACATCCAGTTAGCTTATGCTTAAGCTCTTGGAAACTACGCTCACACTTATCCATCCACTCAAATTCTTACGTTATTCATTAACCTTCGTATAAGAGGCGTTGCTATCGTAAAGAACCTTTCTACGAATCATCTATAATAATCTGTTCGACTTAAAAAACTTCAAACCTCTGTCACTATCATAAGTCTTAGCCAATTCATGACTGCCTTTGTCACGCCCCGACTCTCGAGCTCGCGGCAACCTCATTTCACTTGAGGTCTTAAAATACGACGTCCCAGGTATTGTCGTCGACCAATTCATTTTATTTTGTAATTAAGCACATGCGGAAACGAACAACTCCCAAACCAAATAACAGGGATAGCAACAACGGCGGCGGAGGAAAGACAACACCATTTTTATATATCGAAGGTTAGCCAAGATACCAAAGAAATACATACATGTCTTACTACGAGTGCAACAAGCTAAGGCCTACTCAAAAGGGATCGGCCTAGCTAACCTAACCCCGTACAAGTGGGGGAAGGCTCGTCAAAAAGGAAATAGGCTACGCTTGCCTACTCACGGGCCTCGAGGGATCGCTCTCTTCGATCCTCGATGCGCATCATCTAGGGCCTGAAAATGTTAACCACGACGGGTTGAGATAAACTCAGCAAGTTAAAGTCCTAAGCCCCGGTTAGGAACTTCGCTCGCCTCGGGAGTTTAACATACAACCTGATACGGCAATCAGTGCAATACCACCTCAGAGAAATAACCACAAAAGACAGTTTAATACACAGATGAAATCACAGGCGACCCTACCTGGCCTTGGCACACGCGACCTAAAGAAACTGTCATTTAATCCATCACGACATTAAGAGCATACGAATAATCAGAGCATCTCACACAAATTTCTCGTGCCTCACATCCACACATATGCTCCGATTATTACGACCCCTCCTCCTGGGCCACGGCACAACCTTATGGTTGGCGGTTCTGGCTAAACCAGCTTCGTCCTCTTTACCTTGAGGCACGGCGACGTCAAAGGCTCACTCCCAAGATGGCATTCCCGAAGGAGCACAAGACCCGTCCACTACCGCAGTCCCGCTACTGACAGAGGCCGGGGACCCGCCCCCATACTGCGGTCCCGCATAGAACCCCTCCCTGTCAGGCATCCGACCAAAGTCAGGCGATCCACTGGCCACGGCACAACCCCATAGGGATTGGCGGTCTTCCGGCAACGCCGGGTTCTCCTCTTAATGTGACCATGCAACACATCATCAATCAATTCGTTCTTTTCTTTGCTCTGTTGTGAATGCACATGGCTCATGCTCATGCGACATGCCATTTCTGATAACCCACGCAATATGTCATGCAATCTCACTCGACAATTCCAAAATCCAATTTCCAATCAGCATTCGATCACGCATTTCATCAATATTCACAAGTATAATTAACATCGGCACTTCAATAAATCATAACAACCAAGAACACATCAAAATAAGCCAAAAATTAGCTTATGGATGAACAGTGCCGTGAATAGTGCTCGTGAACAGTAATCATGAACAGTGCTCGTGAACAGTAATTATGAACAGTAAATTCGTCCGAAATTAAATAAATAAATAAAAATAAATAAACTTAACCATGGTTAACAAATTAACTCAACCCTAGTTAATCTAACCTAGCCATGATTAAAATCTAATCTTGGTTACTTTTAAAACTAACCATGGTTACTATAATTAATTAACCCTAGTTAATTTTAAAACTAACTATGGTCAATTAATCTAACCCTAGTCAGCTTAATTAACTCAGCCACCCTTAACAAATTAACCCATAATTAACCAAGCACAAAAATTAAACTAATTAACCCCTAAGCAAGATTAACCCCTAAACAAGGATTAGGAAGTTAACTTACTTGGATTGAAAATCCGGCGACACCGCCGCGTAGAGGGGAACGAGGGCTACGAGGGGTAAGCTCGGGGATGACAACGAATGACAAACGGTGGCCGAAACGGGCCAAAACAGCCCTCGGAACACTGTTCACGCGGAACTGACCAGCAGAGGCAAAAAGGCCGAAACGGGCGGTTCGGGGTGACCAGGGGTGACCGGGGGTGCGCGGCTAGCTTCCTAACTTCCAGGACTACACTTTGGGTGGTTGCG
Source organism: Corymbia maculata (assembly GCA_014182735.1). NCBI lineage: Eukaryota > Viridiplantae > Streptophyta > Magnoliopsida > Myrtales > Myrtaceae > Corymbia > Corymbia maculata. Next base: position 11,311,832 of record CM024689.1, on the reverse strand, counting down.
GCGGCTCCGGTGACGGCAGCAAGGCCATTTTCTTGCTGGAAAACAGCATGGACAGCAAAGAACACCAGAAATGGAAGAGAAAAGGAAGAGAAAAAGGGAGAGAAAGTGAGGGCTGGCTGGTGCACGAATTTTGGGGGAGAAAGAGGAGAGAGAAGAGGCTGCTGAAGGCTTGGATAAGGCCAAGACAAGTGGGCAAGCCACTTGCTTGAAGGGCCAATCAAAAACAACCAAAAACAAGCATAAACAAAGCCCACTTGGGCACAAAAGTAAAAGGCCAAAAGAGAGAAGCCCATGGGCTGAGGAGGGAGAGGAGAATGGGCCAGCTTGGGCCCCCTTGGGCTGGGCTGGATGGGCCCAAGGCCCATTGGGCCGCCGGTCTTGGGCCGGCCCACCCGTGGGCCCGAAACCAGGTCCAATGTTTCCTTTTTCCGACACTTCCGTGTCCAACGGAAAATTCCAAAATAAATGAGGCGATGTCCAAATATATAGTCCTGACATCACTGAGAAGTCGGTTCCCAAAATCGGATTAAAAATCGGGGCCAAATTGAGTCGATTGCAACCGTAGTACAATTTGGATTATCAGGCGCCCTTTTTGGACTTTCCTCACATTTGACCCATGGTCAACCATTCTTTGAACCACGTTTACGCCAATTCTCGAGTCAAGGACGTCTCTCGATTGTCGTGTGATCCCGGGGGCTCAATTGATAATCCCGAGTACCAGATGAAAAGGATTCGATTTACCGTTGTTCGTAGTTCGTATCGAAGTCGTGCGGAAATCACCCGCAGATCGACTTCGTACTTCTGCTGAATCAATTTATTTCCATTTTCTTAATAGTCTAGTACTTAGAATATCGTTCCCGCCCAGGTCCTCATGGTCGAAGGGTTTGTTCCTGATCGAAATTGCAAGTTGTACGCGAATCATTTCTTATCGACGCCTCTCTGTAATCCATTATCCCACGAACAAACAATTCGGAAAATTTGTACTGACCAGGCCTTCAACTAATATTGCCCTTTTATAAAATCCTAAAATGGGGTCGATTTTCAGGATGTTACAGGCTTAATTTTAATGGATCCACATAAATTCCCTCGTCCAAAATCATACGATCAACAAAACAACGTGAGTAAACCCAAACTCGCATGTATTAAACTTGGCATATTATTTATGCTCTCAAATAGTCTATAGCACCATCCTCAAGTGTTGTTCGCGTTCCTCTGAATTCCTCGAATATCCAAATATATCGTTCACGAACACAATTACGAATCAATCTAAATACGCCTCAATCAGTTAATCCATCAAATCCATAAAAGCAACTGGCGCATTAGTTAATCCAAACGATAGTACAGTAATTTTGTTGCGATCACATCGCACACAATATGCCATCTTCAGTTTATCCTCCTTTTTTAAATCCTCAACTACCGATAGCCCGTCCTTGGGTCTATCTTGGAACAAATCGAAGCTCCTTGGAGTGGGTTAAACAAATCATCCATCCTTGGTAATGGATACTTGCTCATGACCGTCCATTGGTTAAACTGCCGCTAATCAATGCATAAGTGCAACGATCTATCCTTGATTCCTCAACTAACAAATTAACCACAATTGTCCTATAACCTTAGGAACCTTCATCCAATAAACGAGTTACTTCCAATGATGAATTTAAAGGGATCGAGAGTCCTCCTTGATTCCAGTAAACTCAAAACGAACCCAACCTAATGGCTTAAACTGGATTACCTTCCAATAGCAATTCATTGTAACTCGATACTTAGTGAGCCAATCCATTCCAACGATCACATCGAAATCGTATATTTCCAATATAATCAAATCGATCAATTCCTTTTTGATCGCCAATGACCATCGTACAATCTGAACATGTGGTAGGATGTTCTGCCATAACATCATACGATCCTTTAACTGGGTCTGAAATACTAAGAACCGCTTCCAACGATTTCAGTCTTAACCTTCACCAACTTAACGAAGTGTTCTGCTATACACAAATGCGTAGCTCAAAAACCCAATTAACGCATAAGCAACATGATCGCACTAGAAGTTGTACCAATAGTCACAGCCTTTGAATCCAACACTTGGCATTCTAATTATATACTGATCTTCCCTAATACCATTCCTCCTATCATCAGCTTTTTCCCAAGCCAATGATTAACCATATAATGCAAACCACAATTCAGATGCAACTGCTCATTCTCCTTTTTCTTAACAAACAGGACTGGCGCCTAAAACCCTTATCCAATAATTCCTACATCTGCACTTTCAATTCCTTCAATTCTGACAATGCCATCATGTACAGTGCTTTCGAGGTTGGTTCCATTCTAGGAGCCAACTCGATTACAAACTCTGTCTCTCTGGCCGGGGGTAGTCCTGGTAATTCCTTTGGAAAGACATCAAGATCATCTTGTACTATCATGATGTCCTCCAGGTTCAGTCCTTCTTTCAACGTATCACTCACAGACGCGCCTCGACATCCTGACCCCCAACAACCTGGTTGCTTCCAAAGAAGAAATCAAAGGAATCGAGAACCCTCCTCGGCTCCCTACAAACTGAAAACTACTAGCTCCAGTCAGATTGAATCGAATTCTCTTCTCCCGACAATCCATAGTAGCTCCTTGCTTGCACCGTCCTCCTCCTGTGACCCTTCTAACCTCGGGTCCTTAAACCAGGGGTACTCTAATCCGGACTGCTCATTTTGCAGGACTCTCCTAGCCTGCGTTCCAATTCCCCCACACGAAATTAAAAAATGAGACAACCCTAAAACAAAGGACCACGAAAGATCCTGTAGTCAATCACATGCAAGCAAAGAAATTGTCTTTCCTACTAACTATCCCCACGCACCAACACAAGACTCATCGCACCTTATCACTCCATCAGCCAACCAGGCTCTGATACCAAAATCACCAGGGTTGTCACGCCCCGACTCTCGAGCTCGCGACAACCCCATTTCACTTGAGGTCTAGTTGTACGACGTCCCAGGTACTGTTGTCAACCAATTCATTTTATCTTGTAATTATGCACATGCGGAAACGAACAACTCCCAAACCAAACAACAGGGATAGCAACAACAGCAGCAGAGGAAAGACAACACCATTTTTATATATCTAAAGGTTAGCCAGCATACCAGCAAATACAAACATGCCTTTCTATAGGCGACAAGCTAAGGCCTACTTAAAAAGGACCGGCCTAGCTAACCTAGCATTGTACAAGTGCCAACTCGCTGGCCTCGGAGGGATCGCTCTCTTCGATCCTCGGGTACTGCATCATTTAGGTCCTGAAAAGGTTAACCACGACGGGTTGAGATAAACTCAGCAAGTTAAAGTCCTAAGCCCCGGTTAGGAATTTCGCTCGCCTCAAGAGTTTAACATACAACCTAATTCATCAAATCATCCAACACCACTTCAGAGAAATAACCACAGAAGATAGTTTAATAAATAGGTGCAATCACAAGCGACCCTGCCTAGCCTTGGCACATGCGACTTGCGGAAACTGTCATTTAATTCATCACGACATTAAGAGCATGCAAATAATCAGAGCATCTCACACAGCTTTCTCTTGTCTCACACTCACACATGCTCTGATTATTACGCCCCCTCGTGGGCCACGACACAACCTTATGGTTGGCGGTTCCTGGCTAAACCAGCTTCGTCCTCTTTACCTCGAGGCACGGCGACGTCAAGGGCTCACTCCCAAGACGGCATTCCCGAAGGAGCATAGAACCTGCCCACTACCGCAGCCCCGCAACTGATAAAGGCTTGGGACCCGCCCACTACCGTAGTCCCACAAAGAACCCCTCCCTGTCAGGCGACCCACTGGCCACGGCACAACCCCATAAGGATTGGCGGTCTTCCGGCAACGCCGGGTTCCCTCTCTTAATGTGATCATGCAACACATCATCAAGCAATCCATTTATATCTTTGCTCTGTCGTGAATGCAATATCGCTCATGCTCATGCGACATGCCATTTCAGGTAACCCACACAATATGTCATGCGATCTCACTCGACAATTCCAAAATTCCAAATTCCACCAATCAACAATCACGTACATTCCCTAATTCTCGGGAATAACTCAATAAATCAAACACTTTCACTTCCACTCGGTCTTCGATCATACATTTCATCATTATTCACGCATATAATTAACAATCGGCACTTCAAGAAAGCATAACAACCAAGAACACAACAATTTGAAACCAAAATTTACTTCTGTATGAACAGTACCGTGAACAGTAATCCGTGAACAGTAATTTGTGAACGGTAATTATGAACAGTAACTTGTGAACAGTAAATTCGTCCGGAATTAAATAAATAAATAAAAATAAATAAACTTAACCATGGTTAACAAATTAACTCAACCCTAGTTAATCTAACCTAACCATGATTAATTATTAATCATAGTTACTTTTAAAACTAACCATGGTTACTTTAATTAATTAACCTTAGTTACTTTATTACTAACTATGGTCAATTAACTAACCCTAGTCAGACTTAATTAACTAGCCTAATTAACCAATCAACCTTAATTAAACACAAACACACAAATACACTAATTAACTCCTAAGCAAGATTAACCCCTAAACAAGGATTAGAAAGTTAACTTACTTGGATCGGAAATCCGGCAACACCGGCGCGTAGAGGGGAATGAGGGGTAAGCTCAGGGATGGCAATGGACGACGAACGGTGGCCGAACGGGCCAAAACAGCCCTCGGAACACTGTTCACGCGGAGCTGACCAGCAGAGGGAAAAAGGCCGAAACGGGTGGTCCGGGGCGACCAGGGGTGACCGGGGGTGCGCGGCTAGCTTCCTAACTTCCAGGACTACACTTTGGGCGGTGGTGGCGGCTCCGGTGATGGCGGCAAGGCCATTTTGCTGGCTGGAAAACAGCATGGACAACAAGAAACAGCAGAAATGGAAGAGAAAAGGAAGAGAAAAAGGGAGAGAGAGTGAGGTCAAATTTGGTGCACGAATTTTGGGGGAGAAAGAGGAGAGAGAAGGAGCTGCTGAAGACTTGGATAAGGCCAAGGCAAGTGGGCAAGTCCACTTGCTTGAAGGACCAATAAAAAAACAACCAAAAACAAAGATAAACAAAGCCCACTAGGGCACAAAAGCAAAAGGCCAAAAGAGAGAAGCCCATGGGGCTGAGGAGGAGAGGAGAAATGGGCGCTTGGGCCCCCTTTGGGCCGGGCCGGATGGGTGCAAGGCCCATTGGGCCGCCGGTCTTGGGCCGGCCCACCCGCGGCCCGAAACCCGGTCCAATTTTCCCCTTTTCCGACACTTCCGTGTCCAATGGAAAATTCCAAAATAAATGAGGCGACGTCCAAATAATTAGTCCTGACATCACTGAGAAGTCGGTTCCCAAAATCGGATTAAAAATCGGGGCCAAATTGAGTCAATGCAACCATAGTACAATCATTCTTTGATCCGTGGTCAATCATTCTTTGATCCATGTTAACGTCAATTATCGAGTTAGAGACGTCCCTCGATTGTCATGTGATCCCGGGGGCTCAATTGATAATCCCAAGTACCCAATGAAAAGGATTCGGTTTAATGTCGTTCGTAGTTCGTATCGAAGTCGTGCGGAAATCACCCGCAATTCGACTTCGTACTTTTGCCGTATCGATTTATTTTCTATTCCTTAATAGTCTAGTACTTAGAGGATATCGTTCCCGTCCAGGTCCTCATGGTCGAAGGGTTCATTCATGATCGAAATTGCGAGTCGAACGCATATCGTTTCCTAATGGTGCCTCTCTGTAATCCGTTATCCACGAACACACAGTTCGGAATATTTGTACCGACCACCTTCGACTAATATTTCCTTTTATAAAATCCCAAAATGGGGTCGATTTTCAGGATGTTACATTTTTTCCTCAAAAGCATACTTACCTCCGATGTAAATTGTAAAAAAATAAAATAAAATTCATGGATAGCAAAATCAAATCTGCACCTAACTAGCACTAATTTAATTAGTATAATGTTAATGACTTCCGAGGAGTAAAGTGAAGAAAACAAATAAGGAAAATTTATAATTTTTTCAATCTATTTATTGCTAGAAAAAGGGTGAAAAATCTATATTATTATCTCATGTTATGCACAAAATGACATGTTTCATCGTGGTGAAAAAATCTATATTATTATCTCATGGACGCACCGATTTGTGATGTGCAAAAATCTTTTTTTAATCAAACAAAACCGGTGTCAATCGGATTTTTTTGTATGAGGCGAATTTGGATCACCTCTTTTCCTCAATTTTAGGACGGCTTCGGTCCACAAATTGCTGTTGCAAGATACTTGGATGTCCTTGTCTTTTTATGTACATAAGCAGGGACTTCAAATATGGAACTCCAGTGGTCGCCAAATCTAGTTATGGAAACTCCAAGTTGACCCGTGCGCGTCGGTTCGCTTCTTCTATCATTTGTTTCCCCAAGTTGCCTATGCGAAATTCAGAACTCGGTGAATCTTTTCTTGTATAAGTGTAAAACCGACGGCCAGTACTTTTTTCTGCAAAATAACTTCCGTTCGTCTCAGGACATTCTTAAACATAAGTTTCCACCACGAATTCATGTTAGATACATAATAAATCTCATTATCATCAAGATATTTATAGGATGTTTTTCCATCAATCTCCCTTTCTGATGATGAAAAAATACGTACGCTGCCCTTCGTAGATAAGTGAATTATCTTCATGTGCAGGTTTCCAGTTTGCTGACCCATGAAAGACAACCAGAATTCTATAGAATCAAGATGAATGTTTGCTTTTACATGCTTATAAAAAAAAAATTCGTCTAAGGAGTTTAAAACAAACTCCCCACTTACTAAATGATTTATCCCTTGCCTATCACATGAAGAATGAGTTAAAACGCAAAAAGCAGCAAGAGACGGAATGTAAGTGAGACACATCAAAAGCATCTACAACCGCCACTTTAAGGTTGAATGGAACTTCTCTCACTCACGCATTCCTTCTGTTGTCTCTGAATCCTAGAACTATTTTGTTTGAGCTGAAGGTTCAAAAGGGCAGATACAGAGCTGAAAACTCTCTTTCAGTCGTTAATCTACTTCCCTTTAGGATAGATGAAATCACCATAGGTTCCAACACCAACTTCTACTCTTTTCTGAAGCATCTACATTCTCTAGGGTTACTTTTTCAAAAGATTTGAGCCTCTCGTTAGAAGTTTCTTATGATCTCTAATACAGTTTCTATCGTGCCCATGAGCTCTCTAAGTGTGTCCTCAATCTCATCCATAGTTTCAGCCCAACAGAATGGGTAGAAGCGCCAAGAACCTGCTTCTGCATTTCAGCTCCTACTTCATCTTTCTTTATTTCGTCCTACAGTTTAGTCAAATAATTCAGATTCTCCTTTAATGAGGGGTCATCCTCTTCCTGCCTTCTTCCCTTTCATTTCCTCTCACTCTTTCACTTTTTGGGTTTCTCAGCCATCTTTTCCATACTATTTTGTATTGAGACTCCCTTACTAAAAGTCTAAAAGGTTTATCCTCATCTTTATCAAGAACAATTAGAGACATCCCTTTATCTTTCCATTCCTCTTCCATCAACACAAACTCCACCTCGTCTAAGGTGTGCTTCACGCGGCTTTTTGGGCCAAAAGCCATCCTCACGTTTTTTCCTCACTGCTCTTACTCCTTTTGGCTTCAACATGCTCGAGATAAGGGATCCATTAAGGGAAGATCCCTCTATGCCTTCTTTCTAGCCTTATGAATGTGAGTGAGATCCAACGGGATAGACTGATAATATTTCGTAATCCTTGAATGAAATCGAGTCAACAGAGCCTACCTTCTTAATCTCTCTTCATTGTTTTCTCTCCAAGTTCCTTATACATTGCCTCTTCCAAAAGGAATTACCATGTGTTCTTGAGTTTTAAAGGCACGGATGTTCGCAACAACTTCCTCGGACATCTCTACGCAGCTCTGGATTAAAAAGGGATACAAACCTTTGTGGATAGCAAGGAGCTCAGGAAAGGATAGCAAATATTGCCGGCACTTATGAGGGCGATCGAGGAATTGCACGTTGCGATCATCATTTTCTCCGAGGACTATGCTTCCTTGTGGTGGTGTTTGGAAGAGTTAGTGAAAATCATGGAGTACAACGCACATAAGGAGCTAAATGGAACCAAGAGAAGTGAGAGGGGGAAGAGAGGGTTATGGGAGAGCTATGGCTAAGCATGAGTTTGAATTTGGGAAGGATGCGGAGACAGTGAAAAGATGGATGAAGGTTCTCTTCGATGCCAGTAGCTTTCCTGGGTGGTATTTTAAAGATGGGTAAGTAATTGATGTGATGCATTGCTTTGCCAATTTTCTTTTTTTTCTTTGTTTTTTTATCTAAATTTTTGCATCGTTAGCTGGTGATTGTTTGTGATATTTCAAATCGCATACAATCAACTACCACTGAAAGCTGCTTGATATTGTCAGTTTGGTCTTTTGATTGAAGATACAAAGCAGATATATACTAGACAATAGACTCAAAATTTGAATAACCAAAACTTCGAGCTAGCAGATTCTTTGAATTTGACTCTTGGGGAAAGTGTGGTTAACAGTGTCTTCAGGCGCAAGTTCTTCGTAATTTTCTTGGGTAGATGTTGGGGCAGGCTCACCAAATGTGTTAATTTTTTTTTTACCTTATTATTCGCTAACCTTCTTATGTTATTTTCCTTATTAGGTTAAAGGTTGAATTCCTGCCATGTTGAAATGCTAAAACATGTTTCTCTTTCTTTTTGAGTACTTATCAGAGATGAAGTGGAGCTCATACAATACATTGTAAAGGAATTATCAATTCATCTAGAGCAAACACTCTTACATGTTGCTAAGTATCCGGTTCTGATAAATTCTCAAGTTCAAGAAGTGATATCACTATCAAAAAAAGAGTCAGATGATGATGATGTTCTCTCGATAGGCCTATGGGGACCTAGGGGCATAGGGAAGATGATAGTTGCTAAAGCAATATGTAATGCTATTGAGAGACAGTTTCAAGGATCTAGTTTTTTGGCATAAGTTAGAGAAACTTCGAACAAAAGCAATAGTCTAGTTGATTTGCAAGAAGAACTTCTATCTCAATTCTTATCTCCTGACATCTAACAGTCTATAGTGTCGATGGAGGAATTAGTTTGATAAGAAAAGGATTTCGTTGCAAGAAGGTTCTCCTAGTTATTGATGATGTTGACTAGTTGCATCAACTAAATGCGTTAGTCAGAGAAGGAAATTAGTTTGGCAAAGAAAGTAAAATCTTTGTAACATCAAGGGATAAACATTTGCTAACTTCTCATGACATAAATTATGTGTATGAAGTTAAAACTTCAGACAACAATGAGGCACTAGACCTTTTTGTTGCTCTAAATGCACTCAAGAGAAAATCTCTTCAAACCCTTGATCTCTTTGGTTGCTTTAAACTTGTGAAGTTCCCTCTGATATATTGGGAAAGATGGAACATCTAGAAGAGCTTGGTCTATAAAGGATGGCTATTAAAGAACTCCCAGCAACATCAATTGAAAAGGGTGACGAGCTTGTCGAAGCACACGGGTGGGACCTGCCCAACTGAAGAAATCGGTGGTGGATAGAAATAAACTGTCAAATTTTGTCTCCACTTGGCTTTGATTCTTGGGGAGGCAACATCGTGATCCCAATGGCCCTTGCTTTTCCCTTCAAATCAAATTCAAAATCATTATGAAATACAAGTTTCGCATCATGCTGTTGAAATAGTTGAAGAAACTTTCTTTTTTCCCTCTTTCTTTTATGATTTGTGGTGCAGGGTGCATTAATACAAAATTCAGTGGATGCTTATTGAATGGCCATGATCTTCCAAGTTGCTCTATGAAACTTACCGCATAGATCCCTGTCTCCTCTCTTTATTCAATTAATGATGCCAATACTGAGATAGTAAGGATAGTAAGTTTGCTCAATCTTGTGTATGATCCTCGTCTTTAGGGAATGGTTGACCTAATCATATCAAAAGTTCAAAAGGTCTACACGGGGAAGATTAGTTGATTCCTCTGTTGTCACTAGCCAAATTGCATTTCCTCTCACTTCGTTCAACATTGATTAGACACGTATATCAATTCTCAAGCTTCAACAACAATTTTGAGCAGTTGAAATCTTGTACGCTAAAAGACAACTTCAAACAAATCTGAAACAGCAATGTCATGCACCAACCCCTCTAGTGAAATAGCTGTTTCGTCTTACTAAATCAACATAACAGCAACGTCATGCACCAACCCCTCTACTGAAATAGTGGGAAAAGTACCAAAAAAGTCCTAAATCTATTGTATTTATACCAATTAAGTCATAAACTTTCCAATTGGACCAATTTAATTCTAAACCTTTTCATATTGGTACCAATTCAGTTCATCCGATCAATTTGGGCTAAAAATCAGTAACATGGATGCCAACCATCTTATGTGGCATTGCTGAATGATCTCTGGCACTAACATTGACATTTTTAAATAAATTTTGGATTTTTTATTATTTTTTTCATTTTCCTTTTTTTTCCTTTTTTTTTTTTTCCTTTTTCTCTTTGGCCCATGGCTAGTATCGGCGAGGGCATCATGGCCCTCGTTAGCCACAGGCGAGGGTCGCCCTTGCAGAATCTACCGAGGGCAACCCTTGCTGAATCTGGCAAGGACATGACCCTCACCTCCGATTGTCGCAACTATGTCGTCGAATGTTCTTGTAGTTCTCTCGCTTGATATGCTTTTTTTTTTAGTGATCTACACTTCATCTCCAAGGCGTGCTGTGCTTCGCATTGGTCTTGTCCGTTTCATTTGCCAAATCCGGCAAGGGCTACCCTCGCCCAGGCTGCAAGGATCTCATCCTCGCCAGCCCTCGCTTGTAGCCAGTTGCTGGCCATGGCTGGTACCGGCCACAAGCCAAAGAAAAGAAAGGAAAAATAAGAAAAAAGGGAATTTAAAAATAATAATAATAAATCAAAGAATTATTAGAAAATGATTTAAAAATGTCCATGTTAACACCAACAATGCCATGTAGGATGGCGGACGTCCACATCCCCGATTTCCGACCTAAATTAGCCGAATGAACTAAATTTGTACCAATGTGAAAATGTTTATAATTAAATTAATCTAACTGAAAAGTTTATAATTGAATTAGTACCAATACAATAGGTTTAGAGCTTGTTTGGTACTTCTCCCGTGAAACAGCTGTTCCGTTTGACTGAATCAACATTGTTGTGATCTTCATCCCAGTTCTCACGTGATCTCTTGCATCGTCCTCTCTACCTCTTCAGCAACGCCCAGGATTCAATCATCTCCAATACAATCAGAACCAAGGAGCGAGAGAGATGCGGATGGTCATGAAATATAGCCATCAACTAGCAAGAAGTGACGAGCATAATCCTATAAGAGGGTATATTCATGGGAGCCCAAAAGTTTCAGATTCAGTTCAGTCTTTTCTAGTGGCTTTGGTAGCAATAAAATCTGTTGAATTATCAAAACAAGAAAATACGCTAACCAAAACAAAAAAGAAAGTAGTTGATTACTGACTTGGAGAAAATATTGGGTGGGGCAAGAACTCGTCCAGTCAAAATTGTAATGTCACGTCATCTCCACGTCAGACGCTAATCCGAACTCTTCTATCCTCTCAGACGACGTCGCATAAAAAGCATGATCATCATCACTGCCAGTCCAAGCCAAGAAGACGCCGTTGGCTCGTCAGTCTCTCTGTCTATCCCCAGCTAATCATGCCTTCTTCAACGGTGTTGTTGATCCTCCGTCGCAACCTCCATGGTCGAACCTCCTCGCTCATTCGGCCGAGACTCTTGTCCCATTCAACAGAGCAGGCGGCTCCAACTCCGAAGCGACGGACCTCGGAACCAGAGCCCATCGAGAAAATACTGGTGGCAAACTGAGACTGGAACAAAAGCCCTTAAAGAACTCCTTGCATCAATTGAAAATCTTCTCTCCGTAAAGCAAATACATTTGCAGAAACCTCACAAAGCTCCCATCAAGCATTAATAAGTTGCAAAATCTCGAGCATCTGAGTCTTAGAGGCTACTCCAATTTTGTCATGTTTCTAAAGAACTTTGAGGATTTAAATGATCCTAATGGAAATTTGGGGTTTTCAAATTTAAATGACCTAGAATTTAATGGCTGTAATCTCTCAGAAGTAGAGTTCCTTGAGAGTTCTTCCAATTTTCTCGAATTGGCACACTTAAATCTTTCCAAAAATAAATTTACTCATCTACCAACACGCATCAACAAATACTATGATTTGGAACGCTTGTATGCGGATGAATGCAAGCTGCTACAAGAGATTCCTCAGCTTCCGCCAAATGTGCATATCCCAATGGGAAAGAATAGCAGATCTCTCCGAGAATTCCTTGATTTGCTCGTTGAATCCCCTTTTTTATTTTGATCCAATTAATGAAGAAGTTATCAAAGCAAAATAAAGCTCGATCGTAATTAATTGATGGAAGAAAGTAGCCGGTACCACCTTCTGTAATTGGATCAATTCTTTGACCGGGCATGAAATAACATTTCGTGCTATCTCAAATAATGTCATGTGTATTTTTTTTTTCGGCCAAAAAAACGTACTTCATTAGCTATCTTAAGGAGTTTGAGTACAAAAAACTTGATTTAGAAATAAGTAAGGCCCATAGGGCCTCAGAGGTCTAGAAAGCCAATCATGAGATAGGGATTAATTTTTTTGAACTTTAGCGTTCCAATCTACTACTTTATTGGACTCTTTGCTATGGTGGCCAATCTCAAATTCTGAAGGCCTATAATCAGAACATTTGCCTATCTGTCACAATAATGTCATGTGAAGAGCCAGTTCCATGTGTACTTGGCCCTGATGTCATGTGTGCTAGGCCAGTTCCATGAAGAGCCACGAGGTTAAGCGCTCACTTGACAAATCTTTTCAAAAAAATTAAAAAAAATCCTATCTGTCAACTTTTTTCACAATAAGAAAAGAAAAAGAAATTAAAGTAGAATTGTGAAGAGGCACAAATACTTTATCTAAAATTGTTTTCTTTTGGAATATTTTTTGATATCATTAACAGATTATATGTGATTATATTTTGATATGATTATTTCACTAATTTTGTAATTTATTTATTTTTTAAATGCATTTTAAATTCCTAATCCAGCCTAAAGCATAGGAATGCATGCCAATTCATTACAAACATTTTTTTCTTAAGCATCTACGCGATTTAACATATTATCAATGCATTCCCAACCACGTTGACCCATCATTTGAAAAGTGAAAACATCATGCTTCATTAGTCCAAGTCAATGAAATTCAGACTACAACCTCATTAGCCATTGTTTTGGTCATGCCGTTGTCGACCACATTCTCGAGTTGCTGATACCCTGCCAAGACGGTTGTTGAAGGAACCTCAAGTAGGCTTGTTTCCCATAGACCTCACAAGCTTATCACAATTAATTTTGCTAAATTATGGTGCACCTGTCATTATAGTGACAAGGCACTATTACTATAGCTAAAATTAAATTGCCGCTCCCTCAAATGTATGGTTTAACAACACAGGTATACCTTAAAATGAAAAATTGAACGTTATAAGACGTCTTCCATCTGCATGGGCTCGTCATTGGCAAGAGATAGTTGTTTATTGATAGTTCCTTCTTAGCACCGCCATTAAGTAAATTTGACTTTAAAGATTATTTTAATCACTACATTTTGCTAATTTTTATTTTGTGACATTATCTTTGTTCATTAAGGTTTCCTCCACATCATAAGTAATCTATCTATTTCAACTTAGGTAAAAATATTTGTGAAAGCTCGCTAACTTCTCAATTGTCAAGGTTTTAAGTTAATATTCTGAACATCGATATACCTTAAAATAACTGAATATGAAATTAGAAAGTTATTTGAGAAAAGTAATCTCCTAACAAGCTAAAATAGAAATTAATAAGCAGTGATTTAGTTAGTTCATCGACAATATCTTCTAATTATTGTATGCATAATGAATTTGATTAGGTGATGAAGAAATTTTTTTTCCGAAGTAAAATTATATTCATTGTTCAAGGAGGGTAGAAGCACATAGAACCTACTTCTGCATTTCAGCTCCTAGTTCATCTTTCTTTATTTCTTCGTACAGTTTAGTCAAATAAATCAGCCCAAAAGTCTACTTTAATGGCGGGGTTCACCTCTTTCCTGCCTTCTTCCCACTCATTCTCTCTCTCTTTAACTTTTTGACTTTCTCATCCATTTTTTTCGTACCAGTTCGCATAGAGATTCCCTTACTAAAAGTCTACAAGGTGTTTTCTCATCTTTGTCGAGAACAATTAGAGACTCCACTGAGTCTTTCCATCTTGTCGAGAGGATTTTCACACGTCTTTGGGCCAAAAAGCCACCATCACGCGTTTGCTTCGGTGTTGGTGCTCACGCACCTTTTAAGCTTCCACATTTCTTGCGATAAGGGATCCATTAAGGAAAGATCCCTCAATGCCATCTTTCTACCCTCATGAACGTGAACTGGAGTGAGATACTACAGCATAGACTGATAATATTTTGTAATCCTTGTAATCCTCGAATCAAATCCAGCCAACCTTCTTAATCTCTCCTTTCGGTTTTTTTTCCTTTCTTCTTCATTTTGCTGATGATCGGCTATCGACCATGGCCAAGCTAGCTAGCTTCACCTAGGTGAGGGGAGCCCTCCCCCAAGCCTCCCCAGGCGAGGCTAGGTCGCTCAACCATTGTTAATGGGAAGAAGAAAGGGGAAAAAAAGAAGAAAAAATTCAAAAGAAATACTAAAATATTATTAAAAATTATCTATGTTAGTACGGGTTGTGTTACTTAAAACAGCTAGCATCCACATTAGTGAATTTCGGCAAAATTGTCTATGGTCGGGCATCATTGTTGTGGTCATGTTGTTGTCGGGGTTGAGCCATCACCACAATTCTAGGTTGCTGATGCCTTGCCACAACCATCATTGATCGAACCCCATGTAGGCTTACTTCACATAGGCCCTACAAGCTTTTCGCAATTAATTTTGCTAAAATATGGTCCACCTGTTATCATAGTGTCGAGGCACTATTACTTTAGCTAGAATTAAGTCGCTGCTGCCCCAAATGAATGGTATAACAACATATACTGTTCAGATAAGCACATTTTTATTTGATCGAAAACAAGCAATTAATTACTATAAGTATTACATCAAAAAGAAAAAAATTGAGATAAAAGTAGAGGTACACCTTAAAGTCAAGAATCAAACATTGTAAGACGTCTACTGTTTGCACGGGCTCATTATTGGCAAGAGATTGTCATTTATGTATAGTTCCTTATTATTATTGCCATTAAGTAAATTTGAATTTAAATTTTATGTACTTATCGATCGGATTGTTTTAATCATTACATTTTACTTATTTTTGTTATGTGAATTTCCTTATTTGGCAACATTATTTTTGTTTGTTAAGATTTCCTCCACATTATAAGTAATCTATCTATTTCAATTAAGGAGAAACTATTTGTGAAATCACATTGACTTCTCCATTGTCAAGGCTTTAAGTTAATATTTTAACTATTGATATGATGGAATTGTGGAGTTTGATGGAAGAAAAATATTATTGTGGGTAGGCACTTCCCAGTAGGTCATCCATCCTGAGATATTAAAGGAAATAGAGTTTATATTACTACTAATAGCATACATGTAATTTCCTTTAATATGTATGCCCGAAACTCCTGTTATAAATAGGGCAATTTCTTTTATAGTTGTAACGCTGAAGCTTTGTAACCCTGAGCTTGTAACACTGATACTGATAGTGAGGAGATTACCTAGTGCGGCACCGTGGTTTTTTCCTTCTTGATTTTGGAAGGGTTTTCCACATAAAAATTCCTGCTTGCCCTCTTTTTTTCTTCCCTACTTTTATTTTTCGCATATTCGCATTTCCTAACAACTGGTATCAGAGCCTAGTTTTAGCGAAATAGTGGGAGCGAATATGGACGAAGGAAAGGTGAAGATTGATCGGTTCGATGGCAAGGATTTTGGTTTCCGGAAGATGCAAATCAAGGATATGCTGTATCAGAAGAATTTGCATCAACCTCTCGTCCGGAGAGAAACCAGAATCTATGAAGTAAGCAGAGTGGGAATTATTAGATCGACAAGCTCTAGGTTTGATTCGTCTTACATTGGTGCGGAACGTTGCTTTCAACATTGCCAATGAGGCGACAACGGTGGATTTGATGGCGATGTTGTCTGACATGTACGAGAAGCCTTCTGCATCAAACAAGGTATATTTGATGTGTCGTCTTTTCAATCTGAAGATGGACAAGGGTGCTTCTGTGACAGATCACATCAATGAATTCAACGTAATCACAACTCAGTTGAGTTCGGTGGATATCAAATTTGATGACGAGGTAAAGGCTTTAGTTTTATTATCTTCTCTACTTGAAAGTTGGAGTGCAACTATGACTGCAAAGAAGCGGTTCGTGCAGTAAGAAAAAGTTGAAGCTTCAAGCAATCCAAGATTTGATTCTTAGCGAGGATATTCACGAAGAGAATCGGGTGAATTTTCGGGTGCTGCCTTAAATATTGAAGGCAGAGGGAGAAGCAATCAATGGGGACGAAACCAGTACCATGGTAGATCAAAGTCCAGAGGGAGAAGCAAATCGAGCCCTCGTGATGAAATTATTTGCTGGAATTGCGAAAAGAAGGGACATCTAAAACGAGATTGTAGAGCTCCAAAGAAGAAAATTCAATATCGAGATTGAAATCAAGAGGAAGAAAAATCTGTTAATGTAACTTTTGAAGAGACTCAAAATAGTGATGCCTTAATTTTGAGCATTGACAGTCCAATTGAGTCGTGGATTCTTGACTTAGGTGCGTCGTTTCACTCTACTTCATGCAAAGAATTAATGCACAATTTTGTTGCTGGAAAATTTGAAAAGATTTATCTTTCTGATGATGAACCTTTGGATGTTATGAGAAAGGGTGATATTTATATAAAATCTACTAACATATATCAATGGAAGTTGCATGATGTCAGATATGTTCCAGGACTTAAGAGAAATCTAATCTCTATAAGTCAACTAGACAGCACAGGTTACAGGACTATTTTTGGGGATGGCTCTTGGAAAATTGTTAAAGGTGCTCTGGTTGTAGCACGTGCAACAAAGTCAGGAACGCTCTACGTGACTAAAATCAATAGAGAAACTGCAACAATTATTGAATCAGAAATTGATTCTAAATTATGGCACCGCAGGCTTGGACATATGAGCGAAAAAGGAATGAAGATATTAGCATCTAAGGGTAAATTGCTTGATTTGAAGTCCATAGATATTGGTCTATGTGAAT
Organism: Corymbia maculata; assembly: GCA_014182735.1. Lineage (NCBI taxonomy): Eukaryota > Viridiplantae > Streptophyta > Magnoliopsida > Myrtales > Myrtaceae > Corymbia > Corymbia maculata. Next base: position 11,294,562 of record CM024689.1, on the reverse strand, counting down.
AAGTCCATAGATATTGGTCTATGTGAATATTGTGTTATGGGTAAGCATAAACGTGTTAGTTTTTCGAAGATTGGAAAAGAACCAAAGAAAGAAAAATTAGAGTTGGTGCATACAGATGTATGGGGCCCAGCTCTTGTGCAATCCCTTGGACGGTCGCGCTATTATGTCACGTTTATTGATGACTCCACTAGAAAGGTATGGATTTATTTTCTAAAAAATAAATCTGATGTGTTTACTATTTTCAAAAGATGGAAAGCTGAAGTGGAGAATGAGACTGGCTTGAAAATTAAATGTTTAAGGTCTAATAATGGCGGTGAATATGATAGCAACGAATTCAAGCAATTTTGTGCAGAGAACGGAATCAGAATGACAAGAACTGTTCCCAATAGACCGTAGCAAAACAGAGTTGCTGAGAGGATGAATAGAACTCTGAATGAGCGTGCAAGAAGTATGAGGTTGCATGCAGGATTACCCAAGATGTTTTGGGCAGATGCAATTAATACGATAGCATATTTAATTAATAGAGGACCTTCGGTTCCACTTGATTTTAAGTTACCAAAAGAAGAATGGAGTGAAAAGAATGTAAGTCTCTTGCATCTGAAAGTCTTTGGTTGTGTTTCCTATGTCCACGTAGATTTTGAAAATAGAGATAAACTTGATGCAAAAGCTAAAAAGTGTTTTTTCATCGGATATGGTTCTGATTATTTTGGCTGTCGATTCTGGGATGAACAAAATAGAAAAATAATAAGAACTGTTGATGTTACGTTCAATGAAAACATGTTGTACAAGGACAAATCCGTGGCAGAATCTAGTGTGAAGGAAAATTTGGTGGAGAATACAAAGATTGAATTGGAAGAGAATTCTAAAAGTGTTCTGGTTGAAATTCCTAAAACTATTGCTGAACAAGAATCACATACACTTGATCCCACTTTGAGAAGATCTAGTAGAATACATAAACCTGTACAGAGATATTCTCCGTCATCGCATTATTTGCTTTTGACTAACGTTGGCGAACCAGAAAATTTTTCAGAAGTAGTGTAGGTTGAAGATTCTATTAAGTGGGAGTTAGCAATGCAGGATGAGTTGGATTCACTCGAGAAAAACAAAACTTGGATGTTAACTCAGTTACCAGATGGGAAGAAGGCATTGCAAAACAAGTGGGTGTATCGGGTCAAAGAAGAACCTGATGGCAGTAAGATGTACAAAGCAAGGTTAGTGGTAAAAGGGTTTCAGCAAAAAAGAAGGAATTTGATTATACAGAGATTTTTTCTCCAGTTGTGAAATTGACTGCTGTCAGATCAGTATTGAGTATTGTTGCTGCAGAGAATTTACATCTAGAGCAGCTAGATGTTAAGACTACATTCCTCCATGGTAATTTGGAGGAGGATATTTATATGGTACAACCGGAATGTTTTCAAGATCCTGGAAAAGAAAATTATGTCTTCAAATTGAAGAAAAGTCTGTATGGCTTGAAATAGGCTCCTCGACAGTGGTACAAAAAATTTGACACATTTATGTGTGGTAACGGGTTCACTAGAAGTGACATGGATCACTGTTGTTATTTCAAAAAATTTGATGACTACTATATTATTTTGCTGTTGTATGTGGATGATATACTCATTGCAGGATCTAGCATGAGAGAGATCAACATACTAAAGCAGCAATTGTCAAAAGAGTTTGAGATGAAGGACTTGGGCGTAGTGAATCAGATTCTTGGGATGAGGATCACGCAGGATAAATCTAAAGGAATTCTAAAGTTATCTCAAGAAAAGTACATTGAAAAAGTGCTTGACAGATTCGGAGTTCAGAATGCAAAGCCTAGAAATACTCCTTTAGGAAGTCACTTCAAGCTCTCAAAGGAGTAGTCACCAAAGACGAATGAAGAGCGAGAGTACATGGCTAAAGTGCCTTATGCATCAGCTATTGGTAGTTTAATGTACGAAATGGTGTGTACTAGACCAAACATAGCTCATGTAATGGGAGTTGTGAGCAGATATATGGCAAATCCAGGAATAAAACATTGGAAAGCTGTAAAGTGGTTATTAAGATACTTGAAAGACACTTCAGGTATGTCATTATGTTTTATGAAAAATAGTGCAACTTTACAAGGCTTTGTTGATGCAGATCTTGGTGGTGACTTGGGTAATAGGAAGAGCACCTCAGGTTATGTTTTTACCTTAGGTGGCACTACAATCAATTGGATGTCTAGACTTCAAACTTGTGTATCTCTCTCAACCACTGAAGCAGAGTATGTGGCTATATCTGAAGCTGGTAAGGAGATGATTTGGTTGAAAAATTTTCTGAAGGAGATAGGCAATGAGCAAGATAACAATGTTCTTTTTAGTGATAGTCAAAGTGCTATTTGTCTTGCAAAGAATCCGGTATTTCACTCAAGGACAAAACACATTGAGTTAAAATATCATCAAATTCGTCAGTTGATAGATGACGGGACATTGTCATTAAAGAAGATTCTTGGTGCAGAAAATCCAGCAGATATGTTAACAAAAGTTGTCACCACTGAGAAACTGAGGTTGTGCATTGCCTCAGTTGACCTCCATGGTAAGTGATGAGGGGGGTTGCCGCACTAGGACAATTTGGGTTGAAAAGATGAAGACTATAAAAGATTATTGCTATTTTTTGAAAATCAGCCTCCAAGTGGGAGATTGATAGAATTGTGGAGTTTGATGGAGGAAAAATATTATTGTGGGTAGGCACTTCCCAATAGATCACCCATTCTAAGATATTAAAGGAAATAGAGTTTATATTACTACTAATAGCATACATGTAATTTCCTTTATTATGTATGCTCTAGACTCCTGTTATAAATAGGGTAATTTCTTTAATAGTTGTAACGCTAAAGCTTGGTAACCCTGAGCTTGTAACACTGATACTGATAGTGAAGAGATTGCCTAGTGCGGCACCGTGGTTTTTCCCTTCTTGATTTTGGAAGGGTTTTCCACGTAAAAATTCTTGCTTGCCCTCTTTTTTTCTTCCCTACTTTTATTTTTCGCATATTCGCATTCCCCAACATGATATACCTTGAAATAACTTAATATTGAACTAGAAAATCCTTTGAAAAAAAAAAAATTTACTCACGAGTTAAAATATTAAATAATACGCAGCGATTTGGCTAATTGATCAACAATATCTTCTAATCATTATATATATAACGAGTTTGATTAGGTGGGGGAGGATCATGTGCTTGAATGCAAAAATTGTTTCGGTAGACGTGACTAACAATAGTCGAGGTTGTGCACTTTGCTATATCATCTTTCTTGGAAATATCTTGGGCAACTTCCACGTTAGTCACATTGAGCCCAAAATTGTCTGGCAAAGTGGGTAGAAATTCTACCCTAGAATTACAAAGAACTTACTTCTACATTTGGGCACCTCCTTCATCTTTCTTTCAATTTTGATACAATATATTCAACATTTTTCCTTATACTATGAGATTGAATCATCGAATCCCTTTTTATTTTTATCCAAATAATGAAGAATTTATCATATCCAATTTTTAAGCAAAATAAAGCATGATCATAATTAATTGATAGAAGAAAATAGTCAATAACACTTCCAATAATTGAATCAATTCTTCGACCAGGGATAAAATAACATTTTGCACTATTTCAAATAATATCATGTGTACTTGGCCGATTCCATGAAGAGCCGCGAGTTTAAGCGAGTACTCATTTGACAATTCTTTAAAAAAAAAAAAAATGTAGCTGTCAACTTATAAAAAGAAAATAAATGATAGTAGAATTGTGAAGAGGCACTATTTACTTTTTTTTAAGTTGTTTGATTTTGAAGAGTTCTACGATATCGTTAATAGATTATATGTGATTATATTTTGATATGATTATTTTACTAATTTTGTAATTTATTTATTCTTTAAATGCATTTTATATTACTAATCCAGCCTAGAGCATAGGAACGCATGCCAATTGATTATACATCATATTTATGATATTCAAACAAATATTAGAGAATAGCAATTTTTTTCTTACAATAATAAATAAAAATAATACTTTTATGATTTTGAGCATTTGCGCGATTTAACATATTATCAATACACTCCCAATCACCATGACCCATCCTCTGAAAACATCAGGCTTCATTAGTCCGAGTCACCGAAATTCAGACCACACCCTTTTTAGCCGTTGTTCTGATCATGCGGTTGTGGAGGCCAAGCCATGGCTTCTTGGGTTGCCAATGCCCTACCATGGCCATCCTTAATTGAACTGGCTTGCTTTGTATAGGCCTCACAAGCTTATTGCAATTAATTTTGCTAAAATTAAGTTGCTGCAACCCCAGATATATAGTATAACAACATATATTGTATAAACAAGCTTTTTTTTTTTGCGGGGCTCAAAAACAAGCAATTAAATTTTATAAATACAACATTAAAAAAAGAGTTGAGACGAAATCATAGGTATACCTTAAAGTCAAAAATCAAATGTTGTAAGATGTCTTCTATCTATACGGGCGTCGACATTGCCAAGAGATAGTCGTTTATTGATAGTTCCTTTTTCTTATTGCCATCAAGTAAATTTTCCTTTTAGATTTTATGTATTTATCGATTTTATTATTTTAATCATTACATTTTACTTATTTCTGTTATGTGAATTTTCTTATTTATCCATTAAGGTTTTCTCCACGTTATAAGGAATCTATCTATTTCAATTCAAAAATAAACTAATTATGAAAACTCATTTACTTATCTATTGTCAAGGTTTTGAGCTAATATTATAATTATCGATGCACCTTGAAATAACTTAATATTAAATTAGAAAGTTCTTTGAAAAAGTAATCTAATAACAAGTTAAAATAAAAAAATTAATATGCAGCGATTTGGTGAATTCATCAATAATATCTTTAAATTATTACATGCATAATGAGTTTGATTAGGCCGTGTAAGAACGTATGCTTGAGAGCAAAAGCTGTATTGGTGGATGAGATTAACAATAGTCGAGGTTCTACGCTTTGCTATTTCATCTTTCTTGGAAATATCTTGGGCAACTTCCACGGAAGTCACATTGAGACCAAAATTGTCTAGCAAAGCGGGTAAAATTACCAAGAAGCTACTTCTACATTTTCAGCTCCTATTTCATCTTTCTATTATTTCTTCCTCCAGTCTAGTCAAATAATTCACCCCAAAATTGTCCTTCAGTGGGGGTAATCTTCCTGCCTTCTTCCCTCTCATTTTCCCCCTCGCTCTGAACTTTTTGAGTTTCTCAGCTTATTTTTTCGTACCAATTTGCGCAGAGATTCCCTTGCTGAAAACCTACAAGGCCTACCCTCGTTCTCATCTTTCCATCCCTCTTCCATCGGCACAAACTCCACCTCATCCAAAGTAGTCTTCACACGTCTTTTTGGGCAAAAAGCTATTGTCAAGCGTTTTCTTCAGTACTCTTGCTCCTTTTAAGCTTTCGACATTGTCGAGATAAGGGAAGATCCCTCTATGCCTTCTTTTGAGCCTGTGAGTCCTAATATTTCCTCTTGACATGACACTTGGCTAACCATGGGATATCACAATAATATGTGGCACTTACAAGTTTTAATGAAAAAGTTTAACGGATTAATATTGCAAGAAACGCATCCTCTTCTTTCAACATCATTAGCATAAGTAAATCACCATTATTATTAATTAACCCAAGCTTATACAATTACTATCAACCATCAACTACTAAGGCAAAAATAAATTAATTAATTCTGCCCCACTATTAGTGTATACATAATCTAATTCATGCGCTGGACTCCGGACGACTTACGTTTACGAAAAAAATATCCGCCACGTCTTACAAAATTTATAATTTGACTAAAATTCCCACGTAACCATCTAAATTCTAAAACAAATAATATTTAGCTTAATAATATACATATCATCATCATACACGAGAATTTTTTTTAATATCATATAATTACAATTTTGAAAATTCTGGATGTCACAACATATGTTGAGCGTATTTTAGAAAAAAATTGATATTCAACACTGTAAGTCAGGAATTGCTCCTGTCATTAAGGGTGATGAACTGAATCTGTTATAGTGTCCTCATTCTGATATTAAGAAAATTTAATCGAAGGATATATCTTACACTAGTACGTTTGGAAGTATTATGTATTTGTTACATTTAGTAACATTTTGGTATATGTCAATTCTTTAGCATTCAAAAAGTGATTTTGAATGCTTTGTTATCAAGTTGAATATAGATGTGTATGTATCGGTTTTATTATTTTAATCATTACATTTTACTTATTTATGTTATGTGAATTTCCTTATTTGGTGACATTATCTTTGTTCATTAAAGTTTCCTTAACATTATAAGGAATCTATCTATTTCAATTCAGAAAAAAAATAATTATGAAAACTCATTTACTTATCTATTGTCAAGGTTTTGAGCTAATAATCTAATTATCGATGCACCTTGAAATAATTGAATATTAAAATAGAAAGTCTTTTGAAAAAAGTAATCTAATAACAAGTTTAAATAAAAAATCATATGCAGTGATTTGGTGAATTCATCGACAATATCTTTAAATTATGACATGCATAATGAGTATGATTAGGCAGTGTAAAAACATGTGCTTGAGAGCAAAAGCTGTTTTAGTAGATGTGACTAATAACAATCGAGGTTTTGCACTTTGCTATTTCATCTTTCTTGGAAATATCTTGGGCAACTTCCATGGAAGTAACCTTGAACCCAAAATTGTCCGGCAAAGGGTTACCAAGAACTTACTTTTGCATTTCGGCACCTACTTCATCTTTCTTTCATTTCTTCCTACAGTTAAATAATTAAGCTTGAAATTGTCCTTGAGCGAGGGGTCATCTTCCTACCTTCTTCCCTCTTATTTTCCCTCGCTCTCACTTTTTAGTTTCTCACCCATCTTTTTCGTACTAGTTTGCGCAGAAATTTCCTTACTGAAAACCTACAAGGTGTACTCTCATCCTTATCAAGAACAGTGAGAGATCCCACTTCATCTTATAATGAAATATGATTAGGGGGTGTAAGAACGTGTGTTTGAGAGCATAAACTATTTCGGTAGATGTGACTAACAACAGTCAAGGTTCTCCGCTTTGCTATTTCATCTTTCTTGGAAATATCTTGACGAAAGTCACATTGAGCCCAAAATTGTCGGGCAAAATGGGTGGAAATTCTACCCTAGAATCACCAAGTACCTACTTCTACATTTTCAGCTCCTATTTTATCTTTCTATTATTTCTTCCTCCACTCTAGTCAAATAATCGAGCCCAAAAATGTCCTTCAGTGAGGGGATCATCTTCCTGCCTTCTTCCCTCTCATTTTCCCTCGCTCCGCACTTTTTGAGTTTTTCACCCATCTTTTTCGTACTAGTTTGCGCAAAGATTCCCTTACTAAAAACCCACAAGGTGTACCCTCATCCCTATCAAGAACAGTTTTAGTATCATATTGCACTCAAATCAACGGCAGTCGGTGCAATTGATATAACGAAGCAAGTCGATCACTTTGATAAAATGTCAACGATGTAACCGTCTCATGTCGTCTCAAGGGTAACAAGAAGCATCACACGCGCTGTAGACGAAAAAGCAAAAGCGACCACACGAGATGCATTTCTTCATGTGTGGGTCGGAGAGGGATTGATTGGAATTGTCAATGGAGGGAGAGGGCATCATTGAATTAAGTGGAGAAACAACTCTACTTGGTGGTCTATTTCAACTTAGGAAAAATTATCTGTAAAAACTCATTGACATCTCCATTGTCAAGATTTTAAACTAATATTCTATATATTGATGTGCCTTGAAATAACTTAATATCGAATTAGAAAACCCCTTGAAAAAAAATAAACTACTCGCAAGTTAAACATAGAAAATGATGTCGTAGCGTGGCGTAAAAATGTGTGCTGTAGTGCAGAAGCTGTTTCGGTAGATATGACTAACAGCAGTCAAGGCACTCCACTTGCTATTCCATCTTTCTTGGAAATATCTTGGGGAAACTTCCATGAAAGTCACATTGAACCCAAAATTGTCCGGCAAAGGGTGTAGAATTACCAAGAACTTACTTCTACATTTCGGCACCTCCTTCATCTTTCTTTCATTTCTTCCTACAGTTCAATCAAATGATTGAGCCTGAAATTGTCCTTGAGTGAGGGGGTCATCTTCCCGCCTTCTTCCCTCTCATTTTCCCTCGCTCTCACTTTTTGAGTTTCTCACCTATCTTTTTCATACAAGGTTGTGCAGAAATTCCCTTACTAAAAACCTACAAGGTGTACCCTCATCCGTATCTAGAACAGTGAGAGGTCCCACTTCATCTTTCCATCCCTCTTCCATCATCACAAGCTCCACCTCATCTAAAGGATTCTTCACGCGTCTTTCTTTGTGCGCAAAAAGCCATCATCCGTCACGCGTTTTCTTCAGTGCTCTTACTCCTTTTGAGCTTCGACATTCTCGATATAAAGGATCCATGAAGGGAAGATCCCTCTACGCCTTCTTTCTAGCCTCGTGAGCGTGAGTGAGATCCAAAGGGATAGACCGATAATATTTGGCAATCCTTGAATCAAATCGAGCCCACAGAGCCAACCTTCTTAATCTCTCCTTGTTTTTGTCCCCGAGTTCCTGATACATGGCCTCTTCCAAAAAGTATTACCATGCGTTCTTGAGTTTTAGAGGCACGGACGTCCGTGAAAATTTCCTCCGTGATCTCTATGCAGCTCTGGATCAAAAAAAGATATACACTTTTGTGGATAGCAAGGAGCTTAGGAAAGGAGAGCAAATATCGCCGGCGCTTATGCGGGCGATTGAGGAATCACGCATCGCGATCATCATTTTCTCCAAGGACTATGCTTCCTCGTGGTGGTGTTTGGAAGAGTTGGTGAAGATCATGGAGTGCAAAGCACAAAAGGGGCTGATTGTGTTTCCTCTGTTTTACAAAGTGGAACCAAGAGAAGTGAGAAGGGTGATAGGGGCTTATGGGAGAGCTATGGCTAAGCATGAGTCCAATTTCGAGAAGGATCCGGAGAATGTGGAGAGATGGAAGAAGGCTCTCTTTAATGCCGGTAGCTTGTCTGGGTGGCATATTAAGGATGGGTAAGTAATTGATGTGACGCAATCCTTTGCCATTGTTACCTGGTGATCGTTTGTTGTGTGTCAAATTGTATGCAGAGAACCTACAGCTGGAAAACTGATAGATATTGTTAAATCGGTCTTTTTAATTGAAGAGACAAAGCGGAGATATGCTAGAAAGTAGTCGAATATCAAAACTTCAAGCTAGCGGATTGTTTGGAGTCGATTCTTGCTCTATGGACAATGAGAAATTTGTCTAATATAAATCGCGCATTTCATAGTACCCGAGTCATTTTGTCTTCAAGCGCAGGTTCACCCAAATGTGTTACTTCTTTTCATCTTATTATTTGCTAATCTTCTTATGTAATTTTCCTTATGATGCTAGAAGCTGAATTCCTGCCCTGGCTTTAAAATGCTAAAACTCTCTCTGTCTTTTGAGTGCTTATCAGAGATGAAGCGGAGCTCATACCAAGCATCGCAAAGGAATTACCAATTCTTCTACGGCGGATACCCTTAAATGTTGCTGAGTATGCAGTTGGAATAGATTCCCGAGTTGAAGAACTAATATTTTTGTCGCAGAAAGAGTCGGATAGTGATGATGTTTGCATGATAGGTATTTGGGGACTTGGAGGGGTAGGGAAGTCGACTATTGCTAAAGCATTATATAATGCTATTGAAAAACAGTTTCAGGAAGCTATTTTTTTGCAGCAAGTTAGAGAAACCTCACAAAAATACGAGGGTCTAGTTAAGTTGCAACAAGAACTTCTTTCTCAAACCTTTCCTCCTAGTAATCTAACATTCAATAATGTTGACAGAGGAATTAGTTTGATAAAGGAAAAACTTTGTTGCAAAAAGGTTCTCTTAGTTCTTGATGATGTTGACCAGTTGAATCAACTGAAGGCATTAGCTGGAAATGGCGATTGGTTTGGCAAAGGAAGTAGAATCTTTGTAACATCAAGGGATAAACATTTGCTTAACTGTCGTCAAGGCATGAAGTGTGTGTATCAAGTTAAAACTTTACGCTACCATGAGGCTCTAGACCTATTTGAATGGCATGCCTTTAAAAAGAGCAAAAACTCTAAAATAAGAAAGGATCTCGTAAATGAAGCACTATATTACACTGGCGGCCTTCCATTAGCCCTCGAAGTGTTGGGCTCATTCTTATGTGAAAGAAACGAAGCAGAATGGAAAAGTGCACTGCGTAATTTCTCTAGGAGTCCCGACGAAGGTATTGATCGAGTTTTGAAGATAAGCTTTGATGGATTGAAGAAAAATGAGAAGGAGATTTTCCTCGACATTGCTTGTTTCTTTAAGGGAAAAAGTATAAAAAGCATCAAGGAAATTCTTGACAGCTGTGAGTTGGAGACACCTATAGGAATAGATACTCTCATTAAGAGGTCCTTGATAAGAAATGAGCATGGGACCTTGCAAATGCATGATTTGGTTCAATTGATGGGTAAGAATATTGTTAAGGAGGAATGTCCCCATAATCCTGGGAAACGTAGTAGATTATGGCTTTTTGAAGATTTTTGGGAAATTCTATTGGAAGATACGGTAAAAGTTTATGTAAACATTGTTATGTCTCATGTTTATGTTACTTTGATTTGGATAGTATATTATAAATCCCCATGGAAAATTTGTGTGAACTGAATTTGCTCTCTTATGGATAGGGAATGGATGCAATAAAGGCTATAGTATTGGACTTGCCCACACCAAAAGAGAGAACCATGAGTCTTGAAGAGATAACCATAAAGGCCGATGCTTTCAGAAACATGAAATGCTTGAGAATGCTCATTCTACCTAGACTGCATATCTCTTCAGAAGGTCCTGTCCGTCTCCCTAATGATCTGAGATGGCTTGTTTGGCCCAATGCCCCATTACTAGAACTTGGCTCCAAACTTATTGGAATTGATGTCCAAAAAAGTCCAATCAGATATTTAGAAGGCAAAAAGGTTAGCGCTTGTGATGATTATCTTTTCCCTTTTTATAACTACATATATTTACAGAGCTTAATGAGTGCACTGATACATTTTTTTTGCAGCATATGAGTATGTTGAAGTACATCAATTTCAGTCGATGCAAGTCCCTGGTTAGTGCTCCCGACTTTTCATCAGCTTCAAATTTGGAGCGTTTGTATCTTGATAGTTGCAAAAACTTGGTGGAGGTTCACCAATCCGTTGCATATCTCGACAAGTTGAAATTTTTGTCCCTAAAATTTTGCTCTAACCTCAGTGTCCTTCCTAATACACTCAAGATAGAATCTCTTCAAGCCCTTGATCTCTTTGGTTGCTCTAAACTCAAGAAGTTCTTTGATATACCGGAAAAGATGGAAGGTCTAAAAGAGCTTGATCTAGGATTGACGGCTATTAAAGAACTACCTGCATCAATTGAAAATCTTCTCTCTGTGAAGAAAATAAATTTAAGAAAATGCAAAAGACTCACAACACTCCCATTGAGTGTATATAAGTTGCAAAATCTCGAGCATCTGAATCTTGAAGGGTGCTCCAATTTTGTCACATTTCCAAAGAACTTGGAGGATTCAAACAATCCTAATGGCAATCCGGGATTCCGAAAATTAAAGTGGCTAGGACTTCAGTGCTGCAATCTCTCAGAAGTAAAGTTCCTTGAGAATTCTTCCAATTTTCCCAAATTGACGTACCTCGATCTTTACAAAAATAAAATTACTCATCTGCCGACATGCATCAACGAATACAAATATTTGGAACACTTGCGTGTGGATAAGTGCAATCAGCTACAAAAGATTCCTCAGCTTCCGCCAAATGTGCATGCCCTTTCGGCAAAAGGTTGCAGATCTCTACAAGAATTGCCAGATTTGTCGAGTCTCTCCTCCGACTGCTGTTCGGTTGAACTGTCATCATGTCGTAAATTATTCCGCAAAGGAGCAAATATGGCTCATGCGTTATCGCTCGAGGTTAGACTCTCTCTCTCCAATTCTTTTTTTTTTTTTTTTTTTTTTTTTGTCGAACTCTCTCTCAAAATTTGAGTGCTTGATGTGCGTACTATTTGTATGACAGGGGCTCCCGAAGATGAGAAAAGTTGACATTTGCGTAATTGGGAGTGAGATGCCAGAATGGTTTTTTCCCGGTAAAGACAGTTCCATATCTTTTACGGTTCCCAGGGACTTGTATGACAAGTTCTTAGGACTAGCACTCTGTTCTGTTCTTCGCCCAAAGGGAGGAAAAGCAGTTCGTGGTTGTGGTTTTACTCGACTCAGATTTAATGTTAACGGCCACATGGTGACTGATACCTCCTTTCCAAAAGGCGTGCTTTCAATTGAATCCGATCACGTGTGGATGGGATATTTCGGGCGCAGTGAGCTATGGGCAGGAAGGAAGCGTCTGCGAGACGATTGCTGCCATTTCCAAGTTAATTTTGCACCAGGAACCGAAGTAGAATTGAAGGAGTATGGATTTCGTCCAATATGTGAGCAACAGGAGGATGATGAAAGGATCATGCTCCAACCCCATCAGCCGATGAAAACAAATTGGCTTTTGGAAAGGGACCAAGACGAAGACAATTGGACATACACCGCCGAGGAAGAAGAAAGTTCAAGTGAAACAGATGATGAGCTTATCGAAGCAATCGACCAAGAAAAAAGAAAACCAGGACTTTTCAAAGCAGATAAGATCGGGCCTTCGGAGGAAAGAGACTCAGAGGAAGACAATTGGACGGACACTGAGGAAGAAGAAAGTTCAAGTGAAGCAGATGATGAGCTTATCGAACCAATCGATGAAGAAAAAGAAGAACAAGCACTTTTGGCCGCAATGAAGTTCGACGACGAATTAGCATCGTATGAATGTGAAGCTACAGGAGATCTCTGTCGAAGTTTAAAGATCTGGACAAGGGAGGGATTCCTGCGGAAGATATATCGGAGAACTTGTCCCGGACGCGATTTTTGGGAAAGGGAATACCTAGGTACCGATTCCAATGCCTTTTGCATTTCCCTTTTTTTATTTCCGTCTCTACTGGAAGTTTTTGAATGTCTGTTCCTTCAATTCAAGTGCAGAATCATTAGGAAATACAGGTATCTGATTTGTGACATGGTTGAGGTTGAGGAGCTTCCTTTTTCCCTCTCTTCCTTTGATGATTTGTGACGCGGATTGCATTAATACATAGTTAAGTGGATACTTGTTGAATGGCCATGATATTTCCAAGTTCCTCTGCCAAGCTGATCACATGGGCCTCTGTCTCCTCTCTTCTTCCAATTAATGATGCTGATACTTATGCTCGAACATTCTGAGACGGTGAGTTTCGATCAATCTAAAAGGAGAAAAGATTTACCTGTTGACTCAAGCGGGGGCAATATGGTGGAATTATCCAGTCCAAAGTTGTAATGCCACGTCATCTCCACGTCAGATGCAAATCCGAACTCTTCGCTTCTATCCTATCAGACGACGTCGTGTAAAAGCTTCATCCTCATCGCTCCCCGTCGCAAGCCAAAAGAAGACGCCGTTGACTCATCTCTCTCTCTCTCTGACTAATCATGCCTTCTTCAATGGCGCTGCTGATCCTCCGTCGCAACCTCCATGGTCGAGCCTCCTTTCTCCTCCAGGCGAGGCTCTTCTCCCGTTCACAGGAGGAGGCGGTGGTGGCGGCAGCCATGAAGCGACGGGCGTTGGAGCCGACGCCCATCGAGAAGATACTGGTCGCGAACCGAGGCGAGATAGCTTGCAGGATCATGAGGACGGTGAGGAGGCTCGGGATTCGGACCGTCGCCATCTACAGCGACGCCGACGCTGGCGCTCTCCACATCAGGTCCGCCGACAAGGCTGTCCGCATCGGCCCCGCTCCGGCTTGCCTCAGTTACCTCAGTGGGGCGTCCATCGTCGACGCTGCGCTTCGCACGGGTGCTTAGGTGAGGGGTTGAGAACTATCTGCTGGTTGAAACGCGTGTAATCGCTGCGATTGGAGGATGCGGGATTTCGCATATGGCATGGCGGCATATTTGATTCTGGTTTGTGAGAAATGATCGTGTCCGTTAGAGCGATGGTTGTTAGCTTGGAGTGAATGGAATTGGTGACGGTGGACAAAACTTGTGAGGTTGAGTTTCAAGTGTTGGAGCTCAGTAATTCCTATTTAGTGTTGCCCCGGTGAATTTACTGATACTCTCCAACTTTGTAAATTTTAGACGGACGCTATCCGGATGTATGCTGAGGGAGCATTTCTCTGTGTCAAATTGTTTCCGAGTCTCTGTACGAATTAAAGTTTCCCATTATTTCTTGTCTTTATGTGTGTTGCTCCAAATCCCAAGTTAGGTGGCCTTCTGTTGGCCGAAAGAGCGGTTGAAGGGTTATGGATATCTGTTCTATATTAACTTAATATCTGTTAATTCAGTAGATTGCAATTGCCTAATTTTTTAGTACATGTGGGGCATGCTTTCAGCATGGCTATCTTTTTTGATAACTAGGCTAGGCTATCTACCCAGGATATGGTTTTCTGTCAGAGTCAGCTGAATTTGCTCAGCTTTGTGAAGAAAACGGCCTCACTTTCATTGGTCCTCCTGCATCGGCTATTAGAGACATGGGTGACAGAAGGTATGAAAGAGTAACCTTTTGCCTTCGTATGTTCACTGTTTTGATGCTAATTAGGTCTGGTTAATTGGTTCCATGTGGGATACAAGAATTCTGTATCTTTATTCTTTACATGATAATATATGTTTATCCAGTGCATCAAAAAAGACAAGGGGTTAGGGGAACTTGAAGAGCGAATTAAGCACTAAGGCACAAAGGCTCGATATATAGCTGCATTTTTACCATGCCTATCAACCTCGTCCATAACTTTTTGATACGTCAACGTCAACATTAGTTTGAAATTTCTTTTTCAACTCTCCTGTCAACCTCCCCATGTAATTGAACTTTTTATGGCCCGTCATTAAAATCAAGGATCGCAAACATCATTTATTCATTGTTTAGCCTCCTCGAAAGGTTTAACTTCCTCCAAAAGAGGGAACACTCATTAGTAAACGCGCCTGTGCAAGTCTATCTGATTTCTTTATGACCTTATATTGCTATTTAGCAACTAGACTAAGAAAACAGATGTAGGTATGTTTCTTGGTTTTCTTGTTCAGTAGTGGGGTCCCGCTTGTGCCTGGATATCATGGTGATGAACAGGACATTGATTTTATGAGGTTGGAGGCAGAGAAGATCGGTTATCCCATTTTGATAAAACCAACACATGGAGGTGGGGGGAAGGCATATTTTTTTCTGTGTTAAATAGATCACCGATGCATCTAATGTTTTTAAAGATCTGGAGTTTGACATCATATTCAAATGCATTTAGCTTTCCTTTTCTTTTATTTTTCCTTGAGGTCATTACTATCTCACAACATATTGTTCAAATGAATAGGGTATGAGGATTGTTCAAAGTGCAAGTGAATTTATCGAGTCCTTCTTAGGGGCACAACTTGAGGCTGCTGCTTCTTTTGGCATAGACAAGATCTTACTGGAGAAATATATCACAAGGCCGAGACTTATAGAAGTCGAGGTACCTATAATGCTGATAAAACAAAAAGTATTCAACAGAAAGCATTTGTTCTCTTTGTGGGTCATGTCTTTGAGCCTAAGTGGTCTCTTGTTCCTTTTCTCTTGTTTATCTGAAGTTTTATGTCCAGAGCAATACATCCATCTGTTTGAACTTGCCTGATCAATCTTTATAAATATGTTGTTTCCGGCTAAATTGTTTCTCTTATTGTTTTAGATATTTGAGGACAAGTATGGGAACGTACTACCCTTAAATGAGAGAGATTGCAGTGTACAAAGAAGACATCAGAAAATTATTGAAGAATCTCCTGCTGTAAGAACTGCATTTTGATTCTAATCTTGGTTTTCATGATTTGGAACTGCTAGACTGTAATGAGAGTGCCATTGGTGCAGCCAAATGCTACCAGCAACTTCCGCACCCACTTGGGTCAAGCTGCTGTTTCTGCAGCCGAGGTACTGTATCCGAATTGATCAGAAGCTGTATTTTATTGTAAAACCCGCACCATTAGATTGACTATATTAGCTTAGCAGGCTGTTTCCTCTCAATGTCCTTTTGCAAGCAAAGGACTACGATCGAGATAACTGTCCAGTTCAGAATATAGTCTATATATATATATATTGTCAGAATCACAAGTTGAATGAAATGGCAAGATATGGAACACTTGATTGTGGATAATTGCAAACACCTACAAAAGATTCCTCAGCTTCCACCAAATGTGCATATGCTACGGGCACATTGTACAAGAATTTCCAGATTTGTCAGGTCGCTGCTCCAACTGCCTTCTGGTTCGCTTATCTTCATGTCGTGAATTCTTCCCCAAAGGGGCAAACATGACTGATGTGTTATCGCTCAAGGTTAGACACTCTCTCTCTCTCTCTCTCTCTCTCTCGCGCGCACGCGCGCGCCCCTGCACTCACTAACTTTGAATGCTTGATATGCGAACTATTTGTATGACAGGAGCCCCTGAAGATGAGACCCGTTGACATTCTTCTGAGTGGGAGAGAGATGCCAGAATGGTTTCTCCACTGCAAAGACGGTTCCATATCTTTCATGGTTCCCGGGGACTTGTATGACAAGTTCTTAGGACTAGCTCTCTGTTTTGTTCTTGGCTCGAAGAAATAGCTCTCTGTTTTGTTCTTGGCTCGAAGAAAGGAATTGTGGTCTATGGCGTCTGTATTTTTGTCGATGGCTGATATGTGACTTTCTGGTTTAGAGGCTTATTTTCAACGTGGATAACATATTTCCCATGCGGGGTGATCCGTAAGAAGTGTAAAGAAATGGAGCTTCTGTGAGACGATCGGAACCATTTCCAAGTTCACCTCACGGTATCAGAAGGAAGATTGAAGAAGTGTGGATTCAGTCCAATATGCAAGCAATAGGAGGCTGAGCTGAGGATCGAGCTCCAACACCATCAGCCGATGGAAACAAATTGGCCTTTGGAGGAAAGAGACTCAGAGGAAGACAATTGAATAGACACTGAGGAAGAAGAAAGTTCAAGTGAAACGGACGATGAACTTAATGAAGCAACCGAGGGACTAAATGAAAGACGAGAACTTATCAAAGCAGATAAGCTCTACTTTCGTATAACAACAGAAGGTTTTTGCCCTGCAGAAAGTGGCTCCTGTCGAAGTGATAAGAACACAGGTCAAGGAAGCGATTTTTGAGGACGTAAATTTGGTCATCCTGATTCCAATGCCTTTTGCTTTTCCCTCTTTCTTCCGTCTCTACTGGAAGTTCTTGAATGTCTGCTCCTTCAATCCAAGTTCAAAATCATTATGAAATACATGTTTCTAATATGCTACTGACAAGATCGAGGTTGAAGAAACTTCCTTTTTCCCCTCTTTCTTTTCTTGTCATGGATGTAATATTGCCGGATGAATGTACATATTGCTCCCCACGAAAAATACGTTCATGTTGCATCGTATTATCTTTTCATCCCTTAAAACCCAACTCTCCCCCTCATTTCTCTTCATTTTTATATTTATAATAAGGGTTTTTTTTTGGTCGAAATTATTGGAAGGGTTTCATTCATGAGTGCTTTGAAAGCACTTGTTAAGCACTCAATCGAAATCTTACGATTTTCATTGTATAAACGGTTCTGGTGTCATGTGAAGTCAATGTTATTTTGATTATTACGAGTATTATGCGGAATGAATATCCTCAAAAACACTTGTCACAAAGACCTTCGCGCTGGTGCTCGGGTGAGGGATAGAGAACTAACCATCTGCTGTTTGAACCGCGTGTAATCGCTGCGATTTGGAGGATGCGGGATTTTGCATGTGGCATGGCGGCGTGTTTGATTCTGGTTTGGGAGAAATGGTCGTGCTCGTTAGGGCGATGGTTGTTAGCTTGGAGCGAACGGAATTGGAGACGGTGGAGGAAACTTGTGAGATTGCTGAGAAAGCAAGTGAAGATCCGAGTGATGCACCATGACCGTCGTTTTGCGAGCTCTTTGGCAGACCCCCGGGGGGGGTTGTTGATGAGTTTCGCCATGTCAAAGGAAAGGGATCTTCCGACCGTGTCTTTTGCCTCCCTATTTTTGCTCTTATGTGTTATCTCTCACTTCTAATTATGTAAAGGAAAAGGAAGTTCCTTTTTTTTGTAATAATACCTTCCCTTTTTCCCCCCTCAAAAGTATCCTCCTTTTTTCCCCTCAAAAGTATCCTTACTTCCCATGTAAATTGTTAAAAAAAAAAAAAAAAAGCGAAGAAGATTCACAAATGGCAAAATCCAATCTGCACCTAACTAGCACTAATTTAATTAGTGTAACGTTAATGACTACCGAGGAGTAAAATGAAGAAAACAATTAAGGAAAAATTTATAATTTTTCCAATCTATTTATTGCTAGAGAAAAAGGAAAGAAAGGAAAAAAATCTATTTTATTACCTCATGTTATGCATAAAATGACACACTTTATCATGGCGGAAAAAAAATACTGTTTTTATCATGGACGCACCAATTTGTCATGTGCAAAAAATCTTTTTTTTTTCCTTTTTTTATAACCAAACGAAATCGCATCTTGAATTTTCATACGATTTATCGGTCAAAGTCAGACTCGGACACTTGGTATAAGAAAGATCATGATGAGCAATGAATACACACAATCAATCCTCTTAAAACAACAATGTGGAAAAAAAAAAACAAAGAATATAAGAGAGAATAGAAAATACTAACCGTGCTTAATGAGCATAAAACGAATTATTTAATCCTCCTAAATAAATAAGAAATAAGAATTCTCGAGGGACAAAAAAGGGAAAAAGAAGAAGAAGAGAAGACACTGCCATCATTCCAAGGTAGAAAAATGTTATAAAAGCATAGTTTTCGATTGCTTGCACTATAATTCATCTTTTCTAAAGTCTTGTCTCATCAACAAATAGTAAAAGAAGGAAGAAGGAAGGGGGCCAAAATTATCGTCTCGTCTCACTTTTATCATGCATGATGAAAGTGCAAATTTACAATCACAAGTGCTTTATTAATGTTAGTAATGACTTGTGATTTTTAAATATACAATCTCATTATTTTTTTTAAAAAAAAATCAATAAATGCCAAATACCGAGCTGAAATCACTCATTTTTATAGCAGTGGTGCACGTATGGATGTATGCTTCGTTTTTGCAAACTATGAGAGTTGTCGCTAATGACTAATGATTTTCGATTGCTTTGGAGGAAATGATCTTGCGAAATCTTGGGGCTGACCTTGAAGGGCAGTAAAGTAAAATCATGTGGAGAATCTTTTCAAACTCTGTGAAATTTTATGGAATTATTATTAATTGTTTATAAAGTTTAAACTGTAAAAACAATCTATATACAAAGCGCACGAATATCTATTCCGGTTTTCCACGGAATGGACAAAAACCTTGGGCAAACGGGAATCGCAGGTTGCCGAATCTGTGGAATATGCCCTCTTTCCTTTGTCAGAATGCGAAATCGTGAATGACCAGGAACCCAGGAAGCGAATTATGAATGGGCCTCCGGAAGATTGCTTCGACCTAGGAAGCATTGGTTGCCTTTTGGCAAATTTCCTCATTTTTCTGATTTTCTTTTGTTTTAAATTATATTTACTTGATTCGAAGATATTCGCGACAACAAGATTTCTGGACACGTGATGGTTTAATCATTGATGATTTTTATTTTGTGAGTTTGCTTGAAGTACTCGACCGATGATTAGGTCGATGGTTAGCATTTGCCATTCAGAGTACTAACACGCATGGACCGGATGTCAAAGAGGATATGTTTTTTTTTTTTTTTAAATTTTCTATAATTGCCAAATGTCAGACTGAAACCTCTCCTTTTTATAGCAGTTGTGCGTGCCCACATGTATGTTTTTTTTTTCCCGCAAATTATGAGAGTTGTCGGATGATTTTCGATTGCTTTCGAGTGAATGTTTCTACGGAAATCTCAGCGATGACCTTGAAGGGCAGTAAAGTAAAATCGCATGGAAAACTCTCCAGACTCTGATGAAACTGGAGCGCAGAGACTTCTCTCGCAGCCTCTGACTCCGCAAGTGCTTGGTTCAAGTTCTGAATTTCTTTCTCAGTATCACCTGCTCGCTCAAGTTCGCGTGTCGTCCCATCATGCTTTACAAGTACATTGTGCACCGTATCCTTTTTCTCCTGCATCACGACACATGAGAACCACATTTTCTCTTCCTCCTCCCGAATCAGAAGTCTCGTTTCGACTCATTCCTACTTCTCATGCCCTTGAAATCTTGATGCACGGCTCCATTTTTCTCTCAAGCCTTGAAGTAAGACAGAGCTTGCTCCAAAATATCCTTGGGACACTCATCACTGTCAAGAAGTGCTGGCTGGACTTGGTTGGGAAACGCTTCTGCCATAGTTTTATGGGCCTGGCACAGAACCCCTGTGGCATGATCATATCTCTCAGCTAATCCGCGATACGCTTGGTAAAACTCTTCGACCAATTGCAGAAGTTCAGGTCGTCTCTTATAGTACATCTCTGCTCGTCTCACAAAGTCAGCATCTTCCGCGATAACTCTTCGACCTTTTCTAATGATTTTATATTGCAATGAAATCATTAGAAAAGGTCTGAAGGTAGAATATGCACTGCAACAGCTCAAGCCACGAACTGCCTGATATCTCATGGAGTGATGTATAATTATCGAACTTTTCAGAGGAAATAACCAGAAAATCGGGTAACGTTTTCAGCTAAACCAGATAGTAGAACTAAATTTAAGCAGCCCTCAACACATTGATTAAGATAGCGGCCACCCTTCTCTCCTAGGTCATTTGAAAACTCACTATCCTGTAATGTGAACTCTACTGCTTAACTGCAACATTGACACTAGTGTTGCAGGACCTCTTTTTCTCTTTCATTTTCAAGCAAATTTCCCAGTCCAAACACACAACGCCGTAGGAAACATTAAGTTGAGTCGTTAATTCTGTGTCCCAGAACCTGTGCCGAGCAAAACCACAAGCAACGGAACCATACCTGTAAGATTTTCCACGAGCCATTTGGAATTCTTCGGGGTAATGTGACTACCCCACCACCAAGAATACATCCCCTTAGAATCTTCATTCGTGGCGGCGGTGGCCATAACTCCAACCAACAATGATAAATTTTCGGCACACTTATCTTGTCACCCCACAGTTTTGGAACCGACTACTACGTGATGCTGTAGAGCACGAAAAAGATCTCTCTTTATCTTGAGATGCAGATCCACCAAAATGACCCAAAATAAGACGACTTTGCTTGATTTTCTTATGAGCACAATGCCCACCAAAAATCACCGTCAAAATGATAAATCAAGGGGCAGTAAGTAAAGTACCGGATCATCCGCATCGAGCTTCAGGAATTAGCACTTCTTCATCAAGTAAAAACAGGTTTATCTGATCAAAAGCCAGGTCATAGGATCAGAACCAACAGAGACAGAATCAAACCTCCAAAATACTAACTCGAACACCACTTAGCTATTATACTAAAAGGAACTCACAAACATGTTCGGTTTGGTTAGAATCAAACCTCCAAAATACTATAGTTGGACTACAATGTTACAAGTCAGAAAAAAAAGCATATGGTTAAGGGGTGCCTTTATTTCTTAGAAAAACAGTGTTTTATAAAATATCTTCTTAACATTGATCTTTTATATTGTTTTTGGATATTGAGTGACTAGAAAAAAATGTTCATTAGTAACAACTTATGTTTAAATATTTTTATTGATAATAATATTTTTTAATATTTTTTAATTGTTACAAACAATTAATGTGAGAATTTTTTTTCCAAATTGTCGCAAACATAGGCAGTTTTCTTTCATTGGAAATTTTTTAAACCCGAAACTTCCAAATGGAAATAATAATCCGAGAGAAAATGCAGCGACTCCAAGACCAGACCAAAGTCAAGAGATATGATCGAACCTAAAGGCATGGAGGCTGATTTTCCTGACACATTTACATACTTTATCTTAATTAAAGAGCTTACTTTACCCTTTATCTTGATTAAACAACTTAGTAATTCAGATAAATAACATATTATAACCATATGTGTGGAGGTACAGACTGGCTAGTGACCAAAACCTTGTCATACCGCACACCATCTTTTTTCTTTAGTTTATTTTGCGGTGGAGAGTAAGGACCACCTCTATAATACTCGTTTAGAATATAGTTCGAAAAAAGATTCTGTAAATAGGGGAATATATGGGAAAATCAAACTTTTGGGGGTAATCAGTTGGGGACCTACATTAACGAAAATCCTTTTGTGACAATAATGATGATGATAAAAGGGGTGAGTGCATTAAAAGTTTTAAAATTTGTCACGAATAATTTAGTCCTAAATTTTTTAAAAATTATAATAAAGTCTTAAAACTAGCCATAAAATCCAATTGAAGATCAAAATTTTCAAAAAATACAATCAAATCCTAAAATTTATTAGCTTTTTTGGTTTTTCAAGTTGGACGAACTTAAAACTTGATTGCATTTTTTGAATTTTTAAAGATATAATTATACTTTCGTGTTAAGTTTTAAGAATTAATTGTATTATTTGAAAATTGTAAGACTTAATTATATTTTTGTGATAAATTTCAAAATTTTCATTATACTTATTATAAATAAGAAGAAGAAGATTTGTGGGCAAAATGTAGAGATAAGAGAAGGGGGATGGAAATTCCAGGTGAGAGTGAAATGATGATGTCAGGTGAAAGAAGGTCAAGCTTGAGACATAGAATAGTGGGTCAAACCACATGTTGCAGGAGAGTCATCACAAGTTACACAACTCATAGAGTGCTAGTCTAATCATTCTACTCGACAGGCCTCTTTCTCATGTCATTCTTCCCTCTTAAAATTGTATATGAAATACATCCATTCAAGCCTAATATTCTATTTATTTTGAAAAAAAAAAATTCTAAATTTTTTTAAAAATGACCATTTATATTGTTTGAAATAATTAGTTAATGAAAAATGTTTTCATTATAAACAATAATTTATATTCAAATATTTTTGTGGGCATTAAAAAAAAATTTTGATCGTTCAATTTTGTTAAGTATAAAAAATAATCATTTTTGGGGAAATTTTTCTAAATACTTTATTTTTCGCAAAACAAAAATATTTCCCTAGAAATGAATTATTTTATCATCTAAAATAATTAATCAATGAAAATTTCTCATTATTAATAATCATTTATGTCTAAACATTTCTGTGTGCCATAGATATGTTTTTGTTTATTCATTTTTTTAAACGATACAAGTAATCACTTTTATAATTTTTTTTAAATTATTCATTTTCTACAAAACAAACAGAGTCATTGCTATTACCTATTGTTGTTATCGAAACAGTTTCTATGCTCAAAAATCTATTCCTACACCATTTGACCAAGACTCATTATACATATGAATAAGTTTTCTCATTATCGAAATTGATGATTTCCAACAATATCTGCCCTTTTAACGAGGACAAAAACCTTAGCATTAACTCATTTATAGGTGAGGTACCCGCATGTATAAAAAAATACATAGAGCCGCTTGCGTTTATTACAAACAAAGTCAATAGAAAGCAGATTTGAGCAATTGCATAAACGCAAATTGTCGTTGCTCTCTACACTTGTACAAGATTTGCCGAGTACTGTAATCTGTAAAAGCAACTTACAAAACCCGACTACCCGAGCAGCAAGCTGACCCACCGTTCCCACCAGAGTTTCCGCTAATAGTTCTCCTGAGATGTTGCCGATGTTTTTCTTGAATCAACTAGTCCATATATCCATCTGTCTTCCCTAGGAAAATCTTGTGAAAATTCTGCGAAAATCACATGTAAACTCTCTCAAAACTACTGGCTGGAAAAAAAAAAAAAAAAAAAACTCTCGAAACTAGCCAATCAATCGGATGTTTTTGTATGAGGTCAGTTTGGATCACATCTTTCCCGTCGATTTCAGGACGGCTCTGGTCCACGATTTGCTGTTGCAAGATACTTGGATGTCCTTTTCTTATGTACATGAGCAAAGACTTCAAATATGGAACTCCAATGGTCGCGAAATCTAGTCATGGAAAGTCCAGATTGACCCCTTGCACGTCGGTTTCGCTACCTCTATCACTTGTTTCTACAAGTTGCCTATATGAAATTCAGAACTTGGCAAATCTTTCCTTGTACAAATATAGAACCGACGGCCAGTACTTGTTTCTGCAAAATAACTGATGTTCGTCTCATGACATTCTTAAACATGAGTTTCTACCACACATTCATGTTAGATACATGATAAATCTTGTTATCATCAAGACATTTTAAGGATGTTTTTCCATCGATCTCTCTCTTTCTTATGATGACCAAATACGTACACGCCCTTCATAGATAAGTGAATTATCTTCATGTGCAAGTTTCCAGTTTGCTGACCCATGAAAGACAGAACAAGAATTCTATAGAATCAAGATGAATGTTTGCTTTTATATGCTTATAACAAAAAAAAGATTCGTCGAAGGACCTCAAAACAAACTCCCCACTTACTAAATGATTTATCCCTTGTCTGTCACATGAAGAATGGATTAAATGCAAAAAACAAGAAGAGATGGAATGTAAGCGAGACGCATCAAAGGCATCGACAACCGCCACTTAAAGGTTGAATGGAACTTCTCTCGCTCACGCATTCCTCCTGTTGTCTCTGAATCCTGGACTATTTTGCTTGATCTAAAGGTTCAAAAGGGCAGATACAGAGCTAAAAACTGTCGTTCAGTCGTTAATTTGCTTCCCTTTAGGATAGATGAAATCCCCATACGTTCCAACACCAACTTCTATTCTTTTCTGAAGCATCTACGTTCTCCAGAGTTACTTTTTCAAAAGCTTTGAGCCTCTCTTCAGAAATTTCTTAGCACTCTAAGTGTGTCCTCAATCTCATCCATGGTTTCAGCCCAACAAAATGTGTAGAAGCACCAAGAACATACTTCTGCGTTTTAGCTCCTACTTCATCTTTCTTTATTTTGTCCTACAATTTAGTCAAATAATTCAGATTCTCCTTTAATGAGGGGGTCATCTTCTTCCTGCCTTCCTGCCTTTCATTTTCTCTTACTCTTTCTCTTTTTGGGTTTCTCAGCCATCTTTTCCATACTATTTTGTTTTGACTCTCCCTCATTAAAAGTCTAAAAGATGTATCCTCATCTTTATCAAGAATGATTAGAGGCATCCCTTTATCTTTCAATCCCTCTTCCATCAACACAAACTCCACCTCGTCTAAAGTATTCTTTAGGCGGCTTTTTGGGAAATCTTCACCTTGGCCCGTGACTTATTGAGAGGTTTTGCCAGCCTTTCCTTGGCCCATTGCAATAGGGAAACCAATTTAGTTGCCCATTGAATTGCTAAGGCCCAACGATTTGGAAGGTTATCTAACAATTGGATCTCGTATTCCCCTCCTGCTCTTTTTGATTTACTTTGCTATGATGCGAGAGACTTATATCCACAAAACACATTTTAAGTGAATGATACTTTTCTTTTGACCAAAAAAAAAAAAAGCTCATTGACTTCTCCATTATCAAGGTTTTAAGTTAATATTCTAAACATTGGTGTACCTTGAAATAACTGAATATGGAATTAGAAAGTTCTTTGAAAAAAAGTAAACTATTAACAAGTTAAAACAGAAAACAATGCATAGTGATTTGGTTAATTCATCAACGATATCTTCTAATTATTACATGTATAATGGATTTGATTAGCGGGTGAAGAAATTTTTTTCCGAAAGGAAATTATAGACATTATTCAGAGTGGATAGAAGCACGAAGAACCTGCTTCTGCATTTCAGCTCCTACTTCATCTTTCTTTATTTTTCCTACAGTTTAGTCAAATAAATCAGCCCAAAAGTCTACTTCAATAAGGGGGTTCATCTTCTTCCTGCCTTCTTCCCACTCATTTTCTCTCGCTCTTAGCTTTTTGACTTTCTCATCCATCTTTTTGATTTTCTCATTCATCAACAATATCTTCTAATCATTAATCATTATATATATATAACGAGTTTGATTAGGTGGGGGAGGATCATGTGCTTGAATGCAAAATTAGTTTCGGTAGAAGTTACTAATAGGAGTCAAGGTCCTCCACTTGCTATTCCATCTTTTCTTGGAAATAGCTGGGGCAACTTCCGCTAAAGTCACATTGTATGATCTTCATCAGCAGTTTCCGCAGGTCCAGCGAAGGGGGTGGAATTACCAAGAACCTACTCCTGCATTTCAGCTCCTATTTCATCTCTCTCTCATTTCTTCCTCCAGTTCACTCAAATAATTGAGCCCGAAATTGTCCTTCAGTGACAGGGTCATCTTCCCGCCTTCTTCCCTCTCATTTTCCCTCGCTCTAAACTTTTTGAGTTTCTCAGCTTATCTTTCTCGTACCAATTTGCGCAGAGATTTCCTTGCTGAAAACCTACAAGGCGTAGCCTCATCCTTATCAAGAATAGTTAGATGTCCCGCTTCATCTTTCCATCCCTCTTCCATCAACACAAACTCCAGCTTGTCCAAAGTAGTCTTTACACGTCTTTTTGGGCAAAAAGCTATTGTCACGCGTTTTTTTCAATACTCTTACTCCTTTTAAGCTTTTGACATTGGCGAGATAAGGGATCCATTAAGGGAAGATCCCTTTATGCCTTCTTTTGAGCCTCATGAATGTGAATCCTAATATTTCCTCTTGAGATGACACTTGGCTAAACATGGCATATCACAATAACATGTGGCACTTACAAGTTTTAATGAAAAAGTTTAACGGATTGATATTGCAAGAAATGGATCTCTTCTTTCAACATCATTAGCATAAGTAAATCACCATTATTGTTAATTAACCCAAGCTTACACAATTACTATCAACCATCAACTACTAAGGTGAAAAAAAATTAATTAATACTACCCCACCATTAGTGTATACATAATCTAATTCATACGTTGGACTTGGGACGACTTGCGTTTATGAAAAAAATATCTGTTGCATCTTATAAAATTTACAATTTGACTAAAATTCCTATGTAACCATCTAAATTGGCATAAGTACGGTGTGAGTGCCAAAAGTTACAAAAGGTACACTTAAGTGCCACTTTTTAAAAAAATGGATCACTTTAGTGCCGGTCGCCGAAATTCTACCGGAAATCTTACATGGCAATTTTTTATTAATTTTCTTGCACTGCGGGGCTCGCCGGAAATTGAATCGACAAAAATCAGCCAAAACGACGTCGTTTTGGGCGACGTGGATTTTAAAAATTATTAATTAAATAATATTAAATAATTAACAATATATATTATTATAAAATCGATTTTATTAAAAAATAAAAAATAAGAGGAGGGGATCGACGAGGGCTGTGCGGCACCTTCGCCGCCGCCGCGCCGCCCCACCCTCGTTGGGAAGGGCCGGCGAGGGTGGGCGAGGGTCAGCTGGGGTCGCCGGGCCTCGGCCGGCGGCGAGCGAGGGCCTATGGGCCCTCACCTAGATCAGGGGCGAGGGTCGCGGTCCCCCGACGAGGGTAGGGTAGCGGCGACAAGCCCTTGTCGATCCCCTCCTCCGTTTTTTTTTTTTAATAAAATTGATTTTAATTTTTAAAAATATGACGTGGACAATTTTTTTAAAAAAAATTGCCACGTGGATTTTTTGTTTTGAAAAAAATGCTCCGTTAGCAAATGAAGTCATTGGAAAATGGACATGTGGCAATTTGGCCGGAATTTTTCGCCGTTGGCACTTAAGTGATCCATTTTGCTTCGATTTTGGCACTTAAGTGTACCTTTTATAACTTTTGACACTTAAGTGTCCCTCCGTGCCAACTTTGGCACTCCAGAGGTCCGTACCTCCATCTAAATTCTAAAACAAATAATATTTAGCTTAATAATATACGTATCATCATCATACACAAGACTTTCCAAATATCGTATAATTACAATTTTGAAAATTCTGGATGTCACAACAAATGTTGAGAGTGTTTTAAAAAGATTCGATATTCAGTACTACAAGTCACGAATTACTCCTATCATTAAGGGTGATGAACTAAATTTGTTATAGTGTCCTCATTCAAATATTGAGAAAACTTAATCGAATGACGTATCTTACACTAGTACACTTGGATGTACTATGTATTTGTTGCAATTAGTAACATTTTGATATATGTCAATTCTTTAGCATTCAAAAAGTGATTGTGAATGCATCGTTATCAAGTTGAATATATATATATATATATATATATATATGTATGTATCGATTTTATTTTTTTAATCATTACATTTTACTTATTTATGTTATGTGAATTTCCTTATTTGGCGACATTATCTTTGTTCATATAGGAACACATGCCAATTAATTACACATCATATTTATGATATTCAAACAAATATTAAAGAATTGCAATTTTTTTTTCTTACAATAATAAATAAAAATAGTACTTTTATGATTTTGAGCATTTGCGCGATTTAACATATTATCAATACACTCCCAATCACCATGACCCATCCTTTGAAAACATCACGCTTCATTAGTCCGAGTCAACCATATTTTTAAATTAATATGTAGCGATTTGGTGAATAAATCAACCATATTTTAAAATTATTACATGTATAATGAGTTTAATTAGGCCATGTAAGAATGTGTGCTTAAGAGCAGAAGCTGTATTGGTGGATGAGACTAACAACAATCGAGGTTCTACGCTTTGCTATTTCAATCGAGGTTCTACGCTTTGCTATTTCATCTTCCTTGGAAATATGTTGGGCAACTTCCACGGAAGTCATATTGAGCCCAAAATTGTCCAGCAAAGCGGGTAAAATTACCAAGAAGCTCCTTCT
This sequence comes from Corymbia maculata, assembly GCA_014182735.1. Lineage (NCBI taxonomy): Eukaryota > Viridiplantae > Streptophyta > Magnoliopsida > Myrtales > Myrtaceae > Corymbia > Corymbia maculata. The sequence continues at coordinate 11,265,803 of CM024689.1, read as the reverse complement.
GCACTTTCAGCTCCTATTTCATCTTTCTATTATTTCTTCCACCAATCTAGTCAAATAATTCACCCCAAAATTGTCCTTCAGTGAGGGGTAATCTTCCCGCCTTTTTCCCTCTCATTTTCCCCCTCGCTTTGAACTTTTTGAGTTTCTCAGCCTCTTTTTTCGTACCAGTTTGCGCAGAGATTCCCTTCTGAAAACCTACAAGGTGTTCCATCCCTCTTCCATCATCACAAGCCCCACCTCATCTCAAGTACTCTTCACGCATCTTTCTTTTTGCACAAAAAGCCATCGTCCGTCACACGTTTTCTTTAGTGCTCTTATTCCATCTTTTCTTGGAAATAGCTGGGGCAACTTCCGCCAAAGTCGCATTGTATGATCTTCATCGGCAGTTTCCACTGGTCCAGCGAAGGGGGTGGAATTACCAAGTACCTACTCCTGCGTTTCAGCTCCTATTTCATCTTTCTCTCTCTCATTTCTTCCTCCAATTCACTCAAATAATTGAGCCCGAAATTGTCCTTCAATGACGGGATCATCTTCCCGCCTTCTTCCTTCTCATTTTCCCTCGCTCTCACTTTTTGAGTTTCTCACCCATCTTTTTCGTACCAGTTTGCGTAGAAATTTCCTTGCTAAAAGCCTACAAGGTGTCCCCTCATCCTTATCAAAAACAGTGAGAGATCCCACTTCATCTTTCCATCCCTCTTCCATCATCACAAGCTCCACCTCCTCTCAAGTATTCTTCACGCGTCTTTCTTTTTGTGCAAAAAGTCATCGTCTGTCATGCGTTTTCTTCAGTGTTCTTACTCCTTTTGAGCTTTGACATTCTCAATATAAAGGATCCATGAAGGGAAGATCCCCCCACGCCATCTTTCTAGCCTCGTGAGTGTGAGTGAGATTCAAAGGGATAGACTGATAATATTTCATAATCCCTGAATCAAATCGAGTTCACAGAGCCAACCTTCTTAATCTTTCTCGTTTTTGTCCTTGAGTTCTTGATACATGGCCTCTTCCAAAAAGAATTACAATGTGTTTTTGAGTTTTAGAGGCTCGGACGTCCGCAACAACTTCCTTAGCCATCTCTATGCGGCTCTGGATCAGAATGGGATACACACTTTTGTGGATAGCGAGGAGCTCCGGAAAGGAGAGCAAATATCGCCAACGCTTGTGAGGGCGATCGAGGAATCGCGCATTGTGATCATCATTTTCTCTAAAGACTATGCTTCCTCGTGGTGGTGTTTGGAAGAGTTGGTGAAGATCATGGAGTGCAAGGCACAAAAGGGGCTGGTTGTGTTGCCAGTGTTTTACAAAGTGGAACCTAGAGACGTGAGAAGGGCTTATGAGAGTACTATGGCTAAGCATGAGACCGAGTCCGAGAAGGATTTGAAGATAGTGGAGGGATGGAAGAAGGCTCTTTTCGAAGCCGGTAGCTTGTCTGGGTGGCATATTAATGATGAGTAAGTAAATTGATGCAACACACTGCTTTGTTACTATTAGCTGGTGATTGTTTGTTATATTTCAAATCGCATGCAATAAACTACCACTGAAAGCTGATTGATATTGTCAAGTTGGTCTTTTCAAATTTGATTGAAGATACAAAGTAGAGATGTACTAGACAGCAGACTCAAGATTCGAATAACCAAAACTTCAAGTAAGCAGATTCTTTGAATTCGATTCTTGCTGTGTGGATAATGAGAACTTTTTTGTCTTCGATGAAAGTGTGGTTAATAGTTCCTTAGTCATTATTGTCTCGAGGTGCAGGTTCTTCGTAATTTTCCCTTGGGTAGATGTTGGGGCAGGTCCACCAAATGTGTTAATTTCATTTCATCTTATTATTTGCTAACCTTCATATGTCATTCTCCTTATGACGTTAGAGGTTGAATTCCCGCCATGGCTTTGAAATGCTGAAACATTTTTCTCTTTCTTTTGAGTTCTTATTAGAGATGAAGCAAAGATCATACGAGGCATTGTCAAGGAAGTATCAATTCGTCTAGAGCGAACAACACCCTTACATGTTGCTGAGTATCCGGTTGGAATAGATTCCCGAGTTCAAGAAGTGATATCATTGTTGGAAAAAGAGTCGGATGATGATGATGTTCTCATGATAGGTCTATGGGGACCTGGAGGCATAGGGAAAACGATGTTAGGGAAATCCCTTATGATATTTTGAAGATGACAAAATAAATCAAAAGGCTACTAACGTGTTTATTGAGTAACTTAGTGAAAAACGCACAAGCCGCTATGCAGATGATGGAAAGCTTCTGAGTCTGGATAAAGCAGACAAAGAAGCACAGAAAGTCTCTAAGTTTGGATGAAGCAGATGGAAGACCTGTACTGGGATCGAGATTTAAGTCGACCGTACCGGATCGAGTTTTAAGTCGACCGTACCGGGCATCGAGATTTTAAGTCCGAACGAACCGGCATCGAAAATCTAGGCGGACTCGAACTTAAGATCATCGGACTTAAGATGAACCTACGGGATAAGATTATCAACGGCCAAGTATTTCACTTACTTTATTTATATTGATTCTTTGTATCAAACCGATTGGCGGGATCAATCAACGGACAACTTCCAAAGAAGAATAGAACACTTATGGAAGCCCGGATTCGATTGTATGGGCGAACGTAATCCAAGGGGATCCAATCTACCTCCAACGGTCAAAAAGACTTACCTTATGAAGTCTGTCCAAGAAAGGAAAGGGAAGACTAATCTCTCACGGAAAGAGCCAACGGTCGAGTGTGGCTTGGAGAGTATATAAGGATAGGATGAGACCTAGAAGACTAGGGTGGATAAATATATTCCAAGGCTGATTCAATTCTTCACTAGTTGTCTGAAAAAGAGTGAAACTGAGTGATCCTAGTGAATTACCAAGAAGAGTGACTTTGTGATACATATCATCACCAAGTGCTAACACTCAATAGTGTGTAATCACCTTTGATCTTATAGTGAAATCCAGCCTATTGGCTGATCGCCTAGAGAGTGGACGTAGGCTTGTCTAAAACCAAACCACTATAAACTGTGTTTGCAATCTTCTCTACTCTCTCTATTTAATTTCAGTTTATAGATTGCAAAAGATCGTTATTACTTGCGCATAAAATTCCTCTACACCTATTCACCCCCCCTCTAGGTGTTAATACTAGTTCCAACAATTGGTATCAAAGCCTCGTGCTTAGTATCTTGAAGTGTTTATTACTTCAGAGCTAAAGATCTTTCATGGCTAGTATTTTTGCACCAGGTCTGATTGAGGGACGAAGCATCACCATACCACCTTACTTTGATGGGAAAGAGTACAATGTCTGGAAAAACAATATGAAAGCATTCCTAAGATCTAAGGATCTGTTGGAATGGGATGTTGTTGAGAAAGAAATCAATCCTAATGTTGTATCAGCATCTACTAGAAAAGAGGATGGTGAAACGCTTCAATCATCGGTTACTCTATCTCAAAAAGAGATAACAAAAAGAGAAGCTTTAGATGCAAAGGCTATCTACTCTCTTTACTGTGCTTTATCTCCTAATGAGTATAATCGAATTTCCTCTTGTGAAACAACGAAGGAAGTATAGGATAGGTTGCACGTTACCTATGAAGGGACTGATCGTGTAAAAGAGACCAAAGTAAATATTTTACTTGGTCAATATGAATCCTTCAAGATGAAACAGGGGGAGTCCATAGGAGATATGTTCAGCAGATTTACTAATATAGTAAATGGGCTTGCATATCAAGGACAACCTATCCCAGGACCAATGAAGGTGAATAAGCTCTTGAGAGGATTATCGAAGGATTGGAACAACGTCAAGACTTCAATCCGCGAGACGTTGAGGATTTCGCCTTTATCTGTTGATGAACTTATTGGAACTTTGCAATCTTATGAAGCGAAACGTATAAATGATGAAGATCCGGAAGGTAAGAAGTTAATTGCTTTAAAATCTAATGCTGATTTTAATGAGGCAGATTTTGAGGAAGATAAAAAGGATGACGATGAGGAGATGAGGTTGTAGATCAAAAAATCTAAACATCTTGTGAGAAAAAGAAGCAATTCGAAAGGGAAGAAATCCACAAAGAAAGCTGAGACGTGGAGCGACATCGAGTGTGAATCCAGCGATGATGAGGATTTATGCTTAATGGCTGGCATTGAATTTGAAGAAGACGAGGTAACATGTTCAAATCTTATTCTTGATAATGATGATCCTTTTGAAGAGTTATGCGCAGAACATAAGAAAGCATTGAAGAATATCTCTAAATTGAGAGAGAAAAATTCTACAAATGAGACAAGGATCGTTGAGCTGGAAAAGGAGAATTCTTTTGTTAAGGAAGAGAAAGAGTTTTTGCAAAAGGAAAATGATTCCTATAAGGAAGAAATTCCGAAAATTTGCAAGAAATTTTCTATTGGCTCAAAGACATTGGAGCATGTCCTCTCCATACAAATGCCGTACTACAACAAATCCGGTCTCGGTTATGAGAAGGACAATGAGATCAATAATGATTTTCCAAAAGTAAAGGAGAGATTGCAGCACAAACCTTCGATCCACCATTATCGAAGTGATTTTGGTAAGCAATTTGTGAAGCCTATTGGATCTCAATATTTTAATTACTCGAATTGTGGTAATCATAATCACTTTAAGCAACAATGTCTACTTGATTGGAAGAAATCCAAGTCAATCAATTGGAAATTTTATGCTTCCTCTAACCGAAATGGACCCAAATTCATTTGGGTACCAAAGAAAAGATAAGTTGTTTTCTTGCAGGTAATAAAGGTAAGGAAGTGAGAATCTGTTTGTGCATAATGTTCTTTTTATGCTTTGGTTGATTCAGATTTTATAATAATTATATTATATAATTGGTTATATTGAAAGAAGAATCGTGTGATATATTTTTGGTAGTTTTGTGAGTTGGAATTTGATACGTGTGATTAATTTAATATCCTGCTTAGAGATAATCATGATTATTTGATCAGATTTTATGCTCTCTTATTTTGTTATATTTTGCAAAGAGAAATTCTATTTTATGAGATATTATCATGCGAGATATTTTCCCTTGAATTCTCTTTTGTGTCGAGCTTGGAATGAATATTTGAGTATCTTTGAAGATTTCCTATTTGTGCTCTAACGTGAAAGAAGGATCCAAATTCATGGATACCAAAAGAAAAAGAGCTTACTGCAGGAAATTTTACAAAAGAAGAATGATTGCAAAAATTTATGCAAATCATTGGGCAATCAGAAGAATATCTCAAGCGATGATTGATGAGATATGTTTCTAAATCAATGGTATATATAAATATATACATTGGGTAAGGAAATAAAATATTCCATCTTTATCATCTTGCCTTCCAAATTTATACACAAATTTTTTATGGTTCAAGATGATTTCGATGACTCACGTGTGATTTATATTGCAAAAAATCTCATCAGATATTACACATTTTTATTACTTGATTTGGCACGTGATAAAAATTCTACTTAGTTTTTGCATATTGCATCAATAATATCTTTTTGAAATTTATGCTTAGAGAAATCCCTTTAATCTTGAAAGATATTGTTGTATTTTGGGATTCACTTGCTATAATCCTAGAAGATATTTTATATTAGGCAAGTTTGATCTGCAAATTGAAGGAAGGTATGTACGTGATATTTTCTATAATTTGCAAAGATTATTATCTATTTTACAAGGATTTGTAGGTGGCAAAATATATTTCCATATGAGGTTGGGAAAGCTTGATCCGAAATTATGGAGATTTTATACTATTTTCGAAAGCTCAACTCATTGCACAAAATTCTCACAAATTATTGAAAGTGCATTTGTGCATAAAGTTTGTTAAGTTTGTGCATATTAAATTTGATTGAAGAAAACAAACTTCTACCTCAAATTTCAAAAGCAAGAGCATAGTGCAGTCGTTGTTTCTACAAAGGAAATAAATGGACAGCGTTTTGTTGAACATGCACAAGCCGCGATAAGTATTATCGCAAATACTGTCATGAGGACAGGGGGAGAAAGTAAATATAAAAAGAAATGGAGAATCGTGATCATTTCGAAAATGCAACAAATTGAGGGGGAGCATTAATCAAATATGGCAGATTTTTTTGAATTGATCTTGATCCTGATTACTATGGAAAGAAAAGGTAAATTGTATTATACATAATTTGGTAAGTATATCATCCATTTCTTTCCTTGGCAGATTTTTGTTGATATATATGAGCTATATTGAATATTCTTTATGTTCATATCAACATGATATCTTTAAAGTTTGTGTTTCATGCCTAATACATTTTTAAAGATATTATGTGAATTTATTCTCCACGTGACACCCTTTTTAATTATTATCGCCTTTTGATTATGACAAAAAGGGGGAGAAAATATGTATATGCATATGTGCAAATTGATTTATATTATTTAGTGCATAATATTGAGCTGCAATTATTTCTATATATTATTTTGCTCAATTTTGGAGATTGCATTATGTGCTTATGATGCTTTAATTTATCAATATATTTAAAAGCATAATTGCATATTCAGAGATTGTTTTGTCATCATAAAAAAGGGGGAGATTGTTAGGGAAATCCCTTATGATGTTTTGAAGATGACAAAATAAATCAAAAGGCTACTAACGTGTTTATTGAGTAACTTAGTGAAAAACGCACAAGCCGCTATGCGGATGATGGAAAGCTTCGAGTCCGGATAAAGCGCATAAAGAAGCACAGAAAATCTCTCGAGTCCGGATGAAGTAGACGGAAGATCCGTACCGGATCGAGATTTAAGTCTCGACCGTACCCGGATCGAGTTTTAAGTCTCGACCGTACCGATCGAGATTTTAAGTCTCGAACGAACCAGGACCGAAAATCTAGGCAAACTCGAACTTAAGATCATCGGACTTAAGATGAACCTACGAGGATAAGATCACCAACGGTCAAGTATTTCACTTACTTTATTTATTTGATTCTCGTTGTATCAAACCGATTGGCGGGATCAATCAACGGACAACTTCCAAAGAAGAATAGAACACTTATGGAAGTCCGGATTCTGATTGTATGGGCGAACAGAATCCAAGGGGATCCAATCTACCTCCAACGGTCAAAAAGACTTACCTTATGAAGTCTGTCCAAGAAAGGAAAAGGAAGACTAATCTCTCACGGAAAGAGCCAACGGTCGAGTGTGGCTTGGAGAGTATATAAGGATAGGATGAGACCTTGGAGACTAGGGTGGATAAATATATTCCAAGGCTGATTCAATTCTTCACTAGCTGTCTGAAAAAGAGCGAAACCGAGTGATCCTAGTGAATTACCAAGAAGAGTGACTTTGTGAGACATATCATCACCAAGTGCTAACACTCAAGAGTGTGTAATCACCTTTGATCATATAGTGAAATCCAGCCTATTGGCTGATCGCTTGGAGAGTGGACGTAGGCTTGTCTAAAGCCGAACCACTATAAACTGTGTTTGCAATCTTCTCTATTCTCTCTATGTAATTTCAGTTTATAGATTGCAAAAGATCGTTATTGCTTGCGCATAAAATTGCTCTACACCTATTCACCCCCCCTCTAGGTGTTAATACTAGTTCTTACAGACGACACTTGCCAAAGCGATATACAATGCTATTCAGGGACAGTTTGAGGGATCTAGTTTTTTGGATCGAGTTAGAGAGACTTCGAACCAAAGCGATAGTCTGGTTGGTTTGCAACGAAAACTTCTATCTCAGATCTTATCTCCTGATCATCCAACAATCTATAGTAAAGATGGAGGAATTAGTTTGATAAGGGAAAGACTTCATTACAAGAAGGTTCTCTTGATTCTTGATGATGTTGACCAATTGGATCAATTGAAGGCATTAGCTGGAGGAGGCGATTGGTTTGGCAAAGGAAGTAGAATCTTTGTAACAACAAGGGATCAACATTTGCTTACATCTCGTTGCAAAAGTTGTGTTTATGAAGTTGAAACTTTGAAGAACGATGAGGCACTAGACCTTTTTGTTTGGCATGCCTTTCCAAACAGCAAGAAAGTTGAAATAAGGAAGGATCTCATAGATGGAGCACTGCATTGTGCTAGTGGCCTTCCATTAGCCCTCGAAGTGTTGGGCTCATTCTTATGTGGAAGAAAGGAACCAGAATGGGAAAGTGCGCTGCACAAACTCTCCAAAAGTCCTAACGAAGCTATCAAACGAGTTCTGATGACAAGCTTTGAAGCATTGGGGGACAATGAGAGGGAGATTTTCCTTGACATTACCTGTTTCTTTAAGGGAAAAAGTAAGGAATACATTGAGGAAGTTCTCAACGGTTGTGAATTTGACACGACTATAGGAATAGATATTCTCATCCAGAGGTCCTTGATAAGAAATGAGCATGGGACCTTGCAAATGCATGATTTGGTTCAATTGACGGGTAAGAATATTGTTAATCAGAACTATCCCGATGATCCTGGGCAGCGTAGTAGATTGTGGCTTTTGGAAGATGTTATGGACATTTTGTGTGAAAATACGGTAAAAGTTATTTATATAAACATTTTCCATCTCATTTTATGTTACTTTGATTTGGACGGTATATTGTAAATCTTAATGGAATTTTTGTGTGAGAACTGAATTTGTTGTATTATGGACAGGGAACGAATGCAGTAAAGGCCATAATAGTGGACATGCCTACAACTATGAGTTCGGAAGAGATAACCATAAGTCCCGATGCTCTCGGAAACATGAAAATGTTGAGAATGTTCATTTTGCCTAAAGTGTATATTTTTTCGAAAGATCCTGTCCGTCTCCCTTATAATCTGAGATGGCTTAAATGGCCCAATGCACCAGTTCTAGATTTTGGCTTTGGTCTAAAGAAACTTATTGGACTTGATATCCAGAATTGTCATATCCAACAATTAGAAGGCAATGTTAGCACTTTTGATGATTAGCTTTTCTCTTTTTATAACTACAAATATTTACAAAGCTTAATGACCATACTGGTTTTTTTTTTTTTTTGCAGCATTTTAAAATGTTGAAGTATATCAATTTCAGTCAATGCAAGTCCCTAGTTAGTGTTCCTGACCTTTCATTGGCTCCAAACCTGGAGGGCTTGAATCTTGATGGGTGCAAAAACTTGGTGGAGGTTCACCAATCCATCACATATCATGGCAAGTTAAAATTTTTGTCACTACAATTTTGCTCCAACCTCAGTATCTTTCCTCACGCACTCAAAACAAAATCTCTTCAAGCCCTCGATCTCTTTGGTTGCTCTAAACTCGAGAAGTTCTCTGATATACCAGAAAAGATGGAACATCTAGAAGAGCTTGATCTAGGATTGACGGCTATTAAAGAACTGCCTGCATTAATTGAAAATCTTCTCTCCGTGAAGATAATAAATTTAACAAAATGCAAAAGACTCACAACGCTCCCATCAAGTGTTTATAAGTTGCAAAATCTCGAGGATCTGAATCTTTCAGGCTGCTCCAATTTGGTCATGTTGTTAAAGGACTTGGAGGATTCAACCAATCCTAATGGCAATCTGAGATTCGGCAAATTAAACAGGCTAAATCTTAGTGGCTGCAATCTCTCACAATTAGAGTTCCTCGAGAGCTCTTCCAGTTTTCCCAAATTGGCTCACCTAGATCTTTCCCACAACAAGTTTACTCATGTACCGGCATGCATCAACAAATACAATGATTTGGAGCACTTGATCGTAAGTAATTGCAAACGGCTACAAAAGATTCCTCAGCTTCCGCCAAATGTGCATCAGCTACGCGCACGTTGTTGCAGATCTCTACAAGAATTTCCAGATTTGTCGGGTCTCTCCTCCGACGGCCTTTTTGTTGACGTCTCTTCATGTCGTGAATTATTCCGCAAAGGGGCAAACACGGCTGATGTGTTATCACTCGAGGTTAGACTTTTTTTTTCTCTCTCTCCCGCACTAACTTTGAATGCTTGATATGCGTACTATTCTGTATGACAGGAGCTCCCGAAGATGAGAAACGTTGACATTCACCTGATTGGAAGAGAGATGCCAGAATGGTTTCTTCCCTGTAAAACAGACGGTTCCATATCTTTCATGGTTCCCGGGGACTCGTATGACAAGTTCTTAGGAGTAGCACTCTGTTTTGTTCTTGGCCTGAAGGAAGGAAAAGTGGTCCATCCAGGATGTGGCTACGAATTATTTATTAATGGCCAACATTGTTTGGGCTCGGGAATGGGCCTTTATCCATTGAAGTCCGATCATGTGCGGATTTTGTATATCTCACGCAGTGGACCGTATGGGATCGGTAATGAAAGGGACGTTCTGCGAGACGATCGGAACCATTTCCAAGTTTACCTCCGCGCAAGGGAAGTAAGATTGAAGAAGTGTGGATTCCGTCCAATATGCGAGCAACAGGAGGATGAGCTGAGGATCGAGCTCCAACACCATCAGCCAATGGAAACAAATAGGTCTTTGGAGGAAAGAGACTCAGAGGAAGACAATTGGATAGACAGCGGGGAAGAAGAAAGTTCAAGTGAAACAGACGATGAACTTATCAATGCAATTGACGAAAAAAAAGAACGACGAGAACTTTACGAAGCAGGCAAGAAAACCATAGGAAGATATTATTATTGTGCAGCTGAAGTGAGTGCCTGTCGAAGTATCGAGACCTTGTCAAGGAAGCGACTCTTGAGGAAGGGAAGAGACTGATTCCAATGCCTTTTGCTTTTCCCTCTGTTTCTTTTTTTTTCCCTCGCAACATTTATGGTCGAATCTCCTCGCTCCTCCAGGCGAGGCTTTTCTCCCATTTGCCGGCTGTGGCGGCTGCGGCTGCTGCGAAGTGGGCCTCAGAGCCAAAGCCCGTCGAGAAGACACTGGTCGCGAACCGAGGCAAGATAGCTTGCAGGATCAATGAGGACGGCGGGGAGGCTGGGGATTCGGACCGTCTGCCGTCTACAGCGACGCTGACGCTGGCGCTCTCCACGTCAGGTCCGCTGACGAGGCCGTCCGAATCAGCCCCGCTCTGGCTCGCCTCAGCTACCTCATCGGAGCGTCCATCATCGACGCCGCGCTTCGTGCCGGTGCTCAGGTGAGGGGTTGAGAACTAAATATCTGCCGTTTGAACTGCGTGTGATCGCTGCGATTGGAGTATGCGGGATTTGGCATGTGGCATGGCGGCGCGTTTGATTCTGGTTTGGGAGAAATGGTCGTGTCCGTTGGAGCGATGGTTATTGGCTTGGAGCGAAAGGAATTGGTGATGGTGGAGGAAACTCGTGAGATTTGCTGAGAAAGCAAGGGGAAAATCCCGAGTGATGCGCCATGACCGTCGTTCTGCAAGCTCTTTGGGAGACAGAGAGGACGAAATGACGAGTTTCGCCATGTCGAAGAAAGGGGCCTTCCGACCCTCTCTCTTTTGCCTCCCTATTTTGCTTGCTCTTATGTGTTATTATCTCTCACTTCTAATTATGTAAAGGGAAAGGAAGTTCCTTTTCTTTTTTTTGTAATAGTACCTTGTCTTTTTTTCCTCAAAAGCATACTTACCTCCTATGTAAATTGTAAAAAATAAAAAAAAAAATCACAAATAGCAAAATCAAATCTGCACCTAACTAGTACTAATTTAATTAGTATAACGTTAATGACTACCGAGGAGTAAAGTGAAGAAGAAAATTATGGAAAAATTTATAATTTTTCCAATCTATTTATTGCTAGAGAAAAAAAGGGGGGGAAATCTATATTATTATCTCATGTTATGCACAAAATGACATGTTTCATCGTGGCAAAAAAAGAACACTATTTTTATCATGAACGTATCGATTTGTGATGTGCAAAAAACCTTTTTTTTTAATCAAACAAAATCCTCGTCAATTGGATTTTTTTGTATGAGGCGAATTTGGATCACCTCTTTTCCTCGATTTCAGGACGGCTTCAGTCCACAAATTGCTGTTGCAAGATACTTGGATGTCCTTATCTTTTTATGTGAATAAGCAGGGACTTCAAATATGGAACTCCAGTGGTCGCCAAATCTAGTTATGGAAAGTCCAAGTTGACCCGTGTGCGTCGGTTCGCTTCTTCTATCGTTTGTTTCCCCAAGTTGCCTATGCGAAATTCGGAACTTGGTGAATCTTTTCTTATATAGGTGTAAAACCGACGGCCAGTACTTTTTTTCTGCAAAATAACTTCCGTTCGTCTCATGACATTCTTTAACATAGGTTTCCACCACAAATTCATGTTAGATGCATAATAAATCTTGTTATCATCAAGACATTTGAAGGATCTTTTTCCATCAATCTCCCTTTCTTATGATGAAAAAATACGTACGCTGCCCTTAGTAGATAAGTGAATTATCTTCATGTGCAAGTTTCCAGTTTGCTGACCCATGAAAGACAACCAGAATTCTATAGAATCAAGATGAATGTTTGCTTTTACATGCTTATAAATAAAAAATAAAAAATTAGTCTAAGGAGTTTAAAACAAGCTATCCACTTACTAAATGATTTATCCCTTGCCTGTCACATGAAGAATGAATTAACCGCAAAAGGCAGCAAGAGGCGGAATGTAAGTGAGACGAATCAAAGGCATCTACAACAGCCACTTTAAGGTTGAATGGAACTTCTCTCACTCGCGCATTCCTTCTGTTGTCTCTGAATCCTGGAACTATTTTGTTTGAGCTTAAGGTTCAAAAGGGCAGATACAGAGCTGAAAACTCTCTTTCAATCGTTAATCTGCTTCCCTTTAGGATAGATGAAATCCTTATAGGTTCAAACACCAACTTCTACTCTTTTCTAAAGCATCTACGTTCTCCATAGTTACTTTTTCAAAAGCTTTGAGCCTCTCATTAGAAGTTTCTTATGATCTCTAATACGGTTTCTGTCGTGCCCATGAGCACTCTAAGGACGTGTATGGTAACCATTCTGTTTCTATTTCCAGAATATATTTCTATTCCAAATCTGTTTCTGGAATAGAAATCAATTTGGTAAAAATTTACTTTTTTATTTTTGGAACAAATTTTTATTTTAGAAATAGGTTTTGAATAGAAATCATAAACAAGAAATTTTTACTTTTTTTTTATTTCGGAATAGAAATCGAAATTGTTTCTCTCTTTCTTACTTTTCACCTGAAGGAGTTTCTTGCCGTCCAATGCTCACCACCACCACCACCACCACCCCCACCCACCGCCAGCCGCCGCCACCACCGCCGGTCGCCGGCCACCGCCGCTCCTCCCATTGCTGCCGCCACTTGGGAAAGTGAAATTTTTTTGATTATCAAACAAATTTCTATTCCAAAAATAGAAATTTTTTGTCGTTATCAAACGCGTTTTTTGGCTCAAAAACTCATCCATAAATAGAAATAGAAAAATCAATTTCTGTTCGAGAAATCAATTTCTGGTCAGAAATGTTATCATTCGCACCCTAAGTGTGTCCTTAATCTCATCCATGGCTTCAGCCCAACAAAATGTGTAGAAGCACCAAAACCTACTTCTGCATTTCAGCTCCCACTTCGTCTCTCAGTATTTCGTCCCACAGTTTAGTCAAATAATTCAGATTCTCCTTTTAATGAGGGGTTCATCTTCTTCCTGCCTTCTTCCGTTTCATTTTCTCTTACTCTTTCTCTTTTTGGGTTTCTCAGCCATCTTTTCCATACTGTTTTGTATTGAGACTCCCTTACTAAAAGTCTAAAAGGTGTATCCTCATCTTTATCAAGAACAATTAGAGACATCGCTTTATCTTTCAATCCCCCTCTTCCGTCAACACAAACTCCACCTCGTCTTGAGTATTCTTCACGTGGCTTTTTGGGCCAAAAGCCATACGATCCTCATGCGTTTTCTTCACTCGGGCTGTGACTTATTGAGAGGTTTTGCTGGCCTTTCCTTGGTCCATTGCAATAGGGAAATCAATTGAGTTGCTGATTGGATTGCTAAGGCCCAACAATTTGGAAGGTTATCTAACAATTGCATCTTGTATCCCCCTCCTGCTCTTTTTGATTTACTTTGCTCTCATGCAAGAGACTTATATCCACGAAACACCTTTTAAGTGAATGATACTTTTCTTTGGACCAAAAAAATAAAAAGCTTGTTGACTTCCCCATTTTCAAGGTTTTAAGTTAATATTCTAAACATCGATGTACCTTGAAATAACTGAATATGAAATTAGAAAGTTCTTTGAAAAAAGTAATCTACTAACAAGTTAAAACAGAAAATACTGCATGGTGATTTGGTTAACTCATCAACAATATCTTCTAATTATTACATGTATAATGGATTTGATTAGCTGGTGAAGAAATTTTTTTCTGAAAGAAAAGTATATTCATTATTCAAAGTGGATAGAAGCACGAAGAACCTGCTTCTGCATTTCAGCTCCTACTTCGTGTTTCTTTGTTTGTTCCTACAGTTTAGTCAAATAAATCAGCCCAAAATTCTACTTCAATGACGGGGTTCACCTTCTTCCTGCCTTCTTCCCACTCATTTTCTCTCTCTTTAACTTTTTGACTTTCTCATCCATCTTTTTCGTACCAGTTCGCATAGAGATTCCCTTACTAAAAGTCTACAAGGTGTTTTCTCATCTTTGTCGAGAACAATTAGAGACACCGCTGAGTCTTTCCATCTTGTCAAGAGGATTTTCACACGTCTTTTGGGCCAAAAAGCCACCATCACGCGTTTGCTTCGTTGTCGGTGCTCACGCACCTTTTAAGCTTCCACATTTCTTGAGATAAGGGATCTATAAAGGAAAGATCCCTTGATGCCTTCTTTCTACCCTCATGAACGTGAACGGGAGTGAGATACAACAGCATAGACTGATAATATTTTGTAATCCTTGTAATCCTTGAATCAAATCGAGTCAACCTTCTTAATCTCTCTTTTTGGTTTTTTTTTTCCTTTCTTCTTCATTTTGCTAATGACTGGCTATTGACCATGGCCAAGCTAGCTGGCTTCACCTAGGCGAGGGGAGCCCTCCCCCAAGCCTCCCCAGGCGAGGCTAGCTCGTTCAACCATCGTTAATAGGAAGAAGAATGGGGAAAAAAGAAGAAAGAATTCAAAAGAAATACAAAAATATTATTAAAAATTATCTATGTTAGTATGGGTTGTGTTACTTAAAACAACTAGCATTCACATTAGCGAATTTCGGCAAAATTGTCTATGGTCGGCCATCATTGATGTGGTCATGCTGTTGGGGTTGAGCCATCACCACAATTCTAGGTTGCTAATGCCCTGCCACAACCATCGTTGATCAAACCCTATGTAGGCTTACTTCGCGTAGGCCCTACAAGCTTTTTGCAATTAATTTTGCTAAAATATGGTCCACCTATTATTATAGTGTCAAGGCAGTTTACTTTAGCTAGAATTAAGTCGCTGCCGCCCCAAATGAATGGTATAACAACATAGACTGTTCAGATAAGCAAATTTTTATTTGCTCGAAAACAAGCAATTAATTACTATAAGTATTACATCAAAAAGAAAAAAATTGAGATAAAAGTACAGGTACACCTTAAAGTCAAGAATCGAACATTGTAAGACGTCTACTGTTTGCATGGGCTCATTATTGGCAAGAGATAGTTGTTTATGTATAGTTCCTTATTATTATTGCCGTTAAGTAAATTTAAATTTAAATCTTATGTACTTATCGATCGGATTGTTTTAATCATTACATTTTACTTATTTTTGTTATGTGAATTTCCTTATTTGGCAACATTATTTTTGTTTGTTAAGATTTCCTCCACATTATAAGTAATCTATCTATTTCAACTAAGGAGAAACTATTTGTGAAATCACATTAACTTCTCCATTGTCAAGGTTTTAAGTTAATATTTTAACTATTGATATACCTTGAAATAACTTAATATTGAACTAGAAAATCCTTTGAAAAAAAAGTGATTTACTCACGAGTTAAAAATATTAAATAATACACAACGATTTCGCTAATTCATCAACAATATCTTCTAGTCATTAATCATTATATATATAACGAGTTTGATTAGGTGGGGGAGGATCATGTGCTTGAATGCAAAAACTATTTCGGTAGATGTTACTAATAGGAGTCAAGGTCCTCCACTTGCTATTCCATCTTTTCTTGGAAATAGCTGGGGCAACTTCCGCCAAAGTCACATTGTATGATCTTCATCGGCAGTTTCCGCGGGTCCTATTTCATCTTTCTCTCATTTCAAATAATTGAGCCCGAAATTGTCCTTCAGTGACGGGGTCATCTTCTCGCCTTCTTCCCTCTCATTTTCCCTCACTCTGAACTTTTTGAGTTTCTCAACTGATCTTTTTCATACCAATTTGCACAGAGATTACCTTACTGAAAGCCTACAAAGGCGTACCCTCTTCCTTATCAAGAATAGTTAGATGTCTTGCTTCATCTTTCCATCCCTCTTCCATCGACACAAACTCCACCTAGTCCAAAGTAGTCTTCACACGTCTTTTTGGGCAAAAAGCTATTGTCACGCGTTTTCTTTAGTACTCTTACTCCTTTTAAGCTTTCGACATTGGCGAGATAAGGGATCCATTAAGGGAAGATCCCTCTATGCCTTCTTTTGAGCCTCATGAATGTGAATCCTAATGTTTCCTCTTGAGATTACACTTGGCTAAACATGGGATATCGCAATAACACGTGGCACTTACAAGTTTTAAAGAAAAAGTTTAACGGATTGATATTGTAAGAAATGCATCCTCTTCTTTCAACATCATTAGCATAAGTAGATCACCATTAATATTAATTAACCCAAGCTTACACAATTACTATCAACCATCAACTACTAAGGCGAAAATAAATTAATTAATATTGCCCCACCATTAGTGTACACATAATCTAACTCATACGTCGGACTCAGGATGACTTACGTTTACGAAAAAAATATATGCCGCGTCTTACAAAATTTATATTTTGAGTAAAATTCCCACGTAAGCATCAAAATTCTAAAACAAATAATATTTAGCTTAATAATATATGTATCATCATCATACACGAGAATTTCTGAATATCATATAATTACAATTTTGAAAATTCTGGATGTCACAACATATGTTGAGCGTATTTTAGAAAAATTTGATATTCAACACTGTAAGTCAGGAATTGCTCCTGTCATTAAAGGTGATGAATTGAATCTGTTATAGTGTCCTCATTTTGATATTGAGAAAACTTAATCAAAGGATATATCATACACTAGTACATTTGGAAGTATTATGTATTTGTTACATTTAGTAACATTTTGGTATATGTCAATTCTTTAGCATTCAAAAAGTGATTCTGAATACATCGTTATCAAGTTGAATATTTATGTGTATGTATCGATTTTATTATTTTAATCATTACATTTTACTTATTTATGTTATGTGCATTTCCTTATATGGTGACATTATCTTTGTTCATTAAAGTTTCCTCCACATTATAAGGAATCTATCTATTTCAATTCAGAAAAAAACTAATTATGAAAACTCATTTACTTATCTATTGTCATGGTTTTGAGCTAATATTCTAATTATCAATGCACCTTGAAATAACTGAATATTAAATTAGAAAGTCCTTTGAAAAAAGTAATCTAATAACAAGTTAAAATAAAAAATAATGTGCAGCGATTTGGTGAATTCATCAACAATATCTTTAAATTATGACATATATAATGAATATGATTAGGCGGTGTAAAAACGCGTGCTTGAGAGCAAAAGCTATTTCGGTAGGTGTGACTAATAATAGTCGAGGTTCTGCACTTTTCTATTTCATCTTTCTTGGAAATATCTTCGGGCAACTTCCATGAAAGTCACATTGCACTCAAAATTGTCCAGCAAAGGGCGTAGAATTACCAAGAACTTACTTCTACACATCGGCACCTCCTTCATCTTTCTTTCATTTCTTTCTACAGTTCACTCAAATAATTGTGCCCGAATTGTCCTTGAGTGAGGGGGTCATCTTCGTGCCTTCTTCCCTCTTATTTTCCCGCGCTCTCACTTTTTGAGTTTCTCACCCATTTTTTTCATACCAGCTTGCACAGAAATTTCCTTGCTAAAAACCTACAAGGTGTACCCTCATCCTTATCAATAATAGTGAGAGATCCCACTTCATCTTTCCATCCCTCTTCCATCATCACAAACTGCACCTCCTCTCAAGTATTCTTCACACGTCTTTCTTTTTGCGCAAAAAGTCATCGTCTGTCACGCGTTTTCTTTAGTGTTCTTACTCCTTTTGAGCTTCGACCTCGATATAAAGGATCCATGAAGGGAAGATCCCTCCACACCATCTTTCTAGCCTCGTGAGTTTGAGTGAGATCCAAAGGGATAGACCGATAATATTTCGTAATCCTTGAATCAAATTGAGTTCGCAGAGCCAACCTTCTTAATCTTTCTCGTTTTTGTCCCCGCATTCTTGATACATGGCCTCTTCCAAAAAGAATTACGATGTGTTTCTGAGTTTCAGAGGCTCGGACGTCCGCAACAACTTCCTCAGTCATCTCTATGCAGCCTTGGGTCAGAATGGGATACACACTTTCTTGGATAATGAGGAGCTCAAGAAAGGAGAGCAAATATCGCCGACGCTTGTGAGTGTGATCGAGGAATCGTGCATCGCGATCATCATTTTCTCTCAAGACTACGCTTCCTCGCGGTGGTGTTTGGGAGAGTTGGTGAAGATCATGGAGTGCAAGGCACAAAAGGGGCTGATTGTGTTGCCGGTGTTTCACAAAGTGGAACCTACAGAAGTGAGAAGGGCTTATAAGAGAACTATGGCTAAGCATGAGACTGAGTTCGAGAAGGATTCAAAGACAGTGGAGGGATGGAAGAAGGCTCTCTTCGAAGCCGGTAACTTGGCTGGGTGGCATATTAATGATGAGTAAGTAAATTGATGCAACGCATTGCTTTGTTACTGTTAGCTGGTGATTGTTTGTTATATTTCAAACCGCATGCAATAAACTACCACTGAAAGCTGATTGATAATGTCAAGTTGGTCTTTTGAAATTTGATTGAAGATACGAAGTGGAGATGTACTAGACAGCAGACTCAAAATTCGAATAACCAAAACTTCAAGTTAGCGGATTCTTTGAATTTGATTCTTGCTGTGTGGATAATGAGAACTTTCTATCTTCGATGAAAGTGTGGTTAATAGTTCCTTAGTCATTATTGTCTTGAGGCGCAGGTTCTTCGTAATTTTCCCTTGGGCAGATGTTGGGGCAGGTTCCCCAAATGTGTTAATTTTTTTCATCTAATTATTTGCTAACCTTCATATGTCATTTTCCTTATGACGTTAGAGGTTGAATTCCTACCATGGCTTTGAAATGCTGTAACATATTTCTCTTTCTTTTGAGTTCTTATCAGAGATGAAGCAAAGATCATACAAGGCATTGTCAAGCGAGTATCGAGTCTTCTAGAGGGAACAACACCCTTACATGTTGCTGAGTATCCAGTCGGAATAGATTCCCGAGTTCAAGAAGTGATATCATTGTCGCAAAAAGAGTCGAATGATGACAATGTTCTCATGATAGGTCTATGGGGACCTGGAGGCATAGGGAAGACGACGCTTGCTAAAGCGATATATAATGCTATTGAGAGACGGTTTCAAGGATCTAGTTTTTTGGATCGAGTTAGAGAAACTTCGAACAAAAGTGATGGTCTGGTTGATTTGCAACGAAAACTTCTATCTCAGATCTTATCTTCTCCACATCCAATGGTCTATACTAAAGACGGAGGAATTAGTTTGATAAAGAAAAGACTTTGTTGTAAGAAGATTCTCTTAGTTCTTGATGATGTTGACTACTCGGAACAACTGGAGGCTTTAGCTGGAGGAAGCAATTGGTTTGGCAAAGGAAGTAGAATCTTTGTAACAACAAGGGATCAACATTTGCTTACTTCTTCTCGTTGCAAAAGTCGTGTGTATAAAGTTGAAACTTTGAAGACCAATGAGGCACTAGACCTTTTTGTTTGGCATGCTTTTCCAAACAGTGAGAAAGCTGAAATGAGAGAGGATCTCATAAATAGAGCACTGCATTACGCTAGCGGCCTTCCATTAGCCCTCAAAGTGTTGGGCTCATTCTTATGTGGAAGAAACGAATCAGAATGGGAAAGTGCACTCCATGAACTCTCCAAAAATCCTGACAAAACTATCAATGGAGTTCTGAAGATGAGCTTCTATGGGTTGGGGGAGAAAGAGAGGGAGATTTTCCTCGACATTGCTTGTTTCTTTAAGGGAAAAAGTATAGAATATATCAAGAAAGTTCTCAACAGCTGTTATGATTCTGACACAACTATAATAATTGGTATACTCATCGAGAGGTCCTTGATAACAAAAGAGTATGGGACCCTGCAAATGCATGATTTGATTCAGTTGATGGGGAAGGATATTGTTAATAAAAAATGTCCCGATGATCCTGGGAAACGCAGTAGATTATGGCTTTTTGAAGACATCCTGGATATTCTATATGGAGATATGGTAAAAGATATTTATTTAAGTTTTGCTATATCTCATTTTATATTACTTTGATTTGAACAGTATCGTGTAAATCTTAACGGAAATTTTTTGTGATGACTAAATTTGCTGTGTTATGGACAGGAAATGAATGCAGTTAAGGCTATAGTTTTGGACTTGTGTGAACCAGAAGAGATATCTATAAGTCCCGATGTTTTCACAAATATGAAAATGTTGAGATTGCTTGTTTTGCTTGGAGTGCGTATTTCTTCACAAGATCCCATACGTCTCCCTAATAATTTAAGATGGCTTGAATGGCCCAATGCCCCATATCTAGAATTTGGCTCTAATCCGAAGAAACTTGTTGGACTCGATGTCCGGTTTAGTCATGTTAGACACTTAGGAGACAAATTTGAGGTAAGCCATTGCAATGATTAGCTTTCTCTTTTTTTATAGTTATAAAATTTTGTAGAGCTTTATGACCATACTGGTATTCTTTTTTCGCAGAATTTTAGAAAGTTGAAATACATCGATTTCAGTTATTGCAAGTCCCTGGTGAGTATTCCTGACCTTTCACTGGTTCCAACTTTGGAGAGCTTGAGTCTTGAAGGGTGCAACAGCTTGGTGGAACTTCACCAATCTGTCGCATATCTCAACAATTTAAAATTGTTGTCATTACATTCTTGTTCTAACCTCAATGTCTTTCCTAACACACTCAATACAAAATCTCTTCAAACCCTTGATCTCTTTGGTTGCTCTAAACTTGAGAACTTCCCTGAAATACCGAGAAAGATGGAACATCTAGAAGAACTTAATCTAGGAAGGACGGCTATTAAAGAACTCCCTGCGTCAATCGAAAATTTTCTCTCTGTGAAGAAAATGCATTTAAGAAATTGCAAAAGCCTCGCAAAGCTCCCATCAAGCATTTATAAGTTGCAAAATCTTGAGCATCTAAGTCTTTATGGCTGCTCCAATTTGGTCATGTTTCCAAAGGAGGATTCAATTGATCCTAATGGCAATTCAGGATTCTCAAATTTACACCACCTAGAACTTGGTGGTTGCAATCTCTTAGAAGTAGAGTTCCTTAACTGTTCTTCTAGTTTTCCCAAATTGGGGCACCTAGATCTTTCCGAAAACAAGTTTACTCATCTGCCGACATGCGTCACCAAATACGATTATTTAGAACACTTGGTTGTTTCTAATTGCGACCAGCTACAAAAGATTCCTCAGCTTCCGCCAAATTTGCATTTGTTAGTGGCAAAAAGTTGCAGATCTCTTCAAGAATTGCCAGATTTGTCGGGTCTCTCCTCCAACAGCCTACATGTTGACTTATCTTCATGCCGTGAATTATTCCGCAAAGGGGCAAATATAGCTGATGTGTTATCGCCCAAGGTTATACTCTCTCTCTCTCTCTCTCTCAAGCTACACTGACTTTTAATGCTTGATATGCGAACTATTTGTATGATAGATGTTCGAGAAGATGAGAGACGTTGACATTCGCCTGAATGGAAGAGAGATGCCAAAATGGTTTCACCACTGTAAAGACGGTTCCACATCTTTCATGGTTCCCTGGGACTTGTTTGACAAGTTCTTAGGACTAGCACTCTGTATTGTTCGTCGCCCAAGGGAAGGAAAAGCGGTCGATCGTGAATGGGTCCTCGGAATTGATATCAAAATCAATAATTGCCAAGCGCATCGCAGTGGAGAAATGTTCCCTTCAATGAAATCTAATTTTGTGTGCATTAAATATCTCCCACGCAGTAAGCTGTGGATTCCGTCTTATAAACGAGACGATTGGAACCATTTTCAAGTTAGCCTCACAGTAACAGAAGGAAGTTTGATTAAGTGTGGATTCCGTCTTATAAACGAGCAACAGGAGGATGATCTCAGGATCGTGCCCCAACCCCATCAGCCGGATGAAACAAATCGGTCTTCGGAGGAAAGAGACTCAGAAGAAGACAATTGGACGAGCGATGTGGAAGAAGAAAGTCCATGGGAAACACTGGATGATTTTCGCGAAGAAAAGGACTTCGCAGATGAAAGGAAAAGGGGAGGTAAGAGTTGGTGTGGTCCTGCCCCAGAAACCTGTCGAAGTTACGACTTGGAGAGGAAGCTATTCTTGGGGTCATCCTACAGAATAAGAAAATAAACAAAAACAGGGTCGTCTCTCATGCTTTTCCCCTTTTTCCGACTCTACTGGATGATCTTAAATGTCTGCTCCTTCAATTCAAGTTCAAAAACATTATGAAATACAGGTTGCACGTCATGCTACTGGCATGGTTGAGGAGCTCTCTTTTTCCCTTTTTTTTTTTTGGTGATATGTGATGCAAAGTACATTAATACAGAATTAAGTGGATGCTTGTTGAATAACCACGGCCTTCCAAGTTGCTCTGTGAAACTCGTCACATAGACTTCAGTCACCTCTCACTATCCAATCAATGATATGCCAATATTTCATGCTTGATAAGTTTTGCTCAATTTAAGATTTCGTTTATTTCATGAAAAATAATTATCAAGAAAATATTTTTAAAATTTTTTAACGTTCGTTTCACGAAAAACAAATTAATTAGAAAAATATTTTTCATCAATTAAAAAAAAATTATGTCTTTTTCTATCTCATTTTTTTAATCAAACACATTTTCCTTTTATTTTTTGTTCTTTTTAAAAATCGATTTTTAATTATTTTTCTTTATTTGTTTTCCTTTTCTTTCTTTATCCGAACCAACACTCTCCTCCGTCGCCTGCTTCTCTCTCGCCGCCGTTCTGAAGCCATGAAATCCGCCCCGAGCCACCGCCGCCATCCCGGAGCTCCTCCACCTCTCCCTCCGCCCGATCACCACCCACTCCTCCACCTCTGCCTTCTCTTCCTCTTCGTCCACACCTGAACGCGTTTCTGCAGATCTTTCTTCTCCTGCTCCTTCGAATCGTCTCGTTTTCTCCAGAATATCTCTCACTTCTTCGATTCTCTCTCTCTCTCTCTAGCGCGCGCTCTTTCAGGCGTCGCTCGAGAGCTTGACGGAGGACTTGCTCGTCCGCATCTACAAGGGCCTCGCCTCTGATGCCGATCGCAAGTCGTGGCGGCTCATGTGCCAAGACTTTCACCGGATCGACGCCCTCACGCGCTCCTCCCTCCGCATCCTTGGCATCGAGTTCCTCCAATCCCTCCTCACCAACTACCCTCGCCTCCACACGCTAGACCTTTCCATTTGCCCCTGGATTGACGATGACGCTGTCTTGCTGCTGCTGCTGAGCCAAGGTGTGCCGATTCTGTTCCCGCGTCCGCGATTTGCTAAGCTCGTTTGTGGTTATCGCCGGCCGCTGCTAGGTCGGCGACCTACTAGCGAAGAAGAAAAAGAAAGAAAATATTAAAAATCAATTTTAAAAAAATAAAAAATAATCAAAATAATTAAAAGAGGTGTATGGAAGAAGAGATTTTCCTTGCCAAAGAAGATAAAATATTTCCGCTTCATTTTCACGTTTCGATCGAACACATGAAAAGATGACCATTTTCTTGAAAAATAATTTTCAAAATTATTATATTTTTCATGAAATGAACGGAGTCTAATATGATCTTCATCTTTTCCGAATGGCCAATCTAATTGTGTCAAAAACCAGAAGACTAGTTGGTTCCTTTATTGTTACTAGGTAGGTTGCACTCTCTCTCTCACTTCCTTTAATGTTAACTAGACACATCACTTTAGTCCTTTTTATCTCATCAACAACGCTTGGGATCCAATCATCTTCATTTCTATTGGAACCAAAGAGCAGGAGGGAGAGATGCATATGATCATGGAATGTAGCCATCAACCAACATGAAGCGAACTTGCACAATCCGATAAGAGGAACCAAAAGGTTTCTGATTCAACTTGTTCTTTTTTTGTTATGGAAGTAATGTGTTGGATGATCTACATGGAAGTACATTTACGTCGTAGCGTATTATTTTTTCATTCCTTAAAACTTGATCCTCCGACTTATTTCTTTTCATTTTTATATTAATTAGTGAAAGAATTTTGTTAATGAGTGTCCTAAGAGTACTTATCAAGCACCCAATCAACGAAATTTTACAATATTTAATGCGCAGACCGGCCTTACCATGACCCTGCCAAATAGAAAGTGAACAGATTATCTCCAGTTCAAA
Source organism: Corymbia maculata (assembly GCA_014182735.1). Taxonomy (NCBI): domain Eukaryota; kingdom Viridiplantae; phylum Streptophyta; class Magnoliopsida; order Myrtales; family Myrtaceae; genus Corymbia; species Corymbia maculata. The sequence continues at coordinate 11,241,374 of CM024689.1, read as the reverse complement.
GTTGGAATTATGATCCAGTTCAAAGTTGCAATGCCAGGTTATCTCCACGTCAGATGCAAATCCAAACTCCTCTATCCCCTCGAACGACGTCGCATAAAAGCTTCATCTTTCCTCACCGCTCTCCGTCCCAAGCCAAGCCAAGACGCCGTTGACTCATCAGTCTCTCCCCTCTCTCCCTGACTTATCATGCCTTCTTCAATGGCGCTGCTGATCCTCCGTCGCAACCTCCATGGTCGAACCTCCTCGCTCCTCCAGGCAAGGCTCTTCTCCCGTTCGCCGGAGGCGGCGGCGAAGCGACGGGCCTCGGAGCCGAAGCCTGTCGAGAAGATACTGGTGGCGAACCGAGGCGAGATAGCTTGCAGGATCATGAGGACGGTGAGGAGGCTCGGGATTCGGACCGTTGCCGTCTACAGCAACGCCGATGCTGGTTCTCTCCACGTCAGGTCCGCCGACGAGGCCGTCCGCATCGGTCCCGCTCCGGCTCGCCTCAGTTACCTGAGTGGAGCGTCCATCATCGACGCCGCGCTTCGCGCCGGTGCTCAGGTGAGGGGTTGAGAACTAACTCCCTGCTGGTTGAAACGCGTGTAATCTCTGCGATTAGAGGATGCGGGATTTCGCATGTGGCATGGCAGCATTTTTTATTCTGGTTTGGGAGAAATGATCGTGTTCGTTACAGCGATGGTTGTTAGCTTGGAGTGAATGGTATTGGTGACGGTGGAGGAAACTTGTGAGGTTGTGAGTTTCGAGTATTGGAGCTCAGTAAATCCCATTTAGTGTTGCCCCCTTAACTTACTGCTACTCTACAACATCGTGATTTTTAGACGAACGCTATTTGGATGAATGCTGAGGGAGCATTTCTCTGTGTCAAATTGTTTCCAAGTCTCTGGACGAATTAACATTTCCCATTGTTTCTTGTCTTTATGTGTGTTGCTCCAAATCCCAAGTTAGGTGGCCTTCTGTTGGCTGAAAGAGCGGTTGGAGGGTTATGGATATCTACTCTATATTAACTTAATCTCTGTTAATTCAGTAGATTGCGATTGCCTAATTTGTTAGTACGTGCGGGGCATGCTTTCAGCATGGCTATCTTTTTTGATAACTAGGCTATCCACCCAGGATATGGTTTTCTGTCAGAGTCAGTTGAATTTGCTCAGCTCTGTGAAGAAAATGGCCTCACTTTCATTGGTCCTCCTGCATCAGCTATAACAGACATGGGTGACAAAGGTACGAAAGAGGAACCTTCTGCCATCGTATGTTCACTGTTTTGATGCTAATTGGGTCTGCTTAATTAGTTCCATGTGGGAGACAAGAATTCTGTTTCTTTGAATGAAAATATATGTTTATCCAGCGCATCAAAAAAGATAATGGGTTTGGCTGGGGTTCCACTTGTGCCTGGATATCATGGTGATGAACAGGACATCGTCTTTGAGGTTGGAAGCAGAGAAGATCGGTTATCCCATTTTGATAAAACCAGCACGTGGAGGTGGGGGGAAGGTATTCTTTTTCACTGTCAAAAAGATCACTGACGCATCTAATGTTTTTAGAGACTTAGAGTTTGACATCATATTCAAATGCATTTGGCTTTCCTTTTCTTTTCTTTTTCCTTGAGGCTGTTACTATGTCACAACTTATTTTCATACATATAGGGTAAGGGGATTGTACAGAAAGCAAATGAATTCGTCGAGTCCTTCTTAGGAGCACAATGTGAGCTGCTGCTTTTTTTTGCGTAGACAAGATCTTACTGGAGAAATCACAAGGCCCATAAGTCCCGGTACCTATGATGCTGATAAAACAAAAAGTATTCAACCGAAAGCAGTTGTTCTCTTTGTCGGTCATGTCCTTGAGCCTAAGTGGTCTCTTGTTCCTTTTCTCTTGTCTATCTGAAGTTTTATGTCCAGAGCAACATATCCATCTGTTCGAACTTGCCTGATCGATCTTTATGAATATGTTTTTTCCAGCTAAATTGTTTCTCTTATTGTTTTAGATATTTGGAGACAAGTACGGGAATGTACTCCACTTAAATGAGAGAGATTGCTGTGTACAAAGAAGACATCAGAAAATTATTGAAGAAGGTCCTGCTGTAAGAACTGCATTTTGATTCTAATCTTGGTTTTCACGATTTGGGACTGCTAGACTGTAACGAGAGTGCCATTGGTGCAGCCAAATGTTATTAGTGACTTCCACACCCACTTGGGTCAAGCTGCTGTTTCCGCAGCCAAGGTACTGTAGCCGAATTGATTAGAAGCTGTATTATATTGTAAAATCCGCACCATTAGATTGACTCTATTAGCTTAGCAGGCTGTTTTCTCTCAATGCCCTTTTGCAAGCAAAGGACTACAATTGAGATAACTGTCCAGTTCAGAATATAGTCTATAAAATATCTATCGTCAAAAGAATCGCAAGTTGAATGAAATGGCAAGATATGGAGCACTTGATTGTGGATAATTGCAAACAGCTACAAAAGATTCCTCAGCTTCCACCAAATGTGCATATGCTACAGGCACATTGTTGCAGATCTCTACAAGAATTTCCAGATTTGTCGGGTCTGTCCTCCAACTGCCTTCCAGTTCGCTTATCTTCATGTCGTGAATTATTCTGCAAAGGGGCAAACACGACTGATGTGTTATCACTCAAGGTTAGACTCTGTCTCTGTCTCTCTCTCGCCCACACTCACTAACTTTGAATGCTTGATAGCGAACTATTTGTATGACAAGAGCCCCTGAAGATGAGATACGTTGACATTCTCCTGAGTGGGGGAGAGACGCCAGAATGGTTTCTCCATTGCAAAGACGGTTCCATATCTTTCATGGTTCCCGGGGACTTGTATGACAAGTTCTTAGGACTAGCACTCTGTTTTGTTCTTGGCTCGAAGAAAGGAATCGTGGTCTGTGGCATCCGTATTTTTGTCAATGGCCGATATGTGACTTTCTGGTTTAGAGGCTTATTTTCAATGAAATCTGATCATGTGTGGATTACATATTTCCCATGCAGGGCGATCCATAAGAAGTGTAAAGAAATGGAGCTTTTGTGAGTCAATCGGAACCATTTCCAAGTTTACCTCACTGTCTCAGAAGGAAGATTGAAGAAGTGTGGATTCCGTCCAATATGCGAGCAACAGGAGGATGAGCTGAGGATCGAGCTTCAACACCATCAGCCGATGGAAACAAGTTGGCCTTTGCAGGAAAGAAACTCAAGTTGAATGGACACTGAGGAAGAAGAAAGTTCAAGTGAAACGGATGATGAACTTTATGAAGCAATCGAGGGACTAAAAGAAAGACGAGAACTTATCAAAGCAGATCTTTCGTATAACAACAGAAGGTTGTTGCCCTGCAGAGAGTGGCTCCTGTCGAAGTGATAATAACTGGTCAAGGAAGCGATTCTTGAGGAAGTAAATTTGGTCATCCTGATTCCAATGCCTTTTGCTTTTCCCTCTTTTTTCTGTCTCTACTGGAAGTTCTTGAATGTCTGCTCCTTCAATCCAAGTTCAAAATCATTATGAAATACATGTTTCTTATATGCTACTGACAAGGTTGACAAGGTTGAGGTTGAAGAAGCTTCCTTTTTCCCCTCTTTTCTTTTCTTGTCGTGGATGTAATATTGCCGGATGAATGTTCATATTGGTCTCCACGAAAATACATTCATGTCCCATTGTATTATCTTTTCATCCCTTAAAACCCAACCCTCCCCCTCATTTCTCTTCATTTTTATATTAATTATAGCAAGGACTTTCTTTTTGGTAGAAATTATTGGAAGGATTTTATTCATGAGTGCTTTGAAAGCACTTGCTAAGCACCCAATCGAAATCTTACGATTTTCAATGTATAAACCATTCTCGTGTCATGTGAAGTCAATAATCAAAAAGTCAATATTAATTTGATTATTACGAGCGTTATGCGGAATGAATACCCTAAAAAATACTTGTCACAAAGGCATTCGCGCTGGTGCTCAGGTGAGGGGTAAAGAACTATCCGCCGTTTGAACTGCGTGTGATCGCTGCGATTGGAGGATGCGGGATTTGGCATGTGACATGGCGGCGTGTTTGATTCTGGTTTGGGAGAAATGGTCGGTGCTCGTTCGAGCGATGGGTGGTAGCTTGGAGCGAACGGAATTGGTGACGGTGGAGGAAACTCGTGGGATTGCCGAGAAAGCAAGGGGAAAATCCGAGTTGATGCGCCATGACCGTCGTTTTGCGAGCTCTTTGGGAGACGGAGGGGCGAGATGACGAGTTTCGCCATGTCAAAGAAAGGGGCCTTCCGACCCTGTGTCTTTTGCCTCCCTATTTTGCTTGCTCTTATGTATTATCTCTCACTTCTAATTATGTAAAGGAAAAGGAAGCTTCTTTTTTTTTTTTTTGTAATAATACCTTCCTCCTTTTTTTTTTATTTCCCTCAAGAATATCCTTACTTCCTATGTAAATTGTAAAAGAAAAATTTATTCACAAATGGCAAAATCAAATCTGCACCTAACTAGCACTAATTTAATTAGGATAACATTAATGACTGCCGAGGAGTAAAGTGAAGAAAAAATTAAGGAAATTTTTAAAATTTTTCCAATCTATTTATTGCTAGAGAAAAAAGAGAAAAAAAGGAAAAAAATCTATTTTATTACCTCATGTTATACACAAAATGACACACTTCATCATGGCGAAAAAAAAAAAAAAAAAAACACCATTTCTGTCATGGACACACCAATTTGTGATGTGCAAGAAATATTTTTTATTTATTTTTTATAACCAAACAAAACCCGCTTCTTGAATTTTTATGCGGTATATCAATTAGAGTCAGACTCAGTCACTTGGTATAAGAAAGATTGTGAAGAGCAACCCAATGACCTGCCGTAATATTACACAATCGATCCTCCTAAAATAAGAATGTGGAAAAAAAAAAACAAAGAAAACAAGAGAGAATAGAAAATACTAATTGTACTTAATAAGCACGGAATGAATTATTTAATTTTCCCGAATAAATAAGAAATAACAATCATTAACGGACAAAAGGGGAAAAAGGAAGAAAAAGAGAAGGCCATCATTCCAAAGCTGAAAAAGTCATAAAAGCATAGTTTTCGATTGCTAGCACCATAATTCATCTTTTTTTAAGTCCAGTCTCATAAACAAACAGTAGAAGAAGGAAAAAGGAGGGGGGCCAAGATTGGGCACAGAGACAATCAACTTTGGCTTTGCACTTCCACTGCTCAAGCACTTGATGCATAGTAAAAATGAAAATTTACAATATTTAGCAGGTGCTTTATTAAAGTTGGTACAACGTGTGGTTTTTAAATAATAATCTCATTAATTTTTTTAAAAAATTCAATAAATGCCAAATATCAGGCTGAAGGCGTTCAGAAGTACGTTTTTTTTAGCAAATGACGAGAGTTGTCGCTAATGCTTGATGATTTTCGATTGCTTCCGAGTGAATGTTCCTGCGGAAATCTCAGCGGTGACCTTGAAGGGCAGTAAAGTAAAATCACGTGGAGAATTTCTCCAGACTCTGATGAAACTGGCCCTTGGAGTAAGTTCCAACTCCAATTTTGATAATCTCTCCAGACTCTGATGAAACTGGAGCGCATAGACTTCTCTCTCAGCCTCCAACTCTACAAGTGCTTGGTTCAGGTTCTGAATTTCTTTCTCAGTATCACCTGCTCGCTCAAGTTCGCGTGTCGTCCCATCATGCTTACAAGTACATTGTGCACCGTATTCTTTTTCTGCCGCATCACGACACATGAGAACCGCATTTTCTCTTCCTCCTCCCGAATCAGAAGTCTCATCAACCTGTTTCGACTCATTCCTACTTCTCATACCCTTGAAATCTTGATGCACGGTCCATTTTTCTCGTAGGCTTGGAAGTAAGACAGCTTGCTCCAAAATATCCTTGGGACGCTCATCACTGTCAAGAAGTATTGGCTGGACTTGGCTGGGAAACGCTTCTGCCATAGTTTTATGGGCCTGGCACAGAACCCCTGTGGCGTAATCATATCTCTCAGCTAATCCGTGATACGTTCGGTAAAACTCTTCAACCAATTGCAGAAGTTAAGGTCGTCTCTTATAGTACATCTCTGCTCATCTCGCGAATGAGTCAGCATTTTCCTCAATGATATTAAATCATCTGTTTGAGTTTGGCATCCATATCTGTTCAAAGGATAAGGATAAGTACATTTAACATTATATGCAGACACGATCATAACTCAGGAGATATTGCAATGAAATCATTAGAAAAGGTCTGAAGGTAGAATATGCACTACAACAACTCCAGCCACAAACTGCCTGATACCTCATGGATTGATATATAATTTTCAAACTTTTGAGAGGAAGTAACCAGAAAACTTGGTTTAGAATTGAAATTCTAAAGTTTTCAGCCAAACCAGATAGTAGAACTAAATTTAACCAGCCCTCAAGACATTGATTAAGATAGCAGCCATCCTTCTCTCCTAGGTCATTCGAAAACTCACTATCCTGTAATATGAACTTTACTGCTTAACTACAACATTGACACTAGTGTTGCAGGACCTCTTTTTCTCTTTGACTTTCAAGCAAATTTCCCAGTGCAAACATACAACGCCGAAGGAAACATTAAGTTGAGTTGTTAATTCTGTGTCCCAGAAGCTGTGCTGAGCAAAACCATAAGCAACGGAACCATACCTGTAAGATTTTCCACAAACCATTTGGAATTCTTCGGGGTAATGTGACTTCCCCACCACCAAGAATACATCCCCTTAGAATCTTCATTCGTGGCAGCGGCGGCGGCCTTAACTCCGACCAACAATGATAGATTTTCGGCACACTTATCTTGTAACCCCGCAGTTTTAGAACCGACTACTCCGCGATGCTGTAGAGCACGAAAAAGATCTCTCTTCATCTTGAGATGCAGATCCACCGAAATGACACAAAATAAGACAACTTTGCTTCATTTTCTTATGAACACAATGCCCACAAAATCACCGTCAAAATGATAAATCAAGGGGCAGTAAGTAAAGTACCAGATCATCCGCACCGGGCTCCAGGAATCAACACTTCTTCATCAAGTAATAACAGGTTTACCTGATCAAAAGCCAGGTCATAGCATCAGAACCAACAAAGACAAAGAAAAGATTTGACAAGTAAGGATTTCAACGAGAGATGCATAAATTCCTCATACACCGTCATTTAATCAAATTGCATACCATAAAGAAAAACAAATGCTCGGATGATTACGCAAAAAGAAGCCCACATTGTCGTCCTCACGTCACAAGACCGAAGGGGTTGGGAAACCCAAAACAGAAAACTAGGAGAAAACGAAAGCTTTCTTGATTAGTGCAGAGAAATTGATCGGCCCACATTGTTCTCACATCACAAGAGTGAAGGGATTGAGAAACCCAAAACAGAAAAGTAGAAGAAAACGAAAGTTTTCATGATTAGTGCAGAGAATTTGATCGACCAACAGAGAAACATTCAACATCAAACGAGTAACTGTACCAGAGACAAGAGAGTCCAAACGTCGAGCGAGCTCACAGAGACTCCTCAGCTCCTTTCCGCGAATCCCAACGTTCAGGAACCAAAATGACCCAACACCCAAAAAAGAAGAAAGAAGGAAGAGAGAGAGTAAAGCCTACACAAGGAGAAGAGCGAAACAGAGCTCAGCAAAGCTCCAAAGATTCCAATTCTTCAGCTCCATGAGAAAAAGCAAAACTGTAGCGCAGCTGCTTTCACTGTTCGTGGTCTCGATCTCAACTCATTGCTGGGTCAGATCTCTCTCTCTCTCTCTCTCTCTCTCTCTCTCTCTCTTCTAGCACACTCACGCTCACACTCGCTGTATTCATTACTGCCCGCTGCTCGCTCTCACAAAGCTGCAATCTTTATGGGATTTTATTATTGGGTGGAGATAAAAAAAGACAAATGGGAACGTGAAAATTCGTCCTGGTTGCTGAGAAAACAAGGGAAAATCCGAGTGATGCGTCATGACCGTCGTTTTGCGAGCTGTCGGGAGACAGAGGGCGAAATGACGAGTTTCGCCATGTCCAAGAAAGGAGCCTTCGATTCTTGTCTTTTGTCGTGTCTCTGTCGGACGAATGTTTGGCTGCTTTCATCGTAAATGCGCAAATCACGATATTACACGAGAATCGCCAAAATCGAAAAGAACAGGGAATATTGACAACCGAATAAAACATTTCTGGAATATTGATTTCTCGAGAAAAAAATTATAAAGCGAATTTCTATACCATTTTCAACTTTAAATTTTCGTCTTAAATAATTATATACATTGATAGTATTTCTAATAATCACATAAAATAATTTTGTAATTTTGAAATTTAAATTCAATCACCATTAATCTCGTTAATTCATGTTAATTTCCTAAAATGGTCAAGTTTTCTTTCTTCATTAATTGACTGTTTGCATTTTTTCGACATGCTCATCTGGGCCTGCCTATTTTGCTTGCTATTATGTATCATCTCTCACTTCTAATTATGTTAAGGAAAAAGAAGTTCCTTTTTTTTCTAATAATAGCTTACTTTTTTTTCCCTCAAAAGTATCCTTTCTTCCTATGTAAAGTTTAATATATATATATAACAAAAAATTGTAAGAAAAGATTCACAGATAGCAAAATCAAATTTGCGCCTAACTGGCACTAATTTAATTAGTATAACGTTAATGACCACCAAGGAGTAAAGTGAAGAAAACAATTAAGGAAAATTTTTCAATTTTTCTAGTCTATTTATTGCTAGAGAAAAATGAAAAATGAACAATGAAGAATGAAAAAAAAATCTATTTTTTATGTATTGTGTTATGCACAACAGTGCCTCAAGAATTGAATTATTCCAAATAAAGTACAAATTGACTCATTTCATCGTGATAAGAAAAAATAAGAACAATGATTTTATCATGGATGCATCAATTTGTGATAAGCAAGAAACCTTTTCCTATAACCAAACAAAACTTGCATCTAGAATTTTCATGTGATTTATTAGTCAAAGTCTCGCTCACACAATCAATCCTCCTAAAAACAAGAATGTGGAAAAATCAAAGAATACGAGAAAAAAAGAAGAAAAGAAAATACTAATTGCGCTTACCTTTAATCCTCTCGAATAAGAAATAAGAATCATCAAGGGACAAAAAGGGAAAATGAAGAAGAAGAGGAGAAAACTTTGCTCATCATTCCAAAGCTGAAAAAGTCATAAAAGGCGTAGTCTTTGATTGCTTGCACCATAATTCATTATGGACAAATAAGCTAAAGGATATCATGGAATCACGAGTGAGTGCAAAAGAACTGCGATAACATAAAGAAGGAGACAAGATTCCCCTTAGAAGAAAGATTGATATTTGCTAGGATAGAAAAAAAATATTATCGTGAAGCATTTGAATCATCTCCAGATTTGATTTTCTAAAGAAGGCGATTATAGTACAGAAAAAAATTCGATTTTTAAGATCTGGAGTACGGGAGAGATAAAACAGGATTATCGTCCATGGAAAAAAATAGAAAACAAAAAAGAGGCAAGTCCGGATATACATTCGATTATTTTCCCGAATTATTAGAGGGCATACATGTGTTTAATTATATAAATGCGATTAATTAGCTTTAAATTTTCAACGAGCCCCAACCGTTTTCCTTTGCCTTTTGGCATCGCGCACGATTCGGGCACCTTTCCCTTCTTTAATTAACTGGTTCTGACACGGCAATCTCGTGCCACCACGTCATCCCCTCACGCCACGCAGATCTCGTTCTGACCTCGACGTCCCTCGTAGTTCGTGATCGACAGGGAAGGTCAAGATCGGGATCAACGGTGCGTCATGCCGCCGGACATACCTGACAACGTGCTTGCTTATTCCAAGCAAGGGTCTTTGAGCCCTTCTTGGGGTTTGGAAAGGACTAGCGTGCTAGCTCTTGTGCTCTTACTGTTTTTTCTAAGATGGCGTCACGTATACGTATTTCATCATGTGGATGATGTTTTGTTGACAATTCAACGGTGTTAACGACGATGCGAGTAGTTTGTACAAATTAGGATAATTCAAGGACTAGATTGCATAAAACTAGTAAGAGGAGACCAAATTGCACTACTTAGAGGTTTATAATTATGATTAACTTTTCTTTAACAAGCCATATGTTCCTTTTAAATTATAAATATTACTCATATACAAAACTAATAAAATACAAATGTAAGTGATGTTCATATTTGTAACTCACCAATCACAAGGATGGTTGAAAGATAGTGTCCTTTAATCGAAAATGAGGAAAACAAAACCCTTTTTAATGACCATGCATTACATTTTATTTTTGGATTAAATATACCCTTATTGTCCAATATGAGCAGACATAACATGTTTACCATTAGACGTGGATACACGATTGGATACAAAAAGTTGTGCTTTCTACCCTTCACACACGTGGGGGACTCTCATCTCACTTAAATGGAAAGTGAGTTTCTCCTCTTCTTATGGTCTTAATTCAAGGCTTATTGGGGAAGTAAAATCTCGAATGGACTTGGTCGATCCAGGAAACTATGCTTTTAAGATCAGCTATAATGGTTGGACACCACTTAGCTATCATACTAAAAGGAACTCACAACATGTTCGGTGCGGTTTGAGCTAAACCTCCAAAATACTATATCTAAGACTACAATGTTGCAAGTCACGAAAAAGACGTATAGTTAAGGGGTGCAATAATTTCGTAGGAAAACAATGTTTTAGAAAATATCTTCTTAACATTGATTCTTTATATTGCTTTTCGATATTGAGTGATTAGAAAAAATGTTCATTAGTAACAACATATGTTCAAATATTTTCATTGATAATAATATTTTTTGTTAATTATTTTTTAAGTGGTATAAACAATTAAAGTGAGAAAAATATTTTCCAAATTTTCACAAACATAGGCAGTTTTTTACTCATTGGCCATCTTTTAAACCTGAAATTTCCAATTGGAAATAACAATCCGAGAGAAAATGCAGCGACTTCAGGGCCAGACCAAAGTCAGGAGGCATGATCAAACCTAATGGCATAGAGGCTGAATTTCCTAACACATTTACATACTTTATCTTAATTAAAGAGCTTACTTTACCCTTTATCTTGATTAAAAAATTTAGTAATTCAGATAAATAACATATTATAACCATATGTGTGGAGGTACAGACTGGCCAGTGACCAAAACTCTGTCGTGCCGCACACCATCTTTTTCTTTATTTTATTTTGCAGTGGAGATTAAGGACCACCTCTATAATACTCATTTAGAATATAGTTTGAAAACATATTCCATAAATAATCGAGGTGATTGGTTCCGGGATCAGCCCAGTTTCAAAGGGGAATTGGAAGCCGGACCGGTTTTCAATTTTGGGAACTTGGGACCAAACTGTTTGGTCCTAGGACCAGGAATCAAACCGTTAGTTCTGGTCTGGTCTAACCGAATCGACCACTTTTTTTTTCCACTAAAGAATAATCGTGCTTTCGACCGATCGATTTGGTTCGATTCTCGAGCAATCCCAACAAAACCAATCGCATATATTCCCATATGCTAAAAAGTCAAACTACACTTGTGTTTAATATCTTTGTGTCTGTGTTTAAGAAATAAAATAATCTATTTGAAGATTTATTGTTATTTTAAAGAAATTAAAAGTTATATATAAAAAAATATGTGTCGATCCGGTCTGGTCATCTCCGAAATCAGGAACTGGACCGATGCTTTCAGGAATCGGACCAAATCAATCGGTTGGGTCCGAGGCCCCTCAATTTGGGTGGTCTAATATGCTCACCCCTAGTAAATAGGGGACTAAATGGGAAAATCAAAGTTTGGCAGGGGTTTATTAGTTAGTGACAGATTTATTCATCAACGGAAGAAAAGGCCAAAAAAAAAAAAGAGAGAGAGAGAGAGAGAGAAGAAAAGGAGAGGTTAAATTAATAGTTTTGACATCTGTTTACATAAACGAAGATCTTTTAGTAACAATAATGATGATGGTAATAATAATAAAGGGATGAAAGTCTTAAAATTTTTAAAAAGTATAACCAAATTTTAAAATTTGTCAAGTTTATACGATCGGGTCTTAAAACTTATTACCATTTTTCATTTGTCAAGTTGGATAGGGTTAATGGAAGGATTTGACTATATAAATATAATAAATTTTATGACTTGATTATATTTTTTAAATTTTTGAAATTTAGTTATATATTCGTCATGAATTTTAAAATTTTCAATATATTTATTCATAATTAAAAAAAGGATGGTATGCAAAATGTAAATAAGAGAGGGGGGACGGAAATTCCAGATGACGTCGGGTGAAAGGCAGGGCAAGCTCGAGACATCGAATAGTGTGGGTCAAACCCTATGTTGCCAGGAGTCATCACCAAGTTCACAACTCAAGAGTGCTATATGATCTTTTGACTCGACTGGCCTCTTTCTTATGTCATTCTTCTTCCTTAAAAACGAATTCCCGAAATCGTATGCGAAATCAATCTATTCAGGCCTAATGCTCCGCCTATTTCACAAAAATGAATGATTTAAAAAAAAAATTTCCTCAAAATATATATTCTTATTGCTTGAAATAATTAATTAATTAAAATTAATTTCATTATTTGATAGCAATTTATATTTAAACATCTTCATAGACGATTAAAATGTTTTTTTCAGTTATTTTTGTAAAGTTTACAAAATCATTATTTTTAGGGAAAAATTTCCAAATAATTCATTTTTTACGAAACAAAAATATTTTCCTAAAAGTGAATGCTTGTATCGCGTAAAACAATTAATTAATGAAAAATATTTTTATTATTAACAATGATTCGTGTGTAAACATGTTCATGAGTGATAAACATATTTTTCGTTTATTTATTTTGGTAAGCGATACAAACGATCATTTTTATAATTTTTTTTCAAATTATTCGTTTCTTGCGAAATAAACGGAGTCGTTGTTATTACTGGTTACTTATACTGAAACAACTTCTACGTTCGAACACATGTTCTTGCACCATCTTATCAAAATTCATTATACATACACATAGGTTTTCTCATCTTTGAAATTGTCTAGAGATGCTTTTCAAAATTATCTTCCATTTATACGACAGCAAAAAATCTTAGCATTAACTCATTTACTGTCGAGTTACCCGTGCGTATAAATGCGAAGAGCCGCTTTCTTTTATTACGAAGTAAGTCAATAGCAAGCAGATTTAAGCATGAAAGCAAATACACTTGTACAAGATTTGCTAAGTACTGAAATATGTAAAGCAACTTACAAAACCTGACTGTGCGATCGGCGAGTTGATGCACTGCACCAAACCTAGAGTTTCCGTTAATAGCTCTCACGAGAAGTCCTGATGTTATGCTCGAATCGACTAGCCCTTATGTCCATCTGTCTTCTTTGGAAAATCTCATGAAAATTCCACGAAAATCGCGTGTAAATTCTCTCAAACCTAGCCAGTCAATTGGATTTTTTTTTGTATGAGGTGAATTTGGATCACCTCTTTTCCTCGATTTCAGGACGGCTTCGGTCCACAAATTGCTGTTGCAAGATACTTGGATGTCCTTATCTTTTTATGTACATAAGCAGGGACTTCAAATATGGAACTCCAGTGGTCGCCAAATCTAGTTATGGAAAGTCCAAGTTGACCCGTGCGCGTCGGTTCGCTTCATCTATCATTTGTTTCCCCAAGTTGCCTATGCGAAATTCAGAACTCGGTGAATCTTTTCTTGTGTAAGTGTAAAACCGACGGCCAGTACTTTTTTTCTGCAAAATAACTTCCATTCGTCTAAGGACATTCTTAAACATAAGTTTCCACCACGAATTCATGTTAGATACATAATAAATCTCGTTATCATCAAGACATATAAAGGATGTTTTTCCATCAATCTCCCTTTCTGATGATGAAAAAATACGTACGCTACCCTTCGTAGATAAGTGAATTATCTTCATGTGCAGGTTTCCAGTTGGCTGACCCATGAAAGACAACCAGAATTCTATAGAATCAAGATGAATGTTTGCTTTTACATGCTTATAAATAAATAAATTCGTCTAAGGAGTTTAAAACAAACTATCCACTTACTAAATGATTTATCCCTTGCCTATCACATGAAGAATGAGTTAAATGCATGAAGAATGAATTAACCGCAAAAAGCAGCAAGAGGCGGAATGTAAGTGAGACAAATCAAAGGCATCTACAACCGCCACTTTAAGGTTGAATGGAACTTCTCTCACTCGCGCATTCCTTCTGTTGTCTCTGAATCCTGGAACTATTTTGTTTGAGCTTAAGGTTCAAAAGGGCAGGTATAGAGCTGAAAACTCTCTTTCAGTCATTAATATGCTTCCCTTTAGGATAGATGAAATCCTTATAGGTTCAAACACCAACTTCTACTCTTTTCTGAAGCATCTACATTCTTCATAGTTACTTTTTCAAAAGCTTTGAGCCTCTCATAAGAAGTTTCTTATGATCTCTAATACAGTTTCTATCGTGCCCATGAGCACTCTAAGGGCGCGCATGGTAACCATTATGTTTATATTTCTGGAATAGATTTATGTTCCGCACTGGGAGCTGCTTCGAATAGAAATCCGTTTGGTAAAAAATTTTACTTTTTTATTTCTGGAACATATTTTTATTTCAGAAATAGGTTTAGAATAGAAATCAGAAATAAAAAAATTTTACTTTTCTATTTTTGGAATAGAAATCATAAATTGTTTCTCTCTTTCTTACTTCTCACCCGAAGGAGTTTCTTGCCATCCGCCACTCACCACCACCACCACCCCACCCACCGCTATCGCCGCCGCCACCGTCGCCGATCGCCAGCCACCAATCGCCCTCCCATTATCGCCGCCACTTGGAAAAGTGAAATTTTTTTTATTGTCAAACGAATTTCTATTCCAAGAATAGAAATTTTTTGTCGTCATCAAACACGTTTTTTTTACTCAAAAACTCATCCAATAATAGAAATCTTCTAGAAATCAATTTATGGCCAAAAAATGTTATCATTCGTGCCCTAAGTGTGTCGTCAATCTCATCCATGGCTTCAGCCCAACAAAATGTGTAGAAGCACCAAAAACCTACTTCTGCATTTCAGCTCCCACTTCGTCTCTCTTTATTTCGTCCCACAGTTTAGTCAAATAATTTAGATTCTCCTTTTAATGAGGAGTTCATCTTCTTCCTGCCTCCTTCCGTTTCATTTTCTCTTACTCTCACTTTTTGGGTTTCTCAGCCATCTTTTCCATACTGTTTTGTATTGAGACTCCCTCACTAAAAGTCTAAAAGGTGTATCCTCATCTTTATCAAGAACAATTAGAGACATCGCTTTTATCTTTCAATCCCCCTCTTCCGTCAACAGAAACTCCACCTCGTCTAGAGTATTCTTCACGTGCTTTTTGGCCCAAAAGCCATACGATCCTCATGCGTTTTCTTCACTCGGGCCGTGACTTATTAAGAGGTTTTGCCAGCCTTTCCTTGGCCTATTGCAATAGGGAAATCAATTTAGTTTCTGATTGGGTTGCTAAGGCCCAACAATTTGGAAGGTTATCTAACAATTGCATCTTGTATTCCCCTCCTGTTCTTTTTGATTTACTTTGCTCTCATGCAAGAGACTTATATCTACGAAACACCTTTTAAGTGAATGATACTTTTCTTTTGACCGAAAAATAAAAAGCTTGTTGACTTCCCCATTTTCAAGGTTTTAAGTTAATATTCTAAACATCGATGTACCTTGAAATAACTGAATATGAAATTAGAAAGTTCTTTGAAAAAAGTAATCTACTAACAAGTTAAACCACAAAATAATGCATAGTGATTTGGTTAATTCATCAACAATATCTTCTAATTATTACATGTATAATGGATTTGATTAGCTGGTGAAGAAATTTTTTTCCGAAAGAAAATTATAGACATTATTCAAAGTGGATAGAAGCTCGAAGAACCTGCTTCTGCATTTCAGCTCCTACTTCATGTTTCTTTATTTACTCCTACAGTTTAGTCAAATAAATCAGCCCAAAATTCTACTTCAATGACGGGGTTCACCTTCTTCCTGCCTTCTTCCCACTCATTTTCTCTCTCTTTAACTTTTTGACTTTCTCATCCATCTTTTTCGTACCAGTTTGCATAGAGATTCCTTTACCAAAAGTCTACAAGGTGTTTTTCTCATCTTTGTCAAGAACAATTAGAGACACCGCTGAGTCTTTCCATCTTGTCAAGAGGATTTTCACACTTCTTTTGGGCCAAAAAGCCACCATCACGCGTTTGCTTCAGTGTCGGTGCTCACACTCCTTTTAAGCTTCCACATTTCTTGAGATAAGGGATCCATTAAGGAAAGATCCCTCGATGCCTTCTTTCTACCCTCGTGAACGTGAACGGGAGTGAGATACAATAGCATAGACTGATAATATTTTGTAATCCTTATAATCCTTGAATCAAATCGAGCCAACCTTCTTAATCTCTTTTTTTGGTTTTTTTTCCTTTCTTCTTCATTTTGCCGATGGCCGGCTATCGACCATGGCCAAGCTAGCTGGCTTCACCTAGGCGAGGGGAGCCCTCCCCCAAGCCTCCCCAAGCGAGGCTAGCTTGCTCAACCATCGTTAATAGGAAGAAGAAAGGGGAAAAAGTAGAAAAAAATCAAAAAGAAATATTAAAATATTATAAAAAATCATATATGTTAGTACGGGTTATGCTACTTAAAATAGCTAGTGTCCACATTAGCGAGTTTCAGCAAAATCGTCTATGGTTGGCCATCATTATTGTGGTCATGCTGTTGTCAGGGCTGAGCCATCACCACAATTCTAGGTTGCCGATGCCCTGCCACAACCATCATTGAGTGAACCCCATGTAGGCTTACTTCGCATAGGCCCAACAAGCTTTTCGCAATTAATTTTGCTAAAATATGGTCCACCTGTTATTATAGTGTCGAGGCACTGTTACTTTAGCTAGAATTTAGTCGCTGCTGCCCCAAATGAATGGTATAACAACATATACTGTTCAGATAAGCAAATTTTTATTTGCTCAAAAACAAGCAATTAATTACTATAAGTATTACATCAAAAGAAAAAAATTGAGATAAAAGTAAAGGTACACCTTAAAGTCAAGAATCAAACATTATAAGACGTCTACTATTTGCACTAGCTCATTATTGGCAAGAGATAGTCGTGAATGTATAGTTCCTTATTATTATTGCCGTTAAGTAAATTTGAATTTAAATTTTATGTACTTATCGATCGGATTGTTTTAATCATTACATTTTACTTATTTTTTTCATGTGAATTTCCTTATTTGGCAACATTATTTTTGTTTGTTAAGATTTCCTCCACATTATAAGTAATCTATCTATTTCAACTAAGGAGAAACTATTTGTGAAATCAAATTGACTTCTCCATTGTCAAGGTTTTAAGTTAATATTTTAACTATTGATATACCTTGAAATAACTTAATATCGAACTAGAAAATCCTTAAAAAAAAAAGTAATTTACTCACGAGTGAAAAATATTAAATAATACGTGCAATTTGGCTAATTCATCAACAATATCTTCTAATCATTAATCATTATATATATAACTAGTTTGATTAGGTGGGGGAGGATCATGTGCTTGAGTGCAAAAACTATTTCGGTAGACGTTACTAATAGGAGTCAAGGCCCTCCACTTGCTATTCCATCTTTCTTGGAAATAGCTTGGGCAACTTCCGCGAAAGTCACACTGTATGATCTTCATCGGCAGTTTCCGCAGGTCCAGCGAAGGGGGTGGAATTACCAAGAACCTACTCCTGCGTTTCAGCTGCTATTTCATCTTCCCACCTTCTTCCCTCTCATTTTCCCTCGCTCTGCACTTTTTTAGTTTCTCAATCTATCTTTTTCGTACCAATTTGCGCAGAGATTCCCTTGCCAAAAGCCTACATGGTGTACCCTCGTCCTTGTTAAAGAACAGTTAGATGTCCCGCTTCATCTTCCCATCCCTCTTCCATCGACACAAACTCCACCTCGTCCAAAGTAGTCTTTGCACATCTTTTTGGGCAAAAGGCTATTGTCACGCGTTTTCTTCAGTACTGTTACTCCTTTTAAGCTTTCGACATTGTCGAGATGAGGGATCCATTAAGGGAAGATCCCTATATGCCTTCTTTTGAGCCTCATGAATGTGAATCCTAATATTTCCTCTTGAGATGACACTTGGCTAAACATGGGATATCACAATAATATGTGGCACTTACAAGTTTTAATGAAAAAGTTTAACGGATTAATATTGCAAGAAACGCATCCTCTTCTTTTAACATCATTAGCATAAGTAAATCACCATTATTATTAATTAACCCAAGCTTACACAATTACTATCAACCATCAACTACTAAGGTGAAAATAAATTAATTAATACTGCCCCACCATTTGTGTATACATAATCTAATTTATAGGTCGGACTTGGGATGACTTACGTTTACGAAAAAAATATCCGTCACGTCTTACAAATTTACAATTTGACTAAAATTCCTACGTAACCATCTGAATTCTAAAACAAATAATATTTAGCTTAATAATATACGTATCATCATTATACAAGAGATTCTGAATATTATATAATTACAATTTTGAAAATTCTAGATGTCACGACATATGTTGAGCGTATTTTAGAAAGATTCGATATTCAACACTGTAAGTCAAGAATCGCTCCTGTCATTAAGGGTGATGAATTGAATCTGTTATAATGTCCTCATTTGGATATTGAGAAAACTTGATCGAATGATGTATCTTTCACTAGTGCACTTGAAAGTATTATGTATTTGTTACATTTAGCAACATTTTGATATATGTCAATTCTTTAGCATTCAATAAAGTGATTCTGAATGCATTGTTATCAAGTTGAATATATATATATATATATATATATATATATATATATATATATGTGTATGTATTGATTTTATTATTTTAACCATTACATTTTACTTATTTCTGTTATGTGAATTTTCTTATTTGGTGACATTATCTTTGTTCATTAAGGTTTCCTCCACATTATAAGGAATCTATCTATTTCAATTCAGAAAAAAAAAAACTAATTATGAAAACTCATTTACTTCTCTATTGTCAAGATTTTGAGCTAATATTCTAATAACAATGCACCTTAAAATACTTGAATATTAAATTAAAAAGTTCTTTGAAAAAAGTAATCTAATAACAAGTTAAAATAAAAAATAATATGCAGCGACTTGATGAATTCATTGATAATATCTTTAAATTATGACATGTATAATGAGTATGATTAGGCGGTGTAAGAACGTGTGCTTAAGAATAGAAGCTATTTCGGTAAATGTGACCGATAACAGTCAAGGTTTTGCACTTTGCTATTTCATCTTTCTTGGAAATATCTTGAGCAACTTCCACAAAAGTTACATTGAACCCAAAATTGTCCGGCAAAGCGGGTAGAAATTCTACCCTAGAGTTACCAAGTACCTAGTTCTGCATTTTCAGCTCCTATTTCATCTTTTATTATTTCTTCCTCAAGTCTTGTCAAATAATTGAGCCCAAAATTGTCCTTCAGTGAGGGGATCGTCTTCCTGCCTTCTTCCCTCATTTTCCCTTGCTCTACACCTTTTGAGTTTCCCACCCCGTCTTTTTCGTATAAGTTTGCGCAGAGATTCCCTTGCTGTAAGCTTACAGGGTGTACCCTCATCCTTACCAAGAACACTTTAAGGAGCATATTGTACTCCAATGAACGACAACATATCTTATGCATCAGTGGTTGGCGCAATTGACACAAAGAAGCAAGTCGATCACTTTGATAAAAGGTCAATGAAGTCACCATCTCACGTCGTCAGGGTAACAAGAACTAGCGTCGCATGCGCTGTAGACGAAAGAGCAAAAGCTACAACACAAGATGCTTTTTTTCGTGCATGGATCGGAAAGGGATTAAACGGAATTGTCAATGGAGGGAGAGGGCATCATTGAATTAAGTGGATAAACAACTCTACTTGGTCGTCTATCTATTTCAACTCAGGAAAAATTATTTGTAAAAATTCATCGACATCTCTATTGTCCAGATTTTAAACTAATATTCTATATATTGATGTTCCTTGAAATAACTTAATATCGAATTAGAAAGCCCCTTAAAAAAATAATAATCTACTCGCAAGTTAAACATAGAAAATGATGTGTAGCGTGGCGTAGAAACGTGTGCTGTAGTGCAGAAATTGTTTCGGTAGATGTGACTAATAGCAGTCAAGGCTCTCCACCTGCCATTCCATCTTTCTTGGAAATTTCTTGGGGCAACTTCCACGAAGGTGACATTGAACCCAAAATTGTCCGGCAAAGGGCGTAGAATTACCAAGAACTTACTTCTGCATTTCGGCACCTACTTCATCTTTCTTTCGTTTCTTCCTACAGTTTAGTCAAATGATTGAGCCCGAAATTGTCCTTGAGTGAGGGGGTCATCTTCCCGCCTTCTTCCTTCTCATTTTCCCTTGCTCTCACTTTTTGAGTTTCTCACCCTTCTTTTTCGTACCAGTTTGCGCAGAAATTTCCTTACTAAATCCTACAAGGTGTACCCTCATCCTTATCAAGAACAATGAGAGATCCCACTTCATTTTTCCATCCCTCTTCCGTCAACACAAACTCCACCTCATCTCAAGTATTCTTCACGCGTCGTTCTTTTTGCACAAAAAGCCATCGTCTGTCACGCGTTTTCTTAAACTAAAATTCCTACATAATCATTTGAATTCTAAAACAAATAATATTTAGCTTAATAATATATGTATCATCATCATACATGAGAATTTCCGAATATCATATAATTACAATTTTGAAAATTCTGGATGTCACAACATATGTTGAACATCTTTTAAAAAGATTCAATATTCAACACTACAAGTCACGAATTGCTCCTATCATTAAGGGTGATGAAGTGAATTTGTTATAGTGTCCTCCGTCGGATATTGAGAAAACTTAATCGAATGATGTATCTTACACTGGTACACTTAGAAGTATTATGTATTTGTTATATTTAGTAACATTTTGATATATGTCAATTCTTTAGCATTCCAAAAGTGATTTTGAATGCATCGTTTTCAAGTTGAATATATATATGTATGTATCGGTTTTACTATTTTAATCATTACATTTTACTTATTTATGTTATGTGAATTTTCCTATTTAGTGACATTATCTTTGTTCATTAAGGTTTCCTCCACATTATAAGGAATCTATCTATTTCAATTTAGAAAAAAGCTAATTATGAAAACTCATTTACTTCTCTATTGTCAAGGTTTTGAACTAATATTCTAATTATCGATGCACCTTGAAATAATTGAATATTAAATTGGAAAGTTCTTTGAAAAAAGTAATCTAATAACAAGTTAAAATAAAAAATAATATGCAGCGATTTTGTGAATTCATCGACAATATCTTTAAATTATGACATGTATAATAAGTATGATTAGGCAGTGTAAGAACGTGTGATGGAGAGCAAAAGCTATTTCGATAGATGTGACTAATAACATTCGAGGTCCTGCACTTTTCTATTTCATCTTTCTTAGAAATATCTTCGGGCAGCTTCCATGAAAGTCACATTGAACTCAAAATTGTCCGGCAAAGGGCATAGAATTACCAAGAACTTACTTCTACATTTCGGCACCTCCTTCATCTTTCTTTCATTTCTTCCTACAGTTCACTCAAATAATTGAGCCCGAAATTGTCCTTGCCTCGCTCTCACTTTTTGAGTTTCTCACCCATCTTTTTCGTACCAGTTTGCGCAGAAATTTCCTTATTGAAAACCTACAAGGTGTACCCTCATCCTTATCAAGAACAGCCAAAGATCCCACTTCATCTTTCCATCCCTCTTCCATCATCACAAACTTCACCTCGTCTCAAGTATTCTTCACGCGTCTTTCTTTTTGCACAAAAAGCCATCGTCCATCACGCGTTTTCTTCAGTGCTCTTACTCCTTTTGAGCTTCGACATTCTCGACATAAGGGGATCCATGAAGGGAAGATCCCCTCTACGCCTTCTTTCTAGCCTCGTGAGTGTGAGTGAGATCCAAAGGGATAGATCGATATTATTTGGCAATCCCTGAATCAAATCGAGTTCACATAGCCAACCTTCTTAATCTCTCTTTCTTGTTTTGGTCCCCGAGTTCCTGATACATGGCCCCTTCCAAAAGGAATTACGATGTGTTCCTCAATTTCAGAGGTACGGATGTCCGCAACAACTTCCTCGGACATCTCTACGCAGCTCTGAATCGGAATGGTATACACACTTTTAGGGACAGTGAGGAGCTCTGGAAAGGAGAACAAATATCGCCGGCACTTATGAGGGCAATTGAGGAATCGCGCGTCGCGATCATCATTTTCTCTAAAGACTATGCTTCCTCGCAGTGGTGCTTGAAAGAGTTGGCAAAGATCATGGAGTGCAAGGCACACAAGGGGCTGATTGTGTTGCCGGTGTTTTACAAAGTGGAACCTAGAGAAGTGAGAGAGGGGAGAGAGGCTTATAGGGGAGCTATGGCTAAGCATGAGAACAAATTCGGGAAGGATTCAGAGACAGTGGAGGGATGGAAGAAGGCTCTTTTTGATGCCGGTAACTTGTCTGGATGGGATTTTAATGATGGGTAAGTAATTGATGTGAGGCACTGTTTTGCCACCATTAGCTAGTGATTGTTTGTTATATTTTAAACTGCGTGCAATAAACTACCACTAAAAGCTGATTGATATTGTCAAGTCAATCTTCTGAAATTTGATTGGAGATACAAATTGGAGATATACTAGACGGTAGACTCAATTCGAATAACCAAAACTTCAAGCTAGCAGATTCTTTGAATTCGATTCTTGCTGTCTGGTCAATGAGAACCTTTTGTCTTCGATGGAAGTGTGGTTAATAGTTCCTTAGTCATTATTGTCTTCAAGCACAGGTTCCTCCAAATTTTCCTTGGGCAGATGTTGGGGCAGGTTCACCAGATGTGTGAATTTCTTTTCATAATATTATTTGTTAAACTTCTTATGTTATTTTCCTTATGAAGTTAGAGGTTGAATTCCTACCGTGGCTTTAAAATGCTAAAGCATGTTTCTCTTTCTTTTGAGTGCTTGCCAGAAATGAAGCGGAGATCATACAAGACATCGTTGAGAAAGTATCAAGTCATCTAGAGCAAGCAACACCCTTACATGTTGCTGGGCGTCAAGTCGGAATAGATTGCCGAGTTCAAGAAGTGATATCATTGTCGCAAAAAGAGTCCAATGATGACGATGTTCTCATGATAGGTCTATGGGGACCTGGAGGCATAGGGAAGACGACGCTTGCTAAAGCGACATATAATGTTATATGGAGACAGTTTCAGGGATCTAGTTTTTTGGATCAAGTTAGAGAAACTTCGGAAAAAAGCAATGGTCTAGTTGATTTGCAAAAACAACTTCTGTCTGAGATCTTATCTTCTAGACATCTAACATTCTATAATGTCGATAGAGGAATTAGTTTGATAAAGGAAAGACTTTGTGGCAAGAAGGTTCTCCTGGTTCTTGATGATGTTGACCGATTGGAGCAACTGAAGGCATTAGCTGGAGGACACGAATGGTTTGGCAAAGGAAGTAGAATCTTTGTAACATCGAGGGATAAACATTTGTTAATTTCTCATGGCATAAAGTGTGTGTATGAAGTTAAAACTTTAGACTACGGTGAGGCACGAGACCTTTTTGTTTGGCATGCTTTTCGGAAAAGCAAAAAACCCGAAATGAAAGAGAATCTCATATATGGAGCACTACGTTATGCTAGCGGCTTTCCATTAGCCCTCGAAGTGTTAGGCTCATTCTTATGTGAAAGAGACGAACAAGTATGGAAAAGTGCATTGCGTAAACTCTCCAATAGTCTTGACCCAGCTATCGATCGAGTTCTGAAGATAAGCTTTGATGGATTGGGGGAAAATGAGAGGGAGATTTTCCTTGACATTGCTTGTTTCTTTAAGGGGAAAAGTGTAGAATACATCAAAAAAGTTCTGGATGCTTGTGACTTTGAAATAACTATAGGAATAGAAATTCTCATTGAGAGATCCTTGATAAGAAATCAGCATGGGACCTTGCAAATGCATGATTTGGTTCAATCGATGGGTAAGAATATTGTTATGCAGGATGATCTTGAGAAACGCAGTAGATTATGGCGTTTTGAAGATGTTCTGGACATTCTAGATGAAGATACGGTAAAAGTTGTTTGTGTAAACATTGTTATATCTCGTTTTTATGTTACTTTGATTTGGATAGTATATTATAAATCTCAATGGGTTTTTTTTTTTGTGAGAACTGAATTTGTTCTGTTATGGATAGGGAAAGATTGCAGTAGAGGCCATAGCATTGGACTTGTGCACATCAAAAGAGATAAATATGAGTCTTGGAGAGATAACCATCAAGGCTGATGCTTTCAGAAGCATGAAGAAGCTGAGAATGCTCATTCTGCCTAAAGTGCATATTCCTTTGGAAGGTTCTATTCGTCTCCCTAACAATCTGAGATGGCTTGAATGGCCCAATGCCCCGTATCTAGAATTTGGCTCTGATCGAAAGAAACTTGTTGGGCTTGCTGTCCATTTTAGTCATATTAGACACTTAGAAGGCAAATTTAAGGTAAGCCATTACGATGATTTAGCTTTCCCTTTTTTGTAGCTATAAAAATTTGTAGAGCTTAATGATTGTACAAGTATTTTTTTTCTTTTTTTTTGGCAGGGTTTTGTAAAGCTCAAGTACATTGATTTCAGTCATTCCAAGTCCCTAGTGAGTGTTCCTGACCTTTCATCAGTTCCAACTCTTGAGAGCTTGAATCTTGAAGGGTGCAACAGCTTGGTGGAACTTCACCAATCCGTCACACATCTCAACAATTTAAAATTGTTGTCACTACATTCTTGCTCTAATCTCAATGTCTTTCCTAAAACGCTCAATGCAAAATCTCTTGAAACCCTTGATCTCTTTGGTTGCTCTAAACTTGAGAACTTCCCTGAAATACCGAGAAAGATGGAACATCTAGAAGAACTTAATCTAGGAAGGACGGCTATTAAAGAACTCCCTGCATCAATCGAAAATCTTCTCTCTGTGAAGAAAATGCATTTAAGAAATTGCAAAAACCTCGCAAAGCTCCCATCAAGCATTTATAAGTTGCAAAATCTTGAGCATCTAAGTCTTTATGGCTGCTCCAATTTGGTCATGTTTCCAAAGGAGGATTCAATTGATCCTAATGGCAATTCAGGATTCTCAAATTTACACCACCTAGAACTTGGTGGTTGCAATCTCTTAGAAGTAGAGTTCCTTAACTGTTCTTCTAGTTTTCCCAAATTGGGGCACCTAGATCTTTCCGAAAACAAGTTTACTCATCTGCCGACATGCGTCACCAAATACGATTATTTAGAACACTTGGTTGTTTCTAATTGCGACCAGCTACAAAAGATTCCTCAGCTTCCGCCAAATTTGCATATACTACGGGCAAAAAGTTGCAAATCTCTACAAGAATTGCCAGATTTGTCCGGTCTCTCCTCCAACGGCCTAGATGTTGACTTATCTTCATGTCGCGAATTATTCCGCAAAGGGGCAAAAATAGCTGATGTGTTATCGCTCAAGGTTATACTCTCTCTCTCTCTCTCTCTCTCTCTCAAGCTACACTGACTTTGAACGCTTGATATGCGAACTATTTGTATGATAGATGTTCGAGAAGATGAGAGACGTTGACATTCGCCTGAATGGAAGAGAGATGCCAAAATGGTTTCACCACTGTAAAGACGGTTCCACATCTTTCATGGTTCCCTGGGACTTGTTTGACAAGTTCTTAGGACTAGCACTCTGTATTGTTCGTCGCCCAAGGGAAGGAAAAGCGGTCGATCGTGAATGGGTCCTCGGAATTGATATCAAAATCAATAATTGCCAAGCGCATCGCAGTGGAGAAATGTTCCCTTCAATGAAATCTAATTTTGTGTGCATTAAATATCTCCCACGCAGTAAGCTGTGGATTCCGTCTTATAAACGAGACGATTGGAACCATTTTCAAGTTAGCCTCACAGTAACAGAAGGAAGTTTGATTAAGTGTGGATTCCGTCTTATAAACGAGCAACAGGAGGATGATCTCAGGATCGTGCCCCAACCCCATCAGCCGGATGAAACAAATCGGTCTTCGGAGGAAAGAGACTCAGAAGAAGACAATTGGACGAGCGATGTGGAAGAAGAAAGTCCATGGGAAACACTGGATGATTTTCGCGAAGAAAAGGACTTCGCAGATGAAAGGAAAAGGGGAGGTAAGAGTTGGTGTGGTCCTGCCCCAGAAACCTGTCGAAGTTACGACTTGGAGAGGAAGCTATTCTTGGGGTCATCCTACAGAATAAGAAAATAAACAAAAACAGGGTCGTCTCTCATGCTTTTCCCCTTTTTCCGACTCTACTGGATGATCTTAAATGTCTGCTCCTTCAATTCAAGTTCAAAAACATTATCAAAGGAAAAGGGGAGTTAAAAGTTGGTGTGCTACTGGCATGGTTGAGGAGCTTTTTTTTTTTTTCCTTTTTTTTTTTTTTTTGTTGATATGTGATGCAGAGTGCATTAATACAGAATTAAGTGGATGCTTGTTGAATGACCACGGCCTTCCAAGTTGCTCTGTGAAACTTGTCACATAGACTTTTGTCACCTCTCGTTATTCAATTAATGATATGACAATACTTCATGCTCGATATAAGTTTTGCTCAATTTGAGATTTCGTTTATTTCATGAAAAATAACCATCAAAAAATATTTTTCGAATTTTTCGATGATTGTTTCATGAAAAATAAATTGATTAAAAAAACATTTTTTAGCAATGAAAACAAGTTTTTTATGTCTTTTTTATCTCATTTTTTTAACCAAACACATTTTCCTTTTATTTTTTGTTCTTTTTAAAAATCGATTTTTAATTATTTTTCTTTTTGTTTTTTTCCTTTTCTCTCTATATCTTTTTTTTCCCTTTTCTTTCTTTATCCGAACCAACACTCTCCTCCGTCGCCTGCTTCTCTCTCGCCGCCGTTTTGAAGCCTTGAAATCCGCCCCCAGCCACCGCCGCCGTCCCGGAGCTCCTCCACCTCTCCCTCCGCCCGATCACGACCCACTCCTCCACCTCTGCCTTCTCTTCCTCTTCGTCCACACCTGAACGCGTTTCCGTAGATCTTTCTTCTCCTGCTCCTTCGAATCGTCTCGTTTTCACCAGAATATCTCTCACTTCTCCGATTCTCTCTCTTTCTCTCTCCAGCGCGCGCTCTTTCATGGCGTCGCTCGAGAGCTTGACGGAGGACTTGCTCGTCCGCATCTACAAGGGCCTCGACTCCGACGCCAATCGCAAGTCGTGGCGGCTCATGTGCCACGACTTTCGCCGTATCGACGCCCTCACGCGCTCCTCCCTCCGCGTCCTCGGCGTTGAGTTCCTCCAGTCCCTCCTCGCCAACTACCCTCGCCTCCACAAGCTAGACCTCTCCGTCTGCCGCTGGATAGACGACGGCGCCGTCTTGCTGTGGCTGCTGAGCTGGGGCGCGCCGATTTTGTTCCCGCGTCCGCGATTCGCTGAGCTCACCGGAATCTAAGGAGCTCGATCGACGGCCACCACCAGGGCTCGCAATCAGCCAGTGAAGAAGAAAAGGAAAAAAAGAAAAAGAAAGAAAATAATCAAAAGATCGATTTTAAAAATTAAAATAATAATAAAAATGATTAAAAAGGGGTGTATGGAAGAAGAGATTTTTGTTATCGAGGAAGAGAAAACATTTCCGCTAAATTTTTACGTTTCGATCAAACATAAGAATATATGGCCATTTTCCTGAAAATAATTTTTTTGAAAATATTTTCCAAAAAATTACTATATTTGTCGCGAAACGAATGAAGTCTAATATGATTGTTATCTTTTCAGAAGGGCCAATCTGATTGTGTTAAGGATCATAAGACTAGTTGGTTCCTCCGTTGTTACTAGATACATTGCATTCTCTCTCATTTCCTTTAATCATTTCTATCTCATCAACAATGCTTGAGATCCAATCATCTTCATTTCTATCGAAACCAAAGAGCAAGAGGGAGAGTTTCAGATGATCATGGAATATAGCCATCCACTGGCATGAAGCGAACTTGCACAATTCGATAAGAGGAGCTAAAATGTTTCTCATTCAGCTTGTTCTTTTCTTGTTATGGAAGTAATATTGCTGGATGATCTACACGGAAATACATTTATGTTGTAGCATATTATTTTTTCATTCCTTAAAATCCAATCTTCCAACTTATTTCTTTTCATTTTTATCTCAATTAGTGAAAGAATTTTGTTAACGACTATTCTAAGAGCACTTTTAAGCACTCAACCAACGAAGTTTTATGGTATCTAATGCGCAGACCGTCCTTACCTCGGCCCTGCCAAATAGAAAGTGAACAGAGACAAGCAAACCTTTCCAAACGGAGAAAGGATTTGACTTGTTGACTCGAGCGGGGGGCAATGCAGCGGAATTATGATCCAGTTCAAGTTCAAAGTTGCAATGCCAGGTTATATCCACGTCAGATGCAAATCCAAACTCCTCTATCCTCTCGAACAACGTCGCATAAAAGCTTCATCCTTCCTCACCGCTATCCGTCCCAAGCCAAGCCAAGACGCCGTTGACTCATCAGTCTCTCCTCCCTCTCTCTCTGTGACTCATCATGCCTTCTTCGATGGCGCTGCTGATCCTCCATCGCAACCTCCATGGTCGAACCTCCTCGCTCCTCCAGGCAAGGCTCTTCTCCCGTTCGCCGGAGGCGGTGGCAAAGCGACTGGCCTCGGAGCCGAAGCCTGTCGAGAAGATACTGGTGGCGAACCAAAGCGAGATGGCTTGCAGGATCATGAGGACGGTGAGAAGGCTCGGGATTCGGACCGTCGCCGTCTACAGTGACGCCGACGCTGGTTCTCTCCACGTCAGGTCCGCCGACGAGGCTGTCCGCATTGATCCCGCTCCAGCTCGCCTCAGTTACCTGAGCGGAACGTCCATCATCAACGCCGCGCTTTGCGCCGGTGCTCAGGTGAGGGGTTGAGAACTAATTCCCTGCTTGTTGAAACGCGTGTATCTCTGCGATTAGAGGATGCGGGATTTCACATGTGGCATGGCAGCATGTTTGATTCTGGTTTGGGGGAAATGATCGTGTTCGTTAGAGCGATGGTTGTTAGCTTGGAGTGAATGGTATTGGTGACGGTGGAGGAAACTTGTGAGGGTGCGAGCTTCGAGTATTGGAGCTCAGTAAATCCCATTTAGTGTTGCCCCCGTTAACTTACTGCTACTCTACAACATCGTGATTTTTAGACGAACGCTATCCGGATGAATGCTGAGGGAGCATTTCTCTGTGTCAAATTGTTTCCAAGTCTCTGGACGAATTAACATTTCCCATTGTTTCTTGTCTTTATGTGTGTTGCTCCAAATCCCAAGTTCGGTGGCCTTCTGTTGGCTGAAAGAGTGGTTGAAGGGTTATGGATATCTGCTCTATATTAGCTTAATCTCTGTTAATTCAGTAGATCGCGATTGCCTAATTTGTTAGTATGTGCGGGGCATGCTTTCAGCATGGCTATCTTTTTTGATGACTAGGCTATCCACCCAGGATATGGTTTTCTGTCAGAGTCAGCTGAATTTGCTCAGCTCTGTGAAGAAAATGGCCTCACTTTCATTGGTCCTCCTGCATCAGCTATAAGAGACATGGGTGACAAAAGGTATGAAAGAGGAACCTTCTGCCATCGCATGGTCGAACCTCCTCGCTCCTCCAGGCGAGGCTCTTCTCCCATTCGCCAGAGGCGGCGGCTGCTGCAAAGTGGGCCTCAGAGCCAAAGCCCGAGAAGATACTGGTCGCGAACCGAGGCGAAATAGCTTGCAGGATCATGAGGACGGCCAGGAGGCTGGGGATTTGGACCGTCACCGTCTACAGCGATGCTGACGCCGATGCTCTTCACGTCAGGTCCGCTGACTAGGCCGTCCACATTGGCCCCGCTCCAGCTCGCCTCAGTTACCTTAGTGGAGCGTCCATCATTGACGCTGCTCTTCGTGCCGGTGATCAGATGAGGGGTTGAGAACTAACTACCTGCCGTCTGAAGTGTATGTAATCGCTGCGATTAGAGGATGCGGGATTTCGCATGCGGCCTGGCGGTATGTTTGATTCTGGTTTGTGAGAAATGGTCATGCTCGTTAGAGCGATGGTTTTTAGCGAACGGAATTGGTGACGGTGGAGGAAACTCGTGAGATTTGCTGTGAAAGCAAAGGGGAAAATCCCGAGCGATGCGCCAGGACCGTCGTTTTGCGAGCTCTTTGGGAGACGGGGGCGAAATGACGAGTTTCGCCATGTAAAAGAAAGGGGGCCTTCCGACCCTGTGTCTTGTGCCTCCATTTTTTGCTTGCTCTTATGTGTTATCTCTCACTTCTAAAGTTCTAATTATGTAAAGGAAAAGGAAGTTCCTATTTTGTAATAATACCTTCCCTTTTTTTTCCCTCAAAAGTATCCTTACTTCCTACGTAAATTGTTAAAAAAAAAAAAAAAAAACAGAGAGAGATTCACAGATTGCAAAATCAAATCTGCACCTAACTAGCACTAATTTAATTAGTAAAACATTGATGACTACCGAGGAGTAAAGTGAAGAAAACAGCCAAGGAAAATTTGTAAAAATTTACAATTTTTCCAATATATTTATTGCTAGAGAAAAAAGGAATAAAAGGGAATATATATATATATATATATATATATATATATATATTTTATTACCTCATGTTATCCACAAAATAACATGCTTCATCGTGGCAAAAAAGAAAAAAACACTGTTTTTAACATGGATGCACCAATTTGTGATGTGCAAGAAACTTTAACCAAACAAAACCCACATCTTGAATTTTCATGCGATTTATCAGTTAGAGTTAGACTGAGTCACTCGGTATAAAAAAGATCATGATGAGCAACCCAACCACCCACCTTATGACTACACACAATTGATCCTCCTAAAACAAGAATGTGGAAAAAAAACAAAGAAAATGAGAGAGAATAGAAAATATTAATCGAGCTTAGCAAGTAGGAACAAATTATTTAATCCTCTTGAATGAATAAGAAATAACAATCATCAAGGGACAAAAAGGGAAAAAGGAAGAAGGAGAGAAAACATCGCCCATAATTCCAAAATAGAACAAGGTTACGGAAACATAGTTTTCGATTGCTTGCACCATAATTCATCTTTTTTAAGTCTCGTCTCATCGACAAACAGTAGAGGAAGGAACAGGGAGGGAAACCAAGATTGGGGATAGAGACAATCACCTTCGATCCTGAGCGTCGGCTTTGTGCTTCCGTTGCTTGTCAAGCACTTAAGGCATAATGAAAGTGAAAATTTACAATGTTTCACTAGTGCTTTGTTAAGGTTGGTGACAACATGTGATTTTTAAATGTACGATCTCATTATGTTTATAAAAATTTTTAATAAATGCTAACCGAAATCTCTCCTTTTTATAGCCGTTGTGTACGAGAATTGTCGCTAATGATCGATGATTTTCGAATGCTTGGGAGTAAATGTTCCTGTAGAAATCTCGGCACTAACCTTGAGGGGCAGTAAACTAAAATCGCATAAAAATCTCTTCATATTCTGTGAAATCTTGTAGAATTATTACCAACCGTCTAAAATGTTTAAACCGGAGAAATGTTATTATTTGATTTTGAATATGTTGTTACGTGACGGACATCCGTATATAGCGGGCGGATATCTTTTCTGATTTTCTCGGGAATGGACAAAAACTTTAGGCAAATGGGAACCGCACGTTGCCGAATGTGTGGAACACGCCGTCTTTCCTTTGTCAGCATGCGAAATCGTGAAAGACCGGGAACTCAGAAAGCGAATTACGAATGGGCCTCCGGAAGATTGCTTCAACCTAGGAAGCATTGGTTGTCTCTTCGCAAATTTCCTCATTTTTCTGATTTTCTTTTGTTTTAAATTATATTTACTTGATCCGAAATTATTCGCGCTGACAAAATTTATAGACATGTGATGGTTTGATCATTGATAATTTTTATTTCACGAGTTTGTTTGAAGTACTCAATTGATGATTAGGTCATTGGTTAGCATTCGCCGTCCAGAGTACTAACACACATGGACTGGATGTCAAATGGGAGATGTCATTATTTTTTAAAATTTTTCAATAAATGCCAAATATCAGGCTGAAATCTCTCCTTTTTATAGTCCTTGCGCGCGCCTTCATGTATTTTTTTTTTTTTTGGGCAAATTAGAGAGTCCTCGCTAATGATTGATGATTTTCGATTGCTTTCGAGTGAATGTTCCTACGGAAATCTCAGCGCTGACCGTGAAGGGCAGTAAAGTAAAATCACGTGGACATCTCTACAGACTGATGAAACTGAAGCGCATTGACTTCTCTCTCAGCCTCCCAACTCTACAAGTGCTTGGCTCAAGTTCTGAGTTTCTTTCTCAGTATCACCTGCTTGCTCGAGCTCGCGTGTCATCGCATCATGCTTACAAGTATATTGTGCACCGTATTCTTTTTCTCCTGCATCACGACACATGAGAACCACATTTTCTCTTCCTCCTCCCGAATCAGAAGTCTCATCAACCTGTTTCGACTCATTCCTACTTCTCATGCCCTTGAAATCTTGATGCACGGCTCCATTCTTCTCAAAGGCTTGGAAGTAAGATAGAGCTTGCTCCAAAATATTCTTGCGACACTCATCACTGTCAAGAAGTACTGGCTGGACTTGGCTGGGAAACGCTTCTGCCATAGTTTTATGGGCCTGGCACAGACCCCCTGGGGTGTGATCATATCTCTTAGCTAACCGTGATACGCTCGGTAAAACTCTTTGACCAATTGCAGAAATTCAGGTCGTCTCTCTGCTCGTCTCGCGAAGTCAGCATCTTCCGCGATATGCTCGGTAAAACTCTTCGACCTTTTCTAATGATTTCATATTGCAATGAAATCATTAGAAAAGGTCTGAAGGTAGAATATGCATAGCAGCAGCTCAAGCCACAAACTGCCTGATACCTCATGGATTGATGTATAATTATCAAACTTTTCAGAGGAAATAAACAGAAAATTTGGTTTAGTATTGAAATTCTAGAGTTTTCAGCCAAACCAGATAGGAGAACTAAATTTAACCAGCCCTCAAGACATTGATTAAGACAGCGGGCACCCTTCTCTCCTAGGTTATTCGAAAACTCACTATCCTGTAATGTGAACTTTACTGCTTAACTACAACATTGACACTAGTGTTGCAGGACCTCTTTTTCTCTTTGACTTTCAAGCAAATTTCCCAGTCCAAACATACAACGATGAAGGAAACATTAAGTTGAGTTGTTTATTCTGTGTTCTGGAAGCTGTGCTGAGCAAAACCATAAGCAACGGAACCATACCTTTAAGATTTTCCACAGACCATTTGGAATTCTCCGGGGTAATGTGACTTCCCCACCACCAAGAATACATCCCCTTAGAATCTTCATTCGTGGTGGCGGCTGTGGCAGCGGCCATAACTCCGACCAACAATGATAGATTTTCGGCACACTTATCTTGTAACCCGCAGTTTTAGAAGTGACTACTCCGCGATGCTGTAGGGCACGAAAAAGATCTCTCTTCACCTTGAGATGCAGATCCACCGAAATGACACAAAATAAGACAACTTTGCTTCATTTTCTTATGAACACAATGCTCACCAAAAATCATCGTCAAAATGATAAATCAAGGGGCAGTAAGTAAAGTACCAGATCATCCGCATCGGGCTCCTGGAATCAGCACTTCTTCATCACGTAAAAACAGGTTTATCTGATCAAAAGCCAGGTCATAGGATCAGAACCAACAAAGACAAAGAAAAGATTTGACAAGTAAGGATTTCAACGAGGGATGCATAAATTCCTCATACACCGTCATTCAATCAAATTGCATACCATAAAGAAAAACAAATGCTCGGATGATTACCCAAAAAGAAGCCCACATTGTCGTCCTCACGTCACAAGACCGAAGGGGTTGGGAAACCCAAAACAGAAAACTAGGAGAAAAGAAAGCTTTCTTGATTAGTGCAGAGAAATTGATCGGCCCACATTGTTCTCACATCACAAGAGTGAAGGGATTGAGAAACCCAAAACAGAAAAGTAGAAGAAAACGAAAGTTTTCATGATTAGTGCAGAGAAATTGATCGACCAACAGAGAAACATTCAACATCAAACGAGTAACTGTACCAGAGACAAGAGAGTTCAAACGTCGAGCGAGCTCACAAAGAGACACCTCAGCTCCTTTCCGCGAAACCCAACGTTCAGGAACCAAAATGACCCAACACCCAAAAAAGAAGAAGGAAGAGAGAGAGTAAAGCCTACACAAGGAGAAGAGCGAAACAGAACTCAGCAAAGCTCCAAAGATTCCAATTCTTCAGCTCCATAAGAAAAAGCAAAACTGTAGCGCAGCTGCTTTCACTGTTCGTGGTCTCGATCTCAACTCATTGCTGGGTCAGATCTCTCTGTCTCTGTCTGTCTCTGTCTCTCTCTCTGTCTCTCTCTCTGTCTCTAGCACACTCACACTCACACTCGCTGTATTCATTACTGCCCGCTTCTCGCTCTTACAAAGCTGCAATCTTTATGGGATTTTAATATTGGGTGGAGATAAAAAAAGACAAATGGGAACGTGAAAATTCGTCCTGGTCGCTGAGAAAACAAGGGAAAATCCGAGTGATGCGTCATGACCGTCGTTTCGCGAGCTGTCGGGAGAGAGAGGGCGAGATGACGAGTTTCGCCATGTCGAAGAAAGGAGCCTTCGATTCTTGTCTTTTGTCGTGTCTCTGTCGGATGAATGTTTGACCGCTTTCGTCGTAAATGCGCAAATCACGATATTACATGAGAATCGCCAAAATCGAAAAGAACAGGGAATATTGACAACGAAATAAAACATTTCTGGAATATCGATTTCACGAGAAAAAAATTATAAAGCGAATTTCTATACCATTTTCAACTTCAAATTTTCGTCTTAAATAATTATATATATATTGATAGTATTTCTAATAATCACATAAAATAATTTTGTAATTGTGAAATTTAAATTCAATCGCCATTAATCTCGTTAATTCATGTTAATTTCCTAAAATGGTCAAGCTTTCTTTCTTCATTAATTGACTGTTTGCATTTTTTCGACAAGC
Source organism: Corymbia maculata (assembly GCA_014182735.1). Classification (NCBI taxonomy): domain Eukaryota; kingdom Viridiplantae; phylum Streptophyta; class Magnoliopsida; order Myrtales; family Myrtaceae; genus Corymbia; species Corymbia maculata. The sequence continues at coordinate 11,206,364 of CM024689.1, read as the reverse complement.
TCATTTGCGCCTGCCTATTTTGCTTGCTATTATGTATCATCTCTCACTTCTAATTATGTTAAGGAAAAATAAGTTCCTTTTTTTTTTTCTAATAATAGCTTCCTTTTTTTTCCCTCAAAAGTGTCCTTACTTCCTATGTATAGTGTAAAATATATATAACAAAAAATTGTAAAAAAAGATTCACAGACAGCAAAATCAAATTTGCGGCTTACTAGCACTAATTTAATTAGTATAACGTTAATGACCACCAAGGAGTAAAGTGAAGAAAACAATTAAGGAAAAAATTTCAATTTTTCTAGTCTATTTATTGCTAGAGAAAAATGAAAAATGAAAAATGAAAAAAAATTCCATTTTTTATGTATTGTGTTATGCACAACAGTGCCTCAAGAATTGAATTATTCCAAATAAAGTACAAATTGACTCATTTCATCATGGCCAAAAAAAATAAATAATAAGAACAATGATTTTATCATGGACGCATCAATTTGTGATATGCAAGAAACCTTTTCCTATAACCAAACAAAACTCACATCTTGAATTTTCATGTGATTTATTAGTCAAAGTCTCGCTCACACAATCAATCCTGCTAAAAACAAGAATGTGGAAAAATCAAAGAAAATGAGAAAACAAGAAAAGAAAATACTAATTGCGCTTACCTTTAATCCTCTCGAATAAGAAATAAGAATCATCAAGGGACAAAAAGGGAAAATGAAGAAGAAGAGGAGAAAACTTTGCTCATCATTCCAAAGCTGAAAAAGTCATAAAAGGCATCGTCTTTGATTGCTTGCACCATAATCCATCATGGACAAATAAGCTAAAGGATGTCATAGAATCACGAGTGAGTGCAAAAGACCTGCGATAACATAACGAAAGAGACAAGATTCCCCTTAGAAGAAAGATTGATATTTGCTAGGATAGAAAAAAAATATATTATCGTGAAGCATTTGAATCATCTCTATAGAAAGAAATTTTTGACAAAACCGTCCAAAGAAATAGCATATATACATATATATATATATATATATATATATATATATCCAAATAAATATATATCTCCAGATTTGATTTTCTAAAGAAGGCGATTATAGTACGGAAAAAAAAAATCAATTTTTAAGATCTAGAATATGGGAGAGATAAAACAGGATTATCGTCCATGGAAAAAAAAATAGAAAACAAAAAAGAGGCAAGTCCGGATATACATTCGATTATTTTCCCGAATTATTAGAGGGCATACATGTGTTTAATTATATAAATGCGATTAATTAGCTTTAAATTTTCAACGAGCCCCAACCGTTTTCCTTTGCCTTCCGGCAACGCGCACGATTCGGGCACCTTTCCCTTCTTTATTAACTGGTTCTGACACGGCAATCTCGTGCCGTCACGTCATCCCCTCACACCGCGCAGATCTCGTTTTGACCTCGACGTCCCTCGTAGTTCGTGATCAACTGGGAAGGTCAAGATCGGGATCAATGGTGCGTCGTGCCGCTGAACATACCTGACAACGTGCTTGCTTATTCCAAGCAAGGGTCTTTGAGCCCTTCTTGGGGTTTGGAAAGGACTGGCGTGCTAGCTCTTGTGCTCTTACTGTTTTTTCTAAGATGGCGTCACATATACGTATTTCATCATCATGTGGATGATGTTCTGTTGACAATTTAACGGTGTTAACAACGATGCGAGTAGTTTGTACAAATTAGGATAATTCAAGGACTAGATTGCATAAAACTAATAAGAGGAGACCAAATTGCACTACTTAGAGGTTTATAACTATGATTAACTTTTCTTTAACAAGTCATATGTTCCTTATAAATTATAAATATTACTCATATACAAAACTAATTAAATACAAATGTAAGTGATGTTCATATTTGTAACTCACCAATCACAATGATGGTTGAAAGATAGTGTCCTTTAATCGAAAATGAGGAAAACGAAACCCTTTTTAATAATCACGCATGCCATTTTATTTTTGGATTAAATATACCCTTATTGTCCAATATGAGCAGACATAACATGTTTACCATTAGACGTGGATACACAACTGGATACAAAAAGTTGTGCTTTCTACCCTCCACACACGTGGGGGACTCTCATCTCACTTAAATGGAAAGTGAGTTTCTCCTCTTCTTATGGTCTTAATTCAAGCCTTATTGGAGAAGTAAAATCTCGAGTGGACTTGGCCAATTCAGGAAATTATGCTTTTAAGATCAGCTATAATGGTTGGGCACCACTTAGCTATCATACTATAAGGAACTCACAACATGTTCGGTTTGGCTATATTTAAGACTACAATGTTGCAAGTCGCCAAAAAGGTGTATAGGTAAGGGGTGCAATAATTTCATAGAAAAACAATGTTTTAGAAAATATCTTCTTAACATTGATTCTTTATATTGCTTTTGGATATTGAGTGATTAGAAAAAATGTTCATTAGTAGCAACTTATGTTCAAATATTTTTATTGATAATAATATTTTTTAAAATTATTTTTAAGTGGTATAAACAATTAAAGTGAGAATAATATTTTTCAAATTCTCACAAACATAGGCAGTTTTTTTTTCATTGGCAATCTCAATCCGAGAGAAAATGCAGCGACTCCAAGGCCAGACCAAAGTCAAGAGGCATGATCAAACCTAATGGCATAGAGGCTGAATTTCCTAATACATTTACATACATACTTTATCTTAATTAAAGAGCTTACTTTACCCTTTATCTTGATTAAAAATTTTAGTAATTCAGATAAATAACATATTATAACGATATGTGTGGAGGTATAGACTAGCCAGTGACCAAAACTCTATCGAGCCACATACCATCTTTTTCTTATTGTATTTTGTGGTGGAGATTAAGGATCACCTCTATAATACTCATTTAGAATATAGTTTGAAAACATATTCCGTAAATAGTAGGGTGATCAATTCCTGGATCAGTCCAGTTTCTAAGGGGAACCGAAAACTGAACCGATTTTCAATTTTGGGAACTGGAGACCACACTATTTGGTCCTAGGGACTGGGAACCGGACTGGACCGTCGGTTCTGGTCTAGTCCAACATAATCGGCCACTTTTTTTCCACTAAAGAATGGTTGTGCTTCAGACCGATCAATTTAGTTCGGTTCTCGGGCGGTCCTAATAAAATCGATTGCATATATTCCCACATGCTAAAAAGTTAAACTACAATTGTGTTTAAGTTTGTGTGTGTGTGTTTTTAAGAAATAAAAATAGTCTATTTGAAGATTTATTGTTATTTTTAAGAAATTAAAAATTATATATATTTTTAAAAAGAGTCGATATGGTCCGATTGTATTCGAAATCGAAACTAGACTTAAAATCACCTGTTCCATTTTTATGAATCAGAAATCGGATCGATGCTTTTGGGAACCGGACCAAATCGGTCGGTTGGGTCGATGCTCCTGATTTGGGTGATCCAATATGCTCACTCCTAATAAATTGGGAAATAAATGGGAAAATCAAAGTTTGGTAGGGGATTATTAGTTAGTGACCGATTTAGTCATCGATGGGAGAAAAGGCAAGAGAAAAAGAAAAAAAGAGAGAGATTACGTTAACGAAGATCTTTTAGTAACAATAATGATGATGGTAATAATAATAAAGGGACGAAAGTCTTAAAATTTTTTAAAAATATAATCAAATTTTAAAATTTGTCAAGTTTATACAATCGAGTCTTAAAACTTACTAGCATTTTTCATTTGTCAGGTTGGACAGAGTTAATGAAATGATTTGACTATATAAACATGATAAATCTTATGACTTGATTATATCTTTAAAATTTTTTGAAATTTAATTATATTTTCGTCATGAATTGTAAGATTTTTAATATACTAAAAAAGGATAGTAGGAAAAATGTAGATAAGAGAGGGAGGATGGAAATTCCAGCCGGGGGTGATATGATAATGTCGGGTGAAAGGCAGGGCAAGCTCGAGACATAGAATTGTGGGTCAAACTCCACGTTGCCAGGAGTCATCATCACCACGTTCACCACGCAAGAGTGCTAGTGTAATCATTCTACTCGACTGACCTCTTTTTTTATGTCATTCTTCCCCCTCAAGAACGAATTCCCGAAATCGTATGCGAAATCAATCTATTCAAGCCTAATGCTCCGCCTATTTCACAAAAATAAATGATTTAAAAAAAAAATTCCTCAAAATATTCATTCTTATTACTTGAAATAATTAATTAATGAAAATTAATTTCATTATCGATAGCAATTTATATTTAAACATCTTCGTAGACGATTAAAAAAAATTCTTTTGTTTTTGTAAAGTATACAAAATTATCATTTTTAGGGAAAAATTTCCAAATAATTCTTTTTTCACCAAACAAAAACATTTTCCTTAAAAGTGAATGCTTGTATCACCTAAAATAATTAATCAATAAAAATATTTTTATTATTAACAATGATTCATATCTAAATATGTTCGTGAGTGATAAATATATTTTTCGCATATTTATTTTTATAAGCAATACAAACGATTATTTTTATAAAAAAATTTCAAATTATTCATTTCTTGCGAAATAAACGGAGTCACTGTTATTATTGGTTACTTCTACTGAAACAACTTCTACGTTCGAACACATGTTCAAAACTCATTATACATACGCATAGATTTTCTTATTTTTGAAATTGTCTGGAGATGTTTTTCGAAATTATCTTCCATTTTTACGATAGCAAAAACCTTACCATTAACTCATTTACTGTCAAGGTACCCGTGCGTATAAATGCGAAGAGCCTCTTGCTTTTATTACGAAGTAAGTAAATAGAAAGCAGATTCAAGAATGAAAGCAACTACACTTGTACAAGATTTGCTAAGTACTTAAATATGTAAAAGCAACTAACGAAATCCGACTATGCGAGCAGCGAGCTGACGCACTGCGCCAAACCTAGAGATTCCGTTAATAGCTCTCACGAGAAGTTCTGATGTTATGCTCGAATCGACTAGCCCTTATGTCCATCTGTCTTTCTTTGGAAAATCTCATGAAAATTCCACGAAAATCCCATGTAAATTCTCTCGAACCTAGCCAATCCATCGGACTTTTTGTATGAGGCGAATTTGGATCACCTCTTTTACTTGATTTCAGGACGGCTTCGGTCCACAAATTGCTGTTGCAAGATACTTGGATGTCCTTATCTTTTTATGTACATAAGCAGGGACTTCAAATATGGAACTCCGGTGGTCGCCAAATCTAGTTATGGAAAGTCCAAGTTGACCCGTGCGCGTCGGTTCGCTTCTTCTACCATTTGTTTCCCCAAGTTCCCTATGCGGAATTCAGAACTTGGTGAATCTTTTCTTGTATAAGTGTAGAACCGAGGGCCAGTACTTTTTCTGAAAAATAACTTCCGTTCGTCTCATGACATTCTTAAACATAAGTTTCCACCATAAATTCATGTTAGATACATAAAAAATCTTGTTATCATCAAGACATTTAAAGGATGTTTTTCCATCAATCTCCCTTTCTGATGATGAAAAAATACGTACGCTGCCCTTCATAGATAAGTGAATTATCTTCATGTGCAGGTTTCCAGTTTTCTGACCCATGAAAGACAACCAGAATTCTATAGAATCAAGATGAATGTTTGCTTTTACATGCTTATAAATAAAATAAAAAAATCGTCTAAGGAGTTTAAAACAAACTATCCACTTACTAAATGATTTATCCCTTGCCTGTCACATGAAGAATGAATTAACCGCAAAAAGCAGCAAGAGGTGGAATGTAAGTGAGACAAATCAAAGGCATCTACAACGGCCATTTTAAGGTTGAATGGAACTTCTCTCACTCGTGCATTCCTCCTGTTGTCTCTTAATCCTGGAACTATTTTGTTTGAGCTTAAGGTTCAAAAGGGCGATACTGAGCTGAAAACTCTCTCAGTCGTTAATCTGCTTCCCTTTAGGATAGATGACATCCTTATAAGTTCAAACACTATCTTCTACTCTTTTATGAAGCATCTACGTTCTCCATAGTTACTTTTTCAAAAGCTTTGAGCCTCTCATCAAAAGTTTCTTATGATCTCTAATACAGTTTCTATCGTGCCCATGAGCACTCTAAGGGTGCGCATGGTAACCATTATATTTCTATTTCTGGAATAAAATTCTGTTTGGTAAAAAAATTTACTTTTTTATTTCTGAAACAGATTTTTATTTCAGAAATAGGTTTGGAATAAAAATCATAAATAATTTTTTTTTACTTTTCTATTTCTGAAATAGAAATCAGAAATTGTTTCTCTCTTTCTTACTTCTCACCCGAAGGAGTTTATTGCCATCCGCCGCTCACCACCACCACCACCCCGCCCACCGTTGGCTACCGCCGCCACCGCCGCTGGTCGCCGGCCACCACTGCCGCCGATCGCCCGCCACCAATCGCCCCTCCCATTACCGTCGCCACTTGGAAAATTGAAATTTTTTTTTTTTTTATTATCAAACGAATTTCTATTCCAATAATAGAAATTTTTTTTCGTTATCAAATGAGTTTTTGACTCAGAAACTCATCCAAAAATAGAAATAGAAAAATCTATTTCTCTTCCATAAATCAATTTATGGCCGAAATGTTATTATTCGCGCCCTAAGTGTGTCATCAATCTCATCCATGGCTTCAGCCCAACAAAATGTGTAGAAGCACCAAAAACCTACTTCTGCATTTCAACTCCCTCTTCGTCTCTCTTTATTACGTCCCACAGGTTAGTCAAATAATTCAGATTCTCCTTTTAATGAGGGGTTCATCTTCTTCCCGCCTTCTTCCGTTTCATTTTCTCTTACTCTTTCACTTTTTGGGTTTCTCAGCCATCTTTTCCATACTGTTTTGTATTGAGACTCCCTTACTAAAAGTCTAAAAGGTGTATCCTCATCTTTATCAAGAACAATTAGAGACATCGCTTTATCTTTCAATCCCCCTCTTCCGTCAACACAAACTCCACCTCGTCTAGAGTATTCTTCACGTGGCTTTTTGGGCCAAAAGCCATACGATCCTCATGCTTTTTCTTCACTTGGGCCGTGACTTATTGAGAGGTTTTGCCAGCCTTTCCTTGGCCCATTGCAACAGGGAAATCAATTTAGTTTTTGATTGGGTTGCTAAGGCCCAACAATTTGGAAGGTTATCTAACAATTGCATCTTGTATCCCCCTCCTGCTCTTTTTGATTTACTTTGCTCTCATGCAAGAGACTTATATCCACGAAACACCTTTTAAGTGAATGATACTTTTCTTTTGACCAAAAAAATAAAAAGCTTGTTGACTTCCCCATTTTCAAGGTTTTAAGTTCATATTCTAAACATCGATGTACCTTGAAATAACTGAATATGAAATTAGAAAGTTCTTTGAAAAAAATAATCTACTAACAAGTTAAACCAGAAAATAATGCGTAGTGATTTGGTTAATTCATCAACAATATCCTCTAATTATTACATGTATAATGGATTTGATTAGCTGGTGAAGAAATTTTTTTCCGAAAGAAAATTATAGACATTATTCAAAGTGGATAGAAGCTCGAAGAACCTGCTTCTGCATTTCAGCTCCTACTTCATGTTTCTTTATTTGCTCCTACAGTTTAGTCAAATAAATCAGCCCAAAAGTCTACTTCAATGACGGGGTTCACCTTCTTCCTGCCTTCTTCCCACTCATTTTCTCTCTCTTTAGCTTTTTGACTTTCTCATCCATCTTTTTCGTACCAGTTCGCATAGAGATTCCCTTACTAAAAGTCTGCAAGGTGTTTTCTCATCTCTGTCAAGAACAATTAGAGACACCGCTGAGTCTTTCCACCTTGTCGAGAAGATTTTCACACGTCTTTTGGGCCAAAAAGCCACCATCACGCGTTTGCTTCGGTGTCGATGCTCACACTCCTTTTAAGCTTCCACATTTCTTGAGATAAGGGATCCATTAAGGAAAGATCCCTCGATGCCTTCTTTCTACCCTCATGAATGTGAACGGGAGTGAGATACACCAGCATAGACTGATAATATTTTGTAATCCTTATAATCCTTGAATCAAATCGAGCCAACCTTCTTAATCTCTTTTTTTGGTTTTTTTTCCTTTCTTCTTTATTTTGCCAATGGCCAGCTATCGATCATGGCCAAGCTAGCTGGCTTCACCTAGGCGAGGGAGCCCTCCCCGAGCCTCCCCATTCGAGGCTAGCTCGCTCGCCATCGTTAATAAGAAGAAGAAAGGGAAAAAAAAAGAAAAAATTCAAAAGAAATACTAAAATATTATTAAAAATTATCTATGTTAGTACGGGTTATGTTACTTAAAATAGTTAGCGTCCACATTAGCAAATTTCGGCAAAATCGTCTATGGTCGGCCATCATTGTTGTGGTCATGCTGTTGTCGGGGCTGAGCCATTACCACAATTCTAGGTTGCCGATGCCCTACCACGACCATCGTTGATCAAGCCCTATGTAGGCTTACTTCACATAGGCCCTGCAAGCTTTTCGCAGTTAATTTTACTAAAATATGGTCCACCTGTTATTATAGTGTCAAGGCATTGTTACTTTAGCTAGAATTAAGTTGCCGCTGCCCCAAATGAATGGTACAACAACATATACTGTTCAGATAAGCAAATTTTTATTTGCTCGAAACAAGCAATTAATTACTATAAGAATTACATCAAAAAGAAAAAATTGAGATAAAAGTAAAGGTACACCTTAAAGTCAAGAATCAAACATTGTAAGACGTCTACTGTTTGCACGGGCTCATTATTGGCAAGAGATAGTTCGTTAATGTATAGTTCCTTATTATTATTGCCGTTAAGTAAATTTGAATTAAAATTTTATGTGCTTATCGATCGGATTGTTTTAATCATTACATTTTACTTATTTTTGTTATGTGAATTTCCTTATTTGGCAACATTATTTTTGTTTGTTAAGATTTCCTCCACATTATAAGTAATCTATCTATTTCAATTAAGGAGAAATTATTTGTGAAATCACATTGACTTCTCCATTGTCAAGGTTTTAAGTTAATATTTTAACTATTGATATACCTTGAAATAACTTAATATCGAACTAGAAAATCCTTTGAAAAAAAGTAATTTACTCGGGAGTTAAAAGTATTAAATAATACGCAGCGATTTGGCTAATTCATCAACAATATCTTCTAATCATTAATCATTATATATATATATAACGAGTTTGATTATGTGGGGGAGGATCATGTGCTTGAATGCAAAAACTATTTCGGTAGACGTTACTAATAGGAGTCAAGGTCCTCCACTTGCTATTCCATCTTTCTTGGAAATAGCTTGGGCAACTTCCGCGAAAGTCACACTGTATGATCTTCATCGGCAGTTTCCGCGGGTTCAGCGAAGGGGGTGGAATTACCAAGAACCTACTCCTGCGTTTCAGCTCCTATTTCATCTTCCCGCCTTCTTCCCTCTCATTTTCCCTCACTTTGAACTTTTTGAGTTTCTCAGCCTATCTTTTTCATACCAATTTGCGCAAAGATTCCCTTGCCGAAAGCCTATAAGGTGTACCCTCATCCATGTCAAAGAATAGTTAGATGTCCTGCTTCATCTTTCCATCCCTCTTCCATCGACACAAACTCCACCTCGCCCAAAGTAGCATTCACACGTCTTTTTGGGCAAAAAGCTATTGTCACACGTTTTCTTCAGTACTCTTACTCCTTTTAAGCTTTCGACATTGTCGAGATAAGGGATCCATTAAGGGAAGATCCCTCTATGCCTTCTTTTGAGCCTCATGAATGTGAGTCCTAATATTTCCTCTTGAGATGACACTTGGCTAAGCATGGGATATCACAGTAATATGTGGCACTTACAAGTTTTAATGAAAAAATTTAATGGATTGATATTGCAAGAAACGCATCCTCTTCTTTCAACATCATTAGCATAAGTAAATTGCCATTATTATTAATTAACCCAAGCTTACACAATTACTATCAACCATCAACTACTAAGGCGAAAATAAATTAATTAATACTGCCCTACCATTAGTGTATACATAATCTAATTCAAACGTCGGACTTGGGACGACTTACGTTTACGAAAAAAATATCCGCTACATCTTACAAAATTTACAATTTGACTAAAATTCCTACGTAACCATCTAAATTCTAAAACAAATAAAATTTAGCTATCATTATCATACACGAGAATTTCCGAATATCGTATAATTACAATTTTGAAACTTCTGGATGTCACAACATATGTTGAGCGTATTTTAGAAAAAATTGATATTCAACACTGTAAGTCAGGAATTGCTCCTATCACTAAGGGTGATGAACTGAATCTATTATAGTGTCCTCATTCGAATATTGAAAAAACTTAATCGAAAGATGTATCTTGCACTAGTACACTTGGAAGTATTATGTATTTGTTACATTTAGTAACATTTTGATATATGTCAATTCTTTAGCATTCAAAAAGTGATTATGAATGCATTGTTATCAAGTTGAATATATATGTGTATGTATTGATTTTATTATTTTAATCATTACATTTTACTTATTTATGTTATGTTAATTTCCTTATTTGGCAACATTATCTTTGTTCATTAAAGTTTCCTCCACGTTATAAGGAATCTATCTATTTCAATTCAGAAGAAAACTAATTATGAAAACTCATTTACTCCTCTATTGTCAAGGTTTTGAGCTAATATTCTAATTATCGATGCAACTCGAAATAACTGAATATTAAATTAGAAATTTCTTTGAAAAAAGTAATCTAATAACAAGTTAAAATAAAAAATAATATGCAACGATTTGGTGAATTCATCGACAATATCTTTAAATTATGACATGTATAATGAGTATGATTATGCATTGTAAGAACGTGTGCTTGAGAGCAAAAGCTATTTTGGTAGATGTGACTAACAATAGTCCAGGTTATGCACTTTGCTATGTAATCTTTCTTGGAAATATCTTGGGCAACTTCCACGATAGTCACATTGAGCCCAAAATTGTCCGGCAAAGTGGGTAGAAATTCTACCCTAGAATTACAAAGAACTACTTCTACATTTGGGCACCTCCTTCATCTTTCTTTCATTTCTTCCTTCATCTTTCTTTCAATTTTGATACAATATATTCAACATTTTTCCTTATACTATGAGATTGAATCATTGAATCCCTTTTTATTTTTATCCAAATAATGAAGAATTTATCATATCCAATTTTTAAGCAAAATAAAGCATGAACACAATTAATTGATAGAAGAAAATAGTCAATAACACTTCCGATAATTGAATCAATTCTTCGACCAGCGATAAAATAACATTTTGCACTATTTCAAATAAAATCGTGTGTACTTGGACGATTCCATGAAGAGCCGCGAGTTTAAGCGAGTACTCATTTGACAACTCTTTAAAAAAAAAAAAAACTAGCTGTCAACTTATAAAAAGAAAATAAATTATAGTAGAATTGTGAAGAGGCACTATTTACCTTTTTTTAAGTTATTTGATTTTGAAGAGTTCTACGATATCATTAATAGATTATATGTGATTATAATTTGATATGATTATTTTACTAATTTTGTAATTTATTTATTATTTAAATGCATTTTAAATTACTAATCCAGCCTAGAGCATAGGAACGCATGCCAATTGATTACACATCATATTTATGATATTCAAACAAATATTAGAGAATAGCAATTTTTTTCTTACAATAATAAATAAAAATAGTACTTTTATGATTTTCAGCATTTGTGCGATTTAACATATTATCAATACACTCCCAATCACCATGGCCCATCCTCTGAAAACATCACGCTTCATTAGTCCAAGTCACCGAAATTCAGACCACACCCTTTTTAGCCATTGTTGTGATCATGCGGTTGTGGAGGCCGAGCCATGGCTTCCTGGGTTGCCAATGCCCTACCACAGCCGTCCTTAATTGAACTGGCTTGCTTTGTATAGGCCTCACAAGCTTATTGCAATTAATTTTGCTAAAATTAAGTTGCTGCAACCCTAGATGTATAGTCCAACAACATATATTGTTTAAACAAGCATTTTTTTTTGGGGGCTCAAAAACAAGCAATTAATTTTTACAAATATGACATTAAAAAAAAGTTGAGACAAAATCATAGGTATACCTTAAAGTCAAAAATCAAACGTTGCAAGACGTCTTCTATCTCTATGGGCGTCGACATTACCAAGAGATAGTCGTTTATTGATAGTCCTTTTTCTTATTGCCATCAAGTAAATTTTCCTTTTAGATTTTATGTATTTATCGATTTTATTATTTTAATCATTACATTTTACTTATTTCTGTTATGTGAATTTTCTTATTTATCCATTAAGGTTTTCTCCACATTATAAGGAATCTATCTATTTTAATTAAAAAATAAACTAATTATGAAAACTCATTTACTTATTTATTGTCAAGGTTTTGAGCTAATATTATAATTATCGATGCACCTTGAAATAATTGAATATTAAATTAGAAATTTCTTTGAAAAAAGTAATCTAATAACAAGTTAAAATAAAAAATAATATGCAACGATTTGGTGAATTCATCGATAATATCTTTAAATTATTACATGTATAATCAGTTTGATTAGGCCGCGTAAGAACGTGTGCTCGAGAGCAAAAGTTGTATTGGTGGATGAGACTAACAACAGTCGAGGTTCTACGCTTTGCTATTTCATCTTTCTTGGAAATATCTTGGGCAACTTCCACGGAAGTCATATTGAGCCCAACATTGTCCAGCAAAGCGGGTTAAATTACCAGGAAGTTACTTCTGCATTTTCAGCTCCCCAAAATTGTCCTTCACTGAGGGGGTAATCTTCCCGCCTTCTTCCCTCTCATTTTCCCCCTCGCTCTGTACTTTTTTGACTTTCTCAGCCTCTCTTATTCATACCAGTTTGTGCAAAGATTCCCTTGCTGAAAACCTACAAGGTGTAGCCTCATCCTTATCAAGAACAGTGAGAGATCCCACTTCATCTTTCCATCCCTCTTCCATCATCACAAGCCCCACCTCGTCTCAAGTACTCTTCACGCGTCTTTCTTTTTGCACAAAAAGCCATCGTTCGTCACGCGTTTTCTTCAGTGCTCTTATTCCATCTTTTCTTGGAAATAGCTAGAGCAACTTCCGCCAAAGTCCAGCGAAGGGGGTGGAATTACCAAGAACCTACTACTGCGTTTCAGCTCCTATTTCATCTCTCTCTCATTTCTTCCTCCATTTCACTCAAATAATTGAGCCCGAAATTGTCCTTCAGTGACGGGATCATCTTCCCGCCTTCTTCCCTCTCATTTTCCCCCTCACTCTGAACTTTTTGAGTTTCTCAACTTATCTTTTTCATACCAATTTGCACAGAGATTCCCTTGCCGAAAACCTACAAGGCGTACCCTCGCCCTCATCCTTCCATCCCTCTTCCATTGGCACAAACTCCACCTCGTCCAAAGTTGTCTTCACATGTCTTTTTGGGCAAAAAGCTATTGTCACGCGTTTTCTTTAGTACTCTTACTCCTTTTAAGCTTTTGACATTGGCGAGATAAGGGATCCATTAAGGGAAGATCCCTCTATGCCTTCTTTTGAGCCTCATGAATGTGAATCCTAATATTTCCTCTTGAGATGACACTTGGCTAAACATAGGATATCACAATAACATGTGGCACTTACCAGTTTTAATGAAAAATTTTAATGGATTGATATTGCAAGAAACGCATCCTCTTCTTTCAACATCATTAGCATAAGAAAATCACCATTATTATTAATTAACCCAAGCTTACACAATTACTATCAACCATCAATTACTAAGGCGAAAATAAATAATTAACACTGCCCCACCATTAGTGTACACATAATTTAATTCATACGTCGGACTTGGGATGACTTACATTTACAAAAAAAATATCTGCCGCATCTTACAAAATTTATAATTTGACTAAAATTCCCACGTAACCATCTAAATTCTAAAACAAATAATATTTAGCTTAATAATATACGTACCATCATCATACACGAGAATTTCTGAATATCATATAATTACAATTTTGAAAATTCTGGATGTCACAACAACCTTAGCATTAACTCATTTATAGGCAAGGTACCCGCATGTATAAAAAATACATAGAGCCGCTTGCGTTTATTACAAACAAAGTCAATAGAAAGCAAATTTGAGCAATTGCATAAAAGCAAATGGTTGTTGCTCTCTACACTTGTACAATATTTGCTAAGTACCGTAAGCTGTAAAAGCAACTTACAAAACCCGATTGCACGAGCGGCAAGCTGACCCACCGTTCCCAACAGAGTTCTCCTGAGATGTTGCCGATGTTTTTCTTGAATCAACTAGTCCATATGTCCATCTGTCTTCCCTAGGAAAATCTTGTGAAAATTCTGCGAAAATCAAGTGTAAACTCTCTCGAAACTACTGGCTCGAAAGAAAAAAAAACTCTCTCGAAACTAGCCAATCAATTGGATGTTTTTGTATGAGGTCGGTTTGGATCACATCTTTCCCGTCGATTTCAGGACGGCTCTGGTCCACGATTTGCTGTTGCAAGATACTTGGATGTCCTTTTCTTATGTACATGAGCAGGGACTTCAAATATGGAACTCCAATGGTCGCGAAATCTATGGAAAGTCCAGATTGACCCCTTGCACGTCGGTTTCGCTACCTCTATCACTTGTTTCTACAAGTTGCCAATATGAAAATCAGAACTTGGCAAATCTTTCCTTGTACAAATATAGAACCAACGGCCAGTACTTATTTCTGCAAAATAACTTCCGTTCGTCTCATGACATTCTTAAACATGAGTTTCTACCACACATTCATGTTAGATACATGATAAATCTTGTTATCATCGAGACATTTTAAGGATGTTTTTCAATCGATCTCCCTCTTTCTTATGATGACCAAATACGTACATGCCCTTCGTAGATAAGTGAATTATCTTCATGTGCAGGTTTCCAGTTTGCTGACCCATGAAAGACAGAACCAGAATTCTATAGAATCAAGATGAATGTTTGCTTTTACATGCTTATAACAACAAAAAAGTCGTCCAAGGACTTTAAAACAAACTCCCCACTTACTAAATGATTTATCCCTTGTCTGTCACATGAAGAATGAATTAAAGGCGAAAAGCAGCAAGAGATGGAATGTAAGTGAGACACATCAAAGGCATCCACAACTGCCACTTTAAGGTTGAATGGAACTTCTCTGGCTCGCGCATTCCTCCTGTTCCTCTGAATCCTGGAACTATTTTGCTTGAGTTGAAGGTTCAAAAGGGCAGATACAGAGCTGAAAACTCTCTTTCAGTCATTAATCTGCTTCCCCTTAGGATAGATGAAATCCCCATAGGTTCCAACACCAACTTGTACTCTTTTCTGAAGCATCTACATTCTCCAGAGTTACTTTTTCAAAAGCTTTGAGCCTCTCGTTAGAAGTTTCCCATGATCTCTAACATGGTTTCTATCGTGCCCATGAGCTCTCAAAGTGTGTCCCCGATCTCATCCATACTTTCAGCGGGTCCAACAGAGTGTGTAGAAGCACCAAGAACCTCTACTTCTGAATTTCAGCTCCTACTTCATCTTTCTTTATTTCGTCCTCCTGTTTAGTCATATAATTCAGATTCTCCTTTAACGAGGGGGTCATCTTCTTCCTGCCTTCTTCCCTTTCATTTTCTCTTACTCTTCCACTTTATGGGTTTCTCAACCATCTTTTCCATACTATTTTGTATGGCAAAAGGACACCGAAAGTGTCTTAATTTATGTATGCCGTTCACTTTGATGTCACAACTTTTTTCCGGCTCACTTAAGTGCTAAAATTGGAGAAAAATGATCACTTAATCACCAATGGTGAAAAATTCAAGCCAAAACTACATGTGGCTTTTTTAATTAAAATAACAGTCCACGTGACGTTTCCACGTATACATTTCTCCTCAATGTCATTTTTTTCTCTATTTTTTCTTACGTTTTCAGTTGGCACTAAAAAAAATCATTTTTCAAAAATTTGGCACCAAAAAAATTATTTTTCAAAAAACTTGGCACTTAAATAATCCAGTGAAAAGTTGGTTAAACAACATCATTTAACACCCATATATTTCCGCCAAGTCACGTCAGCTAAAAATATTAATAAAAAAATGCTATGTCAGATTTCCGACCAAAGAGACTAGAGTTGGCACTGAATTGATCACTTTTCAAAAAATTTGACATTTAAGTAAACCGCGAAAAAGTTGTGATACTATAGTGAGCGCTGCACGCAAATTAAGGCACTTTTAGCCTTCTTTTGCCTACGTTGTATTGAGACTCCCTCACTAAAAGTCTAAAAGGTGTATCCTCATCTTTATCAAGAGCAATTAGATGTGTCGCTTTATCTTTCCATCCCTCTTCCATCAACACAAATTCCACCTCATCTAAAGTATTCTTGACGCGGCTTTTTGGGCAAACAGCAATTCTCATGCGTTTTCTTTGGTGCTCTTATCTTTATCAAGGACAATTAGTGACACCGCTTTGTCTTTCCATCTTGTCTAGTATTCTTCACGCGTCTCTCGGGGAAAAAAGTCATCATCACGCCTTTGGTTCGGTGCTCCTACTTCTTTCAGCTTCAACATTTTTGAGATAGGGGATCCATAAGGGAAGATCCCTCTATGCCTTCTTTCTACCCTCATGAACGTGAGTGAGATTTAATGGAATAGACCAATAATATTTCGTAATCCTTGAATCAAATCGAGCCAACAAGGCCAACCTTCTTAATCTGCCCTTTTTGTTTTTTTTTACTTTTTCCTTCCTTTTGCCCTTCACCTAGGCAGGGGACCCATTGCCTATGGCTGGCCATTGGTAATAGGAAGAAGAAAGAGAAAAAAGATGAAAAAATTTGAAAAATAATATTAAAATATTATTACAAATTATTTATGTTAGCACTAATCATGCCATTTAAGACGATCGGAGCATGTATCAGTGAATTTTGGCCAAAACTACTTGTGATTGGCCATTGTTGTTGTGGTCATTCTATTGTTGAGGCCAAGCCATCACCACAATTCCAGGTTGCTGATGCTCTATCATGATTGTCGTTGATTGAATCCTATGTAGACTTGCTTCGCATGGGCCCCACAAGCTTATCGCAATGAATTTTGCTAAAATATGGTGCACTTGTTATTAAAGTGACAAGGCACTATTACTTTAGCTAAAATTCAGTCTATGCCACCCTAGATGTATGGTAGAACAACATGTATTGCTCAAACAAGCAATTTTTTTTGTTGTTGAAAACAAGCAATTAATTTCTATAAGTACTACATCAAAAAAGTAAAAATTGGGACAAAATCATAGATATAAACTAAAGTCAAAAATTGAACGTTGTAAGACATCTTCTATTTGCACAAGTCTGCCGTTGGCAAAAGAGTCGTTTATTGATAGCTCCTATCATAGCCATTAAATAAATTAGACTTTAAATTCTATGTATTTATTGATTGAATTATTTTAATCATTACATTTTACTTATTCTTGTGATGTGAATTTCCTTATTTGGCGGCATTATCTTTGTTCATTAATGTTTCCTCCACATTATAAGGAATTTATCTATTTCAACTTAGGAAAAACTATCTGTGAAGGCTCATTGACTTCTTTATTGTCAAGGTTTTAACTCAACATTCTAAATATTAATGTACCTTGAAATAACTTAGTACCGAATTAGAACATCCTTTGAAAAAAGTAATATACTCACAAGTTAAAAATAGAAAATAATACACAACGATTTGGTTATTTGATCAACAATGTCTTCTAATCATTATATGTATAACGCGTTTGATTAGGTGGTGCAGGAACGCGTGCTTGTGTACAGAAGCTGGTTTGGTGGACGTGACTAATAGGAGTCGAGGTTCTCCAATTGCTAATCTGTCTTTCTTGGAATTATCTTGGGCAACTTCACGAAAGTCACGTTGTATGATCTTCATCGACAGTTTCAGTGGGTCCAGCAAAGTGGGAAGAATTACCAAGAGCCTACTTCTGCATTTTCAGCTCCTATTTCATCTTTCTTTTTATTTCTTGCTACAGTCTAGTCAAATGATTCACCCCAAAATTGTCCTTCAGAGAGGGGGTCATCTTCCTGCCTTCTTCCCTCTCATTTTCCCTCGCTCTCACTTTTTGAGTTTCTCATGTAGGAACCAAAAGGACAATAAATAATTTTAGAGGATTTTGTGGAGGAGAGAATGACACAAAAGAGAGAATAATTTTCAAAGGCCTTGTAGACTTTTATAAAAATCAACACACCACTAATACAAGTTGTTTAAACTACACTCTCTCTTTCTTCTTAATGCAACAAAAACTCACTCTCTCTCTCTCTGTGACACTTATTATTCTATTCTATTCTATTCTCCCTCACACGCCACTCTCTTAGGCTGGTCCACCGCCTGCATTCCACCGCCTGGAGTCCACCGTCTGCAGCCGCAACTTTGCCTTCAAGTCAAAGAAAATGAAGTCAAGTTGAACTTGTCTTCTCTTTTCTTCTTTCTTCTGGACGCTTCTTCACTTTTCTGGCTTCTTCTCTTTTCTTGTTGATTAAGAGTCAACAGGCGGTGTCCTTTAACAAAATCAATTTTAATTAATTTCCAACATCTCACCCATCTTTTTCGTACCAGTTTGCGCAGAAATTTCCTTACTGAAAATCTACAAGGAGTCCCCTCATCCTTATCAAGAACAGTGAGAGATCCCACTTCATATTTCCATCCCCTTCCGTCAACACAAACTCCACTGCGTCTGAAGTATTCTTCACGCGTCTTTTTGCGCAAAAAGCCATAGTCCGTCACGCGTTTCTTCGGTGCTCTTACTCCTTTTAAGCTTCAACACTTTCAATGTAAGGGATCCATTAAGGGAAGATCCCTCTATGCCTTCTTTCTAGCCTTTTGAATGTTAGTGAGATCCAAAGGGATAGGCTAGTAATATTTCTTAATCCCTAAATCAAATTGAGCCAATAGAGCCAACCTTCTTAATCTCTCTTTCTTGTTTTTGTCCCCGAGTTCCCGATATGGCCTCTTCCAAAAGGTATTACCATGTGTTCTTGAGTTTTAGGGGCACGGACGTCCGCGACAATTTCCTCAGTGATCTCTACGCAGCTCTGGTTCAAAAAGGGATATACACTTTTGTGGATAGCGAGGAGCTCAGGAAAGGAGAGCAAATATCACCGGCGCTGATGAGGGCGATCGAGGAATCGCGCATTGCGATCATCATTTTCTCCAAGGACTATGCTTCCTCGCAGTGGTGTTTGGAAGAGTTGGCAAAGATCATGGAGTGCAAGGCACAGAAGGAGCTGATTGTGTTGCCGGTGTTTTACAAAGTAGAACCAAGAGAAGTGAGAAGGGGGAGAGAGGTTTATGGGAGAGCTATGGCTAAGCATGAGTCTGATTTCGAGAAGGATCCAGAGAAAGTGAAGAGATGGAAGAAGGCTCTCTTCGATGCCGGTAGCTTGTCTGGGTGGGTTTGCAGTGACGGGTAAGTAATTGATGTGGCACACTGCTATGCCATTGTTAGCTGGTGATTGTTTGTTACATGTCAAAATGTATGCAGAGAACCTACGGCTGAAAAACTGATAGATATTGTTAAATCAATCTTTTTAATTGAAGATACAAAGCGGAGATATGCTAGACGGTAGACAGAGTAGTCGACTATCTAAACTTCAAGCTAGCAGATTGTTTGAAGTCGATTCTTGCTGTGTGGACAATGAGAAATTTTGTCTTAGATAAATCGTGCATTTCATGGTACCCAAGTCATTTTGTCTTCAGCCGCAAGTTCACCCAAATGTGTTACTTCTTTTCATCTTATCATTTGCTAATCTTGTTATGTAATTTTCCTCATGACGCTAGAGGTTGAATTCCTGCCATGGCTTTGAAATGCTAAAACAGGTTTCTCTTTCTTTTTGGCTTGTCAGAGATGAAGCGGAGCTCATGCAAATTATCATAAAGGAATTACCAATTCAACTAGAGCGAAAACCCTTATACGTTGCTAGGCATCCCGTTGGAATAGATTCCCGAGTTGACGAACTAATATCATTGTCGCAAAAAGAGTTGGATGGCGATGATGTTCTCATGATAGGAATATGGGGACCTGGAGGCATAGGGAAGACAACAATTGCTAAAGCAATATATAATGCAATTGAAAAACAGTTTCAGGAATCTGTTTTTTTGGAGCAAGTTAGAGAAACTTCAAACAAAAGCAATGGTCTAGTTGAGTTGCAAGAAAAACTTCTTTCTCAAATCTTACCTCATAGGCATCTAACGGTCTATACTGTTGATGGAGGAATTACTTTGATTAGGGAAAGACTTTGTTGCAAAAAGGTTCTCTTGATTCTTGATGATGTTGACCATTTGCGTCAACTAGATGCATTAGTTGGAAGAGGTGATGGGTTTGGCAAAGGAAGTAGAATCTTTGTAACATCAAGGGATAAACAATTAGTTATTTCTTCTCATTGCATGAATTGTGTGCATGAAGTTAAAACTTTATACGAAGATGAGGCACGAGAGCTTTTTGTTTGGCATGCCTTTCCAGACGGCAAAAAATCCGAAATAAGAAAGGATCTCATAAATAGAGCATTGCATTATGCCAGCGGCCTTCCATTAGCCCTTGAAGTGTTGGGCTCATTCTTATGCAAAAGAAACGAGCTGGTTTGGGAAAGTGCACTGCAACAACTCTCCAAAAGTCCAAACCCACAGATTGATGGAGTTCTGAAGATAAGCTTTGATGGATTGGGGTACAATGAGAAGGAGATTTTCCTTGACATTGCTTGTTTCTTTAAGGGAAAAAGTATAAATGACATCAAGGAAGTTCTCGACAGTTGTGACTTTGACGCAACTATAGGAATAGAAATTCTCATCGAGAGGTCCTTGATAAGAAATGAGCATGGGACCTTGCAAATGCATGATTTGGTTCAATTGATGGGTAAGAATATTGTTACGGGGGAGGATCTTGAGAATCGCAGCAGATTATGGCTTTTTGAAGATTTTTCGGACATTCTAGATGAAGATACGGTAAAAGTTGTTTGTGTAAACATTGTTATATCTCGTTTTTATGTTACTTTGATTTGGATAGTATATTATAAATCTCAATGGAAATTTTTTGTGACGGCTGAATTTGCTCTGTTATGGATAGGGAAAGAGTGCAATAGAGGCCATAGTATTGGACTTGTCCACACCAGAAGAGATAACCATAAAGGCTAATGCTTTTAGAAACATGAAAAGGTTGAGAATGCTCATTCTGCTTGAAGTGCATATCTCTTCGGAAGGTCCTGTCCGTCTCCCTAATAATCTAAGATGGCTTCATTGGTCCAATGCCCCATTACTAGAATTTGGCTCTAAACTTATTGGAATTGATCTCCCAAAAAGTAATATCAGAGATTTAGAAGGCAAAGTTAAGGTTAGCGCTTGATTAGCTTTTTCCTTTTTATAGATACAAATATTTATAGATCTTAATGATTGTATTGTTTTTTTTTTTTTGCAGCATATTAGAAATTTGAAGTACATCAATTTTAGTCAATCCAAGTCCTTAGTTAGTGTTCCTGACTTTTCATCGTCTCCAAATTTGGAGAGGTTGTATCTTGATGGGTGCAAAAGCTTGGTGAATGTTCATCAATCTATCGCATGTCTCAACAAGTTAAAATTTTTATCACTACAGTTTTGCTCTAACCTCAATGTCTTTCCTAACACACTGAAGACAAAATCTCTTCAAGCCCTTGATCTTTTTGGTTGCTCTAAACTTGAGGAGTTCTCTGATATACCAGGAAAGCTAGAACATCTAGAAGAGCTTGATCTAGGAGGGACAGCTATTAAAGAACTCCCTGCATTAGTTGAAAAGCTTCCCTCTTTGAAGAAATTAAATTTAAGAAAATGCAAAAAACTCACAGGGCTCCCATCAAGTGTTTATAAGTGGCAAAATCTCGAGCATTTGACTCTTTCAGGCTGCTCCAATTTTGTCAAGTTTCCAAAGAGCTTGGAGGAATCAAACAATCCTAATGGCAATCCTGGATTCCGAAAATTAAATTGGCTAGAACTGAATGGCTGCAATCTCTTGGAAGTAGACTTCCTTGCGAGTTCTTCCAATTTTCCCAAATTGAGGCACCTAGATCTTTCCAAAAACAAGTTTACTCATCTACCCATTGACATCGACAAATACAAATATTTGGAACACTTTTACGTGAATAAGTGCAATCAGCTACAAAAGATTCCTCGGCTTCCGCCAAATGTGCATGAACTTTCGGCAAAAGGTTGCAGATCCCTACAAGAGTTCCCAGATTTGTCGAGTCTTTCCTCCGACTGCTGTTCGGTTGAATTGTCATCATGTCGTAAATTATTCCGCAAAGGGGCAAATATGGCTCATGCATTATCGCTCGAGGTTAGACTCTCTCTCTCTAATTTCTTTTTTCTTTTGGTCGAACTCTCTCTCTAAATTTGAGTGCGTATTGATGCGATATGCGTACTACTTGTATGACAGGGGCTCCCGAAGATGAGAAATGTTGACATTCGCCTAATTGGGAGTGAGATGCCAGAATGGTTTTTTCATAGTAAAGACAGTTCCATATCTTTCACGGTTCCCCGGGACTTGTTTGACAAGTTCTTAGGACTAGCACTCTGTTTTGTTCTTGGCCCAAAGGGAGGAAAAGCAGTTCGTGGTTTTGCTCTAGTCCGAATTCATGTTAACGGCCACGTGGTGACTGCCTTTTCAAAAGGCGTGCATTCAATGAAATCCGATCATGTGTGGATGGGATATTTCCCGCGCAGTAGGCTGTGTGTAGGAAGGCAGCGTCTGCGAGACGATTGCTGCCAATTCCAAGTTAATTTCATCCCAGAAACCAAAGTAGAATTGAAGGAGTGCGGATTCCGTCCAATATGCGAGCAACAGGAGGATGATCAAAGGATCGTGCTCCAACCCCATCAGCCAATGAAAACAAATTGGCTTTTGGAAAGGGACTCAGATGAAGATGATTGGATAGATACCGAGGAAGAAGAAAGTTCAAGTGAAACAGATGATGAACTTATCGAAGCAATTGATCAAGAAAAAGAAAAACCAGGACTTTTCAAAGCAGATAAGATCGGGCCTTCGGAGGAAGACAATTGGATGAACACTGAGGAAGAAGAAAGTTCAAGTGAAACAGATGATGAGCTTATCAAACCAATCGATGAAGAAAAAGAAGAAAAAGAACTTTGGGACGCAGATAAGATCGATGACAGCTACGGATCGTATGAATGTGAAGCTACGCAAGATCTCTGTCGAAGTTTAAAGACCTTGACAAGGGAGCGATTCTTGAGGAAGAAAATTCGGAGATACTGATTCCAATGCCTTTTGCATTTCCCTCTTATGTTTTTTTTTCCGTCTCTACTGGAAGTTTTCGAATGTCTGCTCCTTCAATTCAAGTGCAGAATCATTATGAAATACAGGTATCTGATTTGTGACATGGTTAAGGTTGAGGAGCTTCCTTTTTCCCTCTCTTCCTTTGATGATTTGTGACGCGGATTGCATTAATACAGAGTTAAGTGGATGCTTGTTGAATGGCCATGATATTTCCAAGTTGCTCTGCCAAACTCATCACATGGGCCTCTTGTCTCCTCTCTTCTTCCAATTAATGATGCTGATACTTATGCTCGAACATTCTGAGATGGTGAGTTTCGATCAATCTAAAAGGAGAAACGATTTGACTGTTGACTCAAGCGGGGGCAATACAGCGGAATTATCCAGTCCAAAGTTGCAATGCCACGTCATCTCCACGTCAGATGCAAATCCGAACTCTTCGCTTCTATCCTATCAGACGACGTCGTATAAAAGCTTCATCCTCATCGCTCCCCGTCCCAAGCCAAAAGAAGACGCCGTTGACTCATCTCTCTCGCTCTCTGACTTCTTCAATGGCGCTGCTGATCCTCCGTCGCAACCTCCACGGTCGAGCCTCCTCGCTCCTCCAGGCGAGGCTCTTCTCCCGTTCAGCGGAGGAGGCGGCGGCGGCGGCAGCCACGAAGAGACGGGCGTTGGAGCCGACGCCCATCGAGAAGATACTGGTGGCGAACCGAGGCGAGATAGCTTGCAGGATCATGAGGACGGTGAGGAGGCCCGGGATTCGGACCGTCGTCATCTACAGCGACGCCGACGCTGGCGCTCTCCACATCAGGTCCGCCGACAAGGCTGTCCGCATCGGCCCCACTCCGGCTTGCCTCAGTTACCTCAGTGGGGCGTCCATCGTCGACGCTGCGCTTCGCACGGGTGCTTAGGTGAGGGGTTGAGAACTATCTGCTGGTTGAAACGCGTGTAATCGCTGCGATTGGAGGATGCGGGATTTCGCATGTGGCATGGCGGCATATTTGATTCTGGTTTGTGAGAAATGATCGTGTCCGTTAGAGCGATGGTTGTTAGCTTGGAGTGAATGGAATTGGTGACGGTGGACAAAACTTGCGAGGTTGAGTTTCAAGTGTTGGAGCTCAGTAATTCCTATTTAGTGTTGCCCCGGTGAACTTACTGATACTCTCCGACTTTGTAAATTTTAGACGGACGCTATCCGGATGAATGCTGAGGGAGCATTTCTATGTGTCAAATTGTTTCCGAGTCTCTGGACGAATTAAAGTTTCCCATTATTTCTTGTCTTTATGTGTGTTGCTCCAAATCCCAAGTTAGGTGGCCTTCTGTTGGCCGAAAGAGCGGTTGAAGGGTTATGGATATCTGTTCTATATTAACTTAATATCTGTTAATTCAGGAGATTGCAATTGCCTAATTTTTTAGTACATGTGGGGCATGCTTTCAGCATGGCTATCTTTTCTGATAACTAGGCTAGGCTATCTACCCAGGACATGGTTTTCTGTCAGAGTCAGCTGAATTTGCTCAGCTCTGTGAAGAAAATGGCCTCACTTTCATTGGTCCTCCTGCATCAGCTATTAGAGACATGGGTGACAAAAGGTATGAAAGAGTAACCTTTTGCCTTCGTATGTTCACTGTTTTGATGCTAATTAGGTCTGGTTAATTGGTTCCATGTGGGATACAAGAATTCTGTATCTTTATTCTTTACATGATAATATATGTTTATCCAGTGCATCAAAAAAGATAATGGGTTCTGCTGGGGTCCCGCTTGTGCCTGGGTATCATGGTGATGAACAGGACATTGATTTTATGAGGTTGGAGGCAGAGAAGATCGGTTATCCCATTTTGATAAAACCAACACATGGAGGTGGGGGGAAGGTATATTTTTTTCTGTGTCAAATAGATCACCGATGCATCTAATGTTTTTAAAGATCTAGAGTTTGACATCATATTCAAATGCATTTAGCTTTCCTTATCTTTTATTCTTCCTTGAGGCCATTACTATCTCACAACTTATTGTTCAAATGAATAGGGTATGAGGATTGTTCAAAGTGCAAGTGAATTTGTCGAGTCCTTCTTAGGGGCACAACTTGAGGCTGCTGCTTCTTTTGGCATAGACAAGATCTTACTGGAGAAATATATCACAAGGCCGAGACTTATAGAAGTCGAGGTACCTATAGTGCTGATAAAACAAAAAGTATTCAACAGAAAGCATTTGTTCTCTTTGTGGGTCATGTCTTTGAGCCTAAGTGGTCTCTTGTTCCTTTTCTCTTGTTTATCTGAAGTTTTATGTCCAGAGCAATATATCCATCTGTTTGAACTTGCCTGATCGATCTTTATAAATATGTTGTTTTGCACTAAATTGTTTCTCTTATTGTTTTAGATATTTGGGGACAAGTATGGAACTTACTACCCTTAAATGAGAGAGATTGCAGAATACAAAGAAGACATCAGAAAATTATTGAAGAATCTCTTGCTGTAAGAACTGCATTTTGATTCTAATCTTGGTTGTCATGATTTGGAACTGCTAGACTGTAATGAGAGTTCCAATGGTGCAGCCAAATGCTGCTAGCGACTTCTGCACCCACTTGGGTCAAGCTGCTGTTTCCACAGCCAAGGTACTGTATCCGAATTGATTAGAAGCTGTATTATATTGTAAAACCTGCACCATTAGATTGACTATATTAGCTTAGCAGGCTGTTTCCTCTCAATGTCCTTTTGCAAGCAAAGGACTATGATTGAGATAACTGTCCTGTTCAGAATGTAGTCTATAAAATATCTCATCGTCAGAAGAATCACAAGTTGAATGAAATGGCAAGATATGGAGCACTTGATTGTGGATAATTGCAAACACCTACAAAAGATTCCTCAGCTTCCACCAAATGTGCATATGCTATGGGCACATCGTTGCAATCTGTACAAGAATTTCCAGATTTGTTAGGTCTCTCCTCCAACTGCCTTCTGGTTCCCTTATCTTCATGTCATGAATTATTCCGCAAAGGGGCAAACACGATGTGCTATCGCTCAAGGTTAGACTCTCTCTCTCTCTCTCTCTCTCTCTCTCGCGCGCGCGCGCGCCCCTGCACTCACTAACTTTGAATGCTTGATATGCAAACTATTTGTATGACAGGAGCCCCTGAAGATGAGACCCATTGACATTCTCCTGAGTGGGAGAGAGATGCCAGAATGGTTTCTCCACTGCAAAGATGGTTCCATATCTTTCATGGTTCCCGGGGACTTGTATGACAAGTTCTTAGGACTAGCTCTCTGTTTTGTTCTTGGCTCGAAGAAAGGAATCGCAGTCTATGGCGTCCGTATTTTTGTCGATGGCCGATATGTGACTTTCTGGTTTAGAGGCTTATTTTCAACGTGGATTACATATTTCCCATGCGGGGCGATCCATAAGAAGTGTAAAGAAATGGAGCTTCTGTGAGATGATCAGAACCATTTCCAAGTTCACCTCACAGTATCAGAAGGAAGATTGAAGAAGTGTGGATTCAGTCCAATATGCGAGCAACAGCAGGCTGAGCTGAGGATTGAGCTCCAACACCATCAGCCGATGGAAACAAATTGGCCTTTGGAGGAAAGAGACTCAGAGGAAGACAATTGAATAGACACTGAGGAAGAAGAAAGTTCAAGTGAAGCGGATGATGAACTTAATGAAGCAATCGAGGGACTAAATGAAAGACGAGAACTTATCAAAGCAGATAAGCTCTACTTTCGTATAACAACAGAAGGTTGTTGCCCTGCAGAAAGTGGCTCCTGTTGAAGTGATAATAACTGGTCAAGGAGGCGATTCTTGAGGAAGTAAATTTGGTCATCCTGATTCCAATGCCTTTTGCTTTTCCCTCTTTCTTCCGTCTCTACTGGAAGTTCTTGAATGTCTGCTCCTTCAATCCAAGTTCAAAATCATTATGAAATACATGTTTCTTATATGCTACTGGCAAGATTGAGGTTGAAGAAACTTCCTTTTTCCCCTCTTTCTTTTCTTGTCGTGGATGTAATATTGCCGGATGAATGTACATATTGCTCCCCACGAAAATATGTTCATGTCCCATTGTATTATCTTTTCATCCCTTATAACCCAACCCTCCCCCTCATTTCTCTTCATTTTTATATTAATTATAGCAAAGGACTTCTTTTTTTTGTCGAAATTATTGGAAGGATTTTATTCATGAGTGCTTTGAAAGCACTTGCTAAGCACCCAATTGGAATCTGACGATTTTCAATGTATAAACCATTCCCGTGTCATGTGAAGTCAATGTTAATTTGATTATTATGAGCATTATGCAGAATGAATACCCTCAAAAACACTTGTCACAAAGGCATTCGCTGCTGGTGCTCAGGTGAGGGATAAAGAACTATCCGCCGTTTGAACCGCGTGTGATCGCTGCGATTGGAGGATGCGGGATTTGGCATGTGACATGGCGGCGTGTTTGATTCTGGTTTGGGAGGAATGGTCGTGCTCGTTCGAGCGATGGTTGGTAGCTTGGAGCGAACGGAATTGGTGACGGTAGAGCAAACTCGTGGGATTGCCGAGAAAGCAAGGGGAAAATCCGAGTTGATGCGCCATGACCGTCGTTTTGCGAGCTCTTTGGGAGACGGAGGGGCGAAATGACGAGTTTCGCCATGTCAAAGAAAGGGGCCTTCCGACCCCGTGTCTTTTGCCTCCCTATTTTGCTTGCTCTTATGTATTATCTCTCACTTCTAATTATGTAAAGGAAAAGGAAGCTCCTTTTTTTTTTTTTGTAATAATACCTTCCTCCTTTTTTTTCCCTCAAGGATATCCTTACTTCCTATGTAAATTGTAAAAAAAAAAAAATTATTCACAAATGGCAAAATCAAATCTGCACCTAACTAGAACAAATTTAATTAGGATAACATTAATGACTGCCGAGGAGTAAAGTGAAGAAAACAATTAAGGAAATTTTTTTAAAAATTTTTCAATCTATTTATTGCTAGAGGAAAAAGAGAAAAAAAGGGAAAAATCTATTTTATTACCTCATGTTATGCACAAAATGACTCGCTTCATCACGGCGAAAAAAAAAATAGAACACAGTTTCTATCATGGACGCACCAATTGGTGATGTGCAAGAAAACTTTTTTTTTTTTATAACCAAACAAAACCTGCTTCTTGAATTTTCATGCGATATATCAATCAGAGTTAGACTCAGTCACTCGGTATAAGAAAGATTTTGAAGAGCAACCCAATGACCTGTCATAATACTACACAATCGATCCTCCTAAAACAAGAATGTGGAAAAAAAACAAAGAAAATAAGAGAGAATAGAAAATACTAATTGTACTTAATGAGCACGGAATGAATTATTTAATTTTCCTGAATAAATAAGAAATAACAATCATCAACCGACAAAAAGAGAAAAATGAAGAAAAAGAGAAGGCCATCATTCCAAAGCTGAAAAAGGTCATAAAAGCATAGTTTTCGATTGCTAGCACCATAATTCATCTTTTTTTAAGTCCAGTCTCATAAACAAACAGTAGAAGGAGGGGGGCCAAGATTGGGCACAGATACAATCAACTTTGGCTTTGCACTTCCACTGCTTGAGCACTTGATGCGTAGTAAAAGTGAAAAATTTACAATATTTAGCGGGTGCTTTATAAAGGTTGCTAACGATGTGTGGTTTTTAAATAATAATCTCATTATTTTTTTAAAAAATCAATAAATGCCAAATATCAGGCTGAACTCTCTCCTTTTTATAGCCCTTGTGGGCGTCCAGAAGTATGTTTTTTTTTAGCAAATGACGAGAGTTGTCGCTAATGATTGATGATTTTCAATTGCTTCCGAGTGAATGTTCTTGCGGAAATCTCGGCGGTGACTTTGAAGGGCAATAAAGTAAAATCGCGTGGAGAATCTCTCCAGACTCTGATGAAATTGGCCCTTCGAGCAAGTTCCAACTCCAATTTTGATAATCTCTCCAGACTCTGATGAAACTGGAGCGCATAGACTCCTCTCTCAGCCTCCAACTCTACAAGTGCTTGGTTCAGGTTCTGAATTTCTTTCTCAACATCACCCGCTCGCTCAAGTTCGCGTGTTGTCCCATCATGCTTACAAGAAACAGGGTGTAAACGGTTCGGTTCGGTTCGGTTTTTCAAAAACCGAACCGAACCGAACCGATAAGAGATCGTCCCAACCGAACCGAACCGTCCCGAACCGAAAATGCGGTTCAGTTCGGTTCGGGACGGTTTTTCGGTTTTCCTATTT
Organism: Corymbia maculata; assembly: GCA_014182735.1. Lineage (NCBI taxonomy): Eukaryota > Viridiplantae > Streptophyta > Magnoliopsida > Myrtales > Myrtaceae > Corymbia > Corymbia maculata. The sequence continues at coordinate 11,176,939 of CM024689.1, read as the reverse complement.
TTACTTTGTTTATTAGAATTTAAGTAAAGAAGATATGTTAAAGAAGAGAGATTATTCAATTTTTATTAAGAATTCCAATTCGGTTCGATTAACCGAATCGAACCAAAAACCGAACCAAACCGAAAAAGTTAACGGTTATTTTTCGGTTAACCGAACCGAAAACATACGAAATTTCGGTTCGGTTTTATATTTCGGTTCGGTTTTTGACACCCCTACTTACAAGTACATTGTGCACCGTATTCTTCTTCTCCTGCATCAAGACATATGAGAACCGCATTTTCTCTTCCTCCTCCCGAATCAGAAGTCTCATCAACCTGTTTCGACTCATTCCTACTTCTCATACCCTTGAAATCTTGATGCACGGCTCCATTTTTCTCACAAGCTTGGAAGTAAGACAGAGCTTGCTCCAAAATATCCTTGAGACACTCATCACTGTCAAGAAGTACTGGCTGGACTTGGTTGGGAAACGCTTCTGCCATAGTTTTATGGGCCTGGCACAGACCCCCTGTGGCGTGATCATATCTCTCAGCTAATTCGCGATACGCATGGTAAAACTCTTCGACCAACTGCAGAAGTTCAGGTCATCTCTTATAGTACATCTCTGCTCGTCTCGCGAAGTCAGCATTTTCTGTGATACGCTCGGTAAAACTCTTTGACCTTTTCTAATGATTTCATATTACAATGAAATCATTAGAAAATGTCTGAAGGTAGAATATGCACTGCAACAGCTCAAGCCACAAACTGCCTGATACCTCATGGATTGATGTATAATTATCGAACTTTTCAGAGGAAATAAACAGAAAATTTGGTTCAGTATTGAAATTCTAAAAGTTTTCAGCCAAACCAGATAGGAGAACTAAATTTAACCAGCCCTCAAGACATTGATTAAGATAGCGGGCACCCTTCTCTCCCAGCTCATTCGAAAACTCACTATCCTGTAATGTGATTTACTGCTTAACTACAACATTGACACTAGTGTTGCAGGACCTCTTTTTCTCTTTGACTTTCAAGCAAATTTCCCAGTCCAAACATACAACGCCGAAGGAAACATTAAGTTGAGTTGTTAATTCTGTGTCCCAGAAGCTGTGCTGAGCAAAACCATAAGCAACGGAACCATACCTGTAAGATTTTCCACAAACCATTTGGAATTCTTCGGGGTAATGTGACTTCCCCACCACCAAGAATACATCCCCTTAGAATCTTCATTCGTGGTGGCGGCGGCGGCCTTAACTCCGACCAACAATGATAGATTTTCGGCACACTTATCTTGTAACCCCGCAGTTTTAGAACCGACTACTACGCGATGCTGTAGGGCACGAAAAAGATCTCTCTTCATCTTGAGATGCAGATCCACCAAAATGACACAAAATAAGACAACTTTGCTTCATTTTCTTATGAACACAATGCCCACCAAAAATCATCGTCAAAATGATAAATAAAGGGGCAGTAAGTAAAGTACCAGATCATCCGCATCGGGCTCCAGGAATCAGCACTTCTTCATCAGGTGATAACAGGTTTACCTGATCAAAAGCCAGGTCATAGGATCAGAACCAACAAAGACAAAGAAAATATTTGACAAGTAAGGATTTCAACGAGGGATGCATAAATTCCTCATACACCATCATTTAATCAAATTGCATACCATAAAGAAAAACAAATGCTCGGATGATTACGCAAAAAGAAGCCCACATTGTCGTCCTCACATCACAAGACCGAAGGGGTCGAGAAACCCAAAACAGAAAAGTAGGAGAAAACGAAAGCTTTCTTGATTAGTGCAGAGAAATTGATCGGCCTACATTGTTCTCACATCACAAGAGTGAAGGGGTTGAGAAACCCAAAACAGAAAAGTAGAAGAAAACGAAAGTTTTCATGATTAGTGCAGAGAAATCGATCGACCAACAGAGAAACATTCAACATCAAACGAGTAACTGTACCAGAGACAAGAGAGTTCAAACGTCGAGCGAGCTCACAAAGAGACTCCTCAGCTCCTTTCCGCGAAACCCAACGTTCAGGAACCAAAACGACCCATCACCCAAAAAAGAAGAAAGAAGGAAGAGAGAGAGTAAAGCCTACACAAGGAGAAGAGCGAAACAGAGCTCCGCAAAGCTCCAAAGATTCCAATTCTTCAGCTCCATGAGAAAAAGAAAAACTGTAGCGCAGCTGCTTTCATTGTTCGTGGTCTCGATCTCAACTCATTGCTGGGTCAGATCTCTCTCTCTCTCTCTCTCTCTAGCACACTCACACTCACACTCGCTGTATTCATTACTGCCCGCTGCTCGCTCTTACAAAGCTGCAATCTTTATGGGATTTTAATATTGGGTGGAGATAAAAAGACAAATGGGAACGTAAAAATTCGTCCTGGTTGCTGAGAAAACATGACCGTCGTTTTGCGAGCTGTCGGGAGACAGAGGGCGAGATGACGAGTTTCGCCATGTCGAAGAAAGGAGCCTTCGATTCTTCGTCTTTTGTCGTGTCTCTGTCGGACGAATGTTTGACCGCTTTCATCGTAAATGCGCAAACCACGATACTACATGAGAATCGCCAAAATCGAAAAGAACAGGGAATATTGACAAAGAAATAAAACATTTCTGAAATATCGATTTCCTGAGAAAAAATTATAAAGCGAATTTCTATACCATTTTCAACTTCAAATTTTCGTCTTAAATAATTATATATATATATTGATAGTATTTCTAATAATCACATAAAATAATTTTGTAATTTTGAAATTTAAATTCAATCACCACTAATCTCGTTAATTCATGTTAATTTCCTAAAATGGTCAAGTTTTCTTTCTTCATTAATTGACTGTTTGCATTTTTTCGACATGCTCATCTGCGCCTGCCTATTTTGCTTGATATTATGTATCATCTCTCACTTCTAATTATGTTAAGGAAAAAGAAGTTCCTTTTTTTTCTAATAATAGCTTACTTTTTTTTTCCCTCAAAAGTATCCTTTCTTCCTATGTAAAGTTTAATATATATATATATATATATATATAACAAAAAATTGTAAGAAAAGATTCACAGATAGCAACATCAAATTTGCGCCTAACTAGCACTAATTTAATTAGTATAACGTTAATGACCACCAAGGAGTAAAGTGAAGAAAACAATTAAGGAAAAATTTTCAATTTTTCCAGTCTATTTATTGCTAGAGAAAAATGAAAAATGAAATGTTGAAAATTTTCACGCGGAATATTGATCAAGCGAATCGGATAAAATTAGTCGGAAGGAAGAAAAGGAAATCGGACACCGGATTTACGTGGTTCGGTCCGAATATCGGAACATACTTCCACGGGGAGAGCAGCACGGAATTCCACTATAGAACCAAGCGATACAATAGAGATTATACCCACTCGAGTACTCAAACACTCACTCGCATTTCCCACCCCCAATTACACCTAATAACTCACACAGTGTTTAGCCCCTCACAATTTCCAGTGAAATTCTCACTCAAGGAATTAAACAAATTCTACTAACAAGAATTTAACTGGCTAAAATACTCAGGTGTAATTACAACAAGAAATTCTCCCTTCTGCCGAGAGCTCCCACGCGTTGCTCGTGCTCTTCTTTCTCTCACTTTCTGGAGCTCTCTCTACCGACGGCCTCCGAAGTCCTCCTCCTGTTATAGGAGCATGGGAAGAGAAGAAACAAACGTGAACTTCTCAATTTGTCAGAAAGCTGCCACCTTCTTAATCCTTGCCCCTCCATGCAATTAATGTCTTGCATGCTCATCACGCACCTACAAACAATCCGCATAGCTTCTGCCTTCCCTCCTTCATTCATCAGCTAAGGATAATAATAAAAAACTCTGAACCAAGAAGTGCCGCCCTCCATATTTTATTGGCACACAAAGGGAATGCATTTAATATTGTTGAACTTTGGGAGTTCAACTCTTCAGAAGGCCAAAAGTCAACAAATGGGCAGGTGATGGCTTTTATCTCCACGTCAATATGTGCAGCATATATTTTACTGATAAAATCTTTCGGATCCGATCACACGTCGTTATTCATTAAATACTCCATGGACGTGCTTCCTCATTGTTAAAATATTGCACGTGTCCATTAGGTGTTGTACACAAACTCAAACTCGAGACATAATTTTAACATAAAAAAAAAAAAAAAAAAATCTATTTTTTATGTATTGTGTTATGCACAACAGTGCCTCAAGAATTGAATTATTCCAAATAAAGTACAAATTGACTCATTTCATCGTGATCAAAAAAAAAAAAAGAACAATGATTTTATCATGGATGCATCAATTTGTGATAAGCAAGAAACCTTTTCCTATAACCAAACAAAACTTGCATCTTGAATTTTCATGTGATTTATTAGTCAAAGTCTCGCTCACACAACCAATCCTCCTAAAAACAAGAATGTGGAAAAATCAAAGAAAAAAAGAAAAGAAAATACTAATTGCGCTTACCTTTAATCCTCTCGAATAAGAAATAAGAATCATCAAGGGACAAAAAGGGAAAATGAAGAAGAAGAGGAGAAAACTTCGCTCATCATTCCAAAGCTGAAAAAGTCATAAAAGGCGTAGTCTTTGATTGCTTGCACCATAATTCATCTTGGACAAATAAGCTAAAGGATATCATGGAATCACGAGTGAGTGCAAAAGAACTGCGGTAACATAACGAAGGAGACAAGATTCCCCTTAGAAGAAAGATTGATATTTGCTAGGATAGAAAGAAAATATTATCGTGAAGCATTTGAATCATCTCCATATTTGATTTTCTAAAGAAGGCGATTATAGTACAGAAAAAAATTCGATTTTTAAGATCTGGAGTATGGGAGAGATAAAACAGGATTATCGTCCATGGAAAAAAAATAGAAAACAAAAAAGAGGCAAGTCCGGATATACATTCGATTATTTTCCCGAATTATTAGAGGGCATACATGTATTTAATTATATAAATGCGATTAATTAGCTTTAAATTTTCAACGAGCCCCAACCGTTTTCCTTTGCCTTTCGGCATCACGCACGATTCGGGCACCTTTCCCTTCTTTAATTAACTGGTTCTGACACGGCGATCTCGTGCCGCCATGTCATCCCCTCATGCCATGCAGATCTCGTTCTGACCTCGACGTCCCTCGTAGTTCGTGATCGACGGGGAAGGTCAAGATCGGGATCAACAGTGCGTCGTGCCGCCGAACATACCTGACAACGTGCTTGCTTATTCCGAGCAAGGGTCTTTAAGCCCTTCTTGGGGTTTGGAAAGGACTGGCGTGCTAGCTCTTGTGCTCTTACTGTTTTTTCTAAGATGGCGTCACGTATACATATTTCATCACGTGGATGATGTTTTGTTGACAATTCAACGGTGTTAACGACGATGCGAGTAGTTTGTACAAATTAGGATAATTCAAGGACTAGATTGCATAAAACTAGTAAGAGGAGACCAAATTGCACTATTTAGAGGTTTGTAACTATGATTAACTTTTCTTTAACAAGCCATATGTTCCTTAAAAATTATAAATATTACTCATATACAAACCTAATTAAATACAAATGAAAGTGATGTTCATATTTGTAACTCACCAATCACAAGGATGGTTGAAAGATAATGTCCTTTAATCGAAAATGAGGAAAACGAAACCCTTTTTAATGACCATGCATGTCATTTTATTTTTGGATTAAATATACCCTTATTGTCCAATATGAGCAGACATAACATGTTTACCATTAGACGTGGATACACAACTGGATACAAAAAGTTGTGCTTTCTACCCCCCACACACGTGGGGGACTCTCATCTCACTTAAATGGAAAGTGAGTTTCTCCTCTTCTTATGGTCTTAATTCTAGCCTTATTGGAGAAGTAAAGTCTCGAATGGACTTAGCCGTTTCAGGAAACTATGCTTTTAAGATTAGCTATAATGGTTGGACACCACTTAGCTATCATACTAAAGGAACTCACAACATGTTTGGTTTGGTTTGAGCGAAATCTCCAAAATACTATATTTAAGACTACAATGTTGCAAGTCGCCAAAAAGGTGTATAGTTAAGGGGTGCAATAATTTAGTAGAAAAACAATGTTTTAGAAAATATCTTCTTAACATTGATTTTTTATATTGCTTTTGGGTATTGAGTGATTAGAAAAAATGTTCATTAGTAACAACATATGTTCAAATATTTTTATTGATAATAATATTTTATGTTAATTATTTTTTAAGTGGTATAAACAATTAAAGTGTGAAAAATATGTTCCAAATTGTCACAAACATAGGCAGTTTTTTTTTTCCATTGGCAATCTTTTAAACCTGAAATTTCCAAATGGAAATAACAATCCGAGAGAAAATGCACCGACTCCAAGGCCAGACCAAAGTCAGGAGGCATGATCAAACCTAATGGCAAAGAGGCTGAATTTCCTAACACATTTACATACTTTATCTTAATCAAAGAGCTTACTTTACCCTTTATCTTGATAAAATTTTTTAGTAATTCAGATAAATAACATATTATAACGATCTGTATAGAGGTACAGACTAGCCAATGACCAAAACTCTGTCGTCCCACACACCATCTTTTTCTTTATTTAATTTAGAATATAGTTCGAAAACATATTCCGTAAATAGTAGGGGCGATGGGTTCCCGGATTGGTCCAGTTTCAAAGGGGAATCAGAAGACGGACCGGTTTTCAATTTTGGGAACTTGGGACCAGACTGTTTGGTCTTAGGATTGGGAATTGGACCGTCGGTTCTTGTCTAGTCTAACCGAATCGGCCACTTTTTTTTCCACTAAAGAATAATCGTGCTTCGAACCGATTGATTTGGTTCGGTCCTTGGGTAGTCCCAACAAAACCAATCGCATATGTTCCCACATGCTAAAAAGTCAAACTACACTTGTGTTTAATATCTCTGTGTGTGTTTTTAAGAAATAAAATAGTCTATTTGAAGATTTATTACTTTTTTTTAAGAAATTAAAAGTTATATTTGAAAAAAAAAAAGTGTCGATCTAGTCCGGTTGTCTCGAAATCGAGAACCAGATTGAAAATCACTTGTTCCATTTTTATGGAATCAAGAACTGGACCGATGCTTTCGAGAATCGGACCAAATCAGTCGATTGGGTCCAGTGCCCCTCAATTTGGGTGGTCCAATATGCTCACCCCTAGTAAATAGGGGAATAAATGGGAAAATCAAAGTTTGGTAGGGGTTATTAGTTAGTGACCGATTTAGTCATCAACGGAAGAAAAGGCAAAAAAGAGAGAGAGAATAAAAGGAGAGGTTAAATTAATAGTTTTGACATCTGTTTACATTAACAAAGATCTTTTAGTAACAATAACGATGATGGTAATAATAAAAAAGGGATGAAAGTTTTAAAATTTTTAAAAAGTATAATCAAATTTTAAAATATGTCAAGTTTATACAATTGAGTCTTATAACTTATTAGCATTTTTCATTTGCCAAGTTGGACAGACCCAATGGAAAGATTTGACTATATAAACATGATAAATTTTATGACTTAATTATATTTTTTAAAATTTTTGGAATTTAGTGTTGGATGTTTGTTTGTAAAACAAACTAAGTGTGTCTTTTCATCTTATCCCACATAGGAAAGTTTGGAAAAGAAAAGTCGTTTTATAAATGAGAGCATTTCTAATTTGTTAAAAAAGAAAAGATGGAGTGTGGGCTAGACCTCACTATGCCCGCGTACGGGTGCGCGAATAATTGCGCGATTATTGGTTCAGTTTGCAACTCTCATGAAGAGTTGTATTGATTCAATTTATAACTTCTTTTGAAAAGTCACATATGTTCGTTGTATAACTTCATTCGAAGGGGTGTCTTTGTTTCTATATATGTATGTCAGTTTTGAAAAAATCAATAGTTACAATTTTCGAGTCATCTTCCTAAAACTGCAGTCAAGATTTTCTATTGTTTCCTAGAGAGACCCTGGAGAAATACTAGTAGTATTTTCATTTTGAGACTTTGTTGTATCCTGGAGGAAATTTGCCGGTGACCATTAGCAACTCTGTGGGGCAAATAAATCCTTAAAGAAAGTGATTACACGTCTCAAAGTCCGTTGTGATTGCTCCATTGATTCGAACACACATTGACTTCATTGTTCTACCCAAGAAGAAGGCGATTTCTCTCCAACATTTAGTTATATTTTCGTCATGAAATTTAAAATTTTCGATATATTTATTAATAATTAAAAAAGGATTGTAGGCAAAATGTAGATAAGAGAGGGGGACGGAAATTCCAGCCGGGGGTGAAATAATGACGTCGGGTGAAAGGCAGGGCAAGCTCGAGACAAATCTTATGTCGCCAGGAGTCATCACCAAGTTCACAACTCAAGAGTGCTACATGATCTTTTTACTCGACTGGCCTCTTTTCTTATGTCATTCTTCCCCCTTAAAAACGAATTCCCGAAATCGTATAAGAAATCAATCTATTCAAGCCTAATGCTCCGCCTATTTCACAAAAATAAATGATTTTAAAAAAGAATTTCTCAAAATATTCATTCTTATCGCTTGAAATAATTAACTAATGAAAATTAATTTCATTATCGATAGCAATTTATATTTAAACATCTCCACAGACAAATAAAATATTTTTTCAGTTATTTTTGTGAAGTATACAAAATTATCATTTTTAGGGAAAATTTTCCAAATAATTCATTCTTCATGAAACAAAAATATTTTCTTAAAAGTGAATGTTTGTATCACTAAAAATAATTAATCAATGAAAAATATTTTTATTATTAACAACGATTTATGTCTAAATATGTTCGTGAGTGATATTTTTTTCGTTCATTCAATTTTGTAAACGATACAAGCTATCATTTTCATGATTTTGTTTTTCAAATCATTCATTTATTGCGAAATAAATGGAGTCACTATTATTATTGATTGCTTCTACCAAAACAGCTTCTATGCTCGAACACATGTTCCTGCACCATCTAATCAAAACTCATTATACATACGCATAGGTTTTCTCATCATCGAAATTGTCCAGAGATGTTTTCCAAAATTATCTCCCCTTTTTACGACAACAAAAACCTTAGCATTGAATCATTTACTGTCAAGGTACTCGCGTGTATAAAAAATACATAGAGCCGCTTGCGTTTATTACGAAGTAAGTCAATAGAAAGCAGATTCAAGCAGGAAAGCAAATACACTTGCCCAAGATTTGCTAAGTACTGAAATATGTAAAAGCAACTTACGAAACCCGACTGTGAGAGCAGCGAGCTGACGCACCGCGCCAAACCTAGAGTTTCCGAATAGCTCTCACGAGAAGTTCTGATGTTATGCTCGAATGGACTAGCCCTTATGTCCATCTGTCTTCCTTTGGAAAATCTCACGAAAATTCCACGAAAATCGCGTCTAAATTCTCTCCAACCTAGCCAGTCAATCGGACGTTTTTGTATGAGGCGAATTTGGATCACCTCTTTTCCTCGATTTTAGAACGGCTTCGGTCCACAAATTGCTGTTGCAAGATACTTGGTTGTCCTTATCTTTTTATGTACGTAAGCAGGGACTTCAAATCTGGAACTCCAGGAGTCGCCAAATCTAGTTATGGAAAGTCCAAATTGACTCTTGCCCGTCGGTTCGCTTCTTCTATCATTTGTTTCCCCAAGTTGCCTATGCGAAATTCAGAACTTGGTGAATCTTTTCGAGTATGAGTGTAAAACCGAAGACCAGTACTTTTTTCTGCAAAATAACTTCCGTTCGTCTCATGACATACTTAAACATAAGTTTCCACCACAACTCCATGTTAGATACATAATAAATCTCGTTATCATCAAGACATTTAAAGGATGTTTTTCCATCAATCTCCCTTTCTTATGATGAAAAAATTCGTACGCTGCCCTTCATAGATAAGTGAATTATCTTCATGTGCAGGTTTCTAGTTTGCTGACCCATGAAAGACAACCAGAATTCTAGAGAATCAAGATGAATGTTTGCTTTTACACGCTTATAAAAAAAAGAAAATTCGTCTAAGGAGTTTAAAACAAACTCCCCACTTACTAAATGATTTATCCCTTGTCTGTCACATGAAGAATGAGTTAAACGCAAAAAGCAGCAAGAGACGGAATGTAAGTGAGACACATCAAAGGCATCTACAACCGCCACTTTAAGGTTGAATGGAACTTCTCTCACTTGCGCATTCCTTCTGTTGTCTCTGAATCCTGGAACTATTTTGTTTGAGCTGAAGGTTCAAAAGGGCAGATATAGAGCTGAAAACTCTATTTCAGTCGTTAATCTACTTCCCTTTAGGATAGACGAAATCACCATAGGTTCCAACACCAACTTCTACTCTTTTCTAAAGCATCTACGTTCTCCAGAGTTACTTTTTCAAAAGATTTGAGCCTCTTGTTAGAAGTTTCTTATGATCTCTAATACGGTTTCTATCGTGCCCATGAGCTCTCTAGGTGTGTCCTCAATCTCATCTATAGTTTCAGCCCAACAAAGTGTGTAGAAGCACCAAAAACCTGCTTCTGCATTTCAGCTCCTACTTCATCTTTCTCTATTTCGTCTTACGGTTTAGTCAAATAATTCAGATTCTCCTTTAATGAGGGGGTCATCTTCTTCCTGCCTTCTTCCCTTTCATTTTCTCTCACTATTTCACTATTTGGGTTTCGCAGCCATCTTTTCCATATTATTTTGTATTGAGACATCACTTTATTCTTCACGAGGCTTTTTGGGCCAAAAGCCATCCTCACGCGTTTTCCTCACTACTCTTACTCCTTTTAGCTTCAACATGCTCGAGATAAGGGATCCATTAAGGAAATTCTAGCCTCATGAGTGTGAGTGAGATCCAACGGGATAGGCTGATAATATTCTGTAATCCTTGAATGAAATCGAGTCAATAGAGCCAACCTACTTAATCTCTCTTCATTATTTTCTCTCCGAGTTCCTTATACATGGCCTCTTCCAAAAGGAATTACCTTGTGTTCTTGAGTTTCAAAGGCACGGATGTCCGCAACAACTTTCCTCGGACATCTCTACACAGCTCTGGATTAAAAAGGGATACACACCTTTGTGGATAGCTAGGAGCTCAGGAAAGGAGAGCAAATATTGCCGGCGCTCATTAGGGCGATCGAGGAATCACGCATTGTGATCATCATTTTCTCCAAGGACTATGCTTCCTTGTGGTGGTGTTTGGAAGAGTTGGTAAAAATCATGGAGTACAACGCACATAAGGAGCTAAATGGAACCAAGAAAAGTGAGAGGGGGGAGAGAAGGTTATGGGAGAGTTATGGCTAAGCATGAGTTTGAATTTGAGAAGGATGTGGAGACAGTGAATAAATGGAAGAAGGTTCTCTTCAATGCTAGTAGCTTGCCTGGGTGGTATTTTAATTACGGGTAAGTAATTGATTTGACGTGTTGCTTTGCCATTTTTCTTTTTTGCTTTTTTTTTTGTCTAAAGTTTTGCATCGTTAGCTGGTGATTGTTTGTGATATTTCAAATCACATACAATAAACTACCACTGAAAGCTTATTGATATTGTCAATTCGGTCTTTTGATTGAAGATACAAAGTGGATATACACTAGACAACAAACTCAAAATTTGAATAAACCAAAACTTCGAGCTAGCAAATTCTTTGAATTCGACTCTTCGGGAAAGTGTGGTTAGTAGTTCCTTAGTCATTACTGTCTTCAGGCGCAAGTTCTTCGTAATTTTCCTGGGCAGATGTTGGGGCAGGCTCACCAAAGGTGTTAATTTCCTTTTTATCTTATTATTTGCTAACCTTCTTATATTATTTTCCTTATGATGTTATAGGTTGAATTCCTGCCATGTTGAAATGCTAAAACACGTTTCTCTTTCTTTTTGAGTACTTATCAGAGATGAAGTGGAGCTTATACAATACATCGTAAAGGAATTATCAATTCATCTGGAGCGAACACTCTTACATGTTGCTAAATATCCGATTGCAATAAATTCTCAAGTTCAAGAAGTGATATCACTGTCGAAAAAAGAGTCAGATGATGATGATGTTCTCTCGATAGGCCTATGGGGACCTAGAGGCATAGGGAAGATGACGATTGCTAAAGCAATATGTAATGCTATTGAGAGATAGTTTCAAGGATCTAGCTTTTTGGCGCAAATTAGAGAAACTTCGAACAAAAGCAATGGTCTAGTTGATTTGCAAGAAGAACTTCTATCTCAATTCTTATCTCCTAACATCTCACAGTCTATAGTGTCAACGGAGGAATTAGTTTGATAAGCAAAGGACTTCATTGCAAGAAGGTTCTCCCGGTTCTTGATGATGTTGACCAGTTGCATCAACTGAATGTGTTACCCGGAGAAGGCAATTGGGTTGGCAAAGGAAGTAGAATCTTTGTAACATCAAGGGATAAGTATTTGCTAACTTCTCATGACATAAATTGTGTGCATGAAGTTAAAACTTTAGACAACGATGAGGCACTAGACCTTTTTGTTCGGCATGCCTTTCCAAATTGCAAAGAATTTGAAATAAGAAAGGATCTCATAGATAGAGCGCTGCATCATGTTGATGGCCTTCTATTAGCCCTCAAAGTGTTGGGCTCCTTCTTTATGTGGAAGAAAGGAACCGGTATGGGAAAGTTCACTACATAAACTCTCCAAAACTCCTTACCGAACTATCAATCAAGTTTTGAAAACAAGCTTAGATGGATTGGAGGATAACGAGAGGGAGATTTTTCTTGACATTGCTTGTTTCTTAAAGGAAAAAAGTACAAAATACATCAAGGAAGTTCTTGACAGCTGTGACTTTAACACAACTATAGGAATAGAAATTCTAAAAGAGAGTTCTTTGATAAGAAATGAGCATGAGACCCTGCAAATGCATGATTTGGTTCAGCTAATGGGTAGGAGTATTGTCTATCAAGAATGTCCCGATGATCCCAGGAAACATTGTAGATTATGGCTTTTGAAGATATTCAGGACATTCTATGTGAAGATACAATAAAAGTTGTCATGTAAACATTGTTATATTTCATTTTTATGTTACTTTGATTTGGACATTATAAAGTAAATCTCAATGGAAATTTTGCGTGACAATTGAATTTGCTCTGTTATGGATAGGGAATGAATGTAGTAAATGCCATAGTATTGGACTTGCCCACACCAAAAGAGAGAAATATGAGTCCTAAAGAGATAACCACAAGTCCTGTTGCTTTCACAAACATAAAAATGTGGAGAAAGCTCATTCTACTTGAAGTGCATATCTTTTCACAAGGTTCTGTTTGGCTCCCTAACAATCTAAGATGGCTCATGGCCCAATGCCCCATTTCTACAATTTGGCTATGGTCTAAATAAACTTATTGGACTTGATGTCTAGAAAAGTCATATCAAACAATTAGAAGGCAAGTTCAAGGTGAGCGCTTGTGATGATTAACTTTTCCCTTTTTATAACTATAAATATTTACACAGCTTAATGATGGTTCTAGTATTTTTGTTTTATTGTAGAATTTCATAAAGTTGAAGTACATCAATTTCAGTCAACGCAAATCCTTAGTTAGTGTTCCAGACCTTTTGTTTGTTCCAAATCTGGAGAGCTTGAATCTTGATGGATGCAAAGACTTGGCGGAGGTTCACCAATCCATTGCATATCTTGACAAGCTAGAATATTTGTCACTTAAGCTTTGCTCTAACCTCAGTATCTGTCTTAACACACTCGAGAAAATCTCTTCAAACCCTTGATCCTTTTTTTTACTCTAAACTTGTGAAGTTCCTCTTGATATATTGGGACATATGAAACATCTAGAAGAGCTTGGTCTAGGAAGGATGGCTATTAAAGAACTCCCAGCAACATCAATTGAAACGGATGACCAGCTTGACGAAGCACACGGGTGGGACCTGCCCAACCAAAGAAATCCGTGGTGGATAGAAGTAAACTGTCGAATTTTGTCTCCACTTGGCTTTGATTCTTGGGGAGGCAACATCGTGATCCCAATGGCCCTTGCTTTTCCCTTCAAATCAAATTCAAAATCATTATGAAATACAGGTTTCCCATCATGCTGTTGAAATGGTTGAAGAAACTTTCTTTTATGATTTGTGGTGCAGGGTGCATTAATACAAAATTCAGTGGATGCTTATTGAATGGCCATGGTCTTCTAAGTTGCTCTATAAAACTTACCACATCGGTCTCTATCGCCTCTCTTGATTCAATTAATGATGCCAATACTAAGATAGTAAAGGTAGTAAGTTTGCTCAATCTAGTGTATGATCCTCGTCTTAAGGGAAGGGTTGACCTAATCATATCAAAAGTTCAAAAGGTCTACACGAGGAAGATTAGTTGATTCCTCTGTTGTCACTAGCTAAATTGCATTTCCTCTCACTTCCTTCAACATTAATTAGACACGTATGTCAACTTTCAAGCTTCAACAGCAATTTTGAGCAACTGAAATCCTGTACACTAAAAGACAACTTCAAACATATCTGAAGCAGCAATGTCATGCACCAACCCCTCTAGTGAAATAGTTGTTTCGTCTTACTGAATCAACATAGCAGCAATGTCATGCACAATTCCTCTAGTGAAATAGTGGAAAAAGTACCAAAAAAGTCATAAATCTATTGTATTTGTATCAATTTAGTCATAAACTTTTCAATTAGACCAATTTAATCATAAACATTTTCGTATTAGTACCAATTTAGTTCATCCTACTAATTTAGGCTGGAAATCGGTAACGTGGATACCGGCCATCTTATGTGGCATTGCCGAAGGATCTTTGGCATGTTGACATTTTTAAATATATTTTTTATTTTATTTTATTTTATTTTAGATTTTCTTATTTTACCTTTTTTTCTTTAGCCCGTGGCTAGTACTAGCGAGGGCATCGTGGCCCTCTAGCCATAGGCGAGGGTTGCCCTCACCGAATCTAGCGAGGGCAACCCTTGCTGAATCTGGCGAGGGCACAACCCTCACCTCCGATTGTCGTGACTATGTCGTTGAATGTTCCTATGATTCTCTCGCCCGATATGCTTTGTGTCTTGAGTAATCTATGCTTCGTCTCCAAGGTGCGATGCGCTTCGCGTTGGCCTCGTCCGCTTTGTTCACCAGATCTGACGAGGGCCGCCCTCGCCCAAGTTGCGAGGATCTCGCCCTCGCCGGTCCTCGCTTGTAGCCAATTGCTGGCCAAGGCCGGTACCAACCACAAGCCAAAGAAAAGAAAGGAAAATTTTAAAAAATAATAAAAAATCAAAGAATTATTTTAAGATGATTTTAAAATGTCTATGTTAGCACCAGCAATGACATACAGGATGACAGACATCCACGTCACCGATTTCCAACCTAAATTAGCCGAATGAACTAAATTTGTACAAATATGAAAATGTTTATGATTAAATTAATCAAACTGAAAAGTTTATAATTGAATTAGTATCAATGCAATAGGTTTATGGCTTTTTTGGTACTTCTCCAGTGAAATAGCTATTCCGTTCAACTGAATCAACATTGTTGTGATCTTCATCCCAGTTCTCATGTGATCTCTTGCGTCGTCCTCTCTACCTCTTCAGCAACGCCCAGGATTCAATCATTTCCAATACGGTCGGAACCGAGGAGCGAGAGAGATGCGGATGATCATGAAATATAGCCATCAACTAGCAAGAAGTGGGGAGCATAATCCTATAAGAGGGTATATTCATGGGAGCCCAAAAGTTTCTGATTCAGTCCAGTCTTTTCTAGTGGCTTTGGTAGCAATAAAATCTGTTGAATTATCAAAACAAGAAAATACGCAAACCAAAACAAAAAAAGAAAGTAGTTGACTATTGACTTGGAAATAATATTGGGTGGGGCAAGAACTCGTCCAGTCAAAATTGTAATGTCACGTCATCTCCACGTCAGACGCTAATCCGAACTCTTCTGTCCTCTCAGACGACGTCGCATAAAAAGCATGATCATCATCACTGCCAGTCCAAGCCAAGAAGACGCCGTTGGCTCATCAGTCTCTCTGTCTATCCCCAGCTAATCATAACTTCTTCAATGGTGTTGTTGATCCTCCGTCGCAACCTCCATGGTCGAACCTCCTTGCTCATTCAGCCGAGACTCTTGTCCCATTCAATAGAGCAGGCGGCTCCAGCTCTAAAGCAACGGACCTCGGAGCCAAAGCCCATCGAAAAAATACTAGTGGCAAACTGAGACTAGAACAAAAGCTCTTAAAGAACTCCTTGCATTAATTGAAAATCTTCTCTTCGGAAAGCAAATACATTTGCAAAAACCTCGCAAAGCTCCCATCAAGCATTTATAAGTTGCAAAATCTTGAGCATCTGAGCCTTAGAGGCTATTCCAATGTTGTCATGTTTCTAAAGAATTTCAAGGATTTAACTAATCATAATGGGAATTTGAGATTTTCAAATTTAAATGACCTAGAATCTAATGGCTGCAATCTCTCATAAGTAGAGTTCCTTGAGAGTTCTTCCAATTTTCCCGAATCGGCGCACTTAAATCTTTCCAAAAACAAATTTACTCATGTGCCAACACGCATCAACAAATACTATGATTTGGAATGCTTGTATGTGGATGAATGCAAGCTGCTACAAGAGATTCCTTAGCTTCCGCTGAATATACATATCCCAATGGGAAAGAATAGCAGATCTCTACGAAGGTTCCTTGATTTGCTCATCGAATCCCTTTTTTATTTTGATCCAATTGTTGACACCTAAATTTTGGCAATTTGTTTAAGTGTCTATTAATTGTATTAAAAATTTAGGGATTAATTTCTAACTCCTTAACAAAAAATATTTTTCATTAAAATCGCATCGCATATAGACATTAGGAGCACTTGCATCACTAGTTTTAAAATTTATCAAGAAAAATTTTTAAAAAAATTAATTAAAAAATTAAAAAATTAAAAAACGTGGGTCCGGGCCAGGGCTAGGCCTGCCCGGCCCCTTTCTCTTCTTCTTTCCCCTTCCCCGTGCGGGCTTGGCCCACTTTTCTTTCTCCCTTTTCGGCCCAGCCCGCGCCTTTCTCTTCCTCTTCCCTCCTTCACCGTCGCACGGCAACGGCCACCTGCAAAAGGGAAATAAAAAAATGGAAGCAAGTTGCAGCATGGGCGGCAGCAAGTCAGCAGCAAGCCGACAGGAAGCAAAGCAACAGCAGCAAGTCAGCAGGAAAAGAGGCAGCAGAAGTCAGCAGAAGCAGAGAAGAAAGAGAACCCGAGGGAGAAAAAACCGAAAAAAAAAGAACAAAAAAAGGAAGGAGAAAGGAGAGAACGAAAAAAAGAAAAGCGAGAGATAAAAGTGAGAGAGAGAGACGTGTGTTGACTGAAAAAAAGACAGGGAGAAAACAAGTGAAAAAGCTTCAAGAGAGGAGAGCGACCGAGAGAAGGGAAAGATCCGGGAATCTGAGTGCGAGAGGGAGGCTCGAGAGGGTCTTCTATTGTTGCCGGAGGACCACCTAGCGACCGCCGCCCGTCGCAACCACCGAACGAACCAGGTTAGTTTGTTTATTCATTTACCTTTTTCACCGGAATACCTGGTTTTTGTAAGGCGTCGGGCCGGAGCTCGCGCGGAGCAGTTCGCGCGAGCCCCGGCCCTTGTCGTCCCTCCACTGAGTTTCCTTTGCATTCTGCCATATCTAGTTGGAAGCCTAGTCCCGGTTTAAGTTCGGTTCGAGTTGGAAACCCTTCGGTTTATTCATGCCCGCCAAGTGTTTGATGAAATTCCTTATAGAAAACCGAAGGGGGTTCATACTTTTAGTCGAAAACCGATCTGTTTTCATGCTCTTTTATCTATAGAATCACTATGTATTCATTCATATTCGAGTTTCCATGATGATTCGTATGAAAAACCCGTGTATCGTCGAATCGGTGAGGGTTTCGCAGCCACCGGAGTTTATGGCCGGCGGTGGCCGATGTCGACGGGGATGAGTGGCTGATAAAAGGGTGATGTCTCGGTAAGGAGAGAGGAACCATGGGGTTTTCGGTTGGAGTCGAAGGTATATAAAAAAAAAAAAAGAAGAAGAAAAGAAATAGAGGAAGAAGAAGAAACGCGGGTGAGGGACGTCGGGAGGTTGAAGACGCTGCATGGGAGAGGAAGAAAGCTGCAGCAGAAAAGATAAAACAAGAAAAAGACAAAAAAATATATATTAAAAAATTAAAACATTAAAAAAATAATAAAAATTGTTAAAATTTCCTTTTTTTAGTCCGATCGGGTAGGATCCGGGTAGCCGGGCCAGGTTGTCGGTGCGGGTCGGGTTAACGGGTCCAAACCCGTTACCCGAATATTATATATAATATAAAAAATCCAAAAAAATCAAAAATTCAAAAATCATAAAAAAACATAAAAAATATTTAAAAAATCATAAAAAATTTCGGGAATTTCAGAAAATTCATGAAAAATTCAGAAACCTGAAAATTTATAAAAAAAAATTCAAAAAAAAAAATTAATTAAAAATCAGAAAATATTAAAATATTGAAAATCCCAAAAAAATTTCAAAAATCCCAAAAACTCCAAGTTTGTTTTAGAAATCCCAAAAAGCTCTAAAATAATTCTTGGACCATTTTCTCTTCAAAAAAATTGTCGGAAAATCATCGGTCTAAAATCGTGCTCAAAACCGGGCAAGCCCTTACGGCTTTACCTTAGGGTTTTAAGTATTCTCAAATACAATTGCCTTTGATTGCACACCTATGATGCGATGATTATGGTTTTCCCTTAGCTTAATTAGGACTGCTGTTTATTTATCTCTTGATGCTATGTGTTTATTTTCTCTTGTAATTTATTGAATGTTTTCTTCAATTGCTGATTGTTGTTTTGATAACTGTGCACCCGTATGATCATCTCATATGTTAGTGGTTAAGTCTAAAATCAATCCAAACTGCCTGACAAAAGTCTTTTTGAAATGAACAAGATTAGGTACCGAAATGGCACTAATTGGTTAATTAGTGTAATCGAGTCCCCGACCCTAGAATCTCTGGTTGCGTAGAAAGTGAGGCACACTCCCATGCCCTACTTGGTTTCTAGCCGACCCCAATAGGCTAGTGGCGACTCCTCGTTTGAAGATTTTCATGAACACCCAATGTCACGTGGGGTATGGGCTTGGGAGAGCCTATGTCTAATGAGGGTCCTGGACCCACCCTTTTGGACAATACCCCTAAACCTATTTATTCAGACATTCATTTCCCCCTCGGGACGGAAAAAATAGGTCGCGACACCAATTAATGAAGAAGTTATCAAATCCAATTTTTAAGCAAAATAAAGCTCGGTCGTAATTAATTGATGGAAAAAAGTAGCGTGTGCCACCTTCTGTAATTGGATCAATTCTTTGACAGGGCATGAAATAACATTCCATACCATCTCAAATAATGTCATGTGTACTTTTTATTTTTTTTCAGAAAAACCATACTTCATTAGCTATCTTAAGGAGTTCGAGTACAAAAGACTTAATTCAGAAATAAGTAAGGCCCACAGGGCTTCAGGAGGTCTAGAAAGCCAACTATGAGATAGGGATCGATTTCTTTGGACTTTAGCATTCCAATTTACTACTTTATAGGACTCTTTGCTACAGTGGCCAATCTCAAATTCCGAAGGCCTATAATCAGAACCTTTGCCTATCTGTCACCATAATGTCATGTGAAGAGCCAGTTCCATGTGTACTTAGCCCATGATGTCATGTGTACTTGGCCAGTTCCATGAAGAGCCATGACGTTAAGTGCGTACTTGACAAATCTTTTCAAAAAAATTATAAAAAAAAAATCCTATCTGTCAACTTTTTTCTCGATAAGAAAAGGAAAGGAAATTAAAGTAGAAATGTGAAGAGACACAAATACTTTATCTAAAATTGTTTGCTTTTGGAATCTTTTATGATATCATTAACAGATTACATGTGATTATATTTTGATATGATTATTTCACTAATTTTGTAATTTATTTATTTTTTAAATGCATTTTAAATTACTAATCCAGCCTAGACCATAGGAATGCATGCCAATTCATTACACACATTTTTTTAGCATCTACACGATTTAACATATTATCAATGCATTCCCAACTACGTTGATCCATCATCTGAAAAGTAAAAACATCATACTTCATTAGTTCAAGTCAATGAAATTCAGACTACGACCTCATTAGCCATTGTTTTGGTCATGCCGTTGTTGACTACATTTTCGGGTCACCGGTACCCTGCCGAGACGATTGTTGAAGGAACCTCGAGTAGGCTTGCTTCCCATAGGCCTCACAAGCTTATCACAATTAATTTTGCTAAATTATGGTGCACCTGTCATTATAATGACGAGGCACTATACTATAGCTAAAATTAAGTTGCCTCTCCCTCAAATGTATGGTTTAACAGCATAGGTATACCTTAAAATGAAAAATCAAACGTTGTAAGACGTCTTCCATCTGCATGGGCTCGTCATTGGCAAGAGATAGTCGTTTATTGATAGTTCCTTCTTAGCACTGCCATTAAGTAAATTTGACTTTAAAGATTATTTTAATCATTACATTTTGCTAATCTTTGTTTGGCAACATTATCTTTGTTCATTAAGATTTCCTCCACGTCATAAGTAATCTATCTATTTCAACTTAGGAAAAAATATTTGTGAAAGCTCGTTGATTTCTCCATTGTCAAGGTTTTAAGTTAATATTCTAAACATCGATATATTTTAAAATAACTGAATTTGAAATTAGAAAGTTCTTTGAGAAAAGTAATCTCCTAACAAGCTAAAATAGAAATTAATATGCAGTGATTTAGTTAGTTCATCAACTATATCTTCTAATTATTGTATGTATAATGAATTTGATTAGGTGGTGAAGAAAATTTTTTTCCGAAATAAAATTATATTCATTGTTCAAAGTGGGTAGAAGCACCTAGAACCTACTTCTGCATTCCAGCTCCTACTTCATCTTTCTTTATTTCTTCTTATAGTTAGTCAAATAAATCAGCCCAAAAGTCTACTTCAATGACGGGGTTCATCCTCTTCCTGCCTTCTTCCCACTCATTTTCTCTCTTTAACTTTTAGACTTTCTCATCCATCTTTTTCGCACCAGTTCGCATTGAGATTCCCTTACTGAAAGTCTACAAGGTGTTTTCTCATCTTTGTCAAGAACAATTATAGACACCGCTGAGTCTTTCCATCTTGTCAAGAGGATTTTCACACGTCTTTTGGGCCAAAAAGCCACCATCACGCGTTTGCTTTCGGTATCGGTGCTCACACTCCTTTAAGCTTCCACATTTCTTGAGACAAGGGATCCATTAAGGAAAGATCCCTCAATGCCTTCTTTGTACCCTGATGAACGTGAACGGGAGTGAGATACAACAGCATAGACTGATAATATTTTGTAATCCTTGAATCAAATCGAGCCAACCTTCTTAATCTCTCTTTTTGGTTTTTTTTTCCTTTCTTCTTCATTTTGCCAATGGCCGGCTATCAACCATGGCCAAGCTAGCTAGCTTCACCTAGGAAAGGGGAGCCCTCCCCCAAGCCTCCCCATGCAAGGCTAGCTCGCTCAGCCATCTTTAATAGGAAGAAGAAAGGGGAAAAAAGAAGAAAAAATTCAAAAGAAATACTAAAATATTATTAAAAATTATCTATGTTAATACAAGTTGTTACTTAAAACAGCCAGCATCCACATTAGCGAATTTCGGCAAAATCGTCTATGGTTGGCCATCATTGTTGTGGTCATGCTGTTGTAGGGGCTGAGCCATCACCACAATTCTAGGTTGCCAATGCCTTGCCACAACCATTGTTGATCGAACCCTATGTAGGCTTACTTCGCATAGGCCCTACAAGCTTTTCGCAATTAATTTTGCTAAAATATGGTCCACCTGTTATTATAGTGTCGAGGCACTATTACTTTAGCTAGAATTAAGTCGCTGCTATCCCAAATGAATGGTATAATAACATATATTGTTCAGATAAGCAAATTTTTATTTGCTTGAAAACAAGCAATTAATTACTATAAGTATTACATCAAAAAGAAAAAATTGAGATAAAAGTAAAGGTACACCTTAAAGTCAAGAATCGAACATAATAAGCCATCTACTGTTTGCACGGGCTCATTATTGGCAAGAGATAGTCATTTATGTATAGTTCCTTATTAATATTGCCGTTAAGTAAATTTGAATTTAAATTTTATGTACTTATCGATCGGATTGTTTTAATTATTACAATTTACTTATTTTTGTTATGTGAATTTCCTTATTTGGCAACATTATTTTTGTTTGTTAAGATTTCCTCCACATTATAAGTAATCTATCTATTTCAACAAGGAGAAACTATTTGTGAAATCACATTGACTTCTCCATCGTCAAGGTTTTAAGTTAATATTTTAACTATTGATATACCTTGAAATAACTTAATATCGAACTAGAAAATCCATTGAAAAAAAGTAATTTACTCACGAGTTAAAAATATTAAATAATATGCAGCGATTTGGCTAATTCATCAACAATATCTTTTAATCATTAATCATTATATATATAACGAGTTTGATTAGGTGGGGGAGGATCATGTGCTTGAATGCAAAAATTATTTCGGTAGACTTTACTAATAGGAGTCAAGGTCCTCCTCTTGATATTCCATCTTTCCTGGAAATAGCTCGGGCAACTTCCGCGAAAGTCACACTGTATCATCTTCATCGGCAGTTTTCGCGTGTTCAGCGAAGGGGGTGGAATTACCAAGAACCTACTCCTGCGTTTCAGCTCCTATTTCATCTTTCTCTCATTTCTTCCTCTAGTCTAGTCAAATAATTGAGCCTGAAATTGTCCTTCAGTGACGGGGTCATCTTCCCGCCTTCTTCCCTCTCATTTTCCCTTGCTCTGCACTTTTTGAGTTTCTCAGCCTATCTTTTTCGTACTAATTTGCGCATAGATTACCTTACTGAAAACCCACAAGGCGTACCCTCTTCCTTATCAAGAATAGTTAGATGTCCCGCTTCATCTTTGCATCCCTCTTCCATCGACGCAAACTCCACCTCATCCAAAGTAGTCTTCACACGTCTTTTTGGGCAAAAAGCTATTGTCACGCGTTTTCTTCAGTACTCTTACTCCTTTTAAGCTTTCGACATCGTCGAGATAAGGGATCCATTAAGGGAAGATCCCTCTATGCCTTCTTTTGAGCCTCATGAATGTGAGTCCTAATATTTCCTCTTGAGATGACACTTGGCTAAACATGGGTTATCACAGTAATATGTGGCACTTACAAGTTTTAATGAAAAATTTTAACGGATTAATATTGCAAGAAATGCATCCTCTTCTTTCAACATCATTAGCATAAGTAAATCACCATTATTATTAATTAACCCAAGCTTACACAATTACTATCAACCATCAACTACTAAGGTGAAAATGAATTAATTAATATTACCCCACCATTAGTGTATACATAATCTAATTCATGCGCCGAACTCCGGATGACTTGCGTTTACGAAAAAAATATCTGTCGCGTCTTACAAAATTTACACTTTAACTAAAATTCCTCCGTAACCATTTGAATTCTAAAACAAATAATATTTAGCTTGATAATCTACGTATCATCATCATACACGAGAATTTCCAAATATCACATAATTACCATTTTGAAAATTCTGGATGTCACAACATATGTTGAACGTATTTTAGAAAGATTCGGTATTCAACACTGCAAGTCACGAATTGCTCCTATCATTAAGGGTGATGAAGTGAATCTGTTATAGTGTCCTCATTCAAATATTGAGAAAACTTAATCGAATGACGTATCTTACACTAGTACACTTAGCAGTATTATGTATTTGTTATATTTAGTAACATTTTGATATATGTCAATTCTTTAGCATTCAAAAAGTGATTCTGAATGCATTGTTATCAAGTTGAATATATATGTGTATGTATCGATTTTATTATTTTAATCATTACATTTTACTTATTTATGTTATGTGAATTTCCCTATTTGGTGACATTATCTTTGTTCATTAAGGTTTCCTCCACATTATAAGGAATCTATCTATTTCAATTCAGAAAAAAACTAATTATGAAAACTCATTTACTTATCTATTGTCAAGGTTTTGAGCTAATATTTTAATTATCGATCCACCTTGAAATAACTGAATATTAAATTAGAAAGTTCTTTGAAAAAAGTAATCTAATAACAAGTTAAAATAAAAAATAATATGCAGCGATTTGGTGAATTCATCGACATTATCTTTAAATTATAACATGTATAATGAGTATGATTAGGCGGTGTAAGAATGTGTGCTTGAGAGCAAAAGCTGTTTCAGTAGATGTGATTAATAATAATCGAGGTTATGCACTTTCCTATATCATCTTTCTCACAAATATCTTGGGGCAACTTCCACGAAAGTCACATTGCACCCAAAATTGTCCGGCAAAGGGCGTAGAATTACTAAGAACTTACTTCTACATGTCGGCACCTCCTTCATCTTTCTTTCATTTCTTCTTACAGTCCAGTCAAATTGTCCTTGAGTGAGGGGGGTCATCTTCCCGCCTTCTTCCCTCTCATTTTTCCACGCTCTTTTTGAGTTTCTCACCCATTTCTTTAGTACCAGCTTGCGCAGAAATTTCCTTGCTTAAAACCGACAAGGTGTACCCTCATCCTTATCAAGAACAGTGAGAGATCCCACTTCACCTTTCCATCCCTCTGCCATCATCACAAACTCCACCTCCTCTCAAGTATTCTTCACGTGTCTTTCTTTTTGCGCAAAAAGTCATCGTCCGTCACGATAAAATATTAGGTAAGTT
This sequence comes from Corymbia maculata, assembly GCA_014182735.1. Lineage (NCBI taxonomy): Eukaryota > Viridiplantae > Streptophyta > Magnoliopsida > Myrtales > Myrtaceae > Corymbia > Corymbia maculata. The sequence continues at coordinate 11,152,335 of CM024689.1, read as the reverse complement.
TAATAGTCCATGTAAGATGATGCAGCACACCACTCAGCTATGGACACGTGTCCATCCGGGTCCATGCTGTCTCCCTCCTCTCTCTCCGTCAGATCCGGGCCCACAGCAGCAGCAGCAGCAGACCCTCCCTCTCCTCTCTCTCTTCTGGTTTCGACTTCTCTCAAGTCATTCGACTTCTCTCTCTACAAGTCCCAAGCGCTGAGCTACGCCCAGCCGGAAGCCCACCGCGACGAACGTCCATCGAAGCCGGAGTAAGCTGACCGAGCCAAGCCGCCCCGCCTCGCGCGAGCCTCGTCTCTCCTCGAGCGTGTCAAGTCCATCAACTCCTCTTCCGATCGAGCGATCCCGACCCGGATGAAGACGCGTTTCACCACCTCGGGGTCGACTCCGATTCCGAAGACGACAACTCAGTTCCCTACACCGACGCGGGTCGGGTCCATCAAGACCATCAAGTGAGGAGGGTCAGGTCAGACCCGAAGGCGGCTGCCCACGGCGAGTCTTCTGCATGGAGGAGGAGGACGAGCCCATCATGGAGCGCCGGAGGCCCCAGACGGCGAGAGAGGGCAGGAAAAAGAGCGGCCCGGCGTCGGCGCTGTCCGTGGAAGAAGGAGGGGACGAGATCGACGCGAAAGCCAACGCCTTCATCAACCGGTACAAGCGGGACTTGAAGCTGCAGAGGCTCGACTCGATCGTGCGCTTCAAGGAGATGCTCGGTCCGATTTTTTTTCCTCCATAACTTCTTCACGGAGGAGAGAGAGAGCAGAGCGTTGAAACCAGAAGAGAGAGAGGAGAGAGGAGAGAGGAGAGAGGAGAGGGAGGGTCTGCTGCTGCTGCTGGGGGCCTGGATCTGAGAGAGAGAGAGAGAGGAGGGAGACAGCATGGACCGGATGGACACGTGTCCATAGCTGAGTGGTGTGCTGCATCATCCTACGTGGACTATTAAACTCACCCAATATTTTCTCGTCCGTCACGCGTTTTCTTCAGTGTTCTTACTCCTTTTGAGCTTCGACATTCTCAATATAAAGGATCCATGAAGGGAAGATCCCTCCACGCCATCTTTCTAGCTTCGTGAGTGTGAGTGAGATCCAAAGGGACAGACCGATAATATTTCGTAATCCCTGAATCAAATCGAGTTCGCAGAGCCAACCTTCTTAATCTCCCTTTCTCGTTTTTGTCCCTGAGTTCCTGATACATGGCCTCTTCCAAAAAGAATTATGATGTGTTTCTAAGTTTCAGAGGCTCGGACGTCCGCAACAACTTCCTTAGCCATCTCTGTGCAGCTCTGGATCAGAATGGGATACACACTTTTGTGGATAGCGAGGAGCTCCGGAAAGGAGAGCAAATATCGCCAACGCTTGTGACGGCAATCGAGGAATCACGCATCGCAATCATCATTTTCTCTCAAGACTACGCTTCCTCGCGGTGGTGTTTGGAAGAGTTGGTGAAGATCATGGAGTGCAAGGCACAAAAGGGGTTGATTGTGTTGCCGGTGTTTTACAAAGTGGAACCTAGAGAGGTGAGAAAGGGGAGAGAGGCTTATGGGGGAGCTATGGTTAAGCATGAGATCAAGTTCGGGAAGGATTCAGAGACAGTGGAGGGATGGAAGAAGGCTCTCTTTGAAGCCGGTAACTTGTCTGGGTGTCATATTAATGATGAGTAAGTAAATTGATGCAACACACTGCTTTGTTACTGTTAGCTGGTGATTGTTTGTTATATTTCAAACTGTATGCAATAAACTACCACTGAAAGCTTATTGATATTGTCAAGTCGGTCTTTTGAAATTCGATTGAAGATACAAAGCGGAGATGTACTAGACAACAGACTCAAGATTCGAATAACCAAAACTTCAAGTTAGCAGATTCTTTGAATTCGATTCTTGCTACGTGGATAATGAGAACTTTTTGTCTTCGATGAAAGTGTGGTTAATAGTTCCTTAGTCATTATTGTCTCGAGGTGCAGGTCCTTTGTAATTTTCCCTTGGGCAGATGTTGGGGTAGGTTCACCAAATGTGTTAATCTTTTCATCTTATTATTTGCTAACCTTCATATGTCATTCTCCTTATGATGTTAGAGGTTGAATTCCTGCCATGGCTTTGAAATGCTGAAACATATTTCTTTTTCTTTTGAGTTCTTATCAGAGATGAAGCGAAGATCATACAAGGCATCATCAAGGACATATCAAGTCGTCTAGAGCAAACAACACCCTTACATGTTGCTGAGTATCCGGTCGGAATAGATTCTCGAGTTCAAGAAGTAATATCATTGTCGCAAAAAGAGTCGGATGATGATGATGTTCTTATGATAGGTCTATGGGGACCTGGAGGCATAGGGAAGACGACGCTTGCCAAAGCGATATACAATGCTATTCGGGGAGAGTTTCAGGGATCTAGTTTTTTGGATCGAGTTAGAGAGACTTCGAACAAAAGCGATGGTCTGGTTGATTTGCAACAAAAACTTCTATCTCAGATCTTATCTCCTGATCATCCAACAATCTATAGTAAAGATGGAGGAATTAGTTTGATAAGGGAAAGACTTTGTTGCAAGAAGGTTCTCTTGATTATTGATGATGTTGATCAAGTGGATCAATTGAAGGCGTTAGCACCTAAAGGAGGTGATTGGTTTGGCAAAGGAAGTAGAATCTTTGTAACAACAAGGGATCGACGTTTGCTTACTTGTCATTGCAAAAGTTGTGTATATGAAGTTGAAACTTTGAAGAACGATGAGGCACTAGACCTTTTTGTTTGGCATGCCTTTCCAAACAGCAAGAAAGTTGAAATAAGAAGAGATCTCATAGATAGAGCATTGCATTATGCTAGTGGCTTTCCATTAGCCCTCGAAGTGTTGGGCTCTCTCATACGTGGAAGAGAGGAACCAGTATGGGAAAGTGCACTGCATAACCTCTCCAAAAGTTCTGACAAAACTATCAATAGAGTTTTGAAGATAAGCTTCGAAGGATTGGAAAACAATGAGAGGGAGATTTTCCTCGACATTGCTTGTTTCTTTAAGGGAAAAAGTATAGAATATATGAAGAAAGTTCTCAACAATTGTTATGATGACATTGATACAACTATAGTAATAGATATTCTCATCGAGAGGTCCTTGATAACAAAAGAGTATTATGAGACCTTGCAAATGCATGATTTGGTTCAATTGATGGGTAAGAATATTGTTAGGGGGGAGGATCTTGAGAATCGCAGTAGATTATGGCTTTTTGAAGATTTTCTGGACATTCAAGATGAAGATACGGTAAAAGTTGTTTGTGTAAATATTGTTATATCTCATTTTTATGTTGCTTTGACTTGGACAGTATATTATAAATCTCAATGGAAATTTTGTGTGAGAACTGAATTTGCTTTGTTATGGATAGGGAAAGAGTGCAGTAGAGGCCATAGCATTGGACTTGCCCACACCAGAAGAGATAAATACGAGTCTCGGAGAGATAACCATTAAGGCTGATGCTTTCAAAAGCATGAAAAAGTTGAGAATGCTCATTCTGCCTAAAATGCATATTCCTTCAGAAGGTCCTGTTCTTCTCCCTAATAATCTGAGATGGCTTGAATGGCCCAATGCCCCGTATCTAGAATTTGGCTCTGGTCGAAAGAAACTTGTTGGACTTGATGTCCAATTTAGTCATATTAGACACTTAGGAGGCAAATTTAAGGTAAGCCATTGCGATGATTAACTTTCCCTTTTTTGTAGCTATAAAAATTTGTAGAGCTTAATAATTGTATTAGTATTTTTTTTTTTGGCAGGATTTTGTAAAGTTGAAGTACATCGATTTCAGTCATTGTGAGTCCCTGGTGAGTATTCCTGACCTTTCATCAATTCCAAATCTAGAGAGCTTGAATCTCGAAAGATGCATCAGCTTGGTGGAACTTCACCAATCCGTCGCACATCTCAACAATTTAAAATTTTTGTTACTATATTCTTGCTCTAACCTCAATGTCTTTCCTAACACACTCACTGCAAAATCTCTTCAAAAACTCGATCTCTTTGGTTGCACTAAACTTGAGAACTTCCCTGATATACTGAGAAAGATGGAACATCTAGAAGAACTTAATCTAGGATGGACGGCTATTAAAGAACTCCCTGCATCAATCAAAAATCTTCTCCACGTGAAGAAAATGCGTTTAAGAAGATGCAAAAATCTTGCAAAGCTCCCATCAAGCATTTATAAGTTGCAAAATCTTGAGCTTCTGTGTCTTCGAGACTGCTCCAATTTGGTCATGTTTCCAAAGGAGGAATCAAGTGATCCTAATGGCAATCCGGGATTCTCAAATTTACGCTACCTACAACTTGATGGTTGCAATCTCTCAGAAGTAGAGTTTCTTAATAGTTCTTCTAGTTTTCCCAAATTGAGGCAACTAGATCTTTCTAGAAACAAGTTTACTCATTTGTCGACATGCATCAACAAATACAATGATTTGGAACACTTGTACATTAATAATTGCAACCAGCTACAAAAGATTCCTCAGCTTCCGCCAAATTTGCATCGTCTGGAGGCAAGAAATTGCAGATCTCTACAAGAATTGCCAGATTTGTTGTCGGGTCTCTCCTCCTACGGCCTTGATGCTAACTTATCTTCATGTCGTGAATTATACCGCAAAGGGGGAAATATTGCTGATGTGGTCTCGCTCAAGGTTAGATACTCTCTCTCTCTCTCTCTCTCTCTCTCTCTCTCTCTCTCAAGCTACACTGACTTTGAATGCTTGATATGCGAACTATTTGTATGATAGGAGTTCCCGAAGACGAGATACGTTCACATTTGCCTGAGTGGAAGAGAGATGCCAGAATGGTTTCTCCCCTGTAAAGGCAGTTCTGCATCTGTCATGGTTCCTGAGGACTTGTTTGACAAGTTCTTAGGACTAGCAATCTGTGTTGTTGGTTGCCCAAAGGAAGGAAAAGCACGAGTTGCATGGGACTTCAATATTTACGAAGGGTTGCATCGCAAAACAGTTGATTTTTATTCAATGAAGTCTAATTTTGTGCGGATTAAATATCTCCCACGCAGTGAGATGTTTATAGAAAGGTTGCTTCCGCAAGACGGTTGGAGGCATTTTCCAGTTCACCTCGAAGTAAAAGGAGGAAGATTGATCAAGTGGGGACTCCGTCTTATAAACGAGCAACAGGAAGATGATCTGAGGATCGTGCTCCAAGACCATCAGCCGAATGAAACAAATTGGTCTTCGGAGGAAAGAGACTCGGAAGAAGACAATTGGACGAGCGATGTGGAAGAAGACAATTGGACGAGCCATGTGGCAAGATACGTTAGAAGGGAAGAATACCTTGGATTTTGCAAACCCAATACCTACACAAGTGATGGGAAACCTACGTGTTACTCCATGAAGAGGAAGCCATTATTGGGGTGCATACTGCAGAACAAAAGATAAAGAAAAACTGGGTCATCTCTCTCGCTTTTGCCCTTTTCCCGACTGTACTGGAAGATCTTAAATGTCTGCTCCCTCAATTCAAGTTCAAAAACATTAGAAAATACAGGGTGCACGTCATGCTACTGACATGGTTGAGGATTTTTCTTTTTTTTCAATTCTTCTTTTATGATATGTAATGCGGAGTGCATTAATACAGTATTAAGTGGATGCTTGTTGAATGACCATAGCCTTCCGAGTTGATCCGTGAAACTCATCATGTAGGCCTCTGTCACTTCTCTTTATCCAATCAATGATGTCAATATTTCATGCTCGATAATATAGAATTAAGTGGATGCATTAATACAAAATTAAGTGGATGATTGTTGAATGACTGTGACCTGCCAAGTTGCTGTGTGAAACTCATCACATAGGCCTCTGTCACCTCTCTTTATTCAATTAATGATGTTAATACTTTATGCTTGATCAGTTCTACTCAATTTAAGGTTTTGTTCATTTTATAAAAAATAACTTCCTAAAGAATATTTTATCAATTTTTCGAACGTTTGTTTCACGAAAAACGAATTAATTAGAAAAATATTTTTATCAATGGAAAAAGGTTTTCTATGTCTTCTTTCACCTAACACATTTTCCTTTTATTTTTTTCTTTTTAAAAAAATCGATTTTTTAATTATTTTTCTTTTATCTTTTTTTCCTTTTCTTTCTTTATCCAAACCAACTCTAAGTGCGTTTGGTATAGCATTTAGAAAGCCCCTTAGGACCCCAAAGCCCCTTGGGGAAAATTTGGGGTGTTTGGCAACCCATCCCCAAGGGGCTTTCAAGTGAAAGTCAACATTTTGAATGCTGAAGGCTCTATCGACAAATCATGAATCTTTCCGACACTACAACGACAAAAGTTTAGAAAATTCGAAAACAAGTCCTTAAATCAAATAGCTATGAGTTTAGGAAATAGTTAAGTTAAGAATGTTTGTAATTTTTAAGGATAATGACTTTTTTTCCTTGAAGCATATATTATCACGTTTATTATAATGAAAGTATTCTTTTTATAATTGAGAAAGAGAGTACATGAATTTTTTTCATTCGATATTTTTAGCAAAAAGAATATTTTATTTTTAATTAAATTATTTGCATAACATCTTTAACATTGTTATCAAATATAAATTTAAAAAAATCCACATTTTTTAAAATTTTAAACAAGTAAAAATTAAAAACCTTAGATTAATCGGCAAATGGGCTTTTCAAAGCGAGAATTTACCAAACAACATTCATTTCAAAGTTGCTTTTCAAAACAGAATTTAAGTGTGCGCTTGGTACAAAGCATTCCCAAGGGGCTTTCCTGAAAGCCCCTTGGGAAAATGCTTGAACCGTTTGGTTCAGCTTTGAAGCCGCCTTTCGCCTGAAAGCTGGCCTTCAAATGTTGAAAGCCCAAGGCTAGTAGGGACTAGCCTTGGGCTTTCAGCATCCCTGGAATGCTGAAATCACTATGGGTGCGTTTGGTTCAACATTTAGAAAGCCCATTGGCGAAATGCAAAGCAGTTTAGCCTAAAGGGCTTTGGGGTAAATGCAAAGACTGTTTAGGGTGCGTTTGGTACAGCATTTGCAAGGGGCTTTTCAGTCTAATGCAAATGCTGAAAGCCCAAAGCTACTTGGGGAAATGCAATTGTGTTTGGTAAAATTTTTTTACAAATGGACTTTGAATTGAATGTGCGTAAAAAACTTTCACAATGGGCTTTGATGGGTATAATGGGTATAATATATGTGTGTGTATATATATATTTTTAAATGACCTAAACCCTTCGTCGGACTGGCGAAGGGCTACGGCCGCCGGCGAGCCAGATTTGGCGCCGGCGGCCATCGGCTGAGGTCGCCCGAGGTCGAGCGACCTCCGCAAGGGTTGCGCGACCTAGTCGAGGGCGGCGGAGGTCACCCGACCTCGGGCGACCCGGGGCCGCGCGACCCAGGCGACCCTCGCCGGAGGTCACCCGACGGCCATCGGTGGCCGTAGCCCTTCGCCGGACCGGCGAAGGGCTGCCTCATTTTTTAATTAAAAAAATATATATTTAGGGGTAAAATCGGAAATATGAAAATCAAAGAATGGTAGTTTTGGAAGGAAAAACAGTCTTTGCATTTACCCCAAAGCCCTTTAGGCTAAACTGTTTTGTATTTCGCCAATGGGCTTTCTAAATGTTGAACCAAACGCACCCTCCGCTCCTCAATCGCTCGCTTCTCTCTCGCCGCCGATCTGAAGCCATGAAATCCGCCCGGAGCCACGGCCGCCGTCCCAGAGCTCCTCCGCCCGATCACCACCCACTCCTCCACCTTTGCCTCCTCTTCCTCTTTGTCCCGACCTGAACGCGTTTCCGCTGATCTTTCTTCTCCTCCTCCTTCGAATCGCCTCGTTTTCTCCAGAATCTCTCTATCTCTTCTTCGATTCTCTCTCTCTCTCTCGCTCGCGCTCTTTCATGGCGTCGCTCAAGAGCTTGACGGAGGACTTGCTCATCCGCATCTACAAGGGCCTCGCTTCCGACGCCGATCACAAGTCGTGGCGGCTCATGTGCTACGACTTCCACCGGATCGACGCCCTCACGCGCTCCTCCCTCCGCGTCCTCCGCGTCGAGTTCCTCCAGTCGCTCCTCGCCAACTACCCTTGCCTCCACACGCTGGGCTTCTCTATCTACGCCTGGATTGACGACGGCGCCGTCTTGCTGCTGCTGCTGAGCCGGAACGCGCCGATTCTGTTCCCGCGATCCACGATTCGCCGAGCTCGCCGGAATCTGACGAGCTCGAGCCTCGCTGGCCTGTGGCGAGGCTAGCGAGGCTCGAGCTCCTCCGTGGTCGATCGCCTTGCGACCGGCCAGTGAAGAAGAAAAAGAAAAAGAAAGAAAATAATTAAAAAACGATTTAAAAAATAAAATAATAATAATGATTAAAAAGGGTGTATGGAAGAAGAGATTTTCCTTCCCGAAGTAGAAGAAGAGAAAATATTTTTGCTTTATTTTCAAGCTTCGACCAAATATAAGAAAATATGGCCATTTTCAAAAAAAGAAAATAAATTTTTTTTATCAAAATTACTATATTTTTGTAAACGAATAAAGTTTAATATAATCTTCATCTTCTTCAAAATGTTAATCTGATTATGTCAAAGATCATAAGACTAGCTCTCCCACTTCCTTTAATGTTAATCAGCCATCACTTTAAGCCTCTCTATCTCATCAACACTTTAATCTTTTCTATCTCATCAACACTGCTTGGGATCCAATCATCTTCATTTCTATCAGAACCAAAGAGCAAGAAGGAGAAATGCAAATAATCATGGAATATAGCTATCAACTGGCATAAAGTGGAGTTGCACAATATGATAAGAGGAGCCAAAAGGTTTCTGATTCAACTCGTTCTTTTCTTATTATGGAAGTAATATTGCTAGATGATCAACATAAAAGTATATTTACGTCGTAGCGTATTATTTTTTTCATTCCTTAAAATCTGATCCTCAGATTTTTTTTCCATTTTTATATTAATTAGTGAAAGAATTTTGTTAACAAGTGTCCTAATAGCACTAATTAAGCACTCAACCGACAAAATTTTGTAGTATCTAATGCGCAGACTTTCCTTGCCACGACCCTGCCAAATAGGAAGTGAACAGACATAAGCAAACCTTCGTGCGGGGGCAATGCAGTGGAATTACGATCCAGTTCAAGTTCAAAGTTGCAATGTTCAAAGTTATCTCCACGTCAGATGCAAATCCAAACTCCTCTATCCTCTCCAACGACGTCGCATAAAAGCTTCACCCTTCCTCACAGCTATCCGTCCCAAGCCAAGCCAAGACGCCGTTGACTCATCAGTCTCTCCTCTCTCTCTTTCTCTCTCTGACTCATCATGCCTTCTTCAATGGCGTTGCTGATCCTCCGTCGCAACCTCCATGGTCGAACCTCCTCGCTCCTCCAGGCAAGGCTGTTCTCCCGTTCGCCGGAGGCGGCGGCGGCGGCGGCGAAGCGACGGGCCTCGGAGCCGAAGCCTGTCGAGAAGATACTGGTGGCGAACCGAGGCGAGATAGCTTGCAGGATCATGAGGACGGTGAGGAGGCTCGGGATTCGGACCGTCGCCGTCTACAGCGACGCCGACGCCGGTTCTCTCCACGTCAGGTCCGCGGACGAGGCCGTCCGCATCGGTCCCGCTCCGGCTCGCCTCAGTTACCTCAGTGGAGCGTCCATCATCGACGCCGCGCTTCGCGCCGGTGCTCAGGTGAGGGGTTGAGCTAACTACCTGCTGGTTGAAACGCGTGTAATCGCTGCAATTAGAGGATGCGGGATTTCGCATGTGGCATGGCAGCATGTTTGATTCTGGTTTGGGAGAAATGATCGTTTTCGTTAGAGCGATGGTTGTTAGCTTGGAGTGAATGCTATTGGTGACGGTGGGGGAAACTTGTGAGGTTGCGAGCTTCGAGTATTGGAGCTCAGTAAATCCCATTTAGTGTTGCCCCCGTTAACTTACTGCTACTCTACAACATCGTGATTTTTAGACGAACGCTATCCGGATGAATGCTGAGGGAGCATTTCTCTGTGTCAAATTGTTTCCAAGTCTCTGGACGAATTAACATTTCCCATTGTTTCTTGTCTTTATGTGTGTTGCTCCAAATCCCAAGTTAGGTGGCCTTCTGTTGGCTGAAAGAGCGGTTGAAGGGTCATGGATATCTGCTCTATATTAGCTTAATCTCTGTTAATTCAGTAGATTGCGATTGCCTAATTTGTTAGTATGTGCGGGGCATGCTTTCAGCATGGCTATCTTTTTTTTGACTAGGCTATCCACCCAGGATATGGTTTTCTGTCAGAGTCAGCTGAATTTGCTCAGCTATGTGAAGAAAGTGGCCTCACTTTCATTGGTCCTCCTGCATCAGCTATTAGAGACATGGGTGACAAAAGGTATGAAAGAGGAACCTTCTGCCACCGCACATTCACTGTTTTGATACTAATTGGATCTGCTTAATTCGTTACGTGTGGAAGACAAGAATTCTGTATCTTTATTCTTTGAATGAATATATGTTTATCCAGTGCGTCAAAAAAGATAATGGGTTCTGCTGGGGTTCCACTTGTGCCTGGGTATCATGGTGATGAACAGGATGTTGATTTTATGAGATCGGAAGCAGAAAAGATCGGTTATCCAATTTTGATAAAACCAACACATGGAGGTGGGGGGAAGGTATATTTTTTTTCTCTGTCAAATAGATCACTGATGCATCTAATGTTTTTATAGATCTAGAGTTTGACATCATATTCAAATGCATTTAGCTTTCCTTTTCTTTTCTTTTTCCTTGAGGCCATTACTATCTCACAACTTATTGTTCATACGTATAGGGTATGAGGATTGTTCAAAGTGCAAATGAATTCGTTGAGTCTTTCTTAGGAGCACAACGTGAAGCTGCTGCTTCTTTTGGCGTAGACAAGATCTTACTGGAGAAATATATCACAAGGCCAAGACATATAGAAGTCCAGGTACCTATAATGCTGATAAAACAAAAAGTATTCAACAGAAAGCATTTGTTCTCTTTGTCGGTCAGGTCCTTGGCCCAACTGGTCTTTTGTTCCTTTTCTCTTGTTTATCTGAAGTTTTATGTCCAGAGCAACATATCTATCTGTTTGAACTTACCTGATCGATCTTTATGAATATGTTTTGACTGGCTAAATAATTTCTCTTGCTGTTATAGATATTTGGAGACAAATACGGAAAGGTACTCCACTTAAATGAGAGAGATTGCAGTGTACAAAGAAGACATCAGAAGATTATTGAAGAAGCTCCTGCTGTAAGAACTGCATTTTGATTCTAATCTTGTTTTCAAGATTCGAAACTGCTAGACTGTAATGAGAGTGCCATTGGTGCAGCCAAATGTTACTAGCGACTTCCGCACCCACTTGGGTCAAGCTGCTGTCTCCGCAGCCAAGGTACTGTATCCGAATTGAATAGAAGCTGTATTATATTTTAAAACCTGGACCATTAGATTGACTGGATTAGCTTAGCAGGCTGTTTTCTCTCAATGCCCTTTTGCAAGCGAAGGGCTATGATTGATATAACTGTCCAGTTCAGAATATAGTCTATAAAATATCTAATATATATTGTCAGAAGAATCACAAGTTGAATGAAATGGCAACATATGGTGTATGTGTCACCAATGACAATTTATTCGCAAAATATGCAAACATTGGATAATGAAGTAGTAGAACAAAGAAGAGGACCAGGTGTCAATATGTACCTGGGCACCAGAATCATCATTGTACTGAGAAATTCTGTCTTTGTGGCTTTGGTGTCTTCTCGGTATAAAAGTGGTCTTAGATGGACTTACGGGATTAACCTTTGCAGTCTTTTTTTATTTGAATACTATTGCCTTTTGTCTAGGCACCAGTACAACAGCTCTTGCCTAATCTATTGCTATTCGTGTGGCCATGTGTATGCCATGAACTTTAAGGAATCATCCTAACCTTAGCAGCAAATGTCACTGTTGATATCTCTTACTTCGTTTCTCCTTTGATTGGACATGAAATTGGCTTTGCCCAAGTCTAGGGATAGTTGACTTTCATGACAGTACATGAAATTCAGGGTCCAACAAAATGATTCCGGATAAATAGTTTCCATTTTGACAAAGTCCCCTGCTACAAGGTATTGATGTTTAGTGCAAATTAGATTTGTCCCTCCTATCTTTTTGAGTCCTGCATCTAAATCAATAGTTTTGATTTCCTGTTTTGTGTGGATGAGGAATTATTGTTCTCTGAGTGCATGAGTTTATTGATGAACTTTTGGTCTTTGGATCCACCAAAGCCTAAGTTCCATTTTCTTATTAAGCTTAGCATAAGAAGATCATTTGGCTAATGGATTACTTATATGGTCGCTGAATGCTGATCTTGGTTAGTTAGCAGTTTTCTTTCATCATGATTCTGATGAGCTGCTTGAGGGATTTATGTTTCCTCTTGGAATATTGAGGCAAAGTTCCTTTACAATATGTGAAGGCAGTAAAATATCATAATGCTGGCACTGTGGAGTTCATAGTTGATACTGCTTCAGGCCAATTTTACTTCATGGAGATGAATACCCGTCTACAGGTGCTTTGATGATTCTATCTGTCGAATTTTTGAACTTATGTCACAGATGAAATCTTTCTAAAATTTGTTTCGTATTCTCTGCCAGGTTGAGCATCCTGTAACTGAGATGATTGTCGGCCAAGACCTTGTTGAGTGGCAAATTCGTGTTGCCAATGGTGAACCCCTTCCCATTGATCAGTCAGAGGTTCCATTGTTAGGTCTGTGATTCTTTCCGTAAAGTCATACTAAATTACTTCCTGTTTGTTCTATGGATGTGTGTTCATTATCGACTTGTGATGATGTAGTTGAACACTAGATGATCTGTGCAATACGCTCTTCATGATGGGCCTGTGCATGTGTGTGAGTGCGTGCAGGCACACATGTTCAGAGATTTAATTATAGAGATTTATGCAAAATACGTCCCTCTTTTGCTTTTTAGTTTGGAGGGGTTGCAAGTAGGTAAGGGTTGCATGGAAGAAAAAGTAGTTTATTTCTAAGTGAAATGTTCATTAAGTTTTTCTTTTGAGTGGCCTATTATATGGCAGCATATTGCCATTCGGTTGTTGGCAAGTAGAAGTACAATATGACTTGGGTAAATAATTTAGATGTTCTCCATAAACAGTTGTCCTCCATTTTTATAAACTTTGGCAAAGGAATATATATTCAGAATAATAAAAATACATGCTATCTTCTTATTTGTATTCCTGATGACAGGTCATGCATTTGAAGCCAGAATATATGCTGAAAATGTTCCTAAAGGATTTCTTCCAGCGACTGGAGTCCTTCATCACTATCGTCCTGTTCCAGGCACATCCAGCGGTCAGTTACGTCAGTGTTCTACCTAAAATTTCATCAGATAATTTGACATTGTTAGAAGATCTCTCTTCTTCTTTTGGATTGAGAAATTGTGATGCTTATAAGGATTTTCCTTTAAGAAACTCTTCCCTGTCTTGTGCTTTTGAAAAGCTTTAATAGTGCTGAGTTGGCCATAATGTGCTGGATATGTCATCTAGCAGTGAGGGTTGATACTGGAGTTGAGGAAGGAGACACTGTTAGCATGCATTATGATCCTATGATTGCAAAGCTTGTTGTATGGGGAGAAAGCCGGAGTGCAGCACTGGTTAAACTGAAGGATAGCTTGTCAAAGTTTCAGGTATCTGTCATGTATCAGTTCTTGGCTAAGACCAAAGTACTTGTAATGATTTTTTGAACTATCAAATTTATTCACATGGATCGCTAGCATGATAGGTCTTCGGGCTGGACTAAACTTTCCTTCTTGAGTTGTCCTATTACATAGCAAAATTAAATGAAGCACAATAATTAAATATATCCATGACTCAATGAGTGCTATCCTTCTGACAATGACTACATTAGAATTTAATTTGACTTAATTGTTTGAAAATTTTTATCGTTTCCTCCTTTAGAAGTTTCTTTTGCTTTAGTCTCAGATGATCAACTTTACAGGTTGCAGGCCTTCCAACCAATATAAATTTTCTTGGAAAGCTTGCTAATCATTGGGCATTTGAGGATGGAAATGTGGAAACCCATTTTATTGAGCACTTTAAAGATGACCTCTTTGATGACTCCCGTCATGAAAAAGAGGCATATGAGGAGGCTATATATGGTGCAGCCCTGGTTGCTGCATGCATGTGCAGTAAGGAAAATTCATATTTTAGAGAAGGTTTTCCTGGTGAATTCAATGTGCTATGTGATTGTATGGGTTTCATTCTTTGTTAGTAATTTTTTTTAATGTGAAATTTCTCTATGTTCAGGAGGCAATGGATTAAACTCCATATGGCATGCTAATCCCCCTTTTCGAGTCAATCACTGTGCGAAGCGTGTCTTTGAATTTCAGTGGGATAACGATAATGATGGCACTGGTTCAAAACTGCTGGTGCTTTCTCTTATTTATCAGGCCGATGGGCAATATGATATCGAGGTACTTTCCTATCTGCAGTAAGTTAAAAAATAGAATTAACTGTAAAACCACTCCAAAAAGATATTACAGTTCTTTGTTCCAGTGTTCTAGTTTATTATGAATTTTCAATTGTTACTGAAGAATCCAGCATCATTTGCATAGACAAAACTCATAATGCTCTTCATCTTCTCACAGGTAGAAGGTGAAGGTAATTCCTTGGGCTTTCACGTCAAAGTGACACCTCTAGTCAACCGTGATTTTAGAGTTGAAGTCGACGGTGTCAGTGTTCAAGTTAGTTTAGCAACCTATGAGAAGGTATAAATCTGTTCTGACTCTACTGTCTTTTTACCTGTGCTATCTTAGTCCCAATGTTTTTCTGCATTTTAGACCATGTCTGGCTAGTATATATTTCCTTATGAAAGATTGAGTTGAGTCTTACTTACTCATACTCAGGGTGTTGCACCTTTATCTTTGGGGATGTCTAGTTTGGCGTAATTTTTAGTCAGCTAGACTTCACAGTATTTCATGTGCACAAGATTGAGCTCAAATTTTAGTTGATTATCTACGCTCTACTTTGGTTGATACAACTTAAGCTCCAAATCAAGATCGAAGTCTGAAATTTTGTTGAGGGATGGTCAATGTCCTGTGTTACCTGTAAGTTTTAGAGTAATGGATTATATGCTCCATCCTCTTCTACTAATGAAGAATTTTTGTTTTGGCAGGATTTGGATAAGCATATTCATATCTGGCACGGGTCTAAACATCATCATTTCAGACAGAAACTGGGACAACCATTGTTTAACGATGACGACAGCCAGCACAAGCCCAGTTTTGAGATGGCATCACATCCACAGGGAACAGTAGTGGCACCAATGGCAGGGTTAGTGGTTAAGGTCCTGGCAAAGGATGGGATGCGAGTGGAGGAAGGTCAACCGATATTGGTTTTAGAAGCAATGAAAATGGAGGTATGCGGTAGTGCTAGATCCACCTGCTACATTTCACCTTCATGTTCCCCTGTATGGAAGAACTGAAAGTTTCCGTTGGTCACAGCATGTTGTCAAAGCACCGTCTGCTGGGCGTGTTCATGGGCTTGCCGTAACTGCTGGCCAACAGGTTCCTGACAGTAGTGTTCTCTTCAGCATCAAGGTTAGCAATTTCTTTACGGTGAACTATTTTAACGAATCAACAAATCTAAATGAAGACAGGTTGACAATTTCTCCTGATCTTACTCACAGGAATAGTATCCGGAGCAGAAGGAATAATTCAAAATAAACAGGTCAGTGCGCGTGACAAATTGTTAGGACAACAGTGATTGTCCGTGGCTTAGGGGCATCACCGCTGCTGGTTAAATTTGGAGATGGTACTCATTTGCAACAAGGAGTGGAAGTTCACTCAACGCTGGCGAAGAAAGGCAGTCAATAAAATGTATCAAATGTTATTCGTTACATTGTAAATTTACACAGCCAAATGCACAATTTCCACTCTCGTCTATTGGCGGAGTTGATTGGACCTGTAAAACATGTACATTGTTCGGGATTCATTGGCAGATGTTCCATGCATCGGATGGCTTTCGTCCTATAAATTTACGTCCTAGTTTTCTCTGCTACTCCTACGACGGGGATGGACGTATCATGGTAGTTCTGAAGGTAGTTCTCGTGCAGACCGGGTCAATCTAAATCTTGACTAGTTCATGCAATAGTCAAGCTGTGTCACTAATCAGGGTGGTACGACCAATACGTCGTCGCTTTTATCTAACTTGACAAAAATCAAATGGACGCAGCCAAGATAAAAGGGAGAGGCTCGTTCCACTTCCACTTCAAGATCGAACGGACCTGTCGAGAGCAACCCTTGTGGATTTCGCCAAACAAAGATCGCAGGTCGTTAGTCATAAATCTCTCTCATGGACAAATCACTATCCCTCGTCCACGTGAAGCTCCTAGCCTTCGACCTCCTCTCCCTGGCCCAAGCCCCGACCGACCCCAAGCCTTCTCCCGCGACGGCTTCTCCCTTTCGCGTGCCGAGGTTCTCGGCATCGTTGTCTCCCGCGAGCTCAAGCCCGGCCGCTTCCTCAAGTTTTCCGTCGACGACGGCACCGGCTGCGTCCCCTGCATCCTCTGGCTCAACCACGCCACCTCTCCTTACTTCGCCCGCCAACGCCCGCAAGGTGTTCGACTGATTGCCGATGTGGCGAACGACCAGGCTTCGCTGGTGAAGCTGGGCTCGGTCGCTCGAGTCCGGGGCAGGATCACGAGCTACCGGGGCACGGTGCAGATCACGGCATCAAGCGTCGCAGTCGAGAGGGACCCGAACGCGGAGGTCCTGCATTGGCTGGATTGCTTGAAGCTGGCTCGAAGGGTCTACGGTCGCCCAGGATCGTAAGAAATGCTTGCACGGGACGGAGCCCGTGGACGGAACCCGATTGCTATAGATGACGGTTTTCCGCAATGTCGATTTGATTTGATATTTCGAGACACTTATAAGTACGCTATTCATTTCCATATATATCAAGTAAACGTTTCACTGCACTTTGCTGTCGAATAGTAACATGTGACAACCATGCATTTATTATCAAACGTAAGAAATCATGTCGAATTCATGGAAGCCGCCGCACGATCACCGGGATTTTTCCGTGAATTTGTAATTCTCATATCTGATTCTACAATCTTGTAGCTGAACCTGCGCTCTGATGCTCCAAGTACACTCGTCTTGTATCCGTTTACTCGCGGCAATCAAGCACCACTTGCAGTCTGATGGCACAAGCGCGCTGTTGCAGGCCTGGTGCGCATAACAATCCACTGGGGCTCCATAGTGGTCTGCGGTTTTGCCATAGTAGTTATAGCCATGGTCGGCTGTATGCACCATGACATCGGTGAGGGCCAAATCTATGGCATCGTCGAAGAGACTGGATGGATCGTACATGTCGCCATTGCATATCTTGTACACTTGATTAACTTTTGGAGCGGCACTGATCACATGGTTGATAAGAAAGAGCTCAATCACAAAAAGTAGGATTGTGCAAAGCGGCCATGGAAAGTTGTCCTTGGTTGATCTCCCTTTGTATTTCCCTACTTGCCACTATTTATTGTAGTGTTTCTTCGGTGTTTGCTTAAGTGCTGATCGAATTATTTTGTTTTTTTTTTGGGTACTTTATCTCCATAGTTTATCACTTGCTACGACCTAACCTACGGAGGATGATCTCCTTAATTGGAATATTCTGTCTCTTTCTCAACTTCCACGTTTATGCAATTGGAAAATCCAATGCACCCTATGTTGTCTTAGGTACTCAAAACCTCCGCTAGAACTTTGTTCTTTGAGCAAACTCAAATGTAAGTTGAGGAAAAAATGAAAAGACCAATGACAATGCAAAATGTATAAGTAAATGATGTACCTATATTGTGAGATCTCATATGAGTTCCACTTTTATTATTTTTTTATCGAGAAAGGCTGTTTCTTGAAAAGTAAAATGTTACTTATTTTCTTCCCATTCAAAATGAAAACAATTATTCCAAATATTTGCACTAGCATGGTTTAAATGGAAACGTGCATATCTGATTTTACATATCACAGCTTTCGCAAGCTAAAGATTCAAGGGCTTAAAGCATGACAATGAATAAAAGATTTCTATACTTTACCATGCAAGATTCCTTTTCATCAGCATCTATATAATAGTTTGTATGATCAATTTACATATCACAGCCTAATGAGATGAAAGGGAAGGGTTGGAAAAAAAGGATGAAGCGAAATATAGCTGCTACGCCAAAACTAGGCGCAAAGAACCAACAAGCAAAACCTGGGATGTAAGTCCCAACTACTTCAAGAAACAGAAGGTCCATAAAAGAAAAGGAACTAAGAGTACATTGTCATGGAGGAGTTGCCAGTTAAAACTCTAGCATTCCCATCCTCTAAACTCAAATTGAGAGAATGAACGTCCCAATAGACAGGAAGTCGTGTCTCTTTGAGGTCCAGGGCCTTCTTGCACAATGTCTTTGTCCAAACAACGGCGTCTTGATCTATTGTAACCCACAATATCTGCACATGGTTTGAGAAATTAAAATGTGTATGAGCAAACAAGCCCGTGTTGCTAATGCAGCATGCTTCATCTGAAACATCTGATACCAAAGATGATGCAATAGTTTCTTTAATAGGCACTATGCGTGTGGATGCATTGGTTGACTTACCTAGAGTCTCCACTCTAAAAATACTCTAGTGTAATGTACCACATCACAACCAATTTTCCTGGCAGGTCTTGTGGCATGTCTAATTTGTGCTCATGCATGTGAAGTGGAGTTTGATTTGGTATCTCTCTTCCCCCTCCAGAGGATGATCTGCTCATCCTTAAATAATATAGGAATGCAAGGCACCAAATCCTGCATGGGTGCAGAACAGAGAATTTAATCTAAGCTCTAAAAAGAAAATACAGATCAAGATGTCCGTATAAAAGTTAACATCCCAAGCAGCACAGGAAGAAAAAAATGATGAAATTTAGAGAGCATACTCGAAGTTTCACACCAATCAGTTTGCAGTCAGTTGTACCCACATGTTTGCAGTCTAACCTCACAACCTCTTCAGTCTTGAATGCTTCCCTCACTTTCTCCACCACATTGACGTACACACCATTCCTCGCTGATATAAAATGAATAGTCTATGATGTCATATCAAGACAGATTATAGCAAGTAAGAAACAAGTAAACCTTAGTAAAAGGCTAAGCCATGGGAAACTATTTACTCACTAAGTTTTGTTAAAGGGGGAGAGTTCAGTCCTATGTTTCTCATTTTTTTGTTTCCTCAAATGTCAACCCTTCTGCAACATTCTTCACAAGCTTTGGGTATATTGGTGCATAAGGCTTCCACAGCATGAGAGGTATAACTAGCCTTTGCTTCGGATCATAATGTCGACCTCGATACAAGGAGGAGGATATTGATATTGCGGTAAATTATCTTCCCACCAGATTTGTCCTTTGGGAAAACTGGTAACCCGTCAAATAAAAGATGATGAAAATGCAAAAGGGTCTTAGCATATTTTCAATCAGTTCATTCAGTTAATACCTCAAGGTGAAAGCAAACATTGTCCATATCAAGTGTCGGCACTCCCAGGCACTTAATCCTAACTGCTTCGGCTCTCTTCCAGTGATTGTGAATATCATCCAACATGTTGTGAGTGACTCCTCCTTTGCCTGTGCAAAAATGATGACATCAATCAAAGTGTGGCCAGAGGTAAAAGAAAATTTTAGAAAGCGCAAAAAGGAGACAACAACAAAATGTGGCAACATCTCTGATTGACTCTTCTTGAAAAAACTTCCATGTTCTTCCCACATACCAAAATTGGGTATCTCAAACTGAGTCTATATTCAATTCCACCTAAGAATATAGCTTGCACCCAAATCACACTAGTTAGAATGTCGATCTGGTGCTGACTTCACCGCATGTCAAGGATTCACAAAGTTCCTCATGTCGCTCAAATGCATTTGTATCATTACCAGAACATTCACAAGCAGCATTGGTACAGGTCCCAAGTACAGAAACTATACTAATGAGTAGCCAAGCCAATCAAAAAAATCAAAACTTACAAAAAGAAAGTCCAAAAACAGGTTAATTTCATTCATTAGAACAGAAATTTTCACAAAAATTCTACAATCTACACTCAGTTCATCTCATCAACTGAGGCCTCAGGGATCACCAGAATTATCACCACAATGAAAGGACGCAAAATGCACACTTACCCAGATTAATCTGGCGATTGCAGTCGCTGTGCCGATACCGCTCCACGAGCTCCGCGACTTCCTCCTCCGAAAGCGGAGCTCCCAGGACCCGATCCCTCTCCCCCGCCGCCCTCTCCGGGTCCGGCGCCTCTCGGGCCGGCGCGGAAGTCCCAGTCCAAGTCCTGTCAATCCGACCAGGCCCGAACGGAGAGAACCGCGGCGGCTCGCGGAACCCGATGGGATCGACGGCGGCACTCGTCTCCGAGTACGAGTACCTGAAGTCGAAGGGGAGGTCCGACCCGACCGGGCGTTCCGGGTCGCCGCCCGGGCTTGATCCCGGGGTTCCTTCCGGGCTTCGCTTCTCCGGGGTTTCGGGGTTCGGCCGAGGGGCTTAGAGAGAACGGAGGGTCGTGAGCGGCGTCGGAGAGGGGCCGCCGCCGGAGGAGGAGGAGGAGGGCGTGCGAGCTCCCGGGGCGTAAAGGTAGGGTTTTGAGAGCGACCCGGCGGAGAAAAGGGAGGTTCGCCATGGAAGGAGATGGTTCGAAGATCCACCTGCAGTCTCCGTACGTACGTCTCTCGCGCCTGCTGATCGGAGGTGTATCGGGGGAGAGACCGTCAAAGCCTGCTTAAAGTTCGAACCTTTACGCCTTGGTCTAAATCAAATTCGTAATGAAATCCTTCCGACACCAAATCTGGCCAAATTCAATTGATGTTTTCCGAAGTGCATGTCCACGTGAATGTCCACAGTAAGTTTTATTCACATCGTACTCTTATGCTATGTTACATTCACTAAAATTTTCATCCTCCGCACGGGTTTGCATGGGCATCGACTTGTGTTATTTGCCTCATTATACTTTTGCTTGTACGACGATTATATTGGGTGAATTTCGTTGGATTTAGTATTGTAGAGGCTTGATAAGAGAATTTGTGAATGACTTGAGAAGATGAATAAAAATGCAGTTGACTGGGCCATTCCTAATGATCCCTACTTTGAATCTATCAAGCCAAAATGCAGTTGATTGGAGTAGAGGTGTATGGCGTAGCATCCTCACATTACATGAGATATGGCATTTTTGGGAGGTTGGACCAATAAACTTCGATGGATGATTAGGGCTATTTAAGGCAAAGACTTGATGGGGCAAGATTTATCAAGATATATTTCCTAGTGAAATATATTGCACTTTAATAATTAGGGACGTTTTTGAAACAAGCTAATATCCACTTTATTTTGGCTAAAGTGTGTAAAATTGTAAGAGATGGAGTGAAAAACTCTAGGCTTTCTTAGGCAAATGTTGTTTAGCTACTATACAAAGGTTCTCTATCTCCATTTTCTCGCATTATTAGTTTTGTTCGTAATATTGGGATGCCCAAAAGCTTCTATACTTGTTTTGCTAGAAATTCTCTTGCGACGATATACCTTTCACCAAAAATCTTTCTTTTGGTTTTTAATTGAAGGAGAGAGACTTTATGTTGACTTTGAACATAGAATATCACAAGTGATTAGAAAATCAACAAATTTAATTTAAAGGGGATTGAACAAACATAAGGCATGTTGGACATTAATCAACAACAAGGCCATGAAAACACCTACTCTGTGATGGAACATAAACAATGCCGAAATTTAATCGATAACAAATCTTGAAAACTTTAAAATATTATGCAGGAATTTAGTTGATAACATAACATTTATGATTAAAATAATGTCTGAATTCAATCAACAATGTGGATATGGAAATTACGATTAAAAAACATGTCGGAATTTAATTGACGATGCAAGTTTGGAAAATACAAGTATAGTGCAGGATAATAAACATAATTGAAAGATAATCGGGGGTCTTCGATGGATGTGTGATGGTATATATAATGGCAATGTCATAACTGCTCTTGACTAGTTTTCAGCAATTGTATCCATGTTATTTCATCTTCTGGAAGTTCTGTGCCAACGTTCTCTTGACCCCCATGATCTTGTTCTTGAGCGATTCCTCCTTTACAAACACGCACCGATTGTTCCGCGAGCTCATTTGCTTTGTTTAATATTATTTCAGCAAAATGAATATCAACGTGCATTAAATTAAATTGATGTTAGTGCCATCACTGTTGTTTTACACATAATGAAATCCCAATTATTATTTTTACCAAAAAACTTCAATTATTTTTGAAGAAGGGTTTAAATTTGAGCAGGTTTTTAAAATGCTCGAAAGGAAGAAATAGCGGGAAATCCACTTTGGGGTGAGAAACCCCACTTTGAGGTAGGAGAACTCACTATGTCATCCATGTATTCCCTTTTGTCGGGAAGAAAAAGGTAGATAGGGAATTATGGGGTTTTCGGTGGTAAATGTAAATGTATGTTAGGATTATAATCTTAACTATAGCCGAGTAGACAGAGATAATAGTCTCCGTACTAGGGATGAAAATGTAGAGATGTAATTTCTCATGCTAGATTGATAAAAAAAAATCTCAATTATTTTTTAGAAAGGGTGACAATTTTATATGGGAGGGACATGCATTTCTTTAGCGCCAGCCGCCATGTTTTCCTCCAATTTGATGCAATTTCATATACACAAGTATTTTTAATATTTGATGTTTCCCATAAAAATATTTTTTACTTTTAAAAATATAAAAAAAAACTGTATACCCAATAACTTAATAATTCATTTAGCTCCTAAGTTGGATTCTTTTTTTTCATTTGTAAAAGCAAATCATATATCTATCAATATAATTTAAGATTTTCAATCAAATTCTCTAGAAACCACGTTATGATGATACCTTGAATTAGTCAGTTAACCATCAAATATAATTTTTTTTTTTTTTTAGCATCATTATAGCGAGGGAATTATATTAATTTAAATTTTTTTGAATATATATATATATATATATATATTATTATATATATTATTATATATGTTGACCTTACTTTATCGTGAGCGAAACAATATTTTTATTTTCCCTCATTTGCAGCCGGTGGTCTCTCCTCGTTGCTTCTCAAGTATGTCCAGTCACTCCCTTTTCTGATTCGTTTGGAAAGTAGCAAAAAGGATAGGGGGGGAAAGCGAAGGGAAAAAGCGGCGAGAAAGTGAGGGAAAAAGCCGAGAAAATTCTCCTTAGAAAAATCATTCCGCCTCTTGATTTGAGCTCTCGATTGGTCTGTTTGGTCTCCTAGGGCAAGGTTGAAGGGAGAAAAAGCAAAAAGCAATGAGCATTCCTCTGCCCGCCAGGCATTTGATGCCCCTCGCCACAACCGCCATTGATTTTCCCTCCAAACACTCCTCCTCAAGATCCTTGCACGGCGGCGCTCCGTTTGCTGGAGCTGCTGATTTGAGCGTCTTCTCTCTGGGTTGGTTTGGTTCTTCTCATTCTTGCGCGGGATGGCCTCGAAGGAAGAGGCTTTCGCTCTCCCAACAGACGGTAATATTTTGCTGGATTCTGAGTTTCGGGTTTCGTTCGTTTGGGATGTTGGTCTTGTGGGCTCGAGCTTGTTTTAGGGGTGTTAAATCTCAGGTTTTGAAATGGGGTTTTGGGGTGGGACTGAATTTGGTTTCGATTGATTAGGATGATTTGCTGGTGTATGTTAATCGCTAGGCTGCTAAGAAAATCATCTTGAGGGTTGCAATTTGGGTGACGATGTTTAGTATGGGGTGACTTGTGATTTAACACAGTTTGACATTGAGTCACCGGAGAAGACGCTTCTTTTTGCCAATCCCTATTTCTTTGCCAAGTAATATAATCTAATGAGCTGTTGTCTTTGGTGGTTGCTCTATATATAAGATTCTTTTGTGCTTGAGATGGTATTAGTCATGATTCGGTTGCAAAAGGTATGCGTTACGCCCATGCGTAGGATTGTGCTTCTCGTTACTAGCAAATGGAAGTTCTAAGAAATTTAAAAGGAAGGACGGCACGGTTGTTGCAACTTAATTATTCTCAATGGATTCGGGTTTAATTACGGGGTTACTTATCCGTAGTTTTCGTGCAGGGGCTTCAAACTTAACTGTATGACGACTTTGCATTTCTTCATTTCTTCATCCTTTGAATTCGAGCTTCTTTTAGGACATTGAATCTCGCCAACTCATGTTCTAGTAAGAGTTAATGAGATTTGATTGCTACTTTTATGAGATGTTCTTCATAGCTACCTCTGAGAAATTATTAACATGTGTGTTCAAGAAGACTAAGGCTTCTTCTGGTCAAAAAGGGAAAAAAAGAAAAGAAGACTTGGGTTTATTATCATTTGCTAGATGTAAAAAGAAAAGAACGTAGCGATTGCACATAGGATTGTTCCTAAACGGTTGTAAACTTCCCCATGAGCTTATGACCTACGATTTTCTTATATGACCAACTTTTTGGGCTGTTGGTTTTCACTAATGATTTACTAGCAGGGGCTCTGTTTTTATGTGCTGGTATAGTGGCTTTGTGGGATTATGAGAAGAGATCAAGATGTCAACAATTCAGGCTTTGGAGAGGAGAGTGAAATGCAGATGCTCGGTTCCGAAGACGATGCTGGCACTCAAATTCCAACTCAAGCTCAATCTCTCGTGGAAGGATCTGGTGCTGTCCTAGTATCAGAATACAAACCAGTGCCCGAAGTTGATTATTTGCAGGTCAGTAGTTTCCATTCGGTATTGTACATGGAATCGTAATTCTTCCTTTTTCCAAATTTTTTTTGCTATGTGAATTATTATGTCATAGGAGCAGATACATCCTTGGGTAAATGGCCTGTCTCCTGTAATGTGCTAATGATATCTTCACATCTAAACCTGCTCCTTTTATTTTTTTGATCCATTTCCTTTATTTGATTCTAAAGCGGCGGGTGAGATTTTGATATATATTTTTTTCTGGAGACTGTTGCATCGCTGGAAAATTTATCATCCTAGTGAGAAGGTTGAAATTGAAATTGGGCTGACGTAAGCTGAGAGCACAGGCTTGTCCTTTCAAGATTTACTACTAGATAAGAAGTGGACATTGAATATCTCAATTGAGAATTCCTTGATTTTTCTGTGCAATTATCCAGCTTTTGTTGAGAGATACGGTGATAATGAGTGAGATGCCATGTTGGACCAGTAGTGTTGTGGAAAATCATTGGAAGAACGAAATGACCAAGCAATTTGTAGTATTCTTTTAAAATCATGTTTCCTGATGTGAAAAACATTCATAATATTACTCCCAGTTGGAGTGTTTTTTATTTGCACAATTCAGATTTAAAATTGTACGAAGAAAAAGGGGGTGTGACTTAACCAAAGACAATCTTGTCCCAAGTAAGATCAGAAAACAAATGCCCTAAAGGTTTCAACTAAGAGGTCGAAAATGACCTTAAAAAGTATGCTAATTCAAGCGACTCTTTCCAAATGCACACAGACTTAAAACCCAACTCTAGAATAGAGATTATACTATATTTGGAGCATTCAATTTCATAGAGGCATGTGCTTGCCGCGTAGATGAAGTTTGATTTGGTTCATGGGGAATCATTAGCTGCTCTAAATTGGTTGATGAGAAAATTTTCACATTTGACAGGCTAGAATTATGTCACGTGGAATCGAGACTGAGACATATAATTGTTCTTCCTCACTTCTGGGTCACCTTCTTTTTGATGGTCAAACAATATAGTATTAATAAAGTTACCGAAGGGTTGCCATTCTTATCCAAAATGACTTCAGAAAGGGGAGTCTCCCATAATTCAAATAAGTAGGAACTAGCAATCATTGCTATCATTTCCAATAAGCTGCTAGTATGGTATTGAACTTTCCCATCATACTGAATGTGAAGAGCATAGACAACATATCTCTAAAAGAGTCTCAGGATTCTTTCCAATCGAGCCAAAAAAGGAGAGAGATTATCTTGATCATTTCTTCTTTCCTGAGCAAGAGTAGATAGTTTCCCAGGCTCAACACTACACTTGTACCGTTCATCTTGCACCGTTCTTCCTCTGTATTTCTTCACTTATGATATTGTTGCACTGTTCCTATCTTTCATTCTTTCTTTTATCTCTCCACCTTGGTTTTCTTCTCTTCTTGGCCAATTTTTCCCTCTCTAATTTCCTTTTGAGATATGTCTCAATAACTCAGCGAGGATTTCTTGTTTGATTCAGTCATAAGATATTTTCAGTTCAAATCGTGTAGATTACATCTGCACTATCTTAAATGTACAGTATGCTTGGCACCCTGTCCACTCCATAATCTACTTTTGTGGCCTGGAAGTCAAAGCACCATTTGTGACCAATGGAATCTTAGTGGCTTGAATCAATAGGAAATGGTCTGTAGTGTTAGTGGGCCACTAGAGGTCATCGGGTTTGTTAGGAAATGATGTTAGTTCCATGTAAAGCACTCTTGGTCTTGGAGGAATTAACAAATTCTTAAACGATAAGTACATGCATACAACAATAAATATCTTTATTTATCTCTCTATGTGTATATTATGCCTACTACTGAAAACAACTCCTTAAATGTTTTGAATTTATGCTATTTTGAGGAGTAGTTTTTAAAATTAAAAGAAAATTAAGTTTATAGTGTTTTCCGTTATTTCAGAAACAGAATTTGAGAACATCTTCAATTAGCCTATTGGAACGGTGAGGCACAGTCTATATAGATCAAATCCCTAGCTTCAAAAGAGATGGGTGGTCACTAAAATTTGTTGGGAAACAACTAGGAAGTGTTTTGAGTACCCTGTGTAGGTCATCCAAGATTTAGGACTCATGTAGGTTAGAACATATGTTCCATGGTCACTTCTACCTATTTTGATTGATTGCAAGGGCCAAGTTACTATGCCCTTGTTTCCTAGTTCCTGACATTGAGTTATTCACATGATAAAGGTTCTATTTCTATGCATGAGTCTCTAAATGTGGTGTTTGCTATGTTCTGCTTCAAATTCTTGACCTAATTAAAAATCCTATAGTTGAGGTTTGACATTTAGAATTTGAATTTTTGTTACTAAATTTCCTCTGACTCTAGCTCCTAGGTTTTATTTTTTATTTTTTCCAAAACTTATTTAACACATTCTTTAAGCAATTTAATAACTGGAATTCAGAATTTATTCTGAACTGATTCTCTTCTTTGGCAAAGACTGATGGAAAGAGTTTTGTGGTGGTAACTTATACGACAGAACCAGTGTGTGTTGGTTGAGGACTCAATCAAATTATGGTCACTTGCATGTACTATATACATATTATTCCATTGTGCACTTCCTTGCTCTTTGACTGATTTATTCTACCGCAAGTACTTGCATTATCAACTCTCTTATTCCTATATTATTGAACTCACTAAAAGGATTCTTTTTTGCAGGAGTTATTGGCCATTCAACAGCAAGGCCCTCGAGCTATTGGCTTCTTTGGGACAAGAAACATGGGATTCATGCATCAGGAACTAATTGAGATTCTCAGCTATGCAATGGTTATAACTGTAAGATGCTGTGGATGTGATATGAGTCATCTTATGTTGCTTTTGATGACCTACATCTAGTGAACTGGTATCTCTATTGTTTAAGAGGCGGGTACCCAATGCTATAGCTTGACCTTTTGACTTTAGGTCGAGTATTGTAGTTAGTTATGGAATGCCAGCACCAAATATTCATTTTCACTTCTTAGATGAGGTATTTTTTCTTGAGAGTACTACTTTCCCTCGTAGAAAAATCACATATATACATCGGGGGCTTCGGGGACTAATGCAGCTGTCATTAGAGGTGCTTTAAGAGCAGAAAAGCCAGAGCTGCTGACGGTAATCTTACCTCAGAGTTTGAAAAAGCAGCCTCCAGAGAGCCAGGAATTATTGTCTAAAGTAAGCTGCCTACTGTTTTTAGCTATTCTGTAATTCAGAGTTCTATTACTTTTTTGCCTGGTAGAATTGTGCTTCTTTAGCTGGGATGAGTTTTTTTCTTCATTCTGGCTTCTTTCTTGTTGTTTGCCCCCAGTTCGTCCTACACACACTCACACACATTGATCATACATATGTTCCTTGAACTACATCATATCAAATTAGTAGAATATACTTGGCTGGTTATGGGACGATATTTTCTGGTGGTTAACCATGGAGAAAACTAAGGGACAAATTGTAAATGTAGCACTTATAACCACGATGCTCAATTCTTGAGATTTACCTTATGCAGAATTATAAGGAGGTTGACCATAAACACTACAAAACCTGCAGTTCTAAGAGAGCAAGTTTAGTTTCTGGTTCCCTACAGCATGTTGTTATTTACTAAAAACAAAATTGTGGAACTGTGTGATGCTTGCAGCATGGTGACAAAAAAGTTGTGCATGTTAATGGTATCAGGAGTATGTAGTTCATTGGAACAGAGTATTTCGTGTAAGTTAAGTTGTATGAAATTGCATTAGAATTCTGTTCACAGTTGAAATCAATTGCCAAAAGCTAATTGATGGATCTAGTTAAAATAGATAGCTTTGGTGCGGTGAAGAAGTTTTCACAGTCTACTTAATTTCACAGGTCCAGAATGTGATAGAGAAGCCTTATAATGACCATCTACCTTTAATTGAAGCAAGCAGGTATGTATTGCTTCCTGTGCTCATTGTTTTATAGCATTCTCTCTCTCTCATGCTTTCACTGTTTGACACGGCAGCTTCATGAATGGTAAGACCTCATAAAGCAGTTGGTAATGCTTCTACCCTAGTTGTGCAATCTATAATATTGGAAGTTTCAACTTGTTTCTCTCGATGGTATCTTCGGTTTCATCCTGTAGTACTTGTGGTAGCCAGCCTCATTCTGTAATTCCATATTTTATCAAGATACTGTGCTATAGGGTAGTGAACTGTATTGGTGAGTTGATGTGAATTATCTGTTAAAAGCACTGATTGAGAATGTTGGTACTATGGCCTAGGGGACTTGGTGGAAGATGGATGGAATTTAGTAAGCAAGTAGATTGAACTCTTGTAATACTAAAGTTAAGAGTGTGTATCGTGGTGTATGTACAAAATAGAGCAGTTGGCAGACTTATCAAGAACAGAACT
Source organism: Corymbia maculata (assembly GCA_014182735.1). Taxonomy (NCBI): domain Eukaryota; kingdom Viridiplantae; phylum Streptophyta; class Magnoliopsida; order Myrtales; family Myrtaceae; genus Corymbia; species Corymbia maculata. The sequence goes on along the minus strand of CM024689.1, from coordinate 11,123,321 downwards.
TGTGTCGTCAGCTCTGGAGGCTGGGGCATAGAGTTTGAAATTTCATTGCCTCGTTTAACCAAAGTTTCTTTGCTTATGTAGAATTTTTATGGTGAATCAACATAATACATATGGTTAGTCGATAGAAATTCCTGTTAGCTTTTCAGTTGGGCTGCATGGATCTCTTTTTCGATCTGTATGCTTGCTTGATAAGTCAAAGCCCTTTTGACTGAATTCTATTGGATGAGCTTCGCACAACTTTGGTAGATTTAGCGACTCGAGGAACTTGTTCAGCCTTCAGTAAGGGTTCAGACCACTTTAATGTTGCTAACTGGATATACATCACCAATTTCATCTACAGGCTGTGTAATATGGACATAATCTCACATGTACAGCAAGTTATCTGCTTCGCGTTCCATGACAGCAGGTTGCTTATGGAAACATGCCAGGAGGCCAAGAATCTCCGGAAGATAGTGACGTTATTTTACCTGGATTAGCAGAATCTATTCATGTTCAGTGTATTTTTTTGTCATGATGGGTAGGGAGAACATGCCGCCCCTGGAATGGACAATGTGCTTATGGTGGGTGGGTTAGTAGGAGACAAATCTGTTGACATTTGAAAACTTGTAATATCTTAGAGGGGCCAATTTGCTCCTCTCTTTTATTTAAGAATAAGTCGAGTATAGGAATGAAGCATGTTTATTTTCGTTTAGTGAAGATGTTATGTTGAGAGATTAGTTCTGTAATTATTCGCATGTGGTCGCTATTGCTGTTCAATATGGGGCACTGCAAATGATCAGAGAATGGAGGAGATAGACGGTTAGGAGTATAAAGATTGTATATTTGTTGAAAGATTTCTGCTAATCGAGGAGTTCAGATCTCCCGGCGTGTGTGTTCTTTTGATGTTCCTTGATTATTATCCAGATGGTGTGACGATATTGAGACATGTTTATCTTCAAAGGGACGGTCAGGCTTGCTGTATGGTTTTTAGGATCCAAGTCGATGAGGCAAACGGGTGGGTATGGATTTGCAATAGGGTGATTCAAGTTACAATTCATCAAAGGCTCGGACTTGATGCGCGTGATGTCAGGTTCGAGTACCCGTGTGCGCTCCAATCGGATAGCATTGAGATTTCACGTTTCACTGGTTTTACTTGGGCTAGATAAGCTCGTGTTCATGTTGATTTGCATCTTGAATCGTGGGTTATCAGTATATAAACATCCTTTGTCTGTGAGGATAAGATGTGAGTTATTTTAGCCTTCATTTGAGGGTCCGGATTTGCGTTTAAATAGGATAATTATGAGTTTAGATAGGATATTAAATTAGCCTATCTGGTGTTTGGTGATATTTTCTGGACTGGAAATATCTTAATGAAATGTCAAAATAAGAAATCCGACCTAGGAGTGGGATAGACCTAGATTGAATATGAAATTTTTAAAATCAATTTAACAATTCCCACGTACTAAGAAAACCCCACCTTGGTATTTCTCATTGGTGACACCCCACCACCACTCTCACGGCTGTCCACTGTGATAGTCTCTCACTTGGGCGTACTTGAGTATTCTTGTCAGTGCCCTTGCTCGCAGTTCACTTGGAAGGTTAGGGTTCACCACCTCATCCATGGTTCCCTTCCTTTCTTAGTCGATTTTTCAGCTTTTATATTATCACTGAATCATCTTTCGGTTCTTCTCTCTACTTCACCTTTGATTACTCATTTTCAACCTCTATTGTTCCACGATCTCTATCTTGGTTGACTTTGAACTAGACATTCATCAAGTGTTTGATAAAATGCTAGAGAGAGAACTCCCCACCTTCAGTTGAAAATTTTGCTTAGGGCTTGTGATAACTGGCCAATTTTTGGTTATTTCTATTTTTTTGTTTTTAGAAACAAAAAAAGAACATAAACCCTTTTGGTAATGTTAACTAGTTTTTCTAGTTTTGAGAATAGATTTGTTCCTAAGAATAGATTTGGAATGGAATCAAGAAGGAAGAAATTACTTCTTTGTTCCTGGGAATAATTTTAAAATCAAGCTATTTTTTTCTCTTTTCTTTTCTTCTTCTTCCTCCTCTAGCCAGTCGTCGAGCAAGGCGATGGTTAGCGACTAGCTAGAGGTAAGGTCTGGCAACTTCATCGTAGCCTTGCTGTGACTTGATAAGGTCGAGCCCCATTATGGCTAGGCGAGGTTGAACCCCTCGCCCAGATTTGGTGAGGTGGGCGAGGCTTAATGTCGTTGGGGGTTGATGAGGCTCCCTTGAGGCAAGCAAGGACACCAACTCTCATCTAGCCAATCACTAGCCGTTGATTGCTAGGCCTAACAGAATCAAGAAGTAGAAAATTTTACTTATTTGTTCCCGAAAACAATTTCTAAAACCAAGCTAGATTCTTTTTTTCCCCCATTAACTTTTCTTCTTCTCCCTCCTCTAATCGGTCATTGAGCTAGGCGATGGTCGGTGACTGGCTAGAGGTAAGCTCCGACGTCTTTGCCGTGGCTAGGCAAGGTCAAACCCATTGCCTAGATTTGGTGAGGTGGGCGAGGCTCAACGTTGCTGGGGGTTGATGAGGCTCCCTTGAAGCAGGCAAAGTCGTTGGCTCTTGTCTAGCCGATTGCCAGCCATCGTCAACGCCTAGCAATTGGCTACAAGAGGAAGAGGAAAAGAAGGAGAAAAGGAAAAAAAATTGTGAATCTAAATCAAATTAATTTGAAATAAATTAAATCTATGAAAATACTTGAAGCCAAAACGGAGCGAGAGTTAACCTTTCTTGGCCCCATTTGGTCGATCAGAATTGGCCGCGATCGCGAATTAAATCGCAGGAGCCTTGTGTTCCGTTGATCGCGACATTTTCATCGACCCGAGAAAGGCGAGAATTTACGAGAATGAACGGAAATAAATCTTTTAAGGAAAAGTAGGATGACGAGTGGAAATAAAATCTCTGTGGAAAAGGCAAGCTACGCGAATTTAACCTCAATTTTATGGAAACAGTTGCGGAATTTGATACTTTCTCAAAAGGGTCGAAGAAATTCAATTCTTAATTTTCACCTCCTTGCTTGGTATATAAGAGGGCGGTCATTCCACTTGAAGGAGACGGATTTATATGCAAAGAAGCCATTTGAGGGAACCACAGGAAGATGGGCAAGTTCACATCAGCATGCTTCGTCGTCCTAGCTCTAGCTGTGATTGCAGGTGACTTGCTCTTTTTACTCCTCTCCACATATTTTTTTTTTTTTCAATTCTCAAGTTGCACCCAATTTTTATCATTTAATTTTTATTATTGTGGACCTTTTTCCTCCTAATTTATCTTGTCATGCAGCGTGCGGCCGCCTTAATTTGATTGTGTTTATATGAATTTTGACGTAGTTAGATGTTTTATAATATTTCTCTCCACTTCTCACTATAGTACACGCGACCAAAATAACCTGATTAAATGTTTTTATGCGTATTGGGATATCAAAAGATTTTCCCTTCACTTTTCATTTTCTCTGGCCAAACTGTTCAAATGTATCTTGACAGGAATCTCAGATTTTTAATTTGAAAAGGAGCAGGCTCACTCCCTTGTATTTGGTGCCTTTTGATGTCTATAAAATCATTTAAATATATAATAGCTAGATGGATTGGAACGATGACCTTTTCTCATCATCAGCTCGAGGGTACTAATCCCGGAGAACCATGCAGTAACCTTCGTCTCAACATCTTTCATTCAATCCTGAAACCGAGAGGATCAGAGCAAAAGCTCGAAGTACATGATATCGATTTGTGTCTATTTTTTTAATTTTTTTATTGAAGTGTCATCCCATGTCGCTTGACAATATTGGTTGTGGTCTTCTTTCAACATTCCAATGGTTTTTTTCCTGTGTTTTAGGCGAATTGATGGTGGTCTCAAGCGTGGCACTGCAACAGGCAACCTGCTTAGATCTCTTGAGGTGGGTGAAACCCTTCTGCCAGGCGGACGGGTTACCGACGCCAGAGTGCAAGGAGGCCTGCAAGCAGCGGCACCCCTCCACTTTCCGCTACGCCAACTGCAGCAACCAGTACCCTAGGGGCTGCTTATGTCAATATCGATGTTGATAAAGATATGTCCTGGTTATTTTGTTAAAGTTTCCTTGGGGAATTGAAATAATGAAACTTTGGTTACCTGCACCCTTTTTTGGAGGATATTGTACGCGATTCGGTTCGGTTGATCGATAAGATCTTTTTTTTTTTGACATATGATCGATATTCCTTATATCGAATACAAAGGAATCCGTTCGATTTCACGATCTCTTTAAACTCGAAAGTCCTAGGCCCACCAGATGCACCGGACCATTAAAGCTCTAGATTCTACCTCCATCACCTAGATGTGGGGAGTTTATTTTTAGCGAGTAGAACTAATGATCAATATCAACGGTGCTGGACGAGTTAAAAAAAATGTGGTTACACAGATTGAGTACCTAATATTTATTAATTGAATCGCGTTTTATATTGGCTATGCAAACTATAAATGCTGCTCGGTCAGATGAGTGACTTTGATACATGCGTTCGATGCAATTGAGGGCCAAAAAAAGGTATTTTTGGTTAGAAGTTTACCAAGGATGTGTTTGTTTCATAAAGAAAGTTAATGTTGAAAAAACATTTTCCTAAAGTTACTGCTTGTACCTCTTACATAATGAGACTAAAAGAAAATGGAATTGTAGTGACAAACATAAAACCGTTGCTAGTGTAAATAAGTTATGTGACCCTATCCGCAAAGTTCTTATCACAATATAAATAGATTGTATGGGGATTTATTATTGTAATAAATCCAACGGGATTTTCAGCTAACATAGCAGGATTTGATCTATAGATGGATTTTACAAACGTCAAGTCGCTATCTAGAATTATATCGACTGAATACTTTTGAATACTGATTTTTTTTTTTTTTTTTATACTTTGGTTGGATTTTACATACTCCAAATTAGAGGTAAGCGCTTTCAAGGTCAAGTTCCACTTGGGAATGATTTTGAAAATTTTGAAACCTAGAGTCTACTTTTTATAATTTTGGAATCTGGGATCTATCCAAATTCGGTTATAGGCCAAGTTCACTTGTATTTTTAATTGAACATTTACAGTAAATTGTCACTTCTAATGACCATATTTGCTATTACAATCCACTAACCGGCACTCAACATGTTGTTTCAATCATGGATATGTTGGAAATGAAAACTCAGACTAGTGGTTCTAGAATATATATTTGTCATGGAATATGGCAAGATTATGTGAAGACATAAAAGAAGAACAACACGAAGATTGGTTTTAGGTTCCACCTAAAACCTGAAATCTACCTATAAGAATAGGTTACTTAAATTTTGGAACTTAAAATCTACCCTCAACATTGTGAAACTTGGAATAGGACTAATGGAACCGGTTCAGTTCTCCAGTTCTCATTTTTACCTTGGGACTATACCCACCCCTACTTAAAGCTCATTAACATGTATGCAGGAAAGCTTAATCTTTGACTTCTTTTTTTATGTTTTGCATTTACGATGCTGTTGATGCTCATGCATCCAAAGATTCTTATGCATAATCTTTTCCATTATATTAACCATTCGTGAAGATTTTTGAAGTTACGTGGGACTGCACAAAATAACAAATTTACTTACCTTGTTTATATGAGACCGCTTTACACTTAGAATCTCGAGCTGCCGGCTGTATACTATAATGGCTTGTGGTTAGTGATAGTGCTCTCTCAAGGTAAAATTCCGAAAGTCATCCGTGAGTTAAAATATTGTCGGAGCTTTCCGGTACTGATTATACCTAGATCTTGAAGATGAGATGAGGAGATGTCAACGGTATAATTAGACGGTTGGAATCTTAATCAAATTAATTTAAAATAAATTGACCTTTTAAAAATAACTAAAGCCTATAGACACCTGATTTTTCGCCAATACAATTCAAATATACACTTTAGGCGATAGAAAAAGAAAAATAATGGAAGCTATAAAAAAGATAATAAATATGAAAAAATTAAAAGTTTATTGACACCTGATTTTTCGCCAACACATGCTGGGGCTGAGCATCTTCTCCGGAGGTGGGTGGGGGTGAAAGAGGCTGTCTCAAATACACAAGTTGAGCGAGAGGGAAAAAGGGGAAGTCCCCAGCATTGAGGGTCTCTCTTCAGCTTTGAGGCGGCTGTCGGTCGGGACTGGTTCCGGTCGGTCGCCGGCTTTGCCTCCGAAAGAGGACAGAAAGTGGTCTACCTTATTCTGCTTTGTTGGCCGAGGAAGCTTGAAGTTCTCAGCAGCATGCTTCACCGTCCAAGCTCTAGTTGTAATTGCTCCCATGCGGTTTTACGGATTATGAGAGCAATGTTTTGGAAAGAATTGTAATTCTAGAAAGTAGAGTTAAAAAATTAACAACGATTTTCAAAATTCTCATATGCATTAGCACCTTCACGACACTCGCACACCGAACGCATGGCATCTGCACGGAATCTGCAGGACAATAATAAGTGGAACAAATTTTAATATGCCCACGAAACTACTAGCAAATTTGGAGGGAAAAGTCAATTCCTTGTTTAAACAAGTGGCTTGAATCACTTATAAAATAAAAATGTTTAGATATAATTTTTTGTTGTCAATGTAAATTATTTTCATTGAATAATTATTTCAAACGATATAAGCGATTTTTTTTGGAAAATATTTTTCAAATCGTGTATTTTCTATGAAACAAATGAACCCGAAATTTCATGGAGCCTTCCAATTCTATATGCGAAACAAAATAAAATGTATGATGGGAAAAATTAATCCTCGATCAGTTTGAAATTGGTACCAATATCGGACTTAAAGTTTAGCAACCTATGAATAATAACGTAATCCATGTGAAACCGTTTACTTGCATAGAGGCGATTTAATGCTATTAAATGAGGAGACCTCAACTATATAATTAGACAATTGGAATCTAAATCAAATTAATTTAGAATAAGTTAAACTTTTCAACACAATCAAAGCCAAAATGGAACGGGAGTTAAATCTTTCTTGGCTCCATTTGGTCAATCGGAATAGGGCCGTGGTTGCAAAAGCTTGTATTTCATTAATCACGACCTTTTCAGCAATCGGTAAAGGTGAGAATTTACGAGAATGAATGCAAATAAATCTGTGGCAATGTACACGAACTCATCGTCAATTAAATGGGAACAAAAACCGAACTTAATACTTTCTCAAAAAGGTCCAAGAAATCCGATTCTGTATTTACCTAAGTCATTCATTACGAGCACTTAATTTTCACCCCCTTGCTTGGTTTATAAGAGGGCGGCCATCCCAATGGAGGGAGACAGATCTACGTGCAAAGAAAGCCATTTGAGGGAACCGCAGCAAGATGGGAAAGTTCTCAGCAGCATGCTTCGTCGTCTTAGCTGTTGCTGTACTTGCAGGTGACTTACTCTTTTTACTCCTCTTCACATATTTTTTTCATTTCTCAAGTTGCACCGAATTATTATTATTATTATTGCAGATTTTTTATTTATTTATCCTGATGTATCCTTTTATGATGTGTGTAGCTAGATCGATTTGACTTTGCATATATGAATCACGATGTAGTTGGGTGTTTTATAATATTTCTCTCGGCTTCTAGCTATCATGGATAGTCAAGTTTTTATTGTACATGTGAAGATAATGATGTTTTTAAAATATTTTATATGCATATTGGGATTTTTAAAAGATTTTCCTTTAATCTCCATTTTCTTTGGCAAAACTGTTAAAATTAATTTGAGAAAGAAGAATCAATTCCGTTAAACTTTGCTGCATTCAATGTCCAAAAACCCATTTTCTTTAAATTTTCAATTTCTTGACAATGACTCTCAAATTTTTATTTGCAAAAAAGAAAGAAAAAAGACTCATAAAAGTCCATTTTATTATTAATATATATATATATATATATATTATATATATATATTTATATGATATTTTCCATATAATTCGTGATTGTGCATCTCTATATCCCGGACCGTGCTTATCTTGATTATCCATAAAAAAATATCTGATAATAGATCGGAGAATGGTAACCTTATTTCCTCATCGACTTGAGCGGACAGCCCTAGAGAATTATGCAATACGTAGCCTATCGTACATGCGATTATGTTTATATGAATTTTGACGTAGTTAGATGTTTTATAATAGTTGTCTCCACTTCTAACTATCGTACACGCGACAAAAATAACGTGATTAAATGTTTTTATGCGTATTGGGATTTCAAAAGATTTTCCCTTCAGTTTTCATTTTCTCTGGCCAAACTGTTCAAATGTATCGAGAGGAATCTCAGATTTTTCATTTGAAAAGGAGCAGGCTCGCTCCCTTGTATTTGGTGCCTTTTGATGTCTATAAAATCATTTAAATATATAATAGGTAGATGGATTGAAACGATGACCTTTTCTCATCATCAACTCGAGGGTTCTAATCCCGGAGAACCATGCAGTAACCTTCGTCTCAACATCTTTCATTCAATCCTAAAACCGAGAGGATCAGAGCAAAAGCTCGAAGTACACGATATCGATTTGTGTCTATTCTTTCATTGAAGTTTCGTCCCATCTCGCTTAATAACATTGGTTGTGGTCTTCCTCCGACTTTCCAACGGTTTTTTTCCTGTGTTTTAGGCGAATTGATGGCGGTCCCAAGCGTGGCACAGCAACCGGAACCCTGCTTCGAGATCTTGGAGTGGGTGAAACCCTCCTGCCAGGAAGACGGGGGCCCGACGCCGGAGTGCCGGGAGAGGTGCAAGCAGCGGCACCCCAATCTCATCTCCGCCTTCTGCAGCGACCAGTACCCCAAGGGCTGCGTATGTCAATATCCATGTTGATAAAGATATGTCCTAGTTATTTTGTTAAAATTTCCTAGGGGAATTGAACTAATGAAACTTTGGTTACCTGCATCCTTTTTTGGAGGACATTGTACATGTTTCAGTTCAGTTGATCAATAAAATCTTTTTTTTGACATATTATTGATATTCCTTATATCGAATGCAAGGGAATCCGTTCGATTTCACGATCTCTTTAAACTTGGAAGTCCTAGGCCCACCAGATGCACCGGATGATTAAAGCCCTAGATTCTACCTCCATCACCTAGATGTGGGTAGTTTCTTATTTGACTAATCAAATAAGAGCTTTGCCCTTTTCAATTTTTCTTTGCATTTGTAACGATTTTCTTTTCAATGCAAACATTTTGAATTTGACAATTTTTTTTTTTTTTTACATAGGAGTTTCTTTTTCTTTCTTTTTCTTTTTTTTTGCCCCCTGATGTAAATCTTTTTTTTTCTTTTTTCCTCTTTTTTTTTCACAGGCATTGGCCTTGCTTTTACCAGGCACATTGCTTTTCCATGCCTCTTGATTTTCATTGGACTTTTGCTCTTTTGAACTTTTTGAGCTTTCGAGACTTTCAAGATTCTTCCCACATTTTCACATAAAATGCCTATTGTGCTTGTCAATCATGTGCCTTACCCCAACATGGGGAGATAACCACCACTTGGGTTTTAGAAATGAACAATCAGGCTCAACTTGGTTTAAGCAAAGGGTATCAGTGTTTGGATAGAGAAAAGAATGCTCTTCTTCACCTTGGGATGTTTCAAGCTTCATGAATTCACCTGAAAATACCACAAAAAGATTAATGCAAGTGAAAGCAAAGAAGTCTTTCTCATCTTTTCACCATGTGATATCAACAAAATCCTCCAAATTTGCCCCATTGTGGGGTGGTTCTTGACAGGGGTATTTTATGATTTCTTCGCAATTAAGGCTCAAAGGGGTTGACTATGGTCACCTGTGGTGTGTAAGATAGAGAAAAGAATTGCCTTTTTTCATCTTGGTCCATGTATCAATTGCGAATGACTCATTTGTCCTTAAACGACATAGGTTTTCTTTTTTTGCTCAGTTCTCACAGTATTTAAAGGACGTATTTGGGAATGGATTGCCTTTCATCGTCCTAAGCATTTCCTGCTTGGCATGATTAAACATCTCAATTTCATTTAGTCGAGATCATCTGAGTAGATTAATCTCCATGGGGGATTTTGATTCAAAATGAGTGATCTATCAAGCGGACATACAATTTTGAGATAAAAAAAACAATGCTCAAAAACTTTGTGAAAATTTCATTTTTTCAACTTTCATCTTCTTCTTTTTTCTTTTTCTTTTTACTTGCTCGAAGTAAAATGCAGAATTTTTTTGTTTTTTTGTTTTTTGTTTTTTTATGAAAATTCTCGATTTTGTTTTGCTTTTGATTTTAAGAAAAAGGGTACTTACCTGCAACAAGGCGACTTAGTAACCCTGTAAAGAATATAAAAGAAAGTGTTAGTGCCAGAATTTTCCAGGATTGAAAAATTGGAAACGATACACTATTACCCTTCACTCGCATTTATCGCCCAAGTACCAACATTATCTTCTTGGATATTTGGCGATCCCAAATTGCCCTTCACTTGCTATTTTTTGGCATCTTTTTTGTATGCATTTGATGTTTCCCTATCACAAGAAAAGGGGATCATGTTAGAGATCATATCAACATGAGCAATTGGAATCGATACAATTTACCCTTCACGTGTTTTTGTTTTTTGGGCATGAGCATTTATGTCTCGACATTTGAGGGCATTGATTCTTGGATGCTTTGCCCCATTTAATGCCTGTGAAGAAAATGATTTGGCATGTTATTTCCACACTCAATTGGAAATCATTTAGGAACGAAATACATCCTTTACACCAAAATGGATGATTGAGTTTTAATGTGCTTCTTTGGTAGAAAGCACTACTCTCGTGATCAATGCACATATTTTCCTACAAAAGATGGGACATGTTATTTGCATTCCAACATTGAATTTGATTAATTTAGGAACAATACACCCTTTTTGGCATCGAATTGATTGACTCCATTTCAACATGCTTCACGGGTGTGATTTGCTATGCCTTGAGTGACTTGTGTTGATGATTGCCCTGCGACAAAAGAAAATAAATTGTGTTATCTCCCTACTTAATTAGGGCTCAATTTAGGAACGATACATCCTTTTGTAATGAATTTTTGCCCAAACACGCGTCATTAGTGAGGAAGAGGAGATATTGCCCTAGAGTCAAATGCTGCTCCAATGTCTTTTACATTAAGACATGTAATTAAGCTTCACCATATCTTGCTCTGGCACATGTTGAAATCTTGTGCCCTGTCATGCTCATTTGATGGGCTTTTGTTTCATTCAAATTTACCGGCTCAACATCCCAAGCATCTTATGCCCTGTCTTGTGCCTTGTCATGCTCATTTGATGGGCTTTTGTTTCATTCAAATTTACCCTGCATCAAAGAAAAGGACGTGTCATTTCCTTATACTAAAGTGTATCAAATTTAGGAACGAAATACACCCTTTTTCAAAGTCAGATGGCTCAACATCCTAAGGCATCTTTTGCAGAGAAAGGGGAAATATTGCGCCAATGCTCAAATGTGCGCCTTGTGAAGTTAGAATAACTTTGCCACACATAGCTCTATCATGTTGGATCAGCGAATCTTCGCCTCGTTCAAATTTTTTATCGCTCATGATCAACTAGGTTTGAGAATGCCTCGTTGTCTTGTTCGAACATTATAAAATTTGGTGCTCAAACTGTCTTCTTTTCGAATACTTGGCAATTCCCTTCCTTTGTCTCATCATGCAAAGCAATCGACGGACTGATTTGATATTTGAAGGTTTTGCCTCATTCATGAAAAAGTAGATAACAAAGCTGCATTTTGCATCACAAATCATGAGGGATACATTGATGGTCTCCAAACAAAGTTGATGCCGAAGGAGATTAAAACCAGATTTAAACATTTTGTGTTTCTTGACTACACAACAAAGCCGAATAGGGAATGCTTCAAGTCTTCATGACTGGAAATTGAGATAACTAAAGTTCAACAGCTCTTGGTTGTGAAGTGAAACAAAACAAAGCACATCCAGTGCATTTTCAAAACTAAGATTGGTACGGTCAATTGACGATGGATGACCTTCGAAGTCTCTTAGCAAGGCGGCTTCATATGGTTAATCTTCCCCAGGACATAATTTGAAGCAACACACAAATATGATAGATGCATTAGTGATGCTAATTCACGAGCAAGTGAGTCATCGATGGATAAAGCTCGTCAAAAGTCTAGTGATGGCGGCATCCGACCTCCAAATAAAGGAACTTCTTGGAACATAACTTGGCTTCATTTAGCCTCCGTGGAAGATTGGTACCAACAAAGCTTCAACACATGCTTGAGGCACTTCGGGTTCTCATCAATGATTGATTTTCGCCAAGGAATGAGGAATCATGAATCTCCCATGTAACATATTCTTTAATGGTCGCTTTTCGATTGATAGCACTGATCTGAGTATATTCATTTCCATTTATGGGAAAATCGTCTTAGTACATTGACCCTCTAGAAATGGACGTTATGGTTGGCAACTACCATTCAAGAGGACACCGGATTTGTAATTGTACTAATCTTCTCCCGACCATGGGAACTTTTCCAACAATCATGTGTAACATCATCAAGATAAAAGCCCAAAAATCCAGCAAGCTATATCGAGTATATTAGCATGCAATGACTTTGTCCAAATTCTAAATAAAATCAGTGAGAAAAAAAAATTATTCTCTCGTCGAGGATGTTAACATCAAATTGCATCTCAAAAGATCTGTTCTTTGATGAGGCACGATGCTGTCTTGAGGCTTGAACAAACTATGAGTCTCTGAGGCAGTGAACTCCCGTCACGAGAAGCTGATCAAATGCAATCTAGCCAGTGATTTTTCCGACCCTTAATGCTATATATCTGATAGCTTCAAAGATTTGGGACATGATGGAAGGCGATGCGTCGGAAGTGTCGTTTGAATTCATGAGTGTGAGTTTCCGAAGAAATCAATGTCAAAGTTGGACTTTCATTCCTTTGAATTCCAAGATCAAGACTTGTGAGAGTATTTGCTTGTGATCTAATTCAAATACCAAGATCAAAATTGTTTAGTTCTCCCCTGCAAGAAAATGTATGGACAAATCCGTTTTAGAATAAATTGATTTCATTGGAACGATCACGATTTTACCGTCCTAGATTATTCTTCTCAAGATTCCCTGCAAAGGACAAACATGTGAGAGGAACACAATACATTGACTTTCAGAAACTCATGAATATTCAATAGAATACATTAACTTCCAAATTGCTCTCGAAGCCAAAGGATGTTTAAAAAATTTAAATTTCTTTACCCAAAAAGAATGAGTCACTTAAGTTTATTATCAACTTGGAATTGAAAACATCATCCATAAAAAGAATAAAAACACAATGAAATACAATACATTCCTATGAGTAACAAAAATTCTCATCCTAAACTTAAAGTCCACTTCTTGGCACGGTCAAGTGAAAACAATTCTAAGCATGGCCGTCACGCATCTGCAAGAAGAAGAAACGATGTCAGTATGTGAATGAGGAAATGATCCTCCAATGACATCGCCTCTTACAATGAAATTGAGGCGATGACACATGCCCCAGAACTCCTATTACAGGATTTCGGTATTTTGCCAAGATTTAATTGTAAGAGGAGACATTATTGAAAGATCAATCTGCGATTATCAATTGAATGCCCACTCTATTCCCAAAAGTTTTATATGCAAAATGTGGCATTGATTTTGAAAGACTGATTTGTGCTTCCACTGTTGCCAATATGAGGTGATTTTTATTTTGAGAAATCTATACACAAAATGTGACTTGAATTTTCAATCTCAAAATGTGAGAGGGAAAGAATTTGATTAAAAGTGTGAATTTAAATTTTTTGTGCCCCAAAGTATAATCATGAATTTGAAGAATTTTTTTTTTTTTGACAAGATATGACTTTAAGCCCATGATTAGAAACTTTGACAAAATCATCCGTTGCGCAGGGCTAAATTAATGATTTTTGAAATTGACACTGAATGTTTACTTGTGAAGAGTAATTGCCAATTTTCCCAATTAGAAGCCTACATTGAGGACATTCGATTGATCTTCGCAAATTTCAAAAATGAAAGCTTCAATAAAAAATGAATAAGTAAAAGAAGAAATCATACTTACCAATGGTGATGATTTTTTCTTTTTTTTAATCACATAGACATGCGCATGAGACTATGGGTGGATTTCTACTCTAGACGGCTCAAATGAAGCCACGGGATTATCGAACTGAACCGACATAATCGCGGTTGGGTTGGGGTTCCCATGACTCCGGCTTTGTCAAAGAGTCGACCCGTGCTGCGTGTTTGCAAGCGAGGGTAGAAGCTCTCGACGTCAGAAGAATTTCGGAATTGAGATGGGCGACTTGTACTACATGATGGTAGTCGGAGTGGCATTCATCTCAACACCATCCTAAGTGATCCTATGCGGCCCAGGTCCGGCGGCAGGTTGTGTGTGCTTAAGTGTAGTGTCATGTAAAGAAGACATGCACAACAATTTATATAACAAACAACACTTCAAAAATTTTAACCATACAATCATTCATCCCCATTCACCAACCTACAAAATAAAGTGTTAGCAAAAACTCTACCCCTTATTACTCCAATCCTGCACCAACATTTAACACGAGGTTAGTGGACTTACCTCACCTTCTCGAATGCACTGTCAAAGAAACACATTAGATAACATATAATCAAGCAAATTAGGCCTAAGTCCTCTAAAGTTTGGAACCACTCCCCAGCGGAGTCGCCAAGCTGTCGCGACCTAAAATTAAAATTTTCGAAAATAATAATAATAATAGGCTTAGGGGTATTGTTAAATTCAGGCCGACGGCCCTTAATTAACTCGGGCTCTCCCAAACCCATACCCCGCGCGACGTTGGATATTCACAAAAATATTCAAACAAGGAGTCGCCACTAGTCTATTAAGGTCGACTAGAAACCGAACGAGGCATTGGAGTGTGTCTCGCTTTTTACGTAACCAGAGAGTCTAGGGTCGGGGACTTGGTTACGTCATATGACTAACGCCCTTTTGGTACCTAACTTGATTGTGTATTAGTGTGGTCATGGCAAAGACATTCAAAAGAAGCCTATTGTAGAGCCCTAAAGGCTTATTCAATTTTGGTCTTTTTTTTTTTTTAAGGTTTTTCTGAATTTTTGCGATTTTTTTCTGATTTTTCTGAATTTTTTGATTTTTAATATTTTTTAATATTTTCGAATTTTCTGAAATTAAAGAAAACAAGCTTTTAAGGTTTTTGCAAATTTTTTTCTTTTCTGAATTTTTTTTTTAAAACAAGACATTTATTAATGTTTTTGGAATTTTCTAATTTTTTTAATTTTTTTTTGAAATTTTGAATATTCGAAAAAAGGAATAAAGTAAATTAAATTAAATTAAACTTTAAAAACCTTTCTGAAATTAAAAAATATATTTTTAAAATTTTTTAATGATTTTTCGATTTTTTTAAATATTTTTTAAATATTTAATTTTTTTCGAATTTTTGGATTTCTTTTATTAATTAAAAAGTAATTCGGACCGGGTCGGGAGACCCGGCCCTACTAAACCGACCCGGACCCTATCGGTCCGGGCCGGGCCGACGACCGAACTGGCCGAATGGCCCGGTCGAAAACATTTTTAAAATGGCCCATTAAAACTAAGCAGCCCACTAACAAAAGAGAATAAAATGGCCCCTTTCCAATTTCTAAAAAAAAAATTCGGCCCAACTATGTTCCAGCCCACATCAGACAATCAGTTAATTCAAACTAGGCCCACTCGAAAATCTGCTCAGCCCATTTCAACCTTTTAACAAAAATTCAGCCCAAGTCTAAAAATAAATAAAAGGGCCCAATGGCCTTATCTAGGCCCAATGGCCAAATTCAGCCGGCCCGACCAAACGAACCCTACCCGGTACGTACCTCGCCCGACCCGGTTCGCGACCCGGATCGCGCTCCTCCTCTCTGCAATCCATCTGCGGCGCCGAAGGGGATGGCCGAGCGGCTCCTGACCCGGCCCCGGCTGACCGGCGGCGACCGGCATGAGACGAACCGATGGGGCGACGAAGTGGCAGGTGGCACCGGGGACGACGACCGTCGGCAGCACGTATGGCGCGAGGTCCAGCCAGGATCTGTGAGCGGCGGGAGCGTCGTGGGTTAGAGCGGCTGCGGACGCAGACGGCGGCAGGAGCGGCTGCGGACACGAACGGCGGCAGGAGTGGCTGCGGGCGCGAACGGCGGCAGGAGCGGCTTGCTGGTCACCGGCAGGCCTCGTTGTCTGTTGATGAATGGCGGTGAAGGGCGACGGAGGCGGAGGGCTTGAGGAGCTCGCGGCTGACACCGGCGTTCGAGCCGTCGCTCTCTCTCGCGGCTGACAGCCGTCTCTCTCTCTCTTTACTGCTTGTCCGAAAACTGCCGTAGATGTCGGTCTTAACTGCTGTGGAGGAGGAGGTGTTCGATGGGGGGATTGGGCGGCTGTCGGAGAAGACGCGGACCACCAGCAGGTCGAAGAGGAGCTGGAGAACGTCAGGGGACCAGGAAACGGCGTCGAAAAACTGCCGCGGAGCGGCGGTTTGCGGCGACCAGAAGCGGCCGCGTGAGAGAGTCCCTTCTGTCCGTGTGTCGTCGAGCGTTCCCCCGTTTCTCTTCCGCCGTTTCTTTTTCGTTTTCTTTCTGCTGCGGTTTTCTTCGACAGCCCTTTTCTCTCCAGATCTGGTCTCGTTTTTCTTCCTGCCCGGATTCTCGAGCTCCCTCTCTCGCTGCCCCGTCGAGCTCTTCTCCCTCCTCTTTCCACCGCGTGACCGCGCAGCAAGGGAAGATTCCCTTGCTGGCGTCACACGGCCGACGTCACGGCGGTGGGAGGTTGCGTCCGAGCGGCGTCGTTGGCCGCCTACCTGTTGTTCTCTCTGTGTGTGTCTCTGCTTTCTCTGAAAATCGTCACCGCCGTCGGAGGGGGTCGTGTTCGAACAGCCGTTGGAGGTTTCCTCCCCCTTCTCCCTCTGTCTGTCTGTGTGCGGTCTCTGTCTTTTCCTCCGTGGGTTCACTCTCGTCGACCCTCGTCTCCGCGGTGGGAGGTCGTCCAAGCGGCGTTCTTGAGCGTTGCTGCTGGTCTCCCTTCTCTGTGGGTCTCGCCTGGGCGGAGGAGCTCGGAGGAGAGAGTCGGGATCCTCCCGTGTGCCTGTGTTCGTGAATGGGGGGGAGAAGAGAGAAAGGAGACGGGCCCAAAGAAAAATAACAAAGATGGGCCCGGGCCAGAAATAAAGAGAAGTGGGCCAAAATGAAACCCAAGGGGATATGCCCAGGGAGAGATTGTATTAAGGCTGAAATTTTGGGAAAAAGGAGTGGGCCGGACTATGCTGGCCCAACCTAATTTTTTTTTTTTTTTTTTTTTTTTCTTTTTTTTCTTTTTTTTTCGATTTTTTTATATAATTTTTTTATCTTTTCTAGAAATTAATATATTTTTATATATGCAAAATATATGGGCATTTAAAGCAAAACAAATAAAAATTCGGGTGTCAACAATTGTACATGTTTCAGTTCAGTTGATCAATAAAATCTTTTTTTTTGACATATTATTGATATTCCTTATATCGAATGCAAGGAATCCGTTCGATTTCACGATCTCTTTAAACTTGGAAGTCCTAGTCCCACCAGATGCACCGGATGATTAAAGCTCTAGATTCTACCTCCATCACCTAGATGTGGGGAGTTTCTTTTTAGCAAGTAAAACTAATGATCCAGATCAACGGTGCTGGATGTGTTAAAAAAAAGGGGTTACACAGATTGAGTACCTAATATTTATTAATTGAATCGTGTTTTATATTGGCTATGCAAACTATAAATGCTGCTCGGTCAGATGAGTGACTTTGATAAATGCGTTCGATGCAATTGAGGGCCAGAAAAAAGTATTTTTGGTTAGAAGTTTACCGAAGATGTGTTTGTTTCATGGTGAAAGTTAATGTTGAATAAACATTTTCCTACAGTTATTGCTTGTACCTCTTACATAATGAGACTAAAAGAAAACGGAATTGTAGTGACGAACAGAAAACTGTTGCTAGTGTAAATATGTTATGTGATTCTGTCCGCAAAGTTCTTTTCACAATATAAATAGATTGTATGGGGATTTATTCTTGTAATAAATCCAACGGGATTTTCGGCTAACATAGCAGGATTTGATATATAGATGGATTTTACAAACGTCAAGTCGCTATTTTGAATTATATTGGCTAAATACTTTGAGTACTTTCTTTCTTTTTGGTATACTTTGGATGGATTACATACTTCAAATTAGAGGTAAATGCTTTTAAGGTCAGGTTACACTTGAAAACGATTTTCAAATTTAAGAAACCTTGAGTCTATTTTGCATAATTATCATCTCTATTGCTATTACAATCCACTAACCATCACTCATATTTAGGTTACGTGTTGTTTTAATCACAGATATGTTGGAAATGAAAATTCAAACTAGTGATTTTAGAATATATATTTGCCATGGAATATGGCAAGATTATGTGAAGACATAAAAAAAAAGAACAACACGAAAACTGATTTTAGATTCCATTTAAAACCTGAAACTTACCTGTCGAAATAAGTTACTTAAATTTTGGAAACTAAAATCTACTTTGCAAATTGTGGAACTTGGAATAGGACCAATGAAACTGGTCCAATTCTCAGTTCCTAGTTCTACCTTGGGACTATACCCACTCCAACTTAAAGCTCATTAACATGTATGCAGGAAAGCTTAATCTTTGACTTCTTTTTTTGTATTTTGCGTTTAAGATGCTGATACACATGTATCCAAAGATTCTTATGCATAATCTTTTCCATTATATTTAAACATCTGGGAAGATTTTTGAAGTTATGTGTGACTGCACAAAATAACAAATTTACTTTGTTATTTTTACCTCTTACACAGCCGTAGTAAAATTTGTTTTCCGTAGATTGGTCTAGATAAATTTCACGCGTCTCATTATTCAGAAACAAATTAAACTTTTCTAAAATCAACTTTTTCACAATTTTAAATCCAAGACAGCTCGCGCAAACAAATTTCGGACAGATCTGTGCCCGAAATTAACTTTTCTTATGATTTTCCGGTTCATACATAGCTAGCGCAAAGCCCAGTTTTGATGAATTAAAAATAAACTTTTGACAGCTATTACTTCGAAACAAAAATGAACTTTTCCAGTGATCAGATCATATGCAACGTATCGTTAATGTAGTCAGCTATCATCGATTGTTTCCCCTGGCGAAATTAATTAGCTGATATAAAAGAACTTTTAACTTCTGGGGTCAAACGTCTGATGATCCAAATTTCTACTCCCACGCTAACATGACAAAAAAAGAGAGAAAGAAAGTTAAGAACTATAAGCATGGGAGATCAGCTAGCTCGATCCATTTGGTAAGTATGTCAATGTTTCTTTTTTCTTGTCCAAAATTGCATTTGAAGATTTGACTTTTTGCATGCTTATTATACTATTCTATTTATAGCGGTGAATTAAAGATGGGTGGATGTGAATTTTTTTTTTTTTGATGTGGGCTAATATTAATTAATATCCTATATCATTTTATGGAATTGTTTAATGTGGGTCGAGTAAAACTTGGCTCGTGATGAGAGAGCTAGTGGCTTAAAACTCTATAAATAGTGCACGAGTCTCTCCTCTAACCCTAACACATACAAATATCCTAACAATTATAAGGGCAGTCTCATTGAGCTTGTAATTTAGAGGGTAATAGAGAAGAAGCATTTGAGCTTTGAATCATCATTATTTCATATCAAGAATGATATATCCGAAATCAAGTGTTTAAATCTTTTTATTTGATTATATATATGGAGATTATGGGGTGCCGTTTTCATGATTTCCCAATTTTCGCGGTGGTTAGAAGATGTTAGGTCTAACTAGCTTAGGTAATATGATGTGAATCTAGTCATTGTAAATTTATGTAATCTCGATAAAAGGCCCTGTTTGGTTCAGCTTTGCCAAGGGACTTTCAGCCCTGAAAGCCTCTTGGCCAAATATGAACACGTTTGGTTCGTTTTTTGGAGGGCTTTAGCCAAATACAATTGCATTTTTAAAGGGCTCTAAAGGCCTTTAGCCTAAGGGAGGTCTGGAGTGACTTTGAGGAAGTTTCATCTTGCAAATGCAAGTTGCACTGTTCATCTTCTCTGATGAGCCGATGAGGCTGAAGATCGCCGGCCAAGGCGTCCCCGACACGGGTGACCGCCGGCCAAGGCGTCCCTGACGCCGACGAATGCCAGCCAAGGTCGTGCGACCCAGGCGGTGGTCGCTTGTGCGACCCTGGCGGTGTTTGCCTGGGTCGCGTGGGTTGTGCACCTAAGGGACCATCGCCTGAGTCGCGAGCCCAAGCGACAGTCACCATTGCCTAGGTGGCGATCATCGTCATTGCCTGGGTCCAAGCGACAGTCGCCGTTGCCTGGGTTCGCACGACCCAGGCGATGGCGACGGCTGACCACCGCCTAAGGTTGGCGACCTCAAGCAGTGCTGTCCAACGACTAGATCAGGCCGCCGGAGGTGAATAAATTAAAAAAAAATTACAAATTTTTTATTAAAAAATAAATTTAGTCAAAATGCTTTACAAAATATAGTGTTTACCAAATGGTATTTAGGCAAAAGTTACTTCGCATTGCAATGAAAAATTTTATTTTACCAAATAGTACTTGCATTTTGGAAAACTCCTTCAGCCTAAAGATACTTGTATTTTCCTAAGGGCATTTGCCCAAAGTCAAACCAAATGGGCCCAAAGTAGGATTGTGAAAAATTAAAGTTTAATTCTTTCTCCACTAGAAAACGAGTAAAAATAATGGGCACGGTGGTATTTCAATTACTGAGAAATACGACTAAAAAAAAAATACTGAGAAAAACTAGGGATTCATGAAAAATTTGGGATCATCTTAAATTTGACTTTGAGGTGGAAGAGATTCATGGCTTACTCAAATATTATCCCGATTGTCGCAAATTACGATTTTGCCCGTCCATAATTTTCATGATCACAGTTTTTTGTTTTGGTCATGAAAATACTTCATTGATCATCATCCAGAGGAAGAAGTATATTCATTTTGATAGTCTAAGCATAAAAGCGAAAATAACGAGTGTGGAGGCATCAACACCCAATTGTGGGGGAGTTTACCGGCCCGGTGGGTTTTGGCTACCCAATCTACTACCATATTAGTACCTCTTGGTTCGAAAATTAATTGGGCTTGTGGAAGTTGGCCCAGCAACCATTTGCAATCCTGGACTAGACTTTGGGAAGCCCACACTAGCTTAGTGC
This sequence comes from Corymbia maculata, assembly GCA_014182735.1. Taxonomy (NCBI): domain Eukaryota; kingdom Viridiplantae; phylum Streptophyta; class Magnoliopsida; order Myrtales; family Myrtaceae; genus Corymbia; species Corymbia maculata. The sequence goes on along the minus strand of CM024689.1, from coordinate 11,102,173 downwards.
AGCCTAAGATCTGCTCAAGCATCGACAGATTGTCACAGGAAATAAGCACATGCAGAGAGGCTTCATTCAGTTGAAGACTTCCCCAGTTGGAGTTCAAGTCTGTGGCTTCGTGCAACCAGAGGAGTATCGTACGAACTGCTAGGGTTTCGGCGATTTCGGCCGAATGAGCATGGATCTTCGTCACAATTCTGTTGATGAACACACCGTCGCTTCCTCGGCAAATCCAACAACCGAACCTTCCAAATTAGACGTAGACCAAGAGCAATCAGTGTTGATTTTCACGGAGCCACAATCTGGAGGCAGCCACTGCTCGATAAGAGTGTTGATTTTTTGTTGCTGCTGGTTTATGCGAGCCCCATTTCTGATAGATCTGGTAGCTGATTGTTGTGTCATGTTTGATGCGGTTCGGATTTGGCTAATGCCCCTAAAACAGCAGCCCATTCCGTGCCTTCCATATTAGCCACAATGCAATGGAAAACAGAGCTTTGTCTTGCGTAGAAGCTCCTGAAATCAGGTACTCAGCAACCCATTTATCTATCCTTGTAATGAGCGTAGGGTCAGTGGATAAGCCAAAATCAAAATCTAACCATAACTAATTTGTCCAACCGCACAGTATAAATAGGTGTTCGATGGATTCTGGAGCTAGCACGCATACTGGACAAAGGGTGTTAGGTACTATTCGTCTCTTGTAGAGGTTGCATTTTGTAGGAATGCCCTCATTACACATGCTCCACATAAAAAACTTGATTATGGGATGAGTGTGTAGTTTCCATATTTTTATCCATAACTTGTTGGGAACCTGAAATGAGGGAGAGGCTTGTGGAACTGGTTGTGTTGTTCTGAGGCTACGTTGTTTATTATATCCACTTTTCACTTGGTATTCTCCTGATTTGTTTGCGGTCCACCGCAATCTGTTTGGCCGTGAATACATGCTTAGGGGAATGGCTAGTATTTGTTGCGCTAGAGGAGTATCAAATGTTTCCACTATAAGAGGGAAATCCGATTCTGTATTTACCTAAGTCATTCATTACCAGCACTTAATTTTCACCTCCTTGCTTGGTTTATAAGAGGGTGGCCATCCCAATGGAGGGAGACAGATCTACGTGCAAAGAAAGCCATTTGAGGGAACCACATCAAGAAGGGAAAGTTCTCAGCAGCATGCTTCGTCGTCCTAGCTGTAGCTGTACTTGCAGGTGACTTACTCTTTTTACTCCTCTTCACATATTTTTTTCATTTCTCAAGTTGCACCGAATTATTATTATTATTATTATTATTATTATTACAAATTTTTTTATTTACATTATTCTGATATATCCTTTTATGATGTGTGTAGCCAGATCGATTTGACTATGCATATATGAATCGCGATGTAGTTGGATGTTTTATAATATATCTCTCGGCTTCTAGCTATCGTGGATAGTCGAGTTTTTATTGTACATGTGAAGATAATGATGTGTTTAAAATATTTTTATGCAAATTGGGATTTTTAAAAGATTTTCCTTTAATCTCCATTTTCTTTGGCAAAACTGTTAAAATTAATTTCAGAAAGAAGAAACAATTGCGTTAAACTTTGCTGCATTCAATGTCCAAAAGCCCATTTTCTTTAAATTTTCAATTTCTTGACAATGACTCTTAAATTTTCATTTGCAAAAAATAGAAAAAAGAAAAAAGACTCCTCGGTTATGTTTGGAGTATTTTCATGTCTAAAAGTCCATTTTATTATTAATATATATATGATATTTTCCATATAACTCGTGATTGTGCTTCTCTATATCCCGGACCATGCTTATCTTGATTATCCCTAAAAAATATCCTAAATTATATCTGATAATAGATCGGAGAATGGTAACCCTATTTCCTCATCGACTTGAGCGGACAGCCCTGGAGAATTATGTAATACGTAGCCTTCATATTACTAACTTTCCGTTCAAGCCTGGAATTCATAGGATCGTAACGAAAGCGCTGTTCTCTCATCTGTGTTTCAGGCGAATTGATGGTGGTCCCGAGCACGGCGAAAAGCTGCCTGGACGGCTTGCCGTGGGTGCATTACTACTGCGAGGGCGGCAACCCGTCGCGAGCATGCTGGGGGAATTGCACGCAGCGACACCCTAACCTCATCACCGCCTTCTGCGGAGGTAGCCTGTACCTCAATGCCTGCATGTGTGAATATCAATGTTGATGCATACATCGTGGTTTTTCTCTTTGAATTTCGACCGGAATTGAACTAATGAACTTGAGTACTGCGTCCTTTTCCGTGGATGTTGTAAGCACTTCGATTCGGTTGATCAATAAGATGACCTTTCCATATGATTGATGTCCCTTTTCTTGAATACAAAGGGGACAACATACGGACCCCGCAAGTGCCATAACTTGGCACGGAATGACACTTAAGTGTCAAAACTTACAAATGGTACACTTAAGTGCCAAAATCGGAGCAAAATGGATCACTTAAGTGCCAACGGCAAGAAAATCCGGCCAAAACGCTGACGTGGCCTTTTTCCGGCGATCTAGGGTCGAAACGACGATGTTTTTGTTGCTGATATGGCGAAGTAAACCCAAAACGGCGTCGTTTGGGTGCTGATGTGGTCACCGCACCAAAAACGACGCCGTTTTGATTAATATTTATTTTTTAATAAATATTAATTAAATAATATTTAAAAAGTAAAATTAAAAAAAAAAGTGTGGGGAGCAGTTTGTTGTCGTCGCCCACCTGCGATGGGGCGGCGGTGATGGACGGACGGTGAGGGCCGGACGGCCCTCGCCAGACGCCGGGAGAGGGCGGCGACCCTCTCCTAGATCTAGGCAAGGATCAGCCGCCCTCGCCCCGGCCTGGGCGAGGGTCGCCGGCCTTCGCCTTGAAGCCGGCGGCCTTGCCCAGCGCCACTGAGTTTCTAGCAACGTTGGGCGAGGCTGCTGACGCCGGGGCGAGGGCCGGCGACCTTTGCCCGAGCTCGCCCGGCCGTGGCCTAGGCGAGGGTCGGCCGCCCTCGCCCGGCGGGTGGCCTGGGCGAGGGTCGCCAGCCCTCGCCCCAAAGCCGGCGGCCTCGCCCAACGCCACTAGAAACTCAGTGGCGTCGGGGCGAGGGTGGCCGACCCTCACCCAAATCTGGGAGAGGGCGGCGACCCTCTCCCCGATCCGGGCGAGGGTCGGCCGCCTCGCCCAAGCCGAGGCGAGGGCGGGCGACCCTCGCCCGGATCCGGGAGAGGGTCGCCGCCCTCTCTCCACGTCGCAAGGGCCGGACGGCGAGGGTCGTCGGCCCTCGCCGTTCCGTCCGTCGCCGCCGTCCCATCGCTGGTGGGGCGGTAGCGACAGTTGCTCCCCCATTTTTGTTTTTAGATTTTTTTAAAAATATTATTTAATTAATATTTATTAAAAAATAAATATTAGTAAAAATAGCGTCGTTTTGGGTGCGGTGGCCACATCAGCATCCAAACGACGCTGTTTTGGGTTTACTTCGCCACATCGGCAACAAAAACGACGACGTTTCGACTTTAGATCGCCGGAAAAAGGCTACGTCAGCGTTTTTGCCGGATTTTCTCGCCGTTGGCACTTAAGTGATCCCTTTTGCTCCGATTTTGACACTTAAGTGTACCATTTGTAAGTTTTGGCACTTAAGTGTCCTTTTATGCTAAGTTATGGCATTCTCGCTGTACTTATCCCCAAATGGGACATTGCTTTCTCTGGTTGGGGAAAAGGAAAGATGATCGTACTTGCTTTGCATCTCTTAGTCGCGGACCTGCGAGATACACCGGACGAGACTGCTGGACGCGATACTCACTAGAGGCGCTTTCCAGAATCTCGGGCTGCCGGTTGGATAGTGGTTCGCGGCTAGCAATTACGTCTAGAGCTACTCAAGACGAGTTTCTATAAGCGTTTCAAACTTGTCGTGCAGTCTTGGTATCGATAGGGAAATCAATCGTGAGAGTTCAATGCGAGATAACCTCATTTTTCGTATAGTCTGAAAATGTAGCAACTTAGGTTAGATGATCTTATATGGGTTTTCAAGTTAGTTTACTACGAGCCCTAGTAGTTTTCAACTTAGATTAGATGGTCTTAAAGGCGTGACCAGACTTTTTATGAAAAATTTGGGAAAATGCCAAAGAATATATCTTACTTTTCACCAAATATTCTCTCACTTAGTTTGCTTTTTTAAAGTATTAAGTACACAATCGCTTTTTGTCTCTGAAGACTGCTTTACACTTTTAGGTTAACCGGTTCCGCTCGGTCCAAAAGAGTACCTGAAGTGCTCTGCCTTGCTCAGCTTGATGGGTCAGGAAGTTTTAAGTTCTGCGCCCTCTTTAGAAGTTGCTGTGTTGGCCGAGGAAGCTTGAAGTTCTCAGCATGCTTCATCTCCTAGCTCAAGCCGTAAATTGCTCTCATGCGGTTTTACGGATTACGGGAACAACTTTTTTGGAAAGAAATGTAATCCTAAAAAGTAAAGTTACAAAATTAAGAACAATTTTCAAAATTCTCGTCGTTGGATTAGCGCCTGCATGGAATTTGCATGAAGTGAGACAAATTTTAGCATGCTCTCAAAACTGATAGCAAGTTTGGAGGGAAAAGATCAATTACCTGTACAAACAAGTGGTTTGTATCACTTATAGAAATGAATAAACGGAAAATATTGTTATCATTTATGAAAATGTTTAGATATAAATTGTTATAATGAAAATAATTTTCATTGACTAATTATTTCAAGCGACACAGAAGATGAATTTTTGGAAAATGTCTTTGGTAAGATTGAAGGATACACACAGAAGATGAATTTACAACTTAGGACTCCATCCCTTTATATAGGAATTAAATACAAATGCAAACGATTACATTTAATTAAAAAAAAAAAAGACACAACATCCTACAAATGTCAATGATGGAGATTTAACGAAGAAGACAAAGCATCCCCATACACGATTATCATAAGCACAAATCAAACGCATAATAAATAAAGTAAAAGAAGTATACGGTAACTTTCGTTCTTGAATTCTTTAGAGAAATGCAGCCAACCATAAATCATAGCTTCCTTTTGTCCTCTATCATTGATTGATCCGAGGCATTGTGAACAAAAATCAATTTTACTGTTAATTCAACACGCAGCCAACCGTATACAAAGAAGTCCTTTGAGGAACACGGCAAGATGGGCAAGTTCTTAGCAGCATGCTTCATTGTCCGGGCTCTAGTTTTCATTGCAGGTGACTACTTACTCTTTTCACTCCTCTTCGAGTTGCACCAAATCTTCATCATTAATTTCTTTTAATGCGAACTCTTTTTTATCCTAATGTATTCTTTTATGCTGTGCGTAGCCGGATCAATTTGATTATGCATACATGAATCGTGTTGTAGTTAGATAATTTATTATATTTCTCTCTACTTCTAACTATTGTGGATACTCAGTATTATTGTACATGTGAAGATAATAATGTAATTAAATATCTTTATGCGTATTGGAGTTTTAAAATATTTTCCTTTAATCTATATTTTCTTTGGCACAACTGTTAAAATTTATTTGAAAAAGAGAAGACTCGTTCCATGAGATTTTGGTGCATTCAATGTCCAAAATTCCCATTTTCCTTTAATTTTCAATTTCTCGAACAAAACTCTCAAATTTTTATTTGGAAAACAAAAGGGGACTCCTTCCATCATAGTTCGTGTATTTTGATGTCCGAAAGCTTGTTTCATTATAATAGCTAGATAGATGTTAGAAATATTTAGGATGTTTTTCATATTTCTCAAGGTTGTGCATGTATAAGGGAGATCTCTGTATCTTTAATTGTGCATATCTCAATTATTCCTAGAAAATATCCTTGATTTCTCTAACGATAGATTGGGTAATGGTAACCTTTTTGTTGTCGTCAAATTGAGCGAACAATCTCGGAGAACTGTGCGATACGTAAGCTTCATCTTAGTAACTTTCCGTTCAAGCCTGAAATCCACATGATCATAACGAAAGCGCTGTTCTCCTTTGTGTTTCAGGCGAACTAATGGTGGTCCCGAGCGAGGCGAAGCAAGCCTGCCTGGAAGGCTTGCCGTGGGTGCATTGCTACTGCAAGGACGGAAACCGTCGCGAGCGTGCTGGGGGGATTGCACGCAGCGACACCTGAACCTCGTCACCGCCTTCTGCAGAAGCAGCCAGTACCTCCAGGCCTGCATGCGTGAATATCGATGTTGATGGAAGCATCGTGGTGTCTATCCAATTTTCGACCGGAATTGAATTTATGAACTGGATTACTGCATCCTTTATTGGGGAGTAGTTACTGAGCATGAGGGGAGAATGCGCTTGTGGAACTTAGTGACTGTAGCCCAACGCAAGGCCTAACACAATGCTTGAAGCACCTGGTTAAATACTTTTCAGAACATATGTACATATGTTTGAATGAAAAGAAAACCGGTTTCTTTTTCTTTGGTTTTATTCCCTCGTGCTCTATTGAATAATGTGTCATTCTGATCCATCAGTGACGGAGGGAACTGGTACACCATTCATATTGCTTTGTCGACTTGTTTTTTCAGATTTCGAATGACAATAACCGATAAGACTATGATATCGAAAGTTCGAAGCGTGCTTTATGTAATGTTGACTCTTGCTTACTGTGAAGACTAAACCGTGTCAGTAATTCCATTGAAACTCATGTGAATTTATGATTTGCATCGATACACAGACATTACACAGGCTACAACTAGAGTGTGATGCAAAACTGATCAAAGTCTTATTAATATCATCGATCAATTCCCATCTTGAGTACAAAAGATTTCATTACATCATTTGGGGGAAACAAAATATGTCAGCTAAGTTCCGCACTGCTTTGATCAATGTAAGATGGTGTTCAGTTTAGCTGCAAAAGAATAATTGTGGATGAGAATCGGCAAAGATTAAAAGAGAAAAGAAAAGAATAGAAACATATCGTATCGAATATGTCTATGTAATAACATTAAAGGAATAATGTATGTCGGATGTTGTACAGCGTACCAGCGACTTCCTTGGCCGAGCAATCACTGTCGCACCTCATCTCACAGAAGTTCGTGCCAAGGCCACCGTCTTTGCACTCGCTGTGGCACGTGTTGAAGCACGCCTTGAACTGCTTGTCGATGGCTGCTTCCGCCGTGTGGACATTCAATGCCGTGGCGACGACGATGCACATGAGGAACACCGCGACGAGCTTGTTGGCCATTCTGCTTGTTTATTTACCTTAGTCTGCGAAAGGAATGGTGCACTCAGTTTGTGAGTTTCCCTGGCTATAAGAGGTCGCATATGACGTTCATATATAGAGGGAGAGTGACCTCATTTCAAGCATCCGAGTACCTAAAAACTGGGATGACCAGCGGACTTTCCGGTTGATTTTAGTCGCATCATTTGAGAATCGCTGAACTTGCGGATGTAAATCAATGGACAGGCGCTAGACTCTCCATCAGATGTCGGATGGTCAATTTTTAATTTACTCATTGCTTATGCTAAATTAAGCCAAAGATGACAAAGTCAACCACCCCCATCACCCCATTTCAGTTTAATCTAAAAAAGAAGAAGGAAAAGATAAAAAAAGCTGCACCAATCTCAAAATTCATGTGCTGGATTCGAAAAAGGTTCAATGATAAATTGAGGTTGTTTCTCCATAAACAATCTGTTTTTTTTATGGTTATATTCTCTTACTTTCCTCTGAACTGAAGCTAGGATCAACAAGATCCTCTTGGTTTAATTTGAAAGACTGCCTATATTGACTATGTGATTAACCGCGCAATTCGGTTGAGGATATGGAAGAAAGTTTGGTCAGAAAATTTTATGTGTGGGGTTGGTTCGCTAACAGTTGCTTACATTTAGATTAGACTAATATACTTATATATAATTATACATAATTTCATGCATAAAATTTTGTTGGACTCGAAAAGCTTTTAAAAAGAGGGATTACTAGTAAAGGCTTAAGCTGTGCCCTTTTTATTTTATTTATTTTTTATACACTATTCACATCCATCACATACACGATTATCATAAGCACAAATTAAACGCATAATAAATAAAGTACAAGAAGCATACAGTAACTTTCGTTCTTGAATTCTCTAGAGAACATGCAGCCAACCATAAATCATAACTTCTTTTGTCCTCTATCATTGATTGATCCGAGGCATTTGATGGAAAAATGGTAACAATTCAAATAATATCGAGTTAACATAGCGGGATAAAATAATCTCCCATCTTATGTAAACCTAATAGAAATCGATATAATATAGTAAAATAAATACCAAACACGTGAATACAAGACGTTTTTTTACATGGAAAACCTCCTCGGTGTGAGGAGATAAAAAATCACGGGATCGGAATCCATCCGAAAATCTTTACTACCAACAAAGTTGGATGAACAATGTTTTTCTTTAGCAAATATTAGAGGTATATAGTAGCAAAGACCTCAAGAATATAATTCTTGGCAATACACATAAATTTCACTAGAGATCAAGAATAATCTGACAAAAAACGCAAGTTTTGATCAATTCACGAAAAACCTAATGTAGGGAGTTTTAAACGAAAATCAAACTGTTTAGATTCGAGAAGATTGCGCTACAAACACGTTAACAAAATTTTAGCTCAATTAGACCAAGAATCGACCTCCAATGTCAGCTGGATGTAAATCAGACTTTGCCTCAATCCCCAAATTTTTTGTTTTCTCTTTTTCTCTTGATATTGCATCTTTTTGCGGTGACCACTTTAAATATAGTAAGAAACCATATTTCTTCATATGACTTATCATATGAGCTCAAGCCTTTTTGGGCTTGCAACTCATTAGGCTTTCTCTACATGGGAGTGAACCCAACTAACAAATCTCTCCCCTCACGACAATGTGGAGGGATTCTACATCCGTGCTATCAATCGGCATTGTTCAAGATTCTCTCTTGGTAGAGTCTTCGCCATCATATCAAATCCATTATGATCCGTATGAATTTTCTCAAGTTCCAACAACTTTTTGTCTAGAACATCTTTTATCCAATGATATCTAACATCAATATGCTTCGATTTAGAATGAAAAAATGAATTCCTACTAAAATGAATTCCACTTTGATTATCCTAAAATAGCACATACCTCTTTTGTTTGAACCCAATTTCTTCCAAGAACTTCTTCATTCATAGTATCTCTTTACTAGCTTTAATCAATGCAATAAATTCAATTTCGATTGTAGAAAGTGCAACACATTTTTGCAATCTTAACTTCCATGATACAACTCCACCTGTAAAAGAAATCAAATAGCTAGAAGTAGATTTACGAGTATCAATATCTCCTGCCAAGTCGGATTATGTGTATCCAACTAACTCAAGTTTCCCGGTCCCAAAACTGAAATTTGAAGTTCCCCGCAAATACCCCATAATCCACTTCATTGCATTCAAGTGCTCTTTACCTGGATTTGACGAATAGCGACTAATAATAGCAACTACATGTGCCAAGTCTAGACATGTATATACCATCGCATACATTAAGCTTCCTACAGCTGAGGCATATTGAACACTTTCCATGTCTTTCTTCTCTTTATCAGTCGCAAGACTTTACTTCATATTTAACTTAAAGTGGGTAACAAGAGAAGTACTAACCACTTTAGCCTTGTCCATGTAAAATTTCTGAAGGATATTCTTGATATATTTCTCTTGCGATAAAAATAACTTCTTAGCATTTCTGTTATGGGTAATTCTAATGCAAAGAATCTGCTTTGCCGAGCCCAAGTCTTTCATGACAAAAGACTTGCTCAACTATTTCTTCAATAACTTTATTCATGAAGCATTCCTGCCAATAATCATCATATCATCAACATAAAGCAAGAGAATAACAAAATCATTATCAGAAAATTTTTGGACAAACACACAGTTATCCGAGGAAGTCTTTTGATAGCCCTGTTTTATTATAACTGATGCAAACTTTTTGTACCATTGTATTAGTGCTTGTCTTAGGCTATAGAGACTTTTTTTTTTCAATTTGCACACATAATTCTCTCTCTTTCACTTTAAAATCTTCGGGTTGTTCTATGTATATCTCTTCCTCCAAGTCATTATGTAGGAAAACTGTTTTGACATCCATTTGCTCAATTTCCAAATCTATGGTAGCTGTCAAGCTTAGGACCACACGGATAGAAGACGTTTTCACCACTGGAGAAAATATATCATCAAAATCAATACCCTTTCTCTGACCGAATCACTTAACAACCAATCTAGCTTTGTATCATGGTTGTGAAGTATGTTCATCCTTCAACTTATATACCCTCTTGTTTTTCGAAGCTCTTTTATCTTTAGGTAACTTCACAAACTCAAAAGTATGATTATTATAAAGTGACTGCATCTCATTTTGCATAGTATCAAACCAATTGCTTTTGTACTCATCATCTATTGCTTCTGCATAATACTCTGGTTCACATGCATCAATCAATAATGCATACTCATCTTCAGAATACCTGGTGGAAGGTCGTCGGTCTCTAACGAATCTTCGGACTGGAACATCCAGTGAAACGTCTAATTGAGTCTTTGGTGCGTTATTTGGAACATTGATTTCCTACTGCTCTTCATCAACCTGTGTAGGAATATTTGTAAGAGGAACTAGATCCAAATCAAACAAATCATTACTAACCTGTGGTGTTGAAATCATCTTTGCTTTTTAAATATCTGTTGTCGTTTGATCTTCCATAAACACAATATATCTGTAAAATTTTCTTTTCAATTGGATCATAAAATTTGTAACCAAGCATATCCTATCCATAACCAATAAATATGCACTGTCGTGTTTTCGCATTAAGTTTAGACCTCTCATCTTTAGGAATGTACACAAATGCTTTGTACCCAAAGACACTCAAATAATTATAAGAAACATCTTTGCCTGTCCAAACTCTATTAGGAACATCAAACTCTAAAGGAATGCATGGAAGATTTGATATATGCACAACTGTACTTAAAGCCTCACCCCAAAATGATCCAGGTAGTTTTGACTGTGAAAGTAAGCATCCTACATTTTCAACCAATGTTTTGTTCATTCTCTCAACTAAGCTATTTGACCGAGGCGTCTTGGGAGGTATCTTTTGATGTCGTATACCTTATTGTCTGCAATATTTATCAAAAGGTTCAATATACTCTCCCTCGTTATTAATTCTGATGTATTTCAATTTCTTTCCAGCCTGTCTCTCAATTGAAACCTGAAATTGCTTAAAAGCATTTAATACTTGATCTTTAGTTTTCAAGATATGAATCCAAATTTTCCTTGAAAAATCATCTATGAAGGTAACAAAGTAAATGGATCTACCAAGTGATTTTGTTTTCATAGGACCGCAAACATCAGAATGCACTAAATCCAGTATACTTGACTTTTTAAAGGAGGGGAGCTTTTAAATGCAACTCTATTATGTTTTCCTACTAAACAGTGAGCACACTTTTTTAACGCCCAACTTTTCAATCCTGAAGGGAGTTTCTTCTTGGCCAATATAGGGTAACTGAGCCTTTTATGCCATAACTCAGCTGCATTTTTGCTATCTACTGCATTAATTTATCTGTGAATAGCTTTGCTTGCATAATATTCAACGAAGAATATTTTTCACCTCTAGCCACAACAAGAGAACCTTTGGTGAACTTTCATTGGCCATTATTGAAAGTGCTGCAATACCTCTCATTATCAAACTTGCCTGTAGAAATCAAATTCAAGCGAATATCAAGTATATGTTTAACTTTATTCAATACTAACCTTGTGCCATTGCTGATTTCTAGACACACATCACCGATGTCTATAACTTGAGCTAGCCCATTGTTTCTCATCTTCACAGATTCGAAGTCACATGATCTGTATGATGTAAAGAAATCTCTATGAGACATAGTATGAATAGATGCATCATTATCAATTATCCAACTAGTCTCATGAGATATAAAATTCATCACATCACCATAAAAAATAATGAGAATGTCTTCTTTAAGTGCAGCAACATGATTGTCATTACTGTTATTATCACTTTTCTTTTCTTTACCTTTCTCCTTTTGTTTTTCCATTTTTAACTAGCAACAAAACCATTGAATGTGTCCTTTCTGATGACAATAATGGCACTAAACATTAGCAAATTTATTATACTTACCTTTGCTTTTATCTCTACTTTTATATTTATTTCTCGGATCTCGAGACTTATTTCTTCCCTTTTTCTCAACAATCAAGGCATTAGAATGTGAAGATGACGATCATTGTGTCTTCCTTCTCATATCTTTATTCAAAATACTACTTTTGATCAAATTCATGGTAATCGTATTATCTGGGGTAGAATTAGACAAAGACGTTCGGAATGTCTCCCATTAATCCGGCAAAGTACCAAGCAACTATAGTGTTTGCATCTTATTATCAAACTTGATTACCATTGTAGCTAACTGATTTATAATTCCTTGAAATTTTTTTTTAAATAATTAGTCAAACGAATATCATCTTGACATTTCAAAGCCATTATCTGTTTTATAAAAAATAACTTATTATTCCCAATCTTTCAAGCATAAAACTGTTTGAGTTTACCTCATAAACTTCGTGCATGTGTTTCCTCAATAATATGGTTCAAATAATTATCATCCACCCACTACCTAATATAACCACACACTTGACGATGAAATATAAATCATTCAGCATCAGTTTTATTCTCCAGTTTCTCCTCGGCAAATACAAGCAAATAAAAATCTTTCACATATAAAATGTCTTCCATCTTCCCTTTGCAAATATGATAATTTGAACAATTCAGTGTAACCATTTTACTCATATTCGTTTCCATTGTTTAATACAAAGTAGAAAAATCAAGCAACAACCAGAATCTCTGATATCGTTCTAATGGAAGAACGGTAATAATTCGAACAATATCAAATTAACGTAGCGGAATAAAATAATCTTCAATTTTATGTAAACCTAATAGGAATCGATATAGTATAGCAAAATAAATGCCAAGCACGTGAATACAAAACATTTTTTTTACATGGAAAACCTCCTCGATATGAGGAGATCAAAAATCACAGGACCGGAGTCCACCCAAAAATCTTCACTATCAACAAAATTAGGTGAACAATATTCTTCTCTAGCAAATACTAGAGGTATATAGTAGCAAAGACACCAAGAATATAATTGTTGGCAATATATATAAATTTCGCAAGAGATCAATGATAAATCTAATAAAAAAACATAGGTTTTGATCAATTCACGAAAAACCTGATGTAGGGAGCTTTAAACAAAAATCAAACCGTTCAAATTCAAGAAGATTATGCCACGGACATGCTAACAAAATTTCAGCTCAATCGGGACCATAAATCGACCTCCGGCGCTAGTTTGATGTAAATTAGACTTTGTTCCAACTTCCAAATTTTCTGCTTTCTCTTTTTCTCTTATTACTACGTTCTTTTGCAGCTATCACTTTAAAGATTGTAAGAAACCCTATTTCTTCATATGACTTATCATATGGGCTCAAGCCTTTTTGGGCTTGTAACTTATTAGGCTTCCTTCACATGGGAGTGAATCCAGCTAGTAGGATTGTGAACAAAAATCAATTTTACTGCTAATTCAACATGCAGCCAACCGTATACAAAGAAGTCCATTGAGGAACACAGCAAAATGGGCAAGTTCTCAGCATCATGCTTCATCACCCAGGCTCTAGTGTCATTGTAGGTGACTCCTTACTCTTTTTACTCATCTTCGAGTTGCACCGAATCTTGATCATTAATTTCTTATAATGCGAACTCTTTTTTATCTTAATGTATTCTTTTATGCTGTGCATAGTCGGATCAATTTGATTATGCATACATGAATCGTGTTGTAGTTAGATAATTTATTATATTTTTCTCTACTTCTAACTATTGTGGATACTCAGTATTATTGTACATGTGAAGATAATAATGTAATTAAATATCTTTATGCGTATTGGAGTTTTAAAATATTTTCCTTTAATCTATATTTTCTTTGGCAGAATTGTTAAAATTTATTTGAAAAAGAGAAGACTCGTTCCGTGAGATTTTGGTGCATTCAATGTCCAAAATTCCCGTTTTCCTTTAATTTTCAATTTCTCGAACTAAACTCTCAAATTTTTATTTGGAAAACAAAAGGGGACTCCTTCCATCATAGTTCGTGTATTTTGATGTCCGAATGCTTATTTCATTATAATAGCTAGATAGATGTTAGAAATATTTAGGATGTTTTTCATATTTTTCAAGGTTGTGCATATATCTGGGAGATTCTCCGTATCTTTAATTGTGCATATCGCGATTATTCCTAGAAAATATCCTTGATGTCTCTAACGATAGATCGGATAATGGTAACCTTTTTGTTGTCGTCAAATTGAGAGAACAATCTCGGAGAACTGTGCAACACGTAAGCTTCATCTTCGTCACTTTCCGTTCAAGCCTGAAATCCACATGCGCTGTTGTCCTTTGTGTTTCAGGCGAACTAATGGTGGTCCCGAACGTGGCGAAGCAAGGCTGCCTGGAAGGCTTGCCGTGGGTGCATTGCTAATGCAAGGACGGAAGCCCGTCGCGAGCGTGCTGGGGGAATTGCACGCAGCGACACCCGAACCTTCACCGCCTTCTGCAGAAGCAGCCAGTGCCTCCAGGCCTGCATGCGTGAATATCGATGTTGACGGAAGCATCGTGGTGTCTATCCAATTTTCGACCGGAAACTGAGCATGAGGGGAGAATGTGCTTGTGGAACTTAGTGACTAGCCCAACGCAAGGCCTAACACAATGCTTGAAACACCTGGTTAAATACTTTTCAGAACATATGTACATATGTTTGAATGAAAAGAAAACCGGTTTCTTTTTCTTTGGTTTTATTCCCTCGTGCTCTATTGAATAATGTGTTATTCTGATCCATCAGTGACGGAGGGAACTGATACACCATTCATATTGCTTTGTCGACTTGTTTTTTCAGATTTCGAATGACAATAAGCGATAAGTCTATGATATCGAAAGTTCGAAGCGTGCTTTATGTAATGTTGATTCTTGCTTACTGTGAAGACTAACCCGTGTTAGTAATTCCATTGAAACTCATGTGAATTTATGATTTGCATCGATACGCAGACATTACACAGGCTACAACTAGAGTGTGATGCAAAACTGATCAAAGTCTTATTAATATCATCGATCAATTCCCATCTTGAGTACAAAAGATTTCATTACATCATTTGGGGGAAACAAAATATGTCAGCTAAGTTCCGCACTGCTTTGATCAATGTAGGATGGTGTTCAGTTTAGCTGCAAAAGAATAATTGTGGATGAGAATCGGCAAAGATTAAAAAAGAAAAGAAAAGAATAGAAACATATCGTATCGAATATGTCGATGTAAGAACATTAAAGGAATAACGTATGTCGGATGTGGTGCAACGTACCAGCGACTTCCTTGGCCGAGCAATCACTGTCGCACCTCATCTCACAGAAGTTCGTGCCAAGGCCACCGTCTTTGCACTCGCTGTGGCACGTGTTGAAGCACGCCTTGAACTGCTCGTCGATGGCTGCTTCCGCCGTGTGGACATTCAATGCCGTGGCGACGACGATGCACATGAGGAACACCGCGACGAGCTTGTTGGCCATTCTGCTTGTTTATTTACCTTAGTCTGCGAAAGGAATGGTGCACTCAGTTTGTGAGTTTCCCTGGCTATAAGAGGTCGCATATGACGTTCATATATAGAAGGAGAGTGACCTCATTTCAAGCATCCGAGTCCCTAAAAACTGGGATGACCAGCGGACTTTCCGGTTGATTTTAGTCGCATCATTTGAGAATCGCTGAACTTGCGGATGTAAATCAATGGACAGGCGCTAGACTCTCCATCAGATGTCGGATGGTCAATTTTTAATTTACTCATTGCTTATGCTAAATTAAGCCAAAGATGACAAAGTCAACCACCTCCATCACCCCATCTCAGTTTAATCTAAAAAGAAGAAGGAAAAGATAAAAAAAGCTGCACCAATCTCAAAATTCATGTGCTGGATTCGAAAAAGGTTCAATGATAAATTGAGGTTGTTTCTCCATAAACAATCTGTTTTTTTTATGGTTATATTCTCTTACTTTCCTCTGGACTGAAGCTAGGATCAACAAGATCCTCTTGGTTTAATTTGAAAGACTGCCTATATTGACTATTTGATTAACCGCGCAATTCGGTTGAGGACATGGAAGAAAGTTTGGTCAGAAAATTTTATGTGAGGGGTTGGTTCGCTAACAGTTGCTTCCATTTAGATTAGACTAATATACTTATATATAATTATACATAATTTCATGCATAAAATTTTGTTGGACTCGAAAAGCTTTTAAAAAGATGGATTACTAGTAAAGGCTTAAGCTGTGCCCTTTTTATTTTATTTGCTTTTTAAACACTATTCACATCCATCACATACAAGATTATCATAAGCACAAATTAAACGCATAATAAATAAAGTACAAGAAGTATACAGTAACTTTCGTTCTTGAATTCTCTAGAGAACATGCAACCAACCATAAATCATAGCTTCCTTTTGTCCTCTATCATCGATTGATCTGAGGCATTTGATGGAAGAACAGTAACAATTCGAATAATATGGAATTAACGTAGCGAAATAAAATAATCTCCACTCCTGTATAAACCTAATAGTAATCAATATAATAAAGTAAAATAAATACCAAGCATGGGAACACAAGACCTTTTTTTACATGGAAAACCTCCTCGGTGTGAGGAGATCATAAACCACGGGACCGGAGTCCACCTGAAAATCTTTATTATCAACAAAATTGGGTAAACAATGTTGTTCTCTAAGAAATACTAGAGGTACATAATAGCAAAGACATCAAGAAAATAATTCTTGGTAATACATATAAATTTCACAAGAGATCAATGATAAATTTGACAAAAACGTAGGTTTTGATCAATTCACGAAAAACTTGATGTAGGGAGCTTTAAACGAAAATCAAACTATTTAGATTCGAGAAGATTACGCCACGAACACGCTGACAAAATTTCAACTCAATCGGACCACAAATCGACCTCTGATGCCAGTTTGGTGTAAATCAAACTTTGCTTTAACCCCTAGATTTCTTGCTTTCTTTTTTTTTCTCTTATTACTGCATCTTTTTGTAGCTACCACTTTAAAAATAGTGATAAACCTTATTTCTCCATATGACTTATTATATGAGCTCAAGTCTTTTTGGGCTTGCAATTCATTGAGCTTCCTCCACATGGGAGTAAGCTCAGCTAATAAATCTCCTATCTCACGATAATGTGGAGGGATTCTCCATCCCCACTATCAATCGGCAATATTCAAACTTTTCTTCTGATAGAATCTTCGTCATCATATCAGAGCCATTATGATTAGTATGAATTTTCTTCAAATTCCAACAACTTTTCATTTAGAACATCTCTTATCCAATGATATCTAACATCAATATATTTCGATCTAGATTGAAAATATGAATTTTTACCAAGATGAATTGCGCTTTGATTATCACAAAATAGCACATACCTCTTTTGCTTAAACCCAAGTTCTTCCAAGAACTTCTTCATCCATAACATCTCTTTACTAGCTTATGTCGCTGCAATAAATTCAACTTCGCTAATAAAAAGTGCAACACACTTCTGCAATCTTGATTTCCATGACACAGCTTCACCCACAAAAGAAATCAAATGACCAGAAGTAGATTTACGAGTATCAATATTTTCTACCAAGTCGGAATTTGTGTATCAAACTAATTCAAGTTTCACGGTCTCGAAACTGAGTTTCAAATTTGAAGTTCCCTGTAGATACCTCATAATTCACTTCACTGCATTTCAGTGCTCTTTGCTTGGATTTGACAAATAGCGACTAACAATACCAACTACATGTGCAAAGTCTGGGTGTGTACATACCATCACATACATTAAGCTTCCTACAACTGAGGCATATGGAACACTTTCCATATATTTCTTCTCTTTATCAGTCGCAGGACTTTACTTTATATTTAACTTAAAATGGGCAACAAGAATAATACTAACCACTTTATTCTTGTCAATGTAAAATTTTTAAAGGATCTTCTCAATATATTTCTCTTGCGACAAAAATATCTTCTTAGCATCTTTGTCTTGAGTAATTCTAATGCCAAGAATCTATTTTGCTGAGCCCAAGTCTTTCATGGCAAAAGACTTGCTCAACTGGTTTTTCAATAACTCTATTCGTGAAGCATTCCTGCCAACAATAAGCATATCATCAACATAAAGCAAGAGAATAATAAAGTCATTATAAATTTTTTGGACAAACACAAAATTATCCGAGGAAATCTTCTTATAGTCATGTTTTATTATAATTGACGCAAATTTTTTGTACCATTGTCTTGATGCTTGTTTTAGGTCATAGATACTTTTCTTCAATTTGCACACGTAATTCTCTTTTCTTTTCACTTTAAAACCCTTAGGTTCTTGCGTATATATCTCTTCCTTCAAGTCACTTATGTAGGAAGGCTGTTTTGACATCTATTTGCTCAATTTTCGAATCTAAGGTAGCTACCAAGCTTAGGATCACATGGATAAAAGATATTTTCACTACCGGTGAAAATATATTATCAAAATCAATACCCTTTCTCTGATCGAATCCTTTAATGATCAATCTAGTTTTGTATCGTGGTTGTGAAGTGTGTTCATCTTACTTCAACCTATATACCCACTTGTTCTTCAAAACTCTTTTACTTTTAGGTAACTTCACAAACTCAAAAGTAAGATTATTATAAAGTGATCGTATATTATCTCGCATAGCATCAAACCAATTGCTTTTTCATAGCACTCTGGTTCACCTACATCAATTAATAATACATACTCATCTTCAGAATATATGATGGAGGGTCGTCGGTCTTTAACGGATCTCTAGACTAGAACATCCAGTGGAACATCTAATTGAGCCTCTAATTTAGGAATAATATTATCAGTTTCAACATATTCAAGAACATGTACGTTATCTAGAATATTGACTTCCTACTGCTCTTCATAAACTTGTGTAGGAATATTTGTAAGAGGAACTGTATCTAAATCAAACAAATCATTACTAACCTATGGTGCTGAAATCATCTCTACTTTCTTAATATCCTCTATCGTTTGATTTTCCATAAACACAATATCTCTGCTTCTTACAATTTTCTTTTCAACTGGATCATAAAATTTATAGCTAAGCATATCATGTCCATAACCAATAAATATGTATTGCTGTGTTTTCACATCAAGTTTAGACTTCTCATCTTTGAGAATATGTACAAATTTTTTGTTTACCCAAAGACACGCAAATAATCATAAGAAACATCTTTACCTTTGTAAACTCTATTAGGATCATCAAATGCATAGTGTAAGATTTAATACATGTACAACTATACTTAAAGCCTAACCTCAAAAGGATCCAAGTAGCTTTAATTGTGAAAGTAAGCATTTTACCCTTTCAACTAGTGTTTTTTTCATTCTCTCAGCTAAGCTATTTGACTGAGGTGTCTTGGGAGGTGTGTTTTGATGTTGAATATTTTGTTGTCTGAAATATTCATGAAAAGGTCCAATATACTCTCCCCCATTATCAGTTCTGATGCATTTTAATTTCTTTCCAGTCTGTCTCTCAATTGAAGTTTGAAATTGCTTAAAAGCATCTAATACTTGATATTTAGTTTTCAAGGAATGAATCCAAATTTTCCTTGAAAAATCATCTATGAGAGTAACAAAATAAAGAGAGCCACCGAGTGATTTTTGTTTTCATTGAACCTTAAACATCAGAATTTACTAAATCCAGTATACCTGACTTTCTTAAAGGATGTGAGCTTTTAAATTCAATTCTGTTATGTTTTCCTGTTAAACAGTAAGCACACTTTTTTAGCGCCGAACTTTTCAATCCTGAAAGGAGCTTCATCTTGGCCAATATTGACAAATCTTTCTCACTGATATGACTGAGCCTCTTATACCATTACTTAGTTGCATCTTTGCTGTCTATTACATTAATTTTGTTTGTGGACAACTTTGCTTGTATAATGTACAATGAAGAATATTTTTCACCTCTAGCCACAACAAGAGAACTTTTGATGAGCTTCCATTGACCATTACTGAAGGTGTTGTAATACCATTCGTCATCCAACTTGCCTGTAAAAATTAAATTCAAGCGAACATCATGTATATATTTAACATTATTCAATACTAATTTTGTGCCATTGCTAGTTTTTAGGTATACATCACTGATGCCTAAAACTTGAGCTAACATATTGTTTTCTATCTTCACAGATACAAAATCACATAACCTATATGATGTAAAGAGATCTCTATGAGATGTAGCATGAATAGATACACCACTATTAATTATCCAACCGGTTTCATGAGATACAAAATTTTCCACATCACCATAAAAAATAATGAGAAAGTCTTCTTTAAGTATAACAACATGATTGTCATCACTATCATTATCACTTTTCTTCTCTTTACCTTTCTCCTTTTTTAACCGGTGACAAAACTTTTGAATATGTTCTTTCTGATGACAATAATGGCACTCAACATTAGCAAATTTATTATACTTACCTCTACTTTTATCTCTATTTCTCGGACCTCGAGACTCACTTCTTCCCATTTTCTCAACAAACAAGGCATTAGAATATAAAGATGATGATTCTTGTTTCTTCCTTCTCATCTCTTCATTCAAAATACTACTATTGACCAAATCCATGGTAATCGTACCATTCGGGGCAGAATTAAACAAAGACATTCGGAATGTCTCCCATGAGTTCGGCAAAGTACCAAGTAACCATAGTGTTTGCATCTTATTATCAAACTCAATTCCCATCGCAGCCAATTGATTTGTAACTCCTTGAAAATAATTTAAATGAGTCATATCTTAGAGTCATCATCTGTTTTATCAAAAATAACTTATTATTCCCAGTCTTTCGAACATATAACTATTCGAACTCATCCCATAAACTACGTGCATGTGTTTCCTCAATAATATGGTTTAAAACATTATCATCCACCCACTACCTAATATAACCACACACTTGATGATGAAATATAGACCACTCGGCATCAGTTTTATTTTCCGGTTTCTTCTCGGCAAATACGAACAAACAAAAATCTTCCACGTACAAAATGCCTTCTATACCAAGCATGCGAACACAAGACGTTTTTTTACGTGGAAAACCTCCTTGGTGTGAGAAGATAAAAAACCATGGAACCAGAGTCCACCCAAAAATCTTCACTATGAATAAAATTTGGTGAACAATGTTCTTCTCTAGCAAATGCTAAAGGTACATAGTAGCAAATACCTCTAAAATATAACTCTTAGCAATACACATAAATTTCACAAGAGATTAAGGAAAATTTGACCAAAAACGCAGGTTTTAATCAATCCACAAAAAACTTGATGTAGAGAGTTTTAAACGAAAATCAAACCGTTCAGATTTGAGAAGATTGCGCCACAAACACGCTGACAAAATTTCAGCTCAATCGGACCACGAATCGACCTCCAATGCTAGTTTGATGTAAATCAATCTTTGTCCCAATCTCCAGTTTTTTTGCTTTTTCTTTTTCTCTTGTTATTGCGCGATTACTACTTTAAAGATAGTGAGAAACCCTATTTTCCATATGACTTATCATATGAGCTCAAGCCTTTTTTAGCTTGCAACTCATTGGGTTTCCTCTACATGGGAGTGAACCCAACTAATAGCATTGTGAACAAAAATCAATTTTACTATTAATTCAACACACAGCCAACCGTATACAAAAAAGTCCATTGAGGAACACAATAAAATGGGCAAGTTCTTAGCAGCATGCTTCATCGCCCAGGCTCTAGTTGTCATTGTAGGTGCCTCCTTACTCTTTTTACTCCTCTTCGAGGGGCACTGAATCTTCATCATTAATTTCTTTTAATGCAAACTCTTTTTCATCCTAATGTGTTCTTTTATGCTGTGTGTAGCCGGATCAATTTGATTATGCACACATGAATCGTGTTGTAGTTAGATAATTTACTATATTTCTCTCTACTTCTAACTATTGTGGATACTAAGTATTATTGTACATGTGAAGATAATAATGTAATTAAATATCTTTATGCGTATTGGAGTTTTAAAAGATTTTCCTTTAATCTATATTTTCTTTGGCACAACTGTTAAAATTTATTTGAAAAAGAGAAGACTCGTTCCGTGCGATTTTGGTGCATTCAATGTCCAAAATTCCTGTTTTCCTTTAATTTTCAATTTCTCGAACAAAACTCTTAAATTTTTATTTGGAAAACAAAAGGGGACTCCTTCCATTATAGTTCATGTATGTTGATGTCCAAAAGCTTATTTCATTATAATAGCTAGATAGATGTTAGAAATATTTAGGATGTTTTTCATATTTCTTAAGATTGTGCATATACCTAGGAGATCTTCTGTATCTTTAATTGTGCATATCTCGATTATTCCTAGAAAATATCCTTCATATCTCTAACGATTGATTGGATAATGGTTACGTTATTGTTGTCGTCATTGAGCGAACAATCCCGGAGAACTGTTCAATACGTAAGCTTCATCTTAGTAACTTTCCGTTCAAGCCCGAAATCCACATGATCATAACGAAAGCCCTGTTCTCCTTCAGGCGAACTAATGGTGGTCCCGAGCGTGGCGAAGCAAGCCTGCCTGGAAGACTTGCCTTAGGTGCATTGCTCCTACAAGGACGGAAGCCCGTCGCAAGCGTGCTGGGGGAATTGCAGGCAGCGACACCCGAACCTCGTCACCGCCTTCTGCAGAAGCAGCCAGTGCGTCCAGGCCTGCATGCGTGAATATCGATGTTGATGGAAGCATCGTGGTGTCTATCCAATTTTCGACCGGAATTGAAATTTTTTTTGGTCAGAAATAATTCATTACCATTTATGAAATAGAATGATTACAATTGTTTTCATAGTCCAAGTATAGAAGAAGTAAAAGATGGTGTGGGGGCATAAAAATCCAATTGAGTGGAAGGGACCCAGAGTGGTGGGCCTTGGCTAGTCAATCCATGGCCTGATTTGTTTCCCTCTGTTCATACGTGAGCAAGACATGTGGTAATTGGGCCAGTAATTCCCGACAGTCCAGCAGCGGCGAGCGACAAGCCCAGGAGACAACCTCCCGGCCCAACGCAAGGCCTAACACAATGCTTGAAGCACCTGGTTAAATACTTTTCAGAGCATATGTACATATGTTTGAATGAAAAGAAAACCGGTTTCTTTTTCTTTGGTTTTATTCCCTCGTGCTCTATTGAATAATGTGTTATTCGGATCCATCAGTGACGGAGGGAGCTGATACACCATTCATATTGCTTTGTCGATTTGTTTTTTCAGATTTCGAATGACAATAACCGATAAGAATCTGATATCGAAAGTTCGAAGCGTGCTTTATGTAATGTTGATTCTTGCTTACTGTGAAGACTAACCCGTGTCAGTAATTCCACTGAAACTCATGTGAATTTATGATTTGCATCAATACGCAGACATTACACGGGCTACAACTAGAGTGTGATGCAAAACTGATCAAAAGTCTTATTAACATCATCGATCAATTCCTGTCTTGAGTACAAAGGATTTCATTACATCATTTGCTCTCTTTGGGGGAAACAAAATATGTCGGCGAAGTTCCGCACTGCTTTGATCAATGTAGGATGGTGTTCAGTTTAGCTGCAAAAGAATAATCGTGGATGAGGTTCAGCAAAGATTAAAAAAGAAAAAAAAAAGAAAGAAACATATCGTATCGAATATGTCAATGTAAGAACACTGAAGGAATAACGTATGTCGGATGTGGGGCAACGTACCAGCGACTTCCTTGGCCGAGCAATCACTGTCGCACCTCATCTCACAGAAGTTCGTGCCAAGGCCACCGTCTTTGCACTCGCTGTGGCACGTGTTGAAGCACGCCTTGAACTGCTCGTCGATGGCTGCTTCCGCCGTGTGGACATTCAATGCCGTGGCGACGACGATGCACATGAGGAACACCGCGACGAGCTTGTTGGCCATTCTGCTTGTTTATTTACCTTAGTCTGCGAAAGGAATGGTGCACTCAGTTTGTGAGTTTCCCTGGCTATACGAGGTCGCATATGACGTTCATATATAGAGGGAGAGTGACCTCATTTCAATCATCCGAGTACCTAAAAACTGGGAAGACCAGCGGACTTTCCGGTTGATTTTAGTCGCATCATTTGAGAATCGCTGAACTTGCGGGTGTAAATCAATGGACAGGCGCTAGACTCTCCATCAGATGTCGGATGGTCAATTTTTAATTTACTCATTGCTTATGCTAAATTAAGCCAAAGATGACAAAGTCAACCACCCCCATCACCCCATTTCAGTTTAATCTAAAAAAGAAGAAGGAAAAGATAAAAAAAAAGCAGCACCAATCTCAAAATTCATGTGCTGGATTTGAAAAAGGTTCAATGATAAATTGAGGTTGTTTCTCCATAAACAATCTGTTTTTTTATGGTTATATTCTCTTACTTTCCTCTGAACTGAAGCTAGGATCAATAAGATACTCTTAGTTTAATTTGAAAGACTGCCTATATTGACTATGCGATTAACAGCGCAATTCGGTTTAGGACATGGAAGAAAGTGCGGTCAGAAAATTTTATGTGTGGGGTTGGTTCGCTAACGGTTGCTTACATTTAAATTAGACTAATATACTTATATATAATTATACATAATTTCAAGCATAAAATTTTGTTGGACTCGAAAAGCTTTTAAAAAGAGGGATTACTAGTAAAGGCTTAAGCTGTGCCCTTTTTATTTTATTTATTTTTATACACTATTCACATCCATCACATACACGATTATCATAAGCACAAATTAAACGCATAATAAATAAAGTACAAGAAGCATACAGTAACTTTCGTTCTCGAATTCTCTAGAGAACATGCAGCCAACCATAAATCATAGCTTCTTTTGTCCTCTATCATTGATTGATCTGAGGCATTTGATGGAAAAACGATAACAATTCAAACAATATCGAGTTAATGCAGCGGGATAAAATAGTCTTCTCTCTTATGTAAATCTAATAAGAATCGAAATAATATAGTAAAATAAATACCAAGCACACGAATACAAGATGTTTTTTTACGTGGAAAACCTTCTTAGTGTAAGGAGATAAAAAATCATGGGATCGGAGTCCATCCGAAAATCTTCACTATTAACAAAGTTGGGTGTACAATGTTCTTTTCTTGCAAATACTAGAAGTATATAGTAGCAAAGACCTCAAGAATATAATTCTTGGCAATACACATAAATTTCACTAGAGATCAAGGATAATTTGACAAAAAATGCAAGTTTTGATCAATCCACAAAAAACCTGATATAGAGAGTTTTAAACGAAAATTAAACCGTTTAAATTCGAGAAGATTGCACTACAAACACGCTGACAAAATTTTAGCTCAATCGGACCAAGAATCGACCTCCAATGTCAGCTGAATGTAAATCAAACTTTGCCTCAATCCCCAAATTTTCTGCTTTTTCTTTTTCTTTTGATATTGTCTCTTTTTGTGACGACCACTTTAAAGATAATGAGAAACCCTATTTTTTCATATGACTTATCATATGGGCTTAAGCCTTTTTAGATTTGTAACTCATTAGACTTCCTCTACATGGGAGTGAACTCAACTAACAAATCTCCCTCATCACGACAATGTGAAGGGATTCTCCATCCGTGCTATCAATCGGCAACATTCAAGCTTCTCTCTTAGTAGAGTCTTCGTCATCGTATTAGAGCCATTATGATCCGTATGAATTTTCTCAAGTTCCAACAACTTTTCATCTAGAATATCTTTTATCCAATGATATCTAACATTAATATGTTTCGATCTAGAATTAAAAAAATGAATTCCTACCAAAATGAATTGCGCTTTGATTATCCCAAAATAGCACATACCTCTTTTGTTTGAACCCAAGTTCTTCCAAGACATTTTTTTACATGGAAAACCTCCTTGGTATGAGGACATCAAAAATCACGGGACCGGAGTCCACCCGAAAATCTTCACTATCAACAAAATTGAGTGAACAATGTTCTTCTCTAGCAAATATTAGAGGTATATAGTAGCAAAGACATCAAGAATATAATTCTTGGCAATATACATAAATTTTATAAGAGATCAATGATAAATCTAATAAAAAACGCAGGTTTTGATCAATTCACGAAAAACCTGATGTAGGGAGCTTTACATGAAAATCAAACCGTTCAGATTCGAGAAGATTACGCCACGAACATGCTAACAAAATTTCAGCTCAATCGGACCACGAATCGATCTCCGACGCTAGTTTGATGTAAATTAGACTTTGTTCCAACTCCCAAATTTTCTGCTTTCTATTTTTCTCTTATTACTGCGTTTTTTTGCGGCTACCACTTTAAAGATTGTAAGAAATCCTATTTCTCCATATGACTTATCATATGGGCTCAAGCTTTTTTTGGGCTTGCAACTTATTAGGCTTCCTTCACATGGGAGTGAATCCAGCTAATAGGATTGTGAACAAAAATCAATTTTACTGCTAATTCAACACGCAGCTAACCATATACAAAGAAGTCCATTGAGGAACACAGCAAAATGGGCAAGTTCTCAGCATCATGCTTCATCACCCAGGCTCTAGTTGTCATTGTAGGTGACTCCCTACTCTTTTTACTCCTCTTCGAGTTGCACCGAATCTTGATCATTAATTTCTTTTAATGCGAACTCTTTTTTATCCTAATGTATTCTTTTATGCTGTGCATAGTCGGATCAATTTGATTATGCATACATGAATCGTGTTGTAGTTAGATAATTTATTATATTTCTCTCTACTTCTAACTATTGTGGATACTCAGTATTATTGTACATATGAAGATAATAATGTAATTAAATATCTTTATGCGTATTGGAGTTTTAAAATATTTTCCTTTAATCTATATTTTCTTTGGCAGAATTGTTAAAATTTATTTGAAAAAGAGAAGACTCGTTCCGTGAGATTTTGGTGCATTCAATGTCCAAAATTCCCGTTTTCCTTTAATTTTCAATTTCTCGAACTAAACTCTCAAATTTTTATTTGGAAAACAAAAGGGGACTCCTTCCATCATAGTTCGTGTATTTTGATGTCCGAATGCTTATTTCATTATAATAGCTAGATAGATGTTAGAAATATTTAGGATGTTTTTCATATTTTTCAAGGTTGTGCATATATCTGGGAGATTCTCCGTATCTTTAATTGTGCATATCGCGATTATTCCTAGAAAATATCCTTGATGTCTCTAACGATAGATCGGATAATGGTAACCTTTTTGTTGTCGTCAAATTGAGAGAACAATCTCGGAGAACTGTGCAACACGTAAGCTTCATCTTCGTCACTTTCCGTTCAAGCCTGAAATCCACATGCGCTGTTGTCCTTTGTGTTTCAGGCGAACTAATGGTGGTCCCGAACGTGGCGAAGCAAGGCTGCCTGGAAGGCTTGCCGTGGGTGCATTGCTAATGCAAGGACGGAAGCCCGTCGCGAGCGTGCTGGGGGAATTGCACGCAGCGACACCCGAACCTTCACCGCCTTCTGCAGAAGCAGCCAGTGCCTCAGGCCTGCATGCGTGAATATCGATGTTGACGGAAGCATCGTGGTGTCTATCCAATTTTCGACCGGAAACTGAGCATGAGGGGAGAATGTGCTTGTGGAACTTAGTGACTAGCCCAACGCAAGGCCTAACACAATGCTTGAAACACCTGGTTAAATACTTTTCAGAACATATGTACATATGTTTGAATGAAAAGAAAACCGGTTTCTTTTTCTTTGGTTTTATTCCCTCGTGCTCTATTGAATAATGTGTTATTCTGATCCATCAGTGACGGAGGGAACTGATACACCATTCATATTGCTTTGTCGACTTGTTTTTTCAGATTTCGAATGACAATAAGCGATAAGTCTATGATATCGAAAGTTCGAAGCGTGCTTTATGTAATGTTGATTCTTGCTTACTGTGAAGACTAACCCGTGTTAGTAATTCCATTGAAACTCATGTGAATTTATGATTTGCATCGATACGCAGACATTACACAGGCTACAACTAGAGTGTGATGCAAAACTGATCAAAGTCTTATTAATATCATCGATCAATTCCCGTCTTGAGTACAAAAGATTTCACTACATCATTTGGGGGAAACAAAATATGTCAGCTAAGTTCCGCACTGCTTTGATCAATGTAGGATGGTGTTCAGTTTAGCTGCAAAAGAATAATTGTGGATGAGAATCGGCAAAGATTAAAAAAAAAAGAAAAGAATAGAAACATATCGTATCGAATATGTCGATGTAAGAACATTAAAGGAATAACGTATGTCGGATGTGGTGCAACGTACCAGCGACTTCCTTGGCCGAGCAATCACTGTCGCACCTCATCTCACAGAAGTTCGTGCCAAGGCCACCGTCTTTGCACTCGCTGTGGCACGTGTTGAAGCACGCCTTGAACTGCTCGTCGATGGCTGCTTCCGCCGTGTGGACATTCAATGCCGTGGCGACGACGATGCACATGAGGAACACCGCGACGAGCTTGTTGGCCATTCTGCTTATTTATTTACCTTAGTCTGCGAAAGGAATGGTGCACTCAGTTTGTGAGTTTCCCTGGCTATAAGAGGTCGCATATGACGTTCATATATAGAGGGAGAGTGACCTCATTTCAATCATCCGAGTCCCTAAAATCTGGGAAGACCAGCGGACTTTCAGGTTGATTTTAGTCGCATCATTTGAGAATCGCTGAACTTGCGGATGTAAATCAATGGACAGGCGCTAGACTCTCCATCAGATGTCGGATGGTCAATTTTTAATTTACTCATTGCTTATGCTAAATTAAGCCAAAGATGACAAAGTCAACCACCTCCATCACCCCATCTCAGTTTAATCTAAAAAAGAAGAAGGAAAAGATAAAAAAAGCTGCACCAATCTCAAAATTCATGTGCTGGATTCGAAAAAGGTTCAATGATAAATTGAGGTTGTTTCTCCATAAACAATCTGTTTTTTTTTATGGTTATATTCTCTTACTTTCCTCTGGACTGAAGCTAGGATCAACAAGATACTCTTGGTTTAATTTGAAAGACTTCCTATATTGACTATGCGATTAGCCGCGCAATTCGGTTTAGGACAGGGAAGAAAGTGCGGTCAGAAAATTTTATGTGTGGGGTTGGTTCGCTAACAGTTGCTTACATTTAAATTAGACTAATATACTTATATATAATTATACATAATTTCAAGCATAAAATTTTGTTGGACTTGAAAAGCTTTTAAAAAGAGGGATTACTAGTAAAGCTTAAGCTGTGCCCTTTTTATTTTATTTACTTTTTAAACACTATTCACATCCATCACATACACGATTATCCTAAGCACAAATTAAACGCATAATAAATAAAGTACAAGAAGTATACAGTAACTTTCGTTCTTGCATTCTCTAGAGAACATGCAGCCAACCAAAAATCATAGCTTCCTTTTGTCCTCTATCATCTATTGATCTGAGGCATTTGATGGAAGAACAATAACAATTCGAACAATATCGAATTAACGTAGCAAAATAAAATAATCTCCACTCCTGTGTAAACTTAATAGTAATAAATATAGTAGAGTAAAATAAATACCAAGCATGTGAACACAAGACGTTTTCTTACATGAAAAACCTCCTCGGTGTGAGGAGATTAGAAACCACGGGACTGGAGTCCACCTAAAAATCTTCATTATCAACAAAATTGGGTAAACAATGTTGTTCTCTAGCAAATACTAGAGGTACATAATAGGAAAGACATCAAGAAAATAATTCTTGGCAATACACATAAATTTCACAAGAGATCATGATAAATTTGACCAAAAACGTAGGTTTTGATCAATTCACGAAAAACTTGATGTAGGGAGCTTTAAACAAAAATCAAACCGTTTAGATTCGAGAAGATTGCGTCACGAACACGCTGACAAAATTTCAGCTCAATCGGACTACGAATCGATCTCTAATGCCAGCTTGGTGTAAATCGGACTTTGCTTTAACTCCTAGATTTCCTACTTTCTCTTTTTCTCTTATTACTGCATCTTTTTGCATCTACCACTTTAAAAATAGTGTTAAACATTATTTCTCCATATGACTTATTATATGAGCTCAAGTTTTTGGGCTTGCAACTCATTGAGCTTCCTCCACATGGGAGTAAACCCAGCTAACAAATCTCCCCTCTCACGATAATGTGGAGGGATTCTCTATCCCCGCTATCAATCGGCAATATTCAAACTTCTCTTCTGGTAGAGTCTTCGTCATCATATCAAAGCCATTATGATGAGTATGAATTTTCTCAAATTCCAACAACTTTTCATCTAGAACATTTCTTATCCAATGATATCTAACATCAATATATTTCGATCTAAAATGAAAAGATGAATTCTTACCAAGATGAATTGCACTTTGATTATCACAAAATAGCACATACCTCTTTTACTTGAACCCAAGTTCTTCCAAAAACTTCTTCATCCATAGCATCTTTTTACTAACTTATGTCGCTACAATAAATTCAATTTCGGTTGTAGAAAGTGCAACACACTTCTACAATCTTGACTTCTATGACACAGCTTCACCCACAAAAGAAGTCAAATAACCAGAAGTAAATTTACGAATATCAATATCTCCTGCCAAGTCAGAATTTGTGTATCCAACTAATTCAAGTTTCATGGTCTTGAAACTGAGTTTCAAATTTGAAGTTCCTCACAGATACCTCATAATTCACTTCATTGCATTCCAGTGCTCCTCGCTTGGATTTGACAAATAGCGACTAACAACACAAACTGCATGTGCCAAGTCTAGGCGTGTGCATACCATCATATACATTAAACTTCCTACAGTTGAGGCATATGGAACACTTTCCATATATTTTTCTCTTTATCAGTGTCGCGACCCTCCCGAAGGAGGTTAATGGATTACTAAATGTAGTACTTAGCACGGACTCTCCCAAGTCCTACCAATTGCAACTTGGTATTCGATTCAACCATGATATTTATCTTACCTATTGGAGCTGCCACTAATCGGTTTTGGGTCTATTAGACACTCAAGTAAAATGTGGGAGTACATTTTACTTCTACGAATCAAAAATCATGAGTTCAGGGACTTGTACATTTTCTCTTTATTTTGAAAATGTTTTGCATGCAGTCTTTGTTCATTTTTTTTATGCCACTAACATGTGATGAGTGATCAGACAAGTGAGCACTCAAGAAAGTAACAACCAACAATCAATGCAGTAGATAAATTGCGAAGGAACTTAAGAACCTAGATGCGCTAAGCAAGTGTATCCCCCTATCAATTGCCACAAGTTTCTACATTGGAAATTTTGCTTCTACTTTCAAATCGATGGACGGATGATGAACCGTGATGATGGCCCGATGATGCTTATTGTGCTATAGCTATTCTTGACGAAACTCCCTTGATATTGCTTGACGATTTCCTCGGGTTTGTGCCTGATGTTGGTCTTCTTCAAGTGTGGTAGCAACTTCGTAGATGAGGAATGATGTGGACTTCTCGATGGAGATAACGACGACAAGTGAGCTGCGTGATTTCTTTGGTATCTTCGAGTATTGCGTATCAAGCTTGGAGTCCCTCAAGGTGGACATTCTTCTCTATGGTATCCCAAGTTTTGACTTTGTGCATGTATTCCCATAAAAAATGATAATGGGACACTGATGAGGAATAGGCGTGAAAGCCCACAATGATTAAGAAATTGAATTCTTTCCTTTTCTTTATGCGAGGCTTAACCTGGACATTAAATGAAAGCCTGGTTACAAAAGTTTGAATGGAAAAATAGAATCGAAAACAATCAAACTAAAAGAAGAAGAGAAAATGCTTGACTTAGATTCATGAAAGTGGTCGATCTCCAACGACAATGGATGTCAAGAGGACTAGTCTCACCAGTCTCTTTAGTGATGAATCGGACCTTCAGCAAGAAGAAGGAATTTGTGGTCTCTAATTGTCTTTGTGATTACTTCACTCCTACAGCGTAGACTCATAAAGGAAAACCACGATGATAAACAAACCTCTCTCTATTTTCCCCCTCTTCCTTTTTCCCTCAAGGTGTTTAGGTTGACCTCCTTTTGTAGTGGTCCCAAGCGTCTCTTTCTACGGGCAATTTTCTGAGTTTCCTTTTTTCATTGCCTTAATTCATGGTCCTCAAATTGGTATACGATTTTGTGGCCAGCTCAATTTTTCCTATTTCATGTAAGCCATTTAGACTTGAATGTCTTGATTCCTTCCTTTGTCAAATTTCTTGCCTTCCTATTCACCCGATTTTTGGCTCTTGATTCTTAATCAAAAATTCGGATCCTCATTTACCGAAATCCATCAGAACAAAAATGACTGACCAGGATTCCAACCTTCCTTGCATAGCCAATTAGATTGATCCCCTCTTATTTTCCAGCTCATTAGCTTCCTTTTGTAAGTCTCCATAGTTCACACTTTCCACAAATATTTTCATTTTCTTCCCTCCATTTTGTCCATCTTATCCCATGAATTCCTTTGAAATTTATTAGAGAGAAGATTTTTTGTGGAAATTGTGACCCCCTAGTATCCAATTGATTTCCTTCCGAATTTTCTATCCTCATGTGTGCAATTTATTTGTCCCCTTCCTCATATTATGGGCGAGGTTCATGGTCCCTTATTAGGCTGAACATAATTTCTGGTTTTACTTAAGGGTTGAGTCGGCCTGCAAATATAGCCACACGTTAGGTCAAAATTTAGGTATCAACAATCAGTCATAGGATTTTACTTTATATTTAACTTAAAATGAGCAGCAAGAAGAGTACTAACCATTTTAGCCTTGTCAATGTAAAATTTCTGAAGGATCTTTTCGATATATTTTTCTTGTAACAAAAATAACTTCTTAGCATCTTTGTCTCGAGTAATTCTAATGCCAAGAATTTGTTTCGCTGAGCCCAAGTATTTCATGGCAAAAGACTTGCTCAACTGTTTCCTCAATAACTCTATTCGTGAAACATTCCTGCCAACAATAAGCATATTGCCAACATAAAGTAAGAGAATAATAAAATCATCATCAGAAATTTTTTGGACAAACACACAATTATCCGAGGAAATCTTCTTATAGCCATTTTCTATTATAACTGACATAAACTTTTTATACCATTGTCTCGGTGCTTGTTTTAGGTCATAGATACTTTTCTTTAATTTACACACATAATTCTCTTTTCCTTTCAATTTGAAACCCTTAGGTTGTTGCGTATATATCTCTTCCTTCAAGTCGCTATGTAGGAAGACTATTTTGACATCAATTTGCTCAATTTTCGAATCTAAGGTAGCTACCAAGCTTAGGACCACATGGATAGAAGACATTTTCACTATCGATGAAAATATATTATCAAAATCAATACCCTTTCTTTGATCGAATCCCTTAACAATCAATCTAGTTTTGTACCATGGTTGTGAAGTATGTTCATCTTGTTTCAACCTATATATCAACTTGTTCTTCAAAACTCTTTTACTTTTAGGTAACTTCATCAACTCAAAAGTAAGATTATTATAAAATGACCGTATCTTATCTCGCATAACATCAAACCAATTGCTTTTGCATAGCACTCTGGTTCACCTACATCAATCAATAATACATACTCATCTTCAGAATACCTAGTGGAAGGTCGTCGGTCTCTAATGGATCTTTAGACTAGAACATCCAGTGAAACATCTAATTGAGTCTCTGGTTTAGGAATAATATTATATGTTTCAACATATTCAAGAACATGTACGTTATCTAGAACACTGACTTCCTACTGCTTTTCATAAACCTGTGTAGGAATATTTGTAAGAGGAACTGTATCCAAATCAAACAAATCA
Source organism: Corymbia maculata (assembly GCA_014182735.1). Lineage (NCBI taxonomy): Eukaryota > Viridiplantae > Streptophyta > Magnoliopsida > Myrtales > Myrtaceae > Corymbia > Corymbia maculata. The sequence goes on along the minus strand of CM024689.1, from coordinate 11,068,429 downwards.
TCACTAACCTATGGTGCTTTCTTAATATCCTTTATCGTTTGATCTTCCATAAACACAATATCTCTGCTTCTTACAATTTTCTTTTCAACTAGATCATAAAATTTATAGTTAAGCATATCTTGTCCATAACAAATAAATATGTATTATTGTGTTTTCACATCAAGTTTAGACCTCTCATCTTTGGGAATATGTACAAATGCTTTGCACCCAAATACATGCAAATAATCATAAGAAACATCTTTACTTGTCCAAACTCTATTAGGATCATCAAACGCATAGTGTAAGATTTAATATATGTACAACTGTACTTGAAGCCTCACCTCAAAATGATATAGGTAGTTTTAACTGTGAAAGTAAGCATTTTACCATTTTAACTAGTATTTTGTTCATTCTCTCAGCTAAGCTATTTGACTAAGGTGTCTTGGGAGATATCTTTTGATGTTGAATACTTTGTTGTCTAGAATATTCATCAAAAGGCCCAATATACTCTCCCATATTATCAGTTCTGATGCATTTTAATTTCTTTCCAATCTGTCTCTCAATTGAAGCTTGAAATTGCTTAAAAGCATCTAATACTTGATATTTAGTTTTCAAGGAATGAATCCAAATTTTCCTTGAAAAATCATCTATGAAGGTAACAAAATAAAGAGAGCTACCAAGTGATTTTTGTTTTCATAGAACCTTAAATATCAGAATTTACTAAAACCTGTATACCTGACTTTCTTGAAGGAGGGGAGCTTTTAAATTCAATTATGTTTTGTTTTCTTGCTAAACAATAAGCACACTTTTTTAGTGCCAAACTTTTCAATCTTGAAATGAGCTTCATCTTAGCCAATATTGACAAACCATTCTCACTGATATGACTGAACCTCTTATATCATTACTCAAATTTGCATCTTTCTTTGTCTACTATATTAATTTTGTTTGTGGATAACTTTGCTTGCATAATGTACAACGAAGAATATTTTTCACCTCTAGCCACAATAAAAGAACTTTTGGTGAGTTTCCATTGACCATTACTGAAGGTGTTGTAATACCATTCATCATTCAACTTGCCTGTAGAAATTAAATTCAAGCGAATATCAGGTATATATTTAACATTATTCAATACTAACTTTGTGTCATTGCTGGTTTTTAGGCATACATCACTGATGCCTACAACTTAAGCTAGCCTATTGTTTTCTATCTTTACAGATCTAAAGTCACCTAACCTATATAATGTAAAGAAATCTCTATGAGACGTAACATGAATAGATGCACCACTATTAATTATCCAACTGGTTTCATGAGATACAAAATTCACCACATCACCATAAAAAATAATGAAAAAGTCTTTTTTAAATGCAGCAACATGATTGTCATCACTGTCATTATCACTGTTCTTCTCTTTACCTTTCTCCTTTTGTTTCTCCTTTTTTAACCGGTGACAAAACTTTTGAATATGTTTTTTCTGATGACAATAATGGTACTCAATATTAGCAAATTTATTATATTTACCTCTGTTTTTATCTCTATTTTTTGGACCTCGAGACTCACTTCTTCCCTTTTTCTCAACAAACAAGGCATTAGAATGTAAAGCGGATGATTCTTATGTCTTCCTTCTCATCTCTTCATTCAAAATACTACTATTGACCAAATCCATAGTAATTGTAACATCCGGGGCAGAATTAAACAAAGACATTCGGAATGTCTCCCATGAGTTCGACAAAGTACCAAGCAACCATAGTGTTTGCATCTTATTATCAAACTCAATTCCCATCGCAGCCAACTAATTTATAACTCCTTGAAAAGAATTTAAATGACTAGTCAAACGAATACTATTTTCATATCTTAAAGCCATCATCTGTTTTATCAAAAATAACTTATTATTCCCAGTCTTTCGAGCATATAACTATTTGAGCTTATCCCATAAACTACATGCATGTGTTTCTTCAATAATATGGTTTAAAACATTATCATCCACCCACTACCTAATATAACCACACACTTGATGATGGAATATAGACCACTCAGCATCAGTTTTATTTTCCGGTTTCTTCTCGGCAAATACAAATAAACAAAAATCTTTCACATATAAAAGTCTTCTATACCAAGCATGTGAACACAAGAGGTTTTTTTACGTGGAAAACCTCCTTGGTGTGAGGAGATCAAAAACCATAGAACCGGAGTCCACCCGAAAATCTTCACTATGAATAAAATTTGGTGAACAATGTTCTTCTCTAGCAAATACTAGAGCTACATAGTAGCAAATGCCTCTAGAATATAATTCTTAGCAATACATATAAATTTCACAAGAGATTAAGGATAAATTTGACCAAAAACGTAGGTTTTGATCAATCCATGAAAAACCTGATGTAAGGAATTTTAAACAAAAATCAAACCGTTCAGATTTGAGAAAATTGCATCACAAACACGCTGACAAAATTTCAGCTCAATTGGATCACGAATCGACCTCCAACACTAGTTTGATGTAAATCAGACTTTGCCCCAATCTCCAGTTTTTTTGCTTTTTTTTTTCTCTTGTTATTGCGTCTTTTTGCGATTACCACTTTAAAGATAGTGAAAAACTTTATTTCTCTATATGACTTATCATATGAGCTCAAGCCTTTTTTAGCTTGCAACTCATTGGGCTTCCTCTACATGGGAGTGAACCTAGCTAATAGCATTGTGAACAAAAAACAATTTTACTGTTAATTCAACACATAGCCAACCGTATACAAAGAAGTCCATTGAGGAACATAGTAAAATGGGCAAGTTCTTAGCAGCATGCTTCATCGCCCAGGCTCTAGTTGTCATTGTAGGTGCCTCCTTACTCTTTTTATTCCTCTTCGAGTGGCACTGAATCTTCATTATTAATTTCTTTTAATGCGAACTCTTTTTCATCCTAATGTGTTCTTTTATGCTGTGTGTAGCCGGATCAATTTGATTATGCATACATGAATCATGTTGTAGTTAGATAATTTATTATATTTCTCTCTACTTCTAACTATTGTGGATACTCAGTATTATTGTACATGTGAAGATAATAATGTAATTAAATATCTTTATGTGTATTGGGGTTTTAAAAGATTTTCCTTTAATCTATATTTTCTTTGGCACAACTGTTAAAATTTATTTTTAAAAGAGAAGACTCGTTCCGTGCGATTTTGGTGCATTCAATGTCCAAAATTCCTGTTTTCCTTTAATTTTCAATTTCTCGAACAAAACTCTTAAATTTTTATTTGGAAAACAAAAGGGGACTCCTTCCATTATAGTTCATGTATGTTGATGTCCAAAAGCTTATTTCATTATAATAGCTAGATAGATGTTAGAAATATTTAGGATGTTTTTCATATTTCTCAAGATTGTGCATATACCTAGGAGATCTTTTGTATCTTTAATTGTGCATATCTCGATTATTCCTAGAAAATATCCTTCATATCTCTAACGATTGATTGGATAATGGTAACGTTTTTGTTGTCGTCATTGAGCGAACAATCTCGGAGAACTGTTCAATACGTAAGCTTCATCTTAGTAACTTTCCGTTCAAGCCCGAAATCCACATGATCATAACGAAAGCCCTGTTCTCCTTCAGGCGAACTAATGGTGGTCCCGAGCGTGGCGAAGCAAGCCTGCCTGGAAGGCTTGCCGTGGGTGCATTGCTCCTACAAGGACGGAAGCCCGTCGCAAGCGTGCTGGGGGAATTGCATGCAGCGACACCCGAACCCCGTCACCGCCTTCTGCAGAAGCAGCCAGTGCGTCCAGGCCTGCATGCGTGAATATCGATGTTGATGGAAGCATCGTGGTGTCTATCCAATTTTCGACCGGAATTGAATTTTTTTTTATCAGAAATAATTCATTACCATTTATGAAATAGAATAATTACAATCGTTTTCATAGTCCAAGTATAGAAGAAGTAAAAGACGGTGTGGGGGCATAAAAATCCAATTGAGTGGAAGGGACCCAGAGTGGTGGGCCTTGGCTAGTCAATCCGTGGCCTGATTTGTTTCCCTCGGTTCATACGTGAGCAAGACATGTGACAATTGGGCCAGTAATTCCCGACAGTCCAGCAGCGGCGAGTGAAAAGCCCAGGAGACAACCTCCCGGCCCAACGCAAGGCCTAACACAATGCTTGAAGCACCTGGTTAAATACTTTTCAGTCATATGTACATATGTTTGAATGAAAAGAAAAACCGGTTTCTTTTTCTTTGGTTTTATTCCCTCGTGCTCTATTGAATAATGTGTCATTCTGATCCATCAGTGACGGAGGGAACTGATACACCATTCATATTGCTTTGTGGACTTGTTTTTTCAGATTTCGAATGACAATAACCGATAAGACTATGATATCGAAAGTTCGAAGCGTGCTTTATGTAATGTTGATTCTTGCTTACTGTGAAGACTAACCCGTGTCAGTAATTCCATTGAAACTCATGTGAATTTATGATTTGCATCCATACGCAGACATTGCACAGGCTACAACTAGAGTGTGATGCAAAACTGATCAAAGTCTTATTAATATCATCGATCAATTCCCGTCTTGAGTACAAAAGATTTCACTACATCATTTGGGGGAAACAAAATATGTCGGCGAAGTTCCGCACTGCTTTGATCAATGTAGGATGGTGTTCAGTTTAGCTGCAAAAGAATAATTGTGGATGAGAATCAGCAAAGTTTAAAAAAGAAAAGAAAAGAATAGAAACATATCGTATCGAATATGTCTATGTAATAACATTAAAGGAATAATGTATGTCGGATGTTGTGCAACGTACCAGCGACTTCCTTGGCCGAGCAATCACTGTCGCACCTCATCTCACAGAAGTTCGTGCCAAGGCCACCGTCTTTGCACTCGCTGTGGCACGTGTTGAAGCACGCCTTGAACTGCTCGTCGATGGCTGCTTCCGCCGTGTGGACATTCAATGCCGTGGCGACGACGATGCACATGAGGAACACCGCGACGAGCTTGTTGGCCATTCTGCTTGTTTATTTACCTTATTCTGCGAAAGGAATGGTGCACTCAGTTTGTGAGTTTCCCTGGCTATAAGAGGTCGCATATGACGTTCATATATAGAGGGAGAGTGACCTCATTTCAATCATCCGAGTCCCTAAAAACTGGGAAGACCAGCGGACTTTCCGGTTGATTTTAGTCGCATCATTTGAGAATCGCTGAACTTGCGGATGTAAATCAATGGACAGGCGCTAGACTCTCCATCAGATGTCGGATGGTCAATTTCTAATTTACTCATTGCTTATGCTAAATTAAGCCAAAGATGACAAAGTCAACCACCCCCATCACCCCATTTCAGTTTAATCTAAAAAAGAAGGAAAAGATAAAAAAAAAGAAGCTGCACGAATCTCGAAATTCATGTGCTGGATTTGAAAAAGGTTCAATGATAAATTGAGGCTGTTTCTCCATAAACAATCTGTTTTTTTATGGTTATATTATCTTACTTTCCTCTGGACTGAAGCTGGGATCAACAAGATACTCTTGGTTAAATTTGAAAGACTGCCTATATTGACTATGTGATTAGCCGCGCAATTCGGTTTAGGACATGGAAGAAAGTGTGGTCAGAAAATTTTATGTGTGGGGTTGGTTTGCTAACAGTCGTTTACATTTGAATTAGACGAATATACTTACATATAATTATACATAATTTCAAGCATAAAATTTTGTTGGAATCTAAAAGCTTTTAAAAATAGGGATTACTAGTAAAGGCTTAAGCTGTGCCCTTTTTATTTTATTTATTTTTTAAACACTATTCACATCCATCACATACACGATTATCATAAGCACAAATTAAACGCATAATAAATAAAGTACAAGAAGCATACAGTAACTTTCGTTCTTGAATTCTCTAGAGAACATGCAGCCAACCATAAATCATAGCATTTGATGGAAAAACGGTAACAATTCAAACAATATCGAGTTAACGCAATGGAATAAAATAATCTTCCCTCTTATGTAAATCTAATAAGAATCAAAATAATATAGTAAAATAAATACCAAGCACACGAATACAAGACTTTTTTTACGTGGAAAACCTTCTTAGTGTAAGGAGATCAAAAATCACGGGATCGGAGTCCATCCGAAGATCTTCACTATTAACAAAGTTGGGTGAACAATGTTCTTCTCTAGCAAATACTAGAGGTATATAGTAGCAAAGACCTCAAGAATATAATTCTTGGCAATACACATAAATTTCACTAGAGATCAATGATAATTTGACAAAAAACGTAAGTTTTGATCAATCCACAAAAAACCTGATGTAGAGAGTTTTAAATGAAAATCAAACCGTTTAGATTTGAGAAGATTGCGCTACAAGCACGCTGACAAAATTTTAGCTTAATCGGACCAAGAATCGACCTCCAATGTCAGCTGGATGTAAATTAGACTTTGCCTCAATCCCCAAATTTTCTGCTTTTTCTTTTTCTCTTGATATTGTGTCTTTTTGTGACGACCATTTTAAAGATAGTGAGAAACCCTATTTCTTCATATAACTTATCATATGGGCTCAAGCCTTTTTGGACTTGTAACTCATTAGACTTCCTCTACATGGTAGTGAATTCAACTAACAAATCTCCCCCCTCACGACAATGTGGAGGGATTCTCCATCCGTACTATCAATCGGCAATATTCAAGCTTCTCTCTTAGTAAAGTCTTCGTCATCGTATTAGAGCCATTATGATCCGTATGAATTTTCTCAAGTTCCAATAACTTTTCATCTAGAATATCTTTTATCCAATGATATCTAACATCAATATGTTTCAATCTAGAATGAAAAAAATGAATTCCTACCAAATTGAATTGCGCTTTGATTATCCCAAAATAGCACATACCTCTTTTGTTTGAACCCAAATTCTTCCAAGACATTTTTTTACGTGGAAAACCTCCTTGGTATGAGGAGATCAAAAATCACGAGACCGGAGTCCACCCGAAAATCTTCATTATCAACAAAATTGGGTGAACAATGTTCTTCTCTAGCAAATACTAGAGGTATATAGTAGCAAAGACACCAAGAATATAATTCTTGGCAATATATATAAATTTCGCAAAGAGATCAATGATAAATCTAATAAAAAACGTAGGTTTTGATCAATTCACGAAAAACCTGATGTAGGGAGCTTTAAACGAAAATCAAACCGTTCAAATTCGAGAAGATTATGCCACGGACATGCTGACAAAATTTAAGCTCAATCGGACCACGAATCGATCTCCGACGCTAGTTTGATGTAAATTAGACTTTGTTCCAACTCCCAAATTTTCTGCTTTCTATTTTTCTCTTATTACTGCGTTTTTTTGCGGCAACCACTTTAAAGATTGTAAGAAACCCTATTTCTCCATATGACTTATCATATGGGCTAAAGCTTTTTTTGGACTTGCAACTTATTAGGTTTCCTTCACATGAGAGTGAATCCAGCTAATAGGATTGTGAACAAAAATCAATTTTACTGCTAATTCAACATGCAGCCAACCGTATACAAAGAAGTCCATTGAGGAACACAGCAAAATGGGCAAGTTCTCAGCATCATGCTTCATCACCCAGGCTCTAGTTGTCATTGTAGGTGACTCCTTACTCTTTTTACTCCTCTTCGAGTTGCACCGAATCTTGATCATTAATTTCTTTTAATGTGAACTCTTTTTTATCCTAATGTATTCTTTTATGCTGTGCATAGTCGGATCAATTTGATTATGCATACATGAATCGTGTTGTAGTTAGATAATTTATTATATTTCTCTCTACTTCTAACTATTGTGGATACTCAGTATTATTGTACATGTGAAGATAATAATGTAATTAAATATCTTTATGCGTATTGGAGTTTTAAAATATTTTCCTTTAATCTATATTTTCTTTGGCAGAATTGTTAAAATTTATTTGAAAAAGAGAAGACTCGTTCCGTGAGATTTTGGTGCATTCAATGTCCAAAATTCCCGTTTTCCTTTAATTTTCAATTTCTCGAACTAAACTCTTAAATTTTTATATGGAAAACAAAAGGGGACTCCTTCCATCATAGTTCGTGTATTTTGATGTCCGAATGCTTATTTCATTATAATAGCTAGATAGATGTTAGAAATATTTAGGATGTTTTTCATATTTTTCAAGGTTGTGCATATATCTGGGAGATTCTCCGTATCTTTAATTGTGCATATCGCGATTATTCCTAGAAAATATCTTTGAGAGAACAATCTCGGAGAACTGTGCAACACGTAGGCTTCATCTTCGTAACTTTCCGTTCAAGCCCGAAATCCACATGATCATAACGAAAGCGCTGTTGTCCTTTGTGTTTCAGGCGAACTAATGGTGGTCCCGAACGTGGCGAAGCAAGGCTGCATGGAAGGCTTGCCGTGGGTGCATTGCTAATGCAAGGACGGAAGCCCGTCGCGAGCGTGCTGGGGGAATTGCACGCAGCGACACCCGAACCTTCACCGCCTTCTGCAGAAGCAGCCAGTGCCTCCAGGCCTGCATGCGTGAATATCGATGTTGACGGAAGCATCGTGGTGTCTATCCAATTTTCGACCGGAAACTGAGCATGAGGGGAGAATGTGCTTGTGGAACTTAGTGACTAGCCCAACGCAAAGCCTAACACAATGCTTGAAACACCTGGTTAAATACTTTTCAGAACATATGTACATATGTTTGAATGAAAAGAAAACCGGTTTCTTTTTTCTTTGGTTTTATTCCCTCGTGCTCTATTGAATAATGTGTTATTCTGATCCATCAGTGACGGAGGGAACTGATACACCATTCATATTGCTTTGTCGACTTGTTTTTTCAGATTTCGAATGACAATAACCGATAAGTCTATGAAAGTTCGAAGCGTGCTTTATGTAATGTTGATTCTTGCTTACTGTGAAGACTAACCCGTGATAGTAATTCCATTGAAACTCATGTGAATTTATGATTTGCATCCATACGCAGACATTGCACAGGCTACAACTAGAGTGTGATGCAAAACTGATCAAAGTCTTATTAATATCATCGATCAATTCCCGTCTTGAGTACAAAAGATTTCACTACATCATTTGGGGGAAACAAAATATGTCGGCTAAGTTCTGCACTGCTTTTATCAATGTAGGATGGTGTTCAGTTTAGCTGCAAAAGAATAATTGTGGATGAGAATCGGCAAAGTTTAAAAAAGAAATGAAAAGAAAAGAAAAGAAAAGAATAGAAACATATCGTATCGAATATGTCTATGTAATAACATTAAAGGAATAATGTATGTCGGATGTTGTGCAACGTACCAGCGACTTCCTTGGCCGAGCAATCACTGTCGCACCTCATCTCACAGAAGTTCGTGCCAAGGCCACCGTCTTTGCACTCGCTGTGGCACGTGTTGAAGCACGCCTTGAACTGCTCGTCGATGGCTGCTTCCGCCGTGTGGACATTCAATGCCGTGGCGACGACGATGCACATGAGGAACACCGCGACGAGCTTGTTGGCCATTCTGCTTGTTTATTTACCTTAGTCTGCGAAAGGAATGTCAAAATTTAGGTATCAACAATCAGTCATAGGATTTTGCTTCATATTTAACTTAAAATGAGCAGCAAGAAGAGTACTAACCATTTTAGCCTTGTCAATGTAAAATTTCTGAAGGATCTTTTCAATATATTTTTCTTTTGACAAAAATAACTTCTTAGCATATTTGTCTCAAGTAATTCTAATGCCAAGAATTTGTTTCGCTGAGCCCAAGTATTTCATGGCAAAAGACTTGCTCAACTGTTTCCTCAATAACTCTATTTGTGAAGCATTCCTGCCAACAATAAGCATATCGCCAACATAAAGTAAGAGAATAATAAAGTCATCATCAGAAATTTTTTGGACAAACACACAATTATCCGAAGAAATCTTCTTATACCCATGTTCTATTATAACTGATACAAACTTTTTATACCATTGTCTCAGTGCTTGTTTTAGGTCATAGATACTTTTTTTTTAATTTACACACATAATTCTCTTTTCCTTTCAGTTTGAAACCCTTAGGTTGTTGCGTATATATCTCTTCCTTCAAGTTACTATGTATGAAGATTGTTTTGACATCAATTTGCTCAATTTTCGAATCTAAGGTAGCTACCAAGCTTAGGACCACATGGATAGAAGACATTTTCACTATCGATGAAAATATATTATCAAAATCAATACCCTTTCTTTGATCGAATCCCTTAACAATTAATCTAGTTTTGTACCATGGTTGTGAAGTATGTTCATCTTGTTTCAACCTATATATCAACTTGTTCTTCAAAACTCTTTTACTTTTAGGTAACTTCATCAACTCAAAAGTAAGATTATTATAAAATGACCGTATCTTATCTCGCATAACATCAAACCAATTGCTTTTGCATAGCACTCTGGTTCACCTACATCAATCAATAATACATACTCATCTTCAGAATACCTGGTGGAAGGTTGTCGGTCTCTAATGGATCTTTAGACTAGAACATCCAGTGAAACATCTAATTGAGTCTCTAGTTTAGGAATAATATTATCTGTTTCAACATATTCAAGAACATATACGTTATCTAGAACATTGACTTCCTACTACTCTTCATAAACCTGTGTAGGAATATTTGTAAGAGGAACTGTAACCAAATCAAACAAATCATCACGAACCTATGGTGCTTTCTTAATATCTTCTATCGTTTGATTTTCCATAAACACAATATCTTTGCTTCTTACAATTTTCTTTTCAACTAGATTATAAAATTTATAGCTAAGCATATCATGTCCATAACCAATAAATATGTATTGTTGTGTTTTCACATCAAGTTTAAACCTCTCATCTTTGGGAATATGTACAAATGCTTTGCACCCAAATACACGCAAATAATCATAAGAAACATCTTTACTTGTCCAAACTCTATTAGGATCATCAAACGCATAGTGTAAGATTTAATATATGTACAACTGTACTTGAAGCCTCACCTCAAAATGATATAGGTAGTTTTAACTGTGAAAGTAAGCATTTTACCATTTTAACTAGTATTTTGTTCATTCTCTTAGCTAAGCTATTTGACTAAGGTGTCTTGGGAGATATCTTTTGATGTTGAATACTTTGTTGTCTGGAATATTCATCAAAAGGTCCAATATACTCTCCCATATTATCAATTATGATGCATTTTAATTTCTTTCTGGTCTGTCTCTCAACTGAAGCTTGAAATTGCTTAAAAGCATCTAATACTTGATATTTAGTTTTCAAGGAATGAATCCAAATTTTCCTTGAAAAATCATCTATGAAGGTAACAAAATAAAGAGAGCTACCAAGTGGTTTTTGTTTTCATAAGACCTTAAACATCATAATTTACTAAATTCAGTATACATGACTTTCTTGAAGGAGGGGAGCATTTAAATTCAATTATGTTTTGTTTTCCTGCTAAATAGTAAGCACACTTTTTTAGTACTGAACTTTTCAATCCTGAAAGGAGCTTCATCTTAGCCAATATTGACAAACCATTCTCACTGATATGACTGAACCTCTTATATCATTACTCAGCTGCATCTTTGCTGTCTACTATATTAATTTTGTTTGTGGATAACTTTGCTTGCATAATGTACAATGGATAATATTTTTCATCTCTAGCCACAATAAGAGAACTTTTGGTGAGTTTCCATTGACCATTACTGAATATATTGTAATACCATTCATCATCCAACTTGCCTGTAGAAATTAAATTCAAGCGAATATCAAGTATATATTTAACATTATTCAATACTAACTCTGTGCCATTGCTGGTTTTTAGGCATACATCACTGATGCCTACAACTTAAGCTAGCCTATTGTTTTCTATCTTTACAAATCCAAAGTCACCTAACCTATATGATGTAAAGAAATCTCTATGAGACGTAGCATGAATAGATGCACCACTATTAATTACCCAATTGGTTTCATGAGATACAAAATTCATCACATCACTATAAAAAATAATGAGAAAGTATTTTTTAAATGCAGCAACACGATTGTCATCACTATCATTATCACTTTTCTTCTCTTTACCTTTCTCCTTTTGTTTCTTCTTTTTTAACTGGTGACAAAAATTTTGAATATGTTTTTTCTGATGACAATAATGGCACTCAATATTAGCAAATTTATTATATTTACCTCTGTTTTTATCTCTATTTTTTGGACCTCGAGACTCACTTCTTCCCTTTTTCTCAACAAACAAGGCATTAGAATGTAAAGCGGATGATTCTTATGTCTTCCTTCTCATCTCTTCATTCAAAATACTACTATTGACCAAATCCATAGTAATTGTAACATCCGGGGCAGAATTAAACAAAGACATTCGAATGTCTCCCATGAGTTCGACAAAGTACCAAGCAACCATAGTGTTTGCATCTTATTATCAAACTCAATTCCCATCGCAGCCAACTAATTTATAACTCCTTGAAAAGAATTTAAATGACTAGTCAAACGAATACTATTTTCATATCTTAAAGCCATCATCTGTTTTATCAAAAATAACTTATTATTCCCAGTCTTTCGAGCATATAACTATTTGAGCTTATCCCATAAACTACATGCATGTGTTTCTTCAATAATATGGTTTAAAACATTATCATCCACCCACTACCTAATATAACCACACACTTGATGATGGAATATAGACCACTCAGCATCAGTTTTATTTTCCGATTTCTTCTCGGCAAATACAAATAAACAAAAATCTTTCACATATAAAAGTCTTCTATACCAAGCATGTGAACACAAGACGTTTTTTTACGTGGAAAACCTCCTTGGTGTGAGGAGATCAAAAACCACGAAACCGGAGTCCACCCGAAAATCTTCACTATGAATAAAATTTGGTGAACAATGTTCTTCTCTAGCAAATACTAGAGGTACATAGTAGCAAATGCCTCTAGAATATAATTCTTAGCAATACACATAAATTTCACAAGAGATTAAGGATAAATTTGACCAAAAACGTAGGTTTTGATCAATTCATGAAAAACCTGATGTAAGGAATTTTAAACGAAAATCAAACCGTTCAGATTTGAGAAGATTATGCCACGAACACGCTGACAAAATTTCAGCTCAATTGGATCACGAATCGACCTCCAACACTAGTTTGATGTAAATCAGACTTTGCCCCAATCTCTAGTTTTTTTGCTTTTTTTTTTCTCTTGTTATTGCGTTTTTTTGCGATTACCACTTTAAAGATAGTAAGAAACTCTATTTTTCTATATAACTTATCATATGAGCTCAAGCCTTTTTTAGCTTGCAACTCATTGGGCTTCCTCTATATGGGAGTGAACCTAGCTAATAGCATTGTGAACAAAAAACAATTTTACTGTTAATTCAACACACAGCCAACCGTATACAAAGAAGTCCATTGAGGAACATAGTAAAATGGGCAAGTTCTTAGCAGCATGCTTCATCGCCCAGGCTCTAGTTGTCATTGTAGGTGCCTCCTTACTCTTTTTATTCCTCTTCGAGTGGCACTGAATCTTCATTATTAATTTCTTTTAATGCGAACTCTTTTTCATCCTAATGTGTTCTTTTATGCTGTGTGTAGCCGGATCAATTTGATTATGCATACATGAATCATGTTGTAGTTAGATAATTTATTATATTTCTCTCTACTTCTAACTATTGTGGATACTCAGTATTATTGTACATGTGAAGATAATAATGTAATTAAATATCTTTATGTGTATTGGGGTTTTAAAAGATTTTCCTTTAATCTATATTTTCTTTGGCACAACTGTTAAAATTTATTTGAAAAAGAGAAGACTCGTTCCGTGCGATTTTGGTGCATTCAATGTCCAAAATTCCTGTTTTCCTTTAATTTTCAATTTCTGGAACAAAACTCTTAAATTTTTATTTGGAAAACAAAAGGGGACTCCTTCCATTATAGTTCATGTATGTTGATGTCCAAAAGCTTATTTCCTTATAATAGCTAGATAGATGTTAGAAATATTTAGGATGTTTTTCATATTTCTCAAGATTGTGCATATACCTGGAAGATCTTTTGTATCTTTAATTGTGCATATCTCAATTATTCCTAGAAAATATCCTTCATATCTCTAACGATTGATTGGATAATGGTAACGTTTTTGTTGTCGTCATTGAGCGAACAATCTCGGAGAACTGTTCAATACGTAAGCTTCATCTTAGTAACTTTCCGTTCAAGCCCGAAATCCACATGATCATAACGAAAGCCCTGTTCTCCTTCAGGCGAACTAATGGTGGTCCCGAGCGTGGCGAACCAAGCCTGCCTGGAAGGCTTGCCGTGGGTGCATTGCTCCTACAAGGACGGAAGCCCGTCGCAAGCGTGCTGGGGGATTGCATGCAGCGACACCCGAACCCGTCACCGCCTTCTGCAGAAGCAGCCAGTGCGTCCAGGCCTGCATGCGTGAATATCGATGTTGATGGAAGCATCGTGGTGTCTATCCAATTTTCGACCGGAATTGAATTTTTTTTTATCAGAAATAATTCATTACCATTTATGAAATAGAATAATTACAATCGTTTTCATAGTGTATAGAAGAAGTAAAAGACGGTGTGTAAAAATACAATGAGCATGGGACCCAGGTGGTGGGCCTTGGCTAATGTGCCTGATTTGTTTCCCTCGGCAAGACATGTGACAATTGGGCCAGTGACAGTCCAGCAGCGGCAAGTGAAAAGCCCAGGAGACAACCTCCCGGCCCAACGCAAGGCCTAACACAATGCTTGAAGCACCTGGTTAAATACTTTTCAGTCATATGTACATATGTTTGAATGAAAAGAAAACCGGTTTCTTTTTCTTTGGTTTTATTCCCTCGTGCTCTATTGAATAATGTGTCATTCTGATCCATCAGTGACGGAGGGAACTGATACACCATTCATATTGCTTTGTGGACTTGTTTTTTCAGATTTCGAATGACAATAACCGATAAGACTATGATATCGAAAGTTCGAAGCGTGCTTTATGTAATGTTGATTCTTGCTTACTGTGAAGACTAACCCGTGTCAGTAATTCCATTGAAACTCATGTGAATTTATGATTTGCATCCATACGCAGACATTGCACAGGCTACAACTAGAGTGTGATGCAAAACTGATCAAAGTCTTATTAATATCATCGATCAATTCCTGTCTTGAGTACAAAAGATTTCACTACATCATTTGGGGGAAACAAAATATGTCGGCGAAGTTCCGCACTGCTTTGATCAATGTAGGATGGTGTTCAGTTTAGCTGCAAAAGAATAATTGTGGATGAGAATCGGCAAAGATTAAAAAAGAAAAGAAAAGAAAAGAAACATATCGTATCGAATATGTGTATGTAATAACATTAAAGGAATAATGTATGTCGGATGTTGTGCAACGTACCAGCGACTTCCTTGGCCGAGCAATCACTGTCGCACCTCATCTCACAGAAGTTCGTGCCAAGGCCACCGTCTTTGCACTCGCTGTGGCACGTGTTGAAGCACGCCTTGAACTGCTCGTCGATGGCTGCTTCCGCCGTGTGGACATTCAATGCCGTGGCGACGACGATGCACATGAGGAACACCGCGACGAGCTTGTTGGCCATTCTGCTTGTTTATTTACCTTAGTCTGCGAAAGGAATGGTGCACTCAGTTTGTGAGTTTCCCTGGCTATAAGAGGTCGCATATGACGTTCATATATAGAGGGAGAGTGACCTCATTTCAATCATCCGAGTACCTAAAAACTGGGAAGACCAGCGAACTTTCCGGTTGATTTTAGTCGCATCATTTGAGAATCGCTGAACTTGCGGGTGTAAATCAATGGACAGGCGCTAGACTCTCCATCAGATGTCGGATGGTCAATTTTTAATTTACTCATTGCTTATGCTAAATTAAGCCAAAGATGACAAAGTCAACCACCCCCGTCACCCCATTTCAGTTTAATCTAAAAAAGAAGAAGGAAAAGATAAAAAAGCTGCACCAATCTCAAAATTCATGTGCTGGATTTGAAAAAGGTTCAATGATAAATTGAGGTTGTTTCTCCATAAACAATCTGTTTTTTTTATGGGTATATTCTCTTACTTTCCTCTGAACTGAAGCTAGGATCAACAAGATCCTCTTGGTTTAATTTGAAAGACTGCCTATATTGACTATGTGATTAACCGCGCAATTCGGTTTAGGACAGGGAAGAAAGTGCGGTCAGAAAATTTTATGTGTGGGGTTGGTTCGCTAACAGTTGCTTACATTTAAATTAGACTAATATACTTATATATAATTATACATAATTTCAAGCATAAAATTTTGTTGGACTCGAAAAGCTTTTAAAAAGAGGGATTACTAGTAAAGGCTTAAGCTGTGCCCTTTTTATTTTATTTATTTTTAATACACTATTCATATCCATCACCTAGATGTGGATACTTTATTTTTAGCAAGCAAAACTAATAACCCATGCCAACGGTGATAGGTGTGGGATGTGGAGAAGAAAAATGGGTCGCATAGCCTGTCTACTTAATATTTATTAATTAAATCGCGTTTTATATTGGCTGTGCATCAGTGACGCGACGAAATTATACATGTACTACGTGTAATTGAGGATCATGCAAAAAAAATCATTTTTGATTAGAAGCAGATAGAATATGTTTGTTTCATGAAAAGTAAATGTTTGAAACACAATTTTTCAAGAATTATCGCTCCGCTTACGAAGTAAATTGAAAAAGGTATGTTCATCATCAATAAAAATGTTTATTATTGATAATAAACATATTCTACGTTGGCTAATTTGTCCAACTCATAAGAATTATTTCTAAGAATATATATGCCAGGTGATTGATTTTTCCTGAAATAATTTCACTCACTTTTCAAATATCGAGTTAAATTGTAATAATTTATTGAAATTTTGGGTTGTGAATGTAATTTTCTTCTTTTGATTAAATAAATTGGTCTTTTCATTGAGGCCAATGTTTGATAACTTGAGTTTACTATATTCGATACTTAATAAATCGAGCACATTTGTTAACTATAACTAGTTTCGACTCCAAAGATGAAATTTAGTCAAAGAACCTACTTAATTCACTAAGTAAAGATGAGGTTACCTTCAACCAAAAGAAAAGAAAAGATGAGGTTACCTAAATTCATTCAATGGAAAAAGGGAACCATGTAAGAAATAAAATTTTGTATATTACATCTTTAAGACCTAAAACCTGCCATTAATATTCACAATTCCATGTTTGATAGGAAAAATATACCGTTTAATACTCAGTATTCAACATCATCAAACAACATTATTTTAATTTTTCAGCACTTAGACGGCCGACACTTGAAATTCAGTACACAAACTTCAAATGCATCTGTAGTGATGAACAGAGAACTATTGCCAGATGATATATAAATAAGCTATGTGGTCTTCTCCCCAAAGTTCTTGTCACAATGTATAACTAGATTGTACGGGGATTTATTCTTGTAATAACAACACAATCTTAATTATTGAAATTGCTTGCCACAACTGAGTTTCATGAGAAATAAGCACATCTGCAAAGCTTGTCATTTTTTTTTCCTTTCCTTTTTCCTTTTTTTTTTATGTGGGTCAGCATTGGTGATTGTTGGCTTCACCAAATTTGGTGAGCCTCCCTCGCTAGCATCTAGGGAGGGTTGCCCTTGCCAGAGGCCAATTAGGATCTAGTGAGGGCTATCATTGTCGGATTTGATGAGGCTAACACTCATTGATGCTAGTGAGGTCAACCCTCATACGTGGTCAATAACCTTTTCTAGCTTGCTGAGGCCCGACGTCCAATGGAGGGAAATGGGAGCAAAGAAAATAAAAGAAAAGAAAAAAAAATCAGAAATTTAAAAAGAAAATTGTTCATATCAGTGCCCATCATATCATGTACGACAACTAGTATTGATTAGACTGTCAAGTCAATGATCTCTGTTCAAAACTAATTGGAGTGACTAAATTGGCCAAGTTAAAATATTTAGAATTGAATTGATACTTGTTCAATAGGCTTAGGACTTTTATGGTAATTTTTCCAGGGAATAGAGGACTCATTTTCTTTAGCCTGATTTTTTAACATCATATGCATCTTATGGTGTATGTAGTCAGCTATCATCGGTGTCCCTCCCTAGCGAAATTAATTAGCCGATAAAAGTAGTGTTAACTTCTGGGGTCAATCTTCAAATGAACAAAGACAAATCTAGGGTTGCCACAGAATGGACGTCTGCGTGCATGTGCATGCCCTTACATACAGAAACACATATATCACTAGATGGGGAGAGTATGCAATCACTCAATAGGATTTGAATACAACAGCACCTAGAATAACCAGGAGGTATGATAAAGAAAGGTGAGATGATGGGCTTGATGCTTTAGAGGAAGACGGGTTCAGAATGGGCCGGACACCGGGAGTACTCGATGGACCCACCAATTCCGCTGGCGGATAAGCCGGCGTCATGTCTGATGTAGTGTCGGATTCGGGCGCCGGTGCTGGCGGTGATGCTGTTACTGCTGCTTTGGAAGCTGCTCGAAAGAGAGTAAAGAGGCTCAATTAGGTGAGAAGATCAACTAGCTCGGTCCATTGCACAGATATGTCAATGTTTTCATTCCAAAATTACTTTTATAATGTTATTCCACTTATAGCGTTGAATTTCGGATGGGTGGGTGAACACAAATTGGAATTATTTGAAATACATGATTTCGATTTTCTTGGTGGTTGGAAGGTTCGTGTCTTGATGAGTAAAATAATGGATGATCTATTTTCGGGATATCAATTTATATTGCTATAAACCAGGAAAGACGAGGGATTCATGAAAAATTTACGATCATCTTGAAGGTCAAATATGGAGCGTGAGAGATTCATGGCTGAGTCGACTATCATCCCAATTATTGCAAATTGACAATTTTTTACATCTATAGTTTTTGAAATCATAGCCTATTCGCAATGTGCGCATGGCATGGAATTTTTTTTTTTTTTTGGGAAATACCAAAACTTACGTCAACATTCACTTATCTCTACTTTTGGAAATACGAATTGCATACTTGAGTTTTATATTTGGAAACCGCTTTACACTTTCACGATGATTATATCACCTTGTGTCTTCATTTATAGAAATGCCCTTTTTGTTATTTTTTTTTCAGAAATACCGATTCCCAGATTGACCAACTAAATTCCAAATCATACAAACCCTTAACAAGATGCTAAAATGAGTTTGCTAACATGAGCAATCTGATCTCTTCAATATGTGATTTTACTTAGAGTTATCTAAATGAATATCTTGAAACAATAGAGGTACGAAAGTGGTCATTGGATTAAAAGTGAGGTCCTTTTATTCTCGTTATTTGGCCTTTTGTTTTGATAAAAGGATGTACTTTCTATATATGTATGCTTGTATATATATATCGAAAGTTCACCTCGGGGGTTTAATGATGGAGAAGGAGCTGTGTGCGGGGAACCAGAACCAGCTTCGTGATGACGGGGTGAAGGAGCTTCAGGTGCAGGAGTTGGGCCAAACAGTGTGGGACCTGTCGATAAAAATATGTTCTTTCCTTAGTAACTTACGGTCTTCGGTTCCAAGTCAACATGTAATACAAAAGAACGATGCTAATCATGTGCGTGTATAAATGAACTTGAACACTTTCCAGTTCCCTATTTTCCATCCGCTGACCCCTTTGTACTTTTTTAACTTGGTGAAAACAACTCCTGTGCTTTTCACAAATTCATCGACAACTCCTTCCAATTAGTCTCGGGAAGGTTCGTCACATAATGTAGCCAAAGCGAGTATAAATGAACTTGAACACTTTCCAGTTCCCTATTTTCCATCCGCTGACCCCTTTGTACTTTTTTAACTTGGTGAAAACAACTCCTGTGCTTTTCACAAATTCATCGACAACTCCTTCCAATTAGTCTCGGGAAGGTTCGTCACATAATGTAGCCAAAGCGAGATCGATCGGAAGGGGTTCTTAATGATTTCATAAGCATACAAGGGCTAGTTTTGCGAAATTGAAAGTACCCGGGGGGGTCATTGGATGAAAAAAACCAAAGCAGAGGAGGGTGTTTGCTATATCATAGTATGGTTTTACAAGGAGTTTTGGGCATGTCAACGTACCTGGAGCAGGAAGGGGTGAACCGGAGGCTGCAAAATCAAACGAACATGTAACACCATATTAGTCTCTCGCATCTTCTTTTCTTTAGCAATTTTAGACGAATAAATCACGGCGCGGACCGAGGAATCGTTATTGCGTACCTTTGCACTGCAAGGGAACGCCGCCGTTGCAAGCCTGGGGGAGCGAGAGCGCCAGGGTCCGGTTGATGGGCAGCGAGATGGGCACGTTGGCGGTGAGGACGAGGCAGGTGCAGTCGATGCTGGTCCTCATGAGCGACTTGAAGGAGTCGCAGCAGCTGGAGGAGGGCGATGACCCGTTCGCGCTGCTCCCCGTGATGAAGTTGAAGCACGGCGTGAAGGTCGAGATCATGGACACAGTGCACGGCGTGCTGATCTGGGCGTCGACCACCGGCGCAAACCGAGTGATCACACAGATGGCCAAAGCTAATGCGAGCCCAAGCTCGAGGAAAGCGTCGGAGCCTTTCATGGTGATGTAGGCTTCGTTGCACGGGCACGAGGGAGATGGGGTTATAAAGAGTTGGAGGGCGGGTGGATTTGAGGTGGCTTGTGAGGGAAAAGCGAGGGTTAGATTTGAAGTGGTTCTGGAGTTGCAACTACTGGTGACTTGACTCATGGAAGTGTGGAGGAGAATCTGATTGCTTATGGTGTTTATATGAGGGAAGATTGCTAGATAGGTACGATTAGTCTCAAAATTAGGTGTGCATGTGCACGATTATTTCCGGATAAGGTGGATTTAGCAAAATTCGATCTTTGGAGGGACTTGTTTTGGGCCTGGTTTCTTGAGTTTCAGCCCCTTGCTGGAAAGGAATAGGCCCATTTCAGCAAGGTCCAGCCAAGCCTTTCCTAAGCAGTGAGGCCTAATTACATGGTGCACGTACATAATGAGATGGCATACATATTTCTTCTATATATTTATTCTCCTTTTGCAAGAGTCCAAGTGAGGTTCTAGTTTGGGATAAGTACACTAGAAGTTCTAAAACTTATCATAAAAGTGCAATCAAGTCATTAAATTTGTCATGAAAGTACAATCAAGTCTTAAAATTTTCTAAAAGTGTAATTAAGTCTTAAAACTTGTCATGAAAATGCAATCGAGTCCTAAAAATTTCTAAAAATGCTATCAACAAAATGACTTAATTTAATCAATTTGATAAGTTTTAGGATTTGATTACATTTTTTTAAAAAGTTTTATAATTCGATTGCACTTTCGTAATAAGTTTTAAGACTTAATTACATTTTTTCTAAAATTTTAGGACTACATTACACTTTATTGATAAGTTTAAGACTTCCAATGTACTTATCCATTCTAGTTTTGATATCATAGAGATCATTAGCTAAACTTTACTTAAACGAAACTATCTTGATATTTATAAGGACAAAAGAGGTAATGTATTTTTTTTATTGACTTAAGAAATGATTGAAATAAAAAAACCATTTTGGAAAATATGGGGAATAAACTTGCGAACAGTATTGAAGGATTGGTTTGAATTTGTTGGGTAGTTAATGACCTAAAGTGAACCAATGGAAAGTTTAGAAAATATATAAAGCATTTATAAATAGTTCAAGGACCAAATGAATTGATTAAAAGTCTACAGATGACATTTTCCCTTATTGTTGTCAATCTCAAGATCACGTGGATACTTGCTATCCATGCATGTTGGTGGCTCGGATATGAATACTTAAATAATGTAATCTTAGTATCTCGGTGAGATACATATACAATTAGGAGATTGCAGCTTAGATATGAGAATTACCCATGTAAGGAATCACCGGATTATGTCCAAATGGCACTCACCAATGTGACTCATTTCACAGGGGAATAGATAAGGGTGAGTTCGCGTGTGCACAAGTTCAAATCATATGTCTATGGAGGAAATTAATGGGATACATTTCATTTAAAGAAATACACGTACTTGCATTGATGGTGAAATCAATCTTATAAAGATATATAGTTTCAGATCCATACTATATAATAACTGGTTTGACTATATTTTATATTGGAGGTTTGACCTCATCAAATCTAGTAAGAGCAAACCTCCTCGTTTGAGGTTGGTGAGGTTATCCCTCGCTAGATTCGACAGTGAGGTCACACCTCGCCAAATTCAATGAGGGCAATTCTTGTTTGTGGCTGGTCGCTATCGACTAATGGAGGAAGAAGGAAATTAAAAAAAATGAACAAAAAGAAAAAAGAAGTATATAAAAATTGAAAATTATAAAAATTACAAAAATTGTCCAAATCAATATTGGCCGTACCATATAAAATGGCTAGCATCCACATAAGCAATTTCCAGTCAAAATTGGCTAAAAGGATTACATTGACAAATTATTAAAATGTTTTGAACTATCAAATTGAAAGATTTGTGGCTGAATTAATAAATGTGCAATTTGTGACTGAATTGACAAATGTGCAATACGTGTAAGACTTTTTTTTTGACAATTTTCCCGTACCCTCTCCCCTTCATTGAAATCGGATACATATTATGGCGATACATTTCCCAAGCAACAGCAAAAAGGATGGCATTATTCTTCATCGATTCATCTCACAATACTATGTTAACGAAATAGCATACTCAAGTCAAATTACAGGGTTTCGTTACCATCGAAAAGAGAATAACTATTCAGTGAATTGGTAACTCTCATATCGAAGTCTGCAGTCATGGAGCTGGAACTGAACCCCGATGCTGTGGTCACACTGATCATCGACGTCGTCCCAAGCGGATCTCACGCAGTAGGAGCAGTCCGACTGCGAGAGGGTCCCGTTGCAAGCAGCGTGGCCGTAACAAACATGCCCGCTGTTGTCGAATTTGGTGTAGTAATCGTAGCCAGACTTTGCTGTCTTGTCAGCCAAATCCGAGAGAACCCACGCGACGCTGAAACTGTAGAGGCTCCAGTCCGAACACTTGTTCCCGTTGCAGATCTTGTTCATCACCGTCGTGTCTACGCCATCGGCCGGAAAAATGCAAGAAAGGATCAAAATAGCGATAGATATAGTTCTTGGTAAAGCCATCGTCATTTTTCTTTTCCTACGAAAGTAGAATGGGTACTTGCAGTTTTCATCTTGGTTGCCTCTTGCCTCTGTATAGGGAATCATTCTTGAAATATTTATGATTTAATGATATATTAGAAATGATAACGCATTAAATAATTATGGATAACACTTAAACACGTAATCAATTGCAATGCTTACTTTGTAAATTCAGATTAATAGCCTCGTTAGCCGAATCAAGCATTGAGAGGATCATAAAAATTGGAAGCTACGTGCTTAAAGTTGGTCTTTTTTTTGGGGGTGGGGGGGGATTTTTTTCCCCAAACCCACATTGTTTGCGACGTTTTCCCAAAGGAAGAGCACTGCGTGCCATGCAACCATCTATGTAGCTTTTCCCTAATTATTTTAATTTTCTATATATCAATCAAATAAGAGAAAATCTAGAAACTTGCCTTTCGGAGATTGAATATTGTACGTGATAAATTAAAAAAATCTTAATTAACATCATTATCAATTATTTAAATTATTATAATATAAATTCATCAAATAAAGTGGTCATCAAAAGAGGCAACTGTTGGCAGGGTGCGGAGTTCCCTGGGTCATTAAAAAAAAAAAAAAGGCAACTGTCTAATAAACTATGTCCACCAAGGATCCAAGAAGTACCTATATTTCAGGTTTCAGGTGTTCTATTTTAGGACACCTAAAACCTGTGTATCTGTGTACGTCATTGAGCAGGCATTGGTGAACGTATTTTGGTTTTACACAAACAAGAGACGCTGTCGATATTTGTCCACTCTCTCATCACATATGGCTTATGATTAGCGTAGTGAATTTCGATATATGTTCATGTCCCTTGCCTCCCTTCTCTTTGGCTACAATATGAAGACGTCCCCACTCCATATTTTCACGTTCCTAGTATATTTGTAATGCTGGGGAATGTCCCTAAGCTTATGTAGGTCATTTTATAAATGATATTCACATTTTACAACATAAGAAAAAGAGATAATCCGAGAAAGAAAGTGTGTCCAAATGTAGTATGTGCCTAAAGGATAAACTGAGTCGATAAAACAAGAAGGGTTTGGAAAACTGAAGCATATATGGTTATTACAAAGAAAACTTTTCACAAGTGATTTTCACCCCTCAATTTGAGAGTTGTAATTACTCATTCTATCACTAACTATCAAGTTAAATTGAACAATTTTCTTTACACCGATAGCGTACATTACTCAAAAAAGTTTTGCCTTTTTAATGGCTCGATTTGGTGCATTCATATTTTCACGAGCCAAACCATTAGAGAGCTATTCTTGACACATTTTAATCTCGGCATGGATGACTATCTTTAACCAGACCCAAGAGATTGACTTAGTTTTATATAGGCTAAACATTTGGTAGGCTTTTTAACCAAACCCAAGAGATTAACTTAATTTTATATAAGTTTAACATTTGGTAGGCTTGCGCCTATCCAACTTAGGTACGCCCTCCATTAAAACATATCCATGACTTGGTCTATGATGCTCTTGGTCACCTGCTGGACGATTAGCCCACTCTTTTGTCAAAACGCCACTTACCGGGGAAAATGATAAAATAAAAAATAAAAGTCATTAATCTATTGCACTTGTACCATTTGATCTTAAACTTTTTAATTTGACCAATTTAATCCTAAACATTTTGACGATTTATCAATGTAGTCTTTCCAACCAATTTTGGTTGAAAATTACTTACGTGGACTTTAGCCATCTTACATGAAACAACCAATGTTAACGTAAATAATTTCTAAAATTTTTTGTTTTTTATATTTTTGTATTTCCTTTTTTTTCCCTTACTTCCTCCACTAGTTGTTGGCCTTGGTGACAGTCGGTAAGGGTTGGCCTTGCTAGCTTCGGTCAAGGCTCGAACTAGCTAGATCTAGTGAGGGTAAGCCTCACTTGAGGCTAGCAAGGTCACCCCTTACTAGATTTGATAGCAAGGTCAACCCTCACCCAATTTAGTGAGTGCGATTCTTGCCTATGGCTAGTGGTCGGC
Source organism: Corymbia maculata (assembly GCA_014182735.1). Classification (NCBI taxonomy): domain Eukaryota; kingdom Viridiplantae; phylum Streptophyta; class Magnoliopsida; order Myrtales; family Myrtaceae; genus Corymbia; species Corymbia maculata. Next base: position 11,043,427 of record CM024689.1, on the reverse strand, counting down.
TACAGGCAAAGGAAGAAGGAGATAAAAAAGAATGAACAAAAAGTAAAAAGCAAATACAATATTCAAAAAAATAAAAATTAGAAAAATTGTCCAAATTGTTGTTGGTTGTACTACGTAATACGGCCAACATCCATGTAAGCAATTCCTAGTCAAAATTGGCCAAAAAGATTATATTGACGAATCATCAAAAAATTTAAGATTATATTCGTCAAATGGAAATGTTTATGACTAAATTGGTAGAAGTGCAATATGTATAACACTTCTTCTTTTTCACAATTTCCCCCACTTATTGTATCTCTATAACCATAAAATCCGACACATATCATATTGATACATTGCCTAAGCACCAACAAAGGATGGCATTATTCTTCGCCGATTCATATAATAGATATTATATTAACGAAATAGCATACTCAAAACAAAATATAGAGTTACATTATCATTGAAAAGAAAATAACTATCCATTGAATTGATAATTCTCATATCGAAGTCTGCAGTCATGGAGCTGGAACTGAACCCCGATGCTGTGGTCACACTGGTCGTTGATGTTGTCCCAAGCGGATCTCACGCAGTAGGAGCAGTCCGACTGCGGGAGGGTCCCGTTGCACGCAGCGTGGCCGTAACAAACATACCACCGTTGTTAAATTTGTTGTAATAATTGTAGCTGGACTTTGCTGTCTTGTAAGCCAAATCCTCTAGGACGCACTCGACATTGAAACTGTAGATCTTTGTCATCACCGTCGTGTCTACGCCATCAGCCGGAAAAATGGAAGAAAGTATTAAAATAGCGATGGATGTAGTTCTTGATAAAGCCATTATCAATTCTTTTCTTTCTTTGTTCTTTACAAAAATAGAAATGGGGTTTGCAGTGCTCATCTTGGATGCCTTTATAGAGGGATCATTCTTGCCAGCTTGCCAAATGTGGATGCGAATACAATGTTCGTTTTTCGACAATTTTTTTTATCAAATTACCTTGTTCATTTCTCTTAGTGATATTGCTCCTTGTAAGTATCATAACTTACTAAGAGAGAAATACTACTAAGAACGATACATCCTCTAGTAGAACTTCCAGAAAGCCTGTCTCACTGTGGAAATTTTGTTCTTAATTTAACAAAATGCTTAAGAAATGTTCATGCACAAATTTCACAAGCTATGGGTAGCTGATCGGACAGAATTCATGACATGTAAAATGCATAAAAGAGACAAGAAAGAACCAATGGGACCTTTTCCTTGGGGGACCGTCCGATATTCAAGTTAGTTGGGATACATAATGACCAGACCGAAAGAGTATATTAGGGCTTTTGGCACAGTTGGATCATCATCGTTCGTCGGTGTAACGGAATCTTCCATATTTGTTCAGTAATGTTAATACATAAAGTATCAAAAAATCCTAAACCTTATTAATATGCATCCAGTCTTAAAAATTTTAATTGAATTAATTTAATTTTAAATCTTTTCATATTGATACTAATTGATTCCATTTGGTCAATTTGGTTATAAATTATTGACATTGACATCGGCCATTTTATATGAGATGGCTGCCATCGATGATTACATTTTTATAATTTATAATTTTTTCTTTTTTTTTTTTTCCATGGCAATAGACGAGAGTCGGCCTCACCTAGGCGAGAACAAGTGCTAGGGGTGACATGCGAGAGGCCGTCCCACCCTAGTTGAGGGTTAGGTTCGCTAAATCTAGTGAGGGCAAGCGAGGGTAACACTCACCTAGGCGAGGCATGGCAAAGGTAACCCTCACTTAGTGTGGCTATCCTTCACCACCTACACGTATAAGAATGATAAGGTAACCCTAAACCCTAAACCATATCATACGTGATATGATAGAAAGGGTGGCTGTTGTTATATTAGTAGTAATCAACTAGCCATCAAAGCCAACCTAGTGATAAAAATGAATTGTGTGAAAAGGGTTGAGCAACATATGAGGATGGTGAAGATGGTAGAACTGCGACAATGTATATATTACTTAGAATTAAATGTTCATCACAATGTTTATATCACTATGATTTAAGGTCTTTTCGAAAGTTCATGAAACATAAATTACAACCATAATCTATACGTTGCTCCCCATAGATGAATGATGAAAAAGGAGACGAAACTTGAGAGTTGGTGACTCCTAATTAAATGCAAAGTTCTCAATTGTCCAACATTCTTATTCATCTAATGTAGGAGGTACAGTAAGTACTCGCTTTGCTCGACCAAGACGTGATAGGCCTGCAAGATAAGCTTAACTTTCGACAAAGCTCTGGTGGCTTCGTAGCCTAAATGCTTAGCTATTCTTGAGACGGGTGCTTCTCGTAGGTCTTGCAACTGGTACTGAACCCCGATCGAGCGGCCACATTCATTATTCACCCTTGCGACGGTCAAACTCATGCAGTCTCTGCAATTCATCACGCTTGAGCTCCCCACTGCAAGCACCATGGCCAGACACGCTACAGTACTCATAACCATAGTTGGGCGTTTCAACTTTCCAATCATCGAGTTCCCACTCCTGATTCCACAAGAAGAACGCTTTGATTTTGAACTGATTTCCGGTGCATATTGTTAGGATTCGATGTACAATTACAAGGAAATAGTGAGTAAAAGCAAGAGAGAGAATTCAAGATGCAATGTTTTATCTTGGTTTACCCTTAAACTAGGGTTATGTCCAATAAAGGATTCCACTATAATTAGCACATTGCAATTTTATGTTACATTTCTCAATTATAAAAGAAATAGATTATATATATGCAGTGGTTATTCATGAGTCAAAATTCAAATTACCGATAAAATGGGGCTCAAATAATAAAAGTCTTCTAGCTGTGTGTTGCCCGCACAACCTTCGCTGGGGCAGCCTCAGACCCCAGCCTCAGCCTCAACCGGCCATAATCTCAATCTTGTATCTGAAAGGGGATTCCATGGGACGTTGAAAAGAACCGAGAAGAGCGTTTGGTGAAAATTGAATTGGTGAAAATGAATTGCCGAAACTGCGGGTTGAGTTCTGTTCGGTTATTTGCAAAATTTGGATAAACCATTAAAGACAAAAACAAACTCGGTCAAAAGAAGCGGATTACGGAGTAGGCGCATGCGGCAAACTCGAAAAAAGAGAGTAGATAGAGGCAAGAACCAGGCGTTGGTCGGCATATATGGGAGAGAAAGGAATCGTGGCCTTGAACTCAAAGGATATAAACATGCAGCCATAAAAAAAAAATGGTACAAAAGACATGGCAGTGCCAACTTTGAGCATATCGCTTCCATTATTATGATCCTCTCGATGCTCGATTCGGCGTGTGCTCCAGTTTGAGTCAATTCAGCCAGTTTAGGCAAACAATTATTGATGTGGATATTGACTATCTTACGTGATATAGTTCGTTCTGATGTTGAGATTATTTTTTTATTTTTTTGTACCAGTACAAGCCATAGGTGGTGAAGGATTGCCACATTTAGTGAGGGTTACCTTTGCTAGGCCTTGCCTAGGTGAGTGTTACCCTTGCCTACCCTCAATAGATCTAGCGAGGTTGACCCTCACCTAGGGTAGGACGGCCTCTTGGGTGTCACCCTAGCACTTGTTCTCGCCCAGATAAGGCCGACCCTCATCTATTGCCATGGAAAAAAAAAAATTAAAAATAATAGAAATATCATTGTCAATGACAGTTATGTCATGTAAAACGATTGATGTCAATGTCAATAATTTCTAACCAAATTGACCAAATGGACTTAGTTAGAATAAATACGAAAAGATTTAGAATTAAATTAGTTTAATTAAAATGTTTAAGAATGAATGTATATTAATAAGGTTTAAGATTTTTTGATACTTTTCCTATTCAAAATTACGGTGTTTCATCAATCCTCACAATTTCATTATTTTGAAGCTCCAAAAGAGTTAATATTCGAACTCAAGCTTATTAGGCACCCAAACCACCCTCTGCACTCTTAATTTGCTTGATGCAAAATCAGTTGAACTTAAATGCTACAGCAAATGTAATATTGATATTTTTGCTTAGGGATCAAGTCCGATCTCTCTTTTCTTTATTCAATAAATGACTAAATGGGAATGCCAAAATTTAGGTGTCAGACAAATCTGAAATGGTGCCGTCTCTCTCATGCTATTAATCACACCGACTGAATCACATAAAATGCCAATGTGTTTCTATAGTATTTCTCATTTAACTGTCCCCCTGTGCATTGGTTGTTTGGCGAATTGCTGGTTCATTCGAAGGGCAGCATCAAGTAGGAACGGAGTAAAATACAGAAAACAACGATCAAATCAACAAAGCAAAGGCTGGAAACAAAGTATTATTCTAATTCAAGAACGAGATAGAGATGGAAAATCCAAGAAGAGCCATCACTTTATATAGACAGATCCGAGGTAGAGTTCAGAACGACTCATTGGAAAAAGCAAGAGCGACATACATGGCTGCGTTGCTGGAGAGAGTTGCCATCATCATCATCATCATCGGATTCCTATGCTTCTGTGATGCCGTGCGAGACAGTCCGGACACGACCGAGGTTTCCCACCTCTGCAACAACTGTTTCTTTAAACCTTCGGATCCTTTCCACGAGAACCGAGACACCGTCCTTTATAATTTAGTCGCGTCCACAGCGGACCAAGGTTATAGTTACTTTACTTCGAGTGGGAACGGCGGTGGCATCTGCTATGGCCACGCGGCTTGCAACGGGGATCTGTCGCCTGATGCTTGCCAGAGCTGCGTAGGCTACGCGGACACCCTGATAAAGAGTAATTGTTACTACAGCATCGGGGCTCAATATCAGCTTCAAGACTGTAGACTTAGGTACGAAAGGTACCGATTTACCGACGATTGATCTTCTTCTCGGGTTCCAGAGCAGTTTCGAAGAATGTGAGATGTGTCTTTGTTTATTAAATAAAATGACGAGTACTTCGTTGCTCGATGTTTCGTCGATAACTTATGCAACCTTTGATAGAACGTCTCGATTTTGTTTTTCCGATTTGCCATTAGCTAAAGAACGTTCCCATCGCCTTTTCCTTTGATGCAATGTGCACTTTACCGCTTGAACTTTGGGGCTTGAGCATTTTGCACCGTGATTATCGAAATGTGGCAATTCGCCCCATAACTTTCAGATGTGAAACTTCTATCCTAAAAAAAACTTCTTTCAAGAGTATTTAAGGAGCTTTAAGAGTAAGACATTTATCTCCCTCCACCAAAATGATGAAGAAAATGTGACGCGAAAAAAGTTCTGAAAATGGCTATTGGCACAGCCTCAATTTGTGCCAATAGCCATTATTGCTGTGGAAATACCTTCTCCCTAAATAATAATTATAGCTAGTGATCTCAAAAATAGTAATAATTATTGTATGTATTTAAATGTGTCGATTAAGATGAGAAAATACAATGACCGTCCTATGCAAGGGGCTGACTATATCTTATGTAACATACAGCTATTTATTATTTTTTGCTAAATAAATGGTCGAGATGGTCCGAGTATAAAAATCCGTGCAAGAGTGATGTGGTTGCGAGGGATGGGCAACTATTGTTTTGAGTGATAATGGGACATAATGTGTTTTGAGGATAGGTGAGAGTGTATGGAGATGGGTGCACGGAGGAATGCAAATGCAGGATGAATAAGATTAGAATCACAATATACAGGACGTGCCACCAGTTGAAGAATAAGATCGAGATTGATGAAGTTCGCTATCAAGGTTTACAGAACCAATTACCCGCTAAGGATACATAACTTTGATACAAGAGAAACTCATCACCAAGGCTTACAAGAAAACCACTAGCCGAAGATACATGGCTTATTAGTTCAACTCCAAGGAAGAATCCACCTTGTAGGGATACAAAAACTGAGAATATATATTTGCTCATACCAAAACAAATATCATGTATACTCAATACCAAAATCGACTTCCTTACATTTGAGAATTGACCTCTATTTATAGAGGACCTAATACATAAGAGATAGACAAATATTAAAGACATGAGAACTATCCAACATTGATGACATAGGAACTAAAAAACACAATAAAGCCCTGGGAACTAAAAAATGTATTTAAAACACATAGGAACTTGAAGTTTTGACTCTTGAAACCTACAACATACTTCAAGCTCATAAAATTAGGACTCATGACATTTGACCACATGCAAAGCAGTTGAACTTAGACTCTAAATTCGTTCACTAGCCTGGGCAGCCCAAGAAACATCTTGAAAGATCACTAAATAGTAAATAAAATTGTTTAGAATAGCCTCCGATTGCTAGATAGTCGATAAATCATCAACAAGCTTATAAATCAACATCTAGATAGTCAATCGACAATCATGAAATCAATAACTTGTCCCATGAATCAATAATGTTTTCACATAATCAGTACCTTCAACCTTAAACCGAACTTGTTAGGTTGTAGTTGAAATCGGTTTTGCTTGTAGGAATAAGGATTAATCGACGAGGTCAAAGTTGAGCTTGTGAATTAATCAATAGAACCTGACGCATCAAAGAGGGCATGGGAGCATAAAGTAAGCGGTTCACGATCAGACTCTCAAGAGTTGGGTCAGAGTTGGAGACGTGCTTTGAAGCAATGTTAGTGCATCTATATGGCCTGGCGATTATGGTGATCCTTGCGTCATCCTCGTTTGTGTCATCACGAGATCATCTGAGCATGCAACAATAGGAAGAAAAGAAAAGAAATTCAAAAAAAATTTCACGTTAACATCGGTCATATCACATATGAAGGTTGGCATACACCTCATCAATTTCCAACCAAAATTGGCTAAATAAGCTATATTGACAAATTATCAGAAGTTTTAAAACTAAATTAGCCAAATTAAAATGTTTACGAATGAATTGGCACAAATACAACAGGTTTATAACATTTTTAGTAATTTTCTCCTAATCTATTGGGATAAGTCAGGGAGTTTTAACGCGATAGGTTCGAGGGCTTAGTCTCTCCCTTAAATTAATTTTAGTGGGCTAGGTGTCAGCCCATAACCTCGTGACATGGGCCACTTACACCGAGCGCGTCCTCTCGGACACACGATGATTCAGAATCCCCTATTCCACGTCAGAGCGCCATGACATGCGGCAAGATCCGTTTTAACTGATAGGATTTAGAGATCATCAAGTGCTGTTCTGGTGCGGCGCCAGTATCCGACTGCGTGTAAGTGCTGCTTGGAAGATCCTGGGGGCAAAACAAGCAAGGCACGATGGATAAGTTCCCGGGCGGGTATAAAAATACAAGTGTTAGTGTTATATTTATGTTTATGTCCGCCCGCTACGACAATGCAAACTTAGCAGAAAAAGGCTAAAGTACAAAAATAGAGATAAAATCTACAAAGTAAGGTCGGTAGGAAGATGTTATTCTAATCATCGTGCCACGGAGCAAACGGAAAAACCAAGAAGCAGCATCCCTATTTATATAGGTGGGATTCACAGCAACAAATAGAAGTAAGAACATCACCCATGGCCCCATCGGCAAGAGCTGCAGTTTTTGTAATTGGATTCCTCTGCTTTTGTAATGCCGCAAGAGGCAACAAGCCGGAGCTGCATTTGGTTTCCAAGATCTGCAATCGAATATGTTTAAGTCGAATGGTTTCGAGCTGAACCAGAACAGGCCCCTTTATGATATGGTGACGACAACGCAGGATGTAGGGTACAACTATTACGCCTCGTATGGGGAAGGTGATCGAGAATGTTATGGCCATGCGACTTGCGATGGGGGCGCAACAAGCGTGCAGCGATTGCCTAACCGAGGTGGCGTCTTTGATGCAAAAGTATTGTTACTGGAGCATCAGGGCTCAGTTTCAGCTGGAAGATCGTAGAATCAGATAAGGAAACTATGCATTTCAAGAAAATAAGTTTGCTTTGTTGGACTTAAAAGCATCTCTGCCGAATGTAAAACGTTACCATCGTTTTTGCCGACTCTAATGATGAATTGTTTCTTGTCCGATTTGTTTGAAAACTATATATTTATAGTGTGAGACTTCAGAAATTTCACAAACCTACTAAACTTAGTCCTCTTTTGATTTCCGAGAACAAAAATTGTCAAGTGATCTCGCATTGTCACGAGAGCAATTGGAAGAAAGGGAGAAGAAATGGTTTTTCTTATATATATGCTCACAAGTACATCAATGTATTTATAATGTAAGATTGGAAAATAAAAAGGAAAATAAAATATATGCATCGCTATTTTCCTATTTACTGTACTAATTTGCGATTGACTAAATCAATCATAATCGGAATCGGTCTCGAGATCTTCGACCATATTTCCAACACTCCCCCTCAAGCTAGTGGCCTATATATGTCTAGGACACCTAGCTTGCTTAGTAAATACTTGTGTTGTCTCTGGCATAGTGGCTTAGTAAAAATGTCTCGCGGGTTGTTCCACTTTGTTCCGATTCCCTTTGTCACTAAGACTCCTTCTTTGATCTTGTCCCGAGTGAAATGACAATCAACTTCTATGTGTTTTGTTCTCTCATGAAAAACTGGATTTGCTGCCAATTTTAGTGCAGCGTCATTGTCACAAAACAATTCACTTGCTCCATTGACCTGTATTCCGAGATCTGAGAGTAATCCCCGTATCCAGATAATTTCGCAAGTAGTTTTCGCTATGGCTCGATATTCTGATTCAGCTGATGATAATGACATAGTGGACTGCTTCTTTGTCTTCCGAGAGATCAATGACTTACCCAATTTTATGCAAAACCCAGTAATGGATCTTCTAGTCATTGGGCAAGTGGCATAATCTGTATCACAAAATGCTGTCATCTTCATATTGCAGTCACGAGACAGAAAAATACCAAGTCCTGGACATCCTTTCAAATATTTTACAACTTTCAAGGCTGCATCCATATGCGACTGTTTTGGCATGTGCATGAACTGACTGAGTATTTGTACTGCATAACTTATGTCAGGTCTTGTCATGGTAAGATATATCAACTTTCCAACAAGTCGCTGATACCCTGATAGATCTCTGAGCAATACATCCTTGCTAGATGAAGAGGAATTTGCATCATACTCATATGTCGTTAATTTTACATTCTGTTCAATCGGAATTACTGACGGTTTGCAACCTGATAAACCTGCTTCGGAAATGATTTCCAAGATAAACTTCCTTTGACTGAGAGAAATTCCTTTATCAGATCGAGCAATCTCAATGCCAAGAAAATATTTTGGAGGTCCCAAATCCTTGATGTGAAAATTGTAATGCAGATATTCTTTGAATTTTGCAACGTCAGAGTCGTTACTTCCCATAATCAGTATGTCATCGACATATATCAATAAATAAATCGACGAACTCCCTGTGGTTCGCGTGAACAAGGCATAATCATGCTTTGAATGCTGAAAACCTGCATTGGTTAATGCAGTGGTAAATTTGGCATACCATTGTCTTGATGCCTGTTTTAATCCATACAAGGACTTACGAAGACGACATACTCGATACTCCCCCTGTCTGCGAAGTCCTTGAGGTAGGTCCATGTAAATTTCTTCATCCAGATCTCCATGTAGAAATGCATTGTTCACATCCATCTGATGCAAAGACCAATTTTGAATAGCAGCGATAGATAAGAAGGAACGTACCGTGACTTCCTTTGCCACAGGAGAAAACATCTCATGGTAATCAAAACCTTCCTTTTGGGTAAACCCTTTAGCTACTAACCGAGCCTTATATCGCTCAATGGAACCATCTGCCTTAAACTTGATCTTGTAGACCCATTTGCATCCGATCGGTTTTCGATATGAAGGTAATGAGACAATGTCCCAAGTATGATTCTCCGTAAGTGCAGTAAGTTCTGTTTCCATTGCATGTCTCCATTTAGGATCTTTGACTGCCTCAGCAAAGGAGGATGGTTCATGTTCGTCTGATATGCGACTGATACAACACATATGTTGTGGCGATAATTTGCTAAAGGAAACATATGAAGAGACAGGATACAAGGTACCTGTGGAACTTGCAGCAGAACATATATAATCTTTTGTCCACGTAGGTGGGCGAGTCTGCCGTCCAGAACGTCGAGGTTGTTCATTTATATCAGAAACTATGGATGGTTCAGAACCAATCTCGGATGTATTCACTGAAGAGGAAGATGAGGTATCTTCAGATGAAACAGGTGATCCTACCTCGAAATATGAAGATGCAATTGGTGTCGACATCAATGGATTTGATATCAAACGTGGTCCTGGTGCAACAAGAAATCCTGGTTCCATAGATAAATGCTCATCAGATAGAAAAATGTGTTGGTTTTCTGATAATCCCTCTTGTGATGAAGACATTGTTTCTGCAAATGGAAAGATATCTTCATGGAATATGACATCCCTGCTTGTAAAAAAATTCCCTGTTGAAATCTCCATAACATGATAGCCCTTCGAAGAGGGGATATCCCATGAAAACACATTTAGTTGCACGTGGGCTCATTTTATCCCGAGGGCCCACATTTGTTGCATAACACAAACAACCAAATACTCTAAGATGATCATTATCTGGCTGTTTATTGTAGAGCATTTCAAAAGGAGATTTCCCATTAAGAATTCGAGTTGGCATGCGATTAATCAAATAAGCTGCCGTGACCACACAATCCCCCAAAAAATTGTCAGAAACAGAAGCTTGGTATTTTAGTGCCCGAGCTACCTCTAAAAGATGTCTATGTTTGCGCTCAACAACTCCATTTTGTTGTGGAGTGTAAGTGCAAGAACTTTCATGGAGTATTCCAAGAGTAGATAACAATTTTGTGCACTCAGAAGTGAAGAATTCACGACCATTGTCTGTACGAATTCGTTGTACAGATTTTCCAAATTGATTCCTAATTAAGGAAAGAAAATTTGATATATGAGTAAATGTTTGACCTTTTGACTGCATAAGATAAAGCCAAGTGGCACGAGTATAGTCATCGACGATAGTAAGAAAGAAACGAGATCAATCCCGATGTGTGGTATGGTATGGGCCCCAAATGTCTATGTGAAGTAAGGAGAAAGGGCTTTTTGCTCGAGATGTGCTAATTGGAAATGATGCTCGAGATTGTTTAGCTAGAGGACAAACTGGACATTTTGAATATGGAAATTGTGCACTATGGCCAAGTCGTTGATGAAACAGGAGATTTTTATTTATACTAATTGCATTACATGAAATGCTTTTATTAAATAACTCCAAATCTCCTGGGGAATTGGTCCAGAAATAAAGTCCTTGTGCTACATTACCCAAGCCCATCACTTTCCCAGTCGAATGGTCCTGAAAAACACAACTTTCGGAGTTGAATATAGCATGACAGGAATTGTCCATGCATACTTTTGAGACAGAAAGAAGATTAAACTCAAAATCTGGAATATACAAGACATTTTTGAGGATAAGGTTCTGTCCAAGATGTACGGTACCGATTTTGGTAACATAAGTAATGTTTCCGTTAGGAAGACGTACCGTAACAGGGGAGTCTATATTTTTATGAACATGAGTAAAAATATGATCATTGCATATTATGTGGTCACTAGCACCTGTATCGATAATCCATGCATCAACTGAAGGGGAATTCTTTTCATGTAAAATAGTACCGAGAATCTGTTGCGCCTTCATTGCGGTCTTAAGCGACTCAACACTTGAACAATATTTTCATATTGTTCCTTGGTGATCATCTGATTTTGTGCTCCATCCATTTTACGTGTAGAGACTTGATAAACTGTGGATTCCTTGCCTTTTTATCATTTGGTCTCCCATGTAATTTCCAGCATGTATCAACTGTATGGTGTGGACGTTTGCAATATTCGCAATATTTATTTTTATTTTTGAAATTTTGTCCACTAATTCCACTAACCTTTCCTGCTGATGTGGCATTTCGTGGGCCACTCAATGTCCTATAAGTTGGCGCGACGTGGCGCGATGGTGGCCGTCCGATTCGGCTAAAAGGGTGGGCGCCCATGGACCGTTGGATGCAGGGATGCGAGATCCCAGCCATCCATTTCCCCAATCTGATCCCAGCCGTCCGATCCACCGCTTTTTCCTCGGCCGTCAGATCTAGGGTTTTTATTCCAGCCGTTTGATCTGGATCTTTGATCCCAGCCGTCCGATCTAGGGCTGTCTTCATACTTTCTTCTTGCCGCAGCGACGATCCTCTTTTCTCCCACGGCTCCAGCAGCTCCGACGCCTCCACCAGCTCCGGCCACCGCGTCCGTTGAGCCGAAACCAGAGGGAAACGTCGCGAGGCTCATCCCACCACCTATTCGAGCTTGCTCCGTCGCGGCAACTCGCTGATTCTCATCCTGTACAGCGAGCTGGAAAATTCTCCCAAGCGATGGTTAGGGATCCATCGCCAAAATCTGAGACCGGAACGCCGAGTAGGTCTCATTTAAGGTAAGCAAGAATCTGGTAGCCTTTTCTCTCTCCTTTATAGCACGATATTGTCGAAGGGTCGCCTCCGGTCCTTCCAATTTTTCTTCGGACGCTTCGATCTCGTTCCACAAGGCCGAGAGCCGATTGTAGCATGCGGTGACCGAGAGATTGCCCTGTTTTAGATCTGATAGGGCTTGGGTTAGTGTAAATAATCGTGCTCGATCTGTTTTTCCATACATTTCCCGTATACTATCCCAAAAAATTTTTGAATCTTCCATCAGTGGTAAGCCGGCCGCAACTTCGGGCGTCAAACAGTTCCCGATCCAGGTGCGCACAAGTTGATTGCACCGTCGCCAATGCCTCTGCAGTCGCTCATCCATCGGAATCGGGACACTGCCGTCGACGAAGCCTTCTTTGTCCTTCGTGACAAGGGCTCGCCGGAGATCTCGCGCCCAAGAGGCGTAGTTGTCTGATCCGGTGAGTTGCTGGCTGATTAGGCGAATTTCCGGCCCGTCCGCCGGTGAAGTGAAGAGTGGATCTCCAAGCTCGAGGCGGCCGCTGCCGGCGACCAGAAAAAATTGCGGCGGGGGTCCGGGTTGGAAGACGAGGTAGGGATCCGTTCCCTGACCCGGTATGGATCCGGGTCTGTAACCCGGATGACCCATATCATCATTCGGGTCGGCCCCTCTATCGTTGGGCCGACTTGAAGATGAATTCGAAGCCTATCCCTGTCCCGGCCCAGCCATCCATTGGCCCTGCATTGGATACCACTGGATCGGCGGGACTGTTGAGGCCCACTGGATAGTCGGGCCTGGAATCTGGGCTGAAGCAGAAGGTTGGCCCAAAGCGGGGGTCAAGGCGAAAGCCGCTCCTCTTCGGGTGAAAATGTCGGGCGGTGAGGTTTGATTGTTTCCACTTTCTTCCATGATGGAATTTCAGAATTCCTAAACGGTTTGCTAATTTGTTTTGCAGGGTGAAGACTTGCAAAAAAAATCAGAAAAAAAAACGAAGGCAATTCTGAGGATTTGCGGAAGCTATTTCAGGAACGTTACTCTGATACCATGTCACGAGAGCAATTGGAAGAAAGGGAGAAGAAATGGTTTTTCTTATATATATGCTCACAAGTACATCAATGTATTTATAATGTAAGATTGGAAAATAAAATATATGCATCGCTATTTTCCTATTTACTGTACTAATTTGCGATTGACTAAATCAATCACAATCGGAATCGGTCTCGAGATCTTCGACCATATTTCCAACACGCATTCCAAGCAATCACATCACATATGGTGATATTGAGTTTCAGTTGTTTGGATAGCTAAATATTTTGAGATGGCGAGACTTTCAAATGAGAACGCATCTCAACCAAGCTGTGTACGGAGGAGATCCGCCGCTTATCCTTACGCCATCCCCCAATCGTTGCCGCCTCTAGCCCTCACCGATGCTCCTCTGCCTCAAGCAAATTGACAGAGGTGCGGCCTCTATGGCCCAAGTAGTTTGCGAACCATGGCTATGGAAAGTTGCACATCTGTGATTCGATTCACACAAATGTAATCTTATGATTGTTTAGGACTCCACATGCACTTATGGTTCAAGGCTCGTGACAAAACCTAGTTTCACTTGGTCATTTTGTTCTGCAAGTGAAATCTTATGGTGGTTTAGGACTCCGCATGGACTTGAGAAGAAAACCTTGGGTGTTGATAATCGAGACGTGTTCTCCTTTGAAGGCCTCTCTATCTTAAGATCTTTGGCCGATACTCAGATGAATATTCTTATGAATTTTAGCGAATGGAATCAAGAGAGGACTAAGTTTAGGAGGTTTGTGAAATTTCCGCCATTACGCTCTTTAGCACTTTGTAAAATCTAGCGCTTTGTTGAAGTTTCATGTTTTGTCGACATATATATATCCGAGACAAGAAATAATTCATCCCTTTATAGTTTATCCAGCAAAAACCATTGTAGAAGGTGCTCCAAAATCTAACAGAGCAAATGACATCACTTTATTCAGCAAGAATGATTGTAACGTTTTGCGCTTGATGAAGATGTGCCGAAATCCAACGAAGCAAACTAATTCTCCTGAAACGCGTAGCTTTCGTACCTAATCCTGCAATCTTGAAGCTGAAACTGCGCCCCGATGCTCCAGTAACAATACTGCTGCATCAAATCCCCAGCACCAAACAGGCATTCCCAACACGCTTCATTTGATATCGCCCCATTGCAAACCGCATGGCCATAGCAGGTTTGATCGCCTTCTGCATTCGAGACATACAAGTTGTAACCTAAATGCGGTGTCCTCTGAGTTAAATCACCGAGAAGGACATTCCTGTTCGTTTCATAATCGCTGCCACCTTCAAACAGATGTCCGTTGCAGATCTTGTAAACCCAATGCGGATCCGTGTTTCTGCCCCTCGCAGCACTACAGAAGCATAAGAATCCGATTAGGGAGATTGCAGCTCCTTTCAATGGGGCCATCGGTGATGACTCTTGCTTCAAATTCGTTGTTTCGCATCCATCTATGTAAAAGGATGGTTCTTCTTGATTTTTCCATTGCTTTTTGTCACATTAATCAGAATAATATTTTCCTTGCAAACTTAGTATGTAGAGTAATATGACTACTCGGGCTTAGATGTCTTCCTTCTCGGGAGTCGGCCATGACGCCGGCTCGTCTTACGACATTGCTTAAATTAGTCTTTTTATGCTACTTAAGCATTGGCTATTGTATTGTGTTATCGTTTTTGTATATACTATAGAGGATTGCATATTTTTTTCTTTATCTATGATTTAAGCAAACTGCCTCCAACCATGCCACTTCTAATTAGTTGATAATTCCGAGGTGATGTGCACATTCCAACTTTATTAAAATAAATCTGGGTGATGTCCACATTTGTAATCTCTAAATAATTGGTAAATGCCTAATGTAATCCTTCCATCTATTCAAATGATGACAAATCAAGGCTCTTTTTTATGATGTGGATTATTATATGTTGCCTATCTTCTTACCCATCTACTTTAGAAAAAGGAAAAAAAAATTAGGTCACTCATGTGTTCCATCAGTGTTTGATGACATGGATTATCATAATATGATGAGGTTGTTCGTTGACATCTGGGCGAAGGTTGCCAACCCTCACCAAAACTGAAAGAGGGCCTCTCAATTTCAGTGAAGGTTTGCAAGCCCTCGCTGAGGTGGCCATGGCTAACACCTCATTGGCAATGGGGTAGTGGCCGTCGGCGAGAGTGCTAGCTTTAGTCCTCTTGCATGGTCTTTTTTTTTTTTTTTGTGTGTTTTCTTCTTTTTTAGTTTTAATTTTTTTTCTTTTTTGAGTCTGCTTTATAAGAAAAACATAGAAAAGGAAAAAGAAAAAAAGAAAGAAAAAAGAGGAGAAAATAAGGAAATATAAAAGATGGGAATGCCCTTGACTAGTAGGTAAGGTTAGGTCATTCTTTGAAATTAACATGAGTACTTCAAATTCTATTTGAAACAAGGTTCTTTAGATTTTTATTTGAAAAAAAAGAAGACACTTCAAGCCTCTATATTAGGCAAAGTTCATTTTAGGCTCTTATTTGAAAAATTGATGGCACTTTGGACTTTCAGTTAGAATTTTCCAAATAAAAAAATTCTTGGACAATATTGCCCAATAAGCCATAATTTAGAGACTATTTGTATCAATTTGTTCCAAATTTTATTTAGGTATTTTTTTTTTTATGATCTAGGGAACCCCGCATCCCGCCAACCGTTATACTCTTACAATGACAATAAAATAGTCATTTCACACATTTTGAGTGGATAGCTTCTTAGATAATGGGTAGTTACTTCCACTAGCACTAATTCCTTGAAACTCAAAAGTATTATTTAATTCCCGTCATCATAAGTAACTTTGTCTTACCAGCCATCTGCATTTCTACAGAAAATTATTTTAAAGCTGGAACAATGTACATTCAGTGAATTTGCATTTATCTGATCATACAACTATGCTGCTTTTTTTAAATGAACGGTCGAGATGTACCGAGCATTAAGATTGGACTTCTTGTTGTATTGGGGTTATTTCATATAAGGAAGGCTCACTTTTTAAGCTAATTTTTGGAATGAAAGAGATCCAATATTTCCTAACACTGATATCAGAGCCTAGGTTAGGTTATCAACAAATTTGAATCCAACAATCACATCAAAGAAATGAGTTGTTGACTATCACAAATCATTGTGAAAGGGGTTGGTGATCAATTTATATATACAAAGGAAAATTTTACCTTTAATATTAACTTTTAGGGTGAGAAAGAGATCTAGGATCAATTAACACATTGATGTGAATGAAATATGTTTCTAGAACAAATTAACTTATTTTATGATGATTATATTTCGAAGTGCTTGAAGTAGCATCTTGGGTTTTCTGATGAAAATTGTGGAATGCTATAGTGATAAATAAATTAATATATAATATTGTCTAAGGAAGAGGGACAGGTGCACATTACATACCAAACAACACCTTATTCTATGTAGCACAACTCCATAATTATTTGTTAAATACATACATTTATATTCTACTCTGCAATCTCTGAGTTGCAATTGAACTCTGCGATGTATGGAAAAAAACTTTCTGCACGGCTGCACGCACTGTTGATACAAGTAAAGCAATTGCCGTTTGGAAGTCCCGGAGTACAAGTTCCATGGCCATACACCGTGTCGACCGATTCGTAGTGTATGTAATATTTATATTGTCTCATTCCATTTGTGTTCGCTATTAAATTTTTGAAGACTCGACGTAGACGATCATGGAAGAGAAATTCATTTTCAAATTCTTTTCGCCATTTACGAATATCTGCGTGTGTATGGCGTTTGCATAGGCAACCTGTCACACTAGTTAACCTAGCTCATCTTTGTCATGTTGAGACGATTGGCTCTTTTAACTTTCTTAGATGTGATTTCTCTCGGTAAATAACTTATTACCAAGTCAAGACAACTAAAGAAAGACAATCAAATAACAATATATTCAGGAGAAAGAAAATCGAAGAGAAAGGGTGAGAGCTCCAAAAATAAGACTGAACTTTTCATCGATGTGAATGAAAGATGTTTCTTGACCAAATTATTTTACATTTTGATAATAGCATGTTTAAGTGCATGAGATGTAAAATTAAATTTTATCTGATGTAAAATATGGACTGCTGTAGTGACAGATTTCATGTTACATAATATATATTTAATTTGTATTTGCCCATCAAGGACCTCAAATTCTAGATTTTCTGTAGTAGAGCAGCAAGTTCACATTTCACATCACAAACTTTTCTGTATGGCAGCACTCACTATTGATGCAAGTAAAGCAATCATCGACAGGAAGTTTGGAGTACAAATTCCGTGGCCATGGACTGTTTCGGTTGGTCTGTGGTATGTGTAATATTTATATCGTCTCATTTCATCTGTATTAGCTACAAAATCTTCGAAGACCTGGCTTAGATGATGATGGAAAAGACTTCGATATTCAGATGTTTCTCCAATGCAAATTAGGTACATTACGGTGGCATAGGGGTCTGCTCTCGCAGAATTATGAAATTAAGACAATCTTGAACGTAGCCATAACTTAGCTTATGTGCAATTTCTTTCGTCTATTTGTTTTATTTTTTTATTTTGCACAGACCGCTAATAACTCACCTATGTGTCTTGAGATGATTGGCTTTTTAACTTTCTTAAATGTGATTTCTCTGAGTAGAAAACTCATTACCAAGCAAAGGCAATAAAATTGTAATATACTCGGGAGAAAGGATAGAAGAGAAAAGGTTAGAGCTCCTAGACTAAGATTTGACTTTTCGTTGATACGGACGAAAGATGTTACTTGACCAAATTATTTTATTTTCTGGTGATGGTATCTCTAAGTGCTTGATACTCGATGTAATATCAAATTGTTCTGATGGAATGTTGCAGAAACAGATATTATTTCATATATATATAGGGGCGAGTTCACATTTCATACCGAATGGACACCTTAGGCTCCATTTGTTAACATTTCTATTTTTTTGTTCTTCTGTTCTCTTGTTCTCTGGAATAGAAAAAGAACATAAATGCGTTTGGTAACGTAAATTGATTTTTCTATTCTCGGAAATAGAAAGTTGTTTCTGGGAATAGATTTGGAGTAGAAATGAGAAGTAAAAAAAAATAGCTATTTATTCCTGAGAATAATTTCTATAAACTATTTGTTGGAGACTACTCCCCGCTTATAGCATGCTCGCCCACCATTGCCTACTGCTTGCCGCCGCCATTGCCAATCACCATTGGACGCCGATTACCGCTGGATGCCGGTCGCCGGCACCGACACCAGTCTTCGGCCGCTGGCACTGGTCGTTGGTTGCTGGCCGCCCCCATGTGACCAACCGACTGCCTCTTCCCGCCGACCTTCTCCCAATGGTTGGCGACCCGATGTGACCGGCAGTGGTGGCGATCAGCGACCGGCCACCGGCGGGCGGGGGCGACTGACCACCGGCGACCAACGGCCACCAATCAATGTTCGGCGGCCTAGTGGCCGGTTGCCGCCGCCGCCGCCGATTGCCGCCGCCATCGGGGAAAAAAGAAATAAAAAAATTTTGTCGATTCCAAATGCATTTTTATTCTTTTTCTATTATGAGAATAAGAAATTTTTGTAGTTACCAAACGCCTTATTTTACTTAAAAATTGTTCTAGGGAGTAGAAATAGAAAAGAACTATTTCTCAAAAGAAACTGTTCTCAAGAATATAAATATTATTAAACGCACCATTATTCTCTGGAAAACAACTCCATGCTTACTCTTTAAATGGATGCTTTTCATACCTGACTATGCAGCCAATTTCCCGCAACTGCGCTCCCGTGTTGTATGGGTATTCTTCATGTACATCGTGGCACGCATCATTCATACATAAAACGCAATCAAAATCATCAAGTCCTGGATCCCAAGCTCCATGGCCATAAACTGTTTCCGTGTCTCCAAATGAGTTGTAATAGTCATATGGTATATCGGTTTAAAAAACTAAATCATCGGGACTAGATGATCATGGAAGGGACTATTAGGATCGAATTTTTCACCATTGCAAATTACGTCGAAGTCCACTCTCATAGAATTGTGAATCATAAACAGTCCAATTACCATGGAAGATAAGACCATCGTGAACGCAGCCATGGCTTAGCTTGTGAAAGAATATGGGAAGAATGCAATGAAGACAAGGAAGAATTGGCACGAGAAGAAAATTGTAGAAGGATTTTTGTATTTCTTCTATGTAATGAACCATGTACAGAAGTAACAATATATAGTGAAAGGAAAAGACAATAAGAAGGAAAGATTATATACTCTATTCTACGTATATCAAATCTAATCCTAACTTGACTTAATTACAATTAGTATATTCTTGATATCTTCAGACATATCTTACAACACTCCCCCTCAAGCTGGTGGCTTGTATATGTCTAAGACACCAAGCTTGCTCAGAAGATATATATGCTGCCTTTGACATAAAGGTTTGGTGAATATATCCGCTGGCTATTCAGTGGTTTTGATTCCTCTTGTTTCAATTATACCTTCTTGGATTTTCTCTCTGGTGAAATGGCAATCAACTTCTATGTGCTTCATTCTTTCATGTAATACAGGATTCACCGCAAGCTTAAGCGCAGAATCGTTGTCACAAAACAATAAGGTTGATCCCTTAACTCATATTCCAAGGTTCGAGAGTAATCCTCGTAGCCAAATTACTTCACAAACAATTTTGGCCATGGATCGATATTCAGCTTCAGCGGATGATAAAGACACAATGGACTATTTCTTCGTTTTCCATGAAAGCAATGAATTTTCAAGTTTAATGCAAAAATTGGAGATAGATCTTCAACTCATGGGGCAAGTCGCATAATCTGAGTCACAATAAGCTGTCATTTCCATATTGCACTTGCGAGAAAGTAGAATTCCTAGTCTTGGGCATTTCTTCAAATACCTCACAACCTTCAAAGCTGCATTCATATGAGACTGTTTGGGATTATGCATGAATTGACTCAGCGTCTGAACCGCATAACAAATGTTTGGTCTGGTTATAGTGAGATAAATGAGTTTGCCAACTAATCGCTAATAAATTAATGGGTCATTGAGCAATGGATCATCAATCTCGGATTTGAGCCCCTCATCATATTCAGCTGTAGTCAACTTCACATTTTGTTCAATGGGAATAACTGCTGGCTTACACCCTAACAGACATGCTTCTGATATGATTTCCAGTACATATTTTCGTTGGCTAAGAGATATCCCTTGGTCTGAGCGAGCTATCTCAATTCTAAGAAAATATTTGGGTGACCCTAAGTCCTTAATGTGGAAAGTAGAATGCAAATATTCCGTGAGTTTTCTCACAGCAGGTTCATCATTTCCCATAATGAGTATGTCATCAACATATATCATCAAGTAAATAGATGACATACCTTTTGTCCATGTGAAGAGAGCATAATCGTGTTTGGACTGTTTGAATCCTGTAGCAATGAGTGCATTGGTGAACTTGGTGTACCATTGACGTGACGCCTATTTGAGACCATATAAGGATTTATGGAGGCGACATACCTTAGACTCCCCCTATCTCCGTAAACCCGGTGGAAGCTCCATATAGATTTCTTCATCTAAGTCACCATGTAGGAATGCATTGTTGACATCCATTTGGTGTAGAGACAGGTCACGACATGCTGCAATTGATAGAAAGGTGCGAACCGTGACATCCTTCTCTACTGGGGAAAATGTTTCATGATAATCAAAACCTTCTCGTTGAGTAAAACCTTTGGCCACTAATTGAGCTTTAAATCTCTCGATGGAGCCATCTTCCTTGTACTTAATCTTGTATACCCACTCGCAACCAATTGGTTTACGATGAGAGGGTAATGGGACAATGTCCCATGTACGATTTTCCATCAGGGCATGAATTTCATCCTCCATAGCTTTCTGCCATTGCGGATCTCTTACTGCTTCATAATAATGGGATGGTTCCTGCTCCTCAGATACCCGACTAATGCAGCACATGTGGTCCGAAGACAACCGATGAAAAGATACATATGAAGAAATAGGATAACGAGTACCTGATGAGTTTGAGGAAGCACAGACATAATCTCTCGTCCATGTAGGTGGACGGCTAACACGCCCGGATCGTCGAGGTGCATCCTGTTGTGGAATGGTAATGGATTCCTCATTTCTGGATGCATCCTCTATGGTCGGAGGAACTGTCTCTGGAGAAAAATTGGATTCTTCCTCATTTATTGCAAATTCTGGCATATTTGATTCATCCATAGCTGTTGTTTGTGTAGAAGGCTTGTCAGATAATGATGTAACATCTTCTTCTCGATGCTCGATAGGTGCAATAATGTAGGATTGTCCAGGGGATAAGTCCTCTTCAGAAAGGAAACGATGATCATTTGTACTCTGATCCAACTTTTGAGAAGAGGATAATTCTTCATGAAAGGGGAATATATCTTCATGAAAAATAACATCCCTGCTTATAAAAAAATCCCCAGTGGATGGTTCATAGATCCGATATCCTTTCTTCAGGTTCGGATACCCTATGAATATACATTTACGAGCTTGGGGACTCATTTTATCCCGAGGCCCCATTGTAGTCATGTAGCACAAGCAACCGAAAACCCTCAAATTTTGAAGTTCGGGTTTCTTTCCATAGAGCATTTCAAAGGGTGTCTTCCCATCAAGAATACGACTTGGCATGCGATTGATTAGATAAGCAGCTGTGACCACACAATCTCCCCAAAAAATTTCAGGAATAGAAGCTTGAAATTTAAGGGCACGTGCTACTTCTAACAAATGACGATGTTTGTGCTCTACAATTCCATTATGTTGTGGGGTATAGACACTTGAACTCTCATGTAGAATCCCATTGGAAGAAATAAGGACATGCATTCACTACTGAAAAATTCTTTGCCATTATCAGTACGAATGCATTGCACACTTTTTCCAAATTGATTTTTGGATAAAGTAATGAATGTTTTCAAATGGGATAGAACTTGACTTTTAGACTGCATGAGAAATACCCAAGTAGCACGTGAGAAGTCATCCACTATCGTGAGGAAAAAACGCGAGCCATCACGATGTGGTGTGTAATATGGCCCCCAAACATCGACATGAATCAAAGAAAAAGAGCTCGTAGCGCGGGAAGTGCTATTTGGAAAGGGCGCACGAGTCTGTTTTGCTAAGGGACAGATAGGGCATTGAGGATAAGGAAAATAAGCAGTATGACCCAATCTTTGATGATTAATGGAAATTTTATCATTGGCAGATGATTTTTTATTCAATTCAACAGAGGATAATCTAAAATCACTAGGGAAATTGATCCAGAAATATAGCCCTTGCGAGACACTACCCAAGCCCATCAATTTCCCAATCGAAAGGGCCTGAAAAAAACAATTATCATAATTGAATTGGATTTGACAAGAATTTTTCTCACAAGCTCGAGAAACCGATATGAGATTGAAATGGAAATTTGGAACATAGAGCACATTTCGAAGTGTAATGAGTGGACTAAGATCAACTGTGCTAGTCATTATGACATGTGTGGTGTTTCCATTTGGGAGTTGCACTGAAATTGGTAAGTGCAATTTTTCGATTTTTGAAAAGAAATTTTTGTTGCAAACTATGTGGTCACTAGCTCCAGAATCTATTATCCATGCATCCTTAGAAATGGAATTCATCAATCAATATGAAGTACTTGTAAAACTCCCACTTTTATCAGAGGTGTCCAACCTCTTTAGGGCCTTTAGAAGTTCTTGATGCTGGTCATCATTAATTGTTGGACGTAATCTGTCCAGATGTTGACTTGTCACTTGCAAAATCGTCGAAAGATCCCTTTTTCCTTTTTCTCTGGGTTTGCCATGCAATTTCCAGCAATTATCGATCGTATGATGTGGACGTCGACAATAATCACAGTATAATTTTCTTTTTTCTTTAAAATTACCCCTTGATGACGTGGCAAAAGGAGGCCCATTGGATAATTTAAAGGCCGGTGCCATCGTGGCTCCATGCGGGCCGTCCGATCCCACGGTCGATCGGACACTTCGAGCACCGTCCGATCCAGATGCCACGATCGCGTATGGGGCGTCCGATCCAGATCCAAGGGACGAATATGAGCCGTCCGATCTAGTCAGTGGGTGATATTGCCGCGAGCCATCGGATCTCTTCATTAGATCAGGGCCGTCCATCCTTCTTCTTCTCTCTTCAGTGGAGACAAACCCTAGGGTTTCAGTTTGTCTCTCTCCCCGCCCCTTTGTCGCAGCCCCTCTGTTTCCGCCCGAGTAGGTGGAGAGGGCCATCCCTTCTTCGACGTTCGGTTGGTCGGAGGTGGCGAGGCGCTGGTTCTCTTCTTGGATGGCGAGCTGGTAAATCCGTCCGAGTGGAGGCATGGGTTCCATCGTCAGGATCTGTGACCGAAAACCTTGGTAAGATTCGTTCAGTATCAAGAGAAATCGGGTCACTTTTTCTCAATCCTTTATGTTTCGATACTGTTGGAAGGTTGATTCTGGCCCTTCTAGCTTCTCTTTGACTGCTTCCAGTTCGTTCCATAGAGCCGAAAGTTTGTTGAATGTTGCGGTTATGCTCATGTTCCCCTGTTTCGAGATCTCGAGAGTTCTTTGGGTTAATGAAAAAAATCTTGACCCGATCTAATTTACCGTACATTTATTTGATATTTTCCCACATTTTTTTCGAATCCTCCGTCGGGGGTAGCCCGGCCGCGACTTCGGAGGTGATGCAATTTCCGATCCACGTTCGGACGAGTTGATTGCATTTTCTCCACAATCGTGCCGCTCGCTCGTCGGACGGAAAATGGATTGTTCCGTCGATAAACCCCTCCTTGTCTTTGGTGACTAGCGCTCGCCGGAACTCTCACGACCAGTTTGAGTAGTTGTCGGCTCTGGTTAGTTGCTGCGCAATGATTCGTAGTTCTGGTCCGTCGGCCGTCGACGTGTAGAGCGGGTCGTCGGGCTCCGGGCGGCCGCTGGTTGCGGCAAACGGGTATGAGAAGTATCCGGGTAGGGATTCAGACCCGGTACAGAATTACTCGACTCACCCATGTGACCCGCATATGAAAAAACCGGCCCGATGGATGGGCTTGCCCCTCTTGTGGCTGGTGGGCTTCCATCGGGCTAGACGTTGTATCCTTGGACCCTTGGCAATGATGCATTTGGGCTCGACCCAAAGAATAATGGATATGGCATCCACTAGTAAGGTTGGCCCACCATGGGCTGGCCCATAGTGGGTTGCCCCAGATTAGACTGAGCTTGGGAAATCTGCCACTGGGCATGTTGGGCCATATTGGTTTGTTCCTAGGCCCAAACCTCTGAAATCGGGTTCTGGATTTCTGGAGCTCTCATGTCTTGGTCACCGGATGCAGGGAGAAAACTCTGTTGATTATGCTCCATGGTGAGAGGTTCCTTTCTTCAATTGATCTCCCTTTTTATAGATCTGATTCCTGCACTAATAATAACCTTACTTTGCAGGTTAAATTCTCTTGTTGCAACAAGAATATAATGCAGGCAATCACAAGGCGGAAGCTGTATAATGCTCTGATACCATGAAAGAATATGGGAAGAATGCAATGAAAACAAGGAAGAATTGGCAAGAGAAGAAAATTGTAGAAGGATTTTCTGTATTTCTTCTATGTATTGAACCATGTACAGAAGTAACAATATATAGTGAAAGGAAAAGACAATAAGAAGGAAAGATTATATACTCTATTCAACGTATATCAAATCTAATCCTAACTTGACTTAATTACAATTAGTATATTTTTGATATCTTCAGACATATCTTTCAACAGCTTGTTTGCAATTTCTTTCTTCTCTTTGCTTTGTTTGTTGCATAGACCACCAGTAGAGGTTTATCACGACATATGTAAAGGATTGTCTGCATTGGTTTTAGCGTTACCTATCACACGAATTAACTCGGCTCGCATTAAATAATATCTTTTCTTTTCTTTAATGTTATTTCTCTTAGAAGATCACTCATTACAAAGTCAAGCAAGACAATTCAAGAAAGGCAATTACAATGTAATATATTCAGGAGGAACAACCGAAGAAAAGAGCTTAGAGATCCAAATATAAGATCGGATTTTTCATTGATGCAAACGAAAGATTTCTCCTAGCCCTATTATTTTATTGTATGATGATTATATCTGTATGTACTTGATATGTAACATTAAATTATCCGATGAAAAATATGCACTGCATAGACGAGCTAGAGGTTCATAATCTGTAATAAACACCACCTTATCCTCTGTAAGCAATTTCATAATCATTCAATAAATGAATTCTTTTCATAGAGGACTCTGCAATCTCCAAACTACAACTGAACTCGTGAAAATCCTCGGTTAAGACTCGAATTTGTGTTTTATCCTGAGAAAGCCATGTAAGAGTTTTGTGGAGATTTTGTACGTGAGCAAGCGTTCAGAGAGTGAGCACTGCATGGTGGATCATGGGAACTTCAGTCATTTGAAAACCGAAAACCTCCCTTTCGAAATGATGCCTTATGGTATGAAAGTTCGTTCTACCGACAACCAAGAAAAATAGAAAAAAACCAGCTATTAGAACTATTTAGCTTCCAGGAACGAAATGGGATAAGTTCCTGCTAAATTTGGAGGATAACTTCAGTGAAGGCCCATTTGAATTGTGAAGTCTTGATGGTGAGAATGCCAGGATTGATTTTATTTTTGTTTAAAAGGTCCCACTTCAAATTCTCATTTATATAACGAGTTTTTTTAGGGAAATTATCCAATTAATCCTGAATATATTGTATGGATGTCAATTCAATCTAAAAATTTTAAATTTTGCCTATTTAATTGTAAAATTTGTGTAAAATTTTACTATAATCCTTCCGATCAATTTTCGCTAAAAATTACCAATGTTGTGGTACACTCGTCAAATATATTAAGTTGGGTTGGGTCAAAAAGGTCCAATCCAAACTTACTCAATTAACTTAATTTGACCTATTTCCATGCAATACAAATCTAGGGACACATGCCCAACCAATTTACAACACATATTGCTAAAACACTTCCATATTTAATCAAATATTGAAAAACTCATACCTAAACTAAGATAAGAATGTAGAGTGAGCAAATGCAAAATCAAGTGAGAGTGATATATAGTGAAAAGAAAATCATAGAGGTGGATTTGGTTTAAGTAAAAAAATTTTAACACTAGTATTATTTTGGGCTTTACTATTCTCAACACATTTATGACTCAGTCTATTAAATATGAATTAAGAAATGGGTCTATGACCCATTTTGATAAGTCTACGTGGCGATCCGATTAATGTCGGCCATCCTAGATGGCACATCCCGCTTAGCAATTTCAACAAAAATTGACCGGAAGGGCCATATGTATGGCTAAATTGACAAAATTGAAATAAGTAGTACTGAATTAGCATCCATAAAATATGTTCAGAAATTAGAATCGACTAAATAATTTTCCCAAGTTTTTTGAATCCATATCTTGTCTAATTACCCAAAGGACCGAGTTCATTCGTGCTAATGAATTCATCCAAAATGATTGAACAACTCCATGAACTTGCCTAACATAGAGTCCAAATTCGGCTGGGGTTGCTAAGCATTAGATCTTCAAACTTGAGAGAAATTAGCGAATGTCATTCCTAGTCTTCTCATATCATGCATTGACCGAAAATAAGAAATTAATGTTTCACCACTAATCAAGAGCTATAATTGCTGTTTCATCTTAATCCTTCGCTGCCAAAACTTTATCAATAAGAGTAAAGCTCATCTATGCCCTCAATCATGACTAAACCTTAACTACTCATCTTAAATTAAGATTAATGGCTTTAACCTCATTAAAAATTCAGCATACAACAATAGAACGTCGTCAAGGGTGGCCAACTAGAGAATTAAATGCTTCATATTTTACCTATTTTGCAAGATTACAAGTTAGAGCTTCTTCAAAGTCAACTGCTGCCATAAATCGCTATCGCGTGCTTCACAAGTTGTCCATGCCAACGTGTCACATAGGATGGTCAAAAATGACTAGACACAGCGATAGCATTTTTATTTAATTATGGTAATTGATTGGAAATGTTACATTGAAATTTTGTACATCAGTTAAGGACAACAATGACAAAATTATAAAATTTTATGATTGAATTAACATATGTATTATAGGTACGTTACTGATTTGGTAATTATTCCCATAAAATTCCCAAATTGATATATCATTGCCACATTTACCTCAACCTAAATTTTGTGTAAAAGAAAAAAAAATCAAAGTAATACGTCTATGTCACAAGAAATCTCAAAATTTGGAGTAAACATGGCATGATGTTACTAGTTTGAAATTTTTTGTGATATGAAAATTAGTTTGGGTAGATGCGACATGGGTATAGCAGTTTAAGATTTTCTATGACACAAAAAGTTGTTTGAGTCGAGTATATTGATTTGAGATTTTTTTTTATGGTGTGCTTATATGTAGAATGCATATAATAAATATCAAGGAACTCAAAGCATTGAACACCCGTCCTAGAGCAACAAGTTTACATTCCATACCAAATCGTACCTTATTCTCGGTAAAACCACTCGTAATTATTCGGTATATAAATGATTTTCATATCTAACTCTGCAATTTCTAAGAAGCAACCGAACTGTTGTGTTGAATGGGCACAAATTTTGTGCGGCGGAATGCCCTTTAATACAAGTAAAGCAATAATCATCTTGAAAATCCTGGAGTACGAACTTCATAGCCTATCCATAATATATGTAATAGTTAGATTCTATTGAGTCCATCTTTGTTAGCTACCAAATCTTCGAAAAGTTGACTTAAATGATGATGGAAGAGGCCTTCATATATTTTATCAGTATAAGTGCATCAAAAATTCTAAAACTTGTTAAAAAAAGTATAATTAAATATTAAAACTTTCAAAAAGTACAGTTAAATCTTAAAATTTATCACGAAAATGTAATTAAGTTCTAAAATATTTTAAAAGTGCAATCAAGTCTTAAAGTTTGTTATAAAAATGCAATCAAGTCTTAAAAATTTTGAAAATTACAATAAATGGAAAGACTTGATTAGACCATTTTGACAATTTTAAAAATTTGTTTGCAATTTTTTAAAGTTTTATGACTCAATTGCACATTCTTGATAAGTTTTAAAACTTAATTGCACTTTTTCAAAATTTTAAAACTTAATTGCACTTTTATGACAAGTTTTATAACTCCCAATGTATTTATTCCAAATTTTATCTATAGTAAGTTATGTATATAACGTTCTCTATTGATAATCATAAAGAGCCCCGTTACTATAGAAGCTAAGATAATCTTAAATATAGCTATTGCTTATGCGTAGTTTCTTTATTCTCTCTCTCTTTTTCTTTTTTGCATGGACCACCAGTGGAGACAAATGCATCTATATGCAGAGTATTAGCATTATTTATCACATGAAGTTTTCTTTTCTTTTCTTTTTTTGTCGAAACCTATCACATAGGACGATTGGCTCTTTTCCATTCTTAAATGTCAATTCTCTTAGTAAATCACTCATTACCAAGTTATGACATTAAAGAAAGATAATCAAATTATAATATATTCAAGAGGAAATTTCGAAGAAAATTTTAAGAGCTCCTAAAATAAGATTGGACATTTCATTAATGTGAATGGAGGGTATTTCTTGACCACATAATTCTATCTTAAAATGATTGCATTCTAAGTGCTTGAATGTTGTCAAGACCTCCCAAAAGCAGATGGAACCACCTAGGAGTTCGGCTAATGACTTAATAAGTCTAGACTTAATTTGAACCCTCTCAAGTCCATATCAATTCACAACTTAGGGTTTAAATGCTTGACATGCAAATGATTTTTATTTAGGAATCACAATTAATCTATATTTGGTAGGTCGATTAAAAATTCAAATAAAGTAATGAAATAATTACTTCATTCCTAAAAACAAGAGATTATGAGAATAGGAACTTGATTACGCTAAATTTCTCTAGCACCTTTTTGATACTTTTTCTCTTTTACTTCAACAAAAAAATGTTTATAGGCAACTTGCATTGTTTTTAATTTGTTTCTTAACATGTGAAATGATCAAGTAGGTGCGCAACTATTATTTAACACTCAATAATCAAAGCATTAAATAAATTGTGAAGAAATGAACTTACCTCAAAGTTACAAAAGTATCCACAGTGTTAACTATAAAATCACGTTATTATCCTAATATATTATTTCTAATGAACATGCAATTTCGCACAAATCTTTTTTAAGTTTTCTCTTGTTTAATGAAAATTATGCTTTATGCAATGCACGCTAATAATCTAACATATTATGCGATGTAACTTATTTAAAGATCCTAATTCTAATTATGACTAATTTATGATTCTAGCATGACACGCAGTTTTTTAGGTATAGTAACATAAATATAAAATTTCTTATGCCCGAGATACGATTAAATTAAGATCTTTCGTTTTCTCTTTGACAGCCGCTTGGAATTTTCCTTTAACCTGCAAAGGCACAAGGACAATTTATCACGGAGAGCACGGGGGCGCCCAGTGTGACGCAAGGGCAGCAACGTCGTCGATCACGGGAAGGAGCAGCTGGAGGTTTCTCGGTGCATGATCACGGGCAAATTGAAGAACACTGATGGAGAACTTGACTGCAGCAATTTAATAAATTTTAAGACTCAATTACATTTTCTCAATAAATTTTAAGACTTCTAGTACATTTACTTGAGAATTTTATTCGTAAAGCAGCTAAACTTAAGAGTTCTTTCAAGTTGTTTGGAGCATATAATAAGCTGTCCTTCCATCACGAGCAAATAGGAGGATGGTAAATGTGGTTGATCTACTCACTAGGTTCTGGCAAGGAGACGAAACCCTGTGTTTCAGGGGCCCGATGTTTTTGAAGCCTGGAGCAAGATTGCCGAAGTTCAATATCCACGTCTTGAAGAGAGGAAACCCGTGGATGATAGGGTTGGCCCAAGCACAAGAAGAAGCCCTATGTCAACCCTTCAGATGGAACCAAGTACAAGGTCATTGATCTTAGTAGCATGAACCACTAGGGCAAACCTCAGTGACCACCCTTCTCACATGAGAATGGGGAGGTAAAGGTTTGAATCTCTACTTTTTCAAGAGGAATTGGGATAAGGACGATTTAAGATCAGATATGGGTCTAGACTTCTATGCCCTATAAGAAGGCAACACAAAAATTATAGATCAAAAATTAAAGTAAGAGTAAAGTAGGACCGATAAAAAAAAAAAAAATGAGAGCGAGAGTAAGAATAAAAGTAGAGTAAAATCGATAAAAAAATCTGAAAGCGAGAATTGGATTGAGAGTAGAGTAAGACTGACGGAAAAAAGAAGAAGAAGATCTCAGCAGCATGGGACATTAATGGGACATTAAGAGTTACTATTATGTCATAAGAGAGAAAGTAGCTACCGTATATATATATACTCAGATCCAGCTTCATTTGAAAGCCCACGCGAAATCCGATAGAGAAAGCTTTCTTTGTTCTTAATTTAATCCACTCAGTGATTTTAGTTTTCGGTGTACCTTGTTTGCGAGTCCATACTGGTCCGCGACTGAGGAGTGCTGCTTTAGGACCTCGACAAGAAGCGCAGGCATTTTGGAAGCATAGAAGAACCTTCAACCAGAAATAACGAGTCCGGAACACGAAAGCCAAACCTTGGTGGGCTTTAAACTGCTCGTTGGAAGAGGAAAGCGGAAGCCTACGAAGGCATGATCTTTAAGTTGATCTTTCCTAAAGAGATGATAGTTCCTAATCCGGTATTATAGCACGATTCTTTCGTGACTGATTGTCATAATCCACAGTGTCTACGTGTAGACCATGAACAGGCAAAGCTTCAACAACGGGGTTTTTAATTTTATGTTTTGTCGTTTATATAAACTTATCAAATTCGAGAGAGAGAGAGAGAGAGAGAGATTCAAGGAATTTGGAAGAAGTGACCGTATGACGGAGTGAGTTCGAGGTGTATTTCGCCAAGGGAAAATCTAATCTTGGACTTGTTAAGAGTTTTAAATACCAAACGAGGATCGGAGGTTGGAAAATTTCCGGCCTAAGAGAAACACAACCTGTAAAGCCGTAAACAATCCTCTATACCTTATTGATTGCTTTAGTGGTATCAACTTAATGATATCGGAGTCTTGTGGGGAAGTTCTTTTCACTTTATGAATAGATAACTTCAATCATCTTCGTGATTGTGTAGAGTTTCTTTGGTCACAAGCTTGTCCATGTCTACTCCAACATGCTTGATTTCAACTAATATATTGCCTAGCGTGCCGCTCCCTCCCATCTTGTCGACCATATTCAGAAGCAATCTCTCTTAATATAAGGACATGTTCTATTTGCTTTTCACGTAATAGTATAGTTCTTTTACGTGAAAAGTTAAAGGATATTTTTAGGACATTATTAACTTTATAATCAATTAAGTTTATGAGGTGTGACAGACTAATGATTTTTTTCTTTTCACATGCACACGTTAAGTATGGCAAAAAGCTTTTTCTTCATACCTAATAAAGGTATTTCAGTTAACATTCCTAGTGGGAAATATCTATCTTGATGGGTTGTGTTAAGATGCTCCACTTTTTCGTAAAAAAGCTACTCGATCAAATTATCTCTAACTCTTTGAGGTCACTTTCAAGAGTCATTAGCTAATACGACTTCATAATTATTCAATAAGATCTAGACAGAAGGACCAACACATTGATCATGAATTAGTCGATATCAATCGGCACTAATTAATCAAACAACATTTAAACGAAAGTAAACCAGCGGGGGATGTCTTTTTTTCCCTATGAAAAGCCTCAAGGAATCTCGTTGATAAAAGCTCAAGAGAAAAGGGGGAATTTAAAAAAAAAAAAAAAAAAAGGGGGGGGGGGGCGTGGGAGAGAGAGATCCCGGACCGGAAAGCGACAAAAATCAGATGAGTTGGCACATCAATCGGGGGGATCTACCAAGATTCCCACATAGAGACTAAGAAAGATCGAATCTGTGCGGGACCTATGCAAAAGACAATAATGTCCGAACCACATTACATTACGAGGCGGCAGCATCAAAAGACGAGGGCGAAAAACATCCATATAAGATCATCTTTGCATGGTTTGCCTTTCCAGATCTGCACTCTTAGTGCAATTCGCCGCCAATGTCCAAGTTCAGAAAAAACGTGATTATAGTAAAAGCCAAAAACCAGCAAGGCGTGCTTTAGTAATCTCCAAAATGGATGGAGAAAATCCTTTTGAACTAAACTTCCTCTTTCACTATAAAACTGATCATTCTTCATCTTATCATGACGAGTCAGTTAATGTTACGACTTTTAAATCGATTTCTTAGAATTGGATGAAGAGCCGTTTGACCAAGAAACCCATAATGCAATATCATGCCATGGTAGCGTTTCCGTTCGTACCGCTAGTGGTGCTCGTGCTAGCGCTAGGGTGCGATGCCGGAGGGATCGCTATCTACTGGGGTCAGAACGGGAACGAGGGAACGTTGGCTGAGACGTGCGCCACGAGAAACTACAAGTTCGTGAACATAGCTTTCTTAGTGACCTTTGGTGGCGGGCAATCTCCCATGATGAACCTCGCCGGTCATTGTGATCCGAACAGTCGCGGTTGTACCAAACTGAGTGCCGATATTAGATCATGTCAAGCTAAGGGAATCAAAGTGCTGCTGTCGATCGGAGGAGCGGCCGGTAGCTACTCCCTCGCATCCTCTAAAGACGCGCAAAAAGTGGCGAGGTACCTCTGGAACAACTTCCTGGGGGAAGGTCCTCTTCTCGGCCGCTAGGGAATGCTGTCTTGGATGGAATCGACTTCGACATCGAAGGCGGGACCGGCCTGTACTGGGACGACCTCGCCAGGTATCTTTCTCGTTACAGCAAGCAGGGGAAGAAGGTTTACTTGTCCGCCGCTCCTCAATGCCCCTTTCCCGACAAGTGGATCGGCGGGGCTCTGAAGACCGGTCTATTCGATTATGTTTGGGTCCAATTTTTCAATAACCCTCCATGTCAATACTCCTCGGGAGATATCAAGAATCTAGAAGATGCATGGAAGCAATGGACATCAAGCATTCGAGCAAAGAAGATTTTCCTGGGTCTACCTGCTTCGCTGGAGGCAGCCGGAAGCGGTTTCATACCCGCGGCTGATCTCAGATCAAAAGTGCTTCCCGCCATCAAAGGTTCTGAAAAGTATGGAGGTGTTATGCTCTGGTCAAAGTATTATGATGATCAAAGTGGATTCAGTAGATCGATAAAAAATGCTGTCTAAGTTTCGGTGTTTCTAGTATAAGTAAGCTCAAAAAGTCCCATGTAACATTTCGTCTGGTCTAAGTTATATACGTATGTACTACGTTTATGTTTCTTTGTTGACAAGCGAGGTCTTCATTAAAGACTCTACTTGTAGTTTCAAAACATGATTACTCCATATAAAAGTATTTAAATATTGACCCTTACCTTTATTTAACAATTCTTAGCATCTAGAATGATCAACAATGATTTCATAAATATTCAGATATATAAGAGCAAAAGTCCTCGAATTTAAATATTTCCATGTCACTATTTGCCTCATCCATTTGTATATTTACGTGCTTTAGTCTTAGGTTACGGTCACATCTACACTTAAGCGAGATTGCCACCATACTTAAATATTAATTATCCATTTACTAGCATTTTAAATTTTTAAAATAGTTTATAGAGATCTGCAGAGTCTCGCCAACTCTTGAACCTATATGCTTATATGACAATCCAATTTGTGATTTTCTTGCTCGTCCCATCAACTTAAAGTTCGCAAGGACGTCTAAAATTGTGTCTTACTTATTGTGAAAACATAAAGAAAATTGCATTGTTAACATCTCTACCCTATTACTAGGAGCCGCATGTCTTTATCTGTCCAAGTTTGCTCCATATCCAACTTCCAAAGCCATGTCTATAGCCTCTCCTTATACTAAAGCCATCTCGTTTTCTAGGAAGAAAATCCGAATGACCACAATTGCTAAGATTCTAATATAGCCATGAGAAAGAATTTACAAATAAATAAAAAGTAAGAGTTCTTAATTAGATCTTCGATTTGATTGAGATTGTCCTAGCGATTATATACAATCATAGGTTTTAGCATTATATATCGTATTGACAAACTTGCATTTTTGTCTCAATATATCGTCCTAGCAGTTATCACTAATTAAATCTTGCAAAATATTCTCAAAAATTAATTTATTGTCCAAGTCATAATCTCCAAAAATATTCTGTGGACTAGACCTTTGTCCGTCTATTATCGCAATTCCTCACGTGTAAAGGAGAAAACTTCCTAATTTTACAAATAATAAGCTAAGTTGAAAAAATAAATGCAAACGATCGTTTATCTCTAACTCATGAATTTAGCTTATACAAAACTTAGGATAGCACCCAATTTTTCCAAACTTCGAAGTTAAATCCATGATTTTCGATTCATGGATGTTGATAAAATCCTTCCACTTAATCACACCTTACAATGGCATAGCCTTAAAACGAAGGGCGATATACATAACTCATGAATAAAACCTATTTAAATCAATATCAAAATTGAAAATACATTTAGGCTTATTGAATTCTCATCAAAAAGAGAAATTTAAATAATTTGCAGTTTCACCTTGAAACAAGAACCAACTAATTCAACAAATCCTTCTTGCCGGACATTAGATTGCCAATTGATATAAGAGAGAATGACTCATTCAGTCATATAGACTAATTGTACAGATGTTAATTCAATTATGTCAATTTAATCTTAAATGCTTACACAAAATTTCATTATAATTTTTTCGGTCAATTTTCACTAAAAATAGCTGACTGGTAGAAAGCCAATAAATTTGCTCAGGGTGTGCAGGCGGCTCAATGATAAGCTGGGATCTTGTCAGTGAGGCTCAAAGTGCTTGCAGGAACCATTAGAAATCGTCAGAATGGCTTCTGACGGTTCGCTCATAGATAGAAGATGTGCAAACAAGGGCTAGCGAAACGTCAAGAGGCCGCCTGAAGCCCGCTGCGCGGGAGCTGGCTGAGTGCGCTCAGAGAAGCTGAGATCGCGGCTGGACCGGCACGTCGAGGACGTCAAGGGCAGCGGAGAAGGCCAGGTGCGAGAGACACGGTGGCGGTGGAGTGGTAGCTGCAGAGAGGGACAGCAACTATCACAGGAGAAGAAATTCCCAGTCGGGATTCCTTTTGTGACTGTGCCTTTATGAGCTGTAGAAAATCAGGCAATGCCACTCCACCTACTCACTCTAGACACGAGAGGCTATTATACCTATTTACCCGATAATAGCCAAAATCGAAATTCTAATGTGATATCTATCTTCACCATCATAGATTCCCCTAATTATCATCCAATCTTTTTTTTTCGAAATGAGTGAGAATATATGGATGACATTGTGAAGCCTCCCATCTTAAGGTGGATCTTTTAAGGACATGCTCAAGTCCAATACTAATATGTGCCTTTGTAAGCCGGAGAGAAAATGGGGCACCTCCGGCACGCACAGAGAACGAGCGGAATTCGCAAAGGCACAATCACAAAGCTTTACTCGAATTGGTACTACGATTGTATGCGGCCCAACCCCTTGATGGTATGGGCCGGACCCTAAGCTTAGAAATGACTAGGAGGAGGGCATTCCATTCTTCTTTCTTGGCATCTGAAGTCAATCAATCTTATCTCTAAGTAAAAAGAAAACAGATTGAAGGTGGTGACTAACCTTGGGAAATTTTAGATTAATGCCCCATTAGCATTTTCTGCTATGAGTTTCATAATGTTTGATGCCGAAAAGATTAAATGATGGATTTCATAAGCATGGTCTTTTTTTCTCTTAAGTTTTTTCATATATATACTCATACAATTTCTTATTATAAGCTCAAAATAGTTTGTTTATCGATAGAAGTTAAAACCTGAAGATATGCAAATTAGATTTGAGTCATAGAAGCTCTTCACCATTCATGATGACCCTACGACAATATCCCCCAATCAAAAAATGAATTAAAAGATTGAGAATAATAGCATTCTTTTTTCCAGAACTTATCCCGGAAATGTCGTGTATAAAGAGATCCTCCAAATGTGATTTTTTATGTTATTTAATTGATTGGAATGCATTTTTCTTAGTTTTTGTAGGTCAATATTCATCGCCGGCTTTATAATCTTTAATGGTATGAAACACTTTACTATTTATAGGAAGTTTCACAAGCGCATGACTTGTGTGGCTTTGGTAGTGCTAAAATATAATTCTAATTATTCTAGTACAAATGAAACTATGTCTTAATTGAGGTAACAAAGGATTAAAAAAAAGCATGTAGAGATTATCACAATAATATATTGTCATGGCTACGATATAAATTTGAGTTCTTCTAAGCAGGAATCGAATCTGCAACAATTTGAACTCTATCTTTCCTAAATCAATCTTAAGGTGGGTTTTTGAGTAATTGTATTATAAGCAAAAGAAGAAAAAGAAGCATTTGGATAGTAAGTTTTACCTATGACAATTTACCTGTAGCCTCCTAATATAAGCAGGAATCGAATTTGCAACAATTTGAACTCGTTTTTTCCTAAATCAATCTTAAGGTGGATTTCTGAGTAGTTGTAATATAAGCAAAATAAGAAAAAGAAGCATTTGGATATTAGGTTTTACCTGTAGTCTCCTAAAGAATTATCTCATGTTTTGCTTAGTGATAAAATTGGGATTGTAGATTTTCAATATTAATTTTTCTTAGTTTTGTACCTTATATTTTTCAAAACAAGAAAGAGAAAAGATATAATTTAAAAAAAAACTAATAATAAAATAGAAAAGAAAGAAAGATAGGAAGAGTAAGCAACAGGTGACCAGTAGGGAGATAGAAAACGCATACAAATCCTCCACCCCAGATTCAGAGGATATCGTCTGTCAGTGCTTCGGATCGGATAACGAGACGGGGGAAGAGAGAGAAAGTAGAACAAGACGTGACTCAAAGGGGAAGAGGAGAGAGATCGACACTGAAATAGAGAGCAAGACAAAAAAATAAAGGCTGAAGCTTTGCGCTGCAGAACGGTGGCAGAATCGGTGGCCAAGTACCCAGAAGCACCGGAAGCAGCAACCCATCTGGGGTAAGAACACGAACCCATCCATTCAGGCGGGTTTTCTTCAATTTCGCAAGAGCACGGTAAGTTCCGAAAGAAACTGAGCGTGGGGGTCGACCGATCCCGACCATCCGCATGCTGCTTTCCCGCCAAACTTCGAGAGATGTTGCTCGCCGAAGTTGACAGCAAACTTCGAGACCCTTTTGTGACCCGCTAAAGACCGTGTTTTTCGAGGTTTCGTTAGCCTGAAATGTATTGCCTTTTAGTGAGTTTTTCAGCGTCGCAAGAATCATCCTACACGGAGACTTGTGGAGCGAGAAATAGTATTCTTTTAGGTTCGCTGCGCCGTGCAGCGGACACAGACGCCTTTAGATTTCGTGTTTTCGGAGAATTGACCTCCCTTGGCTACCGATTCGTAGTAGGACTTAAGAGCTTCCAGGGACCAAAATCTCTCCAAGCGGTTCCCTGTGGAGAGTTATTGCCTTGGCGAGCTGACCTGTGAATTTCCACATCCTGACATGTTATTATTTTAATTTAGGCCGTGGTGATAACTCAAACCTGTCACTTTGAGAGTCGTTGCTTAGACTGTCGAAGTGAGTAACCATATTTCTTCTATGCATTTGGAAAATGTTGTGCTAGACGAATAGTATATCATGGCATGTTCATGGGACTGTCGAAATTGGAGAAATAATCATTGCATACTTTTTGAAAAATGCATCTAGCATCGGATATGTTTTGAGTATTTGAAATTGCATTGCAATTTTCAGTAAAAATCAAAAGTGTTTACTATTTACAGAGTTCTTGTAAATAATTAAACTTGACAAAGGTATACGTTTTATGGCAAAGTGTAAAAAGGGTGTTTTTTTCTTATGGTATGTAATCCCGAACCTTCAATTTATGTTTCTTCTTATGGTATGTAATCCCGAATCTTCAACTTTCTTGTTCAGCCTGAAAACCAAAAAGTTCAAGAAATCATTACTGGATTGTTCCTAATAGGCTTGTGTGGTTCTGTTCTTGAGCCTGATTGCAGATATGGCATCAGATTCACCAAAGGGTGCTTCACCTGGTAAGCATTGACACTACTAGTGTGTGCTGATTTGGTTTGTCATTTATTCACAGTTTAACTAACCAATTTAATTCCATTAGTTTAACTTGTTATTTTGTTGAGATTTCTATCTATTAATTGGTTTGATGGTATTTAGTATATGGTCTTGGCGAGCTGACTTGTGAATTTTCTTCTTCTATTTTTTCCAATAGATAGTGAACTTTGCAAAAATTTGTTTTCCAGTTCGTGGCTTGTAAATATCTGAATTTCTAGTTTACTTAATGAAGAACTGATGCCGACACAATTACACCTGTAGTGGAATGGTTGAAGATTTGTGTCGATATGACCTAAGATGAGAATCCAATTTTATTTTTGTAGGATTTGAGCTTCGAGTGCATATGTGGTTTTAAATGAATGCTAATGTTCTGTATTGTTGATATTGATACTATAATAACTGTGTTTTTGATGTTGGGTCATATCCATATTGCTTTTGCCAAGTTAATTGTAATTTTTGGTAGTGTTGCTTTGGACACAAGTCGACCTTCACTGTACATCATTTAGAAGCTTCTGGTCCAAGATCAACCTGGGAGTTGAATGTAGACCCTCTAAAGCCATCTCTTAGATTGAAAGAACTGGCTGGTGTTAGATGCTTGCTCAAGGACCTAATGCCCATGTCATCAAGGAAATTCACCAGTCAAAGTTCCAAGTTCCAGTTTTCTTGATTCTAATGGCTCATGAAGTTATGCGTTTTACTGTTTTTGGCATTATATGTTTTGCATGTAAGGCATGTGATGTGCTCATACGACATTTGCAAGTGCTGGATATGTTTTCTTCAAAGACTTCCTTCTCTAGTAAAGTAAATTATTAAACAGTTTCTCTGCTGGTTGTTAATGCATTTAATGAAATTCATATGGCGATTGTGGTTTTGGACATTTTCAGGTGATAAAGTCAGTGTTGCTGATAGCACAGGTCCCAAGTCTGAACCATCTGTTGCAGAGGTGTCATCAGATGCTTTTCCCCCTGAAGTTGGGTTGGCTGGCAACCCTTTTGATTTCTCAGCTATGTCAAACCTTCTTAATGTATATTCTGCTTATCTGTCTCCTCCTTTTCTCTTTTCCTGGTTGTTTCTGAAGGAATCTACACATATATTCTAA
This sequence comes from Corymbia maculata, assembly GCA_014182735.1. Classification (NCBI taxonomy): domain Eukaryota; kingdom Viridiplantae; phylum Streptophyta; class Magnoliopsida; order Myrtales; family Myrtaceae; genus Corymbia; species Corymbia maculata. The sequence goes on along the minus strand of CM024689.1, from coordinate 11,003,897 downwards.
GAGTTATTAAATGTAGTCTTCCTATAGCTAAACATATTAAAGATATGCAAGTTAAAGAAGAATACACATAACAAACCATCTTAGTGGCAGGTTCCTTCACTTTTGAAATACTTAAAACCTTTGTGGTATTTGTTATCAGATTTTTTAATCTTTACAAAGGTATTCTTGTTGGTTTGATGACATTGTTTAACATGGTTAGGAGTAAGCGGGTTTCTCTGGTTTAGAGCATGAAGTTAACTAATCCTGCAAAATAGGCCTTCTATGCTTGTGGGAAAAATTGTTTTTTCGTTCTGATAGTTGTTCCACTTGGGAAATGCTATTTGGAAATTTTAGCCCTAGAAGGGGGAAGATGCGCTGGTTTTTTTTTTTTTTTTTTTTTTTTTTGGGGGGGGAGGGGAGGTGACAGTACTAATCTTGTTTTTTTCTTTTCTTAATCATGGTCTTAGGAGTTGCTCAGAATTCAGTTGGAGATGATGCAATGTCTGTTGAAAGTCTTTTTTTTTTTTTCTCCTTTTTCTCATGGTCATTACTACAGATCAGTCTTTGATGTCTGCATTTTCACCATGTTGTATTTTGTCTACTGTGTAGTCTGAAGGTTCGCTTTTGGATTTCACTCCATATATTTTCTTCATCTAGTGTGTGCTTTCTCTTGATCTTCCTTATCTGTTCTGAGATATGTATAGGACCCTAGCATCAAGGAATTAGCCCAACAGATAGCCAAGGATCCTGCATTCAACAAGATGACGGAGCAGATGCAAAATACTTTTCAAGGCTCTGGAGGAGAAGCAATTCCGCAATTTGATCCGAGACAATATCAGTCCACCATGCAGCAAGTTATGCAGAATCCTCAATTCATGGCAATGGCTGAGAGACTTGGGAGTGCCCTAATGCAAGTAATGCTGTTTCGCTTAGTGTGCATGCTTCTGGCTTTCTTATCTGAAGGTATGACGAATGTTGTCATGCTAATATCTTCTTTCCCTTTTTTTCTTAGGACCCATCAATGTCTAGCATGCTTGAGAATTTGACAAATCCATTAAGAAAAGAACAAATGGATGAAAGAATGGCGCTTATGAAAGAAGATCCATCTCTCAAGCACATATTAGAAGAAATAGAGACTGGTGGTCCAGCTGCTATGATGAGGTTGGAGATGCTTATAGATCTTAAGAAAATTATTGTCAGTGTCCAGAGCTTGAGTGAAGAATTATTTCTTGCATGAGCTGTGGATTGGGAGCATGATGTTGAGGTGGGTTTTTACAAACTATTCTGTTTACAGGTACTGGAATGATAGAGACGTTCTAAAGAAGCTTGGGGAGGCCATGGGTTTTCCAGTTGCAGGAGATACAAGCACTTCAGCTGAAAATATTCCAGATGAAGAAGAAGATGCGGGAAATGAGGATGAATCAGTTCTTCACCACACTGCTAGTGTTGGTGATGTGGAGGTATAATTTATATTTATCGATCTTCAGATTATTATGGCTTGCTTTAGATATTAGTAAAATCAGTTCTTATCCCGTGTAGAACATATTATGGTATTTTAGATGCTATTTCACTTTAATGACTTTACTCTTGCTTTTAAGTTCTGCTAAACGTGAATGTGTTTCTTTTTATCATTATGTGAATAATGAATAAATATTCTTCTTTTTGTCGAACTGTTGAACTAGGATTATTGTCCCTTATTGGGCATATTGTTTTAGATGAAGTGCAAAAGTTGAGACTCACATTGTACTGATCAGGGGCTGAAAAAAGCGCTGGATTCAGGTGCTAACAAGGATGAAGAAGATGCAGAGGGAAGAACAGCCTTGCATTTTGCATGTGGATATGGTGAGGTATGGTCAATCTGATTGATGATAAAACTTGGGGATTCAATTGTTTTGCGCTTTTCTTTTCCCATCTTTCTTTTGAAATATTTTTGTACCTCTGTACAATCTAAGCCAGAAAATTTAAACCATTGTTGTCCAGGGTAAATTTTACTGTAAGTGTGAATATCCATGGCAAAGCCAAGTGGGAACATGATAGCACAAAATAATTGAAGAAGTTTTATGAAGATTTTATTGGAATCTGTGTGCGCGTGCCTGCGTGCATGGGTGTGGGTGTGGGTGTGGGTGTGCGTGTGCATGCGCGTGTGCGTGTGTTCCAGTTGCCCTCTCGTTGCCCTTTCCTTTTGTGAATCGACTCTTTGGTGTAGGTTTTGAGAGTTACGGGATCTTTGTAATCCACACAAGCAACTTAAATGACCGTTCATATCAATTGCAGGTCAAGTGCGCACAGGTACTCCTTGAAGCTAAAGCTAATGTGGATGCGCTGGACAAGAACAAGAACTCTGCACTTCACTATGCAGCTGGCTATGGCAGGAAAGATTGTGTTGCACTTCTGTTGGAACATGGTGCCGCTGTGTATGTAAATTGCTCATTTTTCCAATATCTTCTTGTGATTCACAAATTGTTGATTTGTGTTTTCCGTTTGCTTTCTTCCTGTGCTATTTGCTGTTCCAGCACTCTACAGAACCTGGACGGAAAGACTCCCATTGATGTTGCAAAGCTAAACAACCAGAGTGAGGTCCTAAATCTTCTCGAGAAGGATGCCTTCCTGTGATTGATAGGCATGGTGACGTGAGTGAGCATTGGTCCTAGAGCGTCGCTGTGTCCTATACAAACATTTGTTTTTTGGTCAATTTGCGACTGCTGCTCGTGTTCTATCTACATTGCTTTTCTTCTCCCCATTTCTGCTAGTTCTCTGTAATAATTGTCATGCCTGCTGAGGAACTATTTTGAAGGGAAATACTGTCCGGGCGTTTGCATTCCCTTCCTCACTTTGAAACGTGTCCCGTGAACTCGGTGTTTTCTGCTGCGCGGGTAGGTGATGCGGTTTTACTGTCTTAAGGTTTTGATGGAAATGCACCTGCACAAATCATTCAATGTGCAGAAACCTACACCAATTAGGTGGAGCATATGTTGCTTCCCCTGATATCCGGTTGCGCAAACGACACGAACCATGGCAAGTTACCGATGATGCTTTTCCACAGGATTGACTGTTAGTTTATCGGAAACCATAGTTGTTTCACTGATGATCTGGTCTGTATCAAATCTCGCCGGAAACTAAAGGAGAGTAATCACAGTAATTATTTTTGCACCTTTCATCATGGCCAAATTGCTTAGTTTTGACTGAAAACTTTATGATGGAGGAAAGTATTCTCCATAGAAATCATTTTTAAGGAAAATGCTTAATTTTATTCAATTTGATACTTAGAGAAAGTGATTTCCTTCTTCTTATAAGAGAACTTATTTTCTCTCAATCTAAGCTTAATGTTTTCAATTAATAGGAAATGTTTTCTATAGATCGATTAACTTTCCATTGTACAAACACCGCAAAATTGAAAAATAATTTTCAGGAACTAGTCAAATTCTGTGTTTTCTTTACAATTTGATTTGCCGGCCATAATTTGTCGAACAGAATCGCTCTGTTCTGCTTCTCTATACTCCTCTGGAATCATGCCCTTCAACAAGGACTATAAAAGCTGCTTCTATCCTCATTTTTATATTGGATGGGCCGCCTCATTACAAGCTCATCTAATCTACTAGACTGTTTTTTAGTGGTTGTTCCATGAGTATAGTTCAGCAAAGAGAGACCTTAGTTTTAATAAGCTTTCATGTTGCACATATTCCCACATTTTTTTATAATACATGTAACAACCGCAATTGGGAATTTTCTAAATGTTACCAAATCCCTATTTCTTATACCGAGATATAAGATGTACTAATCATTTCAACTTCATTATGTTCAAAAGGGGAAGATTTATACACGATATGATATGTTAAGGAGAAATTAATATTGAATTACATCTTCGAATTTTAAACAATAATTTTTTGATAGTACAGCACATTCCACGTTTAATGCCATTGTCATTGAATCATAAATAGAATATGAAATAATAAGTAAACAATAAGGTTTTGGGATGACTAAAGCATATACATTGGCAATTTAAAAGTACAAAACGCTATAAAATTCTCTGGCATTTTTGGAGATGGTTCATCGTTCATCTTGTACTGGACAATCATGTGCTTTTACAAAGGTTAGAGTAGGATGAAAGTTAGAGATCAAGTGAGGTTTGTGGGCGCATTGTACCGCGAGTTATGAAAGGAGTAACGACCAATTAACATGTGAACGCTAAGTGCAGGTTAAAAGCAATTTGATCTCATTTGAAAGAAGTACAATCACGCAAATCAAGAAAGGGAGGTTTTCATTTTGGTACATGTCGGGTCATAAGTCACGTCCCGTATCCAAAAACAATCCCGATCATTTCAAACTTTCTATTTTTGAAACGAAGCATTCACGGAATCTCCATGAATAGGATCGGACTTTATTGCATGATATTATCTCCTTAGATTTCACATTGCATCTCATTAATACCGCGAACCATTTCACTTTTTCAAGGACGCCCTTTAAGAAAAAAACTCTTCTGTATTCAAATAAGTACCCCAAATCAAAATGTTTTGGGGAATCTTATATCAACAAATTATTGTTTTCCAGAAAGATGGAAACTTTACCTTATGACGCGCATTCTTCCCCGTTTGGCGTTTACTTTCGCAACCAAGGGAACGCGCTAATGAAGGGAATGAGGGAATATCCCACATCGCTATTCCCTTTCGAGAGCGAGCGAACGAGGTAGATCGGAAGCGTCAACTCGGGGACGGGGAAGGGAAGGAGGGCTCGCTGGTTTCTTGTCAATCGATCTCCAATTTCTTTTAATATTTTTGTCGGGCGCAGAGATTTCGTGTATGGCCCGGATACGACAAGACGAAATGGCGTAGCCATCCTCGAATTCGTTCCTTTGTCCCTCCCGCACACCGCAGTTTTCTTTCTCATCATTTCCTTCTTCTCTACGATTTGCGAGACAACGACGACAGCCATATCACTTCCATCAGTTTTCTTTTTCTTGACGGACGCCCCCTCTCCGTTTCCTTCTCCTTCCCCACTCCACGTTTAACCCACCCCTTCTCCCTCGCTCCTTTCCTCCTCTGTCCTCTCTCTCTCTCTCTCTCTCGCTCGCCGCTCGCCCATTCAGCTACAGAGGGTCCCCGAATCTCGTCCCCGCCGTCGCTGGTCTTCGGTCTCAGGTGACACCTCTCTCTTTCTCTCTCTCTTTCTCTTTCTCTTTCTCTTGCCATGTGCGGAAGTGGGTCGAATTGGGTTCGTCGCTTTGAGGGCGTTAGACCATTTTTTCGCGTGCTGTCTCGGCTACCCATCTGCCGAATGTTTCGGCTTCCCTCGGGTGCTTTTCCCCTTCCACCTCCTCCTCCTCTCTTGTCGAGGGTTTGGGATTGTAGCGTCTTGGGTTTCTTGATTTTCCGTTTGTGCCGTAGGGCGCGTGAATTGCGGGGTGAATTGGATTGGGTTGTTCGGTGAGGTTTGGGTGGGAATTGGTGAGCTCCAATCGGTGGTTAGGTTTGAGGGTGCATTTGTTTCTTTTTCCTTAGTGGGGATGAAAATCATGGGTTCTTGGCATTATTGGCTGTGTATCGGTTGTTCTCTGAGGTACTAGGTCTAAATTATGGTGGGTTAGTGCATGAGTTAGGAATTAAAGGATGCTGATGGAATTGTGGGAAAGAATGAAACTTGGGATGATTTTATCGCAAGATCGATCTCTTACAACTAGAATTGATTGATTTAACCCCACCTGAATTGGGATGATTGTTTATGAGAGTCATCTGATGTGAGCATTGGGGGCTTCCTTGTTCACCTTTAGCTGTATTTTTTTTTTTAATAACACTGAATTCTGATGGTGGGCACCGCTTGTGAAATTCTTTGCTGACAATGGCCCATCGTGAGCTGTTTAATTGTCTAATTCGTGAGGATGAAATAGAGAAACCTTCTGTTAGTTTGCCTTGGAGTTGATTAAGCTGTTACAAATCATAGAGAATACACACAACTATACCAATGATAATTGGTATACCATAGCGCAGACATGAAGACGTTAAGTCTTTCTGGCAGAAGGTTTCTGCTATTGAAAGCTTTGCTAAATGAAAGATATTATTGCTGGTCAGACTTTTGCAATGCTGTGGTATATTGGGCTCTTTGCAATTGATGTCTGTAGAATTGGCTTATAGCAAAGCAGGAAATCCTCATTAGGAGTTGGAGGTTGTTGATTGGGTGAGATTGTTTCCCAGATCTAGTTTTCTTCCTTGAGATGTAGGTTGAGGCTCCATGTGCAGGGTTTAGTTAAATGCAACCATGCATCTTATCTAGATTGAACATTGCTTAAATTGGTAATGGGAGCTCTTGTATATTGATTAAAGTAGCCAAAACCTTTAGTTTGTCCAGAGGCTACCAAACTGTGTTGCTGCTTAGGAGTATTCTAGGATTAAAACCTTCATATATTTGCTTTTGGATAGAGTCTGGTGTCTATATCTGTGAAGGAATCATTTGCTACTCAAATAAAGTTTGAGACTTTGTCATCAGACTTCTAAATTGTTAAAGAAATTTATAAGAATTTTGAATACGGAGGAAATAATTTAAGTGGTGCAGTAAATGCTGGAAATACAGCATCAAGGTTGAATTTTCATTGTTTTGCCCATTATCATGTTTACCTGTGAAAATTTTGCATTCAACAACCACTGTGATATAGCTTACTAGAATTATGACTCTCTTAGTGGTTACAAGTTGCCGAAGCTAGGTCATGGTTGTTATAATAATCTTGCATCCAGACCTTATAATCACTTCCAACCATATCTAACTCTGTAGAATGTGACTGTGATTTCTGATGACTGCTCCAGTACAAACATGATTCTTTAATATTGAGCTGCTTCTTTTCACAGATCTCTAATGGCCAGTTCCGTTTTATTTGCATTTTCTTTAATAAACAGTCAAAGGAAGCGCCTTTAGGTATTGCAAAATTAAAGACTGTGAAGAACAATTACTGGTCACAAGCAGGGCAATTTCCTGAAGATTAGTCACCCAAGTTGTGAAGGCAATCAGACTGACAAACTAAAGTTGGTAAATTACTTTGCTATAGGAGAGAACTTCTTATTAGTTGATAATTCAGTTTCATGTCCTAGAAATTTCTTTTCAAGTTATGCAGTGTAGGAGCATCTCATCAGTAAAAGTTTTTGAGTGCTAGGTGATCGTGTGGCTAAACATAATTTTTGGAGTGAAATTTAATTGACAATAATAATTGCTGAAGTTTCTAAGATTGCATGAGCGAGGCATCTTTCCAAGCTATATTGTAGTGGCATTTCATATTTTTGAACACTTGATCCTTTGGTATTACATACCTTGCTGGTTGTTTAAATGAATTTGTGCCGTGATGCATAAGAATGCCTATTACTTTTCTCAAAATGTTAAGCCAGTTAACAATTTCACATATATTTTGGAGCCTTCATGTCCAGTTTATGTAATCGTTGTATTGTACTTGGTCTTTCTTCTTTTTCTTTTTTTTTCTATCTGTGGGACTACGTATCCAATTTGTCAAGGGCGATCTTGAAGTCGGTACATTACATCTTCTCTGGTAACAATAACTGAAGTTTGTTGACAATAATATTTGGTCTGATGATTAGTGTTGTGTATGTTGGTGCTTGGATATAATCTAAGGAAATTAGATGTTCTGACTTCTCTGTATGCTCAATTTCTTCTTAATTTAGCTTCACTTTTTTTTCTTATTTTGGGCATTTGACATTCTGTTGCACTTTTCAATAGAATCTGGATTTTGCTGTTGGAAGAAGTTGACACATTACTTCTCTGGTAGTTTTTGACAATTAAGTTCTTTTGATATGCTAATGCAATTGGAAAATGAGATGCGTAAGTACGTGGTGATGCAGTTAAATTGCATAAACCAATGTGCTGTGTCATGTAGCTACAAGTATTGATCTTAAGTGCTGTGTCATGTAGCTACAAGTATTGATCTTAAGTGCTGTGTTTGCTCCTGATTAAGGACTATTATTCAATTTGTTATCTGCCTCTTTCCTTCTTACAAGATCCTACCTAATAATAAGATAAGGGAGTTGATGTTTACGGAATGTATTGTACCTGTCTGATGAAATTGACCTTCCTTCTCTCGTTTAAAGTGGATTCGATGTCCTTGAAATTGATGTATCAGCAAGTGGCTCTTTGATCTTACTTTGAGTTCTATTATTGATTGCTGACTTTCTGGTTCAGCATAGAACTTGCCTAGAGTTCTTCTGAATGATCATACTTGTTTGTGTATTTAGAAGATGCTCTAATGATAAACTTTTGGATCAATTTTGGTTACATTTCCAGCAATACTATATATATTTTTTAATTTGTTATATAGCAATAGAATATTTAAGGAGCTGTTTATTATCTAAGGTTTCCAAAGTTAATGCTTTTAGGTAAACTATCATTTCAGCTCTACTTGTCTAAGTAGCAGATAATACATCTACTCGGTCAGGTATCCATGGATTATTTAAGCTTAAACTTGCATGGATTTGTGGTGATGGACATTTGGTACTGTTTTATTTCTCTGGATTTAAGATGTAAACAATACTGGGGATGTAAAAATGCCATGTAGTGTCTGCATTATTTGAAATAAATATGAAACATGATAAGCAGTCTTTTGATGGGCATACCCTATGAATGAACCTCCCACATGTATGTCACAAGGAGTATAATTGTGATTTATGATCTAAAGTATGCGAATCACTATGGTTTAATTTGTGGTTAAGGTGCTTTTATCTCTGCAAGATATGGACTTTATGTTTTCACTGTTATGACTGCAGCTAAACCCAATTCATTAATCAGAGGAGAAATTAGGAAACTTCCTATATCGGACTTGATAGATTTAATAGCATTGTCTTCTTATGCATTCATCAAATAGTGAGTTATATGTCTAATTGTATTTTATATGCTTGTTCTGGGAGGCAGTTATAAGTTGCCAGCTTGAATATGTATGAGAGAAGTATGTGCTCTGCACTATAACTGGTTTATAAGATCCACATATTGGTTTTTCCTTTAAGTGCAATCAGTTTATTGGTTCCTCTTTCATCATAGCATCCAGATACAGTATAATCCCTGCAAAATTAGCAGATGCTTCAAATTAATTTTCTCACATGCTTCTTTTCTGAAATGCTTGAACAATGTTCCCTTTGTCAAATTTTTAATCATTCTCTAATGAAGAATAGTGATTTCTTTGCGGTGTCCTTGCTATAAACATTTTTCCCAGACTTCAGGCCAGGCAAACTACATACGCCTGATAGACCACCAAAGACAACATTTCTATTTGTGGTCCTTCTGATCATCAATTTTTTTTGGAGAGTGAGTGTAGTATTGTATAAAATGTCTGAATAGTATGTTTATGAGAGCTAAAAAAGAACAAATTTTAAGGTTTTATTTTGTGCATGGTGCATTTGGTGTCCTGTGATTCATGCTCTTCCTTTTTGGCTGAAGTGATATTAGTAAATAAACTTGAAATGTGTTTCATCCAGCTTTTGTGGAAACGGCTAAATAATTGAGACATCATTTCAGTGATCTCAAAAACAAGGTGTTCATGTAAATTGTGTTTCAGAAACAGTTGTTGAAACAGTTTGCTACACCAGCTTGAATTTGGCATTTCAATAACAAGCATAAATGCTTAGTAGATTCTTTCTACTTTTGTTTTCTTTTAGTCTAAGTTCTTACAAGTATTTATCATGCCTAACATTTGGAGAATTCATGGAAGTGTCAAAAAAAGGCATTGAAGCTGAAGCAAAGTAGTAGTTATGGTACCTTGTATGTTTTTGGAGTCTCTGGATATATATCTAATTAAGTGATATTAAAGGTTAAATAGGATTCTTGAGATGAACAGGAGAACCATTTATTTATGACATGTGGAATTTCTTTCAGTGAATGCTTGATTTTGTTTAAAGTGATGAGTAAGGAAGAATGCTTTCGTTGTCTCTGTTCTGTGGTGTTGGAAGACATTCATTACTTACACTAGAAAATAGCTACATTTGTTGAAATACTTTCCTTGGTAGCTCACATGTACACCATTCTTGTACATCTGGGAAAATCTGGACTTGGAGGGAAATGTGTTGTTATTCCTCTTATTTTCTACAAAATAGACTAACTAGGTGATTGACACTTGATCATGGCCCTGCCAGCCCTGCTCATTCCTGAGACTGGGCCACTAGTGGGCTAGGCCATTTCAGTTGCATATGGACCTCACCAGATTAAGATACCCGGCTGTCTCAGCTATTTAAAAAAGTTCGATGTCTTTATTTGCCATATCAATTGCTCAGTAGTTTCTATGTAGCTATGCATTAAATAGGTTGATTGTTACCTTTAAGGTGATAATTTTTTTTTCTTATTCATGAATAAGTTCCATATATGCTAGATGAGAAACTGAATTGCCGAATTAATTAACTTCTTGGTGATCTGAATATAATTAACCAGAAAGATTTTTCTGTCAGTTTACCATCTGTTCAGTGATTTAGTCATTGGTATAGCTTTATCCTGTCATTGCATGTATGGTATTAGTAACTTTGTTGAAGAATAAGAACCCTTCCTGTTGCTAGAATTGATTGCAATATGATGGCTGTACTGTCCTTTTTAAGTGATATTCTCCAATTATCTGTACAAGCTTGATTTCGTAATCTGATTGGTCAAATGTCATACTTCCTGACAGATCACCTGGAAGTTCCTCCAATCTTGCAATAAATCCGGGGAGGAGATTAACCATTGACGGATGAAACATTGTATATTATGTCTGGACTGATTGAAGGCCTTCCGGACGCTGTTGCACTGAGGTGCCTTGCACGTGTTCCTTTTTACCTCCACCCAAAGTTGGAACTTGTTTCTCGCTCTTGGAAAGCTGCTATACATAGTCCTGAACTTTTCAAGGCCCGGCAAGAAGTTGGCTCTTCAGAAGACTTACTGTGTGTATGTGCTTTTGAACCAGAGAATTTATGGCAACTCTATGATCCTCTCCGAGACCGTTGGATTACTCTTCCCATTCTTCCATCAAAAATCAGGCACCTGTCCCATTTTGGTGCAGTCTCCACTGGTGGGAAATTGTTTGTGCTTGGTGGTGGCAGTGATGCAGTTGATCCACAGACTGGTGACCAAGATGGAAGCTTTGCCACCAATGAAGTGTGGTCATATGATCCAGTTACAAGGCAGTGGGCTTCGCATGCTTCCATGCTTGTACCTCGTGCCATGTTTGCGTGTTGTGCTTTGAATGGAAAAATTGTCGTCGCGGGTGGATTTACCAGCTGTCGAAAATCAATTTCCCAAGCTGAGATGTACGATCCTAATAAAGACGTGTGGGTCCAGATACCTGACCTTCACCGGACCCACAATTCAGCATGCTCAGGTATAGTCATCGAGGGAAAGGTGCATGTACTGCATAAGGGGATATCCACCGTGCAAGTCTTGAACCATGTGGCTCTGGAATGGACCGTGAAGGATTACGGTTTGCTCCAAGGTCCAATGGCTGTAGTGCAGGGTTCACTTTACTTTATGAGCCATGGGTTCATTTATAAGCTAGATGGGAATGAGACAAAGCAAATAGTCTCCGCCCATGAGTTCCGAAGGAGAATTGGGTTCGCCATGTTTGGGTTGAGGGATGAAATTTATGTGATCGGAGGGGTTATTGGTCCCGACAGATGGAATTGGGAAATCAAACCACTGTCAGACGTGGATGTTCTTACAACTGGGAGCGAGAGGCCGACTTGGCGACAAGTGGCTCCAATGACTCGGTGCCGTGGTACCATTCTAGGGTGTGCACTGTTGAGAGTTTAGATGAAGGTTGTAATATTTTTTTTTCCCCCTTTTTTGGAAGATGGATGAAATGTGAGATGTAGTACTCTTGTGGTTGTAGGGTTTGGTTTCTCATTATGAGCACAAGAGTGTCCTTTTACCGTCCGTCTCTTCATGCGTTTGTGAACAGTAAAATTTTTTGGGGTCGTCTATGTTGTTTCATCTGTTGAAAAGCTGGAGTATGCTGTTGACTGATACGAATTTGAATACTAGTGAAGCAGGCAAAAATCTGGTCACTCTTGGATCTTGACCCTTATGAAGGAAACTCGTTCCGTTGCATGTTTTCGCTGATCAAGGTGAAAACCTTCTGATGTGTTATTGTGACTTTGAATCCACTAGTGAAATTACTACTGAGTCGAACAATTTCGATAACACTAGACGATATGAAATAACTGGTTTTTTCCATTGGACTTGAGAGAAATTGGCTTAGGCAATTGCACCAGAGGACAAGGACATATGATCGAATGCTTGTACAGGCTTGAGGGGAGAATTAGTAGTTCAAGATCGGCATTAGATATGCAAGAATGTGGACTGTCGTGTTTCTTGGAACTTCCTTTATCATCTATAGGGTGCTTGGGGCTCATTGAGCACCCGACTTATCTCAATCGAGAGTAGTAACCTCCTTCCTCCCATATATACTGCGTGATTATCAAGAACATGGATCCGTGCTCTTTGAGGTGACCCCTTGAGAGTCTGGAATTGTGATGATTTCAACTCAAGTAAGATGAACTCCCTTGTTTCTTGGAAAATTATTTCGTTTAAGCAAGAAAAAGTTATTTTGGTGTATGGTGAGAGTAAAATTTGAATAAAGAAGTTTCTTTTTTCCCTTAAAAGGTTAGGTCAATTTTATAATGACTAAAGTTAAAGCTCAACATTCTCTTTTTTTATCCTTATTTGAGGAGAATCAATAATTTATGTTAAGGAGATGTCAAAAATAAGAGTAAATAAATGTAAATTAATAACTTAATCCTAGATATATGTATATTGAATATTTAAAGTAGCTACAGTTATTTACTTTTACTACTTGTTCAAATTAAGTGGACGTCCCTTTAAATATGCTTTACTCTTTTATTATTCATTATTTTAAATTAATCTCAAATTTATTTTAAACGTATTAGGACATATGAAATAAAAGCCACAACTATTAAAAGTAATGCCAAAAATTATTGACGTGGACACTATCCGTCGTATGTGATATGTGTTGGGACTTGTGGGTATCACCAAGAGGTAATTCAAGTATGAACCTGTTGATATATTTAATTAAACCTACATTCATTCAAAAACTTAAGTCAATAAATTGTGGGTCAACTAAAATATATATTAACTACTTTATACCATATCAATTATTCGATGTGGAATTTCTCTAATACAATTCATGCGTGTATTTTCGAAATGAGACTTTTCTCACACAACTCAATCATAATCCTAACAATCTTCCCATCACATGTGAGTTCAATATTAGATCTGATCTCCTTAATTCAGGTATCTTTCTAGCCCAAATTCATCTGTGTAGGCCTGCATTACTACACCACAGTGCCCACCTACCTAAGAATCAACTTTATCCTTATAGGCCCATATTACTACATCACAATATCCCAAAATAACAATCATCGGCTCTGATACAATATTGTTAATAGTGAGCAGTAAAAGCCCAATACATTTCACCTAGGGAGATCACTTATGTTGGACCCAGCTTAATTTAAGTTATGGACTAAGTAAAATATATCAATTGCCCTATACTACACTGATTCTCTGATATGAGATTTTCTTAACATAACTTATTCACATGTATATCTTAAAAATCTTCCCCTCGTATGTGAACTATCTTTGCAATCTCCCTTTCATATGTGAGCTCAGTATTAGCTTTGCTCTCTTTAATTGTGAGCCATCTTAATAATCTTCCCCTCACATATAAGCTCGGTGTTAAGTTCGCTCTCTTTTAGGTAGTATTAGGTTTGAACGATCTCCATTCAGGATCACGTGTGGGCTCAGTATTAGGTCTACTCCTTTTTAATTCAAGTAATGTTAGGTCCCCTCCCCCTTAATTCATGTAGTGTTAGGTCCCCCTTACATGTAAGCTTGGTATTAGGTTTGCTCCCCCTTAATTTAGGTATTGTTAGGTCTATCCCCCTTGTTCAAATATACTTCTACATCAACTTATCTCAAGCCTTGTAAAGTTATACTATTTTTCATAGAACATAATGACATGTCTAAAGTGCCTCTTAGATATGCCTGAAAAACTGCAACTATTGGCTTTGATACCATTTGTTGGGAACTATAGAGATCACTAAGAATGAGCTCAAGTCCGAATCTATTAATATATCTAGTTAAACCTATCTTCACTCAAAAGTTTAAACCAATAAATTATGTGTCAATTATGATATATTAACTATCCAAATCATATTAATTTTTCAATGTGAGACTTTTTTAATATAACTCATACATGTACGTATGGGTGACATTGACTTGGACATTTTTTTTAATATTTTTTAGTTTTTATAAAAAAATTATTTTTCCCTTTTTTCTTCTTCCCTTTTTTTTTTTCCCTCTTTCCCTTTGCCAATTGCCAGCCTCCATGATGGCTAGCCTAAGGTTGTTGACCTTTAGTGAGAGATCGGCAAGACGATGATGGGACCCTCACTCAAGTCCAAAAATGGCAACCTCTACCGACCCTCACCTAGACAAGGCCCTTGACCATTGCCAAAGGCTCGTGAGGGACAGCCTTGCCCATATGGCAAAGGGCTTCAAGTTTCCCTCTAGCAATGGGAGGGGTGGCCTCGTCTAGCCCTCATCAACCCTTGCTAAAGGTTGGCAAAGGTGTCCCAACTCTTGCCCTTACTAGCAGTTGGCAACCTCTACCAACCTTCACAAAGGCTAGCGATTGGCAAAGGGAAACAAGAAAAAAATAAAGAAAATAAAAAGATTAATAAAAAATTGAAAAAATGCTAAAAATTAAATAAAACGTCAACATTAGGGCCAACCATATCACATAAGACAGTCAATGCCTACATCAGTAATTTCAAACCTAAATTGACCAAATTGATTCAATTGATATTAATTTGAAAAATGTTTAAAACTATATTAATTTAATCGAAATGTTTAGAGCTAAATTGGTATCAATAAAATAGATTTAGAACTTTTTTGACATTTTTTCCTAAAGATATTTTATCTTTGTTTGCTTTGTTCAAATTTTGAATCATGAAGATAAGTCAATGGGAAAATTCCAAAAATTGGCCCAAAGTATCATCAGTTTTTCAAATAAATACCCAAAATGGACTCTGTTCCAAATAAAGGTTCAAAGTGACCATGGTTATTTCAAATAAAGGCTGAGTTGGTTATGATTGTTTCAAATAAGGGTCTAACCCAACTGGTCACCGGTTGGCTAAATTTTCTGACTGACTAAGGGCATTTTCGTCATTTGCCAGTTTTCTTCCTTCTTCTTTTTTCTAATTCATCTTCTTTGTTGCCGGTGGCCGATGAAGCCCATAGAGGGCTGGGTGAGGGTCACCCTTGCCTGATCCAGCGAGGGCCACCCTCATCGACAATAGGCGAGAGACAGTCTCGCTTGACCCTCGCTTGTGGCCGGCACTAAGCGAGGCCAACCGTCACTAGATATGGTGAGGTCAGCCTCGCTTGCGATGTGGCCGTGAGGGGCCGCCTCAGCCAAGGCAAGGGTCGCCTTGCCTAGGCGAGGCCGTCCCTCACCTATGGCTAGGGAGGGTGGCTGGCAGGCCATCGGCAATAGAGAAGAAGATGAACTAGTAGAAGAAAAAAAAGGAAAAGTAAAAAGAGAAACAATAAATTATGAAAATGCCATTGATCGTTGGAAAGTCAAATATTTATGTGAAACAGATATAGTCACTTTAGGTTCTTATTTGATATAAGATTCATATCATATCCTTATTTGAGAAAATGATGGTACTTTAGGCTATTATTTGAAACAATATCCACTTTGAGCTTTTATTTAATAAAATGTGAGCATTTGCGACCCTTTTTTGAAATTTTTCTAATTGGAAATATATTCAGAAGGGGTAATTAAAAAAGAGGTCGGGTACATTGAAGAGCACCCTTGAAGATACTTTCCTTTTGTCCATTTTCAAACTTAAGTTTATTAAGTTATATAAGTTTAAGGGTGGCAAATCAATGAATTAATGCTAATTAATCGAATATGCACCATGTGGCGTCTTTATCCACACGGTTTGCCACATGACAATTACAGAGATTAAATAAATACTACGTCACAGGTCAAGTACATTGAAGAGTATCCTTGAAGATACTTTCTTTTTGTCCATGTTCAAATTTAAGTTAATTAAGTTACAGAATTGTAAGGATGGCAGATCAATGAATTAACGCTAATTGATTGAATATGGACCATGTGGCGTCTTTATCCACTCCGTTTTGCCACGTGACAATCATAGATATAAAACAATTGCCATGTCCGCGTGACGTATATACGCGAGTATTCTCTCAATTCCAGTTTCAATTAGTCAACCCCAGTTTCTACTAGACGATAGACAGATGTATTACTACGGCACGCCTCCTTAATTTGAAATTTACGCAAATAATTTCACGCGACTCTCGATGCTTCGACTTTCTTTTCAGTATTCAATCTTATCGCTACAGCACGCCTCCTATATCTGATCGGATTTGCATTACATTACCATCACACGTCCTTTTTCTGTAAAGATTCCATGGCTGAGGAAATGACATATGACTTTGACGCGTTAAAATATAGCTCGATCGACCTGGGTTGAACGAACTTCTCCGTACATGTGTAATTCGATATCTCAAAAATTACAAACGACGATGGCCAGACTAAACCTTCCTTGTTTCTCTTAAAGCATATGACCTTTCAATTTGAAGATTAAGAACATTGTTTTGCATAACTCCAGTGATATGTGACCCATCCGGAATCAACCTTTGGATTGATCAAGGTACATGGGATCCTTTGGATATGGATGAAAAAATGATTTCTTCAGAACCTATTGATTATATTCAGAGGAGGAAGCAAGTCTTAAGACTTTTGAGGAGCACATCACCATATAAAATTAAAATCAAAATTAAAATTAAAATTGCGGAAGGAAACCAACAAAACTCTTCAGCTTTCTACCCAGTGCTTTTCATGCAAAGAGAGTGCGCATGCAAAAAGCTAGAGAATTTCCAAGGACAAAGATGCCAAACCTCAGCACTACTGAAAAAGTAGACGTTGCAAAGTGACAACGACAGATTCTTCTTTCCCAGAGAAGCTTGCTCAATAATCAACATTAGGAATATATACAAGCAATTAGGAAATCTTATATGCCATCCTAAAAAGAGATTATATTACTTTATGGTTCTGGAAGGAGTTCACAAGAGCAATTCGGCTGAAAGATGGCAATCACTCGGCTGCCGTCACCACCATCTTCAACCAAAATAGCTCAGGGCAACAGTTTTACTCACACCGACAACCCCACAAGGACTTGAAGTAACAAAGGCGCGCACCGTACTTTATAAGCCATGAGAAACTTCAAAAGAGTATAAAAACAAAGCCACCATTCTATTAAGTCAATACTTGATAGGATGCTAGAGTTCATCTAAAGTAAGGCATATTAATGTAAAGCACAATAAACATAAAGAGACAAGATCACACCTCCATCGAGAATGCTAAATTGCCTATAACTCTCTAGATCTATAGTGATCAGCACGAAATACGGCATACAAGGAAAAACTGGTTCTCGCAGCTACACAACACTGACTATGCTAAAGACACAACTGACTGGACCGAAGAAACAGCTAGTACTTTCCCTTCAAAGATTTGCCCTTGAAAGTGCTGGACTTACGAGCATTTCCTTTTAGAAAAAGCAGACTCCCGCTTCTTTACAACCTGGAAGAGAAAACGAATAAAGTTACTAGTGCGTGTAAACCATTGTCATCAGTCAGCAGAACAATCGAAGTAGAAAGCATACCTGGCAAGTTGTGTATAGGTCGGTAAGGTCAATGATCTCCAAGGATGACAGGATAGAGAAACTACTTCCGAGAGCAAGATACGGACAGAGGTTCTCAGAAAGAACAAAAACAACACGACGCGATTTGGGAAGGGCTAGGAGCAAGAAGTGGCAAAATAAATATGTTCGCTTCTCCTTCCCACTTTTCCTTCTAAAAACAGAAAAGATGGCGAAGGGAGGTGGCACCCTCATGTAGTGCATGACAGAGTCAGGACCTACCTAAAAGGAATAACATCATGAAGGTGAGCTCGAAAGATACTACAATCTGAAAATGAGAAACGAAAATTGTTAACTTTTCAGCAGCCGATTTAGGTGTGACAAACAACTATGAAGTCGACTGAGGAGGATAGACAAAGAAGCAGGAAAATGACATCACTGAGGACATCAGGGAGAGGGAGGGAGGAAAGAGAGAGGGAGTCGAGAGTCCTACGCTTTAAGATCAGTATCAGAGAGTCAGAAGAGAGAGGAAGAGAAGATTGTACAGTATCTACATAATATTTGTTGCGAAGAACTCTATACCTAGTCAAGATTAGGATTATATAAAGACATCCCCGAAAGGGAGGACTGGATTATCTATAATTTAACCTCTGAATAGAAAATAGATGCTTCAGGCTCGAAATATCGAGAGGTTGGTAGATCCACCAAGCGCTAAAAAGAACGTCTACCAGCATTCTTCACAGCTACACAGATATTGTTACCCCTTCTACCTTTCATCCCACCAATTTCCCAATGCATCATCACAGTTTGTCACAAACTAGAGCCGTCTGGGGTACCTCACTCGTCTCTTCAGAAATTCCAACAACCAAAAACCACCTCAGCACATACCGCCCTACCATTTGCCAAGAGACTATTGACCCCACCACAGTACATACCACCTACACGGTACATACTGCCCTACCATTTGCCAGGAGACTAGTAAGCCCAACCACAGCCGTGATCACTCACAAGTCGCAGCACTTCAATGTTGAGCTGACAGAACGCTACAGATACTTCCTTACCTACCAAATTATTCATTCTATGTACAATCTATCTAAATTCGCTTCTACGGCTAACCCTTCTTCCACGAAGTCCAACAGGGACTTCCCACCACCTCATTCCTCAGTCGCATCGAGATTCAGAATGCGACGAAGAGTCTGTGTCGCGGAGTCAGCACTGTGGAAGAAAGCCTTAGCGGATAGTTTGGAGTCCCTAGTAGGAGAAGCAGGAGCAGATTTCGCAATGGGGTGCATCACCACATCATCAGAAGCGGAACTCGGCAGATCGAGAGAGACGGTCCTCTTCGGGCGGAGGGAAAACTTGGGGATCGGCAGAGAACTCGGCGGGGGCGAGTTCGAATAAGCCGGCCCAGCCCACAGCTCGGAAAAGGACATGCTCCCGCTAGAGAAATCATCATAGAAAAACCTCTCGTCATGGACAGGTTTGGCCTGTATGGGGATGGGCGTGCTCCGAGCCTTCGGTTTCAAGTCGGTCTCGCAAGACACGGAACTAGCGGCAACAGCAGCAGGAGGAGCCTGAACGATCTCGGCCCTGTTGCGAGCCTTCAGCGGGGTCGGCAAAATACCCGCCGCCCCAGATTGAAACGTCCGGCAACTGATCTCCCGGAAGCATTTGGACGGCGAAGAATCGAACCTGGCTAGGCCGTTGGGCTTCGTCCCGCCGCAGTACTGATCCCGGTGCTGCGTCACCACTACGAGCGTCTCCATATCGGCAAGCAAATCACACTGCACACCAGAACACATCAACAATTAAGCCCGCTTTCGAAAATTCAAACCTCGCGAACGCCGAAACCGCCACGACGACGAGCAGATCTACATCGTGACCACGACGACAGAGGGCTCAGTTCCCCGAACACCCTACCCAGTCAGTGAGGACGACGATTCCACTAGTCGAGCATGAACCGGATCTCCGCAGGCCGCGATCACAGGCATAGATCGCGCCGAACCCCCAGCGATCACTGCACGGAAAGTAAAAGCGGGAAAACGATGGACGCGAACCGGAGAAAACGGAAAACGGCACGACGACACCAGCCGAGTTCGTTCAACCGGTTTCGCGCGCGTGTAGATCACCTTCGGGACCGCGCGAGGAGGAGTACACCGGAGATCCGAGCGGCAAGGGAGTGACGATGGAAATGAGAGTCTAAACCCTCGCGGAGGAGAGGAAGGAGGAGGAGGAAGGAGATGGAGATGGAGATGGAGATGGAGGAGGCGGTGGGCAGAGGCAGATATTACGGATCTGAAATGACATCCAGAGCCGCAATGAAATGTGGAGGGGAGGTGACGTCTCCTCTGCAAGTGAAGTATCGTGTTCCTGTTCCGACTCGGACGAAATGGGGCTCCATTCCCGATCTATTTACTCTCAGTGCCACTGGCATGTGAAAATACCTTATCCTATTGCCATCATTATCGTACGAAAAAGGAAGAATAGATAATTCGAATTTCCACATTCTTAAATAGGATGATTTAATTTTGGGTATAAATTTAATTCTCATATCCTACAAATAAGGCAATGCAAATATCTGAGGGTTAAAGTTAAAACAAAAAATAAATACTTTCTGTTTTTCTTTTTATTTTTCGAGATAATGACACGAATAGTCCATAAGATTTAGTTTAGTGAGTGATGTGGTTCTTAAACTTATAATTTATTTAATATAATACTTGAACTTTAATCTAATATGTAATTTGGTCTTTGAGCTTTTGAATTTTTTGATGTAATCCTTAAATTTTTGTACATGTTCAACTTAGTCCTTGAGTTATGTAAAAATATTCAATATAAATTACTAATTAAATTAAATATATACCCAAAATTCATGGACTTCATTAAAAATTTTTAAAATTTATGGATGACATTACATATTGAGTTAAATTTTAAAAAATAAATTAAACAAATTAAAAACTTAAAGATCACATTGCTCATTCGATTAAAGTATAAGACCATTTGTGTCATTTTTCCATTTTTAAGTGGTTAACAAACTTTGGCCTAATGTGTAATGTAGTCCCCAAACTTTTTAATTTGTTTAATATGGTTAATAAATTTTTAATTTGTTCAATGTGATCTCTGAAAATTTTGTACATATTCAATGCAGTCCTTGCAAATATGTGAAAATTTATAATTTTGTCTTTCCATTAATTCAAAGTCAGGGACAATATCTAGCATTTTCACATTGATCAAGACTAAATGAACATGTACCTAAAATTGAAAGATCGCATTAATAAATTAAAAGTTCAAGAGCTATATTATATATTGGATTAAAGTTTATAGATTATTTGTATCATATTTTCCTTCCGTTTTTGCAAGTTAGGCAGCCAAATTGTATTTCTATATTATGCAGCTAAAGTCAAGGATGAGAGAATCTTTGTTTCTGTGCTTGTCCGTCTGATATCTAATTTTATCTATGTAATCATCATATGCCAAGTCCCGCGGTACAATCATGTTGCATGGCCCTCATGTTGGGACCTCTGTCACTTACTAGATTTAAACTAATTTTTCTAAAAACTATCTATTATGAAATTGAGATAATTTTGCAGATAAGATTAGCCCAAGAGTTTTAATTTGCTAGTTTATTATTTAAAAAATCAGTCAATTACACAAATTAAATGGACATTCATCCAAGTCGATTTTGAAATGGATTGAACATTTTTTTTTAAGTCCATCAACTCATATATTACCAAATGATAGGATTTTATCAAGGTTCTAATATGTGTTGAGTTAAAATTCATATAATTGTCTCCATTTTATATTGTCCTTTAAATATGTCCTTGAGTAATAATATCGTGCATTCATTGCACCGTTTATATCTAAATATATTATCTTTAAAATGTGTTTCTCTTGTCCATGTTAAGTAGTTGATATCATTTTAATTATATAGTTACGGAGCAATAAAATGTCAAGAGTGCAATTGGCATGACACGTGAAAAGTATATTAAATAAACATCTACAATCAGGTACAACCAAACATTTATTTTAATTAAGTAGATAAACTGAAAATAAGTTGAATGAGTATATATTGTTTATAAATAAAAACAACACTTAAGTTCCTAGGTGAGACTGAAAAACGTTTCACCACCTAGTTCTAATGAGACTCCTAGCCCTTATGTAGTAAACTAGCTAGGGTTCTAAAATGCGGCGAAATTGGTTACGAGTGGGGAAGGATAGGTAGCTCCAACATCCTTTCAAGTCTAGAGGGGTCATCGATCGACTTTATAAGTCGATGGGAAAATTAAAGATATCCTAAGTCTTAGTTGGTGACTTATATCCTAAGTCTTAGTTGGTGACTTACTCACCTAACAAAGTCAATTGGACTAAAATTTACGATCAAACTTTAGGTCCAGAGGTTCAAAGAGCGTCTAACCATCACATCCCTCAGGTTCGTCCTTCATAATGCTTGCGTCAAATCATTTCCTATCTCAGTTATTATGGTTTTAACTTTTAAAATCAATATTCCATTATCACAATCTAATCAGAACTATGACGGCAGCATGTGGGACATGATCGGGCTCCATCTTGGTCACCCATTTTTTGACTTCACATCTCTAAGTATCAAGGGTGAGTATGGTTTCAGAATGGAAATTGGAACCTTGAGAGCAGGGCCAATGGGACCTATCGATTCTCGGTTTATGTAGAGAGGTTCTAGATTCAAAAAAATTAAGGAATCCATTTCGATAAGTAGGCTCCAAATTCTAGATAGGTGGAACCTAAAACTTGAAATTTGAACTAATTTTTTGTATTTTTCTTGGTCCATGTCTTTGCACAATCCGACGATATTCTTTAGCATATGATAATGAGTGTAGGATATGAAATCACTAATCTAAGTTTCCATTTTATGACTAAGACTTTCGCTTTGTTAATGTTTTATATTCTTTGTGTGGTTAAATATAAATTGTGATCAGTAGATTGTAAGAACAAGTGATGATAATTAAAAATAATAATTCACTATAATCATTCAATTAATAATACAAATGGAATCTCGGTAGACTTTGAAATCAACCTTAGAACCTGCGACAAAGTATAGTCTAGGTTCTAAGGTATTTGGAGTAAGTTTCTAGTTCCAAAAAATAAAGAATCTGTTTCAATAGATAAGTTTCAAGTTTCAGGTGAAATTTGAACGAGACATGAAATTACCCACCCTAAACGGCGTGATTTGGTGATGCATGGTGGAGTTAAGAGACTTTGAGAAGTTTTCTTTCCCTAAGATAGATGCATGGAAAAGTGTACTGGGAAGAATTTGAATAAATGTAAGGTTGAAGTTCACCACCTAAGCTTAAAAGACTAAGCCACCTACCAAAGATATAGGATTTTGAGATAGAAAAAGCTCACCACCAAGACCTAAAGGAATCCACTATTCGAGGATAAATGATGTTTTGGTTGGTACAACGACACATGCCAACAATCAAGGATAAAGAGCTAAGATAAGAAATTCACTCTCTTGAGGAAAATCTCATATATTTCATCAATATTCAAAGTTTTGATTACATTTAAGAATTCGCCTCTTATATTGAAAACTTAAGCATAGGAATGTGAATGCAATTGTTATGTTAGCCAATAAACCTGATTGTAAACTTAAAAGTAGCCCTCTTTGAGGTGCAATAATTTAAATCTATCCTGTGAAATAATCATACTTTTTCTCCTATCCCCCTCATGGGGAACTTCCTCCGATCAATCTTCAGATAAATAGGCGACAAATGTACACATCACCCACATCTATTTTCAATCGAATTTACAGGTGCAAGCAACGCCAGCATTCGCATTCCGCTAATCAACGATCCGGTTTCTTTCACGGCGCACGTCACTTCTGCCGGTGTACTATAAGTCCGAACAGAAGGGTACCTTAACGAGTTCATTTCAAGAGATTCTATCAATCAAACACCAAGCCACATTACAAAAAATTTGACAAGAATCAAGAAACGGTCCCAAGAGACAAATTTGTTGTCAAGATAGACTTGTGTGGGTAGTCGATTCCCAAGAGGAGAATAAAGTGAGCCCTCTATGGATGCACGAGATAGATGCGAGACTTGCTTTACTAAAAAGAAGAACATCATCCGCAAAAAATAAACGAGTTCATTTCAAGAGATTCTATCAATCAAACACCAAGCCACATTACAATCAAGAATCAAGAAACGGTCCCAAGAGACAAATTTGTTGAATCGTGGAACATTGAATCTCCGGCCAAATGACATATTCTTGACGAATAATCTCACCACATAAAATTTGGAAAGCTCGATAGAAGTTAGGAATTCTCTCATCCCACGTTTGTCATCGTGACAACGTCCGATAACCACGAGGAACTGATCCAATGAATTGACAGACAACAAACACTTAAAAAAACAACTGATACAATGAGATGACAGGCAACAACACTTTAAAAAACCGCCAAGTCCTGAAGAAAGCATCAATCTATTCCACTTATAATCCACCCTCTGAAGCAAACAATCAGATAGGAGGACTCAAGAAAAGAGAGACAAGACCCGACATCATGCGTGCCTTTCGGGGAATTATTGCGACCATCGTTGTCGGAGTCCTCTGTGCATGCACCGTCGCGAGAGGCGCTCCGAACACGGCCGTGGTGTCCTCCTCCTGCAACTCGAGAACATACACCGCGTACAGCCCCTACGACTTCAACTTGAGGCAAGTGCTGAGCTACATCACTTACAAGACCGCCGACTCGGGCTACAGTGCTTTCACTGAATCCGACGTCAATGGCGATCCTTGCTATGGCCACGGAGCCTGCTACGGAGGGCTCACCCACCCGGACTGCACCTCGTGCCTCAAGACGGCTGCGAGCAATCTGTTGGACGGGTGTCCGATGAGAGTCGGCGGACAGATCCAGCTTCAGGATTGTAGAGTCCGATACGAGAACTATCCTTTCAGTGAATAAGTAGATGGAACCCTCTTCGGGGAATAATTGGTGCTTGAAATTTCTTTGTTAACTTCAATTGTCATTTTCTGATTGGTTAAAGTAAGCTCTTCCTGTTCATGAAAGGACCGAACGATGTCACGATTAATTTCCAAAGGTGAGCCAGTCAAAAATACTTTGCTTTGTCTTTTCATCGAATTCTAGAGACTAATGAGGAAATAATGGTGAAGAACACCACCAATGTCTCAAATCTGTCTGTTTTTTTTTTTCTTGGTAAGGATGTAAACATTGTTGTCAAAGTGAAGTGTCTGATCCCAATGAATAGAAGAAAAATCCTAGAGTAGACATATATATAATGAAAATTATTTTCCATTGTCGAACAAAAACAACTCAGTATGTATCAATTATGAGTAATTTTTCTGCTCATTGAATACGACTTAGAGAAAATAATTTTTACAGAACACATGTGGCACTAAGTAGGGTGAGATATGTATGTTGAAAATGGTAATTAGTCAGTTACACTACGTTATCACTATCATATGGTGTATCCATAAAATGTAACACCTGGTCTTTTCATAATAACGACAATGAAGATTGCTGGATTTCACATATGTAAGGCTTGCTCCGCGTGGGTCCAGCCTCCCAAAAAAACAGTACTTTGAGTAATCACAAAAGTGGTGACCGTTTAAGGATAGACGTTAGCTTAGGTGTCATTCAACAACACATCTAACCATTCGACTTGGGACTCGGGATGCTAGAAACTCCTCCATTTAGGAAAAAAATAAAAGTTAAAAAATAAACAACATCTTCATCGGTGCTGACCTGTATTGCCGGATGATACTCTACTATTAGATGTGGAGGGCCGATTGAACATTTTTATTAGATTTTGTCCCTTTTTGTTCAGGTCATGTATCCAATGCTCATGTTCCGTACATAGGTACATAACTCGCTAACTAGAGCCATGAAGGGACGAAGGAGAACACACCCCTTGCCATTTCCAACCTCTTTTGCAGCGACGACCATCTGTGCATGGCGTATATGTATTCCATGATATTCGTGCCGATCGAATAAGCACAGCAAGCATGACTTGATTATTTTAATCTTCATGACAACTAGCTCGATGAAAACAGCAGAAAGACAGTAAGCTTTGAGATTTTCATGAAAAACAAAGTGAAGGCAAATGCGTTGGAAGGTAATCATGCGGTCCTGATGCGTCACCGATGGTGTCTACAAAATTTTGGGAGATTATGCTGCTTTTAATTCAAAGATGATGAGATCTTTAAGGGTGTCAAAGTCTAGAGGTGAGCAATTCCTCCGGGGTTTGTCCAAATTCCATCCGAAATCTAAAACCTACTTGTCAAAACTGATTCCCAAATTTTTGAACCCGAAACGTGCCTTACATACTCTGAAACCTATTACTTATCTTGTCATAGGTTATAAGATTGGTTTTAAGACTTATTTAGGTTCCACCTGTATTCTCAATTGAACAATTGTAATAAATGACTACCTTTATTGACTACCATTTACTACTAGAATTTACTAATCACAACTCATATTTATGCACACGAAAAATATGAAACATTAATAAAGTAAAAATTTCAATCATGAATATTGTTGAAAATGAATGCTCAGACTAGTAATTTCATATTACACACTAGGGGTGTGCAACCGGACCAAGTTGACCCGGGAACCAGACCGGACCACCCGGAAAAACCGGTCCGGGAACCAGTTCTTAGTGGAACTGGCCCGGGAACCAGTTCGAGCTTTTGGGAACCGGTTGGAACCGGTCCGGGAACCGGTTCCACTGGAAAACCCACCCGGCCCGGACCGGTTTTTTTTTTTTTTTAAAGAAAGAACAAAATTTGGCAATTTGCGGATGCACGGCGAAGACAAATCAACGGAACCCTAGCTTCTTCTCTCCCATCGCTGCTCACTTCTTCTTCCCAATCTACTTGCTCCGCCGCCGCTCAACCGACGAGGCGACGATTGCTGGTCGCTTCTTCTCCCCCGACAACGAGTGTTGGGTCCGCGAAAGGTAACCGATTTTTTCTCTCTCTCCCTCTCCCTCTCCCTCTCTGTCCTTGTGTGTGCGTTTGTGTCCACTGTCCATGGCGCACCTGCCAAACCAGATCCGGGTCGAGGGCGTTGGGAAGGTGGTCCGCCTCTGGAGCGGGAGGTTCTAGACCTCCGGGGCTGGTTTCGGGTTCGGGGGCAGGGTTGGGCTGGGGGAGGTGGACTGGGAGGAGGACGCCGTCGACGAAGAGCTCGTCGGCAGAGGGGAGGTTCGGGCTGGGGGAAGATGGGGTTTCGGACCATCCGTAACTCGAACTCCGGCGAGTTGGAGGCGCTCGCGCTCCACCGTCTCGCCCGCACGGGGAGAGTGTTTGCGGTGGCTGCGGGGTTCTTGTGTAGAACAGCAAAAAATTATCTCGGCTCTGATGAAAATTATCTCGGCGCTGCTGCTCCTCTTGTGCAGAACAGGAGAGGGCGCTCCTTGTGCAGAATAGGAGTGTCCACAGTTTTGATTACCTCAGCTCTGATAAAGATTTCGCTGATCAGTCCAAAATGCAGAGATGCCAATAGCATCTGATACTTGCCAGACTGGGCATCTTGTTGAATACTATAAAATGCTAGTGAAGTTTTAGATTTTTTGTAGAGACTACAGAGGCCATAGCTTATCAAGTCAAATTGTGATGTACTTACACATATCGAGTCACACTTCCTGGTGTTGATAAGTCAGATTAATATGAGACCAGGAGTCATACACTGGAACTTTCATTGCATTTTCATGCCCCACATTGTCAATTTTTAATACTTTCTCTAATAGTTTGATACACTTACACATATCAAGTCGAATGATATTGGTATTACGCCCGGTGGTGATAATTTTCTGGTTGTTTCTATCATCCGCATCGTTCATCATAATGCTTACCATGAGGACCCTTATGCTAAGGAGTTTGGAATGAAAATTAGTGAGAAGCTTGCTCAAGTGGAAGCACGCATTCTCCCCGCACCTTGGGTAAATTGTCGTGCTCCTATTTGTTGTCCCTAACATCCGCAATAGTTTAGGAAATCACTCTTACTTATGATTATTACTCTTTGCAGCTCAAGTATCATGATTTGGGCGAGAATAAAGGATTGCCTCGCCCGAGGTTGGGTGCTGGAACATGATGAATAAAGTAAGTAGTTAGTGGGACTAGATCCTCCTTAATCATCCGAAGAGCCAATTTAATTACCGTGTACTTCTACTTCCCGAGGCTGGCTTGTGCTTGGAAGATGTTTCAAAGGTGCCTCGGGGTGTTTTGACAATCATATATTGATGTGTTATTTAGTGTCCTTTTGGATTTATGCAGCTTTGAAATAAGGGCTTCAGCAACCCAGGACGTGGTATGCTTTCATGGTATTCTGTTTGCACCTGAGACGATTGTTTTAGCTTTTTAATCAGCTTGGGCCTTGGGGTGGAGTTTATGCAATGTTATGATTTTTGCACTTTCTTGTCGATCAAATTAGGAGGATTAGTTATTATTTTCTCGCGAATTAATGTAAAATTTGAAATTGTATAGTGGTTAAAAAACAGGTTCTAATAAAAACAGGGTAGACCCTGTTCCCGGACCGGAAAAACAGGGTCCAATGAAAACAGGGTCGGGTACAGGGTCCAAAAAAGGGGAACCGGTTATAACAGGGTCGGGTATAGGGTCGAGGTCTGGACCCTACCCATCCTGGACCTGATCACCCCTATTACACACTCATCATCAAACGCCATGGAATGTTACAGGATTGTATCAAGACATAAAATAAGAAAAATACAAAGACTGATTTTAGGTTCCAAGTTCCAAGTTCTTGAAACCTAAAACTTGCTTGTTGGAATCTGTTCCCTAATTTTTAAAACTTGGAACCTATCTTACATATCCTGGAATTTGAAACTGAACCGGCTCTCATCAGTCTAGTTGTACCCTATAACTGTGCTTCACACCAATCTGATTCTTCGTTTTGTAGTTCTATCCAAGAACCATCCTCACCCCAATCAAAGCACCGCAATCACTAATAATTCCAAAGAATAATAATCATGTAATATGAACATTTCGTAGCGGCAACGAAGCGGTAACGCCCGAGGAGGTCACTAGTGGTAATTGTCCTTCTCCATCCTCTTCCTCTCATATAAGCAAAGAATTTGATCTTACAATGAGAACTTCAGATGCCCCATGAAATTTTCCATTTGACATGAGTAGACTATCTACTATCATCTCACCAGTCATTTGCATCCATGCGAAACCATATGTAAAGAACAATTTACACAAATATTGTCCAGCAGGGGACATGTGTACTGCCTACCACACATTGGCAATCTTTCAATCTCAAACTCTTACCATGTAAATAGCGATATCATCTCTAGCAATATAGACAAAATCACGATTTAAATAACCAAAACAATGAATCTATTATTTTCGTAAAATATCTCACATCGCAAATTAATACTTATATCTCTCTTATTCCAAAACCATTTAAATTTGTTTCCGAAACTAATAGAAACCTTTGAATCTTTTTTGTCCCTAATTAAAACCTTTTCTTTTGTTTTCTCAAACAATTGCACATGCTCTTAAAACTATCAGGTGCATATGTGACCTCACTATGACGCTGATATATTTTAAGCCAATATATTCTCCCAAGAAGGAGCATTTGAAGTTGTACCTTCATATTAGACGGGTTGCACTATCTTCAATGAGATCATATGTTCGAGCCTTACATCGTGGGCAGATATTTTATTAGTCTGCGCCTTAGATTTCAATCATTTACATTGACTTGTACCTTAAAACATAGTTATTTCTTGTACCATGAAGCATAATTTGAACGTTTGGAATCCATCTAAGTCAATGTGAAAGTTTCCAAAGAAAGGGTGAGATTACAAGGAAGAAGTAGAACGTGGCCGAACCAACTTGATGGGAAGGCATGGCATTTGTTCTTTTTGGGGAATCTAGGGTTACATGGTATTCAACTTTGTAACGATATGCAACTTCTAGATTGAATTTGCCGATCGTATGCGGAACAACGTAAACAAAGACATAACATTTCATGAAGTCCGGTTAGGCGAGGAAGTTTTATATGTCGTTGGGAAAGTAATAAATGATGAGTCCGAGGCAATAAAAATGAAACGACAGCATGGCGTTAGAAGCAGCAGCTCTTGTCCTACTTATAACTGGGCCATCAGGTAGCAAAATTAGGACGATAAGCACAGGAGCCAGCAGCTAGAGAATCACGAAGAAAGGATCATGGGTTCGATTTGATCTGTGATTATCGCCACTGCTGTCGCGTTATTCTGCATTTGCAACGTCGCAAGATGCATGATCAATCAGATTGTGTGCGAGGAATGCAGCCTGGAGACCTTTACTCCCGGAGCGCCTACGAGTCGAGCGTGGAGCAGGTCCTGAACTACCTCACGTACAAAACTGCAGCAGACCTGGGATACAACTGCTTCACGAGATCCGGGGCCAAGGGCTCGAGGTGCTACAGCCACGGAGCCTGCGACAGGAACGTAACCATGCATGACGATTGCACGAGGTGCATCAACCTCGCTATAGTCCTGACAACCACCGCCTGTCGCGCGAGCATTGGGGACCAGATCCAGCTTCATGACTGTAGAGTTTGATACGAGAACTACGAGTTCAGCGAATAGTCAAATACTTCCTTGGCCAAGAGGCTTGATCTGTATCAATTCCACCGAAGAAAAATTGCTTTGTGTGCTGCTCTAACAATGCTCACCGAGGGTGAGAGGGGAAAAAGGGTATGTCTCTTATTCCTTCGTCTTGAGCTTCTAACTATAGATCCAACTCATTGATTGCGTTTCATATACTGGACAAACAATACGAATGCTCTCTCACATGCAAACCCAATTAGAACAACACATGGAATTGATAAGCTGCACGCGATGTGAAATAAATGTATGTCACATGAAGATCGATGGATGCCATATTTTCGATCGAAAGGTGCATTTTTAAGCTATTTGGAAACAAATTGAGAACGTACAAATAACATTATGGTAAATTGCTTAATAACCACCTCTCTCGTAAGCCGGTTCTTACACGTTCAATATATGGACGGGCGTAACCACATCGAATAGATAATCGGAGAGGAAAACAGGCAGCATAGTGGAACAAGTAGGGGAAAGAGGAGAATAAGATTTTAGGATTCAAAAACCAGATGAGATCTGACACCATATCAAGGGATATGAGAGAGCAACAAATGCATATCTATATTATATTCAGTAGGGGCAAGCATAGTTTCAAGGTAGAACTGGTTCAATTTTAGATTCTAGGATGTATAAGATAAATCTTAGGTTCCAAAGACTAGAACCTAAAATAAGTCTTTATGTTTTTCTTATTCTATATTTTCACATAATATTGCCATGTTTTATAGCGTCTAATGATGAATATGTAATCTAAAACTACTAATCTAAGTTTCCATTTCCGGTAATCCATGAGTGAGACTTTTACTTTGTTTATATTTCATAATGTTTTACTTTGGTAATTTATATTTCATAATGTTCATGTGTCTAAATATTAGTTATGATAAATGGATTATAATAAATTATGATTATTAAATGTGATGATACAATATAACCGCTCAATCAATTGTATAGGTAAAAAACTTGCGTAAATCCTAAACCTATGACAGGATAACTTTTTGATTCTACAAAATAAGTTCCAGATTTTAAAAACTAGGGAACTTGTTTTGACAAGTAAGTTATACCTAAAACCTAAACCTTACAACTTGAAACAAGTCTTTGTGTTTTTTTTTTATTTTAAGTTTTCACGTGATCACATGAAATTCCATGACATTTAATGAAAAGTGTGTAATATAAAATTATTAATTTGAACTTCTATTTCCATATATATTCATGATTGGATTTTTACTTTAATAATATTTCATATTCTTTGCATGTCTACATATGAATTGTTGTCAACGGATTGCAGTAGCAAGTAATAATGATTAAATATGATAATTCATTATGATCATTCAATTAAGAATAAAGAGTAGACTTCGGAACCGATTTTGGAATCTGTCATAGGTGAATTCCAAATTCTAAAATATGTAGGGTAAATTTTAGATTTCGAAAATTAAGAAATCGCTTTCCATAAATTAATTTTAGATTTCAAGTGAAACTTTAACAGACCCGAAATCGTTGACTCCTAATCTAATTTAAGTTCGATCGTGGAGACTATTGGCAAAGAGCCCTTTTGAGGGAACCATCCCCTCGAACATCGAAACGATCTAGAAGTCGAAAGCGGCAGACAATCGGTGCCCTCGAAGTTAACGTGAAGAATAATTAAATGACTCCCACATTGTGTCAGCACCGAGACGTCCCAAGTGCCATGCCAAGTGCCAGCAGTTCCTGAGCGAAAAGTGCACCCTCACCGCCCCAAATGTCTCTCCACAATCGGTGGTCATCGTTCCTTATAAAAGGGCGCCCCATGCAAGGAACTTGCAGCCACGTTCTCTCTAGTTTTCTCTTTAGTTCCCGCAAAGAAAGATGAGCCAGGAACAGCCCCGGAGGCCCCAGGGTGGCGCCGACCCCATCAAGTACGGTGACGTGTTCGACGTATCCGGCGAGCTCAAGGGGAAGCCGATCGCGCCGCACGATGCAGCCACCATGCAGGCCGCTGAGAACATGGTGCTGGGTGGCACCCGGCAGGGCGGCGTCGCAGCCGTCATGCAGTCGGCTGCAGATGTGAACGTGAGGACTGGGGCGGTCAGGCCCGGGCAGGTGAGCGACGTCGCGAGGGACCAAGGCATGACCATCTCGCAGGCGAACATCGGCGGCAGGCGAGTCGTCGGCGAAGCAGTCGGTGGCCAGGTAAAGGAAGAAGACACAAAACAGGAGCTCTATTTCCGGGACATGCTTTCTGGCTTATGAGGACGGCTTTTATGTCTACATTTGTCCTTCTATTAGTAGTGATGATAGCTTGCGAAATTGTCTATTGCATGAAGGTTGTGGGTGGATACGTCCAACCGGCCGTGGACACCGGAAAACCGGGAGGAGCTCTCGATGGCGACGCCATAACAATCGGTGAAGCCCTGGAGGCATCTGCCCTATCTGCAGGAGACAAGCCACTGGAGCAGAGCGACGCGGCCGCGATACAAGCAGCCGAGGTGAGGGCCACCGGCTCCAACGAGACCATGCCTGGAGGGATCGCATCTCTGGCTCAGGCTGCTGTGACGCGCAACGCCAGGACCGCTGCCGATGAAGACAAGACCAAGCTCGCTGATGTTGTCATGGTAGTTAATGACGGATTTGGAGTTGGTTTATCAGTAGTAGATTCAATGGAATTTAACCTCGGCTATTTATGTTATTGGTCAATCATCAATTTTCTGTACCTTGAGTCACCAAACCTTCTGCTTCGCAGGCTGCGACAGACATACTGCCCGGGGACAAGGCGGTGACACGGGAGGATGCCGACAGGGTGATTGTGGCCGAGATGAGGAACAGAACTCAGATGACCACCACTCCCGGCGGCGTGGCAGAGTCCATGGCAGCGGCCGCCAGGCTCAACCAGAACATGTGATCGGCCGACAAGGCCAAAACAGAACGATGCAGTCGCGAGCTTTGTAAAATAGAAAAGAGCAGATGTTTTTCGTGGTGCTTTGGAAGAGAGAGTGGTATGGTAGTCTCAGGTTTTAGCACAACAAAGAATTGGGCCTAATGCCTAATGTATGCCACAGGAGTCATGTCTACACTTTTGTGTTGGAATAAACGGGAAGCTTTTCAAGTTTGAAGCAAGAGAAGTGGCGAGCTGACTTTGCCATTACGAAGGTTGAGAAGTGGAAAAGTTCATAATTTGATGAAAACCAAGTTAGAAAAACGGAAAAAACAATTCCTGTTTCCAGGAAATTAAGACACCAACATTCTGAGAAATTAAAGGGTAAAAGAGATGATGATCTATCGAGACACCAACATTCTGAGAAATTAAAGGGTAAAAGAGATGATGATCTATCGAGTGAAAAGCGGGTTTTGATTTGGAAAATTGTTTCTTCAGGACAATCCAAAAGCTGCAGAGTGCAGATATCAGCTCAAGACAGGTTAGAGAAAGATCAGAACTGTTTCTGTTCTTCTCTACCCATCACCTGCATTTATACCGTCGTTCTATCTATGATCTGTAACAATAGAGACACACAACAAGCAGAGAATAGAGGACCTGCTGTTGTTAGCAGGCAAACACAGCTGAATAGGCTGTGCAAAAAGGAAACCAAGGGGGATATATCTGTAACGGACACTGCTCCTCTTAAAAATCACTTATGTACAGTAAACAAAAGTTGCATCCAAAACTCAGAATGCAAAAGTTGCATCCAAAACTCAGAATGCATGAGCCAAGCAGCCAGTGTCTTATAACTACAAGCACAGCACAGCACTAGCAAAACCCAGAAGCTAAACTTCAGCGTCTTTGCTCTTATTTACAGGTGCGCATTGGATGACATTAAACATCTATCAATGGCTCGAAAAACTCGAGCTTTGTGAGACATCACGAATCTTTCTTCACACGCCGAAATCAAAACCCCCCGCATTGTCACCTTCCATGAACATGGTCCTTGCAAAGCTCCCTCGGCGAGCACCTTTGGGCATCAGAAAGTTTTTTACCATAGTACCTAAGCTCCTTCAAGCGAGCCCCTCGTTGGTTTTGCTGACTACAGGCAGGAGCAGGAAGAAATCTAGTTATGAGAATGTTACCTATACCGGTTAGCAAGTTTCCCATTGTCCCGGCATTACCTCGGGGCATCGCCGTACATGGGCACGGCGAACAGCCACACCCGGTTACAAAAGTCGGCTAGCGGGAAAGAATTGGAATAATTATCAGTATATATCACAGATCCAAATAGCAAAAGCAGAGTCAAGCTTGTCAAAATCGCCTGTTTGACAGGTGGATACAATCCACAGGTTGGTTGTTCAAGTCTGTCATGACTTCACGGGACACGCCATGTCCATTGCTGGTCGGAGAGAGTAAATGGGTTTTCTCAGTGCCACTCTTAGGAGCCTCAAAAGATTCTTGATTCCGGACATGGATGGAATCAAAGCCGACCATTCCTTGGTATGTGACCATTCCATTAGCTTGACAAGGACTAGTATTGCAGTCAACAGGTGGAACTGCGAAACCAACATTTGCGACAACATTCGACTCCTCGACAGCTGAAGGGCAGACTTCGTTCGAGGGACTGCTATGTGTCACTTCCAGAAGCTGATTACAAGATCTTGTTGATGGTATGCACCCAACAGAAGGTGCAGAGCTCACTTGTTGCACGCCTTTACTGGATTTGAGTTCATCCAAAAGCATCTTTCCATCTGAATCAAAAGACATTTGGCAGTACTTTGCATTTGATCGCTTGCATAATGAAATGTCTCGCCCAAATAGGCGAACCCATTTGCAGAAGCCAGCACCCGCTTTTCAGCATTGACGTCTCCAAAACTTTCTTCAGAATGCCAGGTTTGAGAAGTGGGGTAGCCGCCAGCCGGATTACTTTTGCGATCAACATCAGTGTCTACAATTTGAGCACGCTCTTCCGAGGCGAAGTAATCCACGAAGTCTGCTCTATCAGTGATAGAGCAAGATTCTGCACATGAATGGCCTGAGTCAGCATGCAAATTGGCATCCACTTTCAAAGTCGCAATACATATGGTTGGAAGAAACGAACCGAACATACCATTATGATTGAGATCAATCTCTGAAAGACGGGTAAAATTGTCGGATGCAGGAGGCATAGTACTCAGGGGAACAGTCTTCCTGTCTGCAGTATCATAAGGCCCATCTAATTGGGCCAAATCTTTTCTCTCATTCTGATACAGATCAGTCTCTAAAAGATGAATAAAATTATCAGATGAAGAAGGCAGTGTGTTTGCAGCAATATTCTTCCTCTCTGGAGAGTCATAAGGCTCATCAAAATGGGCCAAATCTTTTCTCTCATTCACCAAATTTTCTCCTTCATTCTGATTGAGATCAGTCTCCAAAACATGGGTGTTATTGTCAGATGCAGAAGGCACGGTGTTCAGGGGAACATTCTTTCTCTCTGCAGTATCATGAGACTCATCGGATTCAGCCAAATCTTTTCCCTCATCCCGATTAAGATCAATCTTCAAAAAAGGGGCAAAATTGTCAGATAAAGGCAGGTTATGGGGTTTGACACCATTCCTCTCTTCAGCGTCATAAAGCCTGCCTAAGTGGGCCAAATCTTTTTTCTCTTCCAAACAATCTGAGAAGTCAACACTGTCACTTGTTATGTCAGATGTATCATTTAGCGAACTGTCTAAGAGCAGAGTAGATTTATCAACAGTTGGTACACCGTTGATATCATGCTCATCAGGGGTTGTCGATGGTGTTCCTTCCATCATATTAATATCAGGAGAATTTATTCCTTCCATTGTGTTCACATCTGGAGAAGTATCTTCACAAGTAGCATTCAGATCTAGCAAAAGAAAAGCAAGGGCACATCAGAACTTGTTCTTGCCTCAAAATCATGATCCCCACACTTTATTTTGAAAAAAAGAAAAAAATTTAATCATATAAACCTAAAAATTACCTATAGGAAGAACTGCTTTTTCTTCAGCATTATGATGATTCGACAACGGCTTCTGCAAAATATCTACACCAGGGAACACCAAAATATTCATCCTTCTCAAGCTCTTCCTAAGTGTCGCATCCATTGGCTCAAAACCGAATACAGAGGTCCACGTTTCCTTGAGTTCAGAAATTGCAGGTAAAACCAACTTTTGAACCTTTAAAGAGCGCAAGACCTGAAATTTTCGCTAGCAGAAAGTTAATCACAAAAGATTACTCAAGTATGATACAATAAACTAGAACAAAAAGTCATGTAGATACACAACACACAGGCGTATCTCCTGTGAAAAATTTTACATGGAGAAGAAAAAACAATAATTCAGTTCCACTGAAGCAAACTTATTAACTGTATTGAAGCGTACTTAGCTAACATTGATTATCAATCAAATCAATGACTGTCCAAACTGATTTCAATGATTGCACAAAATGTTACATGGACAGGAATAGTGCTTCAACATTTCATTTGTCATTTAAATCGAATAAAGACACAGAGGACTAAACAGAGGCCAAACAAATAATTACTCTATGTAGCTACATATTGATAAAGAGGGTTTTGACATCAAGAATTCCAAATGTACCCAGTTGGCTATATTTTTCATTCTGATTGACATTATAGAGCACAGTAGCAAACTATGCGACTATTGATACGTTAACGTTAACAGCTATCCCTTTCAACCCCACCCCCAAGCCCCAACCCCTTCAAGCACGGCTATGCATGTGACAGAAATAATTATCAAGCAACACTGCCAAAAGCAAAATCTTACTCAACATCAACGGATTGTTTTTTTAATGATGTGTCTGTAAAGTGTCACATTACAACAGAGGATAATGCTACTGATCATACCAACAGATTCCAGATTTCTAAGACTTCGAGAACCAGTAGTTAAAAATCGAATTACCAAATTCACAAGAAAAACAAATAGTCATTGCAGGAAATCCACAATTCTAAAACGTTTTGTAAAACTTCTCACAACTTGAAAACATGTTTCTACAATGTTGACAAAGAGGCGTATGCATCAACCAAATTGTATGTATGAAGGTAAGCAGCCAGTTGAACAGCAATGTAAGCGCTCACAGATTCGATTGCATTTAGCAGCCGACGGCACATTCCTTGACGCCGATACACATAACGGGTCCCAATAAACGGCATCTCTGCTAAATGATTCCCGTGGATCCTGAATCATATGTGGATAAAAACTGTCAATAGACAGAGTAAGAAACTCAAGCACACATCAGCAGACAAGCCAATAACTTCTCTGATTCCAGCAAGTTTTACCAGCATTAAGCACTTCAACCAAGCAACTTTTGATCATGACATAAGACAACAAATCAAAGCCAACCATCATTTATTTCAAAGAGCTACACTAGAAGCAAATCATCAAGCAAAAGGCAGACAAGCAGAAATGACCAAAATACATATGTAGAGAATGCATGATTTTCTACATTGTTTCAAAACGTGCTAGAAGAGACAACTACAAAATTTTGCAATTACAAAAAGGTGATGCCATTTCATATTGAGTTGGAAGTAAAAAAAACATTATAAATCTATATTTTGAAAGAGCAAATCTGTCAACTTATCCATGCATTCCATCTATAACTCCACCAAATGAAGACTTCCCTTTCAGGCCTTATATTCTTGGCTAAATTGCATATCTTCCCTTATTCCATACAACTCCTTTTATTAATATCCAGTGCTATGTACAGGTTTCTCTGATTGATCGGGATAATACAAAAGACCTCATGCAGAATATGATGCCATAGATGTCACACCACAAACTAACGCTGGTTCCATGCAAATCACATGCCAGATATGCAAACTTCAGCATCCACCAGAGGTTGAATAGTCCCAATCAAAATGTTTTTATACAAAGTGATAAAATCTGCAGGGTACATTGACTTCTGTTCAATGCCCCAAACCGTCAAATAGACAAAACTACTGTCAATTACTGTGACAAAAAACACTCATGATAGCGGAAATGAGGCAAGTCAGCCAAAACTTACCTGATTGATGCTGCAGCTATCATCTCTTCCCCCTTCTCTAAAATTACTGTATAAAAGCCACTAAAATCTAGCCGGCTGAAATTTGACCTGGGGATGACAATTCTCACTTTTTAGTATTCATCAAATATATTAGCAATAATACTGGGAAGAGATTGTAAAGATCCTCCTGATGAATGTATCAGATAAAAGGTGTCCAGCAATTTATTTTAAAAAAAGGGGAAGCATGAGACTCTGACAGTCACATCAGAAAGCAGAGGAATCATGTAAGTTGCCTTAGTTCTACAATCAAAGAAAGCATGAGACTCTGACAGTCGCATCAGAAAAGCAGAGGAATGCACCTAAGAGGATTTGTCTATTTAAAACCCTGCAACCACCACAAAATAATGAGCAATCTATTTTTTGAGGGACAAACCTCAGCAAATGACCGCAAAGTCACCATTTTGTCTCTATTCCAAAAATAAAAAGCACGAAAAGTATATGGGTGGGCAAAAGAAAAGTACAAAAAGGATTGTGAAAGAAAGCAAGAGTACAATCGACAGCCATGCTTGCAATTTCAAATGAAGGCAGTTTTTGTCAGTAAGAAATCATAAAACTATATTAAGCACAAAAGGCACAAAGAAACAATAATGTGACTTGTTCATATCACCACTGATTAAATATAAGGAAAAGAAATTTTCCAGTGTCAATGAACAGTACCAGTCAATAGTATAAAACAGAAGGAAGATGGCCGTTCACTATCTAAAGATAAAGAAAGGATATTCAATTTCTATTGTATATGGAATTTACGGTTTTTATGAAAGCGTTACATTCAATGTGCTCTTCATGTATGTTTACCTAATGTCACAGCCATGCTCCTATTTGGCTCTCACATGTCGTAGGTAAGCGGAAGGAGTAAATTCACACAATCAATTTCTCGTCCATGCCATGGAGTACAGCTAGGCACTAACAAACCAGGCCGTGAAAAATAAAAAGAAGAGGCATTCATGCTTTTTGTGTTCTTTTCTACGAAATATCTCTTTAGAACCTTGATGATCAATTATATCCATGTAACGAACCACTTTGAAGTTTTTTAATTCTTCTATTAAAGTATCCCACAACAAGTGTCCACAGGATTTGTCAAGGCACTTTATACAAGAGCCTCACTCCACCTAGCATAAACTTTTGGGCTTGACATGCTAATATGGTGTCAAAGCCTAACTTCAATTCTTTAATATTTCATTTCACTTGTGGTTCTTGCCTATTTTCTACCCTATTTCATCAATTCCACAAACCATCTTTGTCTGATTTGCGTACAAGAGGGTATAAAAGGTATCTCACATCACTTGGTGCGAAGTTTGTTTTGAACTTACTTACATGCAGTTTTCACTTAATAGATTAACCTTTTCGATATGACATTCTGACATCCTCAATCTACAGACAGATTCTTAATATCCCACTTGTGCATAAAATTTGAACAATAACTAGGAAACTTAACCTTCAGGACATATTAGAACATAAGTTACACTTCTTAAAGCACAAAATCCACAACATCAGGAACTTTCACGACCAATGTATAAAAAATGAAACTAATTACCTGATTATTTCAGATAAGCATGCTAAATTTAGTCAAATACAAATTTGGATAAAGCTTGCCATTCTTACCCACAATTGTAGAGAATGTTATGGATCATATCAATCCCACTTCTGTGGTCGGGAACAGGCAAAAAACACTCATCCATTATGGACAGCGCAACAGCTACCTTGGAATTGCATTCGATCTTCCTTGACATTTCAGTGGAAGAGATGTCTATTTCCATCAAAGAACGGTGCACGAGAGAAAATGAATATCCTTCCTCCAGTTCATGTTTCACACCGAGAAGCGTCCCAACATCTTCATATAGCTGGCATAGGACCAGCATACAATTCATCTCAATACATAGTATAGAAATATAACACGAAGTATGGATAGCTTATCAAATATGACACGCAGCAAGAAGTAAATAAGTAGCCAAATTCTACATGGACCTCACACTCTGTAAGAGACAGACAACCAATATACAGAATATACGTAAGACGCAAAAATGTCGTAGTTGTTATTTTTCTCAATCATGAAAACTGGAATTTCTTGAATGATAATAATTAATGAATGTAATAAAACACACGGCTCACATGCGAGCACAAATCAATTCCAATATATCCTTTTCATAATGGCGCCACATTTATTGCAGTATACCCAAAAAGAACGCAACATTATTTTAAAAATTGTTTTACTCATCTCCTTGCACAGTTTAATTGAGCTACCTATGGACATTCTAAAATGGATCGTGGGAGATTCACTTGAAGCAAGCAAAGAATGAATTAAATATCAAGTTCATAACAATCATACAAAGAAATGCCTTGCATGCATCACAAATTTCCAATGATGTTGATGCAAGTAGCAATGACTCTCCTAGCATATTTACTTCTATGAAGAAAAAGGAAATAAAGTACTTTCTGACAGCTCTTGCCACAAAAGGACGGCAACATCTGAACATCCTCAACTGCATCCTCCACAGGTACACATGAGCTGTGATCTGCAATAATAGAAGTCATCAAAATGCCAAGCCAATCGACCAAAAAGAGGGTACAGGGAGACAACATGATTACATTTTTCCTCGCATAACTGGCATTTGATTAAGGCAGACAACATTGTAGTTTCATCGCCATCCTTTTCTCTTGTACTCTCACCAATTGTTCCACAGTATTTGCAACAGCAATATAAACAATGCCAATCACCTGAAGGGTGCTTCTGTAACAAAAAGGGAAGGATAAGTACATTTTCATTGAAATAACAAATTGATTCTAGATTATCCAAGATAATATAGAATGCTGAAGTCAGCAAAACCTTCTACAGCGGAATATACAGCAGATGGCAAGCAAAATGACACAATACTTGAACATGAGAAAGGGTGGGGATTAACAGAAACCTGATAGAAACTCAAGTGTACAGAATGCTGACTTAGCAAGTGTACAGATAAGTTATCAATGGCACATAAAAACATACACATCATTAAATTATCCTATCAAGTCAAAACAACATTCAGCAGAAAACTAAGCGCCACAAATCTAAGGCATAAACTCAGTTCATTAAAAAAAAAATCATAAATATCCGAACAGCACAATTAGATCATCAGTCACCCACCATACCTATGTGTGACTAAGCTAATAAGCATGAAGGTATAAAAGTTCTTTTCATGAAATGGAAGCATGCATTACATACACATAGAGGAAAAAATACAGATGGGAAGTACCCAAAAGATCATTGGTCACACACAAGAATGCAACTAGCACAAGGGAAAAGAAATTCTAGAAAGTACAGTCTGCAAACATACCTGTATATCTAAACAGCTTTGATGAAACGTTGATGGGCAACCATCACAGCAAACCAAGTCCCCTCCATCTCCACAGATGCCACAAGTGTCATCATTAGGATCATCTCCATCAACATCTATATAATGGGACCATTTCTGCCCAGATTCCTCCTGCTTTTTCCAGGAGTCCAGCTGGCACTGCAGCATAGACATTCCATTCTCCAAATATATGTTTTCAAGTGGCTGGCCAAGGTTGCTGCCTGCATGAGCTTCAAATTCAGAAACAGTGATCACCTTATCACAGCAGTCACAAATAATGCCGTCTCTTGTGATTGTACCCCCAAGCTTTGTTTGCATCTTTTCCGGATGCAAATACTGGACCTTTCCTTTATCTAGGACAGTGCCTAGATCAATCATCCATGCCAATATAGTCCGTTTACCACTGTATAGAACATAATTTTCAGAATCTGGTTGTGTCCCGTCAGAGTTGCGGGCCAACAGAGCACATCTCTTTTTGCTTTGCGTCTCTCGTCGTTTGCGATTCCCAATCAACAATGCCGTTCCTTTTCCAGTTGCCCCACTCATTTTTTCCTTTCCAGCTAGCAAAGCTTTTCCTTTACTTTTTGCTCGGAAACATTTATTTGCACTTGAACCAAATCTAAGTTTTCCTTTGTGCTTCTTCTTAATTGCACCATCAATTTTACTACTGTCCTTCTTTCCCTGCCTTTTCTTCGTCATTACCTTGTTTAGTATACTAAGTTCTTCCTCTGGTATAGGAGAGAACACAAAGCCAGCCTTGTAAGCCTTAGATTCAGCATCGCCAGCCTCATAACGCCTTTTAAGAACATTATAAGCCAGAGTCACCGACCAGTGAGTTTTTCCATCAGGGCTCACATAAACAGCATCATTGTATTTTCTGTGTTGCCTAGGCCTGTAATCAATTGTCCAACCCGCGCTCATAAGCAACTCGACTATTTGCTCTCTCACTAGATTCTTCTGATTACGTCTACTTGGCCCTGCTTCTTCATCTTTTTCGGGTTTCAGTCCTTTGCTCACACTCTGCTCATTATAACTACTTTTCTCTGACTTCAAACTCAGCCCTGATGTAGGCACATTTTTACCGGCTTCTAAGTCCACATGTTTACCTTTTTTATATGGTGATATGTTCTTTACCTCATTTGCATTCGTATTTGACCTCAAACATCTGCTTGAACTACTGACAGGCAAAGTCTGCTTCACACTCTGCTTGGTTTCTACAATCCTTTCACTTTTTCTCAATTCAAGCATCTTTCCTTTCTTCTTAGGTGGCCTACCGCGCTTCCGCTTCAACTTCAGTGAAGATGGCTCAACCAAATCAGAAACCCCATCCTCTTGGGCCTGCGCACTGACGGTCTCAAACCCACGGCCTCCTCTTCTCTTTTGCTCGAGCTCAGCAGCTCTCTTCTTGTTCTTTGCACCTTTTTTTCCAACCCCACTATTGACGATAGTCCGTGACCGCAAAACTCGTCCCACAAAGTGCACTGCATCGTCTACAGGTTCCTCCTTCACAGTTTTCTTAATCGATTCATGACACTGAGTCCCTTCCCCCCAACTTTCCCGACTCCTTTTCCTGCTATCCTCCAATGCACCGTTGCACGGACCTTCACCTGTCATCACAGCTTCACCACATTCACTCCCCGAAACTACCACCTTGTCGCTTACAATGGCTCCATCCTCCAACGGGGCAGGCGACTCCTCCCACACCTCCGCATTGTCCGACGCCAAAGCTGGCGCTTTCACACCACCCAAGTCAGCACCTTTCGGCATCACGTCAACCACCTTATTCTGAACAAGCACTTTCCCAGACGAAAGCCCATCTTTCTCCGGTTTCCCCCGCAACTTGCCCGATCTCAACCCCTCCCTCATCTTCCCCAACAGGAAAATCACCCGCCCCCGAGAAACCAGCTCGAATTTCACGACAATCTCGCCATGTGCAGCACGGAAACCGCCACGAAAAAGAAAAGAAAAAAAGTTCCCACCCAGCAACCAGCACGATCAGAGAATCACTCACCAGCGCGATGCCCGTTACTCTCCTATCACGGAAAATGGAAACCCAAAACGTGAAACGGCGACACAATTCCAAACCAAAAACCGCAGGAAAAAAAAAAAACGAAAAAAAAGAAGAAGAATAAAAGGATCACGGAGGACAGAGGGGAGGATCAGAACCAAAAGGCGACGGCTCCGAGAGCGCCCCTCACCGGCGGCCCCAGCAATGTCGCAGCAGCCCTACGATCCGGCCACGGCGGAGGGCGAATCGGCGGGGAGAAACGTGCCCGGTCCGGACATGTCGACGAGAATTTGGGGGGGAGAGAATTGACAGGGAGAGACACAGACACAGACAGACACAGAGGGAGAGAGAGAGAGAAAAGAGAGAAGGTTGGGTTTAAAGAATGAGCATCGTTTTGGGGGGATTTTACTAATAAGACAAAAACATCCTGCAAAACCAAAAGAGGGTTTTAAGGTTGACGCTCCACAATTTCGCCAATCAAACTTCGCCTTTCGCACTCTACTTCTCCCTTCATATATTTGCAATTTCGTTCGGTAATTATAAAATTAATTCAAACTTGCCAAACCCGAGCTCAGTTCAAATCTTTCCGTATCCCAACGAGCAAGCTAGAGTTACTAACTTTGATTAAACCGAACTCTCCCGACCGTTGAAAGGGTTTTTGGCGCGAAATCAGGCAATACTTGAACTCGAGTTTGAAGGCAGCAATAGTTTTGGAATTCACCCGCGAAACGTAATATCACCTAATTATGATTATATGAAAAATATTTTTATGAGCTCGGGCTCTAGAGGGAGGGTAGAATGGTAAATACCAAGCTTGTTGCTTTTTTGGGTAGGGGGATAAATGGGGGGACTAATGGGGAATGGGAAATCAGCATTGAATTGAGGGGTGGATAGTTTTCCCTCCAAATACAATAAATTTTTTCCCTTTTTTTCCTAATCCAATGCCCATTGTTTTCCCTCCATTATTTGGATGGGCCTGTTTTGGAAGGAAATCTCTGGGTTTTGGGCAATTCCTGGGCATGGTTAGGTGGTGAGCCCAACTATGGAAACAACACATGGATGGAAAAGTCTGACACAACTATGGTTTCCCCTGTCTCGTGATTTCTGTTTTATGCTGGAATAATTATTCCACTCATGAATTGGCAATCTCTCTCTCTCTCTCTCTCTCTTCTTTTTTGTCCTCACGAGTCAAAAATATGAGAATTTTGTCTCGTCATTGTAGTAAAGATCTCTCACTCTTGTCTTGGAGCATTTGATTTGTGCCGTAAATACTTTGCATGGCTCGAGATTTGAGGGCCTGGAGTTGGCAACCCATCGTCGTGGGATCTCACTAAAATTTCAACACTTGAAAGAGTCTCTCCTACGAGGTAGTGTCGGGAATTATTCAAAAGTTT
The DNA here is from genome assembly GCA_014182735.1 of Corymbia maculata. Taxonomy (NCBI): domain Eukaryota; kingdom Viridiplantae; phylum Streptophyta; class Magnoliopsida; order Myrtales; family Myrtaceae; genus Corymbia; species Corymbia maculata. Next base: position 10,958,950 of record CM024689.1, on the reverse strand, counting down.
CTGATCGACGTCGTGATTTTTGTGATCTAAATATGGAAGTTCAATTTATTTTTTATGTAAAATCACATTATTTCTATCTAATCTATTTTTTTTTCTATCCACATTATACAAAAAGAAGAACTCAAATAAGGTAAGGAAAGAAATATTTTCACCGAGCAAAAGGAGAGAGAGGGATTCGAACCCTCGATAGACGTTGCTCAAATTATTCAACTTAAAATTAAATAAAAACTAAAATCGATATTTTTTTCTTGAAGGATTAAAATCACAAAAATCTCAAATTAATATATAAATAATAAATTTACCCTATGTAATTTTCATTAAATTCATCATAATTATAGCTGTTTAAGATTTTTTGTACTATTACTTCAAAAATAAATAAAACCCAAAAATAGAAAATGCACGTTAAATTGTTGAGAAAAAAGATTTTATCGCGAATTGCAACCCCGCCGTGCGCAGCAAGTAATAATTGTGCCAATTGCACAAATTATAATTTCAAGCATCGCCTTTCTGGGAATAAAATAATAATTTTTATTCTTAATAAAAATAAAAATTGAAAATTGAAAATTGAAAATAATTGTTCTTTTTTCTGAATTCTCTTCCGGGGCTCGTCATATACGCAGCCCACGATCTTCGACGCTCCATTTCCACCCTTCTTTAGTAGCCGACGATGGGAGGTCCGTACTCCGGCGGCGTTTCCGGCGGTCGCCGAGACCGCTACCACGGCGAGAACGGCCTCGGCCGCCACACCCCCGATTTGGAACGCTCCGCCGAGTACCGCCGCCGCCGCAGCCCCTCCTACGAGTCCTTCGACCGCCACGACCGCCGCGGCCGCCGCGAGGAGCCCGATCGCCGCGGCCGCCGCGATGAGCCCGATCGCCGCGGCCGCAGCCGCAGCCCCTCGTATGATCGCTACGACGACCGCCGCGACAGCTCGGGTCAGCGGCACCGACGGGCTTCGCCCCGCGACTCGAACTTCAGGAGGAGCCCCAGGGCCGACGAAGCCCTAGATTCCTTGCCCAGGCACTTCGGTAAGAAGCGACCTTACCTCGATCGCGATTATAGGGGCAACGGTAGGTTCTCGGAGTCGGATTCCGATGAGGAGCTGAAGGGGCTGAGTACCGAGGAATACAGGAGATTGAAGAGGCAGAAGATGAGGAAGGCCTTGAGGTTCTCTATCTGGAATTGCACTCCGAGCCCGCCGCGGTACGAGGGGGATGAATTGGAGGAGAAAGCGGAGGAGATTGATGAGAAGTACGGGGAAGATCTGGAGAAGAGCGACTCGAGCGATAAAGAGGATGGGAAAGCCAAGGCGAAAGGAAAATCTAGGTCTGATAGGGAGGTGTTGAGTGACGGCGAGGCAGACAGCGAGTCCGAGTCAGAGCCAAGTGGTTCCGGTTCGAGGAAGAAGAGGAGGAGCTCAAGTTCTAAGCGCAGGAGCAGGGAATTGTCTGGAAGTGAGAGCGAATCTGAGAGCGAGAGGGAGAGTGATTCTGATGATTCTGCATTGAAGAAGAAGAAGAAGGGTAGGAGCTCGTCTTCAAAAGGGAAGAGTGGAAAAGCGCATGCTACTGAGAGTGAATTGGAGAGCGAAAGTGAATCGGAGGATTCCTCTTCAAGGAGGAAGAAGACGAGGTCGAGTTCTAAAAGGAGGAGCAAGAGAGAGCGCGATAGCGAGAGTGAATTGGAGGTGGAGAGCGAGATTGAATCAGATGATGAAGAGGATAGAAAAGGGAAGAAAAGATCCAGGAAAGGGTCTAGTAGGCGGAGAAGGAGTGGTAGAAGAAGTAACAGGCAAAGAAGCAGTAGGAAAAGCAAGAGTAGATACAGTGAATCTGATGATAGCAAGAGCGAAGATAGTGAAGCTGAGGATTCTGATCTTGAACCAAAGAAGGGGAATGGCTCATTGAAATCAGGCAAGAAGAGTAGTGGTCAGAGTAAGAGAAGTCTTGAAAATGATGACAATGTTTCGAATTTGAGTGAGAGATCACAATCTGAACCTGATGTAAATGGCGTAGACAGTGAGGTCAAGGCTGAGATTGATGCAGAAGCGCTCCTGTTCAAGGAGCTGATTGAGTCCCAGAAGAAGTCGGCCTTGGATAACGAGCCGGTGGTTGGTCCCATGCCACTGCCAAGAGCCGAGGGGCACATTAGTTATGGTGGGGCTCTTAGGCCTGGTGAAGGTGATGCTATTGCGCAGTATGTTCAGCAAGGGAAGCGTATCCCACGGAGAGGTGAAGTCGGTCTTTCTGCAGAGGAGATTTCGAAGTTTGAGAGTCTTGGGTATGTGATGAGTGGTAGCAGGCACCAGAGGATGAATGCCATCCGTATTAGGAAAGAAAACCAGGTTTACAGTGCTGAGGACAAGCGCGCTTTAGCCATGTTCAACTATGAAGAGAAGGCGAAGCGGGAGCATAAGGTCATGGCTGATTTGCAGCGGTTGGTTCAGCGTCACATTGGGCAGGATATTGGCCCTACTCATGATCCTTTTGCTGGAAAAGCTGCTGATGGTCCTGAGGCTTGATTAACATGTATGTGCATGTTTTCTTCTTATTTCATGTCTAAAGTATGTGATGCCCTCATTAGTGTAGCATGTTTGACTCTGTATGCATTGTGGTCATGTGGATTCATCTTTGTGTGTTATGTAGTTGAGGCATTTCTAGTACCTCTCCTTTGATGCTCTTATTACATTGAAATAAATTCAATAAGGGATCATTAGTTTTCTTTCAAATGGGAGTATTGCATGGACCTGCATCGTAATTTGCTTGTTTGAAGGATCCAACAATTGATGGTTAGAGATGAATGTACAGGTGTTTGTAAGGGCAATGCAATTGACTTGTCAAATGATTTCTGGTTGTGTTTTTTATTGCCATTGTATTTTGCATGATATTTCTGTAATGAAATATATGGATGGTATGAGATTGTGGAAACCCGACAGTAGAGCTTATGACATTTACATGAGGCCATGCAAAGGGAAAAAGAAAAGAAAAGAAAAGAAATTGAACTTGTTAAGGCTTAGCTGTTGTTGTTGATTGTGCTTATGGGCTATGTCGATGACTGGTTCAAATTTGAGAGACCTATAGGTAGCTGGAAGTTATGATTTTTTGTGATTTTAATTCTGAATTCACTTTTCTATCAATCGAGATATTGCTTTTTTCTGTTGAACTGACTAGCCTAGTTTAAATTCTATTTGGGTTCTGCGCTGTGAATTTTAGAACTTGCAATGTCTGCCAATTGAATGTTCTATTTTAGAATGCAAATAGTTTGACCACAATGTGAACCCTGGTAGCAAGGGTGACTTTGATTACATTAGATACTAGAATCATTAAATTGGCTTGATTTTCAGTCTTGCAAAAAGTTCTGCACAGCAGCTTAAGACGACATAGTAGGAGTCCTCCTTTAATGGAATCTTGAATTTCAGGCAAAGCCCACATAATCTCTGGTGAAGCCACATATCGTCTATAGGGGCAATTTGCATGCAGATAGAATATGGAGTTCATTATCAGGGCCAATCTATACTTATGTGGTGAAACTACTTATGGTCGTGAGAGACAATAACCTGCTGTCTGTATTTTTCTTCTGCTATAACAACTCTCTTTATTTTGTTCCATCTCTGTGGATCAAAATTAGATATCAGAGCATTTCTTTTTCTTCTGAATGTGGTAGATAGTGTCTCTCTTCATTCCCTGTTTTAGCTTTAATTAAATAATAGTGAAGCAACAATCAGAAATTAAGCATGTCTCAATATTTTTTTGGTCTAATATGGAGATTGTGGTGTAATACCTAACACGGTGCAATATTTACTAAATTAAGGAATGATGGCGTTGGTGAGTTCATAGGAAATAGATTGTTTGTTCACCATGGCCTTGGCATGAGGGCATGGAGAATAACTATCTTGGCAAAGCAGTTGGGGTGAGTTTTTGTGAACTTGGTGGAGAAACTTCAGACTTAAGAATGAAAGCTGTTGGGGGAGTAACTCTCAGTCAGAGGACTTGGCGAATCAAGAACTAGTTTTCAAGATTTTCCCAAACTCACCTTTTGCTAACCCAGATTTACGAAAATTGAGATGCCACTGCTAATGCAATGAAGTTGAAACATTTTCAATGGAACTTGAAAATCTCTCAAAGTCGGCCTTTTCAGCCTGGGAAGATTGTTAATACTGTCTGATAAGGTTAGTGAAGGATGCATAGCATAATGATCTAGCTAGATTTGCGTGGCCCAAGCTCTTAAAAGTAGTCCAAGTGACTAAACCAAGTGATCAATTATGAATCACTAAACAAGACATTTCCCATTTGACGTGGGTCTTTTGGAATGTTACCGTAGGCTTTTCCTTTTTCAGTCAATGTGTGGTTCCCATGATGACTAGACTTGACTTGTATATCTTTTCTGTTCATTAGGTTCTTTGATAATATGCCTCGAGTTGAGCTCCTAAGCCGACACATCCTGATCAATCGTCTTTCTGGGTCAGGGAATGATGATTTTATGTAAGGATTTCCTCGACAGTGGAGCTGCAGAGATCCATGCCTCGTCTGATCAAGCTGCTTCTCACTCTTCAATGCTATAGCGTGCATCTCTGGATGGGTAATGTTCAGGCATGGAGTAGCAGCACAAATATTCCGGAAACGTTGGCTACACTAGATTGTCGTAATATGCTTCTGATGGAACTAGAGAGTGAACCCGCTGTCTTTTTCATTCTTAAATTGCTACTCCTGCATTTGCTGCAATAGCTATTTTAGCCTTGTGAGTGACGTGATATTTTCATACTACAGTTCAGCAGTTGGCAGCATATTTGATATGCCTTCCCTTATATGATTTTGGTTTTTGATCCTTTTGAAACACCTGGGCTGATTTCGTCATGTCACGAGTCTCCCAGCCACCTGTAACTGGTAACCATCAGCGCAAGAGGCCATTTGGAGGTGGCTCCGATCATTGGGATCGAAACCTATGATCATGGTCCTCGATGCATGGTATTAGGTGTGATCAGTTTTAGAATGGGTAAGTTTGGAACTGGAACATGAAATCAATCTTGTTATAATTGGTTTTAGTTTTTTGAACCAGTACCTTACCTTATTTGTACTTGTTCTATTTCCAGTCATGTTTCAAGATCTATTCAAGAACCTGTTTTTCATAAACGCCTCAACAAGAAGCAACCGTTCAATGTCTTATATGATTTTGGATTTTACATAAACAAACAAGGAAACATACTAATTTTCTTAAACTTGTGAGTTGTTGAATATGATAATTAAGGTCTTTAGTCAATTATTTGATACATTAACAAATTCTTACTAAACATATAAATCCAATCGGCTTGGTTTGTTGGTCAATGATTCCATGACAATATAATGTTAGTGTTTTTTTTTTTTTTTTTTTTGGTTGAATATAATGTTAGTGTTTAAACAACATTGAAAGGTATTTGTTTGAAATAAATATAATAAACAAAAAAAAATGAATTGAGATTCAAACTACTTCTCTTGCAAATTGCATTAGAAAAAAATATCCAAATAAGAAATTACAAAGGATGAACCGAACTTTCCGAGTTATCCACCCAAACTAGTAATACTCATTCTTAAGCAAAAACTGTTTCAAATCGGTCCGCCTTCCCAAATGGGCTGGAACCAGTTGTCGAATTGGTTTCAACTAGTTCTCAAAAAAAAGCAACTGGTTCTTGGACTGGTTTAAATAGAAACCTATTCTTGGACTTATTTATTAGATGGTTTAGTCTAGATTTTGGGTAAACTCGGGCCAATTGTACACCCCTATGCCGTATGGTGTTGAGTTTAATCTGTTCTCCATCTTGATGTTGCTTGACAACGCTTCGACGGAAGTGCCACAGAAGCCTGATGGGCCTGGGCCAAACCCAACTTTTTTTTTTCAGCTCTGTTAGACAGTAGTAACACTACTACATAAAGTTTCAGTGATAAAATTAGAACAACCCATACTAGGCGACGATCTTAAGATTAATATAAAGCAATTGCACTAGGAATTCCAAATCTTGTGATGATTATGTACTTTAGCTCTAAAACTCTCGTTTCATTCACTCGGGTCCTAAAACTTACATAAAAGAAATTACAAATGAGATATTTTTTTAGCACCGTTGGTTATGAAAAATCCACGTCATGTTCTTTAATCAATACTTTCTTTTTTAAAAATATAGATATTTTGTTAATGATGTGGACACAAAATAAGAAAAGCAACTAATTTTCTTTAAAATGATAAGGAAGGCAAACACGCATACGTATGCGTGCATATACATATATATAGAGAGAGAGAGAGAGAGAGAGAGAGAGGGTTTTGGTACTGGGGAAACCCAATTAGAAATCTCGTTGGCCCAGTCTTTGCACCACAAGGGCTTGCTTGCCCTCGCACAAGGGTGGTGCCACCGCTCACCAGCATCAAGCGAGGGGGGCATTAGGTGTTCTCTAGAATTGATATAAGATCCGGAGAAACGTCGACTCCTATCCCTATCGTTCCTTTTGATTCGGGTGGTTACGGTAATGTTTCAAATGAAAGGGCTCGGGTGTGGTTTCCCGGAGAGTGGCAGAACAGTAGCTCATGTTTAGAGATGGTTTAAGCTGTATCAAGGAAACTACCCGACTCATTATCTCGAGCTTTTCACAATCTTCTTTGTTCTCAATATTCGGTGGGTTCTTCTCTATAGCTAGAAATTAGAGATTTTTGAACCCAATTACATAAATCTAAATTACTTGTTCAGATAGGAGAATTGAATATGTGGCAAGAGTTTTTAAGGATTATGATTGTTCATAAATCTTGCCGGACAGTAGTTTGATGGTTGGTGAGTGGTCGCTTCTGGCAACATATGCAAGATTCGGAGTTCTAGGGTTTGATCGAGTGAGCCCCATAACGATTATTGCAACTTAACAAGTTGAACCGGTCTTGGTAAACCCCCAATTATGAGGGTTGATTGTAGAAAGATTCTTTCCATATAGTGTTGAAAGAAAATACAGCTTGCTAACAAAGTCCCGAATTAAGGACCCATGACAGTACCTTTTCATGCTCATTTGCAATATCTCTTAAATACATCGTTAACTCGATACTAATGACTTTTAGGGTCGTGCTTTCCTCTCTAATTTGGATGATGTTCACAGCATGCAATCCACCAATCACATATGTGGTTGAATGATCAAATTGCCGAGTCCACTTTAGGGCCGACCTTGTATTGTGCCGTGCGAGATAAGACGAGTGGGGTGATGGCAGATACACGTTCTTTTCGAAACTTAAAAGAGAGGCCCATTAATGGACCCTCCTTTCCCGCTGGTAATTTTACGGGCACTCGAGGGATCGATAGGAACACGTGAACGTCGAGAACTCGGGGCAACCCAAAACCCAAAGATAAGACCGAGTGATGCTTCTGGCCAAAACATCCGAACGAAATATCTCTCGCTTGCTCTGCCACGGTCGGTCCCTCGGATTAAGACGCGTGCTTGGAGGGACGAGCGCATCACGTTGTTGAATCATTCAATTGGGTTCTCTCTCTCTCTATCCATCTTTTTTGTGAAAGCTCAATATTTAAAGCGATGTGCAATTTCTTGGGGTCTTGGGTATACACTGTCTTATCTTATGTGAGGACGCTCCTTGACTTCTGACACATCGGTGGAGTTATTGTGACTAGGCTTCTATACTTAGGTCTCACAATTCAGACGAAAAAGTTTAAAGACTTAATTATGTCACTTGCATCACGTTATTAAATTATTCAATTTGGGTCTCACTTCACATTAGGTCCTACAATTCAAACGAAACAGTTTAAACACTTAGTTATATCCCTTGCATCACGTTATTAAATTATTCAATTTGAGTTTCATTTCACATCGTTGAATCATTCAATTTAGCTCTTTATTATTCAATTTGGGTCTCGCTTCACATTGTTGAATCATTCAAAATCTCTCTCTCTCTCTCTCTCTCTCAACAATATTTAAAGCACCTTGCAATTTCTCGAGGTCTTAGGCTACACTATCTCACGTGGGGATGCTTCCTAGCTTCTGACACGTTGGTGGAGCTATGGTGACTAGGCTTATATACTCACTGAGTGAATTATTATTATTACTATTTGTTGATTCTACTCTACTTATATTCTAACTCTCATGCTTGGACTTTTTGTCTTACCTCCTTGTAAAACATAAGAGTTGAGACTTATATTTGAAACTAAATCGTTCTCACTCCAATTCCTGAGAATGTGGAGATTTAAACACCCCAGTACTTAGGTGAACTAAGTTATTATGCCTCAAAACCGAACATTTTGTAGTGGGTGTGGAACTCACATCGAGGGAGATATGTGTATCACTACGTGCCCCTTATTATGGGATGACATGGTTAAATGCAATGAGATTATGCAAGAACGCCTCTATAGATAGATAACTCTTGTATACGGCGCCCTCATGTCTAATTGGACCACGTCACACTTGGAAAGAACCTCTGTCGAATCATCATCGAATTGAAAACGCTAAGCAAATTGCCAATCCTCTCGGTGCTTGTCTAAAACATTCTTCTTGGCTGTTTATGCTGTCATTATGAAGTCTTGGAGTGGTGGAAAGAGACGTGACTATTGAGATCACATGATGTCCTCCGGTGCATGCGTTACAAAAGAACAATCATCTTTTTTACCTTTCCCTTTTGTCCGCTCATGATGTCACGCCTCCTTCCTTTATCTGTATTTTGCAAAAGAGCACATGATCTATGGCTTGTCCTGTGTGGAGACGGGACAGGTGGGGCTGAACCAATGCTTTGAACTTATTGCCCTTTGCCCGCGGGAAAGGGATCAAGCTTGGCCCATTTTCATGATTCCCCTTACTTACTGCGATTGACGTTAGGGTTAAAACAAATCATCACCTCTCTCTCTCTCTCTCTCTCTCTCTCTCTCTCATGATGCTTGCATACTAGAGAATTCTTGCTGGTGCATTGAGATGATGATTGTGTATACACTGGTCTGGACTGATTGATCCCATGTTTTCTTAGCAGCCAAATCATTACTTCTCAAACATTTAATCATGGTCAATAGCAACGCACGGTGAAAAAAAACATTAAATGAGGTTAGAAAGCGAATTGGGTTTTTTTGAAAGGGTCAAAGTGTACATTAGGGTTTTAAAAATAAGGTCTAAAATGCATCATTACAATCACATGCGTTCGGTCGGTACTGGGTTCATTCAAGGATGAATCGAACCATCTTGACATTACAAGCATGGAAAGTCAATCCGTCAATCAATGGTTCAAGGACTAGCTCAAGCACGACGGATCAAGAAAAGTGAAGACATGCATCATCATCGCCTCAACGACTACTCATCCTCGTTCATTTAATGTCGCACCTTCTTCGAATGGAGACGTGCGTTCGATGGCGGATAAGACGTTTCTGGGTTCGATCTAAACCAATGCAAAAATCCTCCATGCCCATCGTCTTTATCCATGCAATACGCACTTTCCAGAAAGTGGAAACCCTAATGTGCGATTTACGCTAAGTACATCCCTACAGAACAAGACTCTTTTCTTTCCAAAAATGGAGGGAAAAGTGGAGACGACCGCCCCGGAACTACGTTAGTCTCGTCATCGTGGATGGACGAGCCGATTAGCTGTCTGACCAAAAAGCAAAAAGAGCAGGAAATTGGCTTGATTAGCGGCGAAAAGAAGCGAGAACCTATAGAGAAAAAAGGATGAGCGATGAATCCATCGATGGCGGCAGCAAGATAAAGTGCGGCATGGTCTACAGATTAAACAGATCAAGTCCATCTCGACCATTAATCATGCGAGCCCCGCTACATGCAAATTGTCTCAAATCGAGTCCATCGTGGGGTCAATCACGTCGACCCCATGCACTGATTCCACACCATCAACGACTAGAGTACATGTGAATCCATGCAAGACTCGCTCTCGCGACAAGACCCCACGTGATTAACGACCGAGACGGTATATGTTCCTCCGGCCCCCCCTACGAACGACGCGGATCAGCCTCACCCTACTTGGCACCGTACGACGTGGTCATGCTGTCCCGAGAGAGACATGGCTTCGAGCTCAAGCGACTGGGATGGGGACGCACACATGGCCGCGCAAACAACACGGCAACATCATAAGGCCAGCCCTGTCCCGCCATGGCCCCAAGTTGCCATTCCATGTGCACTCCAATATTCCTCCCCTTTTCTCCTTCCTCATCTCGAAAAAAGGTTAATTCTGTAACCTAATGTGGTAATCTAATCCAATCGCGATATGAAATCTCGTCGAGAATGAGTCTTATCGTAATAGAACCGTCTTATCGTAATAATTTTTTTTAACTGCCCTTCACTTTGTCTATTGCATCAATCACGTTATGATTCCATCGAAAAGTCATGTAATGGTCGGCCATTTGGTATGATGTTTACTTTCAAAGTTATTCCCCGGTCTTAGAAAATCTTGATTAGGATTGATATATTTGCCCTAAATTTCTCTCCCAAATTCACCTGACCAAATCTCTCTCTCTCTCTCTCTCTCTCTCTCTCTCTCAACTCTCTCTCTCAACTCTGCTCATAAAACCGAAGAAAGAACGAGCTGATGTTTCCATGCGCCATTTCTTGATGGGTCTCGAATAGCTTCTCTCTTCCAAACACACAAGAATAGAACGTTCCATCCCTAAAACCGATCAACCGATCGCCGCCCCGCCGCACACATGATGAGAGACTTCCCGTCCTGCTTCGGCGAAAGCGGAGTCCAGATCGCCGACTCTTCATCGTCCTTGGCGAAGAGCAGCCCCCAGAACTCGGTCACCTGCATCTACAAGTCTAAGGTACGCGGCTGCCCTTGCCTCATCACCGTGACCTGGACCAAGACCCTCATGGGGCAAGGCCTCACCGTCTCGATCCTCGTCGACGATGGGGGCGACCACCCCAACTCGTCCCGCTCCCTCTGCCGAGTCGAAATCAAGCCCTGGCTCCTCATCTCCAAGCATAGAGGTTGCCGGAAAGCCCCGTTATCATCACTGGATTCCTCTACTCTTGACGTTCACTGGGACCTCTCGAACGCGAAGTTCGGTGCTGCCCCTGAACCTGTCCAGGATTATTACGTCGCAGTCAAGGACGACCGCGACGTGGTCCTACTCCTCGGGGACATGGAGAGGGAGGCCTACAAGAAGCTCGCCGGCCTGGGCTGGGCGCGTGACAGCGCAGTACTCGTGGCGAAGCGGGAGAACGTGCTCGGGAAGAAAAGCTACTGCACGAGGGCCCAGTTCCGGGACAAGGGCCAGGCACACAGCGTCGTGATCGAGTGCGACCCGGGCGGCAGCACTCTGGGCGAGCCGTGCCTCGTGATAAGGATCGACGACCGGGACGTGGTGAGGGTGAGGAGGCTGCGTTGGAAGTTCCGGGGGAACTGCACGATCGACGTGGACGGCACCGGCGTGGAGGTGTTCTGGGACGTCCATAATTGGCTCTTCGGGGGCGATTGCGTCGGGAGTAACTATGGGGTGTTCCTGTTTCAGACGTGCCCGTTATGGGCCGAGAGCGATAACGAGAAGTTCTGCAGCTCTTCGTCTAGTTCGAACACGCTGAAGCCTTCGTGCATCTCGAGTTGGTGGAGTTCGTCGTCGTCACCCTCTTCTTCGCGGGGGATCGAAGATGATCCTCATCATCAACATCAGCTGCAGTTGCAGCAAGGTCTGGGCTTCTCTTTGATACTGTATGCTTGGAAGAGTGAATAAATACTACTATTCATCATCTATTTCTTTACCAAGAAAAGGTAAGAGCTAGAGAAGTTTTCGTCTTCTACCTTTCCGTTTTGGTAAAGATAAAAGAGAGACTGAAATTGGGTTTTTCCTCAGTTTTGGCTTTTCATATGGTTGGAGTGGTAACTGGTAAAGAAGATGCATAAGATGAGTTCCTCATGAGTTTGATTGAAGTACAGTGAAATGAATGCAGATATGTCGTTGCTTCTGATGTATTGTTGCATATTCAATCCATACAGAGTCTCTTGGCCCCCAGAAACATCGTACATACAGCAAGAAAACCTACATTTTCGATCGTCCCTGACCAGAAGGATTAACCTCCGATCGTGCTTCTTATTTAGGGTCACGAGTTATGACATCATTCACATGTGGGCTTAACAGAAATCAAAGGTAAAGTCATAGTTTCCTCCGATTTGCAACTCACCAATAAGAGGCATGGTTGGAGGATTTCCTCTTTATCAGAGATTGGGGTGAACATGACCCGAAGAAATAAAGTCAACACCGGTCTATGCATCTCTCTCTTTTATCACATTTTGATTTCCACTTAACATTTGAAATATGACTGGTACCAAATACTTGATACCTCAGTTCCTTAAAATCATCCAAGAAGTGACGTTTAATCGTCTATAATGCCATAATAAGTCCCTAGAGATTTTACATTTTGACAAAGGATCAATACCAACGTTGAAGTTGAAATTCCTACCAAATGTGCCCTCAATCAATTTCATGCCGTGGAAAAATCTTATATAAATTGAGTCTATGAGCGATGTGGTAGGCAAAGTCAATCGTAGCATATCAACTATATAAGAATGTGTTTTTCAATCCCAATGGGATCCTCACTATTCCTTGGCATGTGATTATGATCTATTATCAAACTAAATCTACCTAAATCTTCTTTTCAATCATTCCGCTCACCAAATAAATACATCAAGTCTAATAATTTACAAAAAGGAATATCGTCACACAATTTACTCCAGCTAACAACGAGAAATTATCTTTTATGACTACCCCAAAACAAATGACTAATGGGAGTTAAGATTACCATTTCTTTCAATTGCAAATTAGGAAGATATTTTCCATTAGGAGACACTGTCTGCACATCCATTTTGGCTGAAAACACACATTTTAAAACGAATTGACTAGAATGTCCTAACTTCTCTCTTACCTTTTATCTTCTCTATTTTCACTTACTCATTATATATGATTCTCTCGCAAATTCATCCCCTCTTGGAGGTTTCTTGCCACCATCTCTTTCATTGATCGGGTGATTATGCATGATTCGATCCTCCAAATCACAATGAATGACATTTTATGTCTGAGGATTCGAGTAAAAGCAAGGTAACAAAGTTTAGGAGGCAAGGCTTTCATATGTCCTTATCTTGGTTTATTGCTCGAAACGGATTGTTGATCTTAGGTGTTAGAAATTCATTGGAAAAATTATCCAAAAAATCACTGTACTTTTGTCAATTTAATCGTATAATCTTCTAATTTTGCCACTTGAGTCTTGAACAATTTCACAATAAGCCATTAAATCCATTCGATCAATTTTAGCTAGAAATTACTGACATAACCACCAACCGTCCCACGAGGCACAATCGGTGTTGGCATAGATAATTTTTAATGCTTTATTGATTTATTTATTTTTTTTTTTTTTTTTTTTCTCATAACCCTAGATCAGCGAGGAGGTGAGGGTCGACGACTCTCACCTGATCTAGGTGAGGGTGCCATAGCCCTCGCCAAGCATGAACAAGAGCCCCGACACCCTCACCCAAATTCAAGCAAGGCCTAGCCATTTGGATGACGAGGGCCACAACACCCTCAGTAAAAAAGTCTAAAAGGCTAGACTTTCATCCGTCTTTAATTTGGTTCATCACTTGCAACAGATTGTTTGAGTTATAAGTTCATCCTCGATGCTTCATTGAAGAGTTTCATGAATTTTAGAGAAAATTCCAAATAAGGATCTAAGATACCATCATTTTCTCAAATAAAAGTTCGAAATAAACCTTATAAGAAATATAGAAACCAAAACTAGAGCTCATTAATTGCTTCGCATTTGATGTTTATCGGTTCACAGAGGAAAATCGAAGTTTTTAGTCATAGTTCGTAAGTACAGCAAGCAAACATGTTTGACCACAACATGTTTGATCAAATAGAGTTTTTATAGGGGAATTTCCCAAAATTTTAAAAAAATGGTGTTTTAAAGTCGAAAAGAGTGAAAATAGCCGAACCCTACCTCTTAGTAAGATATATGAAGAGGAAAGAAAGCAATTCATTTGTTTACCTCGAGAATTATGAGGAGTTGGGCAATTGCATTGAATCACAAATCTAGACACGAATCTAATCGTGTATAAAACATACGCAATAATACTCGTAACAACCCAAGTGACTTGTCGGACATCAGTGAGAGATCTCCCAGATCTCCATGAGTTTGTTACATCTTTCAACCTCCCCTAAACTCGAGTTGGTAAGAGTAGACAAATTTCAGATGGGTGTCGGGAAACTTTTCGAAAGCAAGTGCTGTCAAATTAGCTTTTGAGTAGACGAACCCAAGATGCCAAAGGGCCATTTGAACGCGCTCGGATCAAGTTCCAATCAGACAATACATATACATGACAGCACGTGTAAAAGCCAGTACTATCAAATTAGCTTTCGGTTAGATCTGGAATAGAAGACGATTATCCCATTTGAAAGCAAGCACCATCAGATTTAGCTTCCAGGAACATGTTGCATATGGTGTTTGGAAATCAGTTTTCCGGTAAATCTATACTTAAAGGCGATGATACTGTTCGAAAGTCAACAAGGTTCTTATTAGCATTCACAACATGAAACAGCATTTAAAAGTACATGACAGACGGCATCCTATGTGGCCACCTGCGTGACAAGAACTCACCATCCACCGTTATCCATTTAGCTACAAGTCGGAAAGTAAGGGGCAATCCACCATACATGGGGTAGATGCGTAGATGTATGTCAAGAACGATTTGCATCTGTTGCTACTCAAAAACGTGAAGACAAAAGACAATAATCCAATTGTTTAACTTCGGATCTTAACATATCACATCTTTTAACCATGGTTGTTCTATCTTTAAAAAGATTTTCATAGCAATCGTGTTCACAAGCTTTTCGATACTTCAAGAATTGAAGCCTCAGTGCAAAATTGAAAGATACAAATGCCAGAAACAAGCCTTACTGAAGTTTCGGAATGACACTAGAATTTCATCCTAGAGGAAATTAGTTTCAATTTGTTAAGAGCAAAACTGACATTGACTACACAGCTGCTCCATATATTGAATAGAGTGGTTGAATTGCAATTATGAGACGATTGACAATACTTCGATTATCCACAACCATTACAGAATTGAAATAGCAAAAAATAAAAGCGCCATGGAAAAGAAAGAAGTATAGAAAGAGAAAAAAAAAGAAGCAAAGCATCAGTCACAAGTATGCATCTGATAACTGTGGATGACACTTTTGCACAGGAGAGATGGAAGAGGGAAATTGCTAATTATATTCTAGCTTTCAGGCATTTATCCATCTACAAACTTCCAGAGTTCAGGCAACAGCCATACAAACCTGGGATTTTCGGTGTTCGTTCAAATCCGAAGCCATTGGCGGTTAAAACTTGCCTAGGATGGCACCATTGACTTGGATAGCTAGATAAAGAGCTTGATGCAAAACTGACAAAAGAAAGAGAAGAAAGAGGAAATACTGCATCAGTCAGATTCTGCAAAAAGAAAAAGAACTGCCAGAGTCACAAATTCCACAGGGACACCTTTCCAAAAAATAAAGCAGAATAACCAGACAATAATAGTAACACAGAATAAACATGAGACATTCCTCATACACTGTAAAGCCCATTGAATTTATCAGATGGGTCTCTCAGCCACTAGCTTTAGGCAAACCTTTATGCACATGACATATCAAAATTCTCCTCAGCAGAAACTTACGCTTTTCTTCCCATAGTTTATCAGGTGCCCTTCTATCAGAAAAGAATGCGCCCTACCATTAGGCAAAGGCCTAGAGGTTGGGATCAAATCTAGAATTTAAAAGCCCCAAATCTCTGGAGTCCAAATTACAAAGAAAAGAAAACAAAGCATGGACCCTTCTGAAAGTAGATATTGGGAAAAAGAACAAAATAGGAATTTCCTGTACATTGCAAGTATTGTGATGCTAGAACTTAAAATTTGATGGGGAAACAAAGAACATCATAGCAAACAGAACCTGAGTTTAAATGAAGTAAAAAATTCAGAGTCTGGATCCTAGGTGATATAAATGACAATGGAGGGACACGCACCATTTTGTTTTGGCACACCATCTCCAAAATTTCCTTTACTTAAGGCATTTCCTAGATGGGAAAATAGTCCAGCTCATCTGAACTTTCCTCGTAGATTACGTAGCTGGAATCACGGCTATCCTCATTACCACTGCCTTGATCGCTATTGTAGCTGCTTTCAGATGAACTTATAAATAAAGAACTATCTGACATGTGACCATTATGATGCAAAGGCAGGCCAATCTCGCTATTGAGGTCACTATCAATAATTTGTTCCATCTCGCTAAAACTGCAAAATAACATCAGTCCATGGGGCAAAGTGGAGATTGAGATTCACGTCCAAAGAGAGCGTGAAATAATTTAAATCTGAAGGTAGGTATCAAGCACAACAGCTGCATAGAAGTATCCTATATCGATAACCATATAGAAAGGAAAATATTCAGACAAACCTTCCTCCCTCTGATGGAAAATCTGCTAGTAAAGAAATATCCGGCCTTTCTTCCACTACCTGTTTGAATGGGATGACACTGGACAAGAAGACCAGTACCAACATTGCAATGTTAGAGTGGGAAACTTGCAGCCATTTCAATATGATGAATCTAAGTAATTTTGGGCATACCTTGAAGCATAACTTCTGTTATACCAGTCACCTTCAGAAGCTAACCCTTCCTTATTGGATATGTCCTGCAGCAGGAATAATATCAGGCTCTATTGCAGGATAACAAAATAATGATAAGACAAATAGAAGGTCCTCGGTACCCACAACATGTCGTAGACACTTGAAATCTCCAGCAAGAACAGCGCTAAAAAAACGAGCAACCTCCATCTGCAAATAATCTTGTATCAGAAAGGGTGGCAGGGTAGAGAGAGGTGACGGTAATGGGACAAATATTTTTCTTACCTCTTTGAGATGCATACAGTCCCGTAAAATCAGGACTTCCAGTAAAGTTCCGGTTGAAGTGCTGCCAAGATTTCTAAAAATTGAAAACAAAATACCAATCTGAGGAAAATCCACGGGACGTCAACCCATAACACAGAAAATTAACCTTAAGTATTGTTCAGGGAGAGAGAGAGAGAGAGATTAGATGACCTCAGAAAATTCCCAGTGATTGAGTAGGATGTTGAAAAGTCAACATATCGTAGCTTTCGAAATCCCTGCGAGAGACACCAAGAAGAATACTTGTTTGTCATTGACAGAAATGATCCATTCAGAATCATCTTGCTAGGTCTAATATCTCTTTCAAATGGACACTCAAGCATCCAACCAATCTGAAGTCAAGAGATTCATATCATCCTACCACCAATGACTCAGAGAGGCAAACTTAGATGAAAAAGGAAATGGTACAAAAAAGCTGCTGATAGAAATTCTCTGCAGTATGGGGAGAACATCGGGGTCCTATTTAATGCTTCAGAGGCTTATCTTTTAGGAACTCATGCAAAGCACGGCTGCTTGGTTTAACCAAAGTGGATTTCCTCGCATCAAAACATGGTCTCTAATCACCAATGGTCTTCTAATACAATATCCAACAACTTCTAGACACGCATGCCTTTAGACAATTAATGATAATCTTTTTTATACATTGTATTTGGTCGTCAGAACAAGAATTGGATAAAAAATCCGATGGATGGTACATGTGAATATATCAAACCCTATCAAGTTTGATACACTTTTAAATAGACTGAAAATAAAAAATTCAATTAAACTGAAAAACTGAAAAATAAGAATATTCAAGTCAATTAAAAAACTGAAGGAAAAATCCTAGGTATTGTGACTGTGGCCGCCACCATGATGGCCTTGATTAATACCACCAGCATATTCGGCGGTGGTCCAGTGCAATGAAAATAAGAGGGACCAAGGGTGATGGAAACAGAGATAGAGGTTGAGGAATTGTGGTGGTGGTGATGAACTATGGAGATTGAGGCACATGACTTGTAGAATGCCACTTGAAAACAAGCAATAACTTGTTGTATTCATTTTGTTAAGTTCTTTTCTTCTTATACAATCTGGGTCTATCCCACCCCTTATCCCAAATTTCTTACCAAGAGGCTGTCCCCAAACATCAGATAAGATGACAATTTATCCTATCTGGACTTAATTCTGAGCTACCAAACACAGCCAAGCAGCATATATTGTTCATGGCCATATAATTAGAGCAGAAATAAGACTAAACTGATAGGAGGAGAAAATTTACACCATCGACTACCATAATCCAACAAAGTAGTCTAAGTTGATATATTCAGCTTCTAAACGAGTATTATTTTTTATGCAAAAATAGGTACCTTAACAAGTGTTCTAACTTTGCAATCATGGAGCTTAAACCCTCTTAGA
Organism: Corymbia maculata; assembly: GCA_014182735.1. Classification (NCBI taxonomy): domain Eukaryota; kingdom Viridiplantae; phylum Streptophyta; class Magnoliopsida; order Myrtales; family Myrtaceae; genus Corymbia; species Corymbia maculata. Next base: position 10,940,656 of record CM024689.1, on the reverse strand, counting down.
GACAATGAAGTCAAGTGAGGACAATTGTTGACTAGCTCGACACAAGTTGGTGATTTCAAACTGTCATCTCTACCTGATGGAAACAAAAAAAGTAATGACTATATTAGAAAAAGCATGACCTGAGAAATTTCTTAGTGTTAACAAACTCTCACCTGTTTTTGAAGACTCAAAGAACAAACGCTCAATCAAGTGACAATTTAAGCCCACAGAAGTCAACAATTGTCTCAATTCAACATGTCTGTAATTTGAAGAATGCAAAGTTAGAATGCGTGATAATGGGTTACAAAAATGATTACCCAATCAGTAACTGAGGAAAATTTTAAAAGTTTGTCATGAACCAACTTGGTTAGGACTATGCAAGGAATAGCTTGTTTTGTATGCTAGCAATTTATGTTCAACTTAGAAACCAAAAAGAAGAAAGAAAACATGATATGCAAGTTGATATGTAAATGAACAAAAGACAATTTCAAAAAACAGAGAAATTTTGTTATATCACACACAACCTCCTCTGGAAACAAAACACTAAATGAAAAAGAACTTACAGGCCAACGATTTCCAGATCAACTAGAGACGGGCATACTGATAAAGCCATACAAAGTGATGCACTATCCATTCTTTCAATGTTGTACAAGTGCAATCTTCTCAACAATATCCTTGAGGAAAGAAGAAAGACAAAAATTAGGAGTCAATTGCAGCATGAGCAACACAAGGTCCAAGAAATCATAATATTCAACATACCCAGCAGCACTGCCATCAGCACTTAAAGGGCTTAAGCATGTCCTGGTCAAGATGGGCGACTCTTTCCCTTGTCTGGTCTTCTTATCATTCCAAGAAAAGTTGGAGACATCAACAGAACTCCTTATTGTATAGACTAATGGTTGAGAAGATCCAGGTGACATAGTTGGGCCTGGGACTACACCTAGCTTCAATGACCTCAAAGATTTCAAGAGAAAATAAAGCAAAATTAGAAGGAGAAAAAGTAATCCCATTATGCAAAAAAGAGTACCTTCATTAATAATATTAAATAAGATCTCCAGCAGCGTAGATGAAGAATTCGCCAATAGACAATAATCACATCATGAAAATGATCGAGAAAATTCTATTACATACTCCATGCAACCTACAAATAGAACCCAAAGGGAAATAAAGGCAATGGCATTTTTTCAGATCAATCAAATTATGTGGCACAGAGTACAGTCTCAAAAAAGGCCTCCGGTTTCTCACTGCTTTAGTTTCATACGGCCTAGAAGGGCAAAAGGGGTCCCCTTATGAAGTGTGATGCAAAAGGAGAAAAGTAGCACATACAGGCACTACTCATCTCTCAGCCTCAGACACATTGAATTACATTACAAAGCATCTCTAGAGCGCTGCATTTAGTTCAACCAATACAACCGCACGACAAAGCCTATTCATGACAAGTTCATCAGTAGCAGGTCAGTTATTGATGCAGAGGAACCATTCCAAGAGAATGCAAACTGGCACAAAATTACTTGAAATGAAAGGTTTTCAATATGATTCCTTACTGAAGGGCCCTCCCAGCTCTTTGAATCATTGTAGACACAACGGCATTATTAACCTTCGGGACAACTGTGGTCAAGTCAATATTGGTATAGCATAAAGGATCCATGGCGCACTTGTTAAACAGCGAACAAGTTGCTGCAGTGTAGCACAGGCTTTGTGTATCAAGCATCGAGAAAACCTGAATTTCCTCGTCAATAAAAACATAGAAACACCCGAGTAAGGAAATTTTGCAAAACCATTTCAACAAAGGTTAAGTGTGCTACCGTATGTCAAGCGGCGAAAATGCCAAAAGACATCATCTTTATCTATAATCAAAGAAGAAATACACACACACTCATCTACGAGCAATCAAAGTGATCCGGATGAGTATATACTGTCCAATAAAGGCCTTTCAAAGGCACAATCAGAATCAGCCAGCAACATTTGCCACGACCCGATAGCTAGAACGTGTGTGTAAAATTGTGTCATCACGGAGGCAACATACAATTCCTCGAGGTCGCACACAAAAACTGAAATCGAACTCCATTTCTCAGCTGATCCACCCAAGGGATCCATCAACATGCAAACGAAACGAACTCGAACGATTCAACCGCAAATGCATTCGTCGCCACTTCGCAGCGCAAAAAATTTAACAAACAAAGACATTGCAATTCACAAACCTAGAAACCTCCGGAACGAGCAAAAGACGGAAAAAGACGGAAACCTTAATGGTGAGATCTGGAGGGAGTGCCCACGCGACGGAATTGTGCTTGGTGGCGCGCTTCCTCGCGGAGCGCTGGGCGGCCTCGGTGATGGCGGAGCCGAGCCGCAAGGCCCGGTCGATGAGCAGAGCCTGGTCCCGATCGGAGTCTCTCGAGTCGAGTAGCCGGTTGAAAGAGAGGTCGATCGAGTGACACCGGGAGGGGGAGGAGGAGGAGGAGGGGGAGGAGTCGCCGAGGGAGAGGAAGGCGTCGAACAAGTGGTCGATTTGGCCGAAGGCCGACGACGACGACGACGAAGACGCCGCCGACGACGGCGGCGGCGGCGGCGGCGAGGAGGGGCAGGGGCGTTTGTTGGCCATGGGGGAGGGCGACGGTGCGGTGGCGGTGTGGAAGAGCAGGGTATCCATAGTGGGTGGAGTGGAGGATATTGAGAGAGAAAGTTTTTTTGGGGTTTTTCGGAGAGGTAGTATTTGATTGGGGAGAGGGTACGGACGAGGGAGGGAGGGAGCGACACGTGGGCCAATGAGCGGGGCGGAGGGAGGGGCGGGGCGGGTGACTTTAGCCGAGCCCACTTCCCCGGTTCTGGGGAATAATGGGACTTTTGGAGTTTAGCCGAAAGGGAATGGAGATGGGTGCTGCTGCTGACGCGTTGCTCTTACGTGACGTCTGTCTATATAATTTATAAATATAAATATCTATATATAATTGTTTGGCACAGTTTGAATTTTTTGTTAATTATTATTAATTTCTAAACTAATATTGTTATTCTAAACAATGATATTGTTATTTCTACAGAAAAAGAATATTTCAATGATGGCTGCTCTTCTAATCGTTATTTTCTTTTTTTCTTTTTTCGATTGGACTTGCTGTTCTATTTTTAAAAATAAATTAATAAAAAGAGGGGGCGTACTTCCACCGTGTATGAAGATATTTAAATATAAACTTTTTTTATCAATTTTTAATAAAAATATTTTTATTAATTAATTATTTCTTTTTCTATTTTTGGATAGATTCCAAACAGCCCTAATCGTTATTTTCTTATTTCTTGATTGATCTTGCTGCTTTATTTTTAAAAATAAATTAATAAAAAGTACTTTCGTAGAGTAAGAAGATATTTGCATATAAATTATTATCGATAATGATGATATTTTTTATTAATTAATTATTTCATATAATATAAGAAAAATATTTTTTAAATCATTCATTTTTGTGAAATAAATAAATTATTATGATACAAAAAAAGAGATTGAGAAAATTTTTCAAATAACAATCCAATGGGAAATGACAACCAAGGTTTTTGTACAACTATACAGCTCACGTTTTTAACTTGTAAAAAGATCACTCCACGGGATGGGACAGATCATAGGGCATGATTAGATTTGTCACTTGCGTCGTCTACGAAAGAGGAAGAGTAAATCATAAATTGCAAAGTATTTCACAAGACGCTCAATTCAATGCTGCAAACTTTTCAGTCGTCCCTTCAAATTCTTCAACAAGTTACTCAAGTGACATGAATCGTGGGAAACAGTGACGAAATTTTAGTAAATTTCGAGATTGATTTCATCAAATGTACGGTGTGGAAGCATGTGCGAGCATGTTAGATGAGAACGAAGTGCCGGACGTAGACACCGCCGAAATCTTGGAAGCTACCCCGTGTGGCACGGCAGATTTGGTTTCCGCAGGCTCAATTCACAGCGTCAGCATCGGAATTGCTCCTATCTTTTTGACATAAATCACAAAAAAAATAAATTCGCACACAATAAATTAAAAAAAAAATGCCTATTTATGTATTATTCCCTTTTTATTCTTTACCAGCACAAACATGAAAGGGAAGAACAGTAGTGTAACTCTTTGTTCAAGCTGGACATATTTGATCTTTTCTGTTTCCTTGGCTTTAGGGTCTGTCAAGAAATTATAGGAAGACAGCAGCCCAGATCTTTCCTAAGGGGGGAGCATTCAACTGAAAGCACTAGTCAACGGTCATCCCAGAAACATCAAAACCCAAGAGGTTGGAGGAGAACTTTCGAATTTTCGACTTTGAGCAGGAAAAACAAGACGTGAACTTGATAAAAAGCTCGGACTGGAATTACCAGACAAATCAACTTGCAAAGTACTGGGTATCAATGTATATATGCATAAGTTTCAAGTAAGGAAAAGACCTAGGAAGAATTGGACATCCCCTGCACCTTGTAGCAGAGTGCCTCTAGAAGTTCTACAATGCGATGCTATTTCACGTTGACTGGTCTGGGCAAAAGATCAGATTGACACAGTTTTCAATTCTTATCAAGAAAATGCGCACTGAAAGAGAAGTGTGCATGATATGCAGACTCCCTACTCCTCCGAGCTTCTCAAAGCGAATGTCTCCTACTCACCTGAACTTTTTGAGATCCAAATGGAAAGCCTCAGGCATGGATCCTCTACCTTGCAAGGTGCTTTCCTTGGTTTCTTAATGAATCTCGACTGATATATTCCTTATTCACTTGCATCAATCGTTGAGATTGATTGAGACACTGAGGGGAGCACCTTCCAGGGTAGAGGATCTTCATCCGAAAACCGCAGCAAGCGCTCCAAAAAAACATAAATCTGATCATGTGACAAACCAAGATCTATCTGTCTGGGGAAACTTACAATCTAGCTACCCATGGAACATCCAGATATTACTAAGCCCACTTACAGCTAAAACAGTAGATATGACACACTAGCTATGCACAATTTATGGTTTAACAGAAATTTAAACTCTTCCTCCTAATGCAAAAAGAAAAAAGAAATAAATCTACAACAGAAATAGTATGTACTTTCTATAAGACAAACACTATAAAGGCAAACTAGAAGCAAAGCCAAATGATAATTTATTGTGACAAATGGAAAACTAAACATAACTTACACATCTGAATTTAAAGAACTCAAAATATGATGTTTAAGAATTCAAATTGTGTAAATTCCCCCTTTTCAACCTTTCACTGGGAGGTTTGTCTAGAGTCAAACATTCCGGACAATTTTGATAGTCAGAATTTTAATTTGCGGCAATAAGCATGCACTAGTCAGGATGATGCAAGAGCCTCTAATGCTTTTTACTCTTTTTCGCTGGCAAATGAATTACAAAAAGAAGATCCATCTGTCTTCCAGATTTACATCAACTTTGTCATTCTTATAACTAACTGCATGGGAGTAACTCCTCCTACAGTCATATCTAACAGACACCCAGATTAAACAACAGCTGGGGTCAAGAAACCTATGATCCTAACTCACCTCATGACAATTTGCTGCCTCTTCTGTACAAACTTGTATATCGGCCACACATATTAGTAAATAAATGGGATGACAGCATACCGTTTCCGTGGATAGTTGTCGAATTTACTATGATACCACCTATGTGTTTCTGCTGCCGCAAAAACCAAATTCACCACCTGTCATTACAAAGAATTGACCCTTACATTCAGATGAAAAATTGAATCAAAAGAGGTTGCTAGTGCAGGATAAAACCATTATATATATCATATACCACAAAGCCCAACAGCAACCAGATTGTCAAGTCTGATCCTCCACTTGCAACCACTAGTCCCGCATATATAACCTTTCATCATCAGAAGAGGCAATTAGAACCATCAAAAAGCAAATTTAGTGAAAACCAGAATTTCTAAGTTCTCCTTCTTTATCTCCCAGGTCAAATTCAAGGGCAGGAGCAGCACAGAGAGAGAGAGACACAGAGAGAGAGAGAGAGAGACACAGAGAGAGAGAGAGAGAGAGAGATTTACTATCTCGGCCAAATAGTGCGGACATGAGACAAGTTCGAACCAATCGCCATGAGGCACTACATATTCATGACTTTCTTCTCTGCGTTCACGTAGGGAGCCCTAACAAAATCAGAAAAAAATTGACAATTAAGAGCAACATATAAAATAGAAGAACGTTCATACATTTGATGGTTGTAGAGCAATTCCTCTCATCATCTAGTATATTTTGTGAGATAGTCATAGAGATAGATCCTTTAAGATGCTATGCCTTCTTTCTAGCTTAAGTACGATGAATGTCACATAACTAGACAGCACAGAAAATATGGAAAGTTTGACTAAGAAAAGATATCATGCAGGTAAATCACATCCTAGAAGCTCTTGAAATGCACATATGTGCTGTTCAAAGATAAAGATAATTGTCTATGAGAAACCAATCCCATTAATGACAGAGTTACACGTACAAGAATTTTATGACACTGATGCTGATGAATCCAACCCCAGAAAAAAATAATAGCACCAATCCAGTGATGCCACCCAAGCTTCATAAGAGGATTGACAAACTCCCACAAAACGAATTCACTGGAGGCCATCTGATCTTTGCCTCTAACAATGAACTCAGACACTTGATTGGCTGAAAATTCATATACTTCCACCACAAAATTGCTGCAAAGTGACAGTGGCGCAGCGGTGTAGAAACTTGCCATAGCGAAGAAACAAAATTGACAATCAGAATAAATAGAAGCTTGTAATAGAATAAATTTGAAAGCCAGACAAACTTGCAGAAACATAAATCGCAACAGGGCATTCTAATGATAAACTGCATGCAAAGTTGCAGAAATATAGATCACAACAAGGCATTCTAATGATAAGCCACCTGCACCTTAGTGATCAACAGTAGTGATTGACAGTGAATCCCATGAAAAAGACAACTCATTCATGACATACCAGAATCACGTCCAGTCAAGAATATACTTATGCAAGCTAGTGGTTCAATAAGACCAAGGAACTTCAAATATAAGTAACTACTCCAGAAGATACAGGTCCTGACTAGCAGGTCACCAGCTTATGATCAGCAAGAGACTTTATGAGTACTAATAAAAAAAGGACGTGTGGAATGCTCCGCATGCACTAGCACCAGGACATTAAGCCCAACCCAAACATGAGATGTTTCAGAGTTTACCTGATGGCATCCACAAGAAACAAAACTACCAGACATTCAATCCATATCAGATGTAACATTAGCTTCGATTAGCATATCCCAGTGACAAACCTCATTAATTGGCAAAACACATGCAATGAACCAAAAAACTCACCATAGACAAGCCCACTAGTCAAAGATACAACTCTAGCTTCACTAGCAACATTGGCTTCCCATACATCAAATTCTAAGCAACAAATAATTACGTAAAGACATATATATTCTCATAAAGGCTTAGGGTGTCATCTATAAGTTGGGAACTAAAGTGCAAATGCTCTCTGGCCCAGCAAAAAGCACTAGTTAAAAAAAGGTGATGTCAAGCTTGACAGTTAGTAGAAAACTTACAAAAGTCCCGTTAAATAGGCAAATATGTGCATCCGAGCTGATGGGCTGTAGTTAAACACATATATATTCTCATAAAGGCGCCTCAAAACTTGGATCTCCATTAATAGAAGCAGAAACACAGACTTCCAAACCATGTATCTATGCTTTAGCGGAGTTGAACGAGATCTATGCAATGTAAAAGGATGTGAGCCACCTGCCAAGTGGCTGGCGATAGAGGAATAAAGAAAGGGCTCTGAGGCCATAGATGCCATTTTATATGCATAAATCCATGTTGCAGCAAGCAGAAGCCCTATCCATATGACAGCTAGCGCGTAAAAATGAGTGAAGAACCTCTGAGGGACAGTAAATTTCTGCAATTAAAACACAACATTGAAAATTGATACTCACTAGGGAAAAGTTTCAAATTCTGCAAGAAAAATTGCAGACTACTAAGTACGCCAAAATTGAACAGGAAATCTGATGTTTACTTCTTATGAACTTACATTAGAGAGGAAATCAACTCAAGGCAAGAACCCCCTTGAACCGACCAAAGATTTTAGTGTACACAATGTTCATATTAGCAGTAAAACCAGACAGCATGTCAATTCATCAGAAACAAAGTACCTTAGCACTAAGAGAAAGATAACAACCAAACCAAAGCAACTTGGGGCAGTGACATAATAAGAATAGTAATGGAATTCCAGAAAGAGAAAATTAAAATTAATGTTTGATTAATTAATTATCTTGTCACAGAACCTGGAAAAAGGAATTTGTAAACATCTATCTTTCAGTATGCTGTAAAAAATCAGAGTTAAGCTGTTTAACTGAGATCAATCCACTTCTCACCTAAATAGCCTACTGTGCTCTCAAAATAATAATGGTGCATCATTAAAGCTAAGAAACAAAAGGCTAACCAAGTTCTCTCATTAGTGAAAGGACGTCTTTCATATACAGTACCAGTACAAGTAATCTGAAGATTTTGAATTGGTGACAAAAAAAAAAAAAAAGGAAAAGAAAAGAGAAGCAACAACTAAAATAGATGCCATTTGCATCCAATCTTTAGATTACTTAAGTAATTAGGTCTTTCCACTGTGGTACCTAATAAAGTTCAACAAGAAATATCAATCTGCCATATCTTTCTCATAAAAAAATGGAGATTAATCCTTGAGAGTAAACCCATTTACTTCCTATTCATAAATCTAGCTCCTCAAGGTCATCAGCTTATTTGTTGATGCCCTATCAAACTGCATTTGCCTTTTCCTTGTCTCAGGAAAAAAAAAAATGTCATAATTTTTATTTAAGCCCATCAAACAACCAACAAGATGGAAACTTTGGCAAACTCATGGGAGAACTAACAGCCATGCTTACCAAAAGCCACTTATATTAACTATATATTCTTGACTCTCTCTCTCAATCAAGCAAAAATCCTCTCTTCATCCCCTTTCCTTTTATTGCCATTGTTTTCTCAGGACACTATGTCTAGGATGAATGAATCATATAGTTGAACTGCACTCGCATGAAGCCATGCATTCCAAACAGACGCCCGAAGGGCAGAAAAGAAACAAAGGAAACAACATGAATTGATCTTATTACTCACATATGAAGAGGACTGCATAATCTTGCCCCTCTTGGCAAACCCCATCACGACCTCATGAAGTCGATTGAGTCTTGGGAAAGGCAACGAGACAACCAGCAAAGGCAAAATCCCAGCAATCCATGCCACTCTCAGAAGCCCAACTAGTCCAATCTCCATCTTCTTTGCTGTATTCCAATTTTCCTCATCAAAACCAGAGGATTTTTTCCCCTTAAATATGGAAAATGGCAATAAACTTCCACTCTTGTAAGCACTAAAAGATCTTAAAATACTCAAAGATTTGAAAATACCCAGACCCATATAAATTTGTAGTACTAAGACCGTGTCCAATGCCATACACTTTGATAAAAGTACATAGAAATTTCCAATGTATAGCCAGTTTTGTTATACAAATAATTTGCAATACAAAATGAATTTAAGCATTACAGAGTAGGACGGGGTCAGTCACCATTCGACAGCAACTCATGACATCAACAGAAAATGAACACATAATAACAGACCTCTCCAGATAATTATCCATGGTTAAACCCACCTCTAATCCCACAGAGCAATGTGACTCTGATCTGAGCAATAATTGTGCAGAAACTGCGACTTATTTTAACAAATGCAATAGCAGGCTAGTTGTATCGTAAATCAAGATTTATGTAACAGCTCAAGCCTCAAGCCAAAGCAGATATCTCTGGAAGAAAAGAGTACCACTTAAAGCCGCCAACAATGTCCAACCAATTAGTAAGCTTAAAGAAATTGCACAAAACCACAATCAAAACAGTATATCGGCAACTCAACAACAAGGCTTTACTTAGAAACATTAACACTCCACACCAACAACTTTCTATCAATTAAACATCAATATTCCAGGCCCAGCATAATCTCAAATGCAACTCAGAGGTGATTCACAGCATCAACATAAGGCATTCCTGTAATACAACCAATAAGAGACCCATTATCTACTCATTCTACTGGTTTTATTGATCGACGATTCCTGTAATACAACCAACAAGAGCAAACTGCAGGGCCAACCTCCTCTTGGTACATGAAAGGTGCAGTGAAACTTGTTAATTCAAGCTGTCGAAAAACAAGATCTTGATTTTTTTTTTTTCCTCGAATTGATTGACTTATGTTCAAATTCAATTAGATGAATATTTTCGACATTCACATAGTCGACAATATATATATATCCTGCGAATCTTTCTTCCCCCATTAATCAAACCTTCATTAATCCCAAAGAAGTTACTTTCCATTTATTTTGTTCATATTAAACACGTAATTTTTAGCATTCTCGAATTTTAAAATCGCAGAAATACGCATGATCTCGCTGAAGCATATCATCAAACAGGTGACCGCCGATGCATTTCCGACGGTAGAATTCGAAAAAAATCGATGCAGAAACGAGTTGCGGGTCTTACTGGATTGCCCCAATCAATGGTTAGCGCCGCACGGTGGTAATTCCAGGTGAATCCCTAGAGGCGAAATCGGGCAACAGCCTGAGGAACGCGGTTCGGAACAGCGAGCGTGAGGTGGTGGGCACGGTGAAATGAAGCCGGGGGGAGTGGCCGAGCTCTTCTGTTCGTCTACACGCGCACACGTGGGGATCTCCGGCGAGAGATGGCGGCCGCCACGACGTTCGGCGGCGGAGACGGGGAAGGGGAAGGACAAATGGGGCGGTTGCGGCGGTTCTCGCTGAAGTTTCGGCGGAGTTACAGAGACATCTCCGGAAAGCCGAGCGAGAGAGCGAGATGGAGCTATGAAAAAAAAAAATTGTTTAATTTCTATAAATTCATCATTAGATTATGCATTAACAATTATTAACCAAATTAAGCTTTAGTCATAAATTAATTTCCACGTAACATTTCCTCATAATATTGCTCGAATTGTACACTTTGTATTATTGTATTTGGAAACCATTTATGTGAAGGTCATTATTATGAAAAGTATACGATATATTTATTTTGAATTAATTTTTTATCAAATGAAAAATTTAAATTTTTCTCAATATTGCTCGAATTGTACACTTTGTATTATTGTATTTGGAAACCATTTATGATAAATTTATTATAAATAATTTTTTATCACAAAAATTTTAAATTAATATATTTATAATATAATTTTTATTAAAAAAACTTAAATTAATATATTTATAATAAATTTATCTCGAATTAAAATAATACTATCCTAAAAACCTTCATTTTTATATCTCATCACATCACAGTACATGTTTGATTTAGTTAGATAGATCATGCACGTTTATTAAGGCATAGAAGTGATGGAAGTCACTCACCTCTTGTCAAACTAGTCAAGGATTTCCCTCAGGCGACGTTGACGTTTGGGCCGCCGGGGAGTTTTGGGAATTTAGAAGGCCCAACGGACCGACTTCTCATGTCATATGGCGAGAGAATCGGGCCCAGAGCATTTGGGGGTAAATGGGCCAACACAAAAGAATTGTTGTAACATGGGTGAGAAGCGATCCAATATTGGTTGTTATGTTAAGGAAAATTTGACAGGAAAATTTGGGTCATGAAAGAATATGCGGAATAGAGAATTGCGTAATTCTTGTGTATTGTTTAGTGTCAAGAGTAAAAGGAGGTGTTTATAAGTATATGCGCAATCAACCAAGATAATCAATAGCCCCCTAGATATATGGAAAATCAAGAGAGATATGAAAATCTCTTAATTATTTTCTTACATCACATCTACATAGAAGAAGTTAATTGCAGGTGGATGTGCCTTAGCGAAGTGATCACCAATCTTATCGACTTATTAGAGAAAACATCCAAGAAAATACTTAGGTGGATGTATTTTAATAAAGACGTACCAATCTAATTAACTTGTGGTAGAGCAATAGTAAAGCTAGTCTTGCGAACCGACAACTAATAATGTATAGGCTATGTAAGATGTGGCTGTTGACTTGACAAACTAGGTTTTAACAAGCTGACGTGGCAACTCACATGGTAGTATAGGCGACAACAAGCTTACGCGGTAGATATGCTCTTGAGTTTGACATGGGTAGGCTATATTGCAAGAGTGGCTGCTAATGTGGCAAACCACACGACAAGTTAACACAGTCTCTGACATGGCAGCAATGGGATTGCTTGGGTCGATGTTGACATGCTGATGACGTCAGAGATGTGCGTGCAGAAGCTCTGGCATGTGAGAGGTACATGAAGCTCCTAGCGTCAAATGCAACGTGATGGTTGAGCAGAAATTTTGATTGCCGTACGATCTCAGCCTAGATGGACACTTCCACTCATTTATGTGTATATATCCTAATGATGACCATAGAGTTATTTATATCATTTGCAAGATGAAAACAATATATTACAATAACTTATTATAATCAATTAGGATCCATTAGTGATAATCAAGGAGAGAGATACAAAAATCCTTCTAATTATCTCCCAGTTATCGGGTAAGGCCTTGTCACTAGGGTTACTCTGCCTAGCGATCAATTAAAAGACCTTATCCAAAGGGCTTTCAAGAGAATAGTGAGATTTGCATCCATCCTTATTCACTCCAAACGTGACGAGCTAGGGTCTGTTTGGCAACTTGCCAATTTTTTTGTTTTTCTCGTTTCTTTTGTTCCCTGGAATAGAAAAGGAAACAAAATCCGTTTGATAACGCCAATGATTTTTCTATTCCCTGAATAGAAAGTTGTTCTTGGGAATAAATTTGGAGTAGAAATGAGAAGTAGAAAAACTAGCTTCTTATTTCTGGGAACAATTTCTAGAAACTATTTCTTGGGAACTTCTCACCGCTTATAACACGCGACCACCCACCCACCGCCGCCCGCCGCCTGCCACCGCCCTCGGCCGCCGGTCGCCGGCCGTCAATCTTCGATACTTGTCACCAGCCGACCGCTAGTCGCCATCCTTCGCCCTGCAGCCGTCGATCGCCGGTCACTGGTGACCCCTGCCCACCGGCCACCGGTCGTCGGTCGCCGGCCGTCGCCCCCGGTCGCCATCTGCACCCCACCGCCGCCGGTCACCACCCCCACTCGCCGGTCGCCGCCGCCATCGAGGAAGAAAGAAATAAAAAATTTTGTCGATACCAAACGCGTTTCTATTCTTTTTCTATTCCGAGAACAAGAAATTTGTGTAGTTACCAAACGCCCCATTTTACTCAGAAATTGTTCCAGGAAGTAGAAATAGAAAATAACTATTTCTCAAAAGAAACTGTTCCTAGAAGAAGAAATGTTACCAAACGCACCCCTACTATACTTTATTTACCCGGTAGTTGTTAAGATTAAAATTTTGATATGGAGTATACTTTATTTACTGTAATGTCAACCGTATCTTTTTCTTTCTCAGCACTAGAGAATACGAGGGACTCTCCAATAAGAGGTTAAATGACCCATTTCTGGATTTTTCTCCTTGAGTCTTTAAAAATTTACTTAGGTTCACCATATATTAATGATGAATTCCTATGTTTAAATGGAAAAGAAATAAAGAAAGAACATCACTAAACACTAGACAGTGGACGAGACATCATTATTCGTCATGTTAAGCCAACTTCCAGCGACGATATTCGCATCACGGAGGAAAATCTCGCCCCAAAATCCAAAGAGAAACTCAGCGCGTGCGTGCCATATCCTCAGGCGCAAGATCATCGTATATAAAAGTAAGCTGAGAGATAAGGGAGGGGGCGGGGGTGGTGAGTGGTTTTTGCTCGTGGAATGATGAGTGTCTCGGTCCACAGGATCACTTTCCCCCTCCTCTTTTTACGGGCATCGTGGCTGTCTCTCTCCCCCCCCCTCCCTCCCTCTCTCTCTCTCTCTCTCTCTCTCTCTCTCATCTGCATGTTCGCCGCTTGCGCCTGGCAAAAGGGTGACGATGAATCCACGATCTCGCGTGGCCCCCCTCTTCGCTCCCCCCAGAAATGACCAGACATCAGCTCGACGAGCAGCAAGCTGAGTGGGGATTTCCAGGGGTTCCCCAGGAAGGCTTTTTACCACAACGGGCTAACCTCCAAAACCCTGCATCGTCCTCTCTCTGTCTCTTCCTCTTCCTATTCTTATTGTTGTTCTTCAGACTTTTTCTTTTTCTTTTTGCCCTTTAGCAAATGGCTTCGCGAGATGGACCGGTGAGCTTCTCATTCGTCTTAATTCGATGATGAACTTTGCCCTTTGTTGTACCTGGCCTTGTCCGCTTCCCTCCCCCTCCCCCACCGGTTAGCATATGTTCCCCTCCCTCTTGAATCCCCACATGAGTTCCCCTCGTTTTTACTTTTGAGGGTGATTGGCAAATTCATGAGCAGGGTATTTACCATAATTGCAGTAATAATTTTGTGTAGGGATAATGATGTAAATGGTTCCTGAACTTTGACTCATTATGCAATTTGATCCCTAAACTAAATCTAATGTACAATAAGATTCATTAACTTTTGATTTGTTCAATTTAGTCCATGGACTTTTGGTATATGTGCAATATAATCCATGAATAATATGAAAATGTTTAATATTATCATTCCATTAATTTAAGATCAGGGATAACATTGAATATTTCATATAGTCCATGGATTAAATTGCACATGTTCCAAAAGTTTGGGGATTATATCTAATAAATCCAAAATTTAGGAACTAAATCGAACATGTACCAAAAGTTTAAGAATTATATTAAAAAATCAAAGGTTCATGAACCATATTGAATAAATTAAAAGTTTATGGAATAACTTGCACATTAGATCAAAATTGAGGGATCATTTAGGTCATTTTACCTTTTGTGTACCTTGACCTTCCTTTGCCTCATAAGTTAAGCTTTTGGATTAATTTTCCTATAAAAAATGCTATAGTTTTTTCAAAGGGAGATTAGAATCAGAATGAAAAATGACCAAAACTGTCATAAACTTATTATAGGATGTCAATTTAGTGCTAAACATTTTAATTTGACTAATTTAATCATGAACTGTTTGACAATTTGTCTAAGTGGTATTTTCAACTCAGTTTTTGCCAAGAATTTATCAATATATTTCAAGTTTGCATGGAATCCAGCCATGTCTAAGATCGGGTTCATTTAAAACCTTTAGGTTTTGCTATGATCTTGGCTTCTTTTCCCTTTTTCTATCATTGAAGAGGTTGGACCACTATGCGATTATTGCTGCATTATAAATGTAATTTTCAATTTAATTTTTCTCACTTGCTTAGTTTATGATGTGTTTGGATGGCTAGAAAAATGGGAAAAAGACATCCATAAGTGTTATAACTTTTTTTTTCAATCACTTGAGTATCATAACTTTTGTAGATACTTATTTAAATGTTATAAGTTTTTTTTTTCGATTACTTAAATAGCATATAATTTTTCAATCAATCACTTGAATACTATAACTTTTTAAAAATGTTCACTACTAGTATCATGCCATGTCAAATTTCCGACACTTTGGTAAATGCTTTTTTTAAAGTATGTCACTTAAATGATTAATTGAAAGTTATAGTGTAATTGTTATCAAGGGCGGTAGTGATTGTTAGAGAAAGTGCAACTCCAACTTGAGGATGGCAAAAGGGGCGGAAATGAATTGAATCCCACATTGCCTAAGTGAAGTGAGGTGAAGTGTTATATATTGGATGGACTTGCCTTCACTTATAATAAGACATACGGATTCCTGGAGTGCCAAAACTTGGCACAAATGACACTTAAAGTGCCAAAAGTTCATAAATATACACTTAAGTGCCAAAATCTGAGCAAAAAGAATCAGTTAAGTGCCAACAACGAAAAAATCCGGCCAAACTGTCACGTGTCCATTTTTCGGTAATTATATTTGTTGACAAAGCATTTTTCTCAAAATAAAAAATTCACGTGGCAATTTTAAGATTTTTTTCCAAGTCGACTAGAATAAAAAAATTAAAAATCAATTTTATTTATTAAAAAAAAAAAAAAAAAGGGGAGGGGAGGGAGGGGAGGGGGGAGGGTTCGGCAGCCCTCACCGGATCCTCTTCGTCCTCCTTTTTTTTTAAATAAAAAATTAATCAGTTTTATAGTAATATATTATTAAGTATTATTTAATTAATACATTTTTAAAATGCTACGTCAGTGAAAAAGACATCGTTTTAGCTGAGTTTTTGCCGACTCAATTTCCGACGAGCCACGTAAGCAATTTATATTATTAAAATAAGCCATGTCGGATTTCCGACAGCCTTCACTAGAATTGGCATTTAAGTTATTCAATTTTTTAAAAAAAATGACATTTAAAGTGTACATTTTGTAACTTTTGGCACTTGAACTATACTTATACCCTTATAATGAGGCATTTTTTGGGCAAAGCCTAGAGGAACAAAACCATGTAGCTCCGATCCAAAGTAGATAATATTATTATGAGCAGGACCTAAACTTGACATAATGGTATCAGAGCCAATAGCTTAGCTAGAAATGCATGATTCAAAGATGAACTAGATGGAAGCTAATGAGCTTGTAACAACCCAATTTGTTAAGGGTGGAAGTGATCGCTAGGGATTCTAGAAGAGCTCTAAAGTTCAAACAAAATGCAGCTCTGACTTGAGGATGGCAAAGGGGGGCAAGAATGAACCGAATCTCACATTTTCTAGATGTGGTGATAGCGAAGGGGGTAGATAACTGAATCCCACATCACTTAGGTGTGGTGAGAGTCAAACAAATGCTTATAATGACCTAGTCCATTGAGGGCGAGAGTGATCACCAAGGTTTTGGAGGAGCTCTAGAGCTCTACAAAGTGCAACTTCAACTTGAGGATGGCAAAGGGAGGGTAGGAATGAACCGAGTCCCACATTGCCTAGATGTTGTGATGGCAAATGGGGTAGATAATCGAATCCCACATCACTTGGGTGTGATGAGAGTCAAACAAATACTCCTTTGACCACATCACCTAGGTGTGGTAAGAGTCGAACAAAATGCGACTCCAACTTGAGGATGATGAATGGAGTAGGAATGAACCGTATCCCACATTACCTTAGTGTGATGATGGCAAAATGGGCAAAAATGAATCGAATCCCACATCACCTAGGTGTGGTAAAGTGAAATGAAGTGAAAAAAATACAACTTTGACTTGAGGATGGCGAATGAGGCAAGAATGAACCAAATCCCATATCACCTAAATATTACCTAGGTGTGATAATAGTAAATGGGGTAGAAATGAACCAAACCCCACATCGCTTGAGTGTGGTAAAGTGAGGTGAACAAAATGTGGCTCCAACTTGAAGATGGCGATAGGGCAAAAATGAATTGAATCCCATATTACTTGGGTGTGATGATGGCAAAATAAGCAAAAATGAACCATATATAGGATGACACTTGTCTTCAACTTATAACTAGGCTTTTTTAGCCAAAACCCAAAGGAATAAAATCGTGCAAGCTCCGCCCAAAGCAAATAATATCCTATAACAAGGCTTTTTTTTAGTGAAGCCTAGAAGAACAAAATCATGTGGGCTTCGGCCCAAAATAGACAATATTGTCATGAGCATAACATGGGCTTGACATATGGCATTCAAGTCTTTACCCTAAAGCAAACAATATTGTTACAAGCATGACATAGGCTTAACATATGGCACTCAAGTAAATGTTTTCTAAAAGTCACAATATTCAAGCGAATTGAAAAAAAAGTTATGGTACTTATGACGTCATTATCCTTGAAAAATAGAATTTAAAATACCTAGAATTGCAAATCAAACCAAAAGTTTATGATGAACATTTTCTAAGAACTTTTAGCAACGACCTTCTTAGCAAGTTCGCACCCTCTAGCCACGGAAAGGAAAGAAAACAAAGTACAAAATAATACTATTAGGGACCAAAATTTGCAAAATGTTGGCCACGGGCCTTTAGCCACGGCACCGCTTTTTCCGTCCCGAAAAGTTTTTAGCAGGAACAGGAAGCCTTGGCCATGAAATCTCAGGCCTCTAGCCATGAAATTCCGTCGTGGCGAAATGTCGATTTTCTTGTAGAATCATTACCATATTTCCATTAACATAGGGGGCGCATCTCGCAAGGGTGCGAATGCCCCACCACTAACACGAAAAGTTTTCTAATATCTAGACCAACAGGAGTTTGGATCTGTATGCTTTTTCATATGATGCATGTCAGTTGCATCAAGATATCATCTGAAAAACAGCTGACCAACATATCAATATAAATTCGATTGGATTCACCTTTTATCTCAAAAAAATTAAATCATAATCCATATGCATACTTCATCAATTTCTTCTTCGCGTGTGAGTCTTTGTCTCAGACATGCTCCCTCCTTAGTCCAGACATCATTCTGCATCAACACGCCAATAGACTTTCGAAGCCCATCAATCAATCAAAACTTATAATACTGCTTGTTGTAACATGCATTAGAAGCTCTAATATCACTTTGTTATGACATGCAATGAAAACTTGAGGGGAGACGACCAAAAGAGAGTCAAAATCCAAGCTTACTAATAGTCAATGAGTAATATGCAAATTAGGATTGCATTAACTACCCTAAACCCAACCAAATCTCCATTTTGGAAATTCTCTAGCACAATCACACGCGCACCTCAACAAAAGCACACTATAAATGGAGTTTAATCTTATCCCGAAGTGTTGCCAAATAGAGTGGTACAAGCACTAATTTCCATTCGATTCCCAAATCGCTCCTCCCCTTTTTCTAATCCATTCTATTTAAATAGTTGCACTAGTTGAAAAACCCACTTAAAGTAATGCGACAGACTATTATCAAATCTTGAGTATGTTACACTTATTTAGATGCTCAATCATAATCTGTCGTGCTATTCAATATATCAACAATATAAATCATCCTCCGTTATTCTTCCTAGAAACAATGGCACGCTCTAAACGCTGCAAGAATCCTGGGCTCATCAGAAGTCGAGAACGTCCCAAAAGATTCAAAAAAGATGGAGATGGAGATTTGGGGAATCTCCAATCTCCACTTTTTAACTCCTCCACACACACAGAGAAAAAACCCTAGCTCCGTCACGTGCGACCAGGAGCCGTCTGTCTGCCATTTTCTTGAAAAACAACAACTCCCTATCTTCTCCCTTCACATCGTCCCGTCCCCCACTCGACCAGAACTGCAGAAACCACGCCCTCCAGTTCTCCCCCATCATCGATCGCGCATTCTCGGAAAAGCCCATGTCGATCTGGACTCCTACATCGTCATTTACGAATGGTTGCGTGACGCAACATCATCTTCCAAAACGGGGAATTCGAGAGTGCTGGGTCTTGTTCTCGCGTCTTTGCTTGAGGATAAGATTTTTTTTTTTTTTTTTTTTTTAATGCTTTGAGTGGTCAGTGCATCGAGAAAAACATCTCGTTCTGTGGCTACCCATTCTTGGTTTCCAAAGCGTGAATGAAATGACATCATTACCATTTTCAAATTTGATGAAGTTGGGTTTTCAAGACTGTATCAAATGATTGCACGCCAAGCATTGATTAAGACTCCGATGTCACGTATATCATCATGTCCTATGAGCCAATCGATGTGGATGCTATTGCACATCAGATAAAAATACAACTAATTTACTTATCTCCAACATGTGAACTACAAAAACATTTTCATCTCTTATACATGAGTGCACGAATGATTCAAATTGAAAATATAAGAAATTGAGATATCTCAAGCCTATTGTACGTTGATCCATTTTGGGTATGTTACCAACATGTAAAGGATGCTAAGTGCCATACTTCCAGCTTTATCCAGAATGCATATACACGAACCTAATACTTAATCATGCATTTCTTTTTTCAGGCAAAATCTTCCATGCGGGAAAAAACCCTTTATTTCTTTTCTTCAAAAAAAAAAAAGATATTAATGTTGCTCTCATGACCTCTTACATAAAATAGCTGAGTGCAAAGACTTGAAACAATAACAATTTTCATACCATACATTATATAATGAAGCTACCATCATTTTAAAACTTAAGCCTATATATATATATATATAAGGAGCTTAGACGGTTTAAATGGCTAGGCTAATGACCCAACTCAAATTTCTCATATTATAATCACTCTCCATGTCACTATGGCACAACCTATGCAACTATATGTGCGTAGTATCACTTTCAAATTTACCAAATGGATCATTGATAATTATCCTATTTAATATTTATTTTTTCCCTTCTGAATATGAAACATTGTCTTTCTACAGGCGCTTTTCTTGCTTTGGCTTTCCTTGTTTCTTCCATATGTTTTTGCTTCTTTTTCTCTAATTGACTAACCGAGTACACAGGAGCTAGCTATACATGCACGATACCTAATTTCCCGTTCAATTTTATGTCGCGGAATTTCAGTTCACTCTCTCGAAGAGCACTTTGGCAATGTGGGAATTGATCGTCCCGGGATCGCAGTGGGCGGTGTAGTAGAAGCTCCTAGTGACCGCGAAGAACGCGTCCTTCACGTCTCCATCAAGCCGGCTCGTCGAATCCTGGAGCACCAGCTCCACCAGCTCTTGCATGGCCGTTTCTATTTGGACGTTCTCGTTTCCGCATAACTCTTGGGTTCGGCGACGGGACAAGTGATGGCAGACCGTGTTGGTGAGATTGCAGAGACGGCGGTATTGGGGATGAGACGAGAGGCCGTCCGTGAGGGAGCTATTGCCAGCGCCGAGAGCTATCATCTGCGCGAGCAGTTCAACCACTCCTTTGTACTTATCTCCTTCCTCTTCATATCCCACCAGCCACTTTTCCCACTACATGATTGATTGTCATGAACATCCACCCAAAAAAAAAAAAGGACAGTGATTAGAAATTTGTTCCCGGTTTGTTTCTTTTTTCGGTTAAATAGGGAATATAAATCGACTCGTACATTTTGGGATCCATCTATATGGATTGAGTTCGAAAAGACTAGAGGTTATGATTTAGTATTATATCCGCCCAATTATGACTTATTGTTCTCCATGTCTTCTACAAAAATATATATTTCCAAAACTCAAAATTGAGTCGTGCAGATTTTAAATTTGCTCATCGAAATTTGAAATTTTAATTATAAAATAAACTTGTTAGGGCCAATTTATCATGTCCTATACCCCATCAACTCTAGCTCTTCCAGATTGAAACAAGTGATCTGGAAACAAGTGATATTAATTAGAGTGAAAGATCATGGTTTCACTGTCCTTTTTATCCAATGAAAGATCATAATGTGCTTATACACTGTAACAACTATGTTCAATTCAATTGGTGGAATATAAGTCTTACCGCATTACGTAGAGCATGGCCAATGTCTTTACCACGAGCCACCAAGACTTCCAACGAGAGCTGGTCTAGGGTTCCAAGCAGGGCTGCAATGAGCCCTTGTCCTCCCTTGCTGGGAATGGAGCTCCTGCTGCAATATTCCCTTCGCGTTAGGAAAGGGTGTCTTCATCATTCGAAAATTAAGAACAGAAACGACCAAAACTTTCTGATCAATCAAAGACTAACAGTTTTAAATTCCTAACCCCACACAAAATTAGATCCTGTCTGATTTTTCCCTTTACAGGTTGTACTTGTATTTTCAGATGAAACGGGCCAAGCAAAAGAGAACGAGAAACAAAAAAGTTATTTGGATTTGAGGAGGACGAGGAACGTGGTCTTCGTTCTTCGGATAGAGAGAAGACGACAAAGGAGTAGATTTACCCCCAACGACAACATAAACATACTTTTCTGCGGACCCTGCCTGCACCATGTAGGGTTCCCGCACGTTCACTGGACGAATTCTTCCTAGTAGGGGTGTAAACTTCGGTTGCCTTTTTCAAAAAATCGCACCATGTAGGTTTATTGTTTTAAGTAAAAAGAGATGATAAAGAAGAGAGATTATTCAATTTTTATTAGGAATTCTAAGTCGGTTCGATTAACTTGCCGAATTCTTCCTAAGAACTTCGCTATCCAAATTGACATCGTGTTGACCATGTGTGGACGTCAAAGTCGGGCTATGCATGTGTAGCTTTCGTACCCAACTGAATATATTTGAAAGACCTATAGGAAACTATTCTTTGTGCCATGGATTCTGATTCTGAATTAGCTCTTGGATCATAGTATACATTGGCAAACACGAATCGCGCGATCGCGCCCTATACTAGGGCTGCTCTTCGGTAAACTAGAAAAGAGGAATAACCACCATCCAAGTGATCTCACCTCCCGTTTATGTGCTTCTGTCTCTTGGAGAATTGCTGGAACTCACGAACAAAGGCTCTTCTTTGCTCGCGAGAGGTTGCCTCTCCCTCCAAGCACGAGGCGATTGCATCCACCAACACGCTCGCCTTGGCCCACGCAAGCCTCTCTCTCGCCCGTTCCGGCTCGTAAATGCTTGCTGCTGCCATGTAATAAGAATAGAGAAGCGTCTCCCCACTTATCCCGAAGTCCACGAGTTTGCTCTCGCAATACCACCTTTGAATCGTGGATTCGAATCAGCAAATTCAATTACCATATCTTAGCACCCTTTAATTATGGTGAAATTACCTCTGAAAATTGTCCCATTCCGAGAGGTGCATATCTTGGCAATTGTTGTAATCCAGCTGGGCGAGCTCGAGATAGACATTGCTGTTAACGTACCCCATCCTGCCATTACATACAGGAAGATTAAGCAAGATATGTTGATTGTGATTGTAAGTGGGGATTAGTTGTCGACCCTTTTGAAAGTTCAATACTTGATTAGAATATGACCATTCCTTTTTTATCCATCTTTCGTCTCGAAATAGGAGTGAAAATTAGAATTAATAAGGGCCACGAAAGAGGAAATAAAACGAAGGAGAGAGAGAGAGAAAGAAGAACCTGTAGAGAGTCTTGCCAATCCAAACGTCGTTTTCGCCGCCATACTGGTCTATATAAAATCTTGTCTCCACACGAGATAAGCTTGCATACCATGGAACATCCAGAGCATACCCGACCTTTAAAACAAAAGGCTATATGTTTCTCATCTGACAATAGTACTTCTGGTATCTCAATAATCGAATTTATATAACAGCTAGTAATTGCGTGCCAAAGTAACGGGAATGGAATCCCGAAAATTGAACCAAGTGTGGAAGAGCGATACCTGAACAAAGTTCAAAGAGAAATGTACATACCTCGCCAGGTAAGTCCTTGGTCATGATCCACTTATCGACTAGCTCGTTAGCTTCTTGTTTCCATCTCAGAAATTTCACTGCATATTTTTTTGCATCCTCGAGGATTTTCTCTCCTGGAAAGATCAACTCGGAGGCCCTATAGAGGTTGAACATTCCGGTGACCGCCTCCGTCGACTGCCCCATGAAGGTTGAGAACTCATTCCCTCGCTTAAATTGTTTAAACACGTCTGACAAAACCCGATGCAGCATCAACACAATTATTTCCTCCGAGTATTGAATCAAGAAAATTGAAATAGAAAAGGAAAGAAACCAAGAAGGAGCTGTCTAAGTACCAGCAGACACTTCATGGCCGTGAAGTCTCAAGAGCCTGAATCCCATGGCAGTGTCATCAATGTCACTGATTCTTGAATTCCTTGCCCAGCAGATCCCCTTATCACTCCAATATCTGATACAATATTTGTCAATGACAAATTGTCATACAGATTGAACGTGGTTTCACTCTTGCTCTCTGAATTCACCATAATCAACTCAAGAATTTGAGGCTTGAAGCTTAGCTCCCAAGCTTGACCAAGCTTCAATCGAGGTTTTTTTTTTTTTTTTTTCTTAAGATTAGACTTTGGAAGCCTAACAAAAAATTCAATGACTAAATTCAGCATTTGTTTCTAACCTTCAGCCATGTCTAGAATACTTAGCAGCTACCAATTTTCAATTTACAGTTCAACTATGTGAGAGGAAATTGACACAAATAGTCTTCCAAACTTTGGCTTAATGTGCAATTTGGTTCCTCAAATTTTGATCTATTCAATATAGTCCATAAATTTTAACCCAATGTGCAATGTGATCCCTAGATTTTTAATTTGTTCAATGTAGTCCCCGAATTTTTGGTACATATTCAATCAAGTCCCTAAACTGTATAAAACTATTCAATATAGTCCTTCCATACAATTCGGGAACTAGATCGAATATGTACCAAAAGTTTAGGGACTATATTGAATAAATCAAAAGTTCATGAACTATATTGAACAAATCAAAAGTTCAAGGACCAAATTGCATATTGAGCCAAAGTTTAGAGACTATTTGTGTCATTATCCCACTACATGAATTGAGTCTCTTGCATTTAAGTAAATTGAATTCTCAAACAGCATATCAAACGAATACAAGAAAATTCTGTTTAGGTTTTTCTATTTTACCTGTAAACGTAGCTCATGCATTCTTTGATCTCATCCTTGAAGTACCTAGAGATTCCGAGTCGCTGCAAGCGGTCAACGGCCCACAGATGTTCGAACAAGTCAACCGGATACACATTTGGAACTAAACAAAGTTCAGAACAAAAAAGAAAAGTCACTTTTTAAAGTCCATAACTCAATCATATCAGCAACTTGAAAGTGCTAATCAAATGTTACGTTAGGGGGTGAAAACTCTTTTGCTTAAATTACCATAAGTAGATCACATGCATCAAGTGACATCTTTAATAATGATACATCTTAATATGTATAGACTTGAGCTTCTTTTTTATTATTTTATTAATATATCATTTAACAACCTCATATGATCACCTTCCAACCAAGTGTCAACTATCTATAGCAATTAACAATTGCCAAAGAAAAAATGATGTTGGCAACAATTCTCGATGGCATATGACCGCTTCTCCATTGTCGGAAAATTTAAATATCATATGTCTTTATTTAACAATTTAAATCTTTAAAATAACTGGCAGTGATCTCATGAGATTTTTGCATGATATCAAAGTGTAAAATTCTGAGTTCAATTTTTTTTTCATGAAATTTTACATAGTACTAGATCTTAAGCTATTAGATAAGTGCGTAATTTAATATTCAAATTTTCTTGATATCTCTATAGAGGCGGCTAATCAAAGAAAATAATAGCAAGAAAAGGGTAGCAATAGAAGGTTAACTCCTGATTGGAAAAAGCTGCCTACCTCCTCCATTGAATCTTTGGACAGCTCTGCTTAAATAATTCAAGCAATTAGCATCCTTGGTTTGCATGAGTGCAAATGCAGTGGAGGAGGGAGAGAACAACAACGACCCATCTGCGCTCTGCAATTTCAGAAGCTTTTCCCAATTTAAGCCCTCCATTCCCTCCAAGCTATGGAGTAGAGTTGTGGGCACTTGGTGCATGATGTCCTTTGGTATCCTTTTTTTTTTTTTTTTTTTTTGGGTATCACACAAAAACACAACACAATCATTGCCCCCAACATGTTACTAAAGCGAAATCAAAATGGGCCATTTCGCTTTGAGGAAAATAGTGATTATTTTATTAGATGAGGCGTCCTTACCTTTTCATACATTATCTACCATGGTAAAGCGTGAGAAAAGCTAGAGACAACTATCATTAGCAAAGGCTTTGAGCTCCATATATGTTTTTGTATTAAATTCCTTACTTGTTGAGCTTCAAATTCCTCTTCGCATATATCTCTCGTAGGACGGGACAGTCGTCGCATATCTCGATCTCCAATTTCCGTGCGGTCTCGATCAGGGAAGGAAAAGCACCTCAAACCCGATGGGCATGTGCTCGGAGTTCTCTTCTCCTAGTTTAGAAATGTTATCTTTGAAGAACGACATTCCTGTTAAAATCACCCAAAAAATGAATTTTAATTATTTCTGTCAATTCAAGATGTGAAAGAATTGCCAAGAACAAAATGAGGTTAGGCATGCCTTTTTCGCATTTGCCAGGATGAATCTTCCAGTACTTCAGAGCCACGACGCAAGCCAAGGTGTTGATGATTCGATCATGAGGGGAGAAGATGAGATCGTCGCCCCAAGAACCGTCGGGAAGCTGGTTGTCCACGATCCACCGTAGAGCTTCCGGGAACTGAGGTTTACCGCTCCCGCCGACGTCCTCTACAAGAGCTACCCAAGCCGTATCATAGGCCGATATACTTATTTCTCCATCGCTCATCGACCACAACATCAACTTGGCCGCTTCGACACGTTCCTTGATCTCACTCGATGGATAATCAACCTTTGTGAAGACAGATCATGTGAAACACATCACGTGATCAGATGACATGATATTTGAATATTCGAATGCGCTAAAATTCATCTTGAAAAGTTAAGAAAAAGATTATTTCTGATTGGACGCCTGACATCACGTCAGTGTGTCACTCAATGTATATACACGTGAGAACTCAGGGAACCACAATTATTTCCTCCCGAAATTTTACATCAGATTTGACCGGCCAAGTGTGCTGTCGAGCCGAAGGCTTTCTGGAGCTGTGGACAATGGCGAGAGGAACAATGAAACAAGGAGGCATTACCTTAACACCTTCGACTCCTAAGTCATCTTCCACGATCTCTCGCCACTCGATAATGGGCAGGCCATTGTGAAGCACGTCATACTCTGCGCACGACAGTCCCACGTCAAGCCTCCGGAAAAAGGCCCCCACAAACTCCACGCTTTACATTACGACACATTGACATTTATTAAATCTAGGTTAAGGGGCATAATCTTAGGTCAGGCACGGGTGATGCGGTACCTTCGGTGAGAGGTTTGGATATGGCGCTACACCTGGGGCGAATATCGGAGCGAAGACGACGTTTGTCGGTATCCCCGGAAGGCCAAACACCTGCAATGTTTTCTAGCTCTGGATGGATTAGTGTCGTTTAAGTGGTGATGTGTGGTCCGTTTGTCCCTCATTCGTTTGTACTTATATACAACTTCTGTACAAACCAAACGCCAGCGTTCAAAACGATGGACAAGCGTTGGGAGGCAGTGGCCGTTTTCGACAGCGACAGACTTAGTGTTCCGAAGAAAATA
Source organism: Corymbia maculata (assembly GCA_014182735.1). Classification (NCBI taxonomy): domain Eukaryota; kingdom Viridiplantae; phylum Streptophyta; class Magnoliopsida; order Myrtales; family Myrtaceae; genus Corymbia; species Corymbia maculata. The sequence continues at coordinate 10,913,833 of CM024689.1, read as the reverse complement.
TTATAAAAGTTTCATCCTTTTTTTTTTTTTTACTTCGTATAGAGGAACAAACTAAAAGTAAAAAAAGTGTACAGTTGGTGGGGGAGAGAAAAGAAGCATGGAGGGAATTTGACATGGAGTTAAAAATAGAAAAGAAAAGTTGATGGCATGTGTAAAAAGTAGGGAGAAGAACTCGAGACGAAGGGGAGCACTGCCAGCCTGAAAGTCTTACCGAGCCTCACTCTTTAAGTGTTCCCGCATGATCTCTAACCTCTTGCATATATACCCACGAATGCATCTCTCTCTCTCTCTCTCTCTCTCTCAACAAGAGTTGTAAGACAGAGCGAATTAATGTAAGATGAAAGGAGGAGAGTTGATGGACAGAGATGCCTACTCCTTTACAGAAGGGAAAGTGAAAAACCAATGTTGATCAGCAAAAGGATCGCCTCAACGGAAGCATGCATGGTTCCACACATTGACAACTTCACACAAGTTACCTCCTCGTGCGCTCAGAAGAAGAAGAAGAAGAAGCCAACTTACCGGGAAGATGGGAAAGCTTGGCAGGGGAATACCGACGGCGGGCGAGATTGGAGGGTGAGCGGCATGTCGCAGGAGCGGAGAGAGGGAGGAAGCGATGGGAGGACATGCTCGTGGGATGTATGTGACGTCGGGAGTTGGAGTTGGAGTTGTTGTGAGCGTTGTTGCTGAGCGCTGCAGTAGTTGTTGTTTGATGGGAGAAAGGGCCAAGGAATGGGTTTAAATGTTGGGGAGCGGCGGAAGAGGACAGAAATGCCTTGACCAAAGATTCCCTCTATTTGCCTAAGTAGCATCCATACTCCTCCCCAAGGGTCACTCCTTAGAAATTACGGCCGACCCGACCCGACCCGGATTTCCAACCCCTATATGATTAAATTCACCCGGGTTTTACTAAAAAGTCACGAGATTGCTATCAATCATTCGATTGCAATTTAAAGTGGTGGCCCCGGGATTTACTTTTCCTCACTATTGGCGAGATATTTTTTACCCAGAGAATGTAAAACATCATGGGAATATCTAGGAATACACAAAAAAATAAAATTATTTAACACAATTAAAAGCAAAATACTTGAAATGCTTAGTTATGGCAACCTTATTCTAAATAGAAATAGAAAATATAGAAAAAAGAAGGAATGGGGCCATCACTTTGCAATTCAATTATTGAGGGTTATTTTGTTTTTTCCAGTGTAATTGGGGTAGATTTAGTCATCTGAAGAGTGGAAATAGCAACGCCTTGAAATTATTATTACTATAAATTATTTGCATCACTTCTTTCTCAAGGATATGTTTTGTTTTTGGCTTTTATTTTGTACAGGCAGAATTCGGAAAACGACGAGTCTAGAGAGTTGAGTGTCGTTCGCACGAGTGGGTTAATCTAAATCCTTCCTATTTCAATTCTACACCTGTCCACAAAAACAGTTCCATTTCCTGCGAATGGCGTCGTTTAAGCGGACTAGAAAAGACGATTCGATAAGGGGAAGCAAGCCAATTGCGCAGTCTTTTTCCAACTCATTTTACGCTAGCCAAGTTTTGTCGATATAAATCCAGACAATGCGCTGATTCATGAAGGCCTGATTATCCAAATCAATGGTGATGAAAGTGACTAGCATAAACTATAAATTATACAAGCTGAGTTGTACCAAAAATTGATCTCAGAAATTCAAGGTAGAGAGCCGTGCACATCTCTCCGGAAGTCCAAAGGAGGCCACGAAAAGCCCAATGGACATGATGCCTCGCGGCCCCTAAGTTCCGGCTCGTTCTGTTGTCGCCGTGCACGACATGACAGCCGATGAGCACTCCATTTGGGGGTGATAACAGAGTCTCTGGTGGCCGCAGGGAACTGAACGGTGACCGAGAATGCCGAAACTCGTAGCCATTCAGGCACGATAGCTTTGAATGGGATTGTCAGCGAAACCTTATCAAGATTATTCATACGTGCACGCCATTGAATTCCTTAAATCACGGAACGATAGCAACATGTCTATTGATTGAATTGAGCGATATGGATCGATTTGAAGTTGATGATATCAATGAATCTCTCGAAACATGAGATGAGCATGTTTTGTGTTTTGTATTTTCTGTTCTGAAGAATCCTCTTGGCCCCTCAGCTAGAGCAGGAGCAGTTCAATGACTGTGACCGCAAAAGTATAAACTATATTGCGAGCATAAAATCATTAATTTCTCTAATCTGCTATTCTTCAGTTAAGCATAATTAATTTTCAAAGCTTGATCAGTTTTTCTGATTTGACTTCTCTATGATTTGGGTTGAGTCCATTTCCACTTGATCATGAACAATTAAATCGGATTATTATATAGTACAATCGGTATGTGCAACTTATGTGATGCACAAGTTACCTTCATAATCATAGCTTGAAAGTCTAATCAACTATTATAATCAACGGTGATGGATGTGAATTGCATATAAAAAAGTGGAAAAATTCTAAATAAGAGCTCCAAGTGCTCTCATTTTCTCAAATAAGGTTTAAAGTGAACCTTATTCAAATAAGAGTCTGAATTTTACATTATTCAAAATGAATAGGATCGTAGCCAAAACCTTATTAAGATCATTCATAAGTGTGCACTCCATTGAATCACTTAGATCAAGGAATGAGAACGACATATTCAATAGTTGAATTTAGTGATACGAATTGATTCGAAGTCGATGATATCAACGAATCTCTTGAAACATGAAACGAGCATCTTCGTGTGTTTTGCATTTTACCTTCTGACCATGAGACCATAAATTATATCGCATGAGGAGAAAGCAACGGCTGAGCTAGCTGAAATCATTAGTTTCTCTAATTAGCTATGCTTATATTAAGCATACTTAATTTTCGAAGTTTAATAAGTTTTTTTACTTTGACTCCTCTGTAGTTTGGGTTGAGCTCATTTTCACTTGATTACGACCAATTAATTCAGATTATTATATGGTACAATAAGTCAATGCAACTTATGTGATGCACAAGCTACCTTCATAGTTATAGCTCGAAAGTCAAATCAGCTGTTCAAATCAATGGCGATGAATGTGAATTGTGTATAAAAAAGTTACTGATGATGTGTATATGAAGCTAAGAAATATATTGAGTCCTATGGTTCAAGCCAAATGAAAGACTATGAACAATTGAGCTGCAACATTTTTTTTATTGGATGTGATATTTAGGAATTAATAGAAAAGGTAAAGTGAATATCCTACCTATGGATAACATGTACCATGGACTTTCAATTAGTGTTTTATGATGCAATAACATACACAATGACAAAAATTATTTTATTTACATTGTGAAGTACAAATCAGTCTCCCTTCCCCATAGTTATGTACATTAGGCGTCGAGATTTCCAGCTCATGAATCAAAAGTCGTTAGTTCAAAACATTAATTATTTATAAACTATTTTGATGAGTGTCTTTTCAGTTACTTTATTTTATCTTTTTGTTGTTTTTAGTTCAACAAATTTGGCGGGCCGGCAAATTTCACCAGGTGGGATTCACGATTTTCTTAGGAAATCGGGCAAATAACTCGTTCGGTTTCCTTGAGGAAATACGAGGTGGAGGCAGCACCGGACAGATTCGCGCTTGATTACAAACTGAACATTGCCATATTGTAAAATACAAAGAAACTTTCAAATTGTTTCGCTTTCTAGTTGTGGACGAACAAAATATTGTAAATTAAAAATTTGCGCTCTGGGATCCTTTGAAGTTGAATATGATTAGCTGTAGTAAACACTTGTACAATGTCATCAATTTAAAAATCCATAGCTTATGGTGTTCTATGTTTGAGTACAACAATTCATAATATAGAATGTTAAAACGGTAGACATCCAACCTTCATTAAATAAAGATATGCAGATAGTTAAGAAATTAACTATATATGCTTTTGGGAGAAACCCCCCTTAGTATCTCGTAACTAGGAGTATTGAGCTAATAAATTGGTTACGAGACACTATGCGAAGCATAAGTCAGCTCAATAGGAACCTTTCGAGTTTCACCATCTCATCCGAAGAGCAAGAGATTACTATACCTGCTTATCCAGTAGTAGTCATTTATGATGAAAAAACAAGGAGTCTACCTTCTCTCTCTCCCCCCTCCCAATGTCTGCCAAGATGCTAGATGTAATTTTTTTTTTTCCCCACTTAGAATGGAATATCCCTAAATTTCACAAATCAGAGTTCAGACAAAATAGTTTAAGAACTTATTCAGATCTAATCTTATGAGGAAGTCTCCAATCACTACATTTTTTGAGGTGTGGGAGCTGCTTCTAACAAGTCATAATATGGCAATGTTAAAATAGAAGTACATCCAACCTTCATTAAATAAAGAAATACAGGTAGTTAAGAAATTAATCATATTTTTTTGGGAAGAAACCCCCCTTAGTTTATTTCTTTCTATTTATTTTATTTATTCTTTTTTTATGCTAAGTTCATGTATCGAGTACAATCCTGCTAATATAAGTTGTCTTTTCTTTCTCTTGATATCCTGTACTTCATTATTTTGGGCCAACTATGCTTCTTCTTTTAGACTTTGCTATTTTCAAAGTCCTATCAAGTGAAATATTTTAGCAACCAACTTCAACTAGAGCGTTAAATTTAAAACATAATTTCCCTACAAAACTAGATGCACTTTGGTCAACCGGTTATGAGGGAAAAACTAGAGGTGATTTGTGGATAAGAACGGGCATGAGAATTCCTAATGTTGATGTAGATTGTTCCTAGAATAAGGATGATTGAGGCCTATCATGGAACCGGTTGATAAAATATTCTATCGGTGGCTTTTGATTACTTGGAATGAACTTATCCCACCATTTGGTTTTGAATGTTTGGATTAGCAAAGGCTTTAGCGTTTGAAGATCTGTTCTACAGTCATAATCCTAGGATGATATCCAGGAGATTTAAGGGTTCGTGGAAAAATGAAGGAGATCCACTCGAAAATGACGAACCCAAGTTGGAAATGATTGCTGTATTTGATGGGCATGCCGATTCTAATTGTCGCAGAGAAGGGTTACTAAGATCAGTAATTTGCGAGTCATCATTAGGTCTGCAGATTGCCAAAGTTGCAGAAGTTCCGTAGACAAGACCTAAGCCAGAGCCTACCGTTCTGCAATTCAGCTCCAGCTTGCTTTCCCAAAGCCCTCCCTCTTCTTGAAAAAGAAAGCCTACCGGAAGGTGCCACGCAGCAAAACCCTCACGTCAATCTTCTCGATCAGCCAAAGTCTCTGGACCTGTTCCAGTTACAGTTAGAATAATATCTTGAGGGTGCTGTGCGCTCGTCCGATACACTGAACCTCGGTACGGGTGTTCAGAACACCCAAGGAATGCCCCATCTCTGACTGCCAGCTGCCAACGCACTCCTCACTGCTTGGAAATGCCAGGAATCATAGGTCCACATCAATAAAGCTCGTTTGGGGTCCTAGTTCCATCCAGAAGAAAATAAAAATGAGATACAACAAATTTCATGATAAAAAATAAATAAATTTTTTAAATTCATTTTTTAAAAAAATTATTAAATTTTATATGTTTGATAGTCTAGGAAAAGTAATTTTTATCTGACTAGAAGGAGAAGTCACCTTTCATTAATTTAGGCTTGTTATTTTCGATATGGAAAACGTTTTTTTTTGTAGATTAATCAATTTTTCACCCTTGAAACACTGGAAAGTTAGAAAAAGAAATTTCTAGATATAGTTTTTGTCAAACAAATAGACCCTTAGTTCAACACGAATAAGTAGATATAATAACTCCATCCAAAGTAAGATCAAACTCAAATGAGGTAGTGGGAATAGACATTAAAATCTAGGACATGAGACCCTCACTATAACTCCCAAGACCACACTGGAACTCAAGCTCATGGCGAAATTTTGCTATGCCCAATTTGATGTCGAGCCTTAAACAATCCAATAATTTGGTAGAAAAGTATTTGAAGTTCTAAAATTTATTACAAAATTATAATTAAATCCTCAAATTATTAAAAGGTGCAACTAAGTCACAAAACTTATTATGAAATTGCAATTGAATTCTAAAATTTTCAAAAAATGTAAACAAATTCTCAAATTAATTCAATCAAATTATTTTATTGATTGCACTTTTGAAAGTTTTATGACTTGATTACATTTTCATAATAAAATTTTGGACCTGATTATACTTTTTAAAATTTTAGGATTTAATTAGCACTTTTCCTAACAAGTTTTAGACCTTAATTGTACGCATCCCTATTTTTATTTTGTTTTGTTTTGGTTTTTTACCCTCTTTAGACATGTTTATCGAGAGCCAAGCTCTTCACTAGACCACCCTCTTATGAGCAAACAAAGAAGGACGAAACCGTATGGAGATTCCAATTGCATCCGTCTCCATGCGCGATGTTCAGTGCATCTGCCACCCGAAATGCGCAGACGAATATCAGAACCAAAAAAAAATTAAGCAAAGAGGTCGTGTTTAGCTACAAGACAGGCGGGTCTTCTGCACGCGTGATTAACTAATTTGCGCAATCAATCGTCGCAAGATCGATAGGAACTCGTGGGTTTCGCCTTGTCCAATCCATGGATGGACCACCCCATTTCGTTTACCACTGCCGGATTTAACTGCAGTCGTCAAATCATCTCGCTGAACACTGCCTTTCCATCCCCCTCCCAATTGGTCCCATAACTTGGGAGAGCAAGTCGCATCGGGGCACTCAAATCACCAGGCGAATGAGATCGCTCGTGTAAAGTCTTCCTTTCCTCATACCGACGGCACATTGCTCTAGTATCTCTTTCCTTGTTAGATTAGCACCTAAGGAACTCGATAATCCAGTAGAAAAGCAATGAAGGGAAGCTGCCGACGTACTCCCCTCTGATTGGAAATGCCGACGTTAACCAGGAATCATATGTCTAAATCAATAATGCTTGCTTGGGGTCCGAGTTCCATTCAAAAGAAAACGACAGATGAGATAGAATATGTGTTTGTTTCTCTCAGAAATTTCATGATAAAGAAAAAAAAATTTCATGAAGCTCATTTTCGAGGACAATGATTTGTGTTCTTTTGTTTGATAGTTTAGGAAAAGTTATTTCCATCTGACTAGATAAGGAAGTCGTATTCCCTCAATCTAAGCATGTTGGTTTTGGGTCCATAGAAACCCTTTTTTTTTTGTAGATTGATTAATTTTCGCCATTGAGACACCAGAAAGTTGGAAACAATTTTCTGGGAAATAGTTTTCATCAAACAAACGGACCCATAGTTCTAACAAATAAATAGAAATAACAATAACTCCATCTAAAGTAAGATCAAACTCAAATGAAGTAGTGGGAAGAGATGTTAAAATCTAGGACATGAGATCCTTAAGAGATCGACCCTAGCTGGAACTCAAGCTCATGGTGAAACTTCACTAGGCTCGATTCCATGCCGAGCTTTAACAAACTTGATAATTTGGTAGAAAAGCAATTAAGGGAAAAAAATCAATAATTCTCGGCCCACTTCTTCTATTTTTATATACTAGGGATAAGTATATAGGAAGCTCTAAAACGTATCACAAAAGTGCAATTGAATCATAATTTTTTTATAAAAATTCAACTAAGTCCTAAAAAAGTTGTTATGAAAGTGCAATTGAATCCTAAATCTTTTAAGTCCAAACAAGTCCTACGACTTGCCAAAATAATCCAATCAAGTCATTATGTAGATTGCACTTTTTCAAGAAGTTTTAAGACTCGGAACTTTGTTGCTCTTTTTGAAAGTTTTAACACTAAGACTATACATTTATAACAAGTTTTAAGACTTTCAGTACATCCATCCCTATATAGGGTTAAGCTATTCACTAAATCATCCTCTTCTAAGCAAACAGGAAAGGACAAAACCGCATGGAGATTCCAATTGCACCGGCCGAGAGGAAGAGCATCAGGCTACCATGCGCGATGTTCGTTGCATCTGCCATTCGAAATGGGGAGAATTGCCAAAAAAGTCCTAAACCTATTGGGGTTGTGCCAATTCGAGTCCTAAACCTATTTTTTTTACCGATTCAGTCCTAAACATTTTGGGATTGTGCCAATTGAGTCTATCCAGCCAAATTTGGCCGGCCGGAGTTGACGTGGACGCCGGCCGGCACCGGCGACAATATTTTAATAATTTTTTGATTTTTTAAATTATTTTTTTGATTTTTTTTTTATTATTTTCCGAATTTTTTATTGATTTTTAATTTTTCTGTTTCTTTTCTTTTCTTTTTTTCTCCCCTCTCCCCCCCCCCGGCACCGGCGGCCGGGGCCGGCCATCGCCGACGAGGCTGCCGGCCACCGCGCGAGGGCCGCGAAGCCCTCACCCGACGACCTCACCCCTGACCTAGGGGCCGCCGGCGAGGGTCACGGCCCCGGTTTCGCCCCCGACTTGGGGGCTGCCGGCGAGGGTCGCGGCCCGCTTTGCCCGGATCTGGGCGAGGCCGGCCGCGGCGAGGCGGCTTCGCCCGATCCGGGCGCCACGGGCGAGGGTCGCGGCCCCGGCTTCGCCCGGATCTCGGCGAGGCGGCTTCGCCCGATTTGGGCGTCGCTGGCGAGGGTCTCGGCCCCGGCTTCACCCAGATCTGGGCGAGGTCGGCCGCGGCAAGGCGGCTTCGCCCGATCCGGGCGCCGGCAGCGGCGAGGCCGGCCTCGCCATGGCCTAGCCGCGGCGAAGGTGGCCTCGCCCGCGGCCGGCGAGGCCATGGCGGGCTGGGCGAAGGTCGCCATGGCCTCGCCGGCCGCGGCGAGGCCGCCTTGCCCGCGGCCAGGCCATGGCGAGGCCGCCTCGCCGCGGCCCCCCTGTGCCTCACCCCGGTGCGGCGAGGCCGCCGGCGAGGGTGGCCGGTCCGACGGGGCCGCGACCCTCGTTGGCCGCCGGCGAGGGCCGCGGCCCTCGTGCGGGGCCGGCAGCCTCGTCGGAGCTGGCCGGCCACTTTGCGCCGCGAGGGGGAGGGGAGGGGAGAAAAAAAAAGAAAAGAAAAAAAAAAAAAATTAAAAAAAAAAAAAAAATTCGGAAAAAAAAAAAAAATTCAGAAAATAAAAAAATTTATTAAAATATTATCGCCGCGCCGCCGCCGTCCATGTCCATGTCAGCCGGCCGGCCAAATTTGGCCGGATGGACTCAATTGGCACAATCTCAAAAGGTTTAGGACTGAATTGGCACAACCCCAATAGGTTTAGGACTTTTTTGGCAATTCTCCCTTCGAAATGCGCAGACAAATATCAGAACTAAAAATTAAGTAAAGAGATCGTGTTTAGCTACAGGACAGGCAGATCTTTTGCACGCGTGATTATTTAATTTGTGCAATCGATCATCGCAAGATCGATAGGAACTCGTGGGGTTTCCCCTTGGCCTAACCATGGATACTAGACCGCCCCATTTCGTTGACCACCGCCGGATTAAACTACAATCGTCTAATCATATCGCTGAACGCTGTCTTCAATTGACTTTATCCCCCTCCCCCTTTCCATAATTGGGGAGAGAGCGATTCCCATCGGGGCTCTCAAATCATCGACGAATGAGATCACTTGTGTAAAGTTTTCCTTTCCTCTCACTGACAGCATATGCTTTAATTCTTCTTTCCTTATTAACTCAGCACCTAACTATCACGTGAATGATGCAACAGGTTACGCGTGAATGGCAACGGACGGATTAATCTACTGTCCAATGATATAGGTCGGACAACTAGTATAATGTGTCGAATCTTCAAGATGATGGAGGAAAGCTGCTAGATCGAGTAAGGAACATCACGAATGGAATCGGGCATTGTTAGATCTGATTAAGAGAAGCTCATAAGCCAAAAAAGCAAACGAGGGAAAGAGCGACATCAGCAAAGCTCCGGTTGTTTTGTTCCTGCACGGAATCCCGGCAACTTCCGCCAGCTTTGATGCTTCGTCAGGGTCCTTTTTGTTTAATCTTTTTTTGATTTCGTGGGTGGTTGGTCTCGTTTGTGTGATGAAGTAAAGACAAAATGGAGTGATGCTTATGGATATTGAGGAATATTTAGATGCTCTCAAAGCATCATATGAACTCTCCAAGGTATTTCTACAGACTATGTCTTTATTAAATCATTGTTTCAGAAGGCAATAAGGACTTTAACAATGAATTATTATTGGTGATTGGTCTCACTAACTCTAAACGCTCAAAGTCTGTCATTCATTGCTTCAGAATATATGGCATGAAAAGTTAAGCTAATGGGTGGAAATAGACCACGTCATATAAATAACATATAATCCCCAGTAAACAAGCAATGTAGTATACTTTAACACCCCTTCTCACATGAAAGATAGATTAGAAACGACGTAAAATTTGACAAATAAGGACCGCACATGTAAAATGGAATTGGTGTAGAACCTAGATCGAATACGATGTTAGAATATCCAACCTAAAGACATAATTTAATAAGTGAAAAGAAATTACACATTTCTAAAGTGGACATGAATTCTGTAGCCAATATGAGACACTTTTGAATACATTCATTTCGTGTCTATGGAACTCAACTAAGGAGCAATTGTCGCATGCATTGGCTTAGACTTGCCGGAAGTACACGATAGCTCTTGGCGAAGTCAGTCTACATCATTCACAGTTCACATTTTCATATTAGGATAATGTTTTCCAGTAATGAAACTAGGACGTCTCATCTGTCAGGAGTGTGTTAGGTCTTAAAAGGCAGGCAATGTTGACAGCGTCCAAAATCCCTATACCTTCAATTAAAATGATCATCAAAAGCCTAAGAGATGTGTCTTCATTCAAGAACTCAATGCGTATTTGACTATTTCTCATTGCACCACATCCCGACGTGAGATTTCTTTTTAACGACACACCATCACACATGCACCTCACCAAATGTTCCTACTCTCCCTTAAGACCGACATCCTTGTTCGCTGTAGTTATCTTAAATCAAAAGGCATCCCAAAGACGGCAACTTATTCACATACGGCATCCAGGGCACAATTCATTTTTGTCACATCGGGTTCCAAAAGCGACAAATTGAGTTTATTGCCTCCAGTCGCCCTCAGCAATAAAATAAAAGAATCCCAAGATGGCAACAAACAGTTTATCATAAATATTTCGCATTGCCTTCACCTGAACTAATAAGTACATGAGATTTTGTAAGATCACTATTATTTGTTCTAAAAATTAAAACTGTTAAAACGAATGGCTGGCTTAATATTTCAATTATCATAACGAAAGTTCTCTACCCTCTGATTCTTGACAATTACTACTATGCTGAAAGAACCGTTCCAATCCCGGTCAGAACGAATCGAACGTGCATGGCTCGTTTGATTCTCAGCTCAGAAACTGGTTCAGCAGATTGCGACTAACGTTCACGAGAGATCTTGGCATCTTCCTTCCTTCCTTCTTTAATTTTTTTTTCGTTTTCATTCATCGATACCTTATTGGAGGAACAGGTGTATTCAGGTGAGGTTTCGACAGTCGGGCATGTCAACCGTGACAACGCTAATAAACAAAAAAAGGGGTTTATTCGAGGTCGGTGCAATCTGCAATAACATCGAGTGGCATGATACAAAGCTGTCCTTTTCACAAGTGGACTCTCGTGATCTTCTTGCTAACGTCGTCGTTCCACGGCTCGACCGGATCATTGCTCGGCGAAATGACGCCAATATGGTAAAGCTCAGATGAGTCACCGGCGCTGATCGCGCTTTTACTTGATAAAAGAAAAAAAGGGGATGTTAGTCATGTTGATTTTTCTTTCATTGGCTACTGTATCTTTGCCCGAGTTGCCAAACGCGAGTGGGCCTCGGGAAATAGAGGAGCGACGTCCATGTTCGAAGAAACGCAATCATGTGATGCTTGTATCGCATTATGCGCGAAATGCGCGAAATCATGATCGAGTCTTATCGTTTTCCAGGCACGAGCATCTATCTGTCATTCACTTCGCGATGGTCGACAGCATTTGCACGGTTCAATGATCTCGGGCCGATTCATTGCCCGACACGAGCGTCGCATGATACACTTTTGTCCCGAGCCTAATGCCTCCGGCTGTCTTTCACCGACTCCCAAGCGTACATAGAACTTGCGTTTTGGAAGCTAATTATGACAGTAAAATCACAAGAGGGAAAAAAGAAAACCTCACTATCCTCAACTTCCCCAACTAATCAAAATTCACATTCGAAGATGACATTTCAGAAGAGAACCTTCTTTCCCGGCTCCAAGCAAGCCCACCATGTATCCCTTTTGTCCACATTAGGAGATGTCTCGTGAGGCCTCAGCCGACCTTCGTCCTTTCCCACCAAGACCCACCAAAGCCCAATAGGGTTGCAATTGGGCTATGGAGTTCTGGTTTGGGATCTTGTATAAAAGGAGTAACAGTCAGGATCAGAATCTTTTGCCGAACGAGCACGTACTACATTTTCTTTTGTTCAATCGACTGTCTCAACTTTACGGATTGATCTCAACGAGGTACATCTGTCAAGTTCGTAGACTGAACATCCCGATGTGGTGGTCACAGCGTTAATTAGCCATTTGATGTGCTGATACGGATGCTTACGTGGAAAGTTTTTATTTAAGTTGGCAAAAAAATACTCATCATCGGTCCTCTCCATCAGGAAGATAATATAATATAAATTGAAGTGATGTTTCTGTAAATTGAGAAATGTGTAGATGCTCCCAGAGCTACATATGTACCCAGGTTTGCACGCATTCCATTCATGTCATTGGAACTGACATAATAAAAAAGACAATTTTTTGGGTTTAACAGTGTCATGCCTAGCGTTAAGCTCCTCGATGATAAACGCTTTGAAGTGATTAATAAAATGGTATATATTAAAACTCCATATTAGAAAACTCTAAATTTTTACAAATTTTATAAATTTACTACAAACTAATTTTTTGACTATAAAAAACCCCTCAAAACCGATATATTTTATGACAAAATTACCATTCATTAGTTTCCATTAAATTAAATTAATATCATGAAAAATCATAAACTGGTTCACTCATGACAAACGAGAGGTAAAACTATAAGTTAGTACACTCGTCGATTGTCATATATCATCCAACTCAATAATTTAACAGTAAAAATTAATGAAAACTAATGAAGGATAAATTTATCATAAATGTACTAGTCTTGAATTTTTTGTAGTTAGAAAATTAATTTGAAATAAATTTGTCACAAAATACTAATTTGAGATTTTTTTGTGATATTAAATTGTAATAAGATTACGTAGATTTAGCATCTGACTACAATGGGCAATTTTTTTTTTTTTTTTTATAGTAGGGAGCAGTTGAGGGCAATGGTCACCTGTGTTGGCTTAGACTAGCCGAGAGTACTCGATATCTCTTGCCCAGGTTAGCCTACATTATTTACCATACTTTTTCATATTATAATTGATACATCTATGAGATTTTCTATGTTTCTCTTAATTAATTGTGATTTATTATAATTGATATTTTGCTACTTTAAATAGTTATCATGTAAAATTCATAAATAGGCTCATTTACTTTTATTTAAGAATGTACACAATTTTACAATTTTCTCTTTGCCTTTACTATTCTCAACTTGGTTTCAAAGATATTGCTATTCCTTTCACTTATGTGTGTCCACCTCCTATCAGTCAGGCTCCACATGCAGCTCCTAATATGGCTTGCACTTGATATGGATAAATTGTTATCCCATGTCACTTGATGATGAGTTTTACACGCTCTTTATATTAATGAAGTTTCTCTTTACCTATTAATTCAAACTTTTTGGTTGTACTTTCTTAACATTCTAAATGACAATCTCATTGAGAAAGTTTATATGTTGCCTCTTCTTGGATAAATTCATCCTTTCAACAAAATGTGTCCATTATGTTGAGCATTATATGGTTTGAAACAAACTTCTAGTGTATGGTATTCCAGTTTAGTTCAACCATGAAAGCTCTTACCTTCAAATTCAATCCATGACAATAGTTATTACAAACGTTAAGTCATATATTGTCATTTCAAAAGTTAAGTTATCTCAATCAACAATTTGAAATGAAAGATGTGTGTGATGATAATTTTTGTTCATGTGGATGACATAGTTATTAGTGGCATTAATTATAGGGAAAAGTGTCAAAAAAGTCCTCAACATATTACATTTGTGCCAATTTAGTTCTAAAATTTTAAAGATGCCAATTGAGTCATCAACTTTTTAACTTTGTACAAATTCAATCCTAAACATTTTTATGATGCAAATTCAATTCTAAACATTTTGAAGTAGTGCCAAATTAGTCCTAAAAACTTTTGACTTAGTGATAATTTAGTCATTCCGGCTAATTTTAACTAAGTATTTGTATTAAATCAAAAGGTTTAAGACTAAATTGGCCATTATTTCGAAAGATTTAGGACTAGATCGACACTATTAAAATGTTTAGGATTGAATTGGCACCAAGTCAAAATGTTTATAACTAAATTGGTACTAAGTCAAAAGGTTTAAGAATAAATTGACACAATTAAAAATTTTATAAACTAAATTGGCACAAATGCAATAAATTTAGGACTTTTTTAACACTTTTCCTGTTAATTATATATTGTCATTCCAAAAATTAAGCAATATCTCAGTCAACCATTTGAAATGAAAGATATTGAGCCACTCGGTTATTTTTTATGCTTTGAGATTAATTCAAATTCCTTTGGTTATCATCTTTCACAAGTAAAATATGACTTTTATCTTCTTTCTCAAGCCAAAATCATTGACAACAAGGTTGTTACAACTCCTATTAAGATCAATGGCAAATTTGGTGCCAAAGATGGCACTCCTCTTTTGAATCTTACACTATCAATAGATAGTTGATATTCTTATATATCTCACTATTACTCGACTTGGCATCACCTATGCTGTTGATATTGTTAGTTAGCACATGACCGCACCCCTATGATTCATTTTGTTGCATTCCTTCGAATTCTTTGCTCACCCATGGTACATTATTTTATAGCCTTCACTTTTCTACTCATTCAATTAAGGACATGACAACTTATTCTGATGTTGACCGGGCTAATGACCCTTAAGATTGTCATTGCACTATGAGTTATTGTTTCTTTTTGGCAACTCACTTATTTCATGGGGCAGCAAGAAATAGATCCTTGCCACTTGTCCTATTGTAGTAGCAAAATAACCAACTCTTACTTATACAACATCAAAATTACTATGGTTAGATTGGTCACTAAAAGACATGAGATTGCATCAATAGTATAATTGAAACATATCCAAATAGCATATAATGATGTTTTTCAAAAACGTACCAAGTATATTGAAATAAACTATCATTTCATCTGATACCATGTTATTCTTTCCCTCGATTGGTCTTGATTGATTATATTTGATATTTTATTACTTCAAATAACCTCCAAAGCTTATAAATTGGCTCATATACTCTTCATTTGATAAATATACATAATATTATATTCTCCTTGTCGTCACAATTCTCAACTATAATTTTTATTTCACATGATTAAACTAGAATGATGTCTTGACTGTCATGAGTACATTGGATCTTTGTTGGCAACGATGATACTCTAACATATGATTAGCTCACGTGAGTCCCCTACATTGGGCTTGCTCTCCCTGAATCCTGGTATCTTAATGCACCATTCTTATTTTCACTTGAATCTTCCCCTTGAATCGGCTAAATTTGGTAGATGTTGGAGAGTAGCAGCACCTCTCCTTCAGCCTTTACCTCAATCGCCTTAGCCCAACCAAGTTCAGCAGGAAGCCGAGGTACACCATTCGCTACCTCGATTAGGAAATTACATTTTAGATATTTTCTTTGGGATATTCTACTAAATGTCGATATACACATGTTCGACCCCACCCAACAAATTAACCATTGGCTTTCATATCGATAGTTTTTTTTTTGGGTCTGAATATATCACTAGTAAGGAACACCAGATGTGAAGTTGTGTTTCGCAGAGAGAAGTTATGATAGCGTGGCAATATTTGGGTTTGTAGACCCGGGTCACGCAAGGAGGAGTGGTCGATCTATGAGTTCTTATGCCTTTGATTATGTTGGTTGTGCTGTGAATGGGAACGCGTTTTCAACAGACATGGAAGTTTCTTTGACAAGTTAGGCTGTGAAAATAGTGACCATCGAAGAGTCAAAAAATACAATTTTATCGAACTACTTAGTGACGTTAGCCAGCGTTATCACAGGAGAACTGAGTTTAGTATCAATCGACACCCTTGCATCAGGGATGGCATGTCGAGAGAGGATATGCAGATCGAGTTCGTTCATCTGAGAGAGTTCGAGTGCAGCTTGGGCTTGGTCGACGTCTTTGGCTGAATGGCACGTGGAGAGCGCTAGGGGAGCAGTTGCCGAGTTGCCGACTGTTGTGACACACGCAGTAGTGGAGGAAGGAGGAGGAAGGAGGAGGAAGGAGTCACATGCACGCAGCGAGGAAGGAGGAGGAAGTAAAAAAAATCGATTTATTAGAAATAAAAATTAATTAAAATTTCGATTTAAAAAATATTTTAAAATAAAATACAAAAATAAAAAAATTCAATTTTTTTTGGTAATTTTCCTAGGAAAATCAAACCAGATACCAAATTGTAAAATATATTTTTCATATCATTTTCCAGTTTCAAACAAACACTGAAAAATATTGCCATTTTCCTAGAAAATATTTTCTAGAAATGCCACATTTTCCATAAAATGAGCGGAGTCTTAGTAATTGCACATCTTTAGGAAATGAACATGGAATCCCGCAAACCGAACTGAGCACATAAGAGCGATTGCCCAACAAAATTCAAAGAGTAAGGTCCATAGCTCGCCGGGTAAGTCCTTGGTTATGATCCACTTATCGAATAGCTCATTAGCTTCTCGTTTCCGTCTCAGAAACTTCGCCGCATGTCTGTTTGCGTCCTCGAGGATTTTCTCTCCCGGGAAGATCAATTCAGAGGCCTTATACAGGTTCAACATTCCGGTGACCGACTCTATTGACTGCCCCATGAAGCTGAAGAACTCATTCCCGCTCTTGAATTGTTCAAACGCCACTAACGACACCCAATGGAGCATAAACATAATCATTTCCGCCAACTAGCGAATCAAGAAAAAGGAAAGAAACGATGAAGGAGATGACAAGTACCAGCAGACACTTCATGGCCATGGAGTCTCAAGAGCCTGAATCCCATGGCAGTGTCATCGATATCGGCCATAATTGAATTTCTCGCCCAGCAGATCCCTCTATCACTCCAATATCTGATACGAGATTTGTATTAAAGATTGAACTCGGTTTAATTGCGTAAAATGCCATCTGAATTCGACATAATTAACTCGAGGTTTTGTGGCTCGATGCTTAGATAATGAAAGTGTGACAAAAGCTTCAATGATTAAATTCAGCATTCTTTTCTTAACTTCAGCCATGTCTAGAGTACTCAAAAAACTACTAATTTTAATTAATAGTTCAAATAATTCTCCATTTCGGCTTACAAAAAATTATACTTTTTGGCTTTTCCTCCACAGCAGAACTATATTTTGGTTTTAGAAATTATGAAATAGTTCGTCATGACTTGAAAAATATGTGACTTGCATTTAGATACGTCTTTCATCATATTTGTTTGGAGTATGAAATGAGATACAAACAGAAAACTGAGGAGTAAAAAGTTATTCCAAGCACAAGTAGTCTAGCATTTAGGGTTTGGTTTTTTTTACCTATAAACGTAGCTCATGCATTCTTTGATCTCTTCCTTGAAGTGCTTAGAGACTCCAAGCCGCTGCAAGCGGTCAACGGCCCACAGATGCTCGAACAAGTCGACTGGATACACGTTCGGAACTAGACAAAGTTTTTAGAGCAAGAAAAGAATAGAAAGGAAAAGTCACTTTCTAAAGTTCATAGCCCAGTGATATCAGCAACTTGAAAGGGCTCCTCAAGTGTTACATTAGGGGAGATGAGTTAAAATTATGGACTTTTCTATGGTTAATTCTACTTGTAGATGACATGCATCAAATGACAATTTTTTTTTTTTTCAATTTATAGGAGCTTTTTTTTTTTTTAAATTAATGCATCAATCATGACCTCATATGATCACCTCCTGACCAGAAGTTAGCTATTGATAATGATCGGTAATTTCACAAAACAAAAAGTGACGTCGGCACTACTCCTCGACGGTCTCATCGGCGAATCAACGAAAATAATTAACAAGGGAAGTACAGAAATACAGAGTTGACGGCAATTAATTGAAAAAAGTTGATTACCTCCTCCATGGAATCTTTTGACAGTACTGCTTAAATAATTCAAGCAATTCGCATCCTTGGTTTGCAGGAATGCAAATGCAGTGGCGGAGGGAGAGAACAAGAATGACCCATCTGCGTTCTTCAATTTTAGAAGCTTTTCCCACTTCAATTCCTTCAGTCCTTCCAAGCTGAAGAGGAGACTTGTGGGCACTTGGTGCATTACGTCGCTCGGTATCCTTGTGTTTTTTTTTTTTTTTTTTTTTTGGTCACGCCAAAACACAGTTTAATAATTACCCCCAACATTTATTAAAGCTAACCCCAAAATGGGTGATCTTGCTTTGAGAGGAATAAATTAGCTAGAGACAATTAACGCTAGGAGAAGCTTTGAGCTCCATAATTTTTGCATTAAATTTCTTACTTGCTGAGCTTCGTGTTTCTGTTCGCATATATCTCTTGGAAGACCAGAGAACCGTCGCATATCTCAATCTCCAATTTCTGAGCAGTCTCGATAAGCGAAGGAAAAGTAACTTCAAACCCAATGGGCATGTGGTCAGGCTTCTCCTCTGCGAGTTTAGATATGTTGTCTTTAAAGAATGTCATTCCTGTTAAAATCACGAAAATGAAAGTTAATAATGTATCCCAAGATGAGAAAAGAAAATTTGTTTCTGTCGATGCAAGTTGGCAAAAATAACAAGTCAACCAATTTGTCGAAAGATATCTACATTTTTTTTCCAGAAAAGGGAAATGTCTCATAGCCCTATGGAAATAACCATTTATGGATTTCAAATGCATAAACAGCGATGGAGATTTTCCTTATCCTTTGGTCGTAAATGAAAAGTTCATGAAATGAAAGAGAAAAAAAAATACAAGAAGAAAAGAACTTCCAAGAACAAAAATATGGTTAGGCACACCTTTTTCGCATTTATCAGGATGGATCTTCCAGTACTTTAGAGCTACGACACAAGCCAATGTGTTGAGGATCCGATCAATGGCGAAGAAGAGGAAATCGTCACCCCAAGAACCGTCAGGATGCTGATTGTTTGCGATCCATTGAAGAGCTTCTGGGAACTGAGGGTTTCTGCTCCCACCGACGTCCTCTACAAGAGCAACCCAAGCCGTGTCGTAGGCTGAGGTACTGATTTTTCCATCGCTCATCGACTGTAACATCAACTTGATTGCTTCAACTCGTTCCTCAATCTCACTTGATGGAGAAACAACCTTCGTGAAGAGAGAAGATCATATGGCACATATCATACAACACAATGACACGGTGGCGAGTATTTGACCATGAAAATTTTTTTTTAACAAGATTATTAAAAAGGTTGTTTGATTTGATGCGTGACATCACCTGAGCACATAACTTAATGTATGCGTTATGTTAGAATGAGCGATAGGGACTATTTTCTTCCAAATGACATCAAAATTGACTGGCAAAGTTTACTGTCGAGCCGAAAGTAGTGGTTGCGGACGATGGCAAGAGCAAAAACGAATGGAAACATTACCTTGACACCTACAATTCCAGCTTCTAAGTCATCCTCCACAGTCTCTCGCCACTTCATAATTGGCACATCGTTTTCTGCGGGCGACGTCCCATGTCAAGCCCGAAATGGTCTCACAAACTTTATGCTTTTATTACAGATGTTAATTACTTAAAAAAGCCAAAGAAATATAACGAGATGGGCATGAGGATTGTACCATCGGTGAGAGGTTCGGATGTGAAGCCACATCTTGGGCGAACATTGAGGTGAAGTCGCTTGTCGTTGTTCGCAAAAGGCCAAACACCTGCGACGTTTTTCAGCTTTGATGGATTAGTATCTCATGGGGATGTGTTGGCCATTTCCCTCATTTGTTCGTATTTATTTACATTTCCATAGAAAGAATTTGACGTCAACATTTAAAAAAAAAAAGAAAAGAAGGGTTGATGGCATGTATTATATTAAAATATTATTACATATCACCTTGACAACAGATCATATACACTCTTTATATTCATATTCTCCTTCCACCTATCAATTTAGGGTTTTGGATTTTGCATATGTTTGTCTTTCTTTATCAATCACATCTTCTCCATGATTTCACTCCTGGTTTTGTTGAAATATTGTGAAATATCCCTAACCTCATAGAAATACATCTCTCATTATAAGATTTATGAGACGGATGAATTAATGTGAAATGAAAGGATGAGAGTTGATGAAGAAATATGGGAAAGCAAAAAACCAATGCCAATCAGCAAAAGGGATGGCTCATCGAAAGCATACATGGCTCCCGCAAGTTGAATGCAAGAAGAGGAGGAGGAAAAGGACAACGACGGCTGACTTACCCGAAAGATGGAAAAGCTTGGTGGTGGAACCTGGAGCGACATTGGAGGAAAAGCGACATGTTGCAGGAGGAGCGAGAGTGGATAGAGTGAGGAAGTGACGAGAGGACATGTTCGTGTGAAGATAACGTTGTTGTTAGAGTTGTTTTTGTTGTGATTGCTGTCGTTGTTTGATGTAGTGGAAGGTATAAAAAGGGGAAGGGGCCAAGAGAGAGGGAAGGATGGAACAGAAACTGCTTCCCGGCAGGTTTCCGCTATTGGCGGAGTGGTATCTTCCTTCCCATTACATGCCACGTCCAAAGCTTAGCCCAAGGAACACTCCTGTAATCTATTGCAATTGTTTTTTTCTTTTAAGGATTTTTTGTTTCTATCTACGCGCTCACACTTAAATTTTGAAAATTCACTTAGCCATTTATTGCATAAAAAATTAGGAATCATCTAGACTTTACCTAATGAAAAATATTATTGACTTATATTTGCATAATAGAATTGGGCTCACATAGATTGAATTATAACTTGACTTACTTGAGCAGAGAAGCTCTGAGCTTAATCAAATTAGCTTGACTAAGCTCATGAAATGGAAAATTGCAACAAGTCCACCGTTCTTCTAAAAAGTGACCGAAGATGGCATGTGTTTTGCACATGTGGTATTTCAGATTAGGAAGCATTGATTTATTGAAGCAAATTTGAGGAGTAATTAAGCATTATATTGTTTGATTGAGATACATGGAAGTAATAGGGAGGTTTCCTAACATTGAATGTTTATCAGATATATTTTTTTAACTCAGATTAGTAAATCAACTTCAAATGGAATATTCACGCTTTTATCTAATAGATTAAATTTTTAGAATAAACAGTGATCTCACTAAATTTTTACATGATATCAAAATTAGAGTTCCTAAGTTCAAATTTTACATGATTTGATCAAAATATTGATATCAACTCAAAATAAAGAGCCCCCGCAAATAATCCAACATCAATTGAGAATTATAGAGGCAATCGCTCACACTCAAGTACTTCTCACTCTAGATTACACCCACAATGACAATGTTTAGCCTCACATAGTTGCTCGAAAAAAAAAAAAAAAAAAAACACAGAATGATCTCGCAGCTTCCAAAACTCCCGCCTTCAGTAAGACAAAGGAGAAGTCTGACCAAAAAAAAAGAAATTCTCCACAAAGAAGAAGCTCCATATGCAAACGGCTTCTGGACGATTTCTTTGTGCCGCAGCAGTACAACAGAAAACAAGAACTACCTTTTAAAGTACATATTTGTCAGGAGCTCACGTTGAAACCGACTTCACCAAGATTCCATGCACATGAATAATTCCAACTGGGACTCAGAAACGACGGCAAATCCAAGCATCCAAGAAATCTCATACTTTCATATTCGGATTTCAAATGCTTTACTTTAGATCTGGTTTCGTATATCAGGCTGAAAACTTGAGACAGTTTGGAAAAACTTGACAAGACAGAAGAGAAGTAACGATAAAAGATCTGCAAATAGCGCTTTAAAATTTGAAGACCAAGTTAAATGAGCAATAATTATAACAAATTTTACATTCACAAACCTTACAACAAATAAAGAAGGGTTAATCACTACCGGACATTATGAGCATGTTTTTGAACTACAATCAAGATTTGTGAAATATCTTTTACTAGGAGGTCCGTAGATGGCCAAAGTTCACAAAGTTCTGCAGACATTAGCCAAAGTCTTCCCTCTGTGATTCAACCTCCTAGCTAAAGCCTTAATCTTGAAAAATCAAATTCCAGCAGATGCTGTACAGAGAACCCTCAAGTCAATCTTTTCAAACAGCCAAAATTTCTTAACGCGTTTCGATTAGAACATACCTACAGGGTTTGGACTCATCCGTTGTTTCTAAACCTTGGTACACTGTCCAAACTACGCAAGAATATCTTTATCGTCGAACTTACTTCTCAACGACTGGGAAGGTGAATGTCCACCGGGAATTATATGTGTTAACGACATATTTTCGAATTCATAAAGATTATTTGAGGTTCGCAGTTTTTATTCAAAAGAAAACACAATGAAAAGAGAATGGTTCTTTAAAAAATTATTAGAATGAACGAAAACAAATCCAGGAAAAATGTTTTAACTTCAACTCATACACTATTTTTTCAATGGTTTGGAAATTATAAATTTAGCAATAAGGAAATTAATGACAACACAAAAAAAACAGATGGAAACTTTCCACAGGAGAAGTATATAAATCTAGATATCCTTTGTGGGAGATAAAAATTTATGGGAGACAAAAATTCCACACTAACAAGTAGATACAACAGCAATTCCATTCAAGGTAAGATCAAAATCCAAATGAGGTAACAAAGAAGAGATTTTAAAAACTAGGACATGAGATCCTTAGCTGTAGCTCTCAGGAAATTGCCCTTGCTGGAACTCAAGCTCATTTCGAAACTTCACCGCGCACGATTAGATAATGAGCTTTAAACAACTCAATAATTTTTGCAAAAACAATAATTAAGGGGGAAAAACTTGATATTCTTGGCCAGCTTCTTTTAATTTTATTGTTTTTTCACCCTTATTTTGAGCAAATAAAGAACGACAAAAACCGTACGGAGATCCCAATGGTACTGGGCGAGTAGAGGAGCATCAGCTCCATTTGCTTTAATTAACTCAATAATTTTTCGAAAACAATAATTAAGGGGGAAAAAACTCGATATTCTCGGCCAGCTTCTTTTATTTTTATTATTTTTTCACCCTTATTTTGAGCAAATAAAGGACGACAAAACCATACGGAGATTCCAATGGTATCGGGCAAGCGCAGGAACAACGAGCTCCATGTGCTTTAATTAACTCGATAATTTTGCTAAAACAATAATTGAGGGGAAAAAACTCGATATTCTAAGGCCAGCTTCTTTTATTTTTATTTTTTTTCACCCTTAATTTGAGGAAATAAACAATGACAAAAATCGTACGGAGATTTCAATGGTACCGGGCGAGCAGAGGAGTATCGTTCTCCATGTGCTTTAATTAACTCAATAATTTTGCAAAATCAATAATTAAGGGGAAAGATAATACGAGATCTATCAACCAACTCAGCACCATCAATGCTCACTCAAGCCAAAATTTCGGCACCGTGCTATAATGCATTGAGAATGAAGTTACGGATTAAAAGATACTGATTCATTCTCTAACAAATTTAATGAGTTAAGAGCTATTGATGGGGTTATTGAGCGAAGAGTTATAGACGATTACAGAGTTACTAAGAATTAAAAAGTTGTCAATTCTCAATTCACTATATTAATTGTTGATTTCAAATTCTATCGACAATATATCTTTGGGAGGCTATTCTAGACAATATATGGTCATCTTTTGGTCAAGCTTGGTGGACAAATTTTGAAAATAAGTTACAAAGTTGAAGAGTCAAGAATACAAGTTTCCATATTATTAATTGCATCTCTAAGTTTCCAAGAGTTTTTTATTGTTATGTAAAATTTCAAGAGTCAAAGTTCTAAATTCATAGATCTTTAATTACTTTTTTCTTCTCATAACTTTAATATTTTCAATAGTTTCCTAGATATCATCTCTCCTTGTAACGGAGACTAGACAATTTTGATGAATAAAAATATTGGAGATTTCCTTTGTGTAAGTGAATATCTTCATAAAGTGAATAACTCATTTATTGATCTCTTTATCCTTTGAGAATAGATTACTCATTTTTTATTCTCAACTAGTAAATTAAACTCATTTATTGATCTCTTTATCCTTTGAGAATAGATTACTCCTTAGTGGTAAGCCAAAAAGCATTTTATTCTCAACTAGTAAATTATCTATAGGCCTTGATAGTGAGTTTCTTCTATCCTAAAATTCTTTATCCTTAATGGGTAACTTGTCCCTTAAGGCTTGGAAATGAATTTTGTCTATCCCAATCATTATTCTCGGTTGATGGCATTATTTCCTATCTTGCATTTGCATTTCATCTTTTGGTAATCATCCCCATATATTGTTTTGAAACACTTAACCAAAAATTTCTCATTTCCAAAATCACTTGCCCATGCATGCATAAAATAAAATAAAAACTCGATATTATTAGCTTCTTTTATTTTAGGGAAAATACCATCAAAAACCCCAAATCTATACCATTTAAAACAATTTTATTCCAAACTTTTTTGTACCACTAAAAATCTCAAACTATGCAATTTGGGATAAATTTACTCTGAACTTTTTTGTATTACTAAAAACCCCAAACTATAACAACTGTAATACATTTATCCTAGACTTTCTTTCATAACATAAAAAAAAAAAACCTTAAATTTGTACTCGCATAACCTATTTACCTCCAAATGCTTTGGCTCAATGGCATTTTTATCTTTCTTTCTTTTTCTTTTTCCTTTTTCCTTTTTTTTTCCTTCTTCTCTCTTCCCTCCGCCATGATCATGGCGGAGGAAAACTGGCCAGGGGCCATCCTCACCAATGTTAGGCACGAGTCACCCTTGCCCGACTCAAGCCCCTAAGAGAGTGAGGGCAACCCTCAGCTGACTCAAGGGATGGCTGCCCTTGCAACCCTTGCCCGACTTAGGGAAGGGCTGCCCAACACGAGTGAAGGATGCCCTCGCCTGACTCCAATGCTAGCAAGGGAGGCCCTCATCGACTTCCCTCTACCATGGTCGATAGAGAAAAGAGAGAAGGAGGAAAAAGAAAGAAAAAGATAAAATGCCTTTTGATCAAAGAGATTAGGGTAAATGTGTTACACAAATATAAGTTCAAGATTTTTTATGTCACAAAAGAAAATTTGAGATAAATATATCATAGTGAATATAATTTAAAGTTTTTAGTGGACAAAAAATTTCAAAACAAATTTGTCCCAAATAGTATAGTTTGAGATTTTTAGTAACACAAAAAAATTTGAGGTAAAATTATCTCAAATGGACCATAATTTGAAGTTTTTAGTGTCTTTTTTTACTTTATTTTATTATTATTTTCACCTTTACTTAGAGAAAATAAATAACGACAAAAATCGTACGAAGATTTTAATGGTACTGGGCGAGCGGAGGATTGTTGAGTTCCACACGCGATGTTTGTTGCATCTGCCACTCTAAATGCACGTACAAAAGATCCATGTTAAGCAATATTGGAATCAGCTGATCACCATCAAATCGATAGGACCTCGTAGGTTTCGCTGCCGTTCCATGAATAGTGACCCCTATTTCTTGACCATCGTAAACCATTTTTTTATCCAATATTAAGCCATAGGCATCAAATAATCTCACGAAAATATATGAAGCGAAAAGGCCACAAAAAAACTCTATACCATCTCTATTGTGGCACTGTTACTGAAAACTATATTTACTGCCATGTATTTATCCTAAAAAATTTTTGTAATATCAAAAATCTTAAACTTGTACCTATATGATATATTTACTTTCAATTAAAATTCTGTTATATGATTTTTCAATCAAAACGTCATTTTTTTTCACTTAAGTCATGTGAGCATCATATCGATACTATATGCTTTTTAGCATTCATATAAGTAAACTTTTAATGGTTTTCATTGATAGAATTTTGATAAATGGTAAATATGTCACATAGACATAAATTTGAGATTTTTAATATCACGAAAAAATATTATAATAAATGTGTTACAGTGAATATAATTTAAGGTTTTTTCATGACTTTTACTCAAATATAAACACACAATATGCCATACTAACTAGAGCAAACATAAGCATGCACCGGTGGCATAAAAACATTTTTTTTTATTTTCTATAAGCGTCTTTATCCACCCTCCATCCGATGATTAGTGTGAGAATGAGTCGCTAGAACTCTCAGGTGAATGCGGACAAGATCGCATGTGTATGGTTTTTTCTTTCTTTCTTTTTAACCTTACGGTGCACGCTCTAACTTTCCTTATTAATTAACACTAACCGTCGCACATGTGAACGGAAACGGATAACCTACTGACAAATGATTTGATTCGAACAAACAACATGATGCATCAAATCTTCAATCTAGTACGGAGCATCTCAATTGGAGTCAGGCATTATTAAACTTGATTAAGAGATGCTCATAAACAAAAAGCTAAGCTAGTGTGAAGTAATTACAATAATTAAAGAGCAACATGAGCTAGCTCCGATCGTTTTGTTGCAACATAGAATCCCAACTACCTCCACATCTTGATGCTTCCTCCGGGTCTTTGTTTTCTCAAACGTAAGTCCAGCTTCACCGTTATAAGATAAAATGAAATAAAGCCATGCTCTCAAAGCACCACATGAACTTAAACGAATCTCTACTTGCTAAGGCTTACCAAGCAATTGTTTTCGGGAGAAAATGATGAATTTCATTATACAAGAATTTTAGTCCTGATTAACTAAGAACAGAAGGTTTGCATGCATGCATCGAATTGGAGAGTCGCCTATGAGATGCTTTCTGTTAAGATATTCCATCAAATGTCAATACACACACGTGGAGCCTCACCCATTTAATCAACCATTAGCTTTAATACCACTTATTTGAGATATCAGATGTTGGGTTGTGTTCCCCAAGAAGAAACTCAAATGGTGTAGCGGTATTTGGGTTTGTGGACCCAAGTGGTGCAAGGAATCTGAAGACTCCGTTGTCTTTGAGTTGTTGTGCCTTTATTTCTACGGATTGTGCTATGAACAGGAAGGTGTAGTCGAGAGACATGGTAGTTCCATTAACGATTTAGGCTAAGAACATAGTGAATATGGAAGAAGTCGAAAAGATGGTGTGATCGAACAACCTAGTGACGTTGGCCAGAGTTAACGTAGGTGAACTTCATTTAGTGGCAAAAGCGCGGTTGGGTTCGCTGCGTATCCTCGCCCCCTCAAGACGAAGAAAGCCAAGGAGTCTAAGGGGATGATGTTCGTAGATTTAAAGATCGGCGACACCACGATGAGTGCACTCGTGGATACCGGAGCATCCGATCTCTTTATTTCACAAGAGGCCGCGAAGAAACTCAACCTTCCGGTCGAGAAAGGAGCTGGTTGGCTCAAGACGGTGAACTCCAAGGAGGTCCCGACTAGCGGATTGGCTAGGGACGTAGAGCTTCACCTCGGACCATGGTCAAGTAGAGAAACTATCGAGGTAATTCCCTAGACGACTATGATTTTGTTCTAGGTCTAGGATTTTTCGATAGGATCAATGCGGGTGTGCTACCATTCGCGGATTGCATTTGCATTCTAGACAAAAGGTGTCAATGCATGATTCCGATCCATCGCGCATCGGGGCGCGATCGGAAGATGTTATCGGCCATGCAACTCTCGAAGGGAGTTAAGAAGGGTGCGGTAACCTTCCTAGCCACTATAAAGGTGGATGAAGACGCGGGTAAGGTGGATGAGACTCCTACCGAGGTAACCCAAGTTCTCGACACATTTGCGGATGTGATGCCATCCGAGCTTCCTAAGAAGCTCCCACCTAGAAGGGAGGTGGATCATCGGATCGAGCTAGTGCCTGACGCTCGACCACCGGCCATGGCACCCTATCGCATGGCACCCCCAGAGTTGGAGGAATTAAGGAGACAACTCAAGGAGCTACTCGATGCGGGTTATATTCAACCATCCAAGTCTCCGTTTGGTGCACCGGTCCTTTTCCAAAAGAAGCACGATGGGTCACTCCGGATGTGCATCGATTACCGGGCATTGAACAAACTCACCGTAAAGAACAAGTACCCGATCCCTCTCATCACGGATCTATTCGATCAACTTGGAGAAGCCCGATGGTTCACCAAGTTGGATCTCCGATCGGGTTATTATCAAGTTCGGATCGCCGAAGGAGACGAGTCGAAGACCGCATGTGTGACGCGATACGGATCATACGAGTTCCTCGTCATGCCGTTCGGTCTCACCAACGCTCCGGCCACTTTCTGCACGATGATGAATAAGGTACTACATCCGTTCCTTGATCGGTTCGTAGTAGTTTATTTAGACGATATTGTGATATATAGCCGGACGTTGGAGGAGCATATTGAGCACGTAAGACAAGTCTTCCAAGTCTTGCGTGAGAACGAGTTGTCCGTAAAGCGGGAGAAATGTGCCTTCGCCCAAAAGGAAGTCCCTTTCTTGGGGCATATTGTCGGGGGCGGTCGTGTTCGGATGGATGGAGCGAAGATCCGAGCGATAGTCGAATGGAAGCCGCCGACCAAGGTGACGGAGTTGAGGTCATTCCTTGGCCTCACCAACTACTACCGGCGTTTCATTCGAAGCTACTCAAGCATCACGGTGCCACTCACGGACATGCTGAAGAAAGACAAGCCGTGGGAGTGGACCAAGCGTTGCCAAGAGGCGTTTGATCGACAAGCAAACCATGACCGAGGAGCCGGTGCTGGTGTTGCCCGATCACGCAAGACCTTACGAGGTAGAAACCGACGCTTCCGACTTTGCTATCGGTGGTGTTCTTATGCAGGATGGTCATCCGGTGGCGTTCGAGTCCCGAAAGTTGAACGATGCCGAACGACGGTATACCGTCCGGAGAAGGAGATGACCGCGGTGGTCCATTGCCTTCGGACATGGAGGCATTACATTCTGGGAGCCAAGTTCGTCGTGAGGACGGACAACGTGGCCACGAGCTACTTCCAAACGCAAAAGAAGTTGAGTCCGAAGCAAGCTCGGTGGCAGGATTTCTTGGCGGAATTCGACTACGTGCTGGAATACAAGCCCGGAAAGTCCAACTCCGTGGCGGACGCACTGAGTCGAAAGGCGGAGCTGGCCAACATTGTAAGTCGACCGGATTGCCCGTGGGTCGACCGTATCAAAGAAGGAATCAAGCATGATCCAAGGGCTGAAGGCCTTCTACGATACGCACGAGAAGGTAAGACTCGTCACCGGTGTGAAGACGAACTCCTCTACACCAAGGGGCGACGACTGTACGTGCCCCTACATGACAAGCTGAGGAAGGAAGTCTTGCGAGAGTGCCACGATTCAAAATGGGCGGGTCATCCAGGGATCCACCGTACATTGGCGCTCGTCGAGGAACAGTTCTACTGGCCTCAAATGCGGGACGACGTCGAAGCCTACGTGAAGACTTGTCTTGTATGCCAACAAGACAAGCTCGAGCAACGGACGTCGCCGGGACTTCTGGAGCCTCTTCCCATCCCCACTCGTCCATGGGAAAATGTCTCCATGGACTTCATCGTCAACCTACCAAAATCCGAAGGGTGTCGGACGCTTATGGTGGTGGTTGATAGGTTCTCCAAGTACGCGGCATTTATACCTGCAACAAAGGATTGCCCGGCCGAGGAGGCGGCCAAACTTTTCCTAAGGTACGTGGTTAAATACTGGGGTGTACCACGAACGATCGTGAGCGATCGCGACCCTCGATTCACGGGGCGATTCTGGGCCGGAGCTCTTTAAGCTACTAGGATCGGAGCGAACTTCTCCACGAGTTTGCATCCACAAACGGATGGTCAAACGGAACGGACCAACGCACTCCTGGAGATCTACCTTCGGCACTACGTGAGCACGACACAAGTGGACCGGGCAAAGCCGATCGACGTGGCCCGGTTTTTTTCCTATAACTTGCAACGGAGCGAGTCGACCGGCCAAAGTCCGTTCGAGATCGCAACGGGACAACAACCGCAAACTCAAGTGCGGTTGCATCGGGCTACAAGGGGAGTAGTCCTCCGGCCTTCAAGTTCGCAAAAGATTGGCACGAACAAGCGGACTTGGCGAGGGCATGCCTACACAAGGCATCAAAGCGCATGAAGAAATGGGCGGACCGGAAGCGTCGGCACGTGGAGTTCCAAGTCGGGGACCAAGTGTTAGCCAAATTACACATGGTCCTTCGATACAAGGACATACACAAAGGGTTGATCCGACGTTATGAGGGGCCGTTCCGTGTGCTACAACGGGTGGGAAAGGTCGCATACAAGCTGGAGCTACCGCCTAAGCTAAAGGTACATCCGGTTTTCCACGTAAGTATGCTTAAACCTTTTCATACAGATGAGGAAGATCCGAACCGAGGAGAGTCGCAACGGGCACCTATGGGAGCTAAGACTTCGTATGATCGAGAGGTCGACCACATCATGGCCGACCGAGTTATACGGAAACCGTATTGTGCGCCGAAGCGGGAATACATGGTTCGATGGAAGGGTCTTCCGGAGAGTGAAGCAAGCCGGGAACCCGCGGACGCTCTTTGGCAATTCAAGAAACAAATTGAAGCATTCCATGCCGAAGACGCGACGAGGGCGTCGCCCGATTAGGTGGGGGAGAATGTCACGGCCCAAGGACTTGCACGATCCAAGAGGGTTCTTGAGCGATGCCGTGACCGAATCTTGGTACAAGCAACCCTCAACCGTGGTCTCGAGTGGAAAGGCCGCTTGGGAGAAATCTGACACCGATCTTGCATCATTGATGGCACATCGAAAGAGTACATGCGGACTGAGTTTGTTCCTCTAAGGTGTTTGAGTGCAACAAGAGCTTGGTTGACGCCTCTGGCAGCCCGTGAAAGGTGTTGGGAGAGGAGGAAAATTGTCCAAAAAGTTATAAACTTATTATATGAATTCTTATTCACTTTTAAACTTTCCAAATTTGTCAATATGATCCTAAATCCTGTAAAGATTTTACAATGTAACCATTTGATCAATTTAGGCCGAAAATCGCTAACATGAAAAAATGAATTGAAACGACGTCATTTTACAATTTCTTATAAATTTTCTAAATTTTTCTTTAATTTCTTTTTTTTTTCCACACTTCATTATGTCTTCGTCTCCTTCCACTTCATGGCTCACGGACACGACCTCTCCTTTGGCCGGCGAAACAAGAGAGATGGGAATCAATAAAGAAGATGGGAAGTCAAAGATTTGACGGGTCGTCGACATTCCAATATCTAGACTTGAAGGAAGCAGCCAACCAATGCGTGCAGGAGAATCAATCTACGACAGAAAAACAAGAAAGAATTCTCGAGAGAGAACGAGAGAATAAACATGGTGGTATTCATCGGAAGAAGATGAAAATGAAGATGAACAGTACCAGGGAAAAAAACTGGAAAAGATGACAGAAAATTAAGCAAGCTAGAGTCATTTCGTCTAAAATTGTCCACATTAGATCATCAACTATGCCACATAAGATGGTTGGCAATAATTGGACATAACATCGATAATTTCTGGCCAAAATTGGCCTTTAACTATATGGGAAAATCGCTAAAAGTTTTAGGACAACATTAGCCAAATTAAAAGTTTAGAATTGAAATAGCAATTAATTCAAGCCTTTTTGTGGGTAAGATTTCCCAAGAGAGCAGTGATATTTATTGGCAAACCAATACTATAACTTGACTACAAACTCAAGCCAAGGTAGAGATTTATTAAGTATGTTTGGAGTTTTGGCAAATGACTCAAGTACTAATGGAGGCCCAAAGATGTGCATAGGCCCGATGAGGAGCTTGGCAAGGCATATGAGACAGCAGGAAATGGAAAATGGAGGCCTACTAGGTGCCCAACCAACGGTGGCCCCTGGACAAGTTGCCTAGGCCATCAATCAGGCATCCAAACTACGGGAAAATTATCAAAAAAGTCATAAATTTATTATATAAGTATAATTCAAGATTAAACATTTCAATTAAATCAATTTAGTCCTAAATATTTTTATATTAGTACTAATGTGAATGACAGTATTCTATATGACACGGCCGACTATTTATATGGACTTTTTAAATAATATCTAAATTAATTTTTGAATTTTTGAATGATTTTTTTTTCTTTTTTTCCTTTCCTTTTCTTTTGCCAATGGCCATTGCCGGCCACCAAACATTGTCATGGCCAGCAATGGCTTGCCTTGCCTAAGTCGACCTTATTGGGTTACGCCCAAGCAATGGCGAGTGTTATCTGTCCAAACAAGATAGACCTTCGCCCAAGCTAAGGTGGCCTCACTATGCCTTGCCTAAGCAAGGGTTGGCCTTGCCAAGCCTCACCTAAGGGAGGGCAAGGTTCGACAAGCCCCACTTGAGTGACACATGGTTCCGGTGAGGCAAGGGTAAGTCTCGCATTCAAGGAGGCCAACCCTCATCCAAGCTAGGGCGAGGCTCACCAATCTTTGCTATCGCTTAGGCAAGGGAGCTCGCTGAGTCTCACCCTCCCCCAAGCAAGGCCCAACGAGACTATCTTGGCTAGGTGAAAGTCAACCTCATCAAATCTGGCAAGAGGGGCCTCACCTAGATGACCAATGTTCACCCTTGCCTTTGCCAAGGCGTAGCTAGCCCTTGCCAATTATGACCTATGGCCAATAGATGACCAATGCTCACCCTTGCCTTTGCCAAGGCGTATCTAGCCCTTGCCAATTATGACCTATGGGCAACAATGGCCAACAACAAAAAGAAAAGGGAAAGGAAAAAAAATCAAAAAATTATTTTTAAAATTTTAAAAGAATAGAAAAAATTATTAAAATATTATTATAAATGTCTATATCAACGCCGATCATGCCACATAAGGACGATCAGCATCCATATCAACAACTTCCCACCTAAACTAGTTGATAGACTGAATTGATACCAATGTAAAAAAGTTTACAATTAAGAGTGTATTTGTTTCGCAGAAATCGAACCATTTTTTGAAAATGTTTTTCAGGAAATCATTTTCATGGAAAATGATTAGTTTTCTTGTGTTTGATGATATGTGATTGAAAATATTTTCAGGCATTTGGATCACATTTGAAAAATGAACAATTTACACTAGTGTAAAGAAAAAGAGAGATTTTGGAGAGAAGAAAATGGCAAAGATAACCTAATAAAAAGGGAATGACTTAAAGACTTGATAAAGAAAAAAAAATGTTTTCTCCTTTTGAAATTCATTTTCCTAAAATAATACATAATATTTATATTGACTGAAAAGTATTTTTCATTGACCAAATCGTTTTTGGAAAAACAAACAACGGAAAGTCCAGAAAACACTTTATGGGAAACTATTTTCATTGAAACAAACGCACCCTCAATTAGTTCAATTGAAAGATTTAAGACTAAATTGATACTAATACAATAGATATATAACTTTCTAAATATTTTTCCCTACAAACTACCAACCTAGCTACTGGCTAGGTCCCTTGGCCATTGGCCAAGCACCAAAGACATAGTGACAAGGTGCTCGAGACTGAGGGTACTTAGGGCAAGCACACGACCATCATACCGAGGCTCGATATGTAGACTAAAATCTTGTTTTTAAAGAGAGAATTGAGGCAAGAGATCACACACCATAGCCTCTTGAAAGATTTCTTTCAAGACAAGAACATTAGTACCATAACTTTCATATGACGCTTATTTGAATGTCATAACTTTTTTTTTTTCACTCATTTAAATATCACAAATTTCAAAAATCAATCCCTTAAACGCCATCAAACATGGTATTAAAATAAATTAAACCATTTGGCATAGCATGCCAGCAAGCTGAAGTTTGCATTTGAGCTACTAAACGGCGTCGTAGGACTCAACAAATAAAAGAACTCTCCTTGCTTCAATAAACTGGGGCAAAATCCAAATTTTAACCTTCAATAACCCTAACCCTAACCGTGCGAGAATAAGCTGAACAGAAGTTGATCCATCGCCGTCAATCTGCCAAGGGCCAAAGAAGAAGAAGAGATGGGAGGGTACGTAACTAATGTTGCACGAGCCCTCACTTATAGGGACAATGCAGCGGCAATCGATTGAATTAATATTTACATTGCCCAACAAACAAAAAATGAAATTAACCGGGATATAAGTTCTCATAAGTGTGATGGATTTAGGACTCCAATCAAAAACCGCAATCGAATTTGGGACAACATTAGTTTGCAAGAGGTCAACCTCCCGCAGATCCCCCTCACTGCCATCCCTAATAACTTGCTACTCATTACATCCCACAATTACTGGAGGCAGTTAATATTGAGAATTATGCTAGGGGTTGAAGATCTCATGGAGGCCGAAGATAATCTTGGACGAAGAAAACCATCATATTTGACCAAATAGTCATTCTCACTCCAAAAGAATTGGAATGCATATATAAGCGTATTCAGCATTCCAAGTATTCCTGATTGCCTGAACTATTTCTAACCTCTATACCCTCTTGGAGGGAAGCTTGACAGAACTTACTCAGCATGCCAGTTCTTAAACAGTCAGCAACTCCTGAAAGATGAGACCACGAGTCAGAGACACGTGAGCATAGACTAGAAACATCCAGTCCAACATAGAGACCGACTGATGATAGTAGTAACTACAAATAGAAGAAAATTGAAAAGCAAATTCTAGCGCAAGCAGAGATAAATAAAAGCTGGTGTGCAGGTAACCTCATTGACCTCAATAATCGGGGGCCCGGTCCAAGGTTTACTTTCTTTAACACCAAAGATTCTTATATGCCTATCAGAGAAGCAACAAACGAGTACCTTCCCTCTCATGTAGCATTTGCATTTGCTAAAACAAAAACTACCTATTCAATCTACCTAGAATCTGCATCATGATCATAAGGAGGTGATATTATATTCTTTTCACTGTTTTCTTTTTGTTACAAAGGGGGTAATATTCAGGGTATATAAAATGACTGCTATATTTGCTGTAATGCTCAATGTTTTGATCTCAGTTCATGAGGCCAGTGTTGGAGGATCAAAAGAGGGTTCCATTGATAGACCCCAGCAAAATAAGAATGTTTCAGCAACTTGAAATACCCTCACCCCCACATAAGGTTTGTCCTTAATGGTGAAAAAGGGGGAAAGATCAACTTAACTAGTAATACAACTAGAAAAGGATTTTTCCAACATATCTTCAATTGATCCTAGCAAAATCAAAAGAGAAGTTTATAATTCAAGCATAGCCCTTGACATTCTAAGTGATTGATTTCAAGAATGCATTTCCCAACTTGTAATGCAGACCATATGTGTCTTGAAAGTGCGTACTGAATGCCAGAG
Source organism: Corymbia maculata (assembly GCA_014182735.1). Taxonomy (NCBI): domain Eukaryota; kingdom Viridiplantae; phylum Streptophyta; class Magnoliopsida; order Myrtales; family Myrtaceae; genus Corymbia; species Corymbia maculata. The sequence continues at coordinate 10,878,543 of CM024689.1, read as the reverse complement.
GTATTTCCACATCATATGACACAAAAATCAACACTTTGTATGTGACAAACCACAACATGTACTGATGTCCATTGCTGAGATGTTTCTACGCATTCAACAGCACGAACCATTAGCACTTGTTGAACTTGATGCTATCACAAGCAATGTCACGTCCTCTATTAATGGATGAGACCACCACTGCCAAACAACTTATCATTTACCTTCTCTTTCTGCTTGTAGATGACATCAATTTTCTTCATATAGTCATCCGTCAGCTTCTGAACAGAGTATAAAGGTTTTATATAAGAAAGATAGGGACATCTAATGAGTTGAATGGAATAGGAAAGTATGCATCTACAGACACTTCATCAGAGAAACAAAAACTTCTTAATGGTAGGCATCCGCAAAACGCAAAACAAAGAAATCCAAGTAGACCAAATCATTTGATAGGCATAGTCCATGGTGCATTACTGAATTTTGGTACAGGAGAATTATCATGCAAACCTCTCTTCTTCCATGACTCTTGTTTTTTGCCCTTTTATCTTATTGATTTATTGAGTAAATTGTACGTACAACAGACTCTGGAGCATCATAAAAGGAAGACAAAAACAAATCAAATATTTTACACTGGAAGAAGATTTGAATGTCAAAAGTAGAGAGAGCATTGCAAGCTCTCCAGCTTCAGCATAACTGGACAAAGCATAACCAATAAACAATGAGGAAGTTTTTCGCAACTTATTGGAAAAATTCAATGAGCCATCCCAAACACAACATCTCCTTATTGCTACAAAGTTTATTTCTCCATGCCATTCATCAACAAAGTCATATGAGAATCAAAGGTAAAATAAGTGGCCAGAAGATTTCTTATGCCCGCAGTAACAAGTCTGGAAGAAGGTATCTCAACATTCGATGGCAAAATGCAGAAAATTACCTGCAAATCACTAGACAAATCTTTCACATTGTCTTCTGAAAGTTTTTTCTCCTGTCAGAAGTGGATGTGATGAGAAACTGAACATGCAAGTAGACCAAGGGAAGAAACCACATATAGAAGAGGTAAAGTTCAGAAAACAAGAAATGGCACAGACAAATGGATTAAAAGAGTAGACAATCCAGTAATTAGAACCTTCTCTAGCTTGTCATAGGCTTTCAGGGCATCTCTTCTTATATTCCTTAATGCCACCTGAAAATCAAGGATAGGAGATGAAAACAATGGTGGTAGAAGATAGTGTGAACCTGCAATCACACATATTGATCTCCAGCACATCATATAAAATGAACATGGACAATTCCACACATGTCAGCTAATTATACAATTTGCTGATACACTTCATTTGACAGTCGTCATATTGCCAGCTAAGCAATCAAGTCAGTGATGTTAAAGACTAGTAGTCACCAAGAAATCTGTTCCACTATCAAGACTTCCTGCAACACAGCAGGAGCTAAAGCCTGTGCCAGAATTAATCGTTGGGTCAGAATTAATCGTTGGACTTCTTGTGTAAGGTAAGTGGTTTTGGATGCCTTCTTAACAAGATGATGAAGATCACAACAACAGAGAAATCATTTATTTACTCGAGAAGGTAAATTCCTAGTTGTCATAAGCCACCAATGCAATATGTAGATCTACCTTCCCTTCTTCAGCCTGCTTTGCCACAATTTTTGACAACTCCTGCAACAGTAGTGTAAGAACCAGTAACCATATTAATGTATTAGCAAGCTGTTAAGAGGTAAAATTGAATGTGTGGCATTATAAAGGAGTACCTTCCTTCTTTCAGTTGTGAGTTGTGGGAGAGATAAGCGGATTACTTCTCCATCATTATTTGGTGTCATACCAACATCAGAGCCGACAATGGCTTTCTCTATGGCCTTTAAGCTGGAATGTTTTATAATTCAAAATGCACATCATTATTTGACAAGTGGGGCAAAAACAACAAGACATCTCTTAAATCAGACTGCATTCTCTAGCAATAACGTTTTCTCCACCATTCAACAGTAACAACAACTATAAATTCACCAATCAGTAGAAAATGAAGACCAAAACATCTAACTATAATTTGTAGAGTTCCTACAATTGCCTGATCTATATTGAACAAACTACTTCAAGGATTTAACATGACACCATCAGCTCCAAGCTTCGTAATAGAAGGAACAGAAATATACGGCATGGGGATATCAAAATTCTGCAATGTGTTGAACATACCTGGATTTATCATATGGCTGAATTAAGAGAGAACTCGCTTCAGGTGTACTGATTTGAGCAATGCTCTTCAAGCTGACTGGACTCCCATAGTACTCCACCTAAAATAATGTCATGTTACCATTACAGGAGTAGCCAACATAAAGACCTCAGAGATGTGACAATATTGAGCATAGTTTAGGGCCTGTAACTAGGGGCAAACAAGAAATCAGCATTTACTCTATTCATTTTGTCATCTTCCCCAGAAGTTGTTCTCCACATACAAGGAATATAACAATCACAAGAATATAAAGAAGGAATTGCCACACCAGAGAAAAGTGTCATGGAAAAGTCAGTATTTGATGATAAAGCCGAAAGAAGAAATAAAAGGAAAGGCATCAGTCTTCTCAAGTTGAGCCTATCTAAAGGAAACAAGAAGGAACAAAAGCAGCAGACCCAACAAGCATGCTAATCCCAGAAATTATCGAATATCGGCAATTAAAGTCTATGCCCTGACTTTAAAAATATGCAAACCGCTACCAAAAGCAGAACTTCTGCAAAATACTTCTAGTTAGAAACACATTCATCAGCTTCTGACTTCAGCCATAAATTTCGTATGGTTTCAGATGACAGGATACTAGCCTCCTAAGGCATCTATGATTCTTTAAAAAAGAAAAAATAGAGAGAAGGGAAATAGGCATAATGGCATTAAAGTTCATATGGAAGAGGCTTAGAACCAGATCAGGCAGCCTCTTTGATGGTGTTAAATCATCAGGTATCAACATATATACTCAGCCATAAGGATATAGAGAGAGAAGGGCTGTCATAATAGCAAAAAAGGGCATGGAAAATTCTACCGACCAGACGGCTTGTTTTGGGATCAGAAAGAAACGGCCTGTTTGGGTACAATAAGTTGTTTGTTACCAAAGGAATAAGTATAGAGATGATACCTCAATTTTGTCCAGCATAGCTGGGTTTGCCCTCCCAGTTCTGACGGAATTGAATTTTGATCGAACCGTTTCGATAGTCTTTTCCATTCTTTGTTTCTGAGGGAAAACAACATAGTAAACAAACCCTCTATGTGGCATCACTAAGCCTATGCAGAACAATATGCAAAATCTTTCTAATTTTCACGACACTAAAGTCCAAAATAGTTATGCAAGAGCGACTTACAACATCTTTTTCGATCATAGATTTCTCGGCCTCTATTTCTTCAGTAGTAGCACACGTCACAACTCCTGCTCTGAAATGGGACGAAGTAATCTCAAATTTAACACCACTCTACAGAATACGAGCAGAAGAACAGTAGCTCACTCAAAGCAACTTCAGAAAATTGTGGGCAAAGTAACTTAGGGCTCTAAACAAATCAAGATAGTTCAATCAAGTAAATCTAGACTCGCTAGGTACATCGGCTCGGCTCAACTCAAGTATCATATAAAGAAAAGCTTGGGAACTGCAAAAATGATTTAACTTCTAGTTTTCATTTTACTTTGATAGCTCTCTTTGAGCTCATGCCGGGAGCTTACACCAAGACCTCTTTGTGACAACCGAGTCGAGTCAAACTCAAAGTTGAGAAATTTAAACAGCGACACCGTCTCCAGTAAAGATTACGGTCTCTGGTCGAGTTGCTTGCCATCGAATTTCATAACTGAAGTACGTTGGAATGTCACTAGGCTCCCTCACACACTCCAAGCAGACTTCCAGTGCAGCAGTTTCTTAAACAACGAAGCGACGCAACAACGCACACATCGCTCCATACGAACCAACATACCATAACCGCAACCACAACGACGTCATCCAGAAAAGAAAAACGACTCGCCTCTTCTGCAACAGTCGTCTGGGGTTAACGCGCCTCTCGCGACAGAATCTCGCGGCAGCCGCGCCGCCGCCGATGCTCGCGTAGCTTGCGGCCGAGCGGAGTGAACACGTGGTGGCGCTGCACGAGCGGCCCCCGGAGCCGTCCGACCATCCACGATACGAACCTGCAAATCAAAACTCCGTCACGCCCTCCAAATACATAAAGCTATAGCCGAAATCGGCGCTCACGGTCGGCACGAATCTTCGAGACCGTTAAACCCGTTCCGGCGAAGCGTCCCGGCGGTCGAGCGGAGCAGGACGTACGCACCTCGGAGAGCGAGGAAGGTCGTCCGGTTCGGGTTCGGGTTCGGCTTGGGTTGGAGGATGGAGCGAACGGGAGGAGTGTGGGAGAACGGCGACGCCATTGCTCGGTTTCTCTGCGGTGTAAGCAGCGCGAGTCGGTGAGAGAGAGAGTGAGAGAGAGAGAGCGAGTGGTCAATTTGGCGCTGACGTGAGAAGGAAAATGCAGAGGCTGGAGAGGAAGAAGATGGTCCGAAATGGATAAGCCGGGTTCCGGGTCGGATACGTGCTCGACGGATTCGGCCGATGGTCAGCGGGCTCGGACTGGGCCGGGTTGGATTGTCGAAGGTTGTAATGAGCTGGGTCTCGAAATGCTTCAAGAAAAACTTATATAGTTTTTTTTTTCTTTTTTTTTCTTGACCGAACTATTTTACTTGCATTAACTAATTTAAGGCTAGTATGGCAGGAATTTTCAGGTCGATACCGATGGGAACATTGACCACCCGAATTATTTTTCCACCAACAAAAGCTTCCCGAACCATACTATTATTTTCAAATTTACTTTTTATTAACATGCCATTTATTTTATCATTATCAAACGTTTCACCTGTTATTTGAAATGATAAATGTGCATCTTAAATCCAATATTACACAAAGCCTCCTTGAAAACAACATCATTCACTCTAGGTAAGGCCTTTTGTTCAATCGAATTAACTCCATTTTTTGCTCTTTATTTAGAAGCAAAAGTATCGTTATACTATATATTGCCAAAATTAGGAGCGAAAATGAAATGATTTTTTCGACTCTAATTCTTTCTAGATATAGAGCGATCTTGAAGTGATTCAATGAGATTTTGTTTATGCCATCTCATGTATCTATTTATAAATAAATAAATAAAAAATTTACATCGTCATGAATTTTCTTTTATTTTCTTTTCGTTTTTCCCTCCTCATTGTATCTAAATATCTTCATAACCCTCGACTTCTTTTTCTCCTTTTTTTTTCTCGTAATTACTTAAATCTTTTTTATTTTTTTATTTTTTCTAATCTCCCCATCCACCGATATAAAAAGAGGTTTAATTCAAAGCACGCTTTTCGCTCTCTCGAGGCCACGATCTCCGTTTCTCCACCACCAATTCCGACAAAGTTTCAGGTTGCAAAAAGGAAATTCGCCGTCTTCTTCGATCCGCCAGCCTCCATTGCAGCATCGTCTTCGATCCTCATCTAGTCCAGATCGAGAATGGCCAGCGTGAGGAGGTCGCTCGCGGGCGCGCAGAGGATCTTCAGGTGCGCCGCCGCCGCCGCGTCCCGCCGGAGCTCGATCGCCGCTCAGCCTCCGAGCTTCTCCGAGGCCCTCCTCAGGTTCTTCGCCGCTGTGCTTGCCGACCCTTTTCGTTTCACTCGGTTGCCCGTCCAAAGGAAGTTGTTTTGACGGGTTGTTTGCTTGTCCTTTCTTTGGGTAGGCCTCAGAATGGCTGGGTCTCGCGTTTTTCTAGCGTTGGTGATGGCGGCGCTGGTGATCGGTTCCGAGGCATTGATTTCTCCGGTGAGGAGAGCAAGAGGCGATTGTGCAACAGGTTCTTTTCCTTTTGTTGTTGTTGTTCATGTGTATTTAGTGTTGCAGTTTATGGATTTTTTTAGATGATATTTTGAATTGATTTGGACAAAATGGTATGATTGATTGGTTTTGGGTTGGCATCGAGTAGGTTGTTGTACAGGAGCAGGCAGAGAGGGTTTCTGGAACTGGATCTTGTGTTAGGGCAATGGGTGGAGGACAATATTTATTCCATGGACGTCAATGGGATTAAAGCACTCGTCGATGTTCTTGACTTGGTATTTCTTCCTCAACCCTGCTCTCTCTCTCTCTCTCTCTCTCTCTCTCTCTCTCTCTCTCTCTCTCTGTGGCCGATTTTCCATACTCGTGTCACGATTAAGTTATGCAATTTCAACTTTTCATTTTCTTGTTTGTCATCTTAGATGGCCCGCAAATGCATCTTTCTTTTGTATTTCCTTTGTCTTTGGCAACAATTTATCACTACCAGCAAGATAGAGTGATGGGTTGAGGTCTATGAGTTATGAAGGAGACTACACCTATTTTTGATCTTCTGCACACAGAATAGATTGTTTTCGAAGAATTCTGTGCAATTATGTATTTGGATTTGGGTTGATGTTTAAATAATGGTGATAGTTTTGTTAGGTTTTAACCAAGTGTAAGTTTTATTCAAGGCTTTGGCCAGAAAAATATCAAGCATTGAAGATTAAAATTTCACAAAATGATCGGTTTAAAAGTACTTACTGAGTCAATGGTTTTGCTCCTATCAGATGTACGTTTTCTGTAGTCAGGTTATTTTGTTTGAAAAAGTTCTTATTTCAGCCACGTAGTTGCAGGGTAAGAGGTGCTATTTTAGAGTTTGTGTAGAGAGAGAGGTAATTGAGATATTTTTTCCTTCAGGCGTTGGCGGCATAACCTGCTGGCTTTTGAATTAGTGTAATCTTGGGTTTCTGTGCCTGTGGTGGTGTTTACTTTGCTGTCTTCTGTAATGTAACTTTGCCCAAGTTTCTGTGGATGACATAAATTTTTACTGTAATGGTGCCTGGGCGTAAAATTATAAATAGCTGGAATATGCTCATATTTTGTGAGAGCTGGTGCCCTCTTTGTAGAATGTTTGTGCTCATGATTTTAAATGGAGGCATGCAAACAATATTATCATCCACAGATTGAGTTAGCTCATGCAAATGCTTAAGGACATTGTAAATTATTCTCATCTCAGTGGCAGAGCTAGGCCATCCCATCTTCTTAGTAGGGGCAATCAAGAGAGTTAACATAATTAATATTTTTATGGAACTTTTATGACATGGGTATCTAAGCTTTCAATCCGATAACCCTTTATACTTCATTTTTTTGCACATAGTATGGTATCATTTGAGCTCTTCTCAGTGTTTATAACTGTAAAAGAAGAATCACATGCCTGTGATTCTCCGAGAGTAATCTTTTGTCTAAGAACAATATGCCAACATGTATGTCAATCAACAATAAACTTTCTTAAATTAGATTAAAACACATTTTACTTACTTTTACAGAAATCCATCATTCAATTTCTCCCTATTTTCATAGTCAAGAAGCCAATAAGGCAACACTCACTGTCAAAGAAGAGAAGGGGGGGAGGGGGTGGATATGAGAGAGAGGCTTACCTTGGAGACTGCATGCCATGAGGATCGTCCAACAACAAATAGCTTCATATTTCAGTACAAAAGTTAGGGATCATAAATGATTATGAAAGAATAATCGACTTTCCTTTTTCTTCCTGTTGAAGTGAATGTCTTGGATCCTCAGTCTCTATTTTGCAGGACAGAAGATACAATGGCCTGCAAAGAGTAGAGTTTTGTGTGCCAAAAATAACATGTTGCTGCAAATTCATAAGTCTCATGTAACATTTGGGTGGATAATGATCCTCAACCCTGAGATGATTAATTTATCATTTTCTTTTTTTCCAATCCCCTGATTTGAAAAAGGAATGAGTTGTTCATGAAGCATGTTCCTTGTGGCGGGAGCTAGTAGCTTATAGATAGTAACAGTTACAATGCTGCAGAATCAATAATCACCATTTGGACCTTACTTTTCTCTTGTGGCAAGGAGACTGTTTTTCTCTTTTTACTAATGCTTATTCAATCCTTTTTGAAGGAATCATTGTCCAGCTGACATTGGGTTTCCTTCTGTCTGGTAGTAGGAATTACTTCATCTGGATTGTTAGCACTAATCAAAACAATCTGTAATGAAGATAAAGACCAATAACGATCCTTTTGTCCACTAACTTTGCTTGCTTGATGACTTCTTGTGCTGAGCAGAAAGCACTGAGATTTCTGTGTTTCGCATTTAGAGTTGTCAATTTCTGTTAATAGGTCACAGGTGTGCATGAAATTGGTGTGCTCGATATACTCAAGGTTTACTATGATTAGTCTAAAAGTGTACTATGATTGAAATATAGCTTAACAAAGGTTTATATCAACAATCACTTATTGTATAGCCATAAGTAGTAAACAATAGATAAGTCTAACTACTTTTGGCAAAATAGGTCAATCTAGGTCGGTCATTGACACGATCTATTTGATTGAGCAGGTTGGATAGGTCAATGCTGAGTTATATGAGTTGAACCAAAACTCAACCTGGTTTAATCGTGTCGAACAGGTTGATATGATTATGACATGTGCAGAATTAGCATAGACTAAACCTGCTGACTTCCCATCTGGTTTGAATTGTGTAGGTCTATTCTTTCTGAACCCCTTCTCCTGCAATCTGCATCTATGTCTTCCATTTTTTGTTTGAGTTGGGAATGTGATGGAACGTATCTATACAGTTCAATGTTGCAGATGCATCTCTAGGCATCTTGTATACAAGTACTATAGGTTGCAATCAGTTACTCATGTGACTTGTCTGCTTCATGATCTTTTATTTCCTATCACCAGGAAAACCCTGATCTCTGGAAGTGGCTGACTGACCAGGAACAACCCCCAGAGGCTGTGAAAATGAATCCGGTGAGGTCAAAATGCCAAAAAGTGTCAGTTGCTTTCAATTTGAATAGGTAGTCTCGGTATCTCGTCTTCTCTAACTATTGTGGTTTCATTCTTCAGGTTTTCTCTGCAGTGCACGAGAAAGTCATGAACAACCTCAACAGTCACTCTGCTCCTGAGACACGGGCATTACCCGGGCAGCCATGGGTGAGAGGGTGGGATGATATCAAGAAAGGCCAAGGTGGCCCCATCGCGGGGAATCAGTAACTCTGGCTATATTTGTGAAATTAGTGGTTCTGGAGTGCATTAAAATTGATGGACAAGGATTTAAAGCTCTGTTGAGTTTGTCATCATGATGTGCAACATATGTAGTCTATTGAAATAAATAAGGGCAGTGGTTGTATAAGGTCGAAATAATTTTGTCCCTTATGTCTGTTACGGGTTCTCTTTTCATTTATATAACGGCGTGCGAGTAATGCCTGTCTTGAATTTATGCTTACCTTGCGTAATGTCCCAAATGCGGGCTATGGAAAAATCTGAGTTCTGTAACCTGTGTTTACCTGGGAAAGCGATGAACTCACCTGCAAGAGTGAAAAAGGTACATTTTTTTCTGGGTTGAGAAGAGTCCTAGAGATGGAGAGAACCCATTGACAAAATTTCATCTTTCTGGATGCAAAGCCCCACATGATGATGAGTATCATGGTATACATGCAAAAAATCAATCATTAACGCGTAGAACAAAAAATGGGGGGCACTTTAGTTGTTGGGTAGTATCCGTGGAAGGTGGGGGGTGATTATGATGATGTTGCATTTATTGGACCGCCCTGTACTGATGTTGCCGACTGGGTTTCTGCCGTGATGATACCGCGATCGAATCACAAAAGAGAAAAGTCATGCAGTTATGTCAGGGTTTAGTACATGCAGCGCTAGGCCCGGGCCATCACATGAAAAAGTTTGCACGGACCGTGCGATTGTACGTGATCATATGCATTGAAAAAGAGAAGGGGAAAATGAATCTTAGACAAAGATAGATGATTGAAATTGGACTTGGATCGAATTCATCACGGTCCTATTTTTGGGCGCATGGGTCTTGGACGCGTACGAGAGAGTTTTTCCATCTTGATATAGTCGAGTGCCTACTCAAATCTTTTTTTTCTTTTCAAGACTGAAATTCGGAGAATTCAAAGACTTGACTGTCCAAAAGGCTGGTGGAATTGGATCCGATCTAGCCAGCTTAATGCCTGTTTTTCTTGATGGGCATGACCTTATAAATACTAAGTGATATCTGGCAGACATTGTTGGAGCAATTTAGAGGATGGACTGGATTCTTTTCTCTTTCAGTGGTGGAGGGGGTTTGGTGGGGATGTTTCAAGAATCTCTATGCCCTCCGAAACCTTGAAATGCTTTCTCTCACTCTGACAATAAATATGTTTTTCATGATATAACAAACATATCCAATGTCATGGCAAGTGAATTGAATGTCAGAGAAGCTGTGTTTATCTAAGCCCACGTTTTCTTATATTGGCGAGGATGAGGATGAGGATGAGGATGAGGATGACTATGCACTGGCAAGTTTCTTTATTATGGGTATCTTTAGTTGTTCTGGACACAAACATTGGACACTCGATAAGACTAGAGATGATGTTCTCCAATTCGACAGGTGAGTAACCTGTGGAGATTCTTTTTTTATTGAATGAGCCGGAGGCATTGGCTCAAAGATCGGGTTATCTAGAAGCTCATGAAACGCTCCACAAAACCCCATGAAGTGCTTAAGTTTAGGCCTATGGCAATTGGCCCTAAGCTAGAGTAATTTGCACAGGTTCATGTTATTAGTCGATGAAACCTTGCTTGGCCCAATATAAATTCCAACTCCAATATTGTTCAAGAAAGTGGGATTCATAAAGGTCTTCTATACATCCCACCACGAAATATTGTTATTTAAATCGGTTGATTTAAGTTCTCATGTTGAAAATCCAATACAATGCTGATCGGTTAATCTAATGGACCACGTCACTCTTCGCATACAACCATCCAACCCATTTTTTTCCTGCAATTTCGACATGGGTTCTATATAAATATTAGGGTATAAACCCTATTAAAAGTGGTGATTCACAAATGTTAATTCAAGAACACATTTGAATGAGGACCCTTGATAAAAGTCTAAAGAAAGAGACACAGAGAGATGCGAGTGCAACCACATCAATAAGTTAATGGTAGGTTGGTAGCTCCAGCAGGGCCCATTTTGGCACTCATTCTGCCTTCTTTCCATAGCGTAATTAAATTCTCGATAGGCGAAGGAATCGTTCCTTTTTCATGAAACTAAAGAAATTGGCCACAAAAGAAAAGCGGAAAGCAGCCTCTCAATGCTTCGTTTGATGAAGGAATGAATGAAGAGGATTCTCTGAGAGCATTTACTAACTTAGGTCTTTTAATCAAATCGGGTTCTCAATTATCCCAAGCGACATAACGTACAAAGACTTGCCTAACATTAGGTAAACCCTAGAGAGATATTAAATCGATTGAAGGTACGTACTTCCCGCAACGACATCTGGATTTTGAGGTTTATGGAATGAATTTGCACCGTGATGATGAAGGGTGGTCTTAATTTGTGTTCTCAAAGTACATCACTAGAAAATAGGATTTTTTTTAGTTAGTAATAAATTGTAATTATTGAATACTAAAAAGCAAAAGAATTCGTGTGTACTATTTTAAGCACCGGCGATAGGGAAAAGGATTATTCCCGTTAGCTTCTTCAGTCATCGAATGATTATGTTGAAGTGGAAGGATGGACAACCACCGAAATGAACAACCAGCACACGAAGATATTAGGGTCGACTTGTGGATGATCAGATGAGCATGCATAAAACTTTATCTAATCATTTGGATTAGGTACACTTAAACCCCTTCATCCGTCAAATAGATAATCAACTTTCGAACTTTTTCGACTTAACTAACATTAAGAACTTTTCAGGCCAGCGAAGTCAAGCCACCTAATTTTATCGATGCAGATGAGTTCTTCCATCATGAGACGTCATATTAGCAAAACAAAAAACGAAATAAAGAGAACTCGGGAGGAGAAGCCTCTCTATTTTTCTATTCTAGTTGCTTCTTCTTTGTAAATTTGTCAATATGACGCTCTTGTTAAGCTATTCTACATAAACAAAATCGATGAAATTGTTGATAGGATATATACGACATAAGGATCTAATTGTACTTATTAATCTTATTACGCATGGCCAACTAGCCACCAAGACCCTCTTGGTATGAATCATCATCACCGACACCAACCAGGTCATGCCTTATATTGTCTTTCAAGAGTTAGGTCTCAAACTCTCAAGTCCCCCAATCTTATCTTGAAATCAAATCACATAATTGGAGTAGATAAAGCCCTAGAATCTGCTTTAGCAAAAGATGGACGGCTGCCTCTTAAAGGGAGGATGATAAGAAACCACATCAATTAAAAGGGATGGAGAAAGCCTATCAAATAATTAGTGAAGGCAAAGGGATCGTACCGCTTACCAAGTTGCTTCTCGTTAATCTCTTCTTTATTGCACTATTTACCATGGTTTGTTGTGAAAAGAAGGGAAAGTGGAATGAGTCAAGTGTCTAAAAGAGGGGCTTGGAGCCTTCTCTAGGGGGTAGAATCCTAGCTTTGCACTCTTTTTGTAGCTATCTGATTGATGGCAAAAGATCATGGGCCATGCAGCTTTTTCACGACAGGTTTATATGCATTACTGCCTAGGAAAACTAGGGTTTTTTTCTTTTTGTTTTTACTTTTTTTGGTTGGGGGAAAATTCGCGAGATTGTTTTTCTTTGATAAGCAAGAAAATCCGGAGTTGCATGCTGTTATGGAAAAGGAATTATTGGAGAATGGGGGGTGAGAAAAGTTTGGGATTGATTGTGTCTTCTTCCCTAATCAAATGTCTAAATGCAATTGGATTATGAGACTTGTAAGATATTTTAAGGCCATCAGATTATTAGACTCCATATACGAATCCCTAAATTATATTTTTAAAAAAAGTTTGGGATTACCTATAGTAGTAGTGAAAGAATATGTTGTGCAATGATATAATAAGACAAAACTCAAAAAAATAACTCATAAATATGAGTATGGCACTAGTGTTTGGAGAGGGGATAAAAAGCGAAAGAATAGAACCCATCATTTTAGCAACTTAACACAAAGTTCACTTCTCTCGGTAATTTATTATCAACAACTTTCTATCTTCGAATTCTTTTGTTTTTTTTTTTTTGAGAACTTTCGACTTTTACAGTGGGAAAAAAAGTCAAAAATGTCAAGGTGTGGACGTTGGGATAAATTCGCAAGCAAGATAACAAAACTTTGCAAAACCTAATTCATAAAACTGCAAAATTTGTAGGAATTTCGTTTGAAATGTCACAAACTAAAATATATATATACAGTTAAGAATTATATCAAATATCGAGCATCGTTGCCCTCGTGCGGTCGCCCCTTCCATCTTTGTCATTGAACAAAAAGATGGGCATTCCATTGATGCCTAGCTTCGAAGAAACTTCTCAAATACCATACTACCAAAAGCTTGAAATCTTTGCCGGCAAGGCTCATCATTAGGTTTACGTACAAAGCATTAAGCAACCCAAGGATACTTTCAGCAAAAAGTGAAAACGATACTTTTCGAGGCAATTTAAAAATGATAAAAATATTGCATTTCTAATAAATTACCCACCACGAATAATAAAGCTTTAACTTGCCAAGGCATGTTAGAACTGCCTAGAAGGCACCCTTTAATATTTTTTTTCTAGAAAAATTTAGGGCATGGCAACTAAGTCAAAAAAGGAAAAAAAAAATAATGCATAGAGCCACGTATGGAATTTCGTCTTTACTGCACGTATTAAATAGAATAAAAAATATTGGGGAAAAATAGAATAAAATAAAATAAAAGCAAGAAAAAAGAAGTAATTAAATAAAAAAGGAGGGAGGATTAATATTAATGCGGTGGGCCAAGGTCCGAAATCGTACTGATATTTTTGTCGGGTTCGGTCCGGCTGCGCCCTAATCGCGAGCCGTTTTAGCCGACTCTTGAGCCGCCAATTCCGGACTCTCCACGCCTCCCTCCGTCTTCATTAGCCGTCCTCCTTTTGACGAGTATTTAGTGGACACTTTCGTATCCATATATTTTATAGAATTTTTTATTTTTATTTTTAAGGCATTAATTACATAACTTAATGAAATAATTAATGCATCTGATAATTATTTACTCGTCAAAGACGCTAACTAGCTGACCTATTTCTAATAATAATTTGCACATTTAAAATTTCCAACATCAATTGACCGATTTAAATTAGAGAATCATCATAGGCGTGAAGCTCCTAGGTTGATCGAACAAACACATGATAGCTTATGTCGGGTTAGGTTTGACTATAGAATAGTGGTGCTCCAATTTGCGAGCATCATGACACACTTATGCAGGGCGAACTGTTCACACCTTCTTGGATTGTGCACAATTCCAACTTGTCTAGGGTCACTGCTCCAATTTTTTTCTTATGTTTCATCTTGGCATGGTATCATCTCGAGCATGCCCTTCCCACTATTGGCGAAAATATCTAGAAATCTCTTGGTGCAATGTCTCAACTTTGCTACTCTTGTGTAAATCTTGCATCTTTGTTATTGATCGAGTACATGGGTAGGTCTTTATTCATGAACGACTTTGATTAATAAGATCTTGCTAGCTCAATGAACCGGAGTGTTGCACACTGAGGTCGGCTGGTGAATTACTCATGAACTAGAATAGTGATACCGCATTATCATCCTTGAACGAGGGCCATTGAATCACACTATGACACCAAACGTGTGGTAACTTGTGAAGATGTTCCTTCGGTTACATATTCCAAATACTTTACAAGCATTTCATAATATATATATCTGCATTGACTCGCTCCAATGAACGTCACACTCTAGCTTTTAGGTGATACTTGCAGTTAGGTCACTAAACTTTTTACAAGAGATGCCGTGTTAGCATTTGGCCACAAAGTCGATCAGATCCCAGTCAAAGTGCATTAATTGACGAAATGCAAAGGTTCGATGCGTTACGTTATTGAAATCGAAGTTCAATTTCCTAGTTGCCAATACCACCTAAGTTAGCAACCGAATCTATCCATATTTTCCATATTGCGGTTATGATACTTCAAGGCACCATATGAGGGCCTTTTTGTGATAGGGTTGGCAATTCTGAATGAAAATTAATTTGTATGACATGAAACTAGACAATGAATGCAGCAAGAAAAAACGAATGTAACATGTTGCGGTATGATTAGTGTTTATATAGACACGCAAGTCTCAAGAATTATGAGTCTCCTATATTCGCGTACCCTTGTCAATAAAGTTTGGAATTATCGGGTAAAGAGTAAGTGATGCAGAATGGATGAATGTAACTAATACGTAAAAGTGGCATCAAGACAATTTGTGCTAAGAGTTCTAGAATAGAGAAGTTATATTCACAGCTCTGAAAGCGGAGTTGACCTCTAGTGCACAAATTGGTTGAGAGTTGATGCCACTCTCTTAATGAGGCCATAGCAAGCCAAAATTAGTCATTGTGCCTAAAGTGTTTCACTTCTCATTTGACGGATTAGACACCCAAGCTAAACTAGACGTGGTCCAATTCGATATGATAATGCTATTCAACACAATGTTCTTAAGAACAACTATAGAAGGAAGGTTGGCTTGGTATTCTTGGCTCACTAGGCACCACACGAGCTATTCCGGGGCAAAGAACTACTGGTCTGTAATAGATGATATTAGAGCAAGATCTCCCCAATAAGTGAGTTAGAGTTGAAGAAACCTATGGTCTATTGGAACCTATGAGGGCATAGAGTGAATGGCTAGGGCCAAATGTGCTCAAACAAAGTACATCTCTTGACCAACTTCTAGGATGACAATGCGGGCACAAGAAAGAATTAATTCTTCATCAAATAAGATAAATGTTTTCAAATCAATTTAGCGAATCCCAAGATGGGTTTGCTGCTCTGTTTTCGACAAGGGGAGAAATGACCATCGGTCTATTGAGATCCAAAAAAACTTAGTAGGTGAATGCGATGTTGCCAAAAAGTGTAGTTGACTCCAAATGCCCCACTCATAAAGGGAAAGCACAAGTGACTGAAGATGTCTAAATAGTTGCAATTAGAAGAAGCTACCAGTAGAGTAGCCCATTATGTTAGGCGAGCTTTGCCATTTGATGTATGATCCAAGTAGTGCGTCAATGGTTGAGGGACTAATAAATGTATGGCTTAAGGTGGCGCATTAATAGTTGAAGAACAAAAGGAAGCAATAGAACAACACGCAACGAGGGTATTGTGGAATTAAATGAGAGAGAATGTCACAGATCGTGATTCTCCTGTATTCACATACCCTGGAAGTGGAGCTTGCAATTATCAGATGAAAAGTGAGTGATGTAAAAGGGATAAATACAATTAGTTCGTGGTAGTGGTGTCAAGATAGTTAGTGCCAGGAAGTTCTAGGATAGAAAAGATTTATCTTTACAAAGCTCTAAAGGTGGGGCTAGCCCCCCAGTGCATAAACTAATTGAAAGCTAATGTCGCTCTCCTAATAAGACCGTGGCTGACCGAAATCAATTGTTGTGCCTAAAGTGTTTTGCTATTTGCTCAATAGACTAGACGCACGAGCTAAATTTGACGTGGTACAATTTGATACAAGGATATTATTAGTTGAATTGTTCTTAGGAACAACTATGAAGGAAGATCGGCCTAATATTTTTGGCTCACCATGTGCCGCATAGTTATTCTGTAATCAAGAAACTGCTGGCCCATGACATAAAGATATATGATTGTTAGCCAATCATTTGACTTGTTTTAATGTTACCATGAGCCAACACATACTAAAAGTACCATGCATCAACATGAATGAGTCCCATTGTGCATTGCAAACTTTCGCCTTTCCAACCAAAGTAAAAAGCTTGCGCCTTCTCTTGGTATCATGTCACATGTAAAAGCACGATACATGTGGTCCGGTAAGTATGCGATCTGCGAGGTAAATCGTCACATCCAACCGGGACCGATTTAACTTGAATGCTCCAGAAGACACTTAAACACCCAATTATACGTGTTCACGAACCTCACGACATGGCAGGACAGCATATCATTGGTGTGAGTCTCGACAACATTCTTTGACTCATCCGTTCGAGTCGGAGAGGCCACAATTGAATCGATTTCGCTCATGCTTTCTTAGAATTCCTCTCTCGCAGGGTGATCATGCCCATAACACGTCATAGGCAATTATCTCAATGTCGATCGATGTTCCCATCCATCACACATCTTCGTTCAATGTATTCTCCACAAACCCTAGGCATGCGATTCCTTGAGTCAATCCTCCATACAAATCTCCAATTTCTACAACATATTCTCAGCTTATCTAGCTTAAAAAGAGTGCCAATACCAACCTCTAGATGGCAGAGATAATGATAATATTCTCTAATAGGCAATTAATTGTTTACCAGGCCACTTCTTCACTTGTAGATATCTTAATATTCCTGATAGCTCATGGATCCATATAAGGACAAAGCGTGCACATCCCATCACATTACTTCTCTTGCTAACGTGCAATTTTATCTTGTAACTTTCGATTCGCATAACTATTATTCCTACAACATGTTCCCCATGTGCAAAACAACTCTTATCATCTTCATCTAGTTATTTCGACCTTTTGCACGTTAGTTACTAACATCTCGAGGAAGTAATTGGTGAAGGTGTATGTGAACCGTTGGCTCTACTTCACAAAAGAGAAAAAGAGAGAGAGAAAGAAATTCACTCTGAAGAAGGTACAAGCAACATACCTTCCGCACAGCCTAGGAAACCTCCTAATTACTCGTCGCGAAGCGAAGGTCAATGATGTAACAGAACAGCTGTTACGTACAGTTCTCGTGCTCATCCAACAGGTGGATTCCCGTAAGATCAACGAGCTCGCACTCAACCAGTGGATCAGGCCAAGGAGTTTTCCGGAAAGGGAGATTAGTGTATCCTCTCACGCGACGACGACGGCAGAGCAGCACGACATCAGCATAGTTGGCAGAGGTCCCGGTCCCGGCCCCGGTCCCGGTCCTGGTCCCCGACCCAATATGGCAAAACGAAAACAACGCTTACTTTGAGCCGTAAATCTTGTCTTACCCAATGTCATCATTTCCCAACTCCGAACTTAAATGTTGGTGGGGCCAGCTTCTTGTGCATTTCTCTCTACCTAACTCGATAAAAGGTATCCTCATCTCGCCCACGCCCAACCCCACGAAAAAGTTGGGACAAGAACCCTAAATTTATAAAGGCAAAGACACGCACCACCCGAAACCAGCCCCCGGATTTCAATACTATATACACTCCATCCTCCCCTCGACCGCTTGTGTCGTGTCGACACGCCTGCATGTAGAGCAGCGAGGTACGGTCCTTCGGGTACCTACCGGAAGAGGACAAGAGGGCAAAGTTTGAGAGGGAGCAAATTGAGGGGTAACTCCTCGGAAGAGCTTGGGTCCCCTAATTTTACCTGATATGCTTAGGGTCTCATGACCCCTTTTCCTGTACTTTCTTCACCAATCGAGTGAGTATGGACTTACTGTTCAAGATGTTTTCGCTAGGCTCCAAGGTCCTTTCTTGATTTTCGTATTTTGTGTTGTTTGGTTATATGGAAATGGGACAGCTGTTGGTGGTCAGATCTCAGGTTGTCCTTGCGGGGGATGGGGGGTAAATTTTTTGGGGCCGATGGAGTTCTGGAATAGTTAATGCGACGACCCTGTTTTTTAGTCTTTGTTCGCAGCACTTGCGGCACATCTTAGCTCTGCGATCTCACAGTGAATACCGCGTGCATTCAATGATGGTCAATGGGGGAGGGGAAGGCTTACGTTCTGATATGGAGATTTACAGCTGGATTTATTCGGGAAAACGAAGGGACGAACTAATAGAAGATGAAGAGGTTCAATGCCAATACGAATCCAATAGTAACGTACCCATTTCGAGCTAATTATGAGTAGCAAGTTGATCTAGCACTTATGGGAATTGACCCGATTGGAATTGAGGATCTAGGTATTTGGTGAATTCGAGATAATCTTGAAAATTCAGTTGATTTAGCTCTCACGAGAATCGACCCAATTGGAATCGTGGATCTGAACATTGCGTGAATTTGAGATGATCTTGAAAACTATCTTGATTTAACTTTTACAGGGATCGATCTTATTGGACTTGAAAATGTAGGTATTCCGTGTAGCGTCTAGTTGTCGCTAAGTGATATTGGTCATGTTTGATGGGTATCTTCTTTATACGGTGAATAATGTAATGTTACCAACTAAAACTCCCAAAAGCAGCTAAATTAAAAAAAGTCCATTTTACTTCTTGCACATACACATGGAGACATGGACATCTCAGGATAATTGGCTCCCATCTAAAAATCTAGAAAAAGCCATTGGAAAAAGCAAAGGCCAAGTTAAGCTGAAGCTCGTTACACAAAGTTACAACAAAGTGGGTAACCCCCCAAAAAAAAAAAAAAACCAAAAAATAATAATAAAAAATAAAAAACGGACTAAGGCAAGGAAAAAAGAAGAGAAAATTTTTTAAAGAGATGCCTAGTCAACGGCCGTTAACGAGGGGTTTAACGGCGGGATGCGAGTCCTTGCAAGGGCTAGGGGGCAAGCTACTCCTCCCCGAGGCGGCGACGAGCCGTTGCACGAAGCCGTCGAGTCGCTGCCCGTTCGTCTCCGTCAGCAACCGCTTCCGCCGAACGGCAGCGACTCCACCCCTTTCTCCGCCAGCACCTCCTCCTCCTCCCCTCGCCGCCACTCTCTCCCCACCCCGCTCGCCTGCGCATGTCAATAACCAGATTATTCTCAATTTTCAATATATCAAAATGCTTAAAACAAATTAAAAACAATTTTTTCACCTTACAAGAGAAAAATGGCAAATGAATTTCATTTATTATTTTTATTTATTTATTTGGTAATACCTGAATCCTCACGTAGTCCGCTCGGTTCCAACAGAAGGCGTTCCCCAGCATCTGGTCTACCGTCTCCGACACTCCGTCCAGCGCGATGCCCACCACGGCCGACGTCGAGCACTCGCCGTCGCGAGGGGCCTTCCCCCCCGCCGATCCGTTGCCCAGGGACAGCACCAGCAGGTCCTCCACGCCGTTCACCGACGGAAAGTCCCGCTTGTTGTGGAGCACGTGCGTGACGGCGGCGGCGGTCGGGTTGTTCATCACCAGTCCGCCGTCGACGGCCGCGCAGGAGGTCTTCCCGTCGACGGAGGTCAGCGGGAACGGCTTGAAGTGCCCCGGCGTCGCCGAGGTAGCCCGGCAGGCCTTCCAGAGCTCGAAGTCGAAGCTAGGCGACTCGGTCGCGTCGGCGCGGGAGAACACGAACGGGGCGGAGCTGTTGAGGTCGAAGCACGGGATCAGCAGGGGCTTGCGCGCGTCCTTCAGGGTCAGGCACTTACCGTCGTCCCGCGTGAACACCTCCCTCAGCACCCCGTCCATGCTCTTCCCGGAGAACCTCCGCCGGCGCCGGCGGAGCAACCCGCCCCCACGCGGCCGGAACATCTCGGGGCCCCGCGCGGCGAGGAGCTCGACGGCCTCGCGGGCGGAGTAGAGGGGGCGGCCGGAGCCGTCATCGGCGGCGAGCATGGCGGCGAGGACACCCCCAAGGCCGGTGCCGGCGAGGAGGTCGAAGAAGTCGGAGAGGGAGGCGTGGGGGTCGCCGGTACGGAGGCGGATCTGGTCCTCGAGGCGGACGAGGGCTGCGCCGGCGACAATGCAGGAGGTGGTGCCGCCGCCGCCGTCGATGCAGAGGAGGCGGGTGCGCTTGGAGGGCTCGCAGTGGGAGAGCCACTTCTGCTCGAGCTTGGTGAAGATCTCCAGGGTCACCTTACTGAGCTCCATGCTTACTTACTGCTTTGCTTCTCTCTCTCTCTCTGTATGCGTGTGTCAGAGGGAGAAGGAATGGTAATCAAGGGAGGGAGTGGTCGACCCGTGAAGAGCTCGAGGTCATGAAGTGGGGAAGGGAGGGCATTAATGGGCGCAGAATCTGCTACTGTTCCTCCTCCTCCTCCTCTGAGTTGTTCTCTCTCCGGAGCTCGATGGGTTCTGAAGTGGGGGAGGGAATACAGTAACCGTGCAGAGAGAGAGAGAGAGAGAGAGAGGTGCACTGTTTGCTATGAGAGTGAGGAGGAGGGGGAGTGAGGAGGAGTAGTTGATCTGAAGGGGGGTTAAAGAAAAGGAGAGGGAAGGAGAGTGGTGATGGTGATGGTGGTGGTGGTGGGTGGTTATGCGTATGTTTATATATAACCTACCTCTCTCTGCCTTTCCTCCTCTGTCGCGCTTTTATTTTTTTATTTTTTTTATTTTTTTTTAAGGACGTACACAAGTAGGATCTTTCTTTCTCGTTATTTTTCACTGTTCAGTCACATTTAACTTACTTACCCCCCACCAAAAAGAAATCGCGTTTACCTAATTTCTATAAAATAGTATGTATGTGTTTCCACCTCTTTTGTTTGTTTGTCGGAATGTATAAACCCAATGACTGGTGCGGAAATATAGCTATGACGAAGAGGGACAAAAATTAAATCAATGAAATCCTAAAAAGTCCTGAGATTTCCAATTCGGGAGCTGAAATTATTTTGTCGGATCTCGCACGCAAATAGCTCGTTAAAACTATAGGCTGCAAAACCAGCTTGCGCATGGTAGAGTCTGGATTTGATCGATTTATCATCACACTAGCTCCAAATGGTTGGGCTTCTATCCATGGATTTTTGGATTATATTAAGTACCCAAGGCTCAATACATGATGGCTCTTCCTTAGATATAAACATTTAGATCTATTGTATAGGATATTTATTATATTTGGTTGGAGAATAAAATTTTCACCAATGCAGCGGAGGAGTCTTTCTTTCTCAAATAATTATTTAAATTTTCTCCAAACAGAAGAAAAGTATAGAAAAAGGTCATTTGATATCCCAATCTATAAAGAAATATTTAGTTCTGATCTGGTTTATTTATCGGCAGTATAATTGGTAATGTCTAGTAGTTATGAAATAGAGAAAGAGCAACATTCTGAAGTATTTAAATCAATCATCATCCCCAATACCTATCATTTGCATTTTTTTTATATTTTTCAAGCTCCGTCTGCATAGCATAAAATGAATAAGTCATTTGGTGAAATGAGGATGATGTGTAAGGAACGGTTGGGATATCTTGGCCTCGAAATCAATTATCCTAAAGATAATCACTTGAATTGCTTAAAAAAATTGAAAAAAAATATATCTCGATAACTCAATCTAACTATAAATAATTATATTATCCTATTATATATATATATATATATATATAGTAAAATAGACTATGTATAACAATCATGTGATATGGAGTAACCCTTTCTTTTTTCTAAGAAATTTCAAAAGAAGAAAATTGCTCATTTAAGTGGTTATAGGTGCAGACATTTCCCGAGACCGACGAGGTGCATCCAATATAGCAAAATGGAAGGAAAATGTCGTTCACCACATTAGCTCTCTCTCATATAGCATGTAATGTTTTACTCATTAGTTGGTCTTCCCCCCCTTTTTTTGAATTTTGTCGAAATAAACTATTTTCAATGGTACTATTCTGAATGGGATAAAAGTAGAAAAAATTAATGATAACGGGCTATTTGAATGTGTCCAATACGGTTAAATCTTATTATATGAAGTACCAAAGTCAATAATTCTTGATGAATATTGTAGGGATTGCCGGTAATGAATCTATTAGGGAGCACTTGAATAGTAAAAGTGGTCATCACCTAGGACTCGGCTCAAACGACAACGTTTAGACTTGAATCTCAACTTCACTAAATCCTTTTTTTGCGCTTTAAATTGACCTCAAATACGTTAACTAAAGCTCAAGTCAAGTGACTAACAAGACCACTCAAGGATCTCCTTCTTTAATACTTTTTGGCATGCTCTTTAAAACATGTTAAAAAGAATAGTACTTTGATGTTTCAACTTATGCATTCGTGCATTTAAAGTAATGCGGAGGCCATTCTCGTAATTCCACGCACAAAACTTAGTGGGGATCAACAAGGGTAAGAAAACTGGTGGTCCTATTTAAACTTATCTAGAATTAGATACGTATAAAATGAATAATTTAAAAAATATTTTCCTAATAATTATAGCTTATATATCTTAAAATAATCAGTCAATGTAAAATGTTTCATCTCGATAACAATTTAAGTCTAAATATTTTTGTGATCAAAATATTTTTCATTTATTCATCTTTGCAAGTAATATAAGTAATTATTTTTAGAAAAATATTTTCTAAATAATTCATTTTTGAAAAATAGACAGTCATATATCACATGTACATTTCTTAAATTTGAGCTGAGACCATACAATAATTCAAATCTTGCACCTCCCTAAAAGTAAAATAAGTTAAAGCTTGACTCTATTTCTCTAAGCACAAAAAAATGAATTATATTGAATTCCTGTTTCTTATATTGAATATCTATCTAATATAAATGATAAGTTATTTAATTAGGCTTGCGAGTGGTTAAGAATTAAACCAATTGCTATTAAGCTCAAGTTTGTTTAAATTTAAACAATTGAACCGCCCAAACTTGACTTAGAAAAGAATAATGAGCTGGGTTGAGTACTTGGCAAGCTAAGTTGTACGCATTGCAGTGTCAAACGTTTAATGCAGTCCAAACCATTAAAGTAAAAAGTCAAATTTGTATAAAAATAAAAAGTTGGGTCAACTGAACTTCATTCGAGGAGAGGTGCGTCGGTCCTAGTCAGGTCCCTAGTTTTACAGTCTTTATCGTACTTCCTTTATATTAATGTTTTATCTACGAAATTATTTGTGATTTTGTAAAAAACGTAAATTTTTGTATGCAAAGTAAATTTAGGCCATTATGCACTCGCATCACAGGTGCATCATATAGCTAATTATATTTGTAAATTCAGCCAAAACATGTGTGTTGTCAAGTGATTTTATCAGGTAAAGGCGTTGAATATTTAAGTCTTGTTACACTTTTGTTTATGCCTGATAGTGCTAGCTTTGATATTATATTAGTAAATTCAATTCAAAATCTTAAGTTATTAAGTGAAGGGAGATTATGTAAATATAAAGAGCATATAAGACTCATTGTCAAGTGATATGGGATAATATTTCAACATATTAAATTGAGATCCGAAGCCTCATTCCTATCTCGATACGGTTTGGTTAATTGGAACAAGTTGAAATTAAAATGGTAATTGAGATTGAGAATAGCTGCATTATTGTAATTTCATTAGAATGGAAGGAGGTAAAAAAGGGAAGTAGACAAGAGGATGGCTAGTTAATCATGGGTTTTGCTAGCATAACAGTTATTGGAAGTGCCGTAAAAATAATAATTTATTATAAGCCACAAATTTTTAAAGTAGTAGGTCTCACAACAATTTATATTTATTTATTATTTAATTTTTTGTTATCCATAATTTATTGTTATTCTCACAATAGATTAAAAACTCTCACTTAATCATTTCTTGGAAAAAAGAAGAAGAAGGCCTATCTATACATCCAACATGATAGTGCTACATTCTAATTCTTAGAATGCATGACAAAAGTTTAATATCTTGTGAGAGATAGTCTAAATTTGAGTCAATTAAAATATATAATTACACTAATTTTTGAAAAGTCTAAATTCATGGGTTTTTCTCTTTTGGGAAATCGATGTTCTCGGACATCGGATGCCGGAAGAAAAATATGTAGAAACAAAGAAAAAGGAGGGAGGGCTTCTGTAATCAAAAGAAACGTCGTATTTTCTTTTCCATGTGTGTTTTTATTTTTATTTTTATTTTGTCAGAGAATCGGGTTCCTCGTCGGTCTCTCCCTCTATCTCCCTCGATCCGCGGACTCCAGTCAGCGCCACGTTCTCGACAGGCCTCGTCAACAGGTGATCAAAGCTGCCTTGGAAAAGCCTGGTGGAAAAATAATAATAATTAAAAAGAAGAAAAACCCATCTCTCAAGATCTTGAGGCGAAATCTAGGTAATTTGTCAAAATCAAACTATGTACCATAAAGAACGGATCGGGGCTCATGAAGCGCATCGCATTACATCGGTCGGGAAAAAAAATGAAAAACTAAGGTTAGAGACTTTGAAACTATCAACGATGTGTCGACTCGAGTGGCAAGAGAATTTGATCAACTTGTCTTGATCTTTGATGTAGGTCTTGTTGGGAGCTTTCCTAGAATAAGATCCTGAGCACATTGAGCCAATGTGGGAAGCATGCCTTTAAGATCGCCCAAGGAAACGGATCGATCGAGGTGAGTGAATGTCGGCTTGGGAACTTGTTAACCGTAAGAATTCTAGGACCGATGTTTCTCATAAGGAACTCACATGGATGAGACTTTATTTACCTCAATCACAACATATATTTTTGCAATTGGGAGAAATATATAAATAGTTCATGAATTTTGATCAAACATACAATATGGTCTCATAATTCAATCTAATTCTTAGACCGTATAACAATATCTAATATTACTTTTCCATGAATATGAATTCAGCAATAATATTAAAAAAATTTATATGGTTCACGGATTAAATTAAATATTTATAAAAAAAATTTAAGGATCGCATGAAATAAATTAAAATTTTAAGGATTATGATTATATTGAATAATTGAAAAGTTTAAAGAGCATTTTCCATATTTGACTATAGTTTTGAGGCTGTCACTATCATTTTCTTAAGGCGAGAGTCAGCTTTGTTGCTCAAAGAACAATGCAGTTGAATCCAACCGGCCTAGATTAAAAAAAACAAGAGCGTACGTACCTTCCTCCTCTACTCACACACCCTCTCTCATCGACAAAAAATATATATAAATATAATAATATATAAAATAATCATAAAAAATAAAACGCATTTAAGGGAAAAAAAACCCGAACACCAGTTCTCTCTCGCACGGACCACCCATCACTCCATGTCCCCATGCCATTACTACCATGCAATGCACACGTGTGGCATCCCTCCCTCTCTCTCTCTCTCTCTCTTTCCTGAATATCGAGACATCATTAATCTCAGCCGCCCATTCGGGCGGGGGGCCCCACGCCGCTGGAGGGTCGAGATCGAGTGGGACTCCCCTACGACGCCGCGGTCTAGGTCAAGAACTTTTCGTCCCTGAGTAATGCGCACCAGATCGCGATAAGATCCTGTCTCCCGGGCTGCAGGGCGAGGGAAACTCGCGTAGGCTTTCCCTCCCATCCATCTCCATCTCCATCTCCATCTCCATCTCCTTTGTCTTCTTTTCGTGAGTGAAGTAATGCGACCGTCCCGTCCCGTCCCATCCCATCTCGTCGCTCTCACCGGCGTTGTTTTCTGCTGCTCAGGCGGTGAGGAGTTGGACTGGAAGTCGAGATCTGGAGCTGGCGACGATGATGATATTTACAGATGAATGAATGAATGAATACCGACACAAAGAGATAGAGAGAGAGAACGTTGATGTGGACGTGTAATCAAAGTCTGCAGTTTTCCATGTTTTCCCGTCCCAGCCCACCGACATGCTGCTCGGCTCCAATCAATGAACCCCGAAGATTTTCTTTTATTCTTTTTATTCCTTCCTTTTTCCATCAGATCTAGTGAGGATCGGTCAATGATCTCGTCTGCAATCAGGATGATTGATTGATTTTACGTCGCTCGTGCAGCATTTGTCTAGCATTGTCCGCGTACTTTGCATGGTGCCTGCCACGCCAGAGCTTTGGTGCGGGTGGGGGGATGTTCGGTTGCGGTTCACCTTTCCTTTTCAAATGAAACTTCAGCATATAAGGTTTGGTTTTCACTGTTAATGATGTTTGGCATTCTACCTGTCCATGTTGAGGATTCGCTCGAGGTGGGTTTCTGTTCTTCTTTGAATCTAATGACTCGTCTTTGCACAATATCCACTCGTGGTGGCACTCATCCAAGCGAACTGATGCAATTCGAGTTGTCTTTTTCCGCTTTTCTGGTTCAAGATATGATGAATGAACTCCCAACTCCCATTGCGGTAATTAATTCAGGTGAAACGAAGATGGGGCAGGCGATGCCTGAAATTATCTCGAGGATCCGTACGGTCCGTGTTGACCGAGTCAAGAACGAGTCGCGTATGGTGGAGAAACTTCTTCCACGAATCAAAGTCGTTCGTACGGTGTACAGGTTGTTGCGAGTGTCCTGTCCTGTCCCCAGTCGCAAGATTCGGAGAAGATTTTAAGGTTAAAAAAAAAGAAAAAAAAAAGCCAAACCACGGAATTTGCCGCGCTCTAATCGATTCAACGTGCGAATCTTTAACTCCACACAGCAAATTGCAAAATGCGGTCTCGATTTACTAAATTTCAATTTACAGAATGCATGATAAGCGTTTTAGAGTCCAAACTTTCTCGGTAAAACAAGCATCTCTTGATAGGACTCGTTCATAATAACCCATTTCTGTAACATTATTTCACTGAAAAGATGGGGCTACTTCTGTAAGGTTTTTACATTAGTTTAGTTGAGGGTGCTTTTCTCTCTCTGAAAATTTCATAATAAAGAAAAAAATATTTTTATATAACTTTCAAGAAAAATGCATATTTTTCAGTTGTTTTGTGGTTTAAGAAAAGTGATTTCATTTTTACTAAAAAAAGAAGACATTTCTCTCCAATTTAAACTTGTTGTTTTCAGTCCGTGAAAAGCTTTTCTGTAGATCGATTAGCTTTTCATCATCTAAATACCAAAAAGTCAGAAGATAATTTATTGGAAAAACACTTTTTCTTCAAACATACAGACCCTAAATGATGGCCTAAGACTTGTCAATACATGTATTAGCTTAACTAAATAACTTCAAAATGCCTATATCAAAGATTTTCAAACTTAAATTTGTTGGGAAAATCCTTTATAATGTTTTGAAGATAACCAAATAATCAAAGGTTAATGTGTTTAATAATTGAGTAATCATGTAAGAGATATATAAGCCATTATGTAGATGATATTTAGATAGGAACATCTAAATGTCATGAGTTTTGTATCAATGTTGAACTGGGCATTGGGAATAGAAGTGTCTACAAGCTTAAGGTACCTAAGTAGAAGATGAACAAGCTTACAATAGGGAGTTTGGTGGAAGTATTATGGATAGGTGAGCAACAAGATAGAACCACAATTGCCAATATACTTGGATATCACGTGACAACTAGAGTTGGATATCATCATATCAATGATGTGAATATCGGCAAATTTCATATGTGAATATCACCAATGCATCCGATTACTTTAGACACTATTGCTAAAGCTAAATCTATTTCCAATTATATGTTTAGGCACAAACCCTACTATTTATGCTATGATAGCTGGTGGCCTAGGTTGGATTTCCAACATAGAAAATATTGATCGATCTTCAATCTTAAAGATTGTCTTGCAATGAAATCTTTGCACATGACATCTTCAATTGATTGACAGTCATTTTAAAGGTAAGCTACTTTCCTTGATTGAAGAAAAATACTTATGAAAAATTGAGGATTTGCTTGTATGGATGACCTAATCAATGAGGATTTGGATCTTATCTCTCAATAGTTACTTAATGTTCCTTTTGCATCTTGTCCAATGGGTTGATTGGAGAGTGATCCTCTCAAATTTGTCCAATGGGTAGATTGGAAGTGGAAAAGTATAAAAGGAGACCAAGGTGTCGAAAAGTAAAAAGAGGTCCATAATAAAAAATTCCAAAGCTCAAAAGAACATCATCTTACATGCTTGTCCTTTGCAAGCTAAAAATTATAATCCTTGAGAGGCTTTGAAAAGGTGACTATGTGATATTGTGAGACCAATCACTTACTTTTGTAACTTCTTATTGATTGACTAGTAAAATTTAATCAGTAGGCTATCAATATGGAAGAGTAGACATAGGCTTATTATGAGTTGAGCTATGTAAATTATGTGTGCAATTTCTTCTATCTATAATGACTTATGAATTATTTTTGATATGGTGAATATCATTGTATCACTGTCAAAATTCAAACTTTGACCTTTGCGGACGGTGAATATCATCATTACATCATTGCCAATATATAGACTCAAATTTCACTTGAATAAGATAATATTCAACTTAACTATATTTACTTCCTCATCAAATTATCAATTTTTTTTTATCAAAATCGCCTATTTATTCCTCATCTAGGTGATATCACTAGCTTCAATAAACTTTCTAAGTTAGTAACTAGGCGCTCCTCCACGTGCTCTGTGAGCACTCTCTACTCTATTGCATGCAACTATCATGCCTAACTTATCGTGCAAGCCAATCGAGATCGTGGGCAATGCGAACAGCTTTCCTCCACTAACAGTAGATCCGGCACCGAGACGGAAGATAAGAGCAGCCTCGCTAGGCTCGTTCCACGACAGGAACCCGAGATCGAAGATCGGATTGGTTTCGTGTCCTCCTTCCTCCAGGATATCGAGATCGATGCTGCGGGGGTCGCTGGGCTGCGCGGGTGCGTGTCCGCGCGAGACACGTGGGAAACATGCGGGTGCGTGCGTCGGGCCTCGACGATTCCACCGGCCTCGTGCGCGCCATCGGTTTCCGGGCGGTGTTTCCCTTCACGACCCCGACAATCTCTGACTCCCGTGACCAGAATTCACCATCTCCATGCAGCATCGTGTTCGAGGCCCAGGGACGAGAGACCATCGATGGGTGAGCCCGAGCGAGGGAGTGAGTGAAACGGCAGAGAGTCAAAACTCCGAGTTCGACTGAATGATTTCCCGGGTCAAAGCGCACCTTCCCGGAGAGCTTTCGCGAATCAGATTGGTCACGACATCTGGAATCTGCCTGAGAGATGGTACGTGACAGCAAGTGCATCTCACGTTCATGCTGCGTTCTCTGGCGTAAATAAAACTTCAAGAGGCAGACTGTTGCGATCATGAAGAGGCTCGGCAGAGCATTTTGATCGCCCGCTGATGCCGAGGGTCTATCGGAATGATGGGTCTGAACTGCTAGAGGGAATGTAGGTAGTGGCAGTCGCATCAAGCTAATGATAGCACTCCAACAAAGAGTCCGGTTCCAAATGAAACCCAACACGGGGAAAGGACATGGCAATAGATTAACAATTAAAATTAAAGGTACTTGAAATATTTTGAAGCCCATTAGAATTCAGTTATAAAATTTTTTTTTTAATTAGTTTAAAATATTTTGACAATTTGCTAATTTATCCATCTAGCTAATTTTTGACGAGAAATTACCAATGTGGATGCCGGTCATCCTATGTGATGTTGTCGTGCCTATATAAATAAATTTTAATAATATTTTAATATTTTTTTGAATTTTTATTAATACATAAATGGTTAATAAACTTTGGCTCCATGTGCAATATGGTCCATAAATTTTTGATTTGTTTAATAGAGTTCCTAAACTATAATCCAATGTGTAACATAGTCTTTAAACTTTTGATACATATTCAATTTAGTCCCTAAACTATATGAATATGTTTAATATTGTCCCTGAACTTGAATTAATGGATAGACGTTATTGAACATTTTTATATGATTTAAAGACTAAATTGAACATGACCAAAAATTCAGAAACTATATTAAATAAATTAAAAATTCATGAATCATACTGCACGTTGATTATAATTCAAGAATCGCATTAAACAAATTAAAAGTTCATGATTTATGGATCATTTGTTATTATCCCTTAAACTAATAATCGAAAATGGTCGTGTTGTCCACTCCTGTTTTCGCGAAGGAAGAGCTTAAGAGACATGGCAATGGTGCCCATGTTAGAGCTCCGGCAACCGTGTTAAGGGACTTAATATTTCAATCAAATTTGTTTTAAAAAGAAAAGCACATAAAATATATTGAAGCCCATGGAACAATGACAATAACATCACGTAAGCATTAATGTAAGTGCTAGGATTTCAATACCAACAAAATACCTAGATAAACAGAATCAACAAGGGACTAGATGACAAACAGTCCCCATTTGAAAGTTGGAAAAATCCAGGTGGTGAATGAGCTGTGAGTGAACTCACGGGGGGGAGCAGGACCTAAATTCATAGCATAGGATGAAAGGGCCTTTTCAGAAAGGGACAGCCCACGAATGGAACAAAAGATACATTTCCTCTCGTCGTATCTTTCCCGTGAAGAAAGCTCCAATCGGCAGATGCCCTCTCCAAGAGTGCCACCAGCTGTCTTGTTCTGACCTCTATATGTACGTTTTTTGCTTTAATGTATTCTCCTCATTCATTTGCATGCGACCATGCAATGGCGAAAGATTGCAGCGACTCCATAAATTAATTTGAGGATCCTGTCCTTTGGATCTATGCCTGCCCCTCTCCATACCATGAATTTTTCTTGGCCTTGGGACATTTCAAATGGGGCGGGAAAAGGGCGCCATGGACATTCTTGTATCCATATCTCAATTTCAATTTGAACGCTGCCCCGCCAATATCTTCGCGCGGGTTCTAAAAATGGTTCATGACAGACAGAGGAAATCAAAAGTATGCCAAAACCCCACGTTTATATTGGCCATCATTGTAGTCATTATTAAATCGAACGAATCTTGTAGGATCGAATGTCGAATATTGACACCTCAAGTCATTTGAAGCACGTTCAATAATCACAGATCTAAATTCAGTTCTCGAGAGATCAACAATACACGACGTGCGGTTCTTAAGAAGACCAACATTGACCATGACCAGATAGTTATCGGATCTTCATCACATGACTAATCAAATACGGTTGGACATTGAATAATACCAATTTGCATAGAGGAATCGTTCGCTGACCGATTACTGAGCTCGTGGGGGGCGTACCTCATGAGTACAAGGATCACGTGGCTAGCTAGCTAGCTCGGGATGGGCGAAAAGATGCAGGTGAAAAGGCCGTATCTGCGTCCGGAGGAGCCTCGAGTGCACCCGACACGTGTGAAATCAGATCGTATCGATTGTTAGATCCCGTCTCATTTGGCGATGTACGAGTTGGTCACATGAACCGAGAACAAAAGTAGTATTTTTTCGTGCGTCCGTGTGGGTGGTCTTCGATGGTTTCGAGACAAAGATGTGGAGATGTACAACTATGCATAAGATGCGATTTACTCGTTTGTCATTTATGACTCGGGGAGAGGAGAGAGAGAGGACTATACTACTACACTGTTCTGCCCACTCTCAATATAGAAAACAACATGGAAAGAAAAAAATAGGATGAGGAAAAAATTAAGTTATATCATGAACTAAGCCATTTTTCTGATAGAGATTAAGCCAAAATAAGAATAAAAATATATAAACAAAAGGGTTAATAACACAAATAATTCTAAACCGATATGTTTATAATAAATTTATTCTAAACTAATTTTTCGACTATAAAAAAAATCTCTAAATCGGTATACATATAATTAATTTACCACAAATTAATTTGTTAACGACTAAAAACCCTAAGTCTATACATTTATATCAAATCAAGATCACCAACAGTGTTTTCATAAATGTTTCAATTTTGAGTTATTGTTAAGTATTAATCCTAAACAAAAATAACACGAAAAAAAAATCTGACTCGCCATGAAAATCATCATCAGTCAGGCGCCAGGGGATTTTAACTTGGAATCTGGAAATCATCTATTCGATAGTTACTAGCTGCGAAGAGACCATGTCAAGTCGAGATCACCAACAGAGATTAAAGATCCGGATCTGAAACAGCTCACGAGATTTGCCGGACGTTCCGGAGATCGAAATAGTGACTCCGAACACGTCATCGACCGTACCCCAACCAACCAACAGTGTCACCTAAAAAAGATAAGGGAATCGCACGCTGTGCAGCTAAAGAAAAGAAATAGAATGGTGAATAGGGTTTCTGGGGAGAATCTGAGGACGGACACATGTTGCAGGAAAGACGACGGGAAGCTTCTTCCGTCACTGTTCGTTCACTAGTGGCCGTGGCTTTAGCGACAGGGAAAAGATTCCGTCGCCAGCCCCTCCGCCGACAGTGTCGTCCTTAGTTGGCAAAGTCAAAACTTGGGAAGAACCAGGGACGTGTACCGACGCGTATGTCGGAGTTTTGAAGTTTCATACGTCTGAACAATCGAAGTCAAAATACTTTAAACTCGAACGCCGGGAGTAGAAAGGAACCGGGTCGAGTCGTTTGAAACTTGGAGTTCCAACTTGATCTAAATAGGTAGATTGATCGGACTTGAATAATCCATTTTCAGCAGATCAAAAGATTTTGACTTGGATGTGCAATGCTCAATACTTGAGTCAAGCTCGAACTAATTGAGTCCAAATAACCTCGAGCTCTGCCAGACTTTGTCATGCTAGCTTGGTGAGTTTTAGTCTAAGACTTGACTGAAGGTAAAAAACTTGAATACGGAAGTATAGTGTAGAATGGAGAAATTGAACTGTTTATCTATGTATTTGTATCTCAAAATGTATCTAAATTTATAAATACACAGTTAACTCGACTGGATTCGGAAGGTATTCAGTCAAATATTTTTCAAGCTTGAGCTTTATTTTTTATTAAATACTTGAGATACTCGAACTTGAGAGGAGTCTAGCCGGCTTCGAGTAACTTGATGATCGAGCTGGCTTGGCTCACTTTCACTCAGGAATAGTGCAGAAACACGACATAAGGTCTTGGTCATCAATCAATTAAAAGGTCATGTTTTGGTTAATTGAATACATCATACTTTGGAAAAGTCAAAATCAGGTCTTGCAGTGGAAAACAGGCATCAGACATCAGACGAGGCAAATATCACAAGTATTTGAGGTGGGAGTTAATGTCGGGTGATCTTTAACCTCTCTCAATTTAAAAATTAGCTTAAAGGGTAATGTTTTGTCTCAACAAATCTCCCCCCATATATCGGGCCCAAGTTCGAAGCAGGAGCAGCTCATATCTCTCTCATATGATGGGTGGGCCCAAACTCTTTAGTAAACGAGTTATGATATTAACATTGGGTGTTCTTGGGCCTCCTCATGCATTTGGCTTTTAATTGGAATAGGAACAACTCGTATCTCTTTTATGTGACTATTGGGTCCAGACTATGGGTGAACATGACTTGGGTTTGGATAGTCTAGCATCAAACCCTAAGATCAACTTGCACAATGTCAGTCCCAATTTTTGAGATCGAGCATTGACCTTGTTGAGCCAAAGATCGAGGATCAGACCAACCCTATAGGTTCAACTTGGTTTTAGGATCAATTTGAGACCAATCGATTATCTTTTTGTTACATTTAAACACTCTTTCAAATTATAATGCATCGACATTCAGCAACCAAATTATAAATACCGCATATCAAACATAAATTCAATATAATGTAATAATAGAAATCTCCATTAGGCAGGCCAAGACAAGTGAACATTTCACCAATTGAGTTATGCTTTTTAGGCAAGTGAGGAGAGGCTAGAGGCGAGAGGCAAGCAAGGCTGAGGTGAGCGAAGTAGGGGTGTCAATAACCGAACCGAAAACCGAACCGAACCGAACCGAAATTTCGTGCTTTTTCGGTTCGGTTCGGTTTCAGTTCGGTTAACCGAAAAAATCAAATTCTATTCAGTTCGGTTAACCGAACCAAATCCGGTTAACCGAATTAAACCAATTTCTAAGGTGCAATTCTTCGCTTTCGATGCTCCAGTGAATGGGTGAATTCCGTCGGCGTTCCCCTCCCCTACAGATTAGCGCCTCCTGAAACCCTACGATTCTCGCCGGCGGCGACCGCCCTCTCCTCCTCCATCTCCTCTCTCTCTCTCTCTCTCTCTCTCTCTCTCTCTCTGCATCTCCAGCGAAAAATGGCGGACGCCGGTGGCGGCGGCAGTGGGAGCGGGCCAGCGTCGGCCTCACGCTTGCGGGGGCCTCTGAAGCGCAAAAGAGGGAATTCCTCCTCTTCTCGTTCCTTGTTCAAGAGCCAACGGGGCAATCGCCTGCTACCTTGAGGAGAGCGCCTCGCCACTATCCCACCTGGTGGGTGAGGTATACGCCAAGTTGAATGAGGGCAATGCGCGAGGAGGAGGGCTCACGGTGGCGTCAGTGAAGAGTGGAGTGGTGTTCGTCGGGCAGAGAGTGATGTATGGCGTCCCAAATGCCGACGTCGACGTTCTGGAAGATGATTCTCCCTCCTCTCTCTGGTGTTGGGAGGTCCTCGCTTCCTTTCCTTTTTTCTTGTTCGATGATTTCCTTATCTGGTTTTCTTTTGAGCTCGTTAGATAGGTTACGTCTTCGATTGGATCTCTCTTTTGCTTTTAATATGCAATGTTTGCGCAAATTTAGTCGCAACATCTGCTAAATCAAAATTGCTAAAAAAAAGTCAGGAAAAACCGAAAAACCGAATCGAACCGAACAGAAATTTTCGGTTCGGTTCAGTTTGGATTTCGGTTCATTATATTTCCTTATCGGTTCGGTTCGGTTCGGTTCGGTTTTCTCAGAAAACCGAACCACTTACACCCCTAGAGCGAAGAGAGTTTTTAAATTTTTTTTTTGTCAAATCAAGGCTAGGTTTCTATTTCTAATTTACACGGCAAAATTGCATAAGAAATAATATATGGCAGAGGTGCTAGGGTTTAGAATAGACAAAATATAAGATAATATATACATGATATATACATGATACATATTATATATTGAGAAAATTGCCCAAATAATTCAAGATCCATTGCAATGTTTTCAATTCAATCATAAACATTTTTTTTTTAATTTCAATCCTAAACCTTTTGTATTTATGCAAATTTAGTGCATTTGACCAATTTTGACTTTTCGGCGTTGATATGGTAATTTTTAGATAGTTTTTCTATTTTTTTCTTTTTTTTTTTTTTTTTTTTCATTTCCTTCTTCCTCTAGCCAATTCAGCAATTAGCAAGAGGCTAAGGCAAGGCCAACCCTCGCTTAACACAATGAGGGTGAGTCTCAAGAGTGAACCTCACTCGCAGTTATGGTGAGGCTAGCCCTTGTGAGGCATGACCTCACCAAATTTGAGCGAGGGTGAGCCTCACCAAGGCTGCAAGTGAGGTTTGTTGGCAAGGTGTCACCCTCGCCCAATGATGGTGAGGTTGATGTCACAAGCCCTACCCTTTGCATGATCATTGAATTAGCCAGAGGAAGAAGGAAAGAAGAAAAAGGAAAAATATAAATATATATTAAAAATTGCCACACCAGCCTCGGCTAGCATCCACTTTAGCACTGGCCGGCCAAAATTGGTCAAATGACTAAATTAATAAATACAAAAAAAATTAGTACTAAATTGACATGATTAAAATAGATTTATGATTGTTATGGTGATTTTCTTCTTATATATTATAGGGTTGATGTGGGTTGGATTAACTCTAAAGTCTCAAGATCAAGACCAATCCACATAAGGTAGGATCGAGGGGTCTTAAGACCAAAGACCAGAGATTGAACCAGCCCAAGATCGGCTAGGTTGGGCTACTCCAAGATTGGGTGGTCTTGGGCCTTTCTCATCCTAAATGTTAGTTTAAAAGATGAAATTTTCTTTCACACTTATAAAATGAGGGATTGTGGGTCCAACCTTATTGATAAGATGTCTTTTTAGGTGGTATTAAAGTCTCTCTCACTCCAAAAGCTAAATTTTTTTCATTGCACTTGTAAATTGACAATTGCAACTAATGTGAGATAACTTCAACAGTCATATTGAATTTCTAATGAGGTGAATCACGTCGGATTTCTAGTGTCTAAATTCCATCGATAGCGAGGTGGAGACATGATTGAAGCCTTTAAAAACTTAAAGACCTGCAATTGACCTCAAAAAAAATCTTGAATTATTAACTGGGCAACGTGCCAAAATAAATCCTGTTTACGCACGCATCTCAACTTGCCCCGTATCCCCATGTACACACGTGGGGACGGTAGCCTTGGAGTCCGATAAAAAAGCGAACTCTCGAGTTCATTAGTCCAAGGCGGTCCGGTCTGATCTTGGGTCAAACCTTGTTTCCCACTTCTCCACTGGGGTCCAAGGGTCAAGAAGCTACGATGCTTGGGTTTTTTAAGTTTGGTAAATATGTGGTAATTCAGAATGCCGCATAACAAAGAGGAAAGGCCAATGCCGAATGACTTACAAGTAAGATCCATTCTGAAATGATCGGCATCACGGACTCTGTGGTCACTTAGGGTTTACCTTTTGACAAAGCTAGGCCCGCATAATGGAATGGTAACCTAATTATTAATCATAGGACTCGTGGGTCATGGGCCCATCATGCTTCTGACATGATCCGGCTCATGTCGGGTGAGCCGAACTCCGAAATGAGGACGATGGTGATCATTTGAGAATTAGTTTTATTTATGTATCACTCAAGGTAACCTCTGCCTCTAGTGTATTTTGGATAAGGAATTTTGTTATATTCACTAAGGGTCAGTGTATACCTATGCCATATGCAATTTGGCATTTAATAGCAAAACCTAGGACGTATACTTGTGGATTTTAAAAGTAGGATAAAATGATTATTCAAAATTAGGGTGGAAATTACTCCACCCTATCAAAACTCGTCAAGAAAAAAAATAGTATGATCACCATCCGAATACTTTGATATAATTCACCTGGCTCAATTGAAGTCTCTAGAGGCGTGTCTGAATAAACAATTACTTTGTAATGCAGAATTTGCCACAACCACATTTTGAATATACAAATTTCGCCGTGAATTTTTTTTATAGTTTTCTTAAAGTCGAATAATATTTTAAATTTTGGTGAGAATAAAGGGAAGACAGCAGCTATGACAAACTCCCAGAAAGGAAAATGAATCCACACTATACTGCCATATAGGGAAAGCGAAGTATGCTTTCACCACAGCCATCATTATCCAATGCAGGTTTCAATTTCAACAAAAAAATTCAATTGAAAACTTTGCCCTCTTTTTTACACCTTGCAAGTGACAAATACAATATCTTTCTATCCTCAAGATCATCATCATCATCATCTAGCAACTGTGGGAGTACCAAGTGGAATCTTCTTTGTTAGACCAGGTTTCTGTGATCCTGCAGGACTGAATCAACCGCTCGATTTGCGGCCCTTCAGACGCTTCCTTCTCCAACAGCAAGCAGTACTGCTGGAAGGTGTCGATGCTCACGTGTAATCGGAAATCTATGCTGAATAGGAACTTCATCTCCAGCCGGTTCAGCTCCGATGTGCTCACTCCGCCAACCTTGGCATAGTACGCATTGTTGAAGAACCTGCAGAGAACATATGGAATAACCACTTCAGAAACTGTCGAAGCCTGCGACAAAGGGTTCTCTGTGCAAGCTAAGAGGTCGGGACAAGAATTCACATTTCAAGACAACTAAAGCTACACCCAACACATTAGGAATTGATTCGCAAGGCAAGCACTCACGAATCATCGATGAATTTCGCTGCTACAGTGAGACTCGTTATCAGAAGGCGGTGAATGTTTAGAGAAGTCAAGGGAACGTCCTTGTTCTGGACGAATCTATCCATGTAAATCTGAGCGATGATGAAACAGGATGGACTGCAACCCGAATACTTGAAGATGCGTTCCATGTATTGGCGAATGGTCAGAGCGGGTGGTCTTACGCCGTGGAAAATGGTGGGTACATGTTTAGACTGTGATGTCTCCAGAAGCCTCTCGTTCTTCTGGACAGATCTATCAAGCGCTGAAGAAAGGAGCATCAAAACCCGAGGATAGCCCAATACTTTTTTGCCCTGTTCTCTGAGACCAAGAGAAAGGTACAGGGCCGCAGTATCGGGCGATGAGGTTTCCATGTCAGGGGTTCCTGCAAATTACAACTCTTATTAATGAATTATTTCTGAGAATTTAATTGAACACTATCTGGAAGACATTCTACGAAAAAACTATCTCAATGAACTGAAAACCAATACGAAAGGCACTCTTCAGAATCTTAGAATGTCCTTCATTCACTTCTGAGTTCCTCTCTCTCCCCATGAATGGTAAAGCATCAATGACTATGCACGCCCCCTATTAGACTCAATCTAATCGACTCCTCTTATCGATCTACTATAGGAGGCACACCCACTATCTACTTCAATCTAACATAAGTCCCTCGTAGGAAAATTCCAAACTTCGCCTCCTGTGAAGGATGTTCCCCATACCAATTCATGCTTGCAGAATGCATATGCATTCGAGTCAGAAAGCAAATAGGAATGAAATGTAGGGGTTGCACAACAACTTCCCTATTAATGACCAAAAAATTGGAAGCCATCATACAATTCGAGGCAATCATTCTAATTGCATTCACAGAACCCTCTGATTCAAGATGGCAACTTGAATTTTGAACAAACAAACAAGAGAGAGATGCTACTAAGTTATCCCCAGGGGCAACTTCAATTTACAAAACTAGCAAGACTGTGCTGCAAAATTACAGTGCACTATCAGTAACGATCAGTGGGAAACGGTCAATCAAGGCTAGCCAATATTCCAAAAGGACATTCTTTGCAATGTCCATACCGAGATTCACACTCATCTGAATCCTCTCAAACTCAACCACTGATTCAGCCATAAATATGCATTAATGCTCCCCATTTTGTGTAGTCAAATATGCATGACCAATTCAAATTATCATTTTGTTTGATAATTAAGCTTGAGATTGTTGATTAAACAACTTTTCAGAGATCAATCTCAGACTCTCAGTTCCAAATAACAGGCAAGAATGACATCCATAGAAAGATGCTGACCAGGCACAAATGTAGTTACAAGCACCAACATACACAAACATATAGTTATAGAAGTTAATTCAGGTATTCGACTTACTTGGGGTGCAATAATTCAGAAAACCCACAAATTTTTTTTTCTCACGATTCAAAAATTATCAAAAGGAATGAAGCTGCTTGGACTAAGCATTCAATCGAAAGCTCAATATGGAACAGATGGATTATAAAATACTCATGGCCATGCTCATTACCATTATGTGATCGAAGAATCCAGAGAGCCAGCACTTTAGGAGCAAAGTCCAACCTGGATTAACAGAACTTTACATAATCTTAACCAGAATTTTCCGTCCCTGCTATAGAACTTGACATGGCAAAGATGAAGGTTCTCTCCTCTAGACAAGATGAAGCACACTTGACATTACTTAAGCTTAAATCATATCACTATGCTTCTCTAGATAAATGCCCAAGGTTCTCCCCACGCAAGAACAAGACTCACCACGACCATTTCGAAAATTCAACTTCGCTACCTCACTATGCGATAGATTTCATACCCACGTCGCTCATTCTCCGGAGTACTTCAGAAGGTACTAAAAATGTTCACAAAAGAAATGGGCTTTTACCCAATAAGCTTGATTAAGTTGTCCGAATAAGTAGAGCTGGCAAAATTCTTAAAAAGCTGAAACAAGAAAATTCTCAAAAGACATCGAAACAGGACATCAAGAAATCCAAAATTCCCAATTAAACAAAACGAAATTGACCAGATCTGTCAAAGAACGCCACACCCGAATTGCCACTTGACAATAGGGAGCGAACAAGCCAAGACATGCCTCAATACTTCATGCCAGAAACTCAGACAACCAAGATCGATTTCCTCATCGCAAAGATCAAATTTTGAGACTGCAGCCGGGTAAACACCAGGTCCGGCAAGATCAAACCTAAGCCAGAAGGCTAACATAATCCATCTAAACCACAGAAAAGAGGGCTGGGAGCGCCAAAGAAGAAAAAGAAAGAAACTTGAGGGTCTTTACCTGTTCTCGAGAGCTCTGTATCTCGTTGCTTCATCCTACCTGCACAAGCATATATGGAGGCGAACAGCAACAAGATACAGAGCACTTGGATAGATCATTCGCATTAAACTAACATCTTTCCCCCCCTTTTCTCGGCCATGTCTCCTCTGCACTAGTTTGCCACCCGCCCAAAGAGACAGAGAGAGAGAGAGAGAGAGATTGCTTTCTCTTTTATCTATCCATTCACATGTGTCTTCACATGGAAACTCCCTCCTCTTTTGCTATTCTACTTTTGCACAGTTCCCCTCCTCTCTCTCTCTCTCTCTCTCTCTCTCTCTCTCTCCCTCTACATTTACTTTATGCAGAAGACACTGTCGGCAGTGGAAGCGACGCTTGCTTGTAATTCTCGGTGGGGTGGAAGTTTTGGGATCCTTAGCTTTCTCGGTGGTTCAACAAAGGGACCCACAAAACACCCCCTCACCTTCACTGGTCTTGCGGTGCTAAGATTGGATCTCTGGTTTTTAGTTTCCCCGTTCTTCACTGGCGGAAAACCAAAAAGTTACTTACTTTACCTTTTCTAGGTTAGAAGAACAGTGGACTTGCGCAATCTACTCCTTACCTTCTAATCAAGATTTCGCAAGAATCACAGGCTTAGCCCTTGGGGGAGGCAATGGATTTTATCAAGACACTGACCATACGTCGATAATGTGAAGAAAATTAGTCACAAAGAAAAGACAACGCGATGAGAATTTCCTAACTACTCCCGATATTTGCAAGTCTAATGGATTTCAATTGTCAAATAATGGGGGCCCATAAGATTCACTAGTTGAGATTGACCTAAGCTTGTACCTTTCAGGAGTATCAAGAAATGGCTCGTGGTCTGTTTGTAGCACTACATGTGTTTATCGTAACCCATGTGAACAAATAGGGACCGACAAAAGAAGAAGAGGAAGAAGATCATCCCAAATACGGATTATTGATTTGGAAACTTGATGTTGAATGCCATGTAGAATATCACGTGGAAAGTCTTCGACTACGTGAATGGACTATTAGTAAATAGTAATAGATGGATGTACACTCTACAAATGGTATAGATGGACTGTTTAGGAAAAATCAGTACAAGTACTAAATCACATATCTTGAGACACTTTTACCAACTTGCAAACTCATGCCCCTCTGAGGATCACTTGGTCTAATGAAACAATATGTTCTTTCTAGCTTTGTGATGATATGGGTTAGGCTACTATGCCCTCATGACATCTTGCCCTCGTATTACAAGAGAAAACAACATGAGTTCAATACTTACATGTTGGACATCGATCTAACTCCAAAAGCCTACAAAAGCTACGCCTCATTCAAGCTAAGAAGACCTATTTATCAATAGATGCGATGGATTTTTTCCTTAATTATTAAGATCAAGCGGTATTTTGTGCTGATACTTAGATATTAAATTTAGTGACCATGGAAGATTGGTAATGCTATTTGCACGTGATCCCGAAAGCATCTCCATGTGACTTCACTAATTAACGCCCAACATCGTGTCACGGCACATTCAGATTCAAATAATCCCATCTTTTTTCTTAGAAAGTGATATTTCCCAAACTTCTCATCGGGGAAAAGGATCGATTCCATGAATTGCGAATCGGACAAACCAATTCATAGCAGCAGAATTATGAATTCAGGAGGCTTTCACGGTGAAGGATTAATTCCCCGATCTTAACTTGTCGTAACAACATGGCACTTCGCCGTAACTCAGAAGACTTCAGGGATGAGATTAGTCACTCCGAGATCTATCCATCATGAGCCATGTGGCCCTGTCGCTGTCGTGTCCAATCATTTGCCACCCAAAACGAAAGCTTCGTCCCACCAAACGAAAGAGGATGGGACGTGTTCGGGTACTGCATGACGAGGTGGACCACGTTTCTGGCCCCTTCTCCTGGCGGTGGCCCGTCGTGGGATTACAATAATTCGATTCATTAGGAGAAACACACAAATGAACACACTTTAATTGTCGTATAAGATATCTCCCGGGCGAATGGTAGGTTAGACATTGCATCCTCGCAACGTCCCGTTCGACCCGCCACGAGAGAGTGCCACTAAGCATTTGTTTTGAAATTGATTTATTTCGGCGGAGCTTGGGAAGGCGCAACCCTAAGTGGGGGTCATATTTATGTGATGAATTATGAGGAGGATTGCATTTAATGATAACTAAAATGACCTGTCGTGTAAAATTTATTGATATCTTTCGGTCAGAGAAGGGGTGGCCATCATCCTTCAATTATAGTGGAAAATTCATATTCATTCGGATCCTAGAGGATGACCATGCACAAGTTATGAGAAATATTGAGACATGTTGGAACGAGTAAGCCCCAGTCAGCTGTGACCACTCAATGCCTGGACCTCCCTCCACCTCATCAGTCTTCTCAAGCTATTACTTGGGGCAGCAGGTGAACATAAATCTCGTTTACTAAAATTTTCATGACAATGGATTCAGGCGAAATCGATGGATTCCAGGCGAAATTCACGTGATTTATGTATTAAAAATACCAAATTATGTAGTTGGTGCATCCAGCGCATGCCATTGAGGATAATTTTAACTCGTGGGCAGTCAAGATTAATTCTAAGTTTAGTTTAATGCAAGCGCGTGCCGTCCGATCGTGGAGACCTTAAAGGGCAATTTCAGCATCCAATGGGGAAAAAAGGGCAAATGTACAGGATTATTGTGTGTGAGTGTGCGACAAGAATGTTCAAGGTTTCCTAAATTATTGCTTACTCCTAAAAGTTTCCGAACGTGGATATAAAATAACTAAAAATCCGTTTCATGTGAAAGATTGGGGGACCCAACTACTCACTTATTGTCCTGAACTGAAAATGGGATTACTAAAAAATCTTAAATATATTATATTTATGTTAATTCAGACATAAATCTTTCAATTGTGACAATTAAACTATAAATCTTCTAATATTTTGTCAATTAAGTCAATATGACTGGTCATTGATAGTCATTCTACGTTTACGTGACACAACCAACACTAATGTAGGTAATTTTTTTTTATAAAATT
Source organism: Corymbia maculata (assembly GCA_014182735.1). Classification (NCBI taxonomy): domain Eukaryota; kingdom Viridiplantae; phylum Streptophyta; class Magnoliopsida; order Myrtales; family Myrtaceae; genus Corymbia; species Corymbia maculata. Next base: position 10,835,149 of record CM024689.1, on the reverse strand, counting down.
TTAAATGTTTTAAGCAATTTTTTTGGTTTTTTTTCTTTTCCTTATTACTTTTGAACTTAGGGTCAATGACCCTTGTCAACACTAGTTGAGGGTCACTACACTCCTGCTCGGTGCCCTTGCTAGCCACAAGAAGGGTGTTGTGACCCTCGCCTAGATCTAAAGATGGCTACGATGCCCTTGCTGTGGTTGATGAGGGCCTAAGTGAGGGTTGTGACACTCTCGCTAGCCAAAGTGATGGCATGTGGTCCCTTGCCCAAATTTGGCCCTTGTCGAAATTCGGCATGGTGTTGCAGCCCTTATCAAGATCCAGCTAGGGTTAGCCAATGATCCTTGCTAGTCCAAAAAAGAAAAGATAAAATAAAATAATCAAAAGGTTTATGACTCAATTGTGTCATGTAGAAGACAATGTTTATGTTAGATAAATCCAGCTAAAATTGATCAGATTGACTTAATTGATATAATATGAAAAATATTTAGAACTATTAAAAGGTATTATAACTAAATTAGCATAAATGCAATAAATTTATGATTTTTTTATATTTTTCTAGCTAAAAATTGGAGGTTACGGTCCATTTGTTGTATAAAGAAGAAATGAGCAAGAGATTCAAGCTTCCTTGGATTCCCAAATTCTGAAATCTATAGCAATGCATCTTCCGAAAATAACCAAACTACTCTCAACCACTTCCAAATTCCAAACCCCTCTCTCTCTCTCTCTCCAACCACTGCTAACGTAGCCTCCAACTAACGCCGCCATCTCCGGCTGCAACACGACCACCGCACTCTCTCTCTATGAGATCGATGCTGCCGTCGAGCTGCTTGGTAGTGAAGACGACGAGAGAGAGGGACGTACAGATAGAGATTCAAGACGTAGACAAACTAAGGAGAAGGCAGAGAGATACGGACATCGGGGATGACAAGGCGGCGACTCGGCCTAGGGTGGCCACAGTGGCCGAGCGGGTGTGTGCGGCGCGACCGGTGGGTCGGGCATTGGCACAGGCCGAGACAGGGAGGAGAGGCGAGTGAGTCGTGGGTCGGAATAACGGAAATGGAAAATTTGGAATGAAAATGGCTGTTTTGTAAATAAGGCTACCATAATAACTTACGTTTGCCTGCAATGAGTATTGTAGAATTGAAATACGTGCAAAGATGAAAATTCATTCTCACACGCGAGTTTGACATTTCAGCATTCGTTCTTATGAATGTCAATTTCATTTCTCTTTCCATCACATTTATTCCAATTACAAACGCAACATACCACCTCGTTTTGGTGGCGGGATAATGACCCGGAATAGGATATAATTCATCCTATCCTTTGTGCGGCAACGGCATAAAAATTAGGATTGTAGATGATTTACCTTTCTCATCTTTGTCATCCCACCTTGAAATTGAATATACCGTGATTAGGCACGATAAGGGCTCGGATATTTCATCCCAAGTCTAAGGGTCGGATAATTTTTAACATACCCAAGTTGGATAGCACATTAACAAAGGAAAAAGTACGTAGGAGTAGTGCTTCATCCTTCTTCATACCAAAGATAGTGAGTGTGAACGTCAAGGGCCATCGATGACTCGACGACACTGCATGATGAGTGCAGAATGGCAAGTCATTTCTTATTTCTTGTCTCATTGTATTATGAGCTGTCCTAATTTAGGGATAATTACTCAAATGGCAGTTAAAACGTGCCCCTGAGCTTTAAATTTATTCAATTTGACCCATAAATTTTTGGTACATATTCAACTTACTCCCTAAACTAGATGCAATTGTTCAAAGTTGTTCTTCCATTAATTCAATTTCAAAGGCAATATTGTACATTTTCACATAATTAAAAGACTAAGTCAAACACATACCAAAACTTCAGAAATCACGTTAAATAAATTAAAAATTCAATAATTGCATAACATGTTGGGCTAAAATTTAAGGATCATATCAAATAAATCAAAAGCGTAAGAGTCACATTATATATTAGACCAAAGTCCAGAGATTATTTATATCATTCTCGCCCTCAGTTATGTCCGGCCGACGAAACACCGCCTGAGAGGCGAACGCAAAAGTAGAAGAAGGGCCGAGGTCGAGCCCAAGAGAGGGAGAGACGAGAGCCCACGGACACAAAATCCAACGCGAGGAGGGATTTCGTCGCTGCTTCGAGGAAACGGACGACGCACGCTGCTTCGCTCCCAAGCTTTCAATTTTGAAAGTGGGGAAAAAGGCCAAATCAATGGCTTGGCTTCTTCCACCGCTTTCCTGACTTCCCTCCAATTCCCCCTTCTTCCCCCTCTCCCGCACCCCAACCACCATTCCGAGAGCAGGGCGCCTCCTCCCCCTTTCGCCGTTTGACCAGCCTTGGATTGCTTTTGTTCCTACGCAACAAGGTCTGTTCGTCTCTCTCTCTCTCTCTCTCTCTCGGTGTTAGGGTTTACATTTCTTGGGCTTTCGGCGGTTGTCGTGGCTGTTCTCGTCGGATCTGTCGGTTGTTTGCAATTGGGTTGCTTTTGGGACTGGTTTCCAGTTGAATGAGCCGATAAATCTTGTTTCTTGTTTTCTTTTTAGGTAGATTTTTTTGCTGTGGCGTGATTATTCATGGGTTGCTATTGCTGCTGTCGTTGATGGGTTTCCGGTACTGGTGCGAAGTTCTTGTGGCATTTTGGCAAAAGGGTTTTTTGGGGGGTTCTGGAGCTTACTCGGTCTATGTCCCGCTGTTGCTCGTGCCGGCCAATTAGGCGACTTTTTCATTCTATATGTTTTCTGTAGAGTGTCGAGTCTTCTATTGTTAACTTTGGTCTTCGAATTTCGGAACTGCTCACTGCGTTTGTACAGTATTTTTAGTGAAGGAATCGGAGAGTATGGTTATTCAGGATTATGAACATTTCCGCATGAAGAATGGAAGGGTCAGTCTGTGATAGGATTTTGTTTGGCTTGGGGTAGAGTAATTTTGCTTTCCTAATATTCCATACTGGTGTCTATGCTTTTTGTAAAATGATGTCTCCTGCCCACCTGAGTTATTGGGATTGGTTCGCCTAGGGTGGGGTAGAGGAAATAATTTTTCAACTGAATGGGGCTTTAGGAATAAGTAAGACCTGTTAAGAATATCTCATATCATAAACTTCTTGATCCTATTCTTGGCCAAATTGGTTATTGGAGAAGAGTCCCTCCATGTAGCTAGAGCGATTGTATTAGAAATAATTTGATTTGTTGATCTTGATATCTGGTCATTTGTGTTTGCTTTTTGACTAACAATAGTTGGATTATGATCTGTACATCTTAGAGAGCCAGGATATGCTATTCTCATTTGGTTAGGTGGCTGTAGGCCTAGTTAACAAGACTCCTCAGGTTAGTCTGAGAATTTCCAGAGGTAACTGCACATGGGCATCTGAGAAGATTACGTTTGCTCACACTGTAGAAGTCAACTATTCCTTCACTAATATGCAATAAAATTTTTGCTGAATGATATTAGAAATTGTCAATTGAGTTGAATTGCCTGTATTTGATTTGGTAAGAATAATAGAATCATGACATCTACGGTCATTTTGATCTTTGATCCATATAAATCCAGCAAAACAGATCAGATTCATCTTCCAAGGCATTTGACTTGAAAAGCATAGATTTGCATGATTGTAGTATTGTTGTGACTCAATGTGCAGGTTTCCTTGGGATGGATTCAACCACACAGACTTTCCAGCGTCGGCCACTCTCGATAAAACTCTGGCCGCCTAGCCAAAGTACCAGGATTATGCTTGTGGAGCGTATGACAAAAAATCTAACAGCTCCATCTGTATTGTCTAGAAAGTATGGCCTTTTGAGTAAGGATGAGGCTGAGGAGGATGCCAAGCACATTGAAGAGAGTGCATTTGCTATCGCCAATCAACACTATGAGAAGGAGCCAGATGGTGATGGGAGTTCTGCAGTACAAGTTTATGCTACACAATCAAGTAAACTTATGTTGGAAGTCATAAAAAGAGGCCCTAGGACGAAGGTGGATGGTGAGGCTATTGTACCAGAAAAAGCTATTGCTGCAAGTGAAAATGTCTTTGACATCTCTGGAGGTCGACGGGCCTTTATTGATGCAGAAGAAGCTGAGGAGCTTCTCAAGCCATTGAAGGCACCAGGGAACTCCTACAAGAAAATATGTTTCAGCAACAGAAGCTTTGGCTTAGATGCTGCCCGAGTTGCTGAATCTTTCTTAGTATCTGTCAAGTATGAATTGACAGATGTTGATCTATCAGATTTTGTTGCAGGAAGACCGGAAGCAGAAGCTCTTGAAGTGATGAATATTTTTTCTTCAGCCCTTGAAGGTTGCAAATTGAGGTGTCTGGACCTATCCAACAATGCATTGGGAGAAAAGGGTGTCAGGGCATTTGGAGCACTTTTAAAGTCTCAAAATAACCTTGAGGAACTTTATTTGATGAATGATGGTATCTCTGAGGAAGCTGCTCTGGCAGTTTCTGAGTTACTTCCTTCTACTGAAAAGCTTAGGATCCTTCACTTCCATAATAACATGACTGGAGATGAAGGAGCGCTTGCCATTTCTGAGATTGTGAAACGTTCTCCTGCATTGGAGGACTTTCAATGTTCTTCTACGAGGGTAGGCTCAGATGGTGGAGTTTCTCTGTGTGAGGCACTTAGCACGTGTTCCCGGATCAAGAAGCTTGATCTTCGGGATAACATGTTTGGTGTTGAAGCTGGAGTTGCTTTGAGCAAGGCTATCCATTCATTTGCTGACCTAACAGAGGTATATTTGAGTTATCTAAACTTGGAGGATGAGGGCACAGAATCTCTTGCCCATGCTCTCAAGGAATCTGCACCTTCCCTTGAAGTTTTGGAAATGGCAGGGAATGACATTACTGCAAAAGCTGGTGCTGCTTTAGCAGCCTGTATCGCAGCAAAGCAGTTTTTGACCAAGTTAAATCTGTCTGAGAATGAATTGAAGGATGAAGGTGCAATGTTGATCGGTAAGGCTTTGGAAGAGGGCCATGGACAGTTGGTCGAAGTTGATTTGAGCACAAACTCGATTAGAAGGGTCGGAGCAAGAGTCCTAGCTCAGGCTGTTGTGCAGAAACCTGGATTCAAAATGCTGAATATAAATGCTAATTTCATTTCTGAGGAAGGGCTTGATGAGGTAAAGGATATATTTAAAACTTCTCCTAATATGCTTGGTCCACTTGATGAGAATGACCCTGAAGGCGAAGATCTTGATGAGGGGGCTGATGAGCAAGGTGCTGGTAATGAGGACGAATTGGAAGCCAAGCTCAAGGATCTGGAAATAAAGCATGAGGAATAGTTTTGTTGATTCTCTGATTGTTCTAGTGAGAGAGTTGTTAGCAATTTTTAAACTGGTTCAGCTCTATTTGCAATGTCTAGTTGCTTGATTGTAGGTTAGTTAGGCGATGTTCTCGTCAAATCTGTCATTGCATGTGAAGTTAAGAAACATGTAAGATGATTTCTCTTGCTGCCAAGTTTTAGCAGATCATCATAGCAAGGCTGCATCTGAAGGGTATTTGATAAGGTTACATGGGAAAATTTTCAAGCATGTTTTGAAGTCTTGTATATCCTCGTGCATCTCTCTATGGGGAAAATGGTCAGCGGTTGGAAAAAATAGCAGTGATGGCACTGTGGCAGCCTAAATTGACTGGATATCCTTGTGCATTTCTCTATATATAGATTCCTTTATATATGCAAATCTAATGGACCGTAGTTTCATGGTCAAATTCTAGGAAGTTGATATGGATGGTATAATGTTTGCATAAATACCAGCGTCTTGTCGCCTTTTAGAGTGTACATGCAGGAAGTAGGAACCCTAGGCAAGAAATGAGTGGGAACAATCAAGGGTCTGATCTTTTAGTTCTCACTTGGAGTCTTGTGTTATTTAAGAAGTTGGAGTTCGACCTTAACAAGTGACATCCATCTTCAATAAGCCAATACGAGAATTACAAGGAGGGGTCAAAGCCGAAAAGGGGTACTTTGCACAAATCTATATGACATCTAGGGGGAAAATTTTGTGAGACACGTCCTTTTTACACAGCTACCGGGACTTTGAGAGACTCGAGTATCTTATCATCTATCGGAAATTCCATTGGTTTCTTGTCTCTCCCGATCTTCACATACTCCTCAAACCGTTCCTTCAAATCTTCGGGAAGGTTTGTGGTACCTTTCCACCCCAAAATCTCTTTCGCTGCTCTTGGTTCTGCATAGAAGTGCTGCACAAGCAGAGAGACAATGTCAGATAATTCCACAATCAAGGACACAAACAGGCTGCGATTCGGAACTGATGACATTGTCAGGCTGTAAATAATTTATTGTGAAGTGTATCTGTCACTGGACGATTTCTCTCCCGCTAATTGCTAATTAATTTGTACCATGAATTCGTCGCACCCCATTCCTATCATTGCATAAAGGGGGGCTACTTCGATAATTATTGCAACATACCATGTTACGGAAGGGGAAGGCTTTCTTGGCATCTGCTCCAATTGCCTTGGGATCGTAGTGCACGATATTGACTTCTCGGCCAGCAGCCTTGGCACATAGCCTTGCCATTCCATCCAATGTCACGGCTCGGTCGCTGACACAGTTGAAGATTTTTCCAGATGCAGCAGCTGGGTTCTCAACAGCTATTGTGAGCATAGATGACAGGTCCCTAACATGGGCAATGTTAGTCAGCTGCATCCCTGAACCGGGGATCGGTAGGGGCCTGCCTCGGACGATGCCTATTTTACCACCATGAGAGTTAGATTCTTGCGTTAGAATTTCACTTGCTGCAATGCAGAATGGCCACTCGCTAAATACAAAGTCGACGAGAACAACACAAAAGGTGGTTACTTTTGTTGGCATTGTGTCTGATTTCATCTGCACAAGTACAGCTAGCATTTGGAACAGAATTGGTCTAAACAAAATTTAGCCAGTCTCAATGACGTTTGGACGTGAAAATAGTCCAACCAAATTGAGCGCTAATCAAACGAGAGAATAGATACTGGAATGAACTGTAAAATGACAGGACCCTACTCTTTTGCAGTCAAAATCTACATTTCCATTCCCTAAAACAGCTAATCGGTGAGTCGAGGCGTGGTGTTTTTGAAGACCTGGCATCTTCATGTTTGTCAAACATCAGAGAAAATTGTTTTTGCTTCATCTAGACTATAGGTATTTCACAAAGATATCTTTATGAGGTATAAGATAGTAATCACGGCAGGGGTGGTTAGGAAAAGTGTCTCTGAATGTTCTGCTCGATGCTTTGTACATAAATACAACTCCTTTTTACGCCAAATATGACAGAAATGTCGTCATTTATAAAGTTCTGAGGAGAGACTTGAGATCGGTACTTACGATCGAAGAACCACTCCTCACAATCTTTGTTGTTGCCCGATCCAGTCATGTACTGTGGACGGAATGATACCCAGTTGTCAAAAATCTCTGAAATGTACTTCTCGACTCCAACATGACCAGCATCAGCTTTCACAACATCCTGCAATAGTTTCAATTTGAACCAGATCAGTGGGATATCCTATGTCTTATATGTGAATCTATGTCCTCATCCCCAGCTTAATCATACCCCTTCAATGTGAGGCAGTTCATCAGTCGGCTTATAGATTCCGGCACTGCTGATGAAGAGGAATTGCTTCACTCCGGTGCTCTTTGCCCAATCTGCTACTGGCCTATATGTGCACGCGAGAAGAGCTGTTTAGAAAATACCGTTTGAGGCCCTATAGAGCATGCAAGAGCTTCCGCCTTTATTGATATCCTATCTCTCTTCGACTTCTTTTCCAAATGCTTCCAGAGCAATGCAGTAAACCGAAAAACTAGCATTCAAAGCATCGAACTTCATTGAAGATATTGTGGAAAGTAAGAGGGGAAATGAACCCCGACAAGCGTGCGTGAGCAATTTTCAAAGTATCAGTGGGTCTTGACCATCTGATTTCACTTATTTGATCAATGTTCAAGATTAAGGAGAAAGTGATAATGGGTGATGATTAGTTAGCAGTTGGATATCGAGCCAGTCGATGGCGTGGCGTCTTCAACGTTAATTCAATGTCTAAGAAAACTATGAACTGTCACAGATATGAAAAGAAGAAAGATCAAAAGAGTAATAACAAGAACAAGAACAAAACCTGACAGCATCCAAGTCCTTGCCATTGTTGTCAAGAACCACATCAAATGCTTCTCCTCCCACCACTTTCCCCACATCCCCTGGGTCTCCCCACACCGTCTTCCCCCTCCACTCACGATTTCCTGCAATTCAACATACAAATAAATAACTCCAAACAAAGAGATCGAAAGTTCAAAATTCACTGCAGAGTCCTGCTCAAGACCAATGCAATGCTGTTGCCAATGCTAATTGCTGGCTATTGCTAATACTAAATGACGCAACAGTGAGCGGGCATTTAACCGAGTGACTCAAACGTTCAGTAGAACTTTATGGATCGTGGAAAGCAGCGAAATTTGAGAATATTAAGCCGGACCGAGAATCGGGTGAAAGGGGGCTTCTTCATCTTGTCGGAGCCCTCCTCGCCAACGGTGAGGATGGTGACAGAGTGGCCGGAGGCGAGGAGCTCCTTGGCGAAGTAGAAGCCGATGACGGCATGGCCACCGCTGTTGGTATTGACGATGAGTACCTTCTTCTTCTCGGCGGTGGCAGCACTGACCGAGAAGGAGGAGGAGGAGGAGGAGGAGGAAGAGGTGGCAGAGCGGGGAGTGGAGTGAGGCTTGACGAGGAAACAAGGAGAGGAGGGGGAGATGGAGAGAGAGAAGGAGAGAGGGGCAGAGAGGAGAGAGAGGCGGGGAGGATGAGGAGAGGAGGAGGAGGAGGAGAAAGAAGGTGGTGGAGAGAAGAGGACGGAGGAGGAGGAGGAGGAAGCGAGAGCAGCCATTGATACTTGGATGATGATGATGATGATGATCCCTTCTGCTTCTGCTTCTGCTTCTGCTCCGGAGAATTGAGAGCCAGCGGTTTTTGTTTGTTCTGGATAGGAAGGATTCGGTTGGCGAACCGGACCGGAGCCTAACTAACTGCCTGTCCGGTTCAGTTAACATAGATTGTCTCCCTCTCTTTTTCCTCTTTTGCTTTCGTTTTTTTTTTTCAGAGTTTGGGGATTACAGAGAAATGTGGTAATCTAGCCAGCTCCATCAGGATTTTAGCATTAAAGAAACTCATATATATAAGTGTGTGGTTGTTTTAGGTGTTTGATGTCAGCTATTAATAAGCTAATCTTATATGGAATGTGAGGATTGGATTGGATGGCTACAACCCTTGCTTGAGTTGGCAAGGGTAGCCCTTCAACGGTCCAGTTTTGAGTGTCCCTTGATCGACGCTAGTGACCTTTGTCGGCCAATGATGAGGCTTGGTAATGGCCGGCGAAGGGAAAAAGAAAAAAAAAAAAGAAAAGAGAAAAAAATCAATAAAAAAGTCAAAAAATTGTTAAAATGTTATTAAAAGTTGTCAACAAGAGTGTTTGTCATGTTACGTAGAATGGCTAGCATTCACATTAACGATTTTCAGCTAAGATTGACCAAATGAACTTAATTAATAAAATTAAAAAGTTTAGAACCGAATTGGTAAAAGTGTAATAGGTTTAGAACTTTGACAATTTTCCCTTAACAAAAGAATGTCAAACTCTTGTTCTTCTTTTTCCCTTATCTTTGTATAACATAATATTAAGGAGATTGTAATCTTTTCCATTTTCAAAACAAAATGACGTCTAATTCAAGGAAAAGGGTTAGAAAAGTCATAAACTTATTTGCATTGCATTTGTATCAATTTAGTTTTAAATTTTTGATGTAGTACTTATTCAGTCTTACTAGCTAAATTTTAGTTGGATATTGTTGACATGAATGCTAGTTGATTGACATGGTATAGCCAATGCTAACGTGGACAACTTATAATATTATTTCATATAATTTATTTGTCTTCCTCTTTTGGTAGCCGATTGCTGGCCTAATGAGGGATCTCGCTAGATCCAACAAGGGCAACCTTCACCCTCCAAAGATTGCAAGGTCATGGGCTTCAACCTCATGGGGTCTGGCCTAGGAGAGGGCGAGCCTTGCTTGCCAAGGCCACCTTCACCACCTTTAGCAAGGGCAAGCCTCGCCAATGGCCCTTACCTCTAGCTGATCAACAAGTTTTAGCAAATCGGCCGGAGGAAAAGGAAGGGAAATAAAAAAGAAGGAGAAAGGAAAAAAAAAAAAAAAAAAAGGACAAAAGAAAAAGATAAAAATATTTGAAAAATATTAAAATATTATTAAAAGTTATCCACTTCAACGCCGACTATGCCATGTCAACAATATTCTGCCAAAATTAGGTGGATGGAGTGAATTGGCTCTAAATAAAAAGGTTTGAAACTAAATTGTCACAAATGTAATATGCTAAGGACTTTTTGACACTTTTCCCTCTAATTTAGGTCCTCTAATTTCTTGCATTTCAGTAATTTCAATTCCTCAATTTTGTTCCAGCAATCAATAGGTCTAATTCACTTGATTTGCGTAATCAAGCTTGTCGGTTAACCATGGTCTCCTTCCCACATGGGAAGGAGAAGATGGGGTGCTCAAATTCCCATCTTCTTAAGAGTTGGGATATGAGCTTTTAGTTTCAAGTGTAAATTTTGATTAAGAGGTAAGGTGAAAAATTTGAAAGTCAATTAAGAGTTAAAGTCGAAGAGAGTAAAAAAAAAAGTTTATTGGTCACCGTGGAGTTGACGCCGTGCTTCAGGCATCACATCAAAAGGGTAAGAAGAGAAGGTAAAATGAGAGGGAAAATGAAAGCACGAAAGAAAGAGAGGCTCCCAAGGCCCAATTCAAAATCCTTGCAGTGACAACTTTGACTAGCTGTTGTAGCTACTTTGAAGATCGGGAGGCCCTCTTCAACAATTTTGGAACAGTTCAAAGGATAAAATGAGGGCCAATGGCATCACACATTTCGCCAAAGAAATTTTTGGAGATGTTAGTGTCGTCAACAATTAGACTTATAGTTTTATCTTTTGAACACAATGTATACATATTGTTTGAGTGGTGTCGAAATCTTCTAAAACGACCAAGCTTGTGTTCTACTAACCAATTTAAAATAGATTGGCTTAAATATACAGATTAAAGTCATTGCCTTAATTTGATCTTACCATAGCTTGTAGAAGAGGTGTGAACTTTGCCCAAGGCAATGTTGGCCTCCTTCTCATTTTGTCTTTCCCAAAACTATGTGAGTTCCCTTAACTACATCACTCACCTTGTCCAAATGACGTTGAAATCTTCGAAAATAGTAATTACATATCTTACCAAGAAATTCAAAGTAAACTTGCTCAAAATAGGTGGGTCAAGTTGGCTTATCATTTGCCCTAATTTTATTACTTGGGTCTCTCTCTGGTAAGAAAAAGGTTACACTTTGATTACATGATTGAGTCTATATTAGTGTTAAATTTGGGTCAAACTAAGTTTTATACACAAGGACATTTCCTAAAGAAAAGGCTGCACATATTGAAACTTGTTTACAAAATTGGTTTATCAAGTAATGTGTAAGGTTTTTATTGGTTTTTGAATAAGTTCTACTAGTTTGAATGGATCACTTACAATCTGACACGTCATTTAGTAAATCGATTTTGTCAATAATTTTAGTAAGTCAAGCATCAATTTTTCTTAAATCTGTCCGTTCAAGTTAGCATAAGTTGAGAATTCTTTATATTAAATTAATCTAACAAATTTATATAATTTGCAATAGTATTAACCCGAAAGGAAATCCCATCAGCAAGCCTCCCTTGTGAGGCGCGCTCACATGTAGATCTTTCTTTTACTTCATTTATCTTTATGACTTTTTTAGAGGTGGGACCGGATTTTCTTACAACCAAGGTTCACGGGGGCTTTCTAGCTAGATGAATTTAATTAAAAGAATATGATATATGTGTGTTTGTATAATTATATATATTTATATATTATTTTATTTTATTTTTAGATTTCGGATTTCGGAACGTTACCCCGAATCGGCGCTCTCCATTTAAAGCCACTTCACCTTTCTCCACCAGTCTCTCTCTGTCTCTCTCAAGTCAAGCACGCTGAAACTAGCCGTTACTCTCTCTCTCTCTCTCTCTCTCTCTCTCTCTCTCTCTCTCTCTCTCTCTAAAGCTTCCATGGCTGCTTCAGTGGACTCGTCGCCTCCGCCTGCCCATATCAACGTAACTCCATCTCATCTTTTTCGACATGGGTTTTTCAAGCGAGATCGTCCCCATCCCATCCTTGTCTCACGAGCTCTTTACTGAAACTGGGCATGCTTTTGATTGATCGCAGGACGGCGCGGGCGGCATCGTCATGGGCTCTTCTCCTACCCTCTCCGCTTCCCCCCTGCTCAGCCCTTCCTCCGACAAGCGCTTCTGGAGCAGCCTGCGGTGCCGCGTCGAGACTCTCCTCGAGAATCGAGACCGCCGCGGGGCCGCCGGAACGGAGCGAGGCGAGAGGATGAAGGAAGACTCGATGCTCTTGCTCAGAGGGTTCGACTCCGTCGCCCACTCCCTGTCTCAGCTCTCCGACAACATCGACGGCGCCCTTCAGGTGAAATTGAATTTTCTTTCTGTTGTTCGTTTGGACAATTTAGGGGCCCTCGCAGCTGATTCTTTCCTCGGTTTTCATCAGGGAGCTAGAGATCTGGCAAAGCCACCTACTCTGACGGCCATCTTCCACAGCAATCTGAAGAAGAATTCAGACGAAAGCAGAGAAATTAAACAACATTCCGGAGGAGAAGAAGAAGAAGAAGAGGAAAAGAAGAAGGCGTTGAAAAGAAAGTTCCATTCGAGCAGTTGCTCAGAAGAAGGCGATTCGCAGGAAGAAAACGCTCCGAGCCCGAAACTCGCGAAGCTCAACAAAGCCAAAAATGTCGGTAAATGTCGATTTTTTCGCTCTCTCTTGTCATCTTAAATGGACCCATCTGATTTGTTGGTACCGCTTTGAGCTGACTTAAAGCCGTTCGCCACTTTGGGATTCTTCTTCAGCTTGCGGTGTCTATGGCCACAAAAGCAGCTTCGCTCGCGAGAGAGCTGAAGTCGATCAAGTCGGATCTGTGTTTCGTGCAGGAGCGATGTGCTCTGCTTGAGGAGGAGAACAGGAGGCTTAGGGACGGATTTTCGAAGGGAATTAGGCCTGAGGAAGACGATCTGGTACTTGGTTTCGTTACTATATCTTAATTTGAATTATTCGAGTGTCTCGCAGTGCTTGATCTTGTCTATTGATCCGGAGCACAACCAGTCTCTTGAACTAGACTAGAGTCTCTATCTTGGGATCAAAAACCAAAGATTGTGCGTCTGTTCCTGGAAGTGGGAATTGCAGAGATGTGCAAACTTACCTGCCCATGATGCAGTTTGATTCGGTCTTACTTGGTTCTGATTCATGAAATGAGTTACTGCTTCCCAGTTTAAGCACTCGTTGCTGCAATCGACATTGAGTGGTGACAGAGAAAGAGATGAAAAAGAGCAGAATTTGCAAGCAAAATTGATGTTGCTGATAGACTGAACACGGTGAATCGTGCATTTGTTTTGCAGGTGAGGCTTCAGCTGGAAACCCTACTGGCCGAGAAATCCAGATTGGCCAACGAGAACGCGAACCTGATTCGAGAAAACCAGTGCCTCAACCAGCTGGTCGCGTATCACCAGCTTACCTCGCAAGACCTCTCGGATTCGTATGAGCAAGTCATGCAGGGCATGTGTCTAGACTTCTCGTCTCCACCGCCTCCCATAGCCGAAGACGAGGCAGAAGATGGCGATGACGATGGAACTCCTGCAACTCCCGGGGACGACGTTTTCAGTTTTTCCACTTCTGTCGACGAGAGCTTCCACCAGGAACAGTCTTAGGAAGTGCCAAGTGTTCATGGTATCAGAAGTCCCAGAAGTGCAGCAACAATGGTTTTGTTGCCTAATTTTGATTTTGAATCGAGAATTTGGTGGATCGCCCTTTCCACAAGTGTTATAAAGTTAGAATTTTGTACTAAGCCAATATCAATAAAATTCTTCATGAATTCGAATGAGAAGTATGTGCAGTATCCTTCATATTTTGATTGATCAACATCAGCAGTCGTATTCTGGATTCTAGTTGACTGTGGGGGAAACACCCATCGGGAAGAATAATGGAGTCATACTTGAGGCTTGAATTCTGTCTTTAAGGAATTGTTTGCCCCACAACGTTACCAATTGTTACTAGCAAAAATCCTCTAGGATATAAGGTTGCAGAATAGGCCGAAGGTGGTGGCTTTCTCACATTTGTTTTCCTGTTGCTTCAAGGTTTCTTTTGTTCATCCCTTGACAAAGCCAACGGACCTGTCTCTTTATGCTAAGGTCAAGGTGCCAGACAAGTTTAAAATGCCTCTTGGAGAAGTATGATGGCACCACTCACCGAGGACCCATCTACAAACTTACCTGGTTCGCATGACCTAATATGTCAACAATGTACCCTTGATGATTCATTCATTTCAAGTTGGGAGGATGTAACTAACGCCTTTCTTTAGCAGTACAAGTTCAATATGGACATCACTCCATCACTTGAGAATCTGGTCCGTACAAAGAAGAAAAACGAGTTTTTTAAGGAGTACGCCACAAGGCGGGAGAGTTGTGGCTGCCCAAATTAGCTCAGAACCAACAGAGAATGAGTTCCCGCCTGAGTATCAAAACCAAATGCTGGGCTCGGTTGCCGAGTTGTTCAATCAGCTTATCACCTATTGGGAAGCGAATTAACGGTGGCCTTGCGAGATGGATGGGCCACTGAGCAGGCCTCAAGTAATCAAAGGGTCATTGCTAAGAAAGAGAAGGAGTCCATAGCTGAAGTCACTGAGGCTTACCACCCAACCGAACCATAGACGATTCTAATTGCACTCCAACGATTCGAGTTGCTGGAGGCCAACAAAATGGAAGACACCAGTTCTCCGATCAACAAAAAGGCTCTGGGAGACGTCAATTCACACCTCTACCGGACCCCTGTCCAAAGTCTTGCTAGTCGTCCACATGAAGGGAGCCAAGCTCTATTTTAAGATATGATCCCTCTAACAAGTATGACTATCATCACGAGAGTCTGTCATTTTACTTATAATTGTTATACCTTGAAGCACAAAGTTCAAGACCTTTTGGACACGAAAGTGTCCTCTCTCGGTATAGGTTAACCAATTGTTCAGCGGAATCCCCTGCGCAGCCATGATGGGGACCATTGATGCTATCATTGAATAGAGAAGTTTCTCTTTTTTATACTCCTCTGCGAATGAGTGTTTTATGCTTTGTAGATTTCATGTGTTTCTTAGGATTTCCTGCTTTCTAGGATTTCAATTTTCGCTTATGTTTAAAATTTGATTGTTCGCATTTTCCATTCCAATAATGATTCTTTTCAATGAAATTACAAGTTTATTTCTTTATTTTGAGGGCATGCCGGGTTTTCAAAAATAACAAATTTTTTAAGCATGCATCAAATTAATCCTTTTATTTATTTATTTACCTGATCCTTTCACTTTGCATTTTGGACGTGTAACTCTCTAGCTTGTTACGATATGGAGCCAATCATTATGCAATGATGGTGAACTTGTTGTTCCATCCCATGTTCAACAAATTTGGGGGCATACCTTCAAAAGAAAATTAATGCGTGGGAAAGGAGAGGAAAAGTTCAAAAAAATCCTAAACTTATTATATTGGTACAAATTTAATTATAAACTTTTAATTGGACCAATTAAGTCCTAAATTTTTTTGCATTGATATTGATTTAATCATTTGGCCAATTTAGATTGGAAATTGCTGACGTGGTGTGGCTAACGTTGATGTGGACATTTTTAACAATATTTTTATATTTTTTGAAAATTTTAAATAATTTTTTTTTCCTTTCCCTTTCTCTTCCTCTTCTCTTTCCAATGGCCATTAGCCACAACCATGGTGGTGAGGGTTGACCTTGCTTGGTCAGGGCGAGTGCTGGCCGTCCAAGTGTGGCCATGTGAGGCCTAATCCAGGGAGGCCGACCCTCGCCCAAGTCAGAGCAACCTCGCTAGGCCTTGCTTGGGTGATGGTGAGGCCTGACGAGCTTCACCATAGCTTGGACAACAATCAGCCTCGCGTCGAGGAGGTCAAGCCAAGGTGATAGTCAGCCTCCTCAATATGAGGCCGATCCGTCACCCAAGCTAGGGTGAGGCATGCGGAGCCTCGTCATTAAGCCTTGCCTTTGCCTAAGTGAGGCCCGGGGAGGGTCGGCCTTGCCCAACCTTGCCAGATTTGGCCAAGGGGGCCTCACCTAACCGCGCTTCGACGATAGGTGCTCGCCCCCAAACCAGGCGAGGCCGAACCTCGCTTATGGCTGGTGGCTTGCAATGGCCATCGGAAAGAGAAGAGGAAGAGAGAGGGGGAAGGCAAAAAAAATATTAACATATCATTAAAAATGTCCACATTAGTACCGTTGGCGTCTATGTTAGTAATTTCCGGTCTAAATTGGCTAGATGAATTAAATTGGTATCAATGTGAAAATGTTTAACACTCAATTAGTTTAATTGAAAAATTTAGAACTGAATTGATACAAATATAATATGTTTAGAATTGTTTTGGTACTTTTCCCGAACGAAGCACATCTTGGTTGGATGTGATGCCATCTCCAAAGAGTGAAAATGAGTGTTCAACACTTCTCACCAATAAGAAAGTGGGGGGCAAGTTAAAAATAATGACCCCGATATGAAAAGATAAGGTACATTTTGCTCCTTAACATAATTCTAGAAATGACACTCTTTTCCTTCTATCTTGTAGATGACAAATTGAGGGACGTGTCAGAAGACTGATGGTGATAACGAGCCAACTAATTTGATCAAAATAGTACCTTGATGGATAATCGAAATTTTCCAAATCCCAGCTTCCTTTATTTTTTCGTATTACATAGTGTCCCATCCATACGCATTCTCTTTTGCAGGGGTAAAAGCAAAAGCAAAGCGCCTATCAAATTGAATATCATATATCCAATCCAATTGATCATTCATGTGTACTTTCCCCTTTGAAAAGTGCCCCTGGGTTTGCTATTGAGTATGATAGATTATCTATTATAAAATTACAAACTTTTTTGCGCTTAAAGCCAGTAAGCTCATATTTTTTGAAAATAGATTTTGCATGTTTATTTCACTAATTCTACTAAATATTGTCAAGATTGACTATTTAATGAATGATGTTGAATTACTTGATTATATTTAAATGAAACATGTCAAGATGGTGAAAGGTAAGCCCTATGTTATACACAATCTCCTATTTATATAGTGTGAGTGGAAAATTCCATATCTTTAAGGTAAAAGATTTTCTCGTGAAAGGTACACACGTTAAAATGATGAGAAAAATTTCACCTCTTTATTGTAAACATTACTGGCAAATCATTGCTTAACCCATTTGAACCTGAGTATTTTGAGAATTATTTTAAATTACCCCATTAAGAATTACTCTCGTCATGGTAGAATGGAGGTAAAGTTGACATTACAAGGTGAGAAACATGGATGAAATTTCCTTACCCTCACTTGCATTAATTTTCGAATGTCTTTATTGTAAATGAACTCAAATGAGGATTTTAGTACTTTAAGATGATAAATAACATTTTTATTTTCCATCCTGTGCACTTTTATCCATTGCCCAGCCTAATTGAGCTTGCAAACATAATTATGAAAATCTTTTGGGCAAACAGATGAGTTACTGTATTGAGACAGCATAGTCCAGAGTGTCAATTACAAAAGAAGACCCCAATAGTCCAAAAATACTGAATTGATCAAGAGTTGATGATACTATAAAAGCCAGACTTTGACAGATCCATGATTGCACCGCAAGGAATGTGTCCCAAAAGAGAGAGAGAGAAAGAGAGGAATAAAAGCAGCCAAATGCCCAATTGCCGGAAAGAATGAAAGATATGGCCGAAGGCCGAGTTTGCAAAGATCAATCTCAACAGAGAAGCAACGATCTTCAAAGTCAGCAAGTTTTGAACTCGTATATAATGAAGCATCTCTGATCAAGTCTAGGAACGAAAGCAGCTCGCCCTAATTCATAAAGGTGAGGGAACACGAGAAGACAATCCCCACAAAGGACGAGATTGTTAATGAAGCCGAGACAGTCACCAACTACAGTACTCCTTCAATGAAAAATCCTTGAGTGCAACGAATCTTTTCGTTTCTCAATCCATTAATCGAGCCTATGTTATGTCCCTTTTTAGATTACGATAGTTGAATTAACGTGGAAAATTAAAAGGTTAAAAAGCATTGCTCGAAAATGTGCTAACCCAGATAGCTTAGAGTTCATGACTTGTAAACCTCATAAAAATAATGAATAATATATATATTTTTTCCAAATTGTGAAAGGAATTATCATTTTGCTAAAGCTCTTGACTAAATCTATATTATTATCTTCATAAAAGCCCTTTCAAATTGGTCACGTATAATATGCAAGAAAATTCAAATCATCATCAATACGATGATAATGATAAAATTGAGCGATTCTCATATCCCCACGGTAATGGACAAGACAAAATAACCTTCCTAAATGACTTCAAAATTGAAAGTTTCTCATTTGTCATTCTAAAAGAAGAGTAAAATTTTCTTAACAATGATCATCTCGGTTGAAATTTGATGATACAAATATGGGAAAACCGTCATGCATAATCTCATTAGAGATTTTAAAAGCCTCAAGGAATTTTAAAATTCGTGTCTAAAATGACCCTAATTGCCTATCTCTTTGATGAATGCATATGTATATTAACTCCACTCATCTCTGACAGGTAAAATTTCCACAAAGACTGAGGATGCTTGACATTCAGGCTACTCTCTGAAGTCTAGGGTTTGTCCAACTATTTGTGAATCTCCGGAACACATAAGGCGAAATCCAGGAAATTCACCAGAAGCTCTTTTCGAATATTCAAAATCAAAAACAGATATTGAAGTGAAATCCAGGTATTTTGTAAACTCTTTTCAAATAATTGTATTGAAATCCAGATATTTCGTAAAAACTCCTTTCGAATACCGCAGGAGAAATCTAGATATTTCGTAAAAGCACTTTACAAATAGCTAATAAGGTAAAATCCAGATACTGTAAATCCTTTCCAAATACTTGAAGAGAGATTCAAATATTTCGTGAAAACCCTTTTGGAATATTGGAGGAGAAATCCAGACATCACGTCAATACAATCTGAACATCCGACAGGTTGAAACGTCAAGGGCTATTTCCTAATTTGAGAAACATGTTGCCTTTAAAGTTCGATGACTGCAGTACCTTTAAAAGAGTCTGGAAACGCCAATCCATTCGGTTGCTTTCTAGACAAAACCAACTAAAAAGCAAATGCACATCTCAACTAGAAACTGAGCGAAGGGCACATCCATAAGATGTCTTAAAAATGCACGTACCATGAACAAGACCAGCTGAAAATCAAAAGGAGATCTCAATTAGAAACCAAGTGGCGCTCTGATAGAGTTGGCATCAAATGTGAGGAATTATAGTCAGTCAACCGGCATGCTAGCCTAGGAAAAACCTAATGCCAATGAGGACCTCTGTTCTTTTATTTTTGGTTTGGCATGCCATTGAGAAACTCAGCTCTTCTTGGTTTCATTTATCGGCCTCTTTCTTCTGGGAGAAGCAGTATTTCCAACTACATCTGGAGAAAAAGAACCATCCCGCTGGGTTTGATTTCCATGAGCAACTGTTTCAGTGGGTTTAGTCAGATCGAATAGCACAACCATTTGTTTCAGTTTATCCAATACTTCGCTGAATATGCGGTTCCCTTGCTCATACTGCACATAGAAGAACAAAAGTTAGGTACCAAGCAAGAAGAAGCACAATCAGTGAAGGATAGATAGGACCATGTTTTCAAATGATTCCACAAATTGAATTCAATTAACAAAAAGATCAATTCCTGGACAAGTTTCCAGCATAATGCTCAGGTACTCCATTTTTTGTCCAAGTCACGCAGGATATAAAGGATACATGAGAAATGCTAACAACAGTGCGCTATAAAAGTTTAATAGAAAGGAGCAACTCCACAATTGAGATCAAGAGGAACAATGCCATATGCATATAAATTTAAGTAGTTGAAACCGTAAAAGCTCTCAAATCTAAACAGGTCAAAAGTACAAGGTCATAAAGTTCTTACTGAAGCATACTGACTTGTCAGCAAATGCTCCTAGACTTTATAAAAGCATGAATCAGTCAAGAAATTGCAAGAAAAAACAAGAAGCCCATATCAACATTCTATGCTACTCACACTATGGAAAGCAAACAAACACCCGGTGATATTAAGCATGGTAATTCAATATTCTAGTAGATGCAAATTTAAGCTAGGGTCACCTTGAAATGGTTGAAAGGGTAATGATGTAATGCAAATTCATAGTTTTCAGTGATATGCAAACAAGAACAAAACTGACTCCTCCAATGAAACAGGCTAGTGTCTTGGGAAGGCTCATGGTTCAGTAATAGGAGCAGTTCAAAAAGCTATTGATAGAAACAGCAATTTTATCATGTGCAGCAAGGTTTTGGAAATTCAAACAAGCCACAAGACAAGATCCATGCATATTGCACGCTCACAAACCGTACCATTTCAAGTTTGCTGACAGCATTTTCTAGCTTCACAGTAAGTAGATGATTCTCATGTAGTAGGGCTTCAATCTGCATTCATAATAAAAGATACAGATAAGCAGAAAGCCAAAGTGTAGTTGGAACTACTTTTTTGATAGAAACAGGAGAATTGGCAATGCAGCCATCACCCCAACCTTCTTATCACAATCCATATGCATAATTTTGTATTTCGGATCTGCATTGGAAGCACTTCCACTTGGAAAAAATTCCCCAGCCACCTGTACCATTATTAAAAACATGATGTTCACAAATGTCATCAAAATCATTCCACGAGACAGCATAAAAAAGTATGAAGAGTTTTCTGCTAGACCAAGTAAACAAAGGTATAATGGACCTTGGAATTGGAAGGTTCCATGAAGCTTGCTAGCAGTTCTACTTGTTTGAGCAAGTAATTGACTTTTGCCTCCAAGCTCATTTCACTCAAGCTTTGCTTTTGCAATGGAACTTCTTCAGGTAAAGGTGATCCATCTTCGTTCTCACTTTCAGCGGCAGTTATATCTTCAAAAACAGGTCCTATGTCCTTACACCTAGCAGGAACCACAGCATTTTGAAGACGCCCAGATCGGCGGATCGAACCGTACTCCTCTCTCGACTTCTTGTAGGTAGACAAGCTGGCAGGTGCTTTCCTTTTAGGCTTTGATGTTTTTTCCACAGAAGAGTCTGCACTCTGTGGCACTGGTTCTGCTTTTTCAAGAAAAGAATTTGGGTTTGCAGACTGCATTTGTAGTCCATGTGGTGGTGATTTTGAACCTTCGGGCGGCAACTCTTCCTTCCTCTCAGGGACAGTTTCGCTTCCAAGCTTTCGTTAAAGCCATGCAAAAACAAGCCACTTAACATATTATTTGTGCTGCAATTTATTTAATACATGCAAAAAAAAAAGTGTTGACAAGTCATGATAAACAGCTCGGTGGTTGAGTTGGTAATTAATAACATTTACTTGACCAGGCCCCAGATTTCCATGACTGGATAATATCGGATACTATAGCAAATCAACAACTGCTAAACTTAACAAGTTGGCTACTGTTGAAGTTCATTACTCCAGGGCACTTGTCGAGCATATCAGTTAAAGAAGTACTCGACTTTTCAAAGCACAAATTGCACATATCACAAGAAAACCCATTAGCTCGGAAATTCAGTTACCAGGGGGCACTTGTTCACAAAATCCTCGAATATTTGCGTTTCCCCATGAGCAAATGACAAAAGAATTCCCCAGAGACCGCTTGAAATGGCCACAATTTTTCTCATCTTACTATAAATACAATCTCAGCAACCATTTTAGCACGTCTTGAAATGAGGGCATTTCTACGAACAGCATCTAACACCATTCCATATCCTAACTAGAACATACTCAGAACAGTAATGGCGAGAAGAGAAAAAAGAATGAAAACAGGATTTCGGAGAGGCATAAGCCATCCGAGCCTCGCGCGCGACTACACTTTCAACTCCAAGTAAACAAGCAAACCACTCTACAGAACCGTCCGCCGGCAACTTCACACCGTCCCGCGAAACCTACATTTCGTCACCATCGCTAGCGCCAGAGCAATCAAAACAGACCCAACAGGCGTCGACGGAGAGGACGCAACGAGAGGACGCAACGCTCACCCCACATCTCGCGCACCAGTTTCGGAAGTCCGAGCAATGCATGAAAAGATCGACGAACGGCACGCGTCAGTCGAAACCCTACTCAGGAAGACGAGCGTTCGACCCGATTCGAAGGCGAAAACAGGAAACCCCCAGAACAAAAAGAACAAAAGCTAGCGTGGGTCGATGACGGAGACGACGAGGAACCGAAGAGCGACAACAACGCCGGCAGACACAGTAACAGAGCTAAAAGAAAAGGAGCGCCTTTTACCAGCTGAGGCTTCTCTCCCGCCTTCGCGACCTTGGGTTTCCTCCTCATGGCGCTCTCTCTCCTCTCTTTTCTCTCGCTCGTTCCGCGAGGACCCGGAAGGTCCTTTAATGGCGTTCGTTCGCGCAGCGCTTCGGAGACCGCGCCGACGAAAGACGAAGACGACGACGACGATCGCAGTCCTCCACGTACCCGACCGCTATTCGAAGGAAAAACCCCGACAGAAATGACGCATCGCATTGATGCGGGCGGCTCCTTAAATTTTGTTTCCCCGTTACGATGTGATGTTTTTCTTTGATCGGACGGCGCGGTTGCGGCTCCCTGGTTCCGAGGGACGATCTCGGCCGTTGGCTCGTTCGAGGGGGTCAGGCTGGAACCGGCTCGGCTAATTTCCCGCCCTCTTCTCTCCGTCGGGCTTCGCGAGCGTCCGCTGGACAAAATCGGGGCTCTGTCCACATATAAAAATCAAATGCCATAATTTTGGATCCAAACAGAATACCTTCTTAAAAAATCATTAAAAATTGTAAGTGAGTAGAAAATATTTTTATTATTCAAAAAATTCATGCTTAGATATTATCGTGGATGATATATTTTATTTATTTATTTTGGTCGGATAATTTTTTTAAAAGGGTACAAATGACTATTTCGAAAATTAATATCTTGAAAATTATTTATATTTCATAAGGCAGATAAATGCTGCATTAAAAGTTGATATCTCCAATGTGGTCTTATCTCATGTTATTAATGGCATGTGTATTGAAAATATTTCCTTATTTTGAACGTGATTAACAACCTTTTTCAAGGTAGTTATTGAGAGAGCCCTTTCAAAAAATCTCAATCCTCGCTTATCCTAGATTTTCAAGTGAAATGAAAAGCCTCATTGTTGGATTAGGAAAATGTTTGGCATATATGTATGCTATTAGTTTGTGCTAATAATTGAATGAATGGAACGATCACTTCGACTTTACACTTTTACCAAAAACTTTTCATTAAAAAGCCCTTTCATATATTCAAAGGGAAAAATTTTAAATAAAAATAAGAAAGTGTAAAATGAATCTTGTTTTGAATTTGACAGCTAGAGCAACAGCACTTTTGTCCAAATTAATTATGGGTAGAAATCTTTTGCTCCAAAAGATACATGCTCATCACTAAATGATTTTGCACACGGTCTACTTGGAGTATTAAATCCACCAAATATTTTCTCCTAGCGTGGTGGATTCGCTTCTCCCTTCCTTCAAAATCATCACCTCATTCTCAAGGTACGCCCCAAGAAGCCATATACTCTTTCATTCGTCCATTCGTATACGGGGAACTTGGTTGTACTTGCAGTCTTTGGAATGTGACGTTGTTTCGTGAAGAATTGAGCATCTGTTTTCATTGGAAAATCTAGCCAACCTCAATTACTATATTGTCACGATCCCTCATTCCTATGATAAATACAAATTAATTCATAATTTCGATTTAGCAATTTGTAGCAAGAGTCATGTCTTAAGGTTCCAAAATCAAAGTTCAATTTTAGCTAACTTTTGTGAACAATGTCGGAGTTGGGTAAAAAGTTCCTTCTATACATAGCGTGTATGATCTGTGCTTCCTCCACACAAGGAATCTGCATCGATAGACCTGAAAACACCAAGGGACCAACATCAATCTTAAACATGCCTCGGTTGTGTCCGAGCACTTGCCTTGATAGTTGACTATTGGTCGCACACTTTAGCGCCATCCATTTTTGGGGTTAGTTGATTTGGCAGGTGAATCGTTATACACTCTCTAGCAAATTTCGACTTGCAAGACCATTGTCTTAATTGACCAAGACCAACATGGTTGTGAATAGTTAGCTAGTAGGTTCTACTTCGGCTCATTCTATTGCCATGGTGCTGCAAATCAATAGGTGCTATCTTTATATCCAAACTTTCTCCTCTATTAATGTTGGGGTTAATGTTGGGGAAAAGTGTTAGAAAAGTCTTAAATCTTTTATTGGTGCCAATTTAGTTTTAAATCTTTTGATTTAATGCAAATTTAGTTTTAAACATTCCGATTTAATACCAATTCAATTCTAAACCTTTGACCTAATGCTATCAGTTATTTTAACTAATTTTGGTTGGATTTTGCTAACATGAGCATTAATCAACTTACATGACACAACGGTGTTTACGCGGACAACTTTTAATAATATTATTTTTCAAAATTTTTATTTATTATTTTCTTTCTCGATCTCATCGGCCCTTGCCTTTAGCCACTTGTCGACTGATGATTAGCTAGAGGAAGAAGGAAGAAAAAATTCAAAAAAAATTCAAAATATTATTTAAAGTTGTCTATGTTAGTGCCAACGTGTCACATAAGCCGACCGACTTCTATTTTAGCAAAATTCTCCCAAAATTAGCCGAAATGTTTAAATTAGCACTATATCAAAATGTTTATGACTAAATTGGTGTTAATAAAAGATTTATGATTAAATCGATACAAATATAATATGTTTATGACTTTTTAATACTTTCCCCATAATGTTGTGAATTTAATGGTGGTACTTTTTAGTTTTATGAAGATCGATCATTTTATATTTTTTCTATGCATAATTTGTGCTTCGAGGTTTCTAAGAAGGGGGGTTGAAATCCTCAAAGTCCGGATTGTAGAAACATTTGATCAAATATTTGATGCAACATAAGAAGGACAGCCTTGCATCGTTCCTTGAAGACTGCTAAACAGCTGGTGGTTTGTTGATAGTTGGTACTCCAAATTATGATTCTCATTTCATTGGATAATAATTAAGCACATTATTGATTTTCTGCATAATGTTATTGATGCATTCTGAATCTTTACATTAGGTTATCTACTCAATCAATAACATATATTTCGTCATTGTCATTGTTACTATGCCAGTGGCATTGTAACATAGCATTATTTTTTAATTGGAAACTTAGATAATATTAAATACGGATTAAGTTAATTTTTAATTTTTAGAAAGGGAAATGAAATTAAAAAGATAGAAATAAGGGTCAAGAAGGATATGATAATTGATTTATTTAAAGAATTATGCATTGATGTTGAGTGGAATGTAAATAAGTAACTTCATCCAATATATGCAATAGCTCAATATCATATCGGTAAATTTTGGTATTTGAATTTAAATATCGAGTGAAAAGTTATACATGCGAATTGTCAATTTACACGATAGTTGTATTCATCATCGTAAGTTATCAATCTTGGGCAGCCGCATATCGTCAGCGCTATTAGCGCTAATAAATGCTGGCAGTCGCAATCTGGGAGTTGACTTTGACATTACCAAAGTCAAATTATTTTCTTGCTTATTGGTCAAATAATTTACCAATCAATAATCACCTCATGTTTACTTTACGTTACGTTGTTTAAAAAAAAAAAAAAAAAATTCACTGCCCCGCGTTGTAATTTTTCACCGGCGGCGGGAAACGAAGTGTCGGAGACGGCGGCCGGTCGTCGTTCGCATTCTCCTTCCTCCTTCACCGGATAAGAAGATAGAACAGCCAAAGCCACACGACACAAAGCAGAAGAGCACCACTCTCTCCCCTCTCTCTCTCTCTCTCTCTCTCTCTCTCTCTCTCTGCGACTCCTCCTCCTCACCTCCCATGGTACCTCTTCTCCTCTATCCCCACGCCGCCGCCGCCGCCGCCGTTGTCTCCGCCTCCGCCGCCGCCGCGCCTCTCTTCTTCACCAGATCCCCCTCTCTCTCCTCCTCTCGCCTCACTCGCTACCTCTCCGCGCACCGCAGGGCCCGCCGCCTCCTCCGCCTGACCAGCTCCCTCTCGAGCGACCGGTTCCCAATCCGGTCGATCGACGTTCGGTCGCAGCTCCCGCAGCCCCGGACGCTCTTCCCCGGCGGCTACAAGCGCCCGGAGATCAAGGTCCCCACCCTCGTCCTCCAGCTCGACCCCGACGACGTCCTCGATGGCTCCTCCTCTGCTGCCGCGGCGCTCGACTCGATTGATGAGGCGGTGTCGGGCAGGGTTGGCATCGTGGTCCTCGGCGGCGGGGAGGGCACCGGGAAGAGGCTCTACGAGGCGGCTTGCCTGCTGAAGTCGGTCGTCAGGGACCGGGCTTACTTGCTGATCGCCGAGCGGGTTGACATCGTCTCTGCGGTCAATGCCAGCGGTGTTCTGCTGTCTGATCAAGGTTAGTGATGACTGATGAGGCCATTTTGATTGTTGCTGAAGTAGGTTGTGAATTTGGGGGGAAAAAGAGTTATGCATTTGAATTTGATTTGGCCCAGCAATCGGTCTTGGTAGGAGTGGTCAACATGGCTTTGGTGTTTAAGATTTATAGTCCTAGAGTGTGGTTTAGGACTTAGACAATGAATTTTGTGTAAGAACGCTGTAGAAGTACTACCACTTGAAGATCCTCACGAAGTGGACTTTTAATAAGTGGAAATGCTGCGAGAAATGCTTAATCTGTCAGGGCAGTTAACTAGTTGCAATGTCTGTCCTGCCCTGTCGTCGGTTATGAAGGCCTCCTTATGCTTTCTTCCTGTGTGCTTTTTCAAGAGAAGATAATATAAGGCCAGAAAACTTGAAGTAGTACTCAGCCTAGGCTATACGAAGTGTGATGGGGCTATCTGTTTCTTTTGCAATTGAACATGCATAATTTGATTTCTGTATCTCTAGTGCCTTGGTGTCAGCGTCTGTGATGTGCAGATGCATTTGGCCAAGGTGGGTGAATTGACTGCCCTCTTTGGTTATTGGCAAAGCAAGGTTATTAAGCACACTCTTGCACGCATATGCTCAACAATATGCACTGCAGTGATCATTAACTGCTCTTTAAAATAAATTTATCAAGGACAAAAATATTCAGCCTTTTATGATCTTAATCCTTTCAAAAGCTGCACAACAATTAGTGAAGCTCAAAGGAAAGTTCTGCTTTGCCATAAAAATTTGGTTTTGGCGGGAGTCTCTCTCTCTCTCTCTCTCTCCATTTTTCTTTATAAGCTGTACATCAATCAGTCAAGCCCCAAGGAAAGTTTTGCTTTGCTATGAAAATTTTGTTTGATGGGAGTTATTCTCTTTTCTACACTTGTATTGTGCATATTCATCATTTTTTGAATGGAAGGTAGAGACGTTGATGAAGCCTACTACAAATTTATTGCAATTCTTTGAAGTGTGGTTTATTTCTTTAACTTCACTTCATTATAATGTTCGTGGTAGATCATTGTATACGGTTAAAAGGAGGTTGATGAGGTATCTTTTGATCTTTAGTCTTTAATAGGGTTGATCAGATTTTAAAGGGGATTTCATAGAATTATTCATCTTTTTCCACCTGTATTGACTCAGATTCTAACGAAATCTTGACATACTATATAATCTGGGCAGTATTGAACTTTTTGCCTTTTGGGAAACATCTTTTTCATTAGGATACACATCTTTTGAAGATATTTACTCTAATGCTTTTATGACCTATGCCTTAACTGCATCTTCCTACGTAGACTACTCTCTTTTGAAAGTGTTTGACATAGGGATACTAATGGAAATCGTCATAGAACAAGGTCCATTATGTTTTGTCTTTATTTACAGGACTTCCTGCTATTGTGGCCAGAAGCATGATGGCAGATTCTAAGTCTGAATCAGTGGTTCTCCCATTGGTGGCAAGGAATGTGCAGACTGCAAGCGCTGCATCAAGTGCATCTACTTCTGACGGTGCTGATTTTCTTATATGTGACATTGGTGAAGAGAAGCATGTGGACAACCTCGCGTCATCCATGTTTGAAGACGTAAAGATACCAATATTCGTTAAGCTTCATTTAAGTGGTAATGGCATAACATTGGATGAGGCATCGAGGTGGATCAAATATGGTGCCAGTGGCTTGGTGATTGGATTGAAAGATTTGGACTTGTTTACTGATGGTTTGCTGCACCAATTATTCAGCACTATAAGTGCATCGACGAAGGACACAAAGTTTGAACGAGGCATCCCCAATAAGGTCAGATTGGAGGAGATGGGCAATGATATTTTCAGAAATGAGAAAATTGCTGGCTTCTTGAAGTTGGAGGACAAAGAAAAGCAGCTAATAGAAACTGAGAAAGTAGTGTTGCTGGAAGCAGTAAATGTCATCCAGAAAGCTGCTCCGCAGGTGAGGTTCTGGATAAGCAGAAGGAAGCTTATGGCCAAAAAAAATGAATGAAGTTGTTGATATCACTCTTTAAATAATTACAGCCATAATCAGTTCTTACAGCTTTCCAGTATCTGCCTAAAACAAATACTGCTGGTTGTCAATGACAGATGGAGGAGGTTTCACTACTTGTTGATGCAACTTCTCAAATTGATGAGGCATTTTTGCTGGTTATAGTGGTAATTGTGTGCTGAACTTCAAGAAATTCTGGTTCCACGGTATACATTGGTATTAGCTCTTTATTTCAAACAAGTTCTTTTATTACTTGAAAGAGTTTTTGATTAATATTGTTTTTTTTTTCCCGCATTTAGCTCTAGAAGTTTTTAAACTTAAATAAAAGTATGTAAATGCAATAGGGCATAAAATTTTCTTGTATTGTCCTATAGATAGTTTGCATGACGAAGTTGCTTGATGAATAAATTGCAAGCAAACAAAGTCAAATGAAGTTGTCCTGATAAGCAGGGATGGTTGAGGAATTTCATTGGCCTTTTCTTCCTGGAGAGTTATAAATGATATTATATAACAGAGGTGGATACATCTGGCTAGCTATGAACTCTTTGTGACCCTACTTTTGGCCTTAATTTTTCATTGAGCTAGTGATAAGATGTGCTGAAGTTGAACTTGAAGTAGATTTATATGGTGCCGATGGGGACACTGTTTTTCAGTTGCAGTTTGGTGGCCCTGAGCATTTTTTTAGCTAAAAAGGTTGCAGTTTGGAAGAGAGTAAGAGTGATATAAGTACAGATGTTTGCTTGTGAACAAAGATAACAATACTTTAAAGGAAATCCTGATTTTAAATCAGTGCATACTAAACTCCAAGTAAAGTTACTGTTATCTGTTGGAATTTGATAATTTTCTGTCACTGTATTGATATGTGTTCATTATTGTCTTAGCAAATAGTAGTGCGAATTGCAATAAAGGGAATGGTAAGATATGATGTCTGTGCAATCAATTATCATTAGACTAGGTAGCTCATATCATAATTTTCTTTTTGTAGAACTACAATGGTATTTTTTTTTTCAAGAGTCTTACGCAAGTTCCATTTGATGTTTTGGTCTGAATCGCTTGATCTTGAGAATAATTTTACTTGGAGCAGACAATGTACTGCCATTATTAACAAGAATAACTTCAATACCAGGGGTTGCGTTGCACCCTTATCTCCCATGGTTTAGTCTTTCCCAAGTATTATTTGTTTCTTGGTGGCAAACGTGCCAACCAAAAGCACTCACATTTAATATGTTTTAATGCTGTTCAGATTTGTATTTTTGTTTCCTTAGCAAATGAGAATTTCTGTAAGCATCGCAAATAAGGTTGAATGCAAGCAGACTGATGGCATGCAATGGAGGCTCCAAAAAATAAGACGACAAAAGTTTACAACTATTTTAAAAGGAAACCTGATGAGGAAGGTGATTATAAAACTTGATTTTCTGGCAGTATGAACGTTTACCTTACAAAATAACATTATTTTCCAAATCAGAAGCTTTGTAGTATATGTTGGCTTGGCCATTGTGCTGTCGGCTATATGAGATTCTTTCTTGAGGTTTTGGTTCTGATTTCTTTATTCCATGTTTTGTCACCAGGGTGAATTTAACTCTGGTAAATCAACTTTTATCAATGCACTTCTTGGGAAGAGATATTTGAAAGAGGGAGTTGTTCCCACAACAAATGAGATCACCTTTTTACAGTACTCCGAATCTGATTCTGATGAGAAACAGTGTTGCGAGAGGCATCCAGATGGTCAGTACATATGTTATATTCCTGCTCCTATCCTGAAAGAAGTAAGCAAATCTAATCTGTCTTCAGCAAATGCTTAATGCTGTGCATTATGTGAGCATTCCATCTTCTTTAATAATACTTTTATAGATATAAGTGTGGATGTCTTATTCATTAAAGAATTCTTCTGCTGGTGGCTCCAAATGGTGAGAAATGATTTCTGTTGTTTATTAATTTTCTCCCACTTAAATTTTAAGTGCTTTGCTGGTCATTACTAATCTTTTGCTGTAAGACTCTCAACTTGAATGCCAAAGTCAAAAGTTAATTTCTTGCCTAGTGACACTCCATAAAGTTGTCAATTAATGACATGTATAAACACTCATGTCCATTAAATTAATTCGGTGTTGCATTATATGAACAAATTGTAGCTGGGTTGACATCCAGTGCACCGGTTGCCAGCCTCATCTTCATGATTGGCAAATGAATAAAGTAATAAGTTTATTTTGTAAAGAAAGTTTCATTTCCAAAACATTAGTTGCACACTTTACAAGAAAAGTTTAGGTATCGACAACTATAATATTTCCTCAGTTGGATACTTACGAAGTGCCCTGGGCCATTGTTTCAAAATTCAACTATTTAAAAGAAATATTCATTTCCAAGAAATCAGAGAGAAATCAAGATCTATTTTTTGATATCAGACGTCAATGATCAGGAAATAAAGCATGGTTAATTAAAAGGAAAAACTGCTGGTTTGATTGTCTGAGAAAGAACTGCTTAGTGATGTCAGATCCTGTGGAATGGGGGACCTGGAATTTAGGTTTTGGGTGTGATGCAAAATCTCACCTGAAATTTTAAGTATACAGTTGAAATTTTTTCTTGATAATTAAATAAAGTTTGGTGGCAGGGGGCACCAGTGCAACCCTAACCCTCCTCCACCACCACAAGTCCACAATTTTGTGGTGTATTTTTTCTCATTACCATGCCAGACATGTATTTTGTTAGAAGTTCAAAGTTGTGATTTATTTACCTCAATAAAATAATTCACGATTGTTATTATTTACCTTTTTAAACTAATTTGTTCATGTAATTTGGGTGCAGATGATTATTGTTGATACTCCTGGAACAAATGTGATTCTCCAAAGACAGCAACGCCTAACTGAGGAATTTATACCTCGTGCAGATTTGCTAATTTTCGTAATCTCTGCCGATCGTCCGTTGACCGAAAGTGAGGTAAGTTCAAGATAAAGTAATTTTTCTTCATATAGGTTTTCATTGCTTTGAAAAGAGATGCCATGATTGTCTATGACGAGTTTGCATGTTACTTTGGTTTTAGAATTATTTTTCTGATATTGGTATTATAGCATCTTATGAAAGCAGAGCTCTTTGAAGGGTCAAGTAAACCTGTGTCTCCTTTCACTGTGGTAAATACCATGTGGCATTTGGATCTGTTAGCTTTTCAGGGATTAAGTCAATGAGAGTGTTGGGATAGATCTTTATAAGAAAATTAGTTTTCTGTACTGTGTGTACTGTTCTCAGCATCCTTAGCTTACTATTTGATCATTTCTTGTTTACATAACAACCAAATAATACCAACAAACCAAGCTTTATCGCACTAAGGCGCCCATTTATTTTCTATAAATCTAATTTTCTGGTCGGTTGATGGATCTTAATGTTAGCCATTTCAGCTTTTGATACTCATTTCTCTAGTCATTGTCATTCTTTGTATTGTGCTCATCCATTTTCTCATAAGTCTTTTGTAATGGCTTTCTTAGCAACTTTGACAGCTAGATTCTAATTTATGACATTAGTCAGCAACAATTACTGACTTGATGCTTTTGTTTATGTTTTTTTAGGTAGCTTTTCTCCGGTACACACAGCAATGGAGGAAGAAAGTTGTCTTTGTTCTGAATAAATCTGACATTTATCAGAATGATCTTGAGGTATAAATATTCATTCAATGCCTTGACTTTTAGTTATGCAATTATTTGTTTTAATTTCAGTGACTCTTTAGTGTTATCTATGCTTCTCTAATTGAGGACAACTTTTTCTATGCTACTGGCACAGCTTCAGGAAGCTACGTCTTTCATCAGTGAAAATGTGCAGAAGTTACTTAATGCAGAGAATGTGGCATTATATCCTATATCTGCGCGATCTGCTCTTGAATCAAAGCTTTCGGCTTCCTATGAGAGTGCAAAAGAGTACACAAATTTGTTGGTCTCTGATTCTCGATGGAGAGTCAGTAGCTTTTACAAACTTGAGAAGTTCTTGTACAGTTTCTTAGATGGGTCAACAAGCATGGGAATGGAAAGAATAAAGCTTAAACTAGAAACTCCAATTGGAATTGCTGAGCGGTTAATTTCTTCATGCGAAACTGTTTTGAGACAAGACTATGAAGATGCCAACCAGGATTTAAACACCGTACTTGGCATAGTTAGTAGTGCTAAAGAGTATGCAATGAAGATGGAAAGAGATAGCATCACTTGGAGAAGAAAAATCTTGTCACTGGTACCCCCACAGATATCTCTCTTATTACCCTATCATGTTATTCCTTCTGTTATAAGTACCATATGTCACATTGCAGGTTGACACAACAAAATCTCGTGTTGTGGAGCTGACTGAATCTAGCCTACAGTTATCAAATTTAGATCTTGTCGCCACATATGTTTTTAAGGGTGAAAAGTCAGCTACCATGCCAGCAACTTCTAGGGTGCAAAATGACATACTCAGCCCTGCTCTACTTGATGCAAATGTAAGTAAAATCTCCTCTGCTGATGATCCCTTTATAACACAGAATACACTTCAGCTCTTTGTTGGGATTATCTATCTTGTAGTTTTTTGATTATTCTAAAAGATTCTTTAGTATGAGAAGATCTAGGTGCTGGCTTTTCAGCTTGATCGCCTGGATTTTAACTAATGTACTAATTTAATGATTAAGTAAAGCATACATATATCCTGCTGATGTTTCTGCTTATTTATATAGGAGCAGCTGGCTCAAATTAGCATTTATTGGTGTTTTTTTTTTTTTTTTTTTTTTACTGTGTAGAAACTTCTAATAGACTATGTGGGTTGGTTACACTCGAGCAATGACAGTCAAGGCAGGCTTTACAGGGAATCTTTTGAAAAAAGATGGCCATCGTTAGTATATTTGAACACTCAGACGACATTGGAGAGGTTTGACTTGCTGAGGCAGTTAGATGAACAGTGTCTGAAAGTGATAAAAAATTTCAGTGCCAGTTCTGCTTCTAAGACGTTTGACCAAGAAGTTCGAGAAGTGGTGAGTTCTGTTTTCCCACTATTCTTGAGTGCCACACCTGCATGAATGGGTTGTTGCGACTACTTATATTACGTTCTCTTGCCAAGCAAATGGAAATTTAGCTTTAATCACGTTAAGAGTTGTGTTGTGCTATTCATCTGTGCACGCCTTATTCAAGGATATTTTTTTTCTACTGGACTGCTAGATTTGGTGGGCAATTCTGTTTGTTCATGTGCAATTTGTTCTTATGAGAAACCTGAAAAAAATGCAGTGTAATTGGTAATCAATTCAATCATATCTAATCCTCTCACTGCTCAGAATCCATGTAATTAGTATTTCTGCATAAGCATGTACTATTCTCGGATATGCAGAGTCAGGAAAACATGTCTCAAATTTTCCCTAGTAATCAGTTTGTTTTAGCAGTTCAGCCATAATCAATTTGCTGAGCCTTTCTTTCTCCTATTGTAAAACCTCCCTGATTCAGATGTGCATACCCTCTAATAACTTTTTGACATTGAATGCCTGTTAATTGATAGGATATGTCACAAAATTAGTGATTTTAAACATTTGCTTCAATTTATTTGACATTGCCATACACTCAAGCTGATGTGGGATGCTCCTTTGATTCAGTTTCTGGGGACTTTTGGTGGGCTAGGAGCAGCAGGGTTGTCTGCTTCCCTGTTGACATCTGTGTTACCTACTACTCTGGAAGATCTTCTGGCACTTGGCCTTTGCTCAGCTGGCGGGTAATGGATCTCCTTCCAATTTGAACTACTTCGTTGGCAGATGGTTTTCATAATTTTAGTCTCTTTTTGAATGTACCGTTTGACTTTCTCCTCAATGTGGGCAGCACCTTGTCCCAATGACACTTGCTGTTCCGCTCTTGTCCCTCTTATATACTTGGCCACGAAAATTAGAATATCACTTGGACCTCATATTTTGTCTGTCATGTGGCTTTGGAAGTTCCTTCCCACCTATCTCAGAAAGGCATATGTAGATTAAGTTCCTAGCCACTCCCTCATTTAGAAATTTCTTGTGGTCTATTAGGACTTTCCATTGCGGATACATGTTAGATATATTTTACTCTTATATTTTCTTTCACATTTGGGATGAAGTAACCTTTACTTAATGCTAGGTATTCCTAGTGACTCATGCCCAGCTCATAAAGCTCTTGAAGTATTGATGATTGCGACACTTGCATGAAAAATCAATGCCTTCTTTCAGAAAAGTAGTAATGCGGGACTTTTTGCAATTTAAGTATCAATGAAAAGGGGGTAGTTCCTCATGGACTGATAAAGAGAGGTGATGTTGAATTGGATAGCGTGAAAATGATGTCCCTGCCTTTGAATTCTGTATCATCTGGTTTTCGTGGATCTGCAACTCATCTTTTCTTGGCAAAAACAGAAGTTCTGAAATTATTGCAGCCCTCTCTTCTTTTTTATCGTCTATCTAACCTTATTTTTTTCAATGACAGGCTATTAGCAATTTCAAATTTCCCAGCCCGTAGGCAAGCGGTGGTAAATAAGGTGAACAAGACTGTCGATGCTTTGGCACGCAATCTTGAAGAAGCCATGCAGAAGGATCTCCTTGATACCATCATGAATATGGAAAACTTCATAAACAATGTCAGCAAGCCTTATCAAGAGGCAGCACAAAGTAGACTGGATAAGATCTTAAAAATGCAGGATGAACTGTCAGCCGTTCGGGATAGAATTCGCGTGCTGCAAATAGAAATTCAAAATCTTCACACGTCATGAGATTTTTCCGGGTTTTGTTCGCCACATTTCGAGACATGAGGGGGGCTCAATTTGCAACGGAGATGGAGATTTTCCATGTACAGGGTGAAGTGAAGTTGGGCCAGTGTATTCGAGCATTGCTTTCAGGAACTACTGTGCTGTGTATTTTTTTTCCTCCTGAATGTATTAATATCAGCATCTTCATGTAATTTATCAAAATGTTCAAGGAAATTGGTTTCGGACATTGTGGTTCTGAATATTTGCATAAAAAAAAAAGCAAAACGATTATTTTTATTACGTCATCAGTGTTAGCGAGAGGGAGTTATCAACCAGCACGAGAAGTTCGAATCATCAGTATACAAATTCACTGTCAGTCTTCCTCTGTACACGAGCCTTTTCCTTGGTCCATCAAACCCGAAGCTGCGTCAGGTTTTTGTTGCTAGCCAAGTAAATCCAGCATAGGGTCGAAACTCCACTTTGCTAGTAGCTCAAGTTCGACTTCCCTAATTTTAATTGAAGCTCGAGCTCGAGCTCGAGCTACTTCAGCATCTTGTCCAATCGAGCTCGGCACTTCATTGGCTCTTTCCGTGGACTAATAGCATAAGCTTGACTCGAATTGCTTTCACCCTATTTCATGGGCTTTGAACCAAAACAAATGCGTGAAAATGTAAAATGTAATCATCAGCATGCAAAGAACAGAGGACAAGGAGGCCCTTCTCTCGAAATTTGTAGTCACAGAGAGAGACATTCTCCCGCGCACGTCCAGATACCGATAGTAGTTTATCACGC
Source organism: Corymbia maculata (assembly GCA_014182735.1). Classification (NCBI taxonomy): domain Eukaryota; kingdom Viridiplantae; phylum Streptophyta; class Magnoliopsida; order Myrtales; family Myrtaceae; genus Corymbia; species Corymbia maculata. The sequence continues at coordinate 10,799,129 of CM024689.1, read as the reverse complement.
CACTTAGCGTATCGATATCATAAACAAACAGGGAGATGATGGAGAGATTCTCTTCTCCGCGTCCGGACACCATTCGGAAAAGCGGAGGTTGCAAAATATTTCCATGTACCGTCCATAAAGGTTACTTTGTACCAACAAGAATCTCTTTACCTTTTGCATTTAACGAAGGGTGCGACCGTTGATGTCATGACATGTCACAATAACGTAGAGCACTCAATGAATCCTTCATACTATATCAGCAGAAAGAAAAGGAAAGGCAAAAGGTTGAGCTAAGCCATGGCGGTCAAAAGTTAAACAGAGAAATGCTGCAAATCTCGGCATGTCCCAGGGGCTGTAGGCCATGAATTTGATGCCAACGCCTTTCTCCCCGAACGTTGCCACTCGTGTACGCACAATAAAAATATGGGAACAGAAGAAGAAGAAGAAGAGAGAGAGAACTCCAAGCAAGAACTTTGACCACTTCGCAAAGGTAATAATATCAGCAATAAATAAAAATTATTAATAGTTGTCGTTGGTGCCGTTATCATTAGTATTATTGTAATTGTAGATACTTTTTTTTTTTTTAATGTTATTATCGTTGGATGATGTTTTGCCCTTTTGGTGAGGGGTGCTTTTGTCAATCCCATTTCCAGATAAGTGTATTAGAAATCCTAAAATTTATCATGAAAGTGTAACCGAGTTCTAAAACTTTTAGAAAATGAAATCAAATCTTAAAACTTGTTAAGAAAGTGCGATATAGTCCTAAAACTTTAAAAAAATTGCAATTAAGTCTTAAAATTTATCACGAAGTGTAGCCGAATTCTAAAACTTTCAAAAAGTGCTATCAAATGAAAACTTTGATTTAATTAATTTGACAAGTTTTAGGATTTAATTACATTTTTCTGAAAATTTTAGGACTCGATTACACTTTCTTGACAAGTTTTAGGACTAAACTGTACTTTTTTGAAAGTTTTAGAACTAAATTACACTTTGTTAATAAGTTTTAGGACTTCTAATGCACTTATTACATCCCATTTCTCTTGTCAATTGGACTCCCTCAAACAAGAAAATAGGGATCAACAGTGCACCAACTTGTGCAATTTTGCAGGTTCTTTGAACATAATCCATATGGGGTCTGTCTGCAATTAGGCATAGATGCAGACCTTTGTAAATATTTTTCTTTCTGCATAAGTGAACTATAAGGTTGAAAATAAAAAAGGAAGAAAGAAAGAAAGAAGGAAAAAGAAAAGGAGAAGAAAGATGGAATGAGCAATCAGATCCAACTTTAGTCACATTAATCTTGGACCAGAGAGAGGAAGACGGTGGTAAGAGAAGAAAAAGATCCCTTTTCCTTAGTCTATAAGGGTCTCCCTTTTCCCATGGTTGGCTAATTTTATGACAAAAGCAAAGAACCAAAAGGGGGATTGCGAAAGCACCACTGATGGTCAGGGCTGGCCCGAGAGAGGGAGAGGCACATATTCCTGTCTGCACTGTTTTCACCCTTCAAAATCAAATCACCGATCTCCTTTCGCTTTCGTCACCACCACATGCATGCTCTTTAGTCCCACCAATCAGTGTGCTTGAGCCGTAGTCGCGCTGACGTGATCTAGTTCACTGCTTGCTCTTGATTCAACTCGAAGGTTCAAAGTTAGATAACACACGCAAGTTCAATTTTTTTTTTTTTTTTTTTTGTGACTTAGGGAACCTCTGCACGGCCGATAGCCGGAGGGTAAACCTTGGGGTGCTACGTAAGCGGGAGGATCCACCACCCCCGGCAGCACACTTAAATCACCTAATGACCCCGCTGAGATTCGAACCTCTCTCATTTTCGTCAAAGATCATGGTAAGCCTTATCCAGCGGAGCCACCACGGCTGGTGGTGCAAGTTCAAAAAGTTGAGCTCAATTAAACTATATATGATCTGTTAAAACTTGACTCGTCTAAATTTGGTTATCAAAATGTGAATTCCGCTCAAGGTTAATTTGAGTTTGTGCTTAGCGGACCTCGAACTCAAGCCTAAGTTTCAAGAGGTCAATATATGTACTTGAAGTACCATTTTATTTGAATTTGTGTAACGTCAATCATATATATCTAAATTTCCTATTCTTCTTTTAAACAAAATAATCGTGCTAAAAAAAAGTGGGACCTACATTAGAATTCGTAATATCAAATACCAATATGTTTCTTACAAAATGGTTAGTTTTTTATTCACTATATCATCCACAGAAAAAAAAAAGTATAATGGTACTTCAGTACCATAGACAGGTCCTTACAGTAGTTTTGGTACAACCGTACATCAGCTGGTGCTGCATAACTTCTTAATAACTCGTCTAAATTGGACCAAAAAGAGTAAACACCTGTGTTTTGTTTATTGCAGTGCGCACTGGGCAGCATAGGAAACATAAACAAATGAAGGGCCTTCCGTTTCTCGTATAATCAAGACAAGAACCAAAATAAAAAATGGAAGAGCTAAACAAAATGCACTACTCTACATTCACTTGGAAGTGCATAATTGAACTTGCAACTTCCACCTGTTTTCATTTACGTTTAGTTTTAATTCTTGGCATGGTGTTCAAATTTGATATCTACAGTGTTAGAGAAATTCGATGCTGGTTGCATTTTGTAAGCTAGGAACACTAGCGTAGAGATCCAATTACTTGTAGGCTCATGAAACACCCTCTAAACCCTAGGTACTAGTGAAATTCAGGTTTTTATCCTATGCACTTTGCCCTAATACAACATAATTTGCATGCAATTAGTTAATTGGACTTAGAAGAACTAACCTCAAATTCTTGAGCTAGTTAGAGATCATAAACATTTCAATCAACTACCCAACCTTGGGATAAATTTTATGGAATTACTGTCGACTAATTTAAAAACCTAATAAACAAATGTTTTGTTCACAAATACCACATTAAGCACAAGCAATTACACCTTTCTCCATTGTAGACGACAATCTTTTATTTCTAGTCATAATTGTGGGAAAATACTGGTGGAAAACCTTTATCACAACAGAAATTTAAGGAGTACTTGCTGCATTGCCTTGCCAATATTAGAAAATCATGTGCCTCATAGATATGTGCTAATTGTCACTCTAGATGGCATAATTTAGGTCAATCCATTGGTGATCTCAAGTGCATTTTGGGCTGCTTCAGAGGGACTTGGCATTAGAGGGTCAAGTCCTTGCATCCCTTTCTTTGGCTCCGTCATTCATGGATTGAGATTTATTATTACTTGTGATATGGCACCAACTCTCGTTGCACAGCTAAAAATGCGTTTGGAAATGACTTTCATAGTAGCTTCGAGCACTTAAAGTTTCTTGAGCAGTAGTTTGGGTGTTTGATAAATGCTTTGAGAAAATTTTGGTGTGAAAGCTGCCTTGAAAATGTTCAAAACCCAAAGCAACTTCCCTCTGCATTTGGCTTTTGAGCAATTTCAGTAAGTACAATGCCCTTTAATGAGTATTTTTGCTTTTAGCCCTATCAACTAATTATGTTTCCTCTTCTAACCTTCTATTTGCATTTTAGAGAGAGTCAAAAATAGAGTGGTGGTGGCGGCGATTAACTGTCAAAGATGGGGTAATATGACGCTAGCATCTTAGGCTGAACAATAGTTGGGTCATGCGACTTTAGTACCGCCTTACATGGGGTTGAGCAGCCTTTGGCCTACACTCGTTGGGGTTGCACGGCCTCAACGAAGCATTGCCAAGGTTGTGAGACCTCAGCAATGCCTTACTTAGGATCCATTAGCTCTTGTGACACTATAGCTGTGGTTCAATGGACGTTGCGACGATACCTTCACACCTCTACTTTCCCTTCTCTTAACTTTTTTTTCTTTTCAAATGTTCCAAATACCAATCATCAAATGCTATTTGCTTGAGTTGAGAACAACCTCAGTCAAAGGAAGATGCAAAGTCTCATGGTCAAAGATACGGCAGATACACTCTTCCACGATAGTTACAAGAGCAAGTGTGAGGTCAGAGCAAAAACTAATTGACTTTTTTTTTAATCGGCAAAGGGGGTATTCTGGTAATTCTACAATTCTCTAATAGTCCTTGCCTTCTCAATTTATTGTAGTACGGGTAAAACAGAAGATTCACATGATTCAGTAGTTATGAAAATGTGGGTAAATGGATATTCTTTTTTTTCTTTGACAAATGAGGCATGACTATAATCAATTGGCAATTTGAAGAATATATAGCAATTTATTAGCATATAACTCTTATTTTAATTTGAGTTTGTTAATATAAAAATTGAATCGACAACCGTCTATTCATTAGTCAAAAGTATGAGAATAGCTTTATGAGAATACCTTTATAGAGAGGCAATATAAATATAGATTACATATATTTTGATGATTTGGACCACAAAGTAGTGTCAGGTGTACGACCATGGTCAAGTGTGTTCATGAACAAACTTGATTGAGACTATTTTATGACGCTGACTCGGGTGTAGTCCAAGCATTTCTTGAGCTTTTTCGGTTTTGAAAATTAGGAATATCGAACAAGCTGAATAGCTGCCCGGGAGTGGGAACAAATAGCACTTTCCATGTGCCCAACACTGGGAAAAAGCTGCCCTTGTCAGTGGGAAATTTATGTTCTTTAATAACTATTGACATCCATAAATTACATAAACAAAACTTTGAATATCTTCGACCAATGAGCGGTTCCGTACACATTTGGCATTTAGTTGGCCATTCTGCATCGGCCAACAAATTTCCTTTTCAAAAAAGAGAATAATAAAGCTAAAGAACGAGGGCGTATTGCCAACTTTTGCTCTTAATAGAATGCTGTGCAATTCTTGGAAAACTTATTTTTAATGCCCTCGTGAGACCCATTATTATTTAAAAGAATGTCGCAAACTTCATGCATTGGCTCATCCAAAAAGCAAGAGATATTCTTAGATATTGAGTGTACCAATGGCTCGCTTTGCATATGGTCGGTGGTTTTAAAGGTTCTGTTGTGGATTTTTTTAGAATTAGCAGCCTATCGTGCCCTGACGGCGTTATGTCTTATAATTTAACAATGTCGAATTGTGGTGTTTAAATTTCACATGTCGATGGTCAATAAGCCAAGATACGATGCAATATTGGTAATCCAACAATCATAGTAACCTAACCCGTTTTTAGTCAAGTTTTTTTTAAATATTTAAATAATAAATTACGTATTTATCTAACAATTTATGGAGCCGATATTCTAGGCCGATTAGGTCTGGAAAGATTTAAATTTAAGATTTCTAGCTTTGATATAATGTAAAATTTTATGGGATCATTGTAAACAGTTTAAAAATTTTAAATTATTAGATGAAAATGTGATTTATTATTTAAATATTTTAATTTAACTAAAGAAGAAAGTTAAAGAGCTCATTGCACGATGGGGTGCAATGACTTTCTTATGCTGAGAATTCTGTCAGGGAGCTTTTGCGACTTTCACGTGGCAGTGTTGTTGGGCTAAAAGCCTGTCAATTATTAGTGCAGTAGCTCCCAACGCGCTGACAGTATATATGGTACGTAGATTTGAATTGAGGTTCTTCTAACATGCGAGGAATCGATAAGATTTAGAGGGTGAAATGACACTTTGTTTGGGTTTAAAAGGAGAGAGAGAGGCCTTCATGTGCATGAGTTGGTAAATCAGTGATAGAATGGGGAAGAGTTTCTGCCTTTGGGTCAGCGAAAATGCATGGTTTGTTGATTTCATCATGCAGTGACGGAGGAGCAAATATGCAACATGGCCAGATCTCAATAGATCTTTGAGAGACTCTGTAAGAATTGGCATTTAATTTAGGGACAGTCACCTTTCATTTTGTCTCTTTTGACAACCTAGGACTCGTGGCCAAAATTTAGTTTTTTCCACTGTCATTTGGGTTGGTTTTTGACCCCTAGGATTTGGTCAAACCTAAGATCAGGCGTGTGGGATCAAGAAGTGACCCTCTTAGTCCCCACATAAATGTTTTGTCTTTGACTAAATTGAGGGCTGATTTAATCTGACGTTAGACCATGAGACAGCGACCCAATATCAGTTCGCAAAAAAATAAAAATAAAAAATATATATGTTCAGTGATGCGTATGGTAATTAGGGTTTGGAAGTCTTTCCTTACAATTTATGCTTTATCAGCGCATTCGGCCCTCGTTACCATGAAAAAAAAGGTAAAATCAAAGCAGAAATCGCAGAGTTAAAATTAGGATCATGCTCTCCTGGTTGATTTGATCTTCTTCGAAACATTTAAGGTCAGTCTCAAGGCATTATGAAAAATATGATTGAGGTGTGGATGTCCAAAACTCCTCCGAAACGAATTCTCAGCAACGCAATAATCTCTATGGGTTTTAACCAATTATCTTCCATTTGAGTAAAAGACATTTATCTTTATGAAAACACTAGACACAGCCCAGGGACGATGGCGGAAGATATATATCGATCACCCTTAATCTTGTTCAATTTATTTCTCTCAACTTGGATGTCATGAAGCCGGTGAGATGCCTCTTTCCATATTGGGCAAAAATGCGGACCTATAGTTGTAGAAGGAGGAATAATCCCACTATTGTATGCATTTTTATTACAATTGTTTTGTTTGATATATAGATCCAATGGTTAAATTTCTAAAAGAATGATATTGACGGTACTGGCCATGAAGTTCAGTTGTTCAATATAACAAGCTACACATTAATTAATCAAATGAATGGTTTAATGAAGATATAGTAGATGCTAATCAACTTAGGGCTTACTCGCTTATAGCTAAAAATATGCAAATTTTTTTTTTTTGCTCTCCCATGGAAATTCAAAGTATTTAGATTTCAGAAAATTATGAATAATTCATGTGTGAACTACGAGTCAATGTTTAAGTTTTGTGAAAGTTGCAGGGATTCTGTATTTAAAAAGCCGAAGTGCGTAAATTATAAAATATAAAAGGTAAAACTCAATCCATTATTTTGGATGTGTATAGTGTTGGAATTTATTTGCCAAACTTTAGATGCATTATATTGGTTGGTTGGCGTCCATGGAAGCCAAGCCCAGAAACATTATGAAATGCATGACTGACAAGTGTGTCGTTAAGAGTCCTTCATATGTACTTTGAACGCACATGCATGAAATAATTAGGCTAACGAATCATTTATTATTTTACCATCTAATTTTGCTTTGCTAAAATTGTTCAGTCTATTACTCTAATTGCCGGTTCATTTGTACATATAATCTTTCATAATCATAAAACATTTGAATTTCGAAAGAGGCATTCTTACCAAGACTTCACGTGGAAATTGAAGTTTTCAATTCTCTATAACATGGATCAGTAGATGAATAACATCTCCTTTTTTCTAGTCTAGGATTTTGAGAAAAGATACAAATGAGAGCATGACCTTGAGCAAAGCATGGTATAAACAACTAGTAAATGAGCATGCCTACCAGAGGTGGTCGATGAGTGGATGGCCCTCCCAAGCAACGTTCTTACATGAGAAAGCCCCGACTACCAATTTTGGCCAAGGCCTAGGCCGACCTAACTTGCAAACTTCTTTGTAAATTTAGGTTGTGTGTAGACATGGGCACCACATTAGGCACAACCTTCAGGTCTTGTTCGAGCCTCTCCAGTGATTATGTCTATGGATTGTCATCTAAGAAAAGCTATAATGAGAGACTTGGTTGGTCAAAATTGGCGGTTCAGTTCATTTTCTTAGAACCGTACCCTCGAGTTTCCTTACTCACCGTTCATTCTAGTGATCTTCTTTTCATTTCTTAAGTTAACCAAAAAGCAAAAGAGGTTAACTTTATAAAGTTTCAATCTTGAATTTTGTTCGATAACGATAAATAATCAGTATGTTTAGTTTTAACTTTTCTGCCACCTTCACAAGAACAAACATACATAAACGCTTTAACCACTGGTAAAAATTTTGCTAGAATTTTTCTCATAGGTAACTATTTGGGTTGGATAGATAAATTGATATAGAATCCTCAAGGTTGTGTTCGTAAGAGGCAGTTTTGTCGAAGACTGGTTTGTTTTGCTTTGTCCCAAGAAAATAAAAGAACTGGTCTTCTTTCATTATGTTCCTACTCACCACTGTACAAACCCAATTACCAAAAGAATTTACTAGCATAATAGTTTTTGAGATACTATGAGAATAACATCTTGTTATAAGTCATAAATTTTTGGGAAAATTGTCCAAAAAGTCATAAATTCATTGTACTTTTGCCAATTTAGTCATAAACCTTAACTTTTTTAACTTTTTCACCTTTTTGCCAATTCAGTTTTAAACTTTTTAACCTTTTGCTAATTACTCAATCTGACCAATTATGATCGGAAATTGTTAACATGAATGGCTGGCGTTGATATAGCATTTTTAAAAAATAATAATTTAATAATATTTTGAATTTTGAATTTTTGGGTTTTTGAATCTAACTGGAAATGGTTGCCAACCAACCCTTGCTGATCAAAGACGAGGGTCGGTTGTGGGTGAGGGTGTCATGGCCCTCACTAGCTCGTGACCCCCTTGCTAGATTTGGCCCCAAGTAGGGCTTGGCGGCCCTCATCGGCCCCAGACGAAACTAGTGGAAAAATACTCACTTTTTGAACCGTGTTTGGTCGTTGGGATTACTGGACCACATAGGCAAGAAATGACTCATTGTAGTGGTTTAATGTGAGATTTTGTGAAATTACTATTAATTATTCTAAAAACTTAAATTATGAGATGAATGCATAATTTATTATTTAATATTCTAATGTCTAACCTATTGAAGCACGTAGTACCGTTCGCGTGGGACATACTCGGCATCACAATGGCCGCCCCCCCCTTCTCCATAAACAACACATGGCATAACCTTTTGTACCGGTGAAGATTGTTCGATTTCGAACTGGTTGAGCAAAACCCTACTTTTGTACCGGCGACGGCTAGACGAATTCAAAACTCGATGAATGGTTTCATGAAATGTCCTGCCTCTCTCCTCCACCAATTCACCATGGAAAGATAGCTAGGGGGCTACAGGCCAAAAAGGAGCACATCACGATCCCCTTCTCCCTCCCTGTCTTCACCTATAAATTCAGCCTCGATCCCTCCAGTCCTCTCTCATGTTCACTCCTTCCTCTCTTTCCCCACCTTACCTCTTCTCTCTCTCTCTCTCTCTCTCTCTCTTTTCTCTGAAGAATGCCCTTCTATCTTACTTCAATTTCCATCACATAAGTCCAAACAACCCCTTTTTTTTTTTTTTTCAACCCGATTCAAACCACAAGACCTGCTCTGCATCTCCATCTCCCCTGTTTCTCCCCCGTTCTAAATTTTCCATCAGTTAAGCCAAACGACGTAATCTTGTGGATAAGGAGAAAACGAAGTAGAAAAAAGAAAAATGTCCTCGAGCGTGTGCGAGGGGCTGCAGTCATGCCTCGAGCCGAAGCGCGCCGAGCCACGCGTTCTCAGGCTCAAGCTCGCCACGCGCAGACCCTCTGCTGAATTCGAGCCCGCAGACAAGATGAAGACGGCGATGGCCCAGCCGGGCTTTGTTGCCGCGGACTGGAGCTTCCTGGATGCTGTTGCCCACGTGGAAGAGAGGAGCGAGGGTGAGCAACGCGCCGCCTACGTCCCCCCGCTCCTGAAATGCTCCTCCCGTTCCTCAGCGACCGGAGCCTCGAGATGTGCACCGAGTCACTCGGGAGCGAGTCCGGCAGCGACGTCGGCGACGGCGAGGCCCCGCTCCTCTCGCCTGGGGGAGGCGGAGACCGCAGCCCTGCGATTTGGCCGGCGAGGAAGAAGCTGAGCCGGAGCGGCTCGTTTCCGCCGCCACTGACGTCTGTCGGTGGCTCAACAGGGGTCCAGGTGCGGTCCTGCCGGGAAGGGGGGAGGCTGGTGGTGGAGGCGGTGGCGGTGTCATCCCCCCACAGCTTCTTCCACATGGAGCGGAGCCATGGCCGTCTCAGGGTTCGCCTCTTGGAGGAGAGCGCTGGCCCCAGAGCTGAAGCTGAAGAGGAAGAGGAGGAAGAGAAGGAAGTGGAGGCAGAGAGCAAGGAGTTAGACGAAGAAGAAGAAGAAGAAGAAGAAGAGGAGGAGGAGGAGAGTTCGAGGGTGGAAGGAGAAGACTCTAATTACGAAGAGTTGGAGGAGGAGGAGGAAGGAGAGGGCATGGAGGGAAATACCGGGTTTGTCGGGGGCGAAATCGGAAACGGAAAGTGCTTGAGGCCAAGCATGAGGTGTTGCAAGGAAGGTGCCCCCTTGAATTGGAAGCCCAAGCCATGTTGGGTGGCCACTTGAGACCTCTCCATCCAGACACCAATCACTTTCATGACTAAGCTCATATACTCTTTTCTATCTCTTCTCTATGAACTGATTATTAATGTTAAGTGAAGGAATCATGGTCGTTGACATACCGTTGAGTTCGTTACTCCGATTCCATGTCGCGGCTTTCTTATGTATAATGTGAGGTTCGAGAGGGCAGCTGTTGACCGAGACGATATGCTAAGGATTAGGGATGTACTAGCTAACGAGGCTGTGTGCCTTGTCTTTAATCATAGCATTAGTTATGTACACGAGAGGCTTTTGCTATCTGGTCATTTTCATGAGTTGCCTTTGGGCAGTCTTCCTTGCTAGACGGTTGCTATGGACAGGTAATTCGAAATTTCTCTTCAGCCTTAATGACTACAAAGGATTGCATTGATTGGCGAACGTCGATCTTGACTCGATTCTGGATTTCGCAATCCACGACTCTAATCGACATGTTTAATTCCTTTTGATCCACGACTCCTTACCGTCTCGGTGGTCCTCCCTCCATCCTCCTAAACAAACCAAAAACTTCAAAAGAAAAAAGAAAGAAATATATGTTAACATCTCCGAGCATAGTTGACGTCCGCCCAACCGATAAGAAAGTGACCTGCCGCCTTCAAGAACGGGGCCTCATCAGAATCAAAACGAACCCGAATCATGTCCAAACAAAGCTCGACATGATCGGTTTGCGCGTCGAAAAGATTCCGACTCAGCAACCGGAGGAGGTCGCTTGCGTGCAAACTGCACCGGGGCAGGGGCCATCCTGTATCGTAGGACGCGAACAAAAGCCGAGGTTGTCCTTACTACGGAGCAGGACGCCTCACGTGTAGGAAAGACCGGGGCGAGGAGGAATTCTCATTGGGCGTCCGGGCAAGGAGGGGGGGATGGTACGAACGTCTGGTAGCGATCACGTCCGGAGGCCCACCAAGGGGCATCGACAGGGACGGAGCTCGTGGACGATTTCATCGACCATGTGACTTTGCCTCTTCCTTTTTTACCCGATCCTCCCCAGATTTTTAAAGCGCGTCCGGATGTGGTGATGTATTCTCACCGGAATTCTTGAGAATCTGGTCCCTCTACTTCTTGGAAATTGCGGAACCCACCCCCCCTTTCTCTCATTCTCCTTTCCCCTATTTCTTCCATTCCGGGCGAAGGAATCAGTGAATGGTCGCGCAGGCTCGACGTGATTTCTTTTGTAAATCGGGTCTCGGTAATCGCGTGTTAATGTATCGTAATTTACTCCGTATAATCCTTTAGCGTGTGAGTAATCAAAATAGACGTCGTGTGCATGTAAACTGAGCTTAAGTATGCAGGAGAATCGAACTCGCGCTCGCCCTCTCCCTATTCCCTCTGCCTTTCTCTCTCTCAGCACTGCCTCTCCCATGGCTGTTGTATCCCGCATTGTTGCCCGTTGATTGCTGTCTTCGACGCTTGTCCTCTTCGTCCGTTTAGGCAATGCCATTCACCATCCACAGCTATCTTCAGTGCTCGTTCGCCAATCACCTCCTTCCTTCCTTAAGGCTCTCTCTCTCTCTCTCTCTCTCTCTCTCTCTCTCTCTCTCTCTCTCTCTCTCTCTCTCTCGTAGTGTTGCAACCCTAACTACAATCGAGTAGGTCTGACGTGGTGGCCCTTGGGCAACCTTAGCGAGTCCTGACAACAAAGATTGGGGAGCGACAAAGACAGTGGAGCAACAACAACGACAAGGCGTCGGCGGAGCGATGAAGATGGCCGTGGTGGCAGGATGAGTGCTGTGGCCTATATTTATTATCAACTTATTCATATGAGAGCTCGTGCATATTCCATCTGTAATTGTGTTGCTAATTCTCATCTAAATTTCGTATGGCTGATCACCTACTTTTGGAATAGCGATTTCTTTCGTGGACTATATGTGGATGTTCAATTTTAAGACACGATGGGAAGATAAATAGTGGGATTTGGAGGGGGTGAAAAGTGGGGTATCAAGAGAAGGGGGGGCCCTTGTGGAACTTGGAAAAAGGACGTTTTTGCCCAAAAAAATAAATAAATAAAAACACCGCACTCTGGTTGGTCACTTGATATGAGGGCCGTCACATGATAGTGGGTGACATTCCTTGAAAAGAGGAGGACAGTGTCTGATCGTGGACTTTGGCCGTCCATTCGTTTAATGGTTTTAGAGTTAAAGTGATGGGGATGGTGTCATCGACATGCACATGCACCACCCCGTTTTCCTTCTATTTTCTTAAAAGAGAAAGAAAATATTGCCGATGAGGAATTCATTTACGCAAGCGATCTTTTCTTGAACTTTTGTTATATTCACTGTATGTGTAGAATTTCTTTGGTTCTTTATATGCTAGGGAAAATGAGCGGTTGAATAATAAAATAAACTGAACAAATAAATAAATCGGATCTCAGATATAAGTGATTCAGTCACTGTGACTATGTTCACAGGGTAAGTGATAGAGACTTCTAATATAGATTAAGAGATATAGACGTAGATTACCATCACACTCAAGTTACTTAAACATTCTCGACATTTCCTAATCTCAATTATACACAATAACTCACATAATATTTAGCATCCTTATTTTTTACAAGATAATCTTTTAATCATGTAGAAGAATCACACAAATTTTATCACAAGATATATTGGCTTCAATGCTCTTAGTTTTAGCCAAGTTATGATTGCTTCATTGGTATAAGAACTTTGTTTCTACTCTTTCATAGCTCCTCATGAGCTCGGCTGCGACATGGATATTCTAGGTTCAAGTTGCAATTGAATTTTGCTATAATTGTGGATCTCATTTAAACACCAACTCCATTTGTAACTTTAGCCACTCTACAAGGATTTTCAAACACAATCTTCTCAATCACAGATAAAGCAACACCGCCATCGCATTCATATCTGTTGAGAGATCGAACATGCACCTTATTAAACTTGGCAATTACAACAGCTTTACAAGCTCTACCTCTCTACATGCACCATCCTTGTAGATAACCTTGCAAGTATCTATTACCTTAGGAGATTTTGGTTTTAACTCCATGTTGAGTTGAACACTATCTAACTCAATATAAATATTGCCACAATCATTCCTGCCTACCCAGGAGTATTGCAGACTCATCAAACATAGGTAAAAGTCAATTCAAATTTGAGTAGCATGACCGATAATGCAGTTCACCTTGTGTATAATAAAAAAAAATGCACTTTTTTGCCCTTCCATTTAGTTTATTATTACTCACTTGAATATAACACGAGTGAACAAATATTATAAGAATAAAATAATTAGTAATATCACTCGATCACACTTCTTCGAGAATCTAATATTTGATCACAGTTGATAGATTCTAGGTAGCTCACCGTATTAAGAGCATATGCTAGGAATCTCCTAGCCATACCAATAGTGGAGTGTTTCTGGTAATGTTTTGCCCATCAACTTTGCAATCTATTGTGGTTTGTTTTGACTAATGTGGTGTCTCACTATGTTTTCCTTCATGCAAAATTTGTTTAATAGCTCCAAGTATAACTCTATGCTACTGTTAGTTCACACATGCTTAATTGTGTTATTAGTCTCTTTTTCGATCAAAATTCTTAATTGTATAATTCAAACAACAACATCAAACTTGTGTCCACAAAAAAAAATTGGTCTTCCACAAACAGTCATGTACAACTATTAGCATGTATCTAACACTCTTCCTCAAACCACTAAAGCATGCGAATATTAAAGTGAATCAATTATGCAATATCTGTGGTTGTTCCGGTGGTTATACTAAACTACACTTTTGGCCATTTGCTTAAGTCATGGCACATGCATACATTTAGTTTATTAGCCATATAACCATACATGAGATTCTTTTCACTTAGAGCCTACAAACTTCTCTAATCAATAAGCACAATTCAAACTCTTGAATAGATGCATTCGACGTCTCCTGACAGATTTGTTACTGTTTGTCCTTGAAGCTCATATAAGCCACTATGCTTGATTACTCTCATTATCACTAGGCTAACTCAAACATCTTTTAAAGTATATAAAAGACCCGTCTAAATCAAGGTTCTGAAAGAAATTCAAGTTCTTCAATTTTGGAACATATTTCACTTTAGTTAATATTCCCATGATACCATCATTCATTTTGATTCGAACATTACTAACACTTGTAACATTGCACTTATCACTGCTTCCTAACTGCACTTTATTACCATCTATATACTGATAAGTAGTAAATCAGTTCTATTTGGTATGGCAAAAAATGAACAACTAAAATTCATAATTGATCTGTTAAATGATGAATTTTCAATGATATGCAAGACCTGATTATCACAATTCAAATACAATTAGCTATAGTTGTAACATCATTAGTAGATTTAACTTTAATTTCCTTACCCTTCTTATTCTTTAGCTTAAAACAATCCCTTCTAGAATGCCCTCCATTGTCACAACTCCAACACACAACACCACCTTAACTAGATTGACTATTTCTGTTTAGATTTGTACTATTGCTAGCACAAGTGCTAGTTCTTTCCCAATTAAAGCAATAGTTGTAGGTTCACCTGATTCTCTTCTACTAATACATTCATTCAAAATAAATTACAAACCTCATTAAACATCAAGCTTCTTGATCCAAAGGAATTACTAACAACAATAATAGTTTCAACTATTAAGTAATGAGGACTATAGAATCAAAGCACTTATCTTATCATCCAAGTCAATTTCAAATAAACTAAATCGACCGCATTGAGTTCATTGATATGCTTGACAATCAATGCACTTTTGGCCATCTTTAAATGAAATATATTTCACATCAAGTAGACTTTGTTGATTGCAGAAGGATTTTCGCACCTGTTCCATAGGGTCTTCATCTAGTGGTTTTTCCTTCCATGATTAGCCAAATAAATCCAACGCTTGTCTATCTAGCAATTTCCAATCAGCTTACTTCTTTGACTCTAATTTCTTCTATAGTAGGGGTAAGTGTATACTCTTTGGTAAAGATAAACATCAACCTGCATCTTCCAGAAACCAAAGTCTTTCATATCAAATTTGTCAATTTTCGCATTTCTTTTTTCTATTGCCATCGATTCGCTTCAACTCAACTAAGCCTAGCTCTAATACCAATTGTTGTAGAAAATAAGCAATTGAATAGTAAAATAAATAAAATAAAAAAATAAATCAGATACCAAATGTACGTAATTTAGTGAGTGTGATTTACAATTCACTGAGAGAATAACAAAGAATAAATGGAGATTACAACCACACTTGAGTCATTCAAACCCTCTCAATATTTTTAACTCCAATTACATCCAGTAATTCACATGGCATTTAGCTTCACAATTCTCACAAAATAATCTCTCAATCTCACAAAAAAATTATATAATTCTTACCCCAAAATTTATTGGCTTCAACACTCTCGGATTAATTTAGGGTGTAATTTATGAAAATGTTGTCTCTTTATTCTCTTCTTGAAGAAAATACACTTCTTTCATAGAAGAAAATTGGATTAAAAAAAAGGGGAACATGCTCAAACTATGTACTACTCAAATAGGAAGCCTATTTGAATTAGAAATGTCTTCTTATCAAGTTTAAACTCAAGACATATTTTCAATATCTTAAATAATCGGCACGCATGTATTCGAATCTTCAAAACTCGATTAAGCTCTCTGAACTTAATTTTTTTTTAATTATCGAAAGACTCGATTGGTTATTCATGAGTTGATTGCCTATTTTTATTTTTTATATTTTATATTTTTTATGATGTTAGCAAAATTCTCACATGCAGACCGGAAATCATGCAGGTATCAAACCCTCGTGTCATATCCAATCCTCAAATTTTTTTTTATGACGTCAGCAAAATCCTCCCATGAAGATCGGAAATTAGGGGAAAATACAGTATAAGTGCCAATACTTTCATAATACATTCATCTTGGTGCTAAAACTTTTTTTTTCTTTCACTTAGGTGTTACAACTTTGAAAAATCGATCACTTAAGTGCTACTTCCAATTTGCCCTTCAAAAAAGTTGATGTGGCTACCAATGGACAATATTTTCATATTTTTATTAATATTTTTTGAATTTTTTTTCTCTAAGGATAGCAAGGGTTATTGGCGACCCTCGTCGGCCATGGAACCCTTGCCTTTGGTAGCGAAGGCCTTAGGTGAGGCCTCGACAACCCTTGCTAGCTTTGGTTGGCCACAAGCGACGCTACCCGAGCCGGCGAGTTCACCAGGGCTCTCCCTTGTGGCCGCCCAGAGCTGGCTAAGGCTGTGGTAGCCTCGCTAGCATTGACAAGGCCTTGACAGCCTCACCTGGGGGTGCTTGTGGTGAGAGCAAGGTAGCCTTTGCCTAGATTTGGCCGCAAAGGCCTTGGGCAAGGCTGTTGTGACCTTGCAAATCGCGGGTGAGGTCGCAATGGCCCTTGCTAGTGGCTGGCAAAGCTTTGACAGCCTCGTTTGGGGCATCCCAACTAAGGGCAAGGCGGCCCTTGCTGACCCTACGAAAAAAATAAAAAAAAAAAAAAAAAAAATAAAAAAAATAAAATATTATCTATCGGTGGTTACATCAATTTTTCTAGCTGGCAAATCGAAAGTGTCACTCAAATGAACGATTTTTCAAAATTGTGGTATCAAAGTAAATGCCTTATGAAGGTATTGTCACTTTTAGTGTACTCTCCCTTGGACATCATAAAGGTATTGAACTAGTGCGGTATCTCAAAGAAATCAATGCCCGAGTAGAAATTTGCTCTAGTGTAAGTCCTAGTCAATCCAATCAAACTTGCGATTCCACTCATGCGCATGTGACATCTTGTCTTGAACATCATAAGATACGAGCAACCAAATCCGATCATTGCGGATATTCGTGCAGCACTTACTAGGCTGATGTTGCCTAGGACAATTGTAGTAGCTGTACCAAATTCAATAACGTTTCGAAAATTTGAAATCGGTACCGAATAGAACCAACATAAATGACTATAAGTAACCCCACATATGTATTCCCCAAAGCTTGATTGTTTCAAATTCAAGCGTCAGCAATTCAAATAAGTCCCTCTACTGAACGTGTCTTTGTTTTCTTTATGTCGTCACTCTTTTGCTCCACAATGATGCGGAAATCCTTTGTGGGGGCACATGGCTGCCTAGGCAAAGCAAGATGTGCCGTCCGAGATATTTCGTATATTTGCTTTGCCGCCAATCATCATGCCCGTTCGAAGTCATGAGGACACCTTGGTGAATTTACTCTACGGATCGATTTAGAGAACAGAGCCTAGATTTGATTTTTTTTTTCTTTTTCATGGTTAGATGATTGATAAACATACATGGAAATGGACGGTAAATGGGCGGGAGGGCTTCTTTCATAAGGAATTTTTTTCCATGACGAGTTCACCTAATGATAAGGTGCGTCCAATAAAATTTGGTACAATTGTGTCAGGAGTGTTAAAACTGATCAAGATTGTGCATTAAAACTTTCATTTCGTTCGTTCCAACCCTAAAACTTGGGCTTAGATGCAATTGACGGGGGGCTCCGTTAGCTGTTCTTGGATGAAAATTTTACTTGACATTCTCTGATCGATTTTTCCTTTCTTTGGTGGACATCATGTGATAGTGATGTGGTGGCAATGGTCATCGCATTAGAAAAAGGAGACCAGAGAAGGGGGAGGGGGGAGATGAGAGCCTGCTTGCCACTTACTAAAGGGTATGGGCCTACTTGATCGGACATTCAGACGTGGGAGTCACATTGAATTTTCGACACTTGAATTTCACTGTGGACAAGCTCAAGTCTTGGTTAGGACCTTTAAATCTTAAATCCTCAATCGATGACAAAAATAAAGCCTCAAATCTTCAATTGACCAGCAACCAAAATCCTTAGTCTAATTTATGCACTTAACCCGTTTTAAAAATAGAGATTTACATGTGGAGGCACAAGGCTACAGAATCAACGGCTGGAACTCGATAAAATTTCCTCTAATTAATCGGATTTGGAGAAAAAGATAACCCTAATTTGGCATTCTCTAATAACATCAAGAACAATTTTCAAAGAGATTCAAGACATAGGCAAATCAGTGGAGATATTTAGATTTGCCTGGCTGAGGGCAAGATCATTAAGACAAAATTCTCCACAAGTACGGTTCGGTAGCACATGGCTATTTCTATCTAGATTGGAAGCTGAAATGCACCAATAATCTATATAGTTATCTAGCTGTTTGAATTGCTCGAAACGATGTGAACTCGCTGAGAAATGGTAGTCGTACTGTCAACAGTTCACATTATCTTAACATTACCAAACAACGTGGACGAAGAAAAATGCCGTCCTGCATGAGGAAGACGAGACGAAAAAGGTCCAATGGCAGTACTATTTGCATGTGATCTGAAACGTACGAGAGAGAGAGAGAGAGAGAGAGAGAGAGAGAGAGAGAGAGAGAGAGTAAATCCCAAAAATTGCGGAAGCCGAAATGAGGTTCGATTGGTCGGGGAAGAAGGTGGCTACATGATAATGCAATGCACGTAGGAAACGAAATTAAACAAGGGCAAAATAAAAGAAGAAAGAGACTAGCAAAACAAGAGCATAAAATGACGCGAAAAAGCATTGTCTTTGTTGGGTCTACCAATTTCAATTGGCAGCAGTCGCAAGAATTAGTCGTAGTGGCCCTACCGCTTCTGTCTGCCCAACCATAGACACCACAAGCCCCAAAAAGAAAAGCGTTCCATCGAGAATTGACCTTTTCTCTTATACCATTTAATAATAAATTTGACTTTAGCAGGCTACATAAAATGTCGTTTTCTGCTTGTGGATTACGAAGGCATACCTGAGAGATGAGCCACATGTGCATGCGAGATACAGTCACATATGAGTAGACGCTTGAGTGTTGATCGCAAGAGGCATGGTCGAGCTCATCGTGCCAACTTAAATCGAGATTTCTTGTCGCTACCCCTTTGTGTTTTTGTGGTTATCCACTTACGTTTATCAATTCTACGAATACTTTTTTCCTACGTGTCCTGGTTCGATTTTCGCCACTCGCACAACCCTTCAAAAACCCTCGACTAATCATCGTCGTTGGACATCCATGTCACCATCCTAATCCCTCCTCTCTCTCTCTCTCTCTCTCTCTCTCTCTCTCTCTATCTCTGTCTGTCTGTTTGTCTCTCTCTCTCTCTCTAGGGTACACGACTAACTGGACATATAAACAAGCAATGTTTGAAATAAGCACTCCATTTTGGAAGAATTTAGGGTTTAATCTTCTCTTTTGTTTAAGATGGGCAAATTACGTGGGAGAGTTATTCAAGATTCGCAAGCTATGAACAATGGTTTAGATGAGCTTTCATGGGCAATCTTGGTCCACGAGTCCTACGTCTATAGTGACCACTAGCTGGGACTGAGCCATTGTTTTCTAAAAGAATGAAATGTCAGGGACGTGTAATATGGTCGATACCAACTTAAAGCGAAAAAACCTGAGGTGCTTGCTTATTACGAAACCATGAAAAGGAAAAGAATGGATAGGAAAAGGAGCACTTTGGAGACCATGTTACACGGAATTGAAAGGGCCCGTGACAATGTTGTCTTTGAATAAAGGCCAGAAGTTTGGTACCTATCTTCCCACAGCGGACGATTTGCTGTGTGTACAGAGAGAGAGAGAGAGAGAGAGAGAGAGAGAGAAGAGAGAGAGAGAGAGAGATGTCCCTCTTGGTTGTGCTGAGCCTTCGAAGATGTTAATGTTTCTTGACGATGAGAGAGAGAGATGTCCCTCTTGGTTGTGCTGAGCCTTGAACGATGTTCATGTTTCCTAATGATTGGAGAGAGACGTTGACACTAAATTCTGACTAATCATTTAGGAATTTAAACATTCGGAACTTAAATAAATTATTTGGACTAAGCCCATAAGTGAGTGAAATTCAGCCAAGAATTTTGACTAATCATTTAGGAATTTAAAGGTTTTGAACTAGGTGAGTGAAATTCAACCTAGCCTATCTATACTAAAGGCCAGTTCATTTCATGAAAATAATTTTCAGAAAAATATTTTCAGGCATTCGTTTCACAAAAAATGCATCGATTAGGAAAAACATTTTCCATAAAGGAAAAAAAAGTCCTTTAAAATTGAGGAAAATGTTTTTCACTTTTCAAGTTGGGGAAAACGTTTCCCACGCTTACTCTCTCTTATCTTACACCCCAACCCATTTTTTTTTTTTTTTTTTGAAAACCAATTTTTTATTATTTTAAAATTCTATTTTTTTATTATTTTTCAATAAAATCAATTTATTATTATTATTATTATTATTTTCTCTTTCCTTTTGCTTTCCTTCTTGTTCGGCCAATCGCTAGCCACACAACGGCAAGCAACCGGCCATAGGCGAGGCCCAAGTCTCGTTGCCGTAGATTGACAATGCTTGAGTGTTGCTAGAGGCCGCAAGGCTTGAGCCTTGCAAGATCAACGTCAGCAGAGTTGTAACACTTGGGCCTCGCCAAATTGGTGATGCTCAAGCATGACCGATCTAAGCATTGCTAGATGGCGGTGCTCGTCGCTGTCATTGTGGTGGCAACGAAAAAAAAATGAACGAAAAGAATAAAAAAAAAGGAAAGAAAAGATGAAAAGAAGAAAATAAAAATAATTTTTTTTAAATTCGATTTTTTTATAAAATAATATAAAAAATAAAATAAAAGTAAAAACAAAAAAATCATCAAAATAACTATATAGAGAAAAATCAAATAAGATACCGAATGACAAAAAATATTTTTCACTTCAATTTCAAATTTTGGCTGAATACTAGAAAATATTGTCATTTTCCCGAAAAATGATTTCTTTGAAAATATTTTTCAGAAACGCCATATTTTCCGTGAAACAAACATAGCCTAGGATTGGCTGAAATTCACACCGGAGGGTTGGCGGAAGGGGGGTTATTGAGGTTTAATTAATTAAAATTTAGCCAGTTAGAGTTTAAGTAGTAAAATACCCCAGGTTGTTAGAGTCCCTTATATTAATAAGGCCGAAATTAAGCCCGTAAAAAAGGATAGAATTAGACATAGGTTTTCCACTATATGAGCACATTAGGTCTTCATAATTCGTGGTCGACGAACAATAATTAGAGAGCATACAAGAGCATAAAGAGAAAGGGAGAGCGGGAGACCCCCACGGTTGAGCCTTCCCAGCCGTGTCTGGCTTGTGCTCCACCACTTTACATTGTATCCTCTTGCCAAGCAAATGGAAATTTTAGCTTGAATCACGTCAATAGTCAGATGTGTCGTGCTATTCATCTAGACTTGACCTATTCAAGGATCTTGTTTCTAATGAACTGCTAGGTTTGGTGGGCAATTCCTTTTGTTCTTTCTAGACGTCGCTACTTTATGTCTTACATTACAGAGAACACGTATATATTAATTATTTATATTAATTATTATTTGATATTCTATTCTAAATTCCATGAACAGGTATTGGTCATTTCATTACTAAGGAAATATTCCGGATCGAATAATCTCTTTCTTTATCCAAGAAAAGGTGTTTTTAGTTTGCATGGTCCAATCATTGATCCTGAAAATTTCTACAATAAAATTTGGTGGGCAATTCCTTTTGTTCAAGTGCTATTTGTTCTTACGAAACACCTGAAATCCTCATTGACTGTTCAGAATCCATGTAATTCGTATTTCTACATAAGTATGTACTGTTCTCGGAAATGCAAAGCCAGGGAAGCATGTCTCAAAGTTTCCCTAGTAATCTGTTTGTTTTGGCTGTTCCGCCATAATCAGATTGCTGAGCCTTTCTTTTTCCTATTGGAGAAACTCCCTGATTCAGATGCGAGTACCCTCTGATCAGACTGGAATTCCTTTCATCTCCTAATAACTTTTTGACATGGAATCCCAGTTAGTTGACTAGATATATCACAAAATCAGTGATTTAAACATTAGCTTCAATTTATTTGACATTGCCATACGCTCAAGCTGATGCGGGATACGTCTTTGATTCAGTTTCTGGGGACTTTTGGCGGGCCAAGACCTGTTGACATCTGTGTACCTACTGGAAGATCTTCTGGCACTTGGCCTTTGCTCAGCTGGCGGGTAATGTCTGTCCTAATTTGAACCACGTCGTTTATGGATGGTCTTCGTAATTTTAGTGTCCCTCTTTTTGAAAGTTTGGTTTGACTTTCTTCTCAATGTCGGCAGTACCTTGTCGCGATTGACAGTTCATGTTCCACTCTTGTCCCTCTTATATACTAAGCCACGAAAATCAAAATGTCAGTTGGACCTCATGCTTTGTCTGTCATGTGGCTTTGGAATTTCCTTTCCACCTTTCCCAGAAGGGCATATGTAGAAATTTTATGTGGTCTATTAGTACTTTCCACTGTGGATACACATGGTAGGTATAGTTTACTTCAATATTTTCTTTCACATTTGAGATGAAGTAACCTTTGAATGTGAGGTACTCCTACTGATTCATGCCCAGCTCATAAAGCTCTTGAACTACAAAGTACGGATGTTGCGACGTTACTTGAAAACTTGATGCCTTATTTCAGGAAAGTGGTAATGCAGGACTTTTTGCTACTTAAGAATCAATGAGTTGGGGATAGTTCCCCATGGACTGATCAAGAGAGGTGATGTTGATTTTGACAGCGTGAAAATGATGTCCCTGCCTTTGGATTCTGTATCACCTGGGTGTCGTGTGTCTGCAACTCATCTTTTCTTGGCTGAAACAGAAGTTCTGAAATTATTGCAGTCCTCTAATCTTTTTTTATCTTCTATCTAATCTTATTTTTTCAATGACAGGCTATTAGCAATTTTAAAGTTTCTGGTCCATAGGCAAATGGTGGTGAATAAAGTGAAAAAGACTATCGATGCTTTGGCACGCACACTTGAAGATGCCATGCAGGAGGATCTCCTTGGTACTACGGAAAACTTCATAAACAATATCAGCAAGCCTTACCAAAAGGCAGCACAAAGTAGACTGCATAAGATATTAAAAATGCAGGATGAACTATCGGCTATTCAGGATAGGCTTTGCATGCTGCAAATAGAAATTCAAGATCTCCACGCGTCATGAGCTTAGGCCAGTGTATTTCAGCATTACGTTCAGGAACTACTCCACTGTATACTTTTTTTCCCTTCTGAAGGTATGAATATCAGCATCTTCATGTACTATCATGAAATGTTCAGGAAAGTGGTTTTGGACGTTGTGGTGTCTGAATATTTGCATAAAACCAGCAAAACAGTAGTTTTTATGACGTCATCAGCGTTTGTGAGAGGGAGTTATCAACCAGCATGAGAAGTTCGAATCATTGTAGTGATTGGCAGGAAACGAATGGACTGTTGGTCTTTCCTTCATGCATCAAACCTGAAGCTGCATCAGGTTTTTTGTGCTAGTCGAGGTGATCCTGCGTAGGGTCGAAACCACACTAGCTAGTAGCTAAGGTTCTACGCGATGATCACTTGAGATCCACTTGCCCAATTTTAAGTTGAGCTCGAGCTCGAGCTCCTTCAGTATCTTGTTCAATCGAGCTAGGGTTGGCCCCATCATCTGCTTTTTTTTGGGACCAACAGCATAGGCTTCACTCTAATTCTTTAGACCTTATTCTTGCTTCCTAAAGATCCATGTCCCTCTCGTGTCATAAATTGAAAGGACTCTGAAAATGGAATCATCAGCATGCAAAAAAAGAGAGAACATGGAGGTCCTACTCTCTTGACTTTTTAGTCATAGAGGAGACATTCTTTCACTCGTGTTTAGATACTTATAATAGTTGATCGCATCATTTAGCGTATCATTATTGTAAACAAACAGATACATGATGAAGAGATCATCCTCTCCACGTCCGGACATCAATTGAAAAGCGGAGGTTGCGAAAAATTTGTACTGTCCATCCATAAAGGTCACTTTCTCCTCGGGTCGGTCGCTTTTGTCTTCCTTCACCTTTTGCAATTAACGGTGGACCCGCCATTGATGTCAAGACATGTCTGCATAATAACCGAGAGCTCTCAATGAATCCCTCATACTATATCAGCAGAAACACGAAGAAAGAGGCTGAGCTAAGCTGTGGCAGTGAAAAGCGAAAACAGAAAAATGCTGCATATCTCGACTTGTCCTGTAGGCTGCAGGCCATGAATTTGATGCCACCACCTTTCTCCCCCAGCATTGCCACTCGTGAACTCACAAATATGTAGAAAGAAGAGAGAGACAATTTCAGAAGTGCACTAACTTGTGCGATTATGCTGGTTCTTTCGAACATAATCCAAATGGGGTCTGTCTGCAATTAGGCATAGAAGCAGGCCTTTGGAAATATTCCACTTTCTTCATAAAAGGACTTATAAGGTAAAAGGAAAAAGGAAAGGAAAAGAGAGGGAGACGGTGGTAACAGAAGGAAAAGGTCCTCTTTTCCTTCGTCTATAAGGGTCGCCCTTTTTCCATGGCTTGCTGATTTCATGACGAAAGCAAAGAAGCAAAAGGGGGATTGTGAAAGCTTCATCGATGGTCAGGGCTGCGCTGAGAGAGACAGACACATATTCCTGCCTGCACTGTTTTCGCCCTCCAAAGCGACCGACCTCCTTTCACTTTCTTCAACACTACGTGCATGCTCTTTAGCTAAGGTGATGGTAGTTCGCTGCTCGAATGTTCAAAGCCGGATACCCTATGTAAGCAGGAAATGTCGAGCTCGATCAAACTATATATGATCTGCTAAAATTCAACTTGATTCAATTTAATTATCACAATACAAATTCCACTTTCAAATTTGCACGGAACACAACCTCGAACTCAAACTGGAGTTCCAAGATTACAATACATAAACTTGAAAAATCAATTTGCTTAAACGTGTATGGATGATTGCGACATTACTTGAAAAATTAATGCCTTCTTTCAGAAAAGTGGTAGTGCGGGACTTTTTGCTATTTAAGCATCAAGGACTTGGTGGTAATTCCTCATTTTTCATTTTCAGCCCTATCAACTAAACATATTTCCTCTTATGCCCTTTTATTTGCATTTGAGAGAACGAGAGATCGAGAGGTGGTGGCGACTAGTCGTCAAAGGCGGGGTCATGTGTGCCACCTTGCCCGGGTTGCTGCAGCCTCTGACCGGCACTCGCTAGGGTTGCACAGCCTCGACGATGCCTTGCCAAGGTCGTGTGACATCAGCAATGCCTGAGAGAAGGAAGTAGCTCGATATTAACCAACGTAAGAGGCATGAAGTGTCTGGTTCGGTAGGACCAGGAAAGGAAAGTGTTGCCTAGGGTTCAATTGCCCTGCAACACAGTAACTATGGTTCAGCGGTCTTTGCGACACCTCCGCTTCCCCTTCTCTATCTTTTTTCCTTCTTCAAATATTCCAAATACCAATCATCATATACTATTTGCTTGAGCTGAAAACACCTTCGGTCAAAGGAACTTTGCCTAGATGCAAAGTCTCATGGCCAACGATTTGTCAGATACACTCTTTCATGGTATTTGATCACCAAGAGCAAATGTGAGAGTCAGAGCAAAAATCAATTGACCTTTTCTCGTTTTGGCAAAGGGGTATTATAGTAATTTTACAATTCTCCAGTAATGCTTAAGTCGTTATAGTAGTCATCTTGTATAGTTATAGCAGAAGATTCACATGATCCAATAACTACAAAAAAGTAAATATATGGGTACTCCTTTTTCTTTTTGGGTAAATAAGGCATGATCATAGTTATCTCATATAGCTATAGAGGAAGATTTGCAAGATCCAAAAATTACGAAAAAGTAAGTATACGGGTACCCCTTTTTCCTTTTGGGTAAATAAGGGATGATCATAATCTGTCGGTAATCTGAAAAGTAGCCCCAATAACATTCCATCATCATGATCTCTTACTTTGATTTGATTCTGATTTTGCCAAAGCATGAATCAGACCAACAACCATCAATTCGTCAATCAAAAGCATGAATCAGACCAACAACCATCAATTCGTCAATCAAAAGTATGAAAACATCTTCATCAATGGGGCAATCCCAATGTGAATTACATATATCTCGAGGATTTGGACCGCGAAGCGGTGCCCGGTGTATCACCATGGCCAAACCATGTTCATGACCAAACTCGATCGAGACTATGTTGTAGTCCAAGCATTTTCTAGAACATTTTTGGTTTTGAAAATGGGGAATATCCAACAAGCTGCATGGCTGGCTGGAAGTGGGAACAAATAGCACTTTCCACGTGCCCGACGTTGGGGAAACGCTGACCTTGTTCGTGGGAAATTTATGTTCTTCAATAACTATTGACGTTTTCCGTAAATTAGATGAACAAAGCTTTAAATGTCTTCAACCGGGAAGCTGTTCCGCACACATTTGGCTTTTAGCTAGCCATTCTGCACCAGCCAACAGAGTTCTCTTTTTCAAGAAAGAGATTTATAAAGCTAAAGAACAAAAGGGCATGCTGCTAACTTTTGCTCTTTATGAGAATGCTGTGCAATTTTTGGATTGTGGTTTGTCAGGGGAATAGAGGGATAGTGCCCTAATTGCTATACGCATCACTGAACGTTCATCTTCTAAAAATTATTCTTTCTTTTTGTCAAACTGATGTTGGGTCGCTATCTCATGGTCTTACGGGTTGGCGTCCAAGGAAGCCAAGCCCTAGAACATTGTGAAATGCTTGACTGACAAGTGTGTCGTTAAGAGTTCTTCAAATATACCTAGAATGCACTTACATGCATAAAATAATTAGGCTAGTGAATCATTTATTATCTCATCGACTTTCAAACTTTATAGCCTAAGCTAAAATTTTGTTTTTGCTAAAATTGTTATTAATCTATTACTCTAGTTAACCATAATCATGAACCACTTGTATAACGAAACCGGCATTCTTACCAAAATTGTACATGGAAAATGATAAACCTTACTCGAAGTTTTCAGTGCTCTACCCTTATTATATGCATTACATGAATCAATAGATGAATAAGATTTACCTTTTTCTATTATGAGATTTTGAGGGAAATACATATGAGAGCATGACCTCAAGCAAAGCATAGTATAAACAACTGGTATATGAGTAAGTTTGCCTCCAAGAGGAGGTCGAGATTTAAATGGACAGGCTCAAGCAATGTTCTTTCATGAGAAAGCCTCGACTGCCCAACTTTGGCCAAGGCCTAGCCCGACCTAGCCTACAAACTTCTATGTACATTTTATGTTGCAGGCAGGCTTGTGCAACGTGTTAGGCACAACCTTGAAGCCTCGTTCAAGCCTGTCCAGTGATCATTTCCATGAATTGCCATCTAAGAGAGCGGCTACGAGAGAGATGGTTTATTCTACCCAGTCAAAAAGCAAAAGAGGGCAAACTAAATAAAGTTTCCAACTTGAATTTTGATCATTAACCATAAATAATCCATATGTTTAGTTTAGCTTCTCTTCCACCTTTAGAAGAATAAAACATAGATATTTTCGCCGCTGCTAGAATTTTTCTCATGGTGAAAGACACATGGACACTGCAACTGCATCTGCCATTTATAATGCTCTCACCGATATGCTTTGGCACTTTGGTCAGGTCTGTAGTACAGCACCGTCGCTAACATCTGTAATTTGCTCAGTCAAGAAATTCATTACACGTACTTTCTGGACTCGCTTAATATTTTCGACATTCTTCTTCCAGAGACGTGGTGCCGAATTGGTTGTACTTGAAATTGCACCTGGATGTCTTCAGGGGGCTGCTTGGTCAAACTATTCTGTTCGATAGTTTGATTTAGAATTTGTTGTCACAAGAGGTTTGATATGCTGTGGATTTGCTTTTCCCGACTTCTTCCATAAACGTCACACGGCGAAACCTTTTGTACCGATGAAGATTGTTCGATTCCGACGCGATGAGCAAGCGCTACTTCTGTACCGGCAAAGGTTACACGAATTTCGACGACGTACATCCGATTGTCGATGAACGGCATCATGAAATGTTCTGCCTCTCTCCTCCACTAATTTCACCATGGTAGGAAACTAGAGAATACAGGCCAAGAAGGAGCACATTACAACCCCCGCACTCCCTCCTTGTCTTCACCTATAAATACAGCCTCGACCTCCCTGTCTTCCCCAATCTCTCTCTCTCTCTCTCTCTCTAAAGAATGGCCTCCAGTCATACTTCAGTTTCTGCCGACTCTGATGCCACAGCCAAGATGAAGCCCGCGACCGCCCAGCAGGGCACTGATGCTTTGAAATCCAGCTTCTTGCAGGCTTTGACCCTCACGGAAGAGAAGAGCGAGGGCGAGGGCGAGCAATGCGGCCTCTACGTCAACCCGCTCCTGAGATGCTCCTCCTCGTTCCTCAGCGACTGGAATGTTGAGACGTGCACCGAATCGCTCGGAAGTGAGACGGGCAGCGACTTCAGTGATGGCGAAGCCCTGCTCGTCTCGCCTGGAGGAGGCAAGGGAAACCATTGCCCGGCAGTTCAGCCGGCAAGGAAGAAGCTGAGCCTTTGTGGTCTGTTCCTGCCACCACTAACGTCGGTCTCCGCAGGGGTCCAGCTGCGGTCCCGCCGGGAGGGGGGGAGGCTGGTGGTGGAGGCAGCGGTGGTGCTGTCCCGCCCCAGCTTCTTCCATGTAGACCGGAGCCATGGCCGAGTCAGGGTTCGCTTCTTGGAGGAAGAGGAGGAGGAGGAGGAGGAAGTGGAGGCAGAGAGCGAGGAGCTAGAAAAAGAAGAGGAAGAATCAGTTTGAGCGAGGGCGTGGTCTGTGGAATTTTTTTTTTTGGTGGCGAAAAACATAATAATCTCTTTGGTTTTTAAACTGATTATCTTCCATTCGAGTAAAAGACATTTATCTTTGCGAAAAACACTAGACACAGCTCCAAGGCGATGATGAAAGATGTACATTCTTCACCCTTCACCATGTTCAAAACTTGGATGCCTTAAACGGGTGAGATGGTGCTTTTCATATTGGGTAAAAAAATTTAAACCTATAGTTGCAGAAGGAGGAATAATCCCTCTAATAGTATGATGCATGACAACTACAAATATATTGGCTGATTAAGAGATCCAATGGTCAATTTTCCAAAAGAATGATACTGATGATACTGGCCAGGAAGTTTCGTTGTTTACTATAATAAACAATCCATTAATTAATGAAATGAATGATTTAGTAGGTTAGGCCACATTGTAGTTTGAAGAACTCTTGCAACTTTCGTAATCCTTGATAATTGAAGCCAATAATTAACTTAAGTTTGAAGAAACAAAGAAGCCAATAATTAACTTAAGGATAAAAAGACAACGAGACTTATATGTAGACTGGGAGTCAATTATCAAGGATTACGAAAATTGCAAGAGTTCTGCATTTAAAAAAAAAAATCAAAGTGCGTGAATCTGCTATTTTGGATATGTAGTGTTGGAATTCGTTTATTAAACTTTAGATACATAAATTGGTTGGTTGCCATCTAAGGAAGCGAAGCCCTGGAATATGGTGAAATGCATGACTAATAGGTATATCCTTAAGAGTTCTTCAAATGTACCTAGAATGCACGGACATGCATAAAATTATTAGGCTAATAAAAAATTATTATCTTATCGACTTACAAAATATATAGCCTAAGTTAAAAATTTGTTTTGCTAAAATTGTTATCAGTCTATTACTCTAATTGCCACTATAGTTGGACATGCAAATTTTCACAATTATATAACACTTGTATTCCAAAACAGACATTCTCACCAAGATAATACGTGAAAAATGATTAGCCTTATTCAAAGTTTTCAAATCTCTATCCTTAATACACGCATAACATAGATCAATGTATGAATAACATCTACCTTTTTTTGGTCTAATATTTTGAGAAAAAATTACAAATGAGAGCATGAGGTTTGTCGCGACCTATTTTTTCTCGCCTTGAGAGGGAAATAAATATCTAAATAGGTTTAAGAGTATTGTCTAAAGGGTGGGTCCAGGACCCTCATTAGACATAGACTCTTCCAAGCCCATACCCCGCGTGACATTGAGTATTCATGAAAATTTTCTAATAAGAAGTCGCTACTAGCCTATTGGGGTCGGCTAGAAACCAAGCGAGGCATGAGAGTGTGCCTCACTTTCTACGCAACTAGAGAATTTAGGGTTGGGGACTTGATTATACTAATTAACCAATTAGTGCCCTTTCGGTACCTAATCTTGTTCATTTCAAAAAGACTTTTGTCAGGCAATTTGGATTAATTTTAGACTTAACCACTAACATATGAGGTGATCATGCGGGTGCGCAATCATCAAAATAACAATCAACAATTAAAGAAAACATTAAATAAATTGCAGGAGAAAATAAACACAAGCATTAAGAGATAAATAGATGACAACCCTAATTAAACTAGGGGGAAACCATAATCATCGCATCATAAGCGTGCAATCAAGGACAATTGTATCCGAGGATAATTAAAACCCTAAGGTGAAGCCGTGAGGGCTTGTTCAATTTTAGACACAATCTTAGGCCGATGATTTTCTCACACCTTTTAAGAGAAAATTGTCCAAGAATTATTTTAAAGCTTTTTAGAGATTGGGATTTTTGAAAATTTTCTTTTTTTCTTTTTAATATTTTAATATTTTCGAATTTTTTTTATAATATTTCAGGTTTCTGAATTTTTCATGACTTTTCTGAAATTTCGAAATTTTTTTTGACTTTTTAAAAAAGTCATCCTCGGTGAAAGCTCACCAGTGCCTGGACCACCATCGTTCGTCGGTCATACCGCTCCACCAGCGGAGAGCGCCTTTGGCTACCTATTCCAGCAATCATTAAACCACTCTCACTGGAACAACGGAGACCTCACTCTTCCGATGACGCACGACTATTTCGCGAAAACCACGCCAAAACACAATAACCATACAAACAACAAGCATGATTCGGCAGCCATGGACGCAAACACAGATCGATCCCAAGTTAAAATGCGAACTGATTTTTTCGGATCTCTTTGAGACATTTTGTCGAACAGTTGGGGTGTGTTACCGAATCCTAAGGTTTCCGGCTCAATCGAGCCTCGAACGTGCCTTGGGGGGTCTCGAACATGATATACAAAGAATATAAGAACGAAATGTAAGGGCGACGAGGGCCAGAGCTTGTGCGAGCCGGACGGCCGCGAGCTCTGACCCGGTGCGCCTAAAACGGGTCAGTGCGCTGCTAAGGCTCCCCCTCATCGTCGTTCGGAGCTCTCCTCTCGAGCTCCCTCGGTTTCCTTCCGCTCTCTCGGATCCCCCTCTGTTTTTTTTGTTGCTCGGTCTCTGCCCAAGAGAAGAACCCCCGAAGAAGAAGCCTCCACTCTAGAATAAGAGAACCAGCTCCCCCTCCTCTCTCTCCCTCTCGAGCTCGTTTTTTCTCTGGTCTCACTCTCTCACATTCAAACTCTCTCCCCGGTCTCTCGGTTTTTTCTCTCTGTCTTGTCGACCTAACCCTTCAACCACCCACTCTGCTCAGACGCTCGCCCTGTCTTCTCCATCCCCTGATTTTCTGCTCTCACTCTCCATTTGTTTTTTTTCTCCTTTCCTGTTTGAGTTCTCTCTCTCGGTCCCTCTTTGTTTTTTCCCCCTTTTGTTTTTCTCTCAGTCCTGCTGCCGCTCTGACTTGCCGACCTAACCTTCCAACCCGCGGATCGCGCCGGAGCTGCCTCCTCGATCTTCTGCCGCCTCTGACCTGCACCTCGGTCTTTTAGTCTTCTTCTGTAGGTCATGTTCTGCGCGGGCAGAAAGAAGGGAGGAAGAAGGAAACCAAACGGGCCGGGCCGAGGAAAGAAGAAAAAATGAAGAAAGGAAAGTGGGCCAAGCCCGTGCAGGGAGGAAAAGAAAGGAAAAAAGAAAAGAAAAGAAAAGAAAAGAAAAGAAAGGGGCCGGGCAGGCCCAGCCCTAGTTCGGACCCAATATATTTTTTGTTTTATTGTTTTTTTTAATTTCGAATTTTTTTTTTTTTTTTAAAGGGGACTAATCCCTAGTTTTTAATGCTACAAGTCTTAAATAAAATGGCAAAATTTAAGTGTCAACAACTGCCCCTCTTTGAATGGGAGCTCAAAGAGGTTCATTTCAAAGACAAGAGACACCTAAATTTGATCCATGGATGGCGACAATCGGGGGCTATCGATGAAAAAAGGGTATGAATGGATGATCTTATTTTGTAACTAGATGGCCTTCGATAAAGTCTTATTGTGTGGTAACTAGTTTCGACTGGAAATGGGGTCTCACCGTGTAGAAACGGGTTTCGATTGGATATGATAGTATCATCGTATAGAAATGGGTTTCAACTAGGAAAGAGGTCTCACTGTGTAAAACGAAGGAGGTCTCACTGTGTAAAAACGGGTTTCAACCGGATGTAATAGTCTCATCGTGTAAAAACGGGTTTTGACCGGATGTGATAGTCTCACCGTGTAAAAACGGGTTTCGACCGGATGTGATAGTCTCACCATGTAAAAATGGGTTTCGACCAGATATGATAGTCTTATCATGTAAAATCGGGTTTTGACCAAAAAGGAGATCTCACTGTGTAAAAACGGGTTTTGACCGGATGTGATAGTCTCACTGTGTAAAAACGGGTTTTGACTGAATGTGATAGTCTCACCGTGGAAAAATGGGTTTCGATCGGATATGATAGTCTCACCGTGTAAAAAGGGGTTTCGACCAGGAAGGAGGTCTCACCGTGTAAAAACGGGTTTCGACCGGATATGATAGTCTCACCGTGTAAAAACGGGTTTCGACTAGGAATGACAATCGTGGTTTAAGGATGAACACACAAACCGTGTGGTTTAGGATAGACCACCAACCCCGTGGTTTAAGGGTAGATCACAAACCGTGTGATTTAAGACCACTAACCCCATGGTTTAAGGGTAAACCACCAACCGTGTGGTTTAAGGGTAGACCACAAATCGTGTTGAGAATACATGATTTCGCTGGGGGAACCCGACAAGATTAATTTGAAAGAAGTGTCATTAAAGACAATCCAGAAAAATATTGAAGATGAGAAAGCGTTGATTACATGAGCAAATCAAGCTAATTCAATTATTTGGTAAATATACGATACTGCTTGGTATCACATAATTGTCATTGAGTTTGGAAGATATCATCAATTCTCAAATTCCTTTAGAAGAAAGGTCGATATCAAAGTGATCCTGACTAATGAGAATGATTCAATAAACATGCCAAGCAAGGGCTCTTAGTCAAAAAGGGGTTCTCACATCTTCTTAAGAAAATGGCTATTTGATCCTATCCCTTAATGTGGGAAGAATAGCTGATCACTGGGGTTATCTCACATAACCTATATCAAAGACTTTGAGAATCATTCGTAGTAAGTACATATTGACCAATCTAAGAGGTCTTTTGGAAGGGTCATGATGTGACTTGGTCAAGGTTTCAACAAGGATAAACATCATCGGCCATGAAATGAAATAATCATCGATCAACATTTCCGCTAGGTTTACAAGTCAAGAGACCTCATGAGATAAGACAACTTTTACTCTCGCTTCTTTAAGCGGTAGCTTTTTTGAGAAGTCCTTACTTTCACTCGAGTCATCCCAATCTGAAGAGACTTTGGGAAGGGATTGTAATGTTGGTTCGGTTATAGGCTCAAATGGCTTAGAATTTCCTTTGAAGAGGGGTTTGAGAGTTGGTGATCATCATTGTATCATTACCATTTATCCAATTTTTTTCGAAGGCACTTGACATTGAAAATCTAACTTTGTCTCGAAAGTCCCTTGACTAATCATCTTAACATGAGAGCTTTGTTCTTTCATTTAATGGCTTTTGCATTTGCAATGATTTTTTCAATGCAAGCATTTTGACTTTGACAACTTTTCTTTCAAAAGAAAGTCTTTTTTTTTTTATGCGACTTTCCTCACTCTTTTTTTCTCATTTTTTTGAAATCGAGTATTGGCATTGCTTTTACCAGGCACACTGCTTTTTCATGCCCCCTCATTTTCATTGAAAATTTTTGGAGCTCTTAAGACTTTCGAGATACTTTCCACATCTTCATGTAAATGCCAATTGCCTTGATAAATCATATGCCTTGCCCCGGTGGGGGAGATAATCACCATTTGGGCTTTAGAAGTGAATGTTCACGCTCAACTTGGCTAAGCAAAGGGCATAAGTGTTTGGATAGAGAAATGAATGCTCCTCTTCATTTTTGGGATACTTCGAGCTTCCATAAAAACTCACCTGAAGCTACTACCAAAGATTAATGCAAGTGAAAGCAAATCAATCTTTCTCATCTTTCTTCTCCAAATAATGTCAATCCAAACCTCTATAATTGCCCCATTGTAGGGTAGTTCTTGACAGGGATATTTTGTAGAAAATTCTCTGTATTTAAAGGCTCAAATGGGCAAACTATTGTCACCTGCGGTGTGTCGGGCAACAAGAAGAAATTCCTCTTTTCACTTTGATCCATGTACTACCTACGAATGAATCCCTCGTCCTTAAATGACACGGCTTTTCTTCTTCTTTTTTTCGCTCGACTCTCAAAGTGTTTAAAGGACGTATTTGGAGATGAGTTGCCTTTCCTCATCCTAAGTGTTTCTCGCTTGGCACAATTAACATCCCAATTTCAATTGGTCAAAATCATCTAAGTAGATTGATCTCCATGGGGAATTTTGATTCAAAATGAGTGATCCACCAAGCGGATAGACAATTTTGGGATAAAAAAAGATGTTCAAAGACTTTGTGGAAATTTTTTTCAATTTCCATTTTTTATGTTTGTTTTCCAGGCAAACGCCAAAGATTTTTTTTGGGATGGAAATTATCCATTTACTTTCCTTTTAATTTTGAGAATAAGGGTACTTACTTGCTATAAGGCGACACGACAACCCTGTAAACAATAGAAAAGAATGTGTTAGTGTAAGAACCTTGATAGAATTAAAGATTGAAAACGATACATTGCTACCACTCACTCGCATTTATCCTTTGAGTGCTAACATCACCCTTTTGGATATTTGGCAACTCCAGATCTTCACTTGCATTTATCTTTACACGTCCAACGTTTCCCTTCACCTGCTTTTGTTCTTCGGGCATCAACATGCCCTGCTACGAGGTGACATGACAACCCTGTAAACAATAGAAAATAATGTGTTAGTGTAAGAACCTTGATGGAATTAAAGATTGAAAACGATACATCGCTACCCCTCACTCGCATTTATCCTTTGAGTTCTAATATCACTCCTTTTGGATATTTGGTAACTCTAAATCTTCACTTGCATTTATCTTTGTATGTCCAATGTTTCCCTTCACATGCTTTTGTTCTTCGGGCATCAACACACCCTATCAAGAATGGCAACGGAGCATGTTAGGAAAAAAATTATCAAGGGTGAACATGATCAATGCAAGAGTGCCATTTATTGACTTTCTTTTGTAAAAAGTTTTTCAGCTTCTTCAAAAAGAAATACACGCAAAGACTGTACGCCTAACATGCATGAAACGAGTTGTCTAAGTGACTAGGATTGCTTGAAAAGAATTGGTCACGTGGCCTTGATTTTATTCATGGAAATCATTTCTTTATTGCATACAACGTTCCACAATGTTCAAGTCTTTTCCTTTTAAAGAGGCATCTAATCAACAGGAAGTTTGAAAAACTTAGAAGTGAGTCATTAAATGTGTTTTTCAAATTTTCCTTTAAATGAGCCATTCCGATGTCATTGAATTCACTAATCCTAAGTGAGTGTCAAAGATGAAAAGAGAGGGGTACTCCCTGTTTGGACATTCAAGGGTATTGTTCCTTGGATACTTTGCCCCATCTATCATGTCAAAATGGGTGATTAAACTTCAACATGCCTCTTTGATGGAAGGCATTGCTCCCATGGTTAGTGTGTGCTTTTTTCTGCAACAAATGGACATGTTACTTGTGTTCCTAAATTGAAACGGACTAATTTAGGAACGATACTCCCCTTTGTATCGAATCCATTGACTCTCTTTCATCTTGCTTCACGGGGGAGAATCACAATGCCTTGAGTGACTTGCTCCATCATCGCCTCATTGGCGAGAGGCGTTGTCCCTTTGACGGACTCTCCTTCAACATTTGTTGATCTATCACGCTGGCCTAGTGGACTACCATTCATCGGTGAAATGCTCTCCACATTCAACTAGATAACCTCATCATATGTGGTTCCATCATGTTTGACAAGTGGATTTTTGATGGGACTAAAATGTGGATTGCTCCGATAGGGATGTCACGCCCGGCCCTTGAGCACGCGACGATCCCCTTTTTCTCTTTCAGTCATTTGAATGCGACATTCCCATGACGTGTCGCCGACCATTCATTTTATCTTTCAGTTAAGCGCATGCTTAAGCGATAACTAATCCTCGCACAATGTGAGCAACTACCTACAGAGCCAACTAAACAAGTAGGGCTAGGGTTTATCTACTTTTTCCAAAACGCACCACCTGCCGACTCTTCATCCAACGGACCGTTTAACGACGACAAAGGTGCGGCTGTGACGGGAACGACGAGGCGGTTGCACTAGTACCTCCGGGGTGTCGCGACGGACGAGGCGACGACGCGACGACCGGATCTTAGCCAGAGCCCCACTGTCCGTGCAGCCAAAGGAGGAGCTGAGGGAGGAGGAGACGTCTAGTAGCTCGGTCCAATTGGGGGATGGCTCTCCAGTCAACTGGGGGAAGGCTCTCCGGTCAGCTGGGGGACGATGGACGGCGGTCTGGGCGGCGGCCAATGACGGCCGGCGGCTGGAGTAGTAGCAGGGGAGGCTGGTTCGGTCAAAACCATAATTGAGCGAGGGAGAGAGGGAGAGAAGCGGCTGATGGAGAGGGGAAAATGGCACAAAAATGAAAGTTGCAAAAATTTGGTTTTTGCCCTTTTTTTTTACTACACAACCACTGCCGCTTTCGGGATTCGAACTCCCGATTAGACCAGGCGGCTTCATCCCCACATACCACTCGGCTAAAGGCGCCGACGGTGTCCAAAGTTGCTTTCTTTTTCCATTTAAGGCCAAAATCCTTATCTGATTCCAAAACCCAAAAGAAGTGAACATCCCTTACTTTGCAATCTTCAGAACAACAAAAACAAACATGTCCTCCTTGTGCGAATTCCCTATCCATACAACTGCAACAAATGGTCCTGACGGTCTCTCATCTTGTGCTTTAGCGGATCAGTGGGTGGGATTTTTCGCCTCCCATTTTGGGTAATGTTTCAAAAGAGCATCGGATTTATGCTGAACAACATTCTTCCAAGTAGAGGAGAAAACGGCAGATTGTAGGTAAAAGACAGCATGGAAGTCTTGGAAGTCAACGTGTCTAAATCTTCAGTTACTCCTAATCCAGAATCATCTCCTACACTTTGGAACTCCAGGAAAATATGTCTTCCAGGCTAATCAAGTTAAAACTCACAAATACTTGTGTTTTCCTTGATGCATTTCCATTGATGATGTCACGCCCCGACTCTCGAGCTCGCGGCAACCCCATTACCTTGGTCGATTGAAAGCGACGTCCCAAGACCCGTCGACGACCATTCATTTTATCTTTCGTTAAGCGCAAGCGGAAGACGAATCATCCCCAGACAAACAAACAATCAAACAGGGATAGAGGGATGAACAGCCGGAACAACAAAGAACTACTCATTTATTCAAATTACTGGATTAACCAACAGAGGATCGTTTCCGAATTACAAGCCCGACAAAAAGGGCCGATCCATCCTCTAAGCGAAACCAAAAGAACTAGGCTAATCCAACAGTACACCAAGAACCCTCGGGTTCAACACCACGGTCACTCGGACCCATCGGACTCAAGCTCCGTTGGGTCGGTCACTGGAGAAGCGGGGGCAGGATTCTCCACTGCGGGTACGCCATTCTAGGGACCTGAAAATGGTTAACCACGACGGGTTGAGATAAAATCTCAGCGAGTTCTTCCCCCTAAGCCCCGGTTAGTACGCCAACTCAACCCGGGGTATCTCTCCAGAACCACCTCTCACTCAACCCACAACAAACAACCAAAACCAAACAACAGCCAACAACAGACAGGGCAACCAACGATCATACAGTCGGTTCGCATGCAACCTTACCCGGTATGCCATACCCTGCACGTCAAATCTCATACAATGCAAGCAAGGCACATGGCCGTCAGATGATACAGTTCATCAATCACATGCGAATCGCGTCACAAGCGATCTCACCTAGCCATTGCCACAACCTGCACGACTGTCAACTCATGCGTGCGTACCACAAATCATCACGACATTAAGAGCATGCGAATAATCAGAGCATCTTACACAACTTTCTCATGTCTCACACTCACACATGCTCCGATTATTACGACCACTAGGGCCACGGCACAACCTTATGGTTGGCGGTCTACCAGTCAAAGACCAGGCATTGTCCTCCCCCATAAGGCACGGCGACGTCACGGGTTCTCTCCCATCGACGGCATTCCCTATGGAGCATGGGGCCCGCGGCAGTGAAACTGACTACTGTCAGGCAACCGACCGAAGTCAGGATGACCAAAAGGCCATAGCACAACCCCATAAGGATTGGCGGTCTACCGGCAGCGTCGGGCTCTCCTCTTAATGTGATCATGCAACACATCATCAAACAATCCATTTATATCTTTGCTCTATCGTGGATGCAACATCACCCATGCTCATGCGATATGCCATTTCAGATAACCCATGCAATATGTCATGCGGTCTCACTCGACAATTCCAAAATCCAAAATCCAACAAACACTCGATCACGCATTTCATCAATATTCACGAGTATAATTAACAATCGGCAATTCAATTAATCATAATAATCAATAGCACATCAAATTCAGGCAAAAATTAGCTTCCGGATGAACAGTGCCGTGAACAGTAATTGTGAACAGTAATCGTGAACAGTGCTCGTGAACAGTGATTTTTTCGAAATTCAATTAATTAAAACATTTAATCCAGAAATTAAACAAAACATTAATTAAAACAATTAATCAATTCAATTAAAGCAAATCATGCTTAATTAATCACATAAACACAATTAATCCCAAATTAAGCACAATTAAGCTAAATAAGCAAAATTACACTAATCTAATCTTAATCATCTATCTAACCACCTATATTAGGGCTAATAAAACTTAATTAAACCCCTTAAATCAAGATTAACACTAACTAACCAACCCTAAGCAAGTTTAGGCACTAAATAGGGATTAGGAGCTAAACTCACCCGTTAAGCGGGCCAGCGACACGGACACGGCGGCGGCGACGAACCCGACACTCAGGGACCTCTACCACAGCGATCTAAGGCGGTCCAGGGGCTGGAACAACAGCAGCAAACTCGGAATACCCACTGCAACACTGAAAACTGCACTGCTAGAGGAGGAAGAAGCTGATCGGAGTTGAACGGGCTGCCCGAAGTTTCGGCGAGCGGCGGACCAGCGACCAACGGCACCTGGGGGTCGAGGGGGAACCACTTGTGGCTAGGATGGGTGGTGGTTTGGCCGGAAATGGAGAGAAACGGAAGAAAAGGCGGAACAAAGTCGCTGCAGGCGGAATAGTGACGGTTCGGCGATAGCGGGCTTTCTGCCGGAATACGGGACGACCGGAAGCTCTTTCCGGCGATCGGCCGCTCTATCTGAACGGAAATTCTCTTCTGAACACAATGGCGGATTGCACGAGACGAGATTCCAATGGGAAGGCAATGAACAACTCAGATTTCGGTGAAAGGTCAAACTGAAAAACAGAAGGAAGGAAGGAAAACCATGTGAGAGAGGTGTGCGGTTTTTTGGAGAAGATGAAGAGGAGAGAGAGAGTGAAGTGAAGGCTGAAGGATAAGCCTTATCCAAGCCATCAAGGCTTGCCCCACTTGCCAAACAATGACCTCATCTTCTCTCTCTTCCTTTTGACTTTTCTTCAAAATATCCAAGGGCATTTTGGTCATTTCCACCTTGCACATTTCCCAATATGTCCTTGGGCTGAAAATGGAGGACGGGCCTAGGAAATGGACTTGAAAATGAATAGGAACGGGCTCGGGAATTTATTGGGCTTGAATCGGCTCGCTTTAGACAATGGGCTCGGAAGGGTAAAGGGTCGGTTTGGCCCAACAGGCTCACTTGCTTGCCTCGGGCCTTCCATGGCGGCTGTCCCACCTTGGGCGTGAGGCCCACACTGATTTTGCCCGGCCCACGTCCTCGTAGGCTCGTTTTCTTGGACCGAAAATCCCTTTTCCAAATACTCGGTTCAACCGGCAGTGTCGATTGTCTAAGAAGGATCGTCCAAAAGTCCGTCCCGGACGTTCTTGAAAATTCGAAGTCCAATACTGGATTCTCATGCCTTGTCAATTTCGCCCAAATGCCATTTTGGTACTGCTCAGACTGACAGGCGGCTTTGAGGATTCACGCGTAACCGACTCGTGCCAATTTACGTTCAAGACTTCTCGACACATGGACGTCCTTGACTATATGAAATTGCGAAGAATCGATTCTTATTTCAAAGTACACGATTACCAAGGATCGACATAGGGCCATTTGCGGGTTCGATAACAGTAGACGAAATCACTCGTCGTCCCATTATGTTCTGCCCACGAATCGACTTCTATTCGTCCCTGGAATCGGCCTGCATGACTACAGGATCGTCCTTATGCAAGTTTCACGATCGAGTCGTTTTCCCAGGTCAAGTTCTTTAGTCGCACGAGTTCTGTCCTCAGTAGCCTTTCCCCTCAATGTCAGTATCTCAGGAGTGATCAGTTCCGAGTGAGATCAACCAACAATGTATTGACGAAATTAACGCTCGTTCCTCCCTAAAAGGACTCGAATTTCAGGATGTTACAGATGATCACACATGTTGTGTTCATCTCGAATTCCAAGAGTCTATGTTTTTGTCCTTTAGAGGAGGTAATTGACAACCTCAAATGACCTCTTCATTTTATCATCTTAAAGTATCATCTTGCGG
Organism: Corymbia maculata; assembly: GCA_014182735.1. NCBI lineage: Eukaryota > Viridiplantae > Streptophyta > Magnoliopsida > Myrtales > Myrtaceae > Corymbia > Corymbia maculata. The sequence goes on along the minus strand of CM024689.1, from coordinate 10,758,197 downwards.
GTCAACCTACTAAAGTGGTTAAGAGAAGAGATAAAATCATACGCAAGTTCTTCCAGAAACTCATTTTTCGAAACATTTTGAAGTTAAAGGCATAAAAGCTTGATCCTGAAAGTTTGTCTGAAATGCTTCAAATTTTTTTTTTTTTTGGCTTTTATGATGATTTTCATGAAATTGGTTTTCATTACCAAAAAAAGTGAGTTGCATGATTTTAAAAAGTGTCAGTTGGGCCTATAATCGAAACCTAAAATGGAAAACATGATTTTTAATAAGAATGAAAACAATGATAAAATATAAGGGTGATCATGGTCCGGGTTGGGCCGGGTCACCCCCTAACCCTAGGACCAACCTGCACAGTGTTGGTCCTCAAATTTTAGGACCGAGGACTGACCCTATTGAACCTGGGACCAAGGACCGGACCGACCCAATGGGTTTGGTCCGGTTCCAGGGTCAACCCGGGACTAACTAATATTTTTTTTTTTGTTTCATTCTTTGCATTCCCTGAAAAGGCAAATTTACTATTTCAAATTACATATCCATTGACAATGCAACGTTGTGCAACCAAACTATAAATACCACTACATATTCAACAAATTTAAAATAAGACAATAATAGAAATTTCACATTTGTTAAAAGCAAGAAACCATAAAAATGATTAAGACTACTAATAAAGATGTGAGACAAGATGGGAAGTTCCTATAATCATCTATCAATAATACTTGTAACACTATATGCAAAAGCATTTCCTACATTCCATTAAGCAAAGTCCAATCAACCAAAAAATGAGCTTCCTACCACTTGATTAGCAAATTATCGTGGCAACTGTAATACTAATTTTCAAAAATTTCTACCATTTGACACAAATTGAAAAACAAAGTGCAATTGAAACTTACTAGTGAAATACAATTGAACCCTAGGAAGTTTAAATATTTAATATAAACCATGGATATATAGTTTCACGTCTTGTTAATTCACTTCAACTTCTAAACACTTGGAAACAAAATAAACCTGAAAACAAAACAAATGATGCACATAATTAATACTGGGTCAATTCCATAAAAAACCCCCAACTATGGCTTCAGTCCCAAAAATACCCCAAACTTTTTGTCTCAAAAAAACCCTCAACTTTTGCTTTAGTCCCAAATCTACCCTCCGTCGAAAATCACCGTGAACTCCTTTAGTGCCTCGCGCCGCGCGGAATCGACGAGGGGCCGCCTCGTCGGCGCCGGAATCGGCGAGGGCCGCCGCCTCGCCGGCGTCGGAATCGGGCGGGTCGCTGGGCGGCCCTCGTCGGCGTCGGCGAGGGCGGCCTAGGCTGGGCGACCCTCGCCGGCGTCGGGCGAGGCGGCCCAGGGGCGACCTCGCCGCGCGGGCGAGGGCCGCCCGAGCCGATCCCGCTCGGGCGGCCCTCGCGGACGCTGGCGAGGGTCGCCGCCCCGATCGGGCTGGGCGGCCCTCGTCGACGCCGGGCGAGGGCCGCCCGAGCCTCGCCCGACTCGGGCGAAGGTCGCCCTCGCCGGATCCGGCGAGGGCGACCCGTGCGAGGGTGAGGGCCGCCCGCCGATCCGGCGAGGGCGGCCTTAGCCGATCCGCGACCCTCGCCCGATCGGCCTCCGGCGGCCCCGCCCGATGTCGGCGAGGGCCGCCCGAGCCTCGCCGGCGAGGGCGCCCTCGCCCGACTCGGGCGAAGGTCGCCCTCGCCGGATCTGGCGAGGGCGACCCGGGCGAGGTGAGGGCCGCCCAAGCCGGATCCGGCGAGGGCGGCCCTTAGCCGGATCCGGCCGCTCTCGCCGGCGTCGGGCGAGGGCCGCCGAGCGATCCGGCCTGGTGGCCCTCGCCCGACGCCGGCGAGGGTCGCCCAGCTGGGCCGCCGCCCGACGCCGACGAGGGGGCCGCCTGGCGACCCTCCGCCCGATTCCGACGCCGGCGAGGCGCCCCGCCCGATTCCGGCGCGACGAGGCGGCCCGCCCGATTCCGCGCCGGCGAGGCCACGTTAAAGGAGTTCACGGTTATTTTTGACGGAGGGTAGATTTGGGACTAAAGGAAAAGTTGAGGGTTTTTTCGAGACAAAAAAAGTTTGGGGTATTTTTGGCACCGAAGCCATAGTTGGGGGTTTTTTATGGAATTGACCCAATTAATACTTAACAAAAGTTCTAAATTGAAATCACTATTAGTGCCGTGAGTCTTGTGGTCAACACTATTGAACCCATCTAATTTTTATTTTCTCTTTTGATTAAAAAAAGTATATATGTATGTATGTATGTATGTATATTCAGGGTTGGTCCGGGTTGGACCGACACTAAACTCCCAGGATCGAGAACCAACCTGCACAGTACTGGTCCCGGAATTTCATGACCAAGGACCAATCCAGTCCCCCTGAGAACCGGACCGGGACCAGCAGGGTTGGGCCGGTCCAGGGCCAACCCTGGACCAATGCTCACCCCTAATAAAATACAAGAAAATCCTATATAGATGAGTGTAAAAATCAATCCTCATCCGAGTTTGAAAGTCCATTTATTTGTATGGTCAAGCAGACGTCAAAGAGTAAATGTTACTCGCATCCTGCAAGAAGGAAATAATGTCAGTATGTGAATGAAAAAATGATTTTTCAATAATGTCGCCTCTTACAATGAAATCAAGGTGATGGTACATGCCCCATGGCTCCTATTATAGGATTTCGGTATTTCACCAACATTTGATCATAAAAGGAGACATCATTAAAAGATCAATCCGCGATTATCAATCGAATGTCCACTCTATTCCCAAAAGTTTCATATGCAAAATGTGGCATTAATTTTGAAAGACTGAGTTGTACTTTCACTCTTGCCAAAATGAGGTGATTTTTACTTTGAGAAATTTATACACAAAATATGATTTGAATTTTCAATCCCAAAATGTGAGAAGGAAAGAATTTGATTAAAAGTGTGATTTCAATTTTTTGTGCCCCAAAATGTAATCATGAATTGGAAGAACTTTTTTGATGAGGAGTGATTTTAAGCCCATGATTGGAAACTTTAACAAAATCATCCGTTGTGTAGGGCCATATTAGAGATTTTTGAAATTGACACTGAATGCTTGCTCATAAAGAGTAATTGCCAATTTTCCCAATTAGAAGCCTACACCAAGGGCATTCAATTGATCTCCGCAAATTTCAAAAATGACAGTTTCAACAAAAAATGAACAAGTAAAAGGGGAAATCATACTTACAATGGGTGATGATTTTTTCTTTTCTGTTTTCTTTCTTCTTCTTTTTTTTCCAATCACATAGACATGCACATGAGATGTGACTCGATTTCTACTCTAGATAGCTCAAAATAGAGCCACAGGATTACTGGACTAAGCCGACATGATCACGGCTTGGTCGGGGTTCCCAAGACTCCAGCCTGGTCAACGAGCCGACTCGTGTCGCGTGGTTGCAAACCAAGGTGGGAACTCTTGACACGAGAAGGAAATTTCGGAATTGAGGTGGGTGATTCGTACTACATGGTTGTAGTCGGAGTAGTATCCACCTCAACACCCTCCTAAGTGATCCTGTGCGGCCCAAGTCCGGCGGTAGGTTATGTGTGTTAGGGTGTAGTGCAATGCAAATGATATATGCACAACAATTTATAAGCAAACAACACTTCGTACATAAAAATAAACCATGCATTCCTACACCTCCCTACAAGACAAAGGTAAGCAAACACTTCCCCTTATACCTCCCATTCTGCAAAAACATTAAAGGTTAGGAGTGTACCTGGAATCCTCGCTGCCAAACAAAATTTTTTGAACAAGATTAATTTTGGCCTAAGTCCTCTAAGGTTTAAAACCAAATTCCCCAGTGAAGTCGCCAAGCTATCGCGACCTATTTTTTCTCGCCCCGAGGGGGAAAGAAATATCTAAATAGGTTTAGGGGTATTGTTCAAATGGTGGGTCCAGAACCCTCATTAGACATAGACTCTCCCAAACCCATATTCCGCGTGATATTGGGTGTTCATGAAAATCTTCTAATAAAGAATTGCCACTAGCCTATTGGGGTCGGTTAGAAACCAAGCGAAGCATGGGAGTGTGCCTCACTTTCTACGCAACCAGAGAATCTAGGGTCGGGGACTTGATTACACTAATTAACCAATTAGTGTTCTTTCGGTACCTAATCTTTGTTCATTTCAAAAAGACTTTTGTCAGGCAGTTTGAATTGATTTTAGACTTAATCACTAACATATGAGGTGATCATGCGGGTGCGCAATCATTAAAATAACAATTAGCAATTAAAGAAAACATTAAATAAATTGCATGAGAAAATAAACACAAGCATTAAGAGATAAATAGATGACAACCCTAATTAAACTAAGGGGAAACCATAATCATCGCATCATAAATATGCAATCAAGGGCAATTGTATCCGAGGATAATTAAAACCCTAAGGTGAAGTCGTGAGGGCTTGTTTAATTTTAGACACAATCTTAGACCGATGATTTTCCCACACCTTTTAAGAGAAAATTGTTTAAGAATTATTTTAAAGCTTTTTAGGGAACTCTAAAACAAACTTGGGATTTTTGAAAATTTTCTTTTTTTAAATATTTAAATATTTTCGAATTTTATTTTATTTTTTAAAAAAATTTCGAAATTTTTTTATAAATTTTCAGGTTTCTGAATTTTCCATGACTTATCTGAAATTTCGAAATTTTTTATGATTTTTTAAATATTTTCTAAATTTTTGATTTTTTTAAATAATAATAATAATAATAATAATAATAATTCGGACCGGGTCAGGAAACCCGGCCCTGTTGACCTGATTCGGACCCTGTCGACCCGGGCTGGGCTACAAAATACTGGGCCGGCCCTAAATCGCTAGTTAACAAAAGGCCCACGTATTCTTTCCTTTTTTTTTTTTAAAAGCCCGATTCGATTTCCATTTTTAGCCCGGCTGGAGGCCCGTTCCTCATCTCTACCTCCAGCCCAGTCTCCCCGGCCCGCAAGAAGTACCGCCCAACATGCCCAAGCCTGAGGTGAAGCCCGTCTCTTTTCTTTTTATTTTCGGCCCTTTCGTGTTTTTTTTTTTTTTTTAAATATTTTCTGGTCTTCTTCTTCTTGTTTCTTCATGCACATGTTTCTGCACCTCCTGGTCTTCATGCAGCACCCCCTGGGGCCCGAAGCTTCTCTCCCTACGGCTCTTCTTCCGAACCGACGCCGAGCGCCAACAAACGTCATCCTCAGTGAAAGCTCACCGGTGCCTGGACCACCATCGTTCGTCGGTCATCTGCTCCACCGGCGGAGAGCGCCTCCGGCTACCTATTCTGGCAATCATTAATCCACTCTCACCAGAACAACGGAGACCTCACTCTTCCAACGACGCACGACTGAGGACAAGATTGGAAATTTGTAAGTTGGCAAGATACTCACAATGCACCCTACTTTCCACTGAATCGCACCCAATGCGGTTCGCCTTCGGCAAAGGAAAGAAACTGGTTCTCTCTTAGAGCAGAGTGGCAAGTCCGACGTCGAATATGAGAAGCATTCCTGAATGCTCAGAAACATTCACGTGCACTAGCTTCGAAATCCCATTAACAAATAATTTGAGGTGAGGCAAATGCGGACGCTCAATACACGAATAGAGGAAAACAATCCAATGTAATAATACGTTCGTTTGGCACACAACTACACATCTTGGAGACCGCAATCGTCTTGTCATTACATCTCAAAAGACCACGCCATCATCGTCTCCGTGTTACAAGAACCTGCAAAAGAAATCCCAGAGAGCAAAGGGAAAAAAAATGTTTTCAGAGAGCGAGAGAGGGACTGGTCGTGATAATGGTTAGTGACCGGAGATCAACGACGAGCTATCACATGTAAGCTTTAGAGGTGCGCTTGCACGGTGATGATGGACGCTCAGGTGTTCCTCTTTTGGCTGAACATCGTAACTCCGCGGATCATGGATGATCGTGCTCTGAGAGATCTGAGAGTCTTTCGTCCAAGTCTCATTGTATTCTCCTTTTCTTTTTCCTTGTGATCGTTTGTGACGATGGCCAGGAGCACAGGAACACCGGGAAGGCAAGGACTTCGATGGAGGCTTCACGGCGCTACTGTGACTAATCGAAACCCCCACCGGTCAACTCTTGGAACTTCGCTGACGCGGTAGCAAGAATGGTCTGGGCGTGCTGTAGGTGCGCTGGCATAAGTGGAGGTGCTGCCGAGAGCCTGCAAGTGTCGCTGGGTGAGTTGTAGGGTTGCTAGACTCGACGGAAAAACCTGCGAAGGCTAACCAAACTGCTGAGGTTCCTCCGGGGCTGCCGGGTATCCTCCTGGAGGTTTGGTCGGCGCAAGCTGCAGCAAGGAGTCTGCACCGAGGTCTCGCCACGCAGCGAGGGTCCTGCTCATGGCTAGAGACGGCACAGAGGAGCGGCGGAGGCAAGTACGATAGGGAGACGGGCTGTGGCTTGCATGCATGCAAAGGAAGAACTTCGCTTCCTTTTTGTCATGAATATATCTCCCTTGTACGACTTTGTGCTCTGTTCCTGTTCGTCAACCGCCCTCTCTTGTCTTTTCCTCTCTCACTTTTTCTCCCTCTTTGTAGTTTGTAGTCTTCTGCAGCGCCCTTTCACAACCTCCCAAAGCGAAGACCCATTTTCTCTCTTTTTTCACGATTTTTCCTCTCGATGTGCCGTGTACAATGTCAACTGCCAACCCCCCTCTATGAACCTATGAGCCTTCATACGGAGTGCAATTAGGGTTTGTTTCAAGAGCACCAAAGAAAATTGTATTCCCTATGTTGACACAAGAAGATATGCATTGTCTTTAACGTGATGTTTTTTTTATTTCTCCTCAAGTTGCAATATTATCAAGTAAAATTGCTCTTCAAGTTTGCTCCTAAATAAATCAATTTTCCAACATGGCGCCATATATGAATTTTGATTTATTCAAAGGAAAAACGCGCTCGGTCAAATTTTAATGCTTGTGTGGGCTCAGTCCAATTTGTCCAGATCCATCCATTTAAGCTCATCCACCGTCAATCCAATTAATATGCGAATCACATGGGCTTAATTAACTACCCATGTGAATGCTCCTAATATTTATATGTGATTTAATTTAATATTATTAGTAAGGTTGGGGTTGATCCCTAATTTCTATGCATAAATGACTAATGGGGTTGCCAAAATTTAAGTATTAACAAGGAGGTGGCCAGTGAGCGGTCGGCCCTCCCAACGTTGAAAGGTAAATGGACAAGCTCAAGCAACATTCTTATATGAAAAGGCCATGGCTCCCAAATTTTGGCCAAGGCCTAGCTCAACCTAGCCTGCAAACTTCCATGTAAATTTTAGAGATAAGTATATTAGAAGTCCTAAAACTTGTCACAAAAGTACAATTAAGCCTTAAAACTTACAAAAAAATGTAATTAAATCCTAAAACTTGTCCAATTGATGCAATTGAGTCATTTCATTAACTTCATCTAACTTAGCTAACAGAAAATGTTGACATGACTTTTTTAAATTTTTTCTCTTTCTTATGTGGCAATGATGTGGTTAAAACATGATAAAAAAGCTAAAAGCAATGTCATTTTGGTTCAAATCTAATTTTTAGTACAAGTTTTATTTTAATTAAATTAAAAAAATTTTGAGTGAGAAACCAGTGACAAGGGTTTGCCTTTGCTACCACCACTGCCCTACCATCACCAAGCCCTTTCTAGCGATGGTGGGGCAACAGCGGCAAGGGCCCTACAAGCCCTCATCCCTTGGCCTTCAACCTTTTTCTTGTGTGTGTGTTTTATTTATTTAAATTTAGTTTAATTTTTGGACCAAAATGACGTTGTTTCAATTTTATCCTTCATGTTTTAGCCACGTCAGCGCCTTGTAGGAGAGAGAAACAATATTTTTTGTTAGTTAAATGGGACGAAATTAATTAAAAGGACTTGATTGCACTTTTTGTAAGTTTTAGGAAATAATTGCATTTTCATAACAAGTTTTAGGACTTATAATGCATTTATCCCTGAATTATATGTTGTGGGTAGGCCTAGGCAACAATTAGGTACAACTTTCAGGCCTCGTTCAAGCCTTCCTAGTGACCATTTTTATGGATTGCCATCCAAGACAGCAGCGTTGAAAGAGGTGATTTATTCTACCCGATCAAAATAGGCTGGTCAATTCACTCTTTTAGAACTGTACCTAAAAATTTCTTACCTCACCGATCATTCTCGAGAAATCTATTAATCTCTAGAATGAATCATACTTACGAAGGTGGCTATTCTCAATGCTCACTTTGTGTGGATTAACAAATAAGAATCGATCTAAATCACGACAAATTTAGTGGAGAAACACTTAGATTCTGAGCCGTACTTCATTGTTATGATTACTCGACCATAAATAACCCATTGCAGTGGCCTAACCAACTAAAGCGCATAGTAGGGTAAAAACATGTCGAACAAACCCTACTTCTGTACCGGCAAAGGCTACACGAATTTCGACAAGTTACATCCAACGGTCGATGAACGGCATCATGAAATGTTCTGCACCTCTCCTCCACCAATTCACCATGGTAAGATAGCTAGAGAAGCTACAGGCCAAAAAGGAGCACATTACAACCCCTCCACTCCCTCCCTATCTTCACCTATAAATTCAGCCTCGACCCCCTTTCGCTCCTCTCTCACGTTCACTCCTTCCTCTCTTTCCCCAACTTACCTCTTCTCCCTCTCTCTCTCTCTCTCTAAAGAGTGCCCTCCTATCTTGCATCGATTTCCATCACATAAGTCCAAACAATCAATTTCTTTTTCCACCCGATTCAAACCGCCGGACCTGCTCTGCATCTCCCCTGTTTCTCTCACGTTCTAGTTTTGCATCAGTTAAGCCAAACTACTTAATTTTGTGGATAAGGAGAAAACGAAGGGGAAAAAAAAATAGAAAAGAGAAATGTTCTCAAGCGTGTGCCAGGGGCTGCAATCATGCTTTGAGGCACGCGTCCTCAGCCTCAAGCTCACCCAGCGCGGACCCTCCGCCGACTCCAACGCCGCAGCCAAGATAAAGACGGCGACCGCCCAGCCGGGCACTGACGCCGTGACCTGGAGCTTCCTGCATGCTTTCGCCCACGTGGAAGAGAAGTGCGAGGGCGAGGGCGAGCAGGGCGCTGTCTACGTCCACCCGCTCCTGCAGCGCTCCTCCTCGTTCCTCAGCGACCGGAGCCTCGAGATGTGCACCGAGTCACTAGGAAGTGAGACCGGCAGTGACGTCGGCGACGGTGAGGCCCCGCTCCTCTCGCCCGGAGGAGGTGGAGACCGCTGCCCGGCGGTTCGTCTGGCGAGGAAGAAGTTGAGCCGGAGCGGCTTGTTCCCACCGCCACTGACGTCGGTGGGCAGCTCCACTGGGGTCCAGGTGCGGTCCCGCCGGGAGGGGGGGAGGCTGGTGGTGGAGGCGGTGGCAGTCTCGTCCCCCCGCTGCTTCTTCCAAGTGGAGCGGAGTCATAGCCGTCTCAGGATTCGCTTCTTGGAGGAGAGCAATGGCCCTGAAACTGAAGCTGAAGAAGAAGAGGAAGAGGAGGAAGAGAAGGCAGAGAGCGAGGAACTAGAAGAAGAAGAGGAGGAGGAGGAGGAGGAGGCGACTGTGAGGGTGGAAGGAGAAGACTTTGACTATGAAGAGTTTGAGGAGGAGGAGGAAGGAGAGGGCATGGAGGGAAATACCGGGTTTGTCGGGGGCGAAATTGGAAAAGGAAAGTGCTTGAGGCCAAGCATGAGGTGGTGTAAGGAAGGTGCAGCCATTAATTGGAATCCCAAGCCATGTTGGGTTGCTACTTAAGACCTCTCTTTCAGACACCAATCACTATCATAACTAAGCTCATATGCTCTCTCTCTCTCTTATGTGTAATGCGAGGTCCGGCCGGGTTGTTGTCGACTATGACGATTTGCTAAGGATTAGAGATGTACTCGTTAGCTCGCTCGACAAGGGGACGTGCCTTGTCTTCAATAATAGGATTAGTTGTGTCCCATAAAGATTTTTGCTATCTAGTCGCTTTCGTGAGTTGCCTTTGGGCCGTCTCTCTAGCAAGGCGGTTGCTATGGATATGTAATTCGAATGTCCTTGGTTGTGACTTTGGATTTTGCGATCCACAACTCTGTTCGACATGTCGAATTCCTTTGAACCATGTCCTTATGAACTCGACTATTTTCCTGGACGACAAGGGTGTTTAAATGTGCATGAGGCATGAGGACCTAGCTACTTTACTATCATGATGTATAATTAGAGGTATCCTGCCACAGTGGTCCTCCGTCCATCCTCCTAAAGGAGAAAGGAAACAAAAAAATGAAAAATAAAAATTTGTTGACTTATGCCTTAACATAGTCAGCCTTCATGAAAGTGAGCTTCAGAAGTCATGAGGCCCGCCCAACCACTGAAAAAGCGACACACGCGTTCAAGAACTCGACCGTATCAGAATAAGACTGACCTAATCATGTCGAAACAAAGCTCGACATAGCCAGTTTGCGATTCGAAAAGATTCCGACTCTGGAGCCAGAGGTCGCTCGGGTTGAATTCACAAAACATACGTACAAACTGCACAGAAACAGAGTCATTGGGTAACATTGGACATAAACAAGAGCTGGGGTTGCAACCCTAACATTGGACATAAACAGGAGGCGAGTGCCGTGGGGTATATTTATCATCAAATTAAGCATATTGGAGCTTGTGTACATTAAATCCGTAATTATGTTGTTACTTCTCATCTGAATTTCGTCTGGTTGATCTCTGCTTTTGGAATAGCGATTTCTTTTATGGATTGTATGTCGATGTTCAATCTCAGGATACGACAGAAAGATAAATACTGGGATTTGCAGGGGTGAAAAGTGGGATATCAAGAGAAGGGAGGGCCCTTAGAGAACTTGGAAAAAGGACATTTTTTATTAAAAAAATAACTGCACTCTGGTTGGTTACATGGGCCATCGCATGATGGTGGGCGACATTTCTTGAAAAGAGGAGGATAGCGTCCGATCGTAGAGTATGGCCGTCCATTCATTTGATGATTTTAGAGTTTAACTGATGGGGATGGTGTTGTCGACATGCACATGCACCACCTCCATCCTCTTTCTAATTTTCCAAAAGTAATAAATTGTCAATGTGATACTTATTCACACATGAACAATTTTCTCTAAGAAAATTATTCAATCGATCATAAATTTATCGTGTGAATGCCAATTCAATCATAAGCTTTTTGATTTTAACAATTTACCTCTCAACTTTTACACGAAATTCCAATGTAAATCTTCCAATTAATTCAATAGAAATCGTTGTTATGGCAATCCAACCATCATCGGCCATCCTATGTAGCACACTGCCACATTATTAATTTCTAGCAAAAATTGACCAAAAGGTTTTATTGAAATTTCGCATAGAGGTTTAGGACAAAATTAAAAAGCTTAGAACTGATTGGACAATACCTTCGATCTTTTCTCGAAGGTTTGTGATATTCGGTAATTGATTGCCTACTGAAGTTTTTTGTTATGTCGGCGAAATCCTCCCATGAAGAGCGGATGAAGGAATCAAACCCTAGTGTGGTATCTCAAAGAAATCACTGCGCGAGTTGAAATTTGCCCAAGTGTAAGTCCTAGTCAATCCAATCAAATTCGCCAATTCCACGTACGCGCATGTAACATCTTGTCTCGAACATCATAAGATACGAGCAACCAAATCCGTCTAGTGCGGATGTTTGTACCGGACTTATCAGGCAGATGTTGCCAAGGGCAAGTAGAGTAGCTATACCAAATTCAATACCGTTTTGAAAAGTGGAGATTGATCCCGACTAGAACCAGCATGAAAGATTGTAAGTAACCCCACATAAGTATTTCCCGATGCTTGATTGTTTCAAATTCATGTGTCGGCAATTGAAATGAGTCCTTACACAAAGGCTCGATTTGTTCCGTGAAAAATAAATAATTTTAAAAATATTTTTTTATAATAAATGATCATTTTTATTGCTTAAAATAATTAATTAATGAAAATATTTACAACAATTTATGTCTTAATATTTTCCTAAACAAAGAAAATATCATTGATTCATTCGTTTTAATAAAAATGATTATTTTTTGATAAATATTTTTCAATGATCATTTTCTTTATATCGTCACTCATTATTGCTCCACAATGATGCAAAAATCCCTTGTGGGGACACATGCCTACCTAGGCAAGGCAAGATGTGCCATCCGAGATAATTCGCATATTTTCTTTGCCGTTAATCATCATGCTCGTTCAAGTCATGAAGACTCCCTTGGTGAATATTCTCTATGGATTGATTAGAGAAGAGATCCTTGCTTTGATTTTTTTCTTTTCTTATGGTTAGATGACCTGTTAAACATACATGGAAATGGAGGTAAATGTGCGCGAGGGGCTTGTTTCATAAGGCCTTTTTCCATGATGAGTTCACCTAATGGTAAGGTGCATACAATTAAAGTTGATACAATCGTGCCAAGAGTGTCAAAATTTGTCATGATTGGGCATTAAGGCTTTCATTTCGTTCGCTCCAATCCTAAAACTTGCGCTGAAATGCATTTGACAGGAGATTCCTTAGCTGTTGTGCTTCAAATTATGTTGAAGTTTAGTTCGAGTGTCTTGAACCCGTCAAGCCCGATCGCATCGTCTACTCCATGAATGTATCCCCCCCCCGTTTGCTGGTAAACTCATCTGGGTATATGGGATTGTCCTATTGGTGCTTCATCTAGGGCTCCTGGGAAAATCTCTCGTGATCTTTTGGGTTGCAAAATGCGGGCAACTTCTTGCATGGCAGGGCAACGGTGACATTGGTGGACGTGGTGGGTTCCGTCTTTATGTTCATTGTCAGAGGCCCCCTCACGAGTTTTGTAGGGTTTTGGGATTGGTTCCATGGATCCACCTAGGAACCAGACTAGACTGCCAGTCTGGTTCCCGGGTGGATCCATAGAACTAACGGGTAATTCTCAATTTCAAGGCGGTAGCCGCCCATCCAGACTATGCTCACCCCTATTGATTAGGGCCATCTTAGATCCTCAATTGATGACAAAATAAAACCTCAAATCATCAATTGACAAGCAACCAAAGCCCTAAGTCTTATTTAGACACTTAACCCTTTTTTTGTTACATGAGGATGGCGCAAGGCCACAGAATCAAAAGTTGAGCTGGACATAATTTCCTCTAATTAATCAGGTTTGGAGAAAGAGATAACCCCTAATTTGGCATTCCCTAATAACACCAAGCACAATTTTTAAAGAGATTCAAGACATTGGCAAATCAATGGAGATATTCAGATTTTCCTGGCTGGGGGCAAGATCATTGAGACAAAATTCTCCACAAGTATGGTCTGGTAGCACATAGCTATTTCTATCTAGAATAATCTCATTAGTGAACTGAGAACATACCAAATTTGATAGTACACCTAGCATTTCTCAGCGAGTTCATATCGTTTTGAGCAATTCAAACAACTAGATGAAGGAAAATGGGTTATTAGGGCATTTCAGCTTCCAAAGTAAAGGCTTCTCACTTATCAACAATCATATTCTAATTTTAGGGAGAAGTGCACTATCAATGCTTTAACTTGTGTACATCGCTCACTTTAGTGCCATGATTTTTCGGCGACTCATTTAAGTGCCAAAATTGGAGAAAAATGATCACTTAAGTGCCATCGTTGATCTGCTTAGTCAAAAATCCTACGTGACTTTTCTTTATTAATATTTTTAGCTAACGTGGCTTGCCGGAATACATGGATGTTGAATGACGTCGTTTGACTAATTTTTCGCAGATCACTTAAGTGCCAATTTTTTTTGAAAAACGATCTTTTCAGTACCAGAATTTTTGAAATATGATTTTTTTAGTACCAACTTTTTTGAAAAACGATCTTTTCAGTGCCAAGTTTTCGTTGATACTAAAAAAATTTGGCACGGAAAAAATAATTTTTAAAAAATCTTGGTACTGAAAAATTCATTTTTCAAAAAATTTGAAACTTAAGTGATCTGTAAACAAACAACATTAAGTGCCATGTCAGCTAAAAAATTTAATTAAAAAAGCTATGTGTTAATTTTGATCAAAATATCTCGCCGGAGGCACTTAAGTAATCATTTTTCTCTGATTTTAGCATTTAAGTGCGCTGGTGAAAAATTGTGGCACTAAAGGGAAAAAATATACACAAGTTAAGGCACTGATAGTGCACTTCTCCTTCTATGTTTAACATTAGCAAAGAATATAGATGAAGAAAAATGTCATCCTGCATGAGAAAGACAATATGAGATTTTGTGGCACATTGCTTTTTTCTAAAAATTTAAGCTGATAGATTAATATATAACAACTCTTGAGGTTTAATATGTAAATATTCTAACATTCCCCCCATGTGTAGGCTGGTCTTTAGTTTAAGACTAAAGCATAGAAATATGTGATTGGAAAGACAAATAGGAGTTTGGAAGATTTGAAATTAGGATTTTTTGCACTGATATCATGTAAGAATTTGTGGAATTATTGTCAACTGTTCCAAAAGTTTAAGTTGTTAAATGAAAATAAATATTCTAACAGATGAAATGAAAAGGTCAAATGGCCGGTACTATGAGAGAGAGTAAATCCCAAAAGTTGCGGAAGACGAAACGAAGATCAATTGGTTGGGGAAGTAGATGGCTACATGGTAATGCAATGCACGTAGGAGACGAGATTAAACAAAGGAAGAAAAAAATAAAAGAAGAAAGAAACTAGCAAAACAAGAACATAAGATGACGCGAAAGCGCATTGCATTTGTTGGGTCTACCAATTTTAATTGGCAGCAATCGCAAGAATTAGTCGACACGACGCGGCCCTACCACTCCTGTCTACCCAACCATAGACACCACAAGCCCCCCCTACCCCGCACAAAAAAAAAAGCATTCCTTCGGGAATTGGCCTTTTGACAGACTAAATAAAATGTCATTTCCTGCTTGTGGATGACAAAGGCATACCTGAGAGATGAGCCGGATAAACATGCGAGATACCCAGTCACATATGTGTAGACGCTCGAGTCTTGATCGCGAGTCATTTTCCGTGGTCGAGTTAATCGTGCCAACGTAAATCATGATTTCTTGTACCCACCCCTTTTTGTTTTTGTGGTTATCCACTTTTGTCGACCATATGTATACTTTTTTCCTACGTGTCCTGCTTCGCTTTTCGCCACACACACCCCTCTTCAAATTGCCTGACTGATCATCGTTGTTGGACATCCATGTCACCATCCTAATCCTCTCTCTCTCTCTCTCTCTCTCTCTCTCTCTCTCTCTCTCTGGGGGATGCATGACTAGCTTGACATATAAAAGAAATGTCTGCAATAATCACTCCATTTTGCAAGAATTTAGGGTTTAATCTCCTCTTTTGTTGAAGATGGCCAAATTATTTGGGAGAGTTATTCAAGATTCGCAAGCTATGAGAAATGGTTTAGATGAGCTTTCACGGGCAATCTTGGTCCAAGAAGTCTTACATCTATAGTGACCATTACTTGGGAATGAGCTACTATTTTCTAAAATAATGAAACGGCATGTACATGTCATATATCGATATCAACTCAGCTAAAAAACTAGAGGTGCATGCTTATTACGAAACTATGAAAAGGAAAAGAATGGATAGGAAAAGGAGCATTTTGGAGACCATGTTACATGGAATTGGGGCCCCACGAAAATTGTCTTTGAATGAAGGCCAGAAGTTTGGTACTTGTCTTACAACAAAGATGTCTCTCTTAGTTGTGCTAAGCCTTTGAAAATGTTCACCTCGTGTTTCCCAAGGATTTTCTGGTACACTATCTGGAAAGAAGAGGGAGAGGGTTGGGGGGGGGGAGTGGGCGTGGGAGGGGGAGAGACCCTTAAACATAACACAAGCTTAGCATATAACCTCAGTTTACTAGTAAGAAAATTCATGAAATTGAAACATATAAAGATGTAATATGTCAAGAAAAAAATTCAAAGCATGCTAACACTGCATTTGATCGTCCGAGCATTTTTAATGGATAGGAGAATCCCAAATAAGATAAAAATAGAATTGAATTTTAAATTTCCCTTTTAATATTTGTTGACGTCCAGATATAGGATATATACAAATAAGTATTATCCGAATGAATATTTAAAATTGCAAGATTAAAATTAGAAATAAACCATACAAGTCATAAAAACTATTCATTCTTTGACAATCCGCCATCCATGTTGGACACCCCTTTTCCCGTGACTTTGAGGACGCTTTCTCCTTCTGCGACATCCCTTTCACCGCCCTCGACCAACCCAACAGATTCTGCCTGCTCTACCTCCGACTTTGCGACTTCGAGATGCCCTCGTGTTTGAGTTCTCCACCGGTCTCACCATCTCCGCTGCCGTAGACACTTTCCTCTTCTACGGTGAATCCGTCATCTCCTTCAATCAAACACGATCTCTCCCTCTTCCCTCTCCTGCACACACCATTCACCTTTAATACCTTCCTCTCTTGTCAAATCCAAAAGAATTAATACAAGGATCATGCAGAATCTCGATTGCAGCATCCGACAATGGAGGCAGTACAGACGAGTGAAGTCATGGATTAGAGACCAGAGGGCATCCTCAAGGTGTCATGGGCCCCATCAAGACGGCATGCAGATCTTGTTCGCGAGTGGGCAGCTCCTTTTGTCCAATTTGCTCTGAGTAATGCAGTTGAGGAGCTCTGTCGCCATTGTTGACACCTAAATTTTGACTAAGTGTTTAAATTTAAATTGCCTAGAAAATTAGGGACTAATTTGGCCCTAACAAAAAAGATTTTTTGCATCACCTGAGTACTATTATTATTTACATTTACTAAGTCTTGTTTTCCTATTTATTTTCCCTTATTTTCGAAAAAGAAAAAAGAAAAAGAAAAGAGAGGCCCGTAGAGGGGTTGGGCTTTCGTGCCCAGCCCTCTTCTTCCTCCTTTCTTCTTATCCACGCGGGCCCGGGCCTGTCTTCCTTATTCTTTTCTTCCACTTGGGTCAAGGCCCATTTGGCCCCCCCCTCACCTTCACGGCCTGGCCCTCTCCATCTTCTTCTTCTTCTTCCCTTCTTCTTATGCTGCATGCGAGAAACAGAGGAGCAAAACGGAGGATAAGGCAGCCGGCGACGGATGGAGACGTCTCGCAGGCACCATCAATGCCGCCGAACGAAGCAACATGATATTCGGCGGGAAACCCGGACGGATAGGACTCGTCTTCAATGCAAAACAAGTGGCGCGGTAAAATGGGGCACGCTGGTCAGCTCACTGTCGATCGGCAGTCAAGCCCTCGGTCGACCGGGTCCTCCTTGGCCTATAAATAGAGGTGAACGAAAGGAGCTCGGAAGGGCAGAGACAGGCAGAGATCCGAGGAGAAAAATCAGAGAAAGGTCAGATCTAGAAGAGGGTAGAGGAGAAATCCGAGAGAGAGAGCTGTAAAAAAAATTCGAGAGAGACCCGAGGGAGTGGAGAGCAGAGAGCGTCTGAGCCTCCGGTGGTCACCGACAGCCTCCTTCCTCGAGCTGACTTGTGGGTGTCGCTCTGTATTTTTTTTTTTTTTTTTTTTTGCTTTCGTTTGTTCAAGTTCGGGGTCGGCTCCCGAGGATCTCGGCTCGGGGATGTGCAAGGCAGGCGGAGGCAGTTCGGTTTCCGAGCTCGTCCGCCGTCCGACGCCACGAGCCGCGTAGGGAAACCCTCGCCGACCCCCTACCGAGTTGCTGTGTGTGTCGCCGTCGCCGGTTTCGTCCCCTGTCCAAGCGGGTTGTCTTGTCCCGGTCATGCATGTCATTTGTCGCCCCCTCGGCTGCCTTCGATCTCCGCCAAGGAGGAGGTCCGCCCAACCGATCCCTGCTCGCGGCGGTCGCCGCCTTGTCACAACTGGTCGGTCTTGGACCGGCCATCCAGTCCACGCAGCCGGCGATGGCATCCAAGTAAGTCCTCGACGGGGCGGAGGCAAGGGGGCGAAGCTTGACGCCGTTCGTCTCGATCGCCGCGGATGAGCCGCAGCTGAGGAGGAAACCGGGTCGGCCCGCGGGTTCGCCCGACCCAGTTTGTTTTGGTTCTTAAGCTAGGGTTTTTCCTTTAATGGGCCATAGTTGATAATGGGCTGGGTTTTTATTTTAATTGAAAAAATGGGCTCGGTTTTGTTTTGGGCTTAAAGAGTGTTTTATTGAAAGTATTGGGCTGGGCTCATGGACGAACCGGGTCGGTTCTAATCCGGAAATTTGACCCGGTTCCTTTTAATATTATAATTTTTTTTTTAAAAGATCCGAAAAATAGTTTTTTTTTTTTAATTTCAAAAAGAAAAGAAAAGAAAATCCAAAAAATATTTTTCAATTAAAAAAATCGAAAATCAAAAAAATATTTTATATTTTTTCAGAAAAATCATAAAATCCAAAAACTAGGTTATATTTTCCAGAAATATCAGAAAATCCAGAAATATTTTATATTTCACATTTTCTAAAAAAAAAACCAAAAAAATTCAGAAATATTTTATATTTTCTAAAAAATCAGAAAAACCCAAAAATATTTTATATTTTCCAAAAAGAAGGGAAAAAGCCAAAAATGTTTGTTTCAACAATGCATGGAAAAATCCTTGAAAAGATGCAAAATATCAAACCCGAGGGTTTAAACAAGATTAGGTACCGGAAGGGCATTAGTGATTAACTAGTGTAATCAAGTCCCCAATCCTAGTTTCTCTGGTTGCGTAGGAGTAAAATATTTCTCCCAATATTTTACTTGGGTTTCTAATCGACCCACCCCAAACTGATTAGTGGCGACTCCTTTTTAAATGAAATTGAATTGCAGGTTAAAAACTTGAACCTTAAGTCGTGAATTGGTGGGCTTGGGAGAGCCCGGGCTAAACCCTGATGAAAGGCGTACAGCCGAGCCATTAGCCTCCCGGGACGTGAAAAAGGAGGTCGCGACAGCTTGGCGACTCCACTGGGGATATTTTTTTTGGACTTAGGCCATTTTTGTCTTGTTTAAATGTTTTCCTAACTTGGTTTTTTTTTCTTTGCAGGTAAATATTAATTTTGTTAAAATAAATTTTCCTGTATAAATTATTGTGCATGTTTTAAATGTTTTAGCACTACACTGTGGCACACACAACCCTGCCGCCGGACCTGGGCCGCCATAGGATATTTTAAGATGGTGTTAAGAAAGATACCGCCTTGAACGCGAGACCGCGATGTAGAGGCTGCCTTTCTTTTCCCTGAAATTTTAGGTAGAGCCGAGGTTAAGAAAATTTGACATGAGCGCGAGACTGCGATGGTCATATTACTTCTTAACCTCATTATACATTTCTAGTTAGAAATCGAACCACACGTATCATTCGCATGTCTATATGTTTACTTTGATTTTTGAGAGTGAAGTAATTTCTTACCCCTTTTTATTTGGTTATTTATTTACGTTTCTGGGCCCATGGCAACTCAGGTCGGTCGTTTAGGTCGCTTATTTCATATGCGATGGGTAGGCACGATGTCCAGTTCATTCCTGCGCCCAAGAAAGAGCTCCTCCGTTGGTGGGACCAGTTAGATCAACCTGCTCAAAAACATGTTGAAGCAAGAATCGGCCACCTCCTCCCTTTGCTCCAGATTAGTATCCATTCCGGCGTCATGCAAGCGATCCCACATTTTTGGTGTCCCGAGACGTCCACTTTCATATTCGGGAAATTTGAGTTGACCCCAACCCTAGAGGAATATAGCCTCGCCATTGGAATGCCTCTTAGAAATGAGCTCGTTAAGCCACTAACAAGCATTGACCCCGTGATTTGGCTAGCACGGTTTTTAAGAATCGTAACTCCAACAGTAAGAGGAATAATTCAGGCTAATAGGGATGCTTGTCCGTTATCCTTTTTGGCTGAATGTTTTAAAAAGCAACCCATGACCCAAAAATGCAAAATATTCTCTTAGCCTTCTTTGGGTTCGTTATTTTTCCACACCAAAAAAATGCCATCGATCCTTCTATGACCTAGGTAGTCAATCAAGTCAACTTTGGGCTAAATTTCGTAGGCATGGTATTGGCAGAAACCTTTTTGTCCCTTAATCGTTTCAAAGAAAATACTGAAAAAATCATGAGGGCTGCCCCAGAAATTTTACAAATGTGGTTCTTCTCTCATATCAGAGGATTTGGGCACCTCATGCAGATTTTAGAAATCAATGATTTCAGGCATCCACTGCAAAGATTTCAAATTTTAGAAAAATACCCCCCTAATAAGAAATACTCTTGCTGGATTAAACTCTTAAAGAACCCCTTTCCAGAGGCATTCCTATGGCAGACTAAGTGGTTCAGGGAGGGAAAAGCTCGCTTTGCACTAGAATATCATGACCCAATCCCGTTGCTTGGTCTCTCGGGGACCACTTCGTATTACCCATATAGAGTGGCTCGCCAATACAGGGCCCTCCAAGAAATCCCGCCTCCACTCAAGCCCGGCTTATTTCGGGTCCTCTTCACTCGCAAAGGCTATGATTACATGAATGAGATTCACATCATCAAGGATGCATGGAGCAAATGCCACCCTGAAAAGATTATTGTGCCTAGAAGACTACGAGGATTGGAGAAAGCTCATCATGCCTCTACATTCTACATTCTCAACCATTGAATCTCTGACAACTTGCAACCAATAATCCCGGACGTGACGGATAAGCTAGCACAACAAGAGCAGATTGAATCTCTTGAAAGGAGCTTGGAAATGAGCAGGACAAGTATTTCGGAGCTAGTTCGAGAGAACAAGCGGCTTCGAGCTTCCCATCGCATATAGAATAAGAGACCTCGTACTATAAATACGAGTGTGGATGTTTAGGAGTGTGCTCTTTGTTAGCTTTTGCGCTTATTTTTCTGCCTAAAGAATCCTTTTTGTAATCCTCTATAGATAAATAAAAATGACTTGACCCTTGCCATGGGCCAATATTATGTCTACTTCCCTCACTCACATTTCTCTCATTTATGTGCGCGACAGGTAATAATGGCTGAAGAAAATGTACCAAGCCGTATCACGATGATGGAGAATGAAATGAAACAAGTTTTTAATGTGCTCCAGCAGCTCTCAAAGCAGATGGATTCCGTCCAAAGCAAACTCACTCCCGCTCCACCTACAATCGAGGTATTATTGCCTCGGTCATCTGCTGTGGATGGCCAAGGTGGAGAGATTGAAGATGACATGCCTCCATTAGAGGACGAATCGCCTCCAATCACAATGGAAAAAGTCAAGCCGACGAATGCACCAACAACGGAGCACGATAAGCGTTTCGCAAAGCTGGAGGAAAAACTCCGGTTGCTGCAAGTGTCGCAAAGTTCACCTCTATCGGATCTATCGGTTTACGCCAAGGTTAATGTGCCGAAAAAGTTTAAGATGCCGGAATTCGAGAAATATGACGGCACCTCCTGCCCAAAGACTCACCTGCACATGTACCATGTACGGATGACGCAATATGTCAGTAATGAACCTCTCATGATCCAATCGTTTCAAACGAGCCTAACTGGGCCCGCCCTAAACTGGTACATCAAAAAGAGCGTGAACCTTATTGAGACTTGGAATGAAGTGGCTGATGCATTCATCAAGCAATACAAATTCAATCTCGACATCACCCTCTCTCGTGAAGATCTGGAACGTGTCGAGAAGAAGAAAACGGAGTCATTCAAAGAATATGCAGCAAGATGGAGGAACTTGGCGGGGCAAATCACGCCGGAGCCCACTGACAATGAGTTGATGAAACTCTTCTTCAAAACTCTTCCCCGTGAATTCCGAGCACAAATGGCCGGCTCAACTGCAGACACCTTTAGCCAACTTATCCCCATAGGAGAACGGATCGAAATTGGACTAAGGGATGGTTGGTTCACAGAGCCCACTTCTGTCACTAATAAAAGGTTCAGCATGAAGAAAGATAAAGACCCTTCTGTAGACGTCAATGCGGCCTATACTGCAATCACAAGTCATCCCCCAACGGTATAGATAGGCGGAGGACAGCAGCAGGCTATCGGCCGTCAACCTTACCAGCGCTATAACAACAAGAGACAATTCACCTCTCTTCCTGGGTCCCCATCGCAAGTATTGGCAATCCTACGAAAGAAGAACTTACTTTCAGCCGAGCCTAAGCGACCCAACGCCGGAAGTTTCTCCAGCTATGACCCATCTAAGAAGTGCGATTACCACACAGGTGAAATAGGGCACTCGACTGATGAGTGCTTCGCTCTAAAAAATCGAATCCAGAACCTGCTAGACACTAAAGCCTTCTCCTTCCAGACTGCCAAACCAAATGTCCAGAACAATCCACTCCCTGATCACACAAAAAAAGTAAATGCTGTATTCAGTTTTGACGCCTGCCAAACCAGGAGCGTCAAAGTACACACTGCTAAAGTCTATCAAGGGCTGGTAAAAGCTGGGTATTACTCAAGCAATGAAATGTTGTCCTTAGCGACAATGAAATAAAGGGTGTCAAAAATGGCGAAAGCCGGGATGATTGTTTACACCAACCACACTGGTGTAGTCTCTACTATCTCACAAGTCATCCTTGATTGGGACGAAGAGCTTGCTGCACTAAGCACGGGGACAAATGAGATGGATTCCACCTCATCAGAAGACATTCTTGGTAAAAAAGAAGCCATGGCCCAAACGTCAGGAGCAGAAGAGCACATAGTCATTGAAATTCCCCAACCTTACAATTATGATGGTGACAACGCATTCCCTTGGTCCTACGATCTTGGTGTCGGCCTAGTCACAAGATCTGGGCGGACTTATGCCCAGGCCAACGCACAACCTACCAAGCCTGTCACCGATGAAGAAGCCAAAGAGTTCTTGGCCATGATCAAAGCTAGTGAGTATAACGTGGTGGATCAGTTGCGGAAATTACCAGCTCAAATCTCTATATTAGAGTTGCTCCAGACGTCTGTCAAGCACCAGAAATCCCTGATGAAAGTGTTAAGTGAGGTACATGTCCCCGAAACAATCGAGCATGACAAACTTGAGGAATTTGTCGGGGCCATCCTTCTGAAAGACCAAGTGGCGTTTTCCGATGAGGAAATCCCGGAGGAGGGTAGAGGACACACGAAGGGTCTCTATATATCAGTTAAGTGCGATGCTTCCCACGTCGCTCGAGTATTGATTGACAATGGGTCTGCCCTCAATATATGCCCATTAGCAACGCTACATCGCCTTAAAATAGATACATCCCGGATCCAAACCTCCAAGACATCCGTTCGGGCCTTTGACGGGACAAGGAAAGAAACAGTGGGAGAAATAGACCTCGATATCCAAATAGGTCCAACTGTATTCAAAATCTTGTTTCAAGTAATGAATATCCCCACTGCATTCAACTTCCTTCTTGGTCGCCCGTGGATCCACGTTGCTGGAGCAGTACCCTCAAGCCTCCACCAAAGCGTGAAGTTCGTGGTTGAAGGAAAGCTAGTCACAATCTACGAAGAGGAAGACCATCGCATCTATCATGAGACGGTCATCCCCTACATTGAGCTTGATTGCAAAAAAGAATCCAGCTATCAGTCGTTCGAACTCATGTCCACTATACACGAGTCTCGGGGAATTCCATCCCGTGTCCCTAAAATATCAGGCGCTGCACTCATGGTAGGAAAGATCATGGTCGGATATGGCTTTACCCCTGGTTAAGGACTCGGCAGGGAGGGACAAGGCATCCGGAAACCCATCGAAGCAGCAAAGAGACCCCGCACCATCGGTCTAGGATACTGCAAAGGAAAAGAACAACACCCAAAAGGAAAGAGGGCCAGTCTTGTACTCCCGCGTCTCGAAGAGACTTTCCCAGGTCCTGCTAGGATGATGCATGAGGAGGAAGGAATAATTAGCACTGCGAGACAATCCCATCATGAATACTTTGACCCTCTTAATGTTGGCCAAGGGGATGTCATGCAGCAAGTACTCGTAGAAGAGGAGGATATAACCACCATGCTTGCAGACCTTTTTGTAGGTGTCATCGAAGGAGAACCATTAGAGATGGCGGACGATAACTTTTTGTTTGAACAGCTTCAGCGGCAGATTGATGAATTGCACAATACGGTACACCACATGACAGAAACTTTTGCTCAAGCCGCTCAAGCATTCCTCTCTTATCACAATCAGGGGCCGATAATGGGAATGAACGAAGAAAACCCAACTGACGTAATATGGCAGGGGGCTCGTTTACCTTTACCCCTAGGGAATGTACGGCCATATTCACCACTTCCTAAATCAATGACCGTGATTTTCCCTGTCCTCCTGAAACATGGACTGATCAGTAAGGAGCCAGAGCGCCTTACCCCTGAGTATTTTCTGGATCACAATCCATCCAAATTCTGTGACTATCATTTGGGAGAACTAGGGCACTCACTAGATGATTGCACAGTTCTCAAAGACAAGGCTCAAGATCTCTTGGATGCTGGGGCATTCACATTTCGCTCGCCGTGGCTATGTAATGATCGGGACGACCTCCTGGTAGCACCTAGCATCCGTGCCATGTTCCCTAAACATACTGAGAAGACACATGGGGTAGGCGCAGTCATGGACACCTTGGGTCAACCAAGTGGCAAATTTGACTATTATGTTAACTACTCGACCCCCCGATATCTCTATAACAACTATCAGGACATCGTTCCCGATGGGTGGGGGAGCATGGAAGATCTGACAATCACAAAGCAGGGAGCATCTGGAGATGTGACGGATGACTGGTTCGAAGACTTCTTCATAGGCGCTATCAACGAAGGACCGTCGGAAGGGATGGGTGCAGGCCCGCCTGAGTAGAACCTCTTTCAATTCCCCTTACATAATCCCCTATGCGGGAGCCTTTCCTATTTTCCTTTACTGGTTTGTTTCTTTTTTGTTTTTTTTTTTGATGTCATTCCCACTAGAGGAATTGAGTTTTGAAAACCTACATTTGTAAATCCATCTAGTGCTTGATCAATAAAACTTTTGAGGGTATGAGGAAGTACACCAAACTGGCCCGTTGATGATATCCAGCCATATGAATGAAAGAAGAAATCGAGGCCCGGCCTCCTCATACCCATCCGCTTTGAGTTTTCAAAAAAAAAAAAAAAAATCATTTTAAAAATAGAAAAAACAGAATAACATCCATGCCTGTGGTACTGTTTGTCCATCTAATTTGTCTACTTCCTGCCATAGATGTGATCTCGCGGTATGCAAGGGTATGGGAATGGTCCAAACCAACATTATAACTAGCCATGACAGCAATTCTGATGAGTTAGATGATGATTCCGAGAAAATCCAACAGAGTTGGGAACGACATGAAGAAACAAAACCCCCCACCACTGAGGACACCATCACTATCAATTTGAGCAACATAGAGGAGCCAAGAGAAGTGAACATCGGTGTTAATCTTCCTGAAGAAGAAGCTATACGCCTGACCATCCTCTTGAAGGAATATCAAGACATATTCGCATGGTCCTATGCCGACATGGCGAGCCTCAATCCAATGATCGTGGAACATAGCCTACCAACCAACTCTGACATTGCCCCCAAGAAGCAAAGGTTGAGAAGAACCAAGCTAGAGTTATCAAAAAAGATCGAAAATGAGGTAATGAAACTCTTAGAGGTAGGCTTCATTGAAGTCTCACAGTATCCTGATTGGGTAGCAAATATTGTGCCAGTAAAAAAGAAAGATGGTCGAATTCGGGTTTGCGTTGACTATCGTGACTTGAACAAAGCCAGCCCGAAAGACGATTTCCTATTACCACACATAGATGTTCTTGTGGATAGTACGGCGGGCTTCGAATTATTCTCTTTCATGGATGGATTCTCAGGATACAACCAGATAAGGATGAAAGAAGAGGACAAAGAGAAAACAACATTCATCACCCCGTGGGGGACATTTCACTATAAGGTCATGCCTTTTGGCCTAAAAAACGCCGGTGCAACCTATCAACGCGCCATGGTCGCTCTTTTCCACGATATGATGCACAAAGAAATTGAGGTATACGTCGATGACATGATTGCCAAGACCAGACAAGGGGAGGACCATGTGAGAGCCTTAGAAAAATTGTTCGATCGACTTCGCCAGTATAAGCTGCGTCTAAACCCAGCAAAATGCGTGTTCGGGGCAACCTCTGGGAAGTTGCTCGGGTTTATTGTAAGCCAGAAGGGGATAGAAGTGGACCCGTCAAAAACCAAGGCAATATTTGAATTACAGCCCCCATCAACTGTGAAAGAAGTCCGAAGCCTTTTAGGGAGATTGAATTACATTGCGCAATTCATATCCCAACTCTCTGAAACTACAAAACCCTTCTTTAAGCTTCTCAGAAAGGACGCACGAATCGAATGGGATGATGATTGTCGATTGGCATTCGATAAACTAAAACGGTATTTAATGGACCCTCCAATTCTGGTTCCTCCAATCCCAGGCCACCCATTAATCCTATACCTCACCATTAATAGCGAATCCTTAGGTGCTATCTAGCGCAGAAAGGACCAGACGACGGGAAGGAACGAGCCATTTACTACTTGAGTAAAAAATTCACCACATCGGAGCAGAACTATTCCGAATCCGAAAGAACCTGCGCTGCATTGGTATGGGTGCTGCATAGACTCCGGCAATATACCTTACATCATCGAATGTTTCTTGTGACCGAAAATGACCCAATTAGGTATCTGCTCAATCGGCCAGCCTTGGTAGGAAAGTTGGCCAAATGGCAGATCCTAATTTCAGAATTCGACATCCAAACAACGTCACAAAAATCAATCAAAGGGCGAGTGATCGCCAATATGTTAGCTGAATGCCCGGGGGGAATGTATGAAGACAATCCCCTAGATGATCGCATCACGTCAGTGGAGGAAAACACGTGGACTATGTTCTTTGACGGGGCTGTAAACTTATCTGGGTCTGGCACCGGAGCAGTCTTGATATCTCCAGAAGGACAACATTATCCCGTAGCTGCAGAGTTGGTCTTTCCTTGCACCAACAATATAGCTGAGTACGAAGCATGTATCCTTGGCCTACAAGAGGCTATCGAGATGGGAGTGACAAAACTAAAGGTGTTTGATGACTCTGCACTAATTATCCTTCAAACTGTGGGTAAATGGAGAACAAGAGACGCCAAGCTTGTACCATATCACGACTACCTCGAGGAATTGATAGCAGAATTCAAAACAGTCTCGTTCAAATACCTGTCCAGGTCTCGTAACCAGTTCGCCGACGCATTAGCCACATTATCATCTATGTTACAAGTGACTGACGGGTTAGAGGTAGAATCATTGAAGATTGAAATCCTGGTAAAAAAGGCCCACTGCATGGCCGTGATTGAAGAGCCCGACGGAAAACCTTGGTACTATGATATCATGAGGTACCTCCACAAGCATGAATTCCCTGAAGGAAGTACCCTCACTGATTGAAAGTACATAAGGAAAACGGCTTCAAAATTTTTCATCAGCGGTGAACATTTGTACAAAAGGTCTTATGATTCAATCCTGTTGAGGTGTGTAGGTGCAACTGAAGCCATGCGAATAATGCAAGAAGTACATGAGGGAGCCTGCGGCCCACACATGAATGAATACATGCTAGCCAAGAAGATAATGATGTTAGGTTACTATTGTCTCCCCCTAGAAAGTGATTGCTCTCAGCACGTGCGAAGCTGTCACCGCTGCCAAATTCACGGTGACAGGATAAATGTCCCTCCAGCTGAGTTACACCAGCTAGCAGAACCATGGCCATTTTCAATGTGGGGGATCGACATGATCGGTCCAATCAATCCCAAGGCATCAAATGGACACCGATTCATCTTGGTTGCAATTGATTACTTCTCAAAATGGATCGAAGCGGCGTCATATACAAACGTCACCGCACAAAGTGTGGCAAAGTTCATCAAGCGTGATATAATTACCCGTTATGGTATACCTGAAGCCATCGTCACTGACAACGGATCTAATTTGAACAACAAATTAGTCGACCAACTCTTTAGCAAGTTCAAGATCCGACACCTAAACTCGTCCCCCTATCGCCGCAAATGAATGGGGCTGTGGAAGTAGCCAACAAGAACATCAAGAAAATCCTAGCCAAGACGGCCGAAAATTACCGCGATTGGCATGATAGGCTACCCTTCGCGCTGATGGCATATCGAACATCGATTCGAACGTCTACTGGTGCAACCCCTTTTTCTTAGTTTACGGCATGGAGGCAGTCTTGCCCGTAGAAGTGGAAATCCCCTCCCTACGAGTCCTTTCTCACGCAAGTTTGATGGAAGCAGAGTGGATGCAGCAAAGGCTCGAGCAGCTAAACATGATTGATGAGAAACGACTGAAGGCTCTTTGTCATGGTCAATGTTATCAACAAAGGGTAGCTCGGTCATTCAATCAAAAGGTTCGGCATAGGTGCTTCGAGGTAAATGATCTGGTCTTGAGGAAGACATTACCAATCTTTCCGGAGCCTGGAGGCAAGTTCGCCCCGAGTTACAAGGGTCCCTACGTAATAAACAAGGTGCTCCCCGGAGGAGCCTTGATCCTGACTGAAATGGACAGCCGTGAGTTCTCCAAACCAGTCAATTGTGATGTTGTAAAAAAGTACTATCCTTGAGAGTTCCCCCATATTCTGTCAGGAGGGACTTAAATGTTCAGTACTTAGCATTGCTAAACATTTCCCTGATGAATGAAAATGCCAATGCACGTCTCATATGAATGATAGTTTCTACATGATCGTTTCACCTCAAAATAGAGAGTTATTCAGCAAAGAGAGTTTAAAATGAAAAGAGGGGAGGAGGGTGCATTAGACTTACTTCGTGTCTCAAGATTACCTCCTCTTGATTTAGCACAATAAAGTGGGCTTTTGAAACGGCGCATGAGAACCCAAAGATCTAGACTTGTTAGATTTGAGAACACCTCTTTCAAGAAAACATAGGTGGGCAAGAACAAAAGACAGGACGTAATAGGTATATACACACGATCAAACTCGGAGCCTGCAGATCGTAGTAGCTTAAGGAAAGCTTCCTAAAACGTTTCTTTCACGTTGCTCATGGTCCCCCGTCTCTCAAGTTATTTTCGAGGTAGAGCATTGTAATAGGCGGGACGTTCAACTTCGGCAAATCGGGAAGCACAGAAAATGAACTCCTTCACTTCCCCCTTTGAATTGACTACTATCAACAGGGAGAAAATCCAGACAGTTGAGACAAATTCTAACCAACTATTCCAAATGATGACTTTCGTTCCAAACACATGCTCTACGAAAAAGTGATTACTGACAGAAAATTGGAGGTTTTGATTGTCCATCTCAGATTCCATAGAAGCCTGAGGTACATGACTTTGCCCAATGCTACTGATGTCCAACAATGAGAAAGGAAAAATTTCCACAGAAGGAAGGCGTTGAAGATGGATCAACCATAATCGGCCATTCGTCTAGGGCCATAGACAAAGAGGGCCAACCAAAATGAAGTGCCAAATTGTGGCAGGACCATGGCAATCATCAACATTCAGAATATGCCAAGAAGTCATCAAATACCAACTTTGCAGAAGGATAACTTGGTATCGTTCCCAATATCTCGCTCTAACTTCATTCCTAATACACTTTCCCTATTTTGACAGGAAGCATCGGCATTAAAAAAAAAAAAAACTGACTTGATAGGTCAATTCTAGCCAGCCGATACTGGCCAAGCAAGCACCTGGAGACGACCCATGCTGAATTCACCCGACGGAGTGTAAAAAGACAGATTATTCTAGCGGTCGGATCACTTAAATAAAAAAAACGTGTTCTATGGACACCGCCGGCGCTTTAGCTGAGTGGTATCCGGAATGGAGCACCAAAGGTCCGAACGGGGTTTCGAATCCCCGAAGCGGCAATAGCCGCATGTGAAAAAAAAATTAAAAAAAAGAAGAAAAAGAAGCTTTTCTTTCTTTCTTCTCCTTTTCTCTCCCTTTGCTTTTTTCTGGCATACCGAGATCAAAATTTTAGGATCTCATGCTCGCTTTAAGCCTCAAGACCCTAGGTCTATCCAATCATTCGCAAACTAGCAAAGGGTAATGTTGTATCGTTTCCAGTTTTTCAACTTTGGAAAATTCATACACTAATACATTCCCTCTCATTCTTTGCAGGGTCATCTGTCCACCAAAAATGTGGACGACGAATGCAAGTCATAAGGGGTCATTTGTCTGCCAAAAGTATGGACGACAAATGCAAACTAGCGAAGGGTAATGCTGTATCGTTTCCAATTTTTCAACTTTGGAAAATTTATACGCTAATACACTCCCTCTTATTCTTTGTAGGGTCATCTGTCCGCCAAAAATGTGGACGACAAAATGCAAACTAGCGAAGGGGTCATATGTCTGCCAAAAGTGTGGATGACAAATGCAAACTGGCGAAGGGTAATGTTGTATCGTTTCCAATTTTTCAATTATGGAAAATTCATACACATTCCCTCTTATTCTTTATAGGTTCATTTGTCCGCTAAAGGTGCAGACAACAGAGCAAGAAGAGATATGTCAAACTTTGATGACGACATTGGATCAACTCTCCCAAGTGAAACGGCGTCCTAAGTATCGCCAAAATGGATAACAGGAATCTTTCAGGCCTTAATTCACATTTGCTTTTGGCTCTACTTAGCAATTGATTTCTGCACTTTCTCCTGTGCAGGGCCAAAAACAAATATGCCTGTCCAATCAAAGATGAGATTTTCAATTTTGATTGATCATTCATGTGTCATTCCCCTTTGAGTAGGGACAATCCATGAACACCCATTTTTTAATAATCCCCCTATGCTCAAACACGTTTGCAGAGACAATTTTGCATCTCATGCTCTTAGAAATTTTTCTTCTTTTGAGTAAATTCAAATCATTCTAAGGTTGCAAACTCCTTCGTGCTCACAGCAATCCATGCCTTTTCAAAATGATTTTTGCATGATGATTTTTGTCTGTCTAAGTCACCAATTCCATTGAGGATTATCAAATTAAGCAGTTCAACAAATGATGTGGATCAATTGAGCATGCTAAATAAGGTACATCAGGATGACGAAAGGCAAACCATATCCTACACACAGTCCCCTGAAACACTTGTGAGGTGAGAATAGGAAATTCTATGTCTACAGGGTAAAGAGTTCTCTCGCGAATGGTACGATAACCAAAGTGATGAGGGGCATTTTGTTTCTCCACCCTAAACACTACAGGTTATCCATTGCTTAACCCCTTTGAGTCTCATGCCATTGTGAAGTTTCTTTCATATTACCCCTATCAGGAACCACCCCACATTTGGGCAGATTGGAGGAAGGGACGGCATGATAAGGTGAGAAAATGGATAGAAATTTTCTTACTTGAACTTGCATGAATCTTTGGGTGTTTTTATTGCATATGAACACTTGTGATAATTTAAGTGCCGTAGAAATGACGAAGAGCGCTTTTGTCCCGCACATTTGTATCCATTGTGCAACCCCATTGAGTTTGGAATTTCATTTCAACTCCCCACATTGGGGCAAAGAGAAGGTCACTATCATTCAAGCAGCATAAGCCGAAGCGGCCGACTGCAAATGAAGACCCAAGAGTCTAGAACAAAAATGAAAAAATGAAAAAATGAAAATTAGGGGCATGAAAAAGCAGTGTGCCTAGTAAAAGCAAGGCCAATGCCCTCAAGAAAAAATGATGCTTGAAAAAAAAAAAAAGTCTCTATAAAGACGAGCTCCATTGATGAGGAAGAAGACCGGTGACAACATCAAGATGATCACCACCTCTTGTACACATTTTTGAGCCAATAAATTCATTTGTTTCTCAACCCGTGAGCCAAATTTACATTGTGTCCATTTGTAAAAATCTCTTCTGACTAGGGCACTTGAATTAACATAGGAATTCATATGTTTATAAGCATCGCTTGAAGAAGTACGAGCAAGAACATTCCTATCTCTTTTCGCAGGGTTCTTGACTTGTAAACCCGAAGATGGCTGTGCAACATCTCTTGACCTTCGTGGTCCCTTTTGCCAAGCCTTTGACCAAGCCTACATTACGATCTTAACAAAGACCTCTCAGATTGGTAAAGTCGTACCATTTGCGAGAATATTCGGATCCCTGTCGCCATGATGATAGTGAAAGGGTGAGATTCCTATGATCCCGCATCAATGGTCGGGACAAAATAGCCTTTTCAATGAGAGCGAGTGGAAACCCTTTCAGACTGAAAGTTCCTCATTTGACATGTTCAAGACATTCTCATTTTGAGTATGAATTGTCTTTTTGAAAATTTTCCCTAGTGAAACTTTGGTGATGCAAACTGACAAAATTGTCATGCATAAACCCCATTTGAATTGAAATTTTTACAGTATGCACAAATCAGTTGCACATATTGCATATTTGTCTCACAGGAGACATACTTTCAGAGAGCAGAGATATCATTATGTCTCCAACTTACTAGGAGGTGGGAGACCTCCAGGGATATCTCAGGTGCGTCCTCGATATTCCAACTTACCAGGAGGTGGGAGACCTTCAGGAGTATTTGAGGTGCATCCTCTATATTCCAAATTTCCAGGAGGTGGGAGACCTTCAGGGATACTTGAGGCACGCCCTCGATATTCCCAACTTACCATGAGGTGGGAGACCTCTAGGGATTTTTTAGGTGCATCCTCGACATTCCAACTTTCCAGGAGGTGGGAGACCTTCAGGGATATCTCAGGTGCGTCCTCGATATTCCAGATAATCAAGAGGTAGGAGACCTTTTCAAGCATATAAGGTAAGCCCCTCTTCATTGACACCGCGTGCTTCCATAGCCCGGAGTCCCTCTTTACCGACGTGGCGTGCCTTTGTAGCCCGAAGTCAGGCGACCGGAGAATGGTCCGAGTCTTGGAAAGGCAATCCCCCGTCAAGGTGACCGAAGAATGGTTCGGGTCCTAGACAAACAACTCATTGCTTCTACAGGCGACCGGAGATAGCTTCGGGTCCTGGAAAAGCAATCCATCGTCGAGGCGACCGGAGATGGCTTCGGGTCTTTGGCACCAGCTCATTGCTCGAAAAGGCGACCGGAGATAGCTTCGGGTCCTTGGCACCAACTTATTGCTCGGAAAGGCGACCGGAGATAGTTTCGGGTCCTGGAAAAGCAATCAATCGTTGAGGTGACCAGAGATAGCTTCGGGTCCTTAGCACCAGCTCATTGCTCGGAAAGGCGACCGGAGATAGCTTCGGGTCCTTGGCACCAACTTATTGCTCAGAAAGGCGACCGGAGATAGCTTCGGGTCCTGGAAAAGCAATCAATCGTCGAGGCGACCGGAGATAGCTTCGGGTCCTTGGCACTAGCTCATTGCTCGGAAAGGCGACCGGAGATAGCTTCGGGTCCTTGGCACCAACTCATTGCTTGGAAAGGCGACCGAAGATAGCTTCGGGTCCTAGAAAAGCAATCAATCGTCGAGGCGACTGGAGATAGCTTCGGGTCTTGGAAAAGCAATCCATCGTCGAGGCGACCGGAGATAGCTTCGCGTCCTTGGCAACCACTCATTGCTCGGAAAGGTGACTGGAGATAGCTTCGGGTCCTGGAAAGGCAATCATCGTCGAGGCGACCGGAGATAGCTTCGGGTCCTTGGCAACAACTTATTATTTGGAAAGGCGACCGAAGATAGCTTCGGGTCCTGGAAAAGCAGTTTCCCCTATATCATCACACAGGTATGTTTTCTATATCGTCATCAGATAAGGAAATATCCTGATACTTGCCAAAAACTCGGGGTTCACACCCCATATCACTCTTTTCTAGTAAGTAACTGTAGGTATTTTTCTTATCCAGTTTAGTATGTATCATGCATTACTGCCTTTTTTACTTTGGACACTTGGTCCCAGGTGAACTATCACCTATTGCATATATATGGATAAAATTTAGGTATCAATTTGTCTTTGAAGGCAACCTCTGCGAACTCACCTTCAAAGAGGGGCAGCTGTTGACACCTAAATTTTGACTAAGTGTTTAAATTTAAATTGCCTAGAAAATTAGGGACTAATTTGGCTCTAACAAAAAAGATTTTTTGCATCACCTGAGTACTATTATTATTTACATTTACTAAGTCTTGTTTTCCTATTTATTTTCCCTTATTTTCGAAAAAAGAAAAAAGAAAAAAAGAGAGGCCCGTAGAGGGGTTGGGCTTTCACGCCCAGCCCTCTTCTTCCTCCTTTCTTCTTATCCACGCGGGCCCGGGCCTGTCTTCCTTATTCTTTTCTTCCACTTGGGTCAAGGCCCATTCGGCCCCCCCTCACCTTCACGGCCCGGCCCTCTCCATCTTCTTCTTATTCTTCTTCCCTTCTTCTTCTGCTGCACGCGAGAAACAGAGGAGCAGAATAGAGGACGGAGGATAAGGCAGCCGGCGACGGATGGAGATGTCTCGCAGGCGCCATCAATGCCGCTAAACGAAGCAACACGATATTCGGCGGGAAACCCGAACGGATAGGACTCGTCTTCAATGCAAAACAAGTGCCGCGATAAAACGGGGCACGCCGGTCAGCTCACCGTCGATCGGCAGTCAAGCCCTCAGTCGACCGGGTCCTCCTCGGCTTATAAATAGAGGTGAACGAAAGGAGCTCGGAAGGGCAGAGACAGGCACAGATCCGAGGAGAAAAATCAGAGAAAGGTCAGATCTAGAAGAGGGTAGAGGAGAAATCCGAGAGAGAGAGCTGTAAAAAAAATTCGAGAGAGACCCGAGGGAGTGGAGAGCAGAGAGCGTCTGAGCCTCCGGTGGTCGCCGACAGTCTCCTTCCTCGAGCTGACTGGTGGGTGTCGCTCTGTATTTTTGTTTTTTTTTGTTTTCGTTTGTTCAAGTTCGGGGTCGGCTCCCGAGGATCTCGGCTCGGGGATGTGCGAGGCAGGCGGAGGCAGTTCGGTTTCCGAGCTCGTCCGCCGTCCGACGCCACGAGCCGCGTAGGGAAACCCTCGCCGACCCCCTACCGAGTTGCTGCGTGTGTCACCGTCGCCGGTTTCGCCCCCTGTCCAAGCGGGTTGTCCTATCCCGATTATGCATGTCATTTGTCGCCCCCCTCGGCTGCCTTCGATCTCCGCCAAGGAGGAGGTCTGCCCGACCGATCCCTGCTCGCGGCGGTCGTCGCCTTGTCACAACTGGTTGGTCTTGGACCGGCCATCCAGTCCACGCAGCCGGCAACGGCATCCAGGTAAGTCCTCGACAGGGCGGAGGCGAGGGGGGCGAAGCTTGACGCCGTTCGTCTCGGTCGCCGTGGATGAGCCGCAGTTGAGGAGGAAACCGGGTCGGCCCGCGGGTTCGCCCGACCCGGTTTGTTTTGGTTCTTAAGCTAGGGTTTTTCCTTTAATGGGCCATAGTTGATAATGGGCTGGGTTTTTATTTTAATTGAAAAAATGGGCTCAGTTTTGTTTTGGGCTTAAAGAGTGTTTTATTGAAAGTATTGGGTTGGGCTCATGGACGAACTAGGTCGGTTCTAATCCGAAAATTTGACCCGGTTCCTTTTAATATTATAATTTTTTTAAAAGATCGGAGAAATATTTTTTTTTAATTTCAAAAAAAAAAAAAGAAAAGAAAATCCAAAAAATAGTTTTCAATTAAAAAAATCGAAAATCAAAAAAATATTTTATATTTTTTCAGAAAAATCATAAAATCCAAAAACTAGGTTATATTTTCCAGAAATATCAGAAAATCCAAAAATATTTTATATTTCACATTTTCTAAAAAAAAAAAAAAAAAAAATTCAGAAATATTTTATATTTTCTAAAATATCAAAAAAACCAAAAAATATTTTATATTTTCCAAAAAGAAGGGAAAAAGCCAAAAATGTTTGTTTCAACAATGCATGGAAAAATCCTTGAAAAGATGCAAAATATCAAACCCGAGGGTTTAAACAAGATTAGGTACCGGAAGGGCATTAGTGATTAACTAGTGTAATCAAGTCCCCGATCCTAGTTTCTCTGGTTGCGTAGGAGTAAAATATTTCTCCCAATATTTTACTTGGGTTTCTAATCGACCCATCCCAAACTGATTAGTGGCGACTCCTTTTTAAATGAAATTGAATTGCAGGTTAAAAACTTGAACCTTAAGTCGTGAATTGGTGGGCTTGGGAGAGCCCGGGCTAAACCCTGATGAAAGGCGTACAGCCGAGCCATTAGCCTCCCGGGACGCGAAAAAGGAGGTCGTGACAGCCATAGCTAGACCCGTCAAATGAGTGGGTCGGGTCGGGTTTGGGTGGGTTGGGTCGAAAATGGTCCGATCCATATTAATCCATTTAACCCGTTTTGATCCATATTCATGTAATGTAGATCTAGTGACCCATACCCATACCCATACCCATACCCGACCCGACCCGTATTGCTAAAAGCCATTATTATTGTAGAGAAACCTAAACTCACTCTAAGCTCTATGCTAAATAAATAAAACTTTAAATCAAATTAAAAAAATTTAAAAATAGTAAATAAAATAAAAAATGTAAAAAATCTATAAATTGAAATATTTTTAAAGAATTTCACCAATTAAATATATATTTGTAAAAAAATTATAAATTGAGATGAGGTGGAGGCGAGCGGCGGAGTGTCGCAGTCACTGGTAGATTACCACCACTCACTGAGCTTGAAGATGACTCAAAGAAGAAAAACACGTTTTACAGTTGAGTTAAAAATGGGTCGAAAATGGGTCATACTTTCTATAGTTGGGTTGAAAATGGGTAAAAAATGGGTCACATACTCTGACCCATTTTCAATCCATTAAGATAGAACATGACTCACAAAATGGGTCCATGACCCATCTTGATGCCCCTAGCCATAGCTACCGCCTCTGTTGGATCATCTTCTTCGTGGAGGAGGTATTGAGCTCTAATCAGGATCACGGAGTTCCCCGCTAGGATAGAGTTGAGCAACATAAATTTTCCTGACAACCGAAAGCGGGAAGCAGGTTGTTGTCAATGGGGAGCGGTGGTGATTGTTATCTGATGATGGTGGTGTTAGGCAAAAGAGAGGAAGAGCAATCAAGGAAAAAAATGAGTGATTTTTTTAATCAATTTTCCAAATTTCACCCACTAGATGGGATTTATTTATCTGGCCTACATCCAATCATAGTCGGATTCGTCACTCTAAACACCAAATAGGATAAAAGTTATCCTATACGAGTTTTATCTGTCCTATCAAATGCGGCCTAAGGGATTTTGAGTCACTAGTTTCTCTTAATTTTGTATATTGCATGTTAATCATTGGTAGGCATTGATGCTAAATTGGTAAAAGGTGGTGTGAGTGGTGGCTAGGTAGAGATTTACAATAATGGTGAAGATTGTGTCATCTTGTTTATAGGGAGTATGAGCCACACTAAGTTTGATCAATTAACATATTTATTCTCTTGGAGCCAAACCAAAACATGTGCATTCGACAATCATCTTGCAATTCATCAAAAGGGAAGACCATAACATTTGTTATTGAAATGGTTTATTATCATAAAGATGTACTTAATGATTAAGAGAAGACATGACTTTTGATGAAGAAAAGGTGTGACTCTTGGTCCAAAAAAAAAAGGTTATTGATAGTTCTAAAAGGAGGTTATTCTTGACATGAAAAGTAGTGATGGTTGGAGATAAGGTACCTATTCCCAAGAAATGTGTTAACTGGTTGTCTGTGAACAAAAATCAAGTCACGTATTATATAAATAACTACAACTATTCATAAATGCTTCTTCAGAATTCGCTCTTCTTTTCTTTTCATGTAACTTTAACACATTCAAGGTAAAATTTCAAGAAAGGAATCAAGTAATTGCTAAACTCATTTCTCTGGGCTTTGGTGTATATCCTAGAGATATAATTATTCTAAACTAGGTAGCAATAATGGTGGTGTAAATAACACCTCAAGGACAGTGATCGTTATCACGTATTAAAGCATTAGGGATCTACTGCTACTTTTCTATCTTCATCAACAATCATATTTCCCCAACAATGTCAATGTATTATTGTCATGGAGGTAGAAACATCGGCTGCAAGATTGCGAATTGATCCTTACGATGGAACTAATTTCATCTGTTGGAAGAAAATATAATTCTTCTTTTATTTGAATTATGTATCTTCTATATCTTGGACCCCAACTTGTCCACTATCCCTAATCCAGAGGATGATAATTTGTGCAACAATGGAGTCAGAGTTGATCACTAGAAGTAAAAGTTCCTGGAGAGGCTTCAGGTCTTGGGGTTCATGGCTCAGTTGTGCATCTCGGTCACTTACAAAGCATGCTCCACGGACGATTTGTTTCCAATGGTGCGAGCACTGTAGGATAATTTGGTTCTCTCCAAGTTGGCCTCAGTCTAGTCAACGAAGATTGCGGGCTCGTATGAGGAGTTAAGGATGCGATTGATGGTGGGGATTAAGCAAAGGATGTTAGCAAACCAAATAGACCCCTCTTCTTCGTTCCATGGACAAATCTCTCTTTGGTCATTATGGCATTCATCCCCACTCATTGTGGCAGTCGTGGCTCTCTCTCTTCTCTTAGATAGCCCTTAGCTGTTAACCCTAAGAAATAGGACAGGCCGCTTGGACAACACGATCGAGCCGGTGATGTAGCGATCATCAACATTGAAGTTATGGACAACGTTGTGCGCAAAGACAACAACTTATCTCTTGGTCGAATCGATTTGTCAAAGCATGCTCTTCTCTCACCCCTGTTCGACTCTGCATTGTTTGTTGGTGATTTCCAGTTGTTATCCAATCTCGCAATTGGGTCTAGTTTTCTCCTTGCTTTTGCCAGGATTTGGACACAGAAACTTCCGTTTCGGGTTGTGATTGGCAGTTTCCCAGCGAGTAAGACAAGCAATCCACAAATAATCACATTAAAGGAGGTGGTTGTGGATCCGAAGTACACCGACCAAACGTGGGGAGTTCTGGAAAATGCTATTCACGAGATTTACAATCACAATATCGACGAGGACGGCGGAGTCTCATATTACGAGGCTGATTTGCCAAAGCAGAAAGTGATGAAAGAGGCTCCAAGAAAATGGTGGCTTTCAAATGAGAGGATAGGACATGGTGCCTTCTATGACACGCATATAATAACTTATGGCGAATGTATCACTCCACCTCTAGTATGTTTCATCCTATGCCAATGAGAACATTTTGACTTATGGCATACAATAGCCATTAATTGAAAGCTTTATAGCTTAGTTATCCCTGATATTTCACATAGTGGGGGTTACGCTTTAAGTCAAGGCTACTATGATGAGAAAATCATTCAAAGATATCATCATTTGAGAATTAAAGAGTAAAATAATATGATGTGCAATTAAAATAATGAAAACTACTAGACAACATTTAGCACAATTAGATATGCCAGTGCAATTGGAAATCTGGTGTATGTTACTTATTGCACTAGACTGGATATAACCTTTATTGTGTGTAAATTGTCTAAATTTACTAGTGATCCTAGTATTGTGCATTGAAAGGCTATAAGTAGAATTTTTGATTACTTAAAGAATAAATATAGTCTATTCTATAGAAGACAACCGACAATAATAGAAGGATATTCAAATGTTAGTTCCAACTAGCATAATTGATAACAAGTCAACATCTGAATGTGCTTTTTTTTTTAAAGCTCGCCAGTGGTGCATCATCTTTGGCATCAAAGAAGCAAATATGTATAACTTTCATTCAACAAAGTAATATGACTTTATATCACTATCGACGGTAGGTAAAGATGTTAAATGATTGCGGAATTTGCTATTAGATATAGAGTTGTAGCCACAACTCATGGTAGTCATGTCTTTACATTGTGATAGTGAGGCAACTAGGTTTAAGGTATACAATAAAATATACAATGGAAAATTCCGTTATATTAGTTTGTGACATGAGTATGTTCAACAATTAATTACTGATGGAGTTATTTTAGTAATTTATATTCGAACAAATGATAACTTGGTTGATCTATTCACTCAGGGACTCTTGAGAGGTTGAACAAGCAATACTGTCAAGGTAATGGGTCTTAGGCCAATTAATAATAGTCACATATAGAGGAAACCCAACTTTATGATTTCTAACAAAATCATTAAAGTTAAATGGGTACAACAAGTTATTGTAACTTGACGGTAATCGAGTGCTCGGGTACAAGGTTAGTACTTATGGAAAGTTAGGAGGGTAAGTGTAAGAAAACACTCTTAATGAAGTTCAAGGTTTTAGCAAGGCAATGCTAAGGTAACAAATTTAGGAACTTCACCTATACAAACATAAGAAGTGATGCCGCTTCTAACAAAAGTCGGATGAAGTTTTATAAATGTTCATGAATGCAGGAGGAGCACAAGGCCATAAAAGTGCTTAGGCATGGGAAATTTCCAACTGAATGTGTATAAATTCATATGTGTGCAAGTGAAATCATGGTTCAAAGTTTTATTTATCACCGATTTCATTAATGAAATTATTTACACTAATTGGAAGTTCAAATCTTAACAGATATTTTGTTGTATGTATGCATTATTGTAAATTAGTGTAGATAACAAACTAAGTGGGCGATTGTTGAAATGGTTTGTTATCATAAAGATGTGCCTAATGATTAAGAGAAAAAAAAAACTCTTGGTTATGAAAAGAGATGACTCTTGCCCCTAAAAAGAGATTATCGATAGTTATGAAAGAAAGTTATTCTTGACATAAAGAGTGGTGATAATTG
This sequence comes from Corymbia maculata, assembly GCA_014182735.1. Taxonomy (NCBI): domain Eukaryota; kingdom Viridiplantae; phylum Streptophyta; class Magnoliopsida; order Myrtales; family Myrtaceae; genus Corymbia; species Corymbia maculata. Next base: position 10,717,762 of record CM024689.1, on the reverse strand, counting down.
GGGAAATGTATCTATTTCAAAAAGATGTGTTGATTGGTTGTCTAGTGAATAGAAACCAAGTCACATATTATTTATAACAACCACAACTATTCATAAATGCTTCTTCTTCATAACCTTTTTTTTTTTTTTCATACACGCAACTTTAATACATTCAAGGTAAAATTCCAAGAGAGGAATCAAGTAATTGCTGAACTTGTTTCTCTACGACTTTGGTGTATATCTTGGAGGTATATTTGTTCTATACCAGACAGCAACAATAGTGAGACAGTAAATAATACCCTAAGGACAGTAATTGACATCACATATCAAAACATCAATGATCTACTACTACTTTTCGATCTCCATCGGCAATCAAATTTCCCCGAAATTTATGAGTAACAGTCAGATGCTCCAAAGATTCTCCGATGCCTCATCGTTAGCCCTTAGAAAAAATGAAGCAAAAGTGATCTAATGGCAAATAGCCTCAACCATAGCTGAGCCGTAGCGTTGGTGCATGAGCCTTTTCTTTTGCATGCAGGTCATGCACCAATGCATCTTGCCTTGGAGCGTAGTGCGGTGGTGGAGCTACAGCGCAAGCAAGTTGAGAGCAACCGATGCTCGTAGGGCTGAATAATTTCAGTTAAGAAGGCTGGCCAAGTAGGTCCTCTCTCATTATGATCGGCAGGTGAAAGTGGAAGCAAATTACTGTATGCAGCGATTCAGAGAATCCAGCATGGTGTTTGATTCGGAGGACCCACGAATCCTATGGCTCTTCGGAATCCTGAAATACATAGTTGGCGGTCTATTCTCTTTCAAGTCATGAGAAACTCTCGTCTTCTTGTAATAAGCATAGCTTTGAACCGTGTGTATGTCCATGAGCTAGGCCACGTTTGGATTCATCATTCTGGTGCACGTATATATGGAATGAGGATATGAAATAAATGCATGTTTTGACAAATTGCGAGACTTACACTATGTTTCAAAAGAAGAGTTAAAAAAATTCCCGATACTATCGATGATTTCATTTACCATGTTGGCCGTAAAATGAGCATAGACAATACAATTTGAATATTATCGAAGAATTGTCCGAAAGATGCTCGTCAAGTATTCAAAAGCCACTAGTTCAACAATATAATATTTCGACGAGAAAAAACTTTAATATGAATCTTGTTAGAGAATACTCAAAGGGGCACTCGTTAAGCAATTACATAAAGAAAATATTTGTGATCCTAATGCACTAACTTTTCTTGTAATACATGTAATTAATATTTGAAAATTCAATATTTCTCCTTAACTCGTTAAGCAATTATATAAAGAAATATTGTGATTCTAATACATTAACTTTTCTCGTTGTACATGTAACGAATATTTGAAAATTCAATATTTCTCGTTAAAATTTTTTTATTTATGCTTGGAAAGCACTTGTTGACATGATATCTAAAGTATATCCAATACAGCATCCAAATATTCTCTATCATCCAATTGAGACGAGCCAACTTTTGGAAGTTATGATTTCTCTCTCATGCATGGCTATGGTCGTGGCAGAGATTTGCTACATGACTAGAGATCACAGCGCAGGAGTCTTCCGACAGAAGAAAAAGTTTCAAAGCAGGAGCTCAGGAACAGATTCTGATGATACATAGCGTGTCACCGTGGGAGAAGGGGGGGGGCGGGGAGAGAGAGAGAGAGAGAGAGAGTTGGTGCATGCACGCATGGAACGAACGAGATGATGTATTACTCTCCTTGATGACAGCTACTTTGCTCGCGTTTTTGGCAAACATCTTATTTTAGGGAAAAGTGCAATAAAAAAAAAGTTTAACTTATTGCATATGTACCAATTTAATTATTAATCTTTCCACAATATTAATTAAATCCTAAATATTTTTGAAGATTTGACAACATAGTCCCTCTAACTAATTTCGTCGCAAATCATTGACATGGACGCCAATTGTCCAACGTGAGACGTCAATGCCGATATGGACAATTTTGTTATAATTTTTTTTTTTCTGAAATTTATCTTTTCTTTTCTTTTTCCAACTATGGGCTACCGAGGTTTGAGCGAGGGTCTTCGCCCATCATCGGCCATAGGTGAGGCTCTGCATCCTCTTTGGGCATAGGCAAGGGCGTTGAGCCCTCACCCATATTCAAGAGAGGGTTCCAACACCCTTGCTTGGTCTAGACAAGGGTGTGGAGGCCCTTGCTCATGGCCGATGATGGTGTTGACTCTCACTTGGATCTGGGCGAGAGCTCGAATCCCTCACGTGTGGTTAATGAGGGTCATGTTGCCCTTGCCCAAACCAGGTGATGGATCGCGACAACCTTGCAGGCTTAGAGTTGTTAATAAAACAAAGAAAGAGAAGAAAAAAGAAAAAAATAATAAAAAAGTTCATAAAAATATTTTAAAAATTATAAAATTTGTTCACCTCAGTATTGGTTGTGCCATGTAAGATGGCTAGTACCTATATTAGCGATTTTTTGCCAAAATTACCCGGATGAACTAAATTGATAAATTGTTAAAAGGTTTAGAATTTAGTTGGTTTAAAACTAAATTGACATAAGTGCAATAGATTTAGAACTTCTTTGGTATTTTACACCCTGGTTTTACTCATGATTTGTCTTATGATGACACTTATAGTCTATTTGCTTGAAAAAAAAAACTGTTTAGGGAAATTGTTTTATGACTTTCCCGTATATGAATGATGGAAAGCTAATTAGTTTACGGAAAATGTTTTCCTTGTATTTAAAAAACAAATACTTTCATCCAGAGGAAATCACTTCTCGTTATAGTAAGAAGGAATCAAATTTTTTTTTTTGTGTATTTAAAAAATATATGCAAAGAACTTTTTGTAACGAGTGAAATTGAGAAAATTATTTAAAAAGTTGTAAACCTATTACATTTTTATCAATTTATTCATAAACCCGAGTCTTCAACCTTTTTATGTTTCGCCAATTAAGTCTATCCAGTCAATTTTATCTGAAAATTGCTAACATGGATGCCGATTATCTTACGTGACATATACAGTACTGATGTGAATAATTTTTAATAATTTTTTCTTTTCTTCCTCTTTTCTTTCTTCACTATTTCCTTACCGTGCCAGTGAGGGCAGCTATGCCCTCGACACCCGAAACTCACATACGACCCCAACAATGCGAATGCATAGAAAAGTAAAAAAAGAAGAAGAAATCGATGACAAGTCGAACTTACACGAGAAAAATCGCCGGTTGAGCCGCCGCAAGTTTCGCAGTTTTCAGGTCATGGGCAATTCGGCACTCACTCTCCAGAAGCTACAGCTACGGGATGGAGTGCATTTAGCGCGTTAGAGCAATACCATGAGTTGTGTGCCTCGCAATTTTCCAAGAGGAACAGCATATCACGACCGTTGCACTAGAAATAAGGCAAGAATTTTCAGGTCATGACGCACTCCTTGCACGACAAATCCACTTCGAAGTTGACTTATTCACCCGGCTAATCGGCAGAATGCGAACGAGATAATTGGATCCAAATCAGAGCGCGATAACTCGGCTCTTACTCCACAAGATTCTAAGATTGGAGAGCATGGTGATGATCATGCTGATGTTCTCTCCACATTAGGAATTTAGGTAAGAGTTTCTTTCTTTCTTTCTTTCTTTTATTTATTTATTTTTTATGGAAAATGCCTTGCTGACCACAACGTTACTCTAGGCAGAGTAATGGTGTATAAATACAAAATTTTGCTAAAATTAAGTTTAAAGGGAAAAAAAAACCAAGAATTATTAATGACCGAAATTCAGAAAATTGCAATATGAAATAAGTTGATTTTATTCTTCTATTACGTTTTAAGGTTATCTATCTTTTATTTTGTTTCACATCGATCTTCAATCATATTTTTAAGAATTATACTTTCATTTCTATTTTTCCTTTTATGCGAGTTTAAAAATCTAAGCCAGTAATCCCTAGGTTTCCGCTACATTGAACTATTGGAACAATGAATCTGGTTTTAATGGAACTTATTAAGCGTAAGTTATTGGAAAAAAGTTACAGAACCAAGTTCCAAAGATGATTGTTTGTGTTGTGCAAACATGTTATGGTTATTCAGGTTTCGCCCAAGAACTACGATCATTCAATCTGTTGCAAGTACTGAAGGCTATTTACTTTTATTAAGTTTTCTGGTTGTCTATGTCAATGATGTAGCAGATACGCAATGGTGAATTAGTTTCAGACATGTGGTGGCAGTAAGATTTATTTTTTACGTTTGAGGCTGTCAAATGAATTTTAAATTACGTGACAGGAGGACTTAGTTCAATCATGTGCAAGATAGTGTTCCTTGTTTGACGCAAACAAGTGTCGTAGACAAAAAAAGAATCGTATAACTGCAAAAGATTTAGGGACCAAATTACCAATTTCAAATGTGAAAATTTTTCTACAAAATTAACCAAAATTAAATATGGTGTAACTATGGATGTAATATTCTTCATATTGAAATGACTCCATATTTTTCTTTTGGTTCACTAGTAAAAATCCTAAGTCTAGGTGGTGATGAAAATATGCCATTTGTAGTTTAGACGAAACTAGTGAAAGATGTTCGCAAATGAAAGCCAGTATATAATAGAAAGCTAATTACACTATTAATTGTTGCTGGTTACCCATCAATTAGAAAAGAGAGTTGGTGGCCCAACATACGCTATTATTCTCTAGAAAATAACGGTACTGTTATTTTACCATGGCCCATTTTTTATTAACAAAATTGAACTCCATTTCATCCCTCCCTCCCTCCCTCCCCCTCCCTCAATCACCCTCCAATTCCAATTCTTTGGCAATCTAGGGGAACATGTATCAAGACCAGACACCCCGAAGGTTCATAGAACACCCAACAAGTCTCATGATGTCGTTGCCTTGTTTCACCTCGACCGGAGATCACCAGTCATTCCCTTGTCTCGAGGTCATGGACATCATTGGCTAGACCGCTCTCGATTCGGGCCTTGAATAGCATCGCATCCTAGGAGCTAAGGTCTTCCATGGCGTCTCAACCTCAAAACCCCAAGCCAGAATACTAGGGCTTCTTTATCAAGGGAATGACAATTTGATCATTTCAGTTTTGTAGGATTGGACCCAAGTTGCAAGCCTTGTTAGCATGCCCTCAGCTCGAGATTGGACTTGGGCTAATACTATAGAAATGAGCCCACGAACTGAGTCCAACTAATAACACTATATAGGCCCCAACGGAGAAGTGATGAAAGCCCAAAATACGAAAAAAAATAATGCAACAAAAATACTATATAAAATTATTTACTCCGCATTATTTTTACCTTAATGATTTGGGATTTGGGGTTAGAACGAAAGTTGTTTTCTTTTAGACGTGAAAAAAGTCCATGACAGAATTGAAATTATATTTAGGTTGATTGTTTAAATAGAATTATGCCATTTAAATATTGAAGTTTGGACCGAGTATCTCAGCTGTTTTAAGGTATGCTCCCAAAATCACTACTTGTTCGATCACCCGAGCCAACCAATTCCACCCGTTCACCAAAACGTTTGCCCGCTCGTGATGTGAGAAAAGCAGAGAAACAAGCCAATTTTGTAGGCGAAAAATTCTTGGAAGTTTCAAAAGTAAAGTCGCTACACTTGCGTCGCATAAAATACTTTCCTTTTCGTGATTGGCAACCATTAATTGAAAGTCCCAGGGAGGTCCAAAAGGTGTGATCCGGCTGCCGTTCGGGCCGAAGTCCTGGAGGAGAGCCCCGCGTTCTATTCGGGTCGAATCTGGATCAATCCGGTGGACCGGGTCGTCGGGTAGAGCGCAATCCCGACCCGGAATTTCAAAAACCGAAGCGGCATTCATCTCCATTTCCCTCCCCCTCTCTCTCTCTCTTCATCACACCAGATTACAGAGATGGAAGAAGCTACAAGATCGAGACGAGCGCAGACTCCATGGACGCCTCCCTCATCTTCCACCTCGTCAACGACGTCGTCGGCTTCGTCCTCTACATGCACCAGCAGATCCCCTCGTGAGTCCCCTCTCTCCCCGACGATCCTCGCCTCGTTTCTTTCGCTTGATTTGCGGACTGCGTGAGGACATTTGGTTGAAGTTGAATTCCTTCGTCGTGCCATCGTGGCTTGCCTAGATAGGGTTGTCCGTTTCGCATCGGGTTTTGACTCCAATGCTAGAATTACTGCTGCCGATTCGATGCTTGAGGTTAGATGCTGCATTGGTTTAGCTTCGTTCTTGGATTGATTGAGTTCCACTGGGGGAAAAAGTGGTGCGAATTAGTTTGATTCGGGTGATAAATAGAACAAAACGTTTGATTTATGCCGATAACTCACAAAGGGTATCTGTAAATGACAGAATTTTGCAGGATATGAGCCTTGAATTTGATTTGATGCGTAGTGAATACAAGGAGATGGTACGTGAGATAGACATGACTCTTTGCCCTTCCACTATTTTCGGCTTGATTAGTAATTTCCTAAGCAAGTTCGATTTATAGGAGGCCGAGCTAGCGCAAGGCGAAATGAGAGCATCATTTAGGAGGAAACATATTGGAAGGATGAGAGAACTTAAGCGGGGATTTAGGAGTTCGGAGAAGCTGATGAGCACCATCTCGAGTCTCCAAGATGCCTTGCAACTCGTGGTCAGCGACAACCCAGACATCCAGGAAATTCTTCTGATTCTCGGAGGTAGTCCGTTGAGGCCTCGATATGTCTACCGATTGTGCTTTTCACATGGAAAGATGGCTTCAAGAGATGCAAGTGATTTCACCAAGAACAGGGTGGCAGAAGTGCTTTCAAGAAAGGTGAGCTTCAGCTTCTTGTGAAGTTCATCTTGTACTTGGACAGGGCTTAATGTCATATACTTAATTGACCAGGCTATCCGGGCATTGATCTCTAGAGGTGGAGGGTCTGGTGGCTATCCAGGTAGATAGATGACCTTGATCAGCCCATCAAAGTTTGGTTGAGGTGATTATGCTGCATCTGAAGAATCTTTTCCTTTCCTCAATTTGAACAGGTCCAACAAAGTTGTTTCTGTTGGTCAAAGCTCCAACTTCTTTTAATCAACCTTCATATTTTCTTCCAAAACGTGATTTCAAATACAACAAGAAGGTTAGTGTAATATGCAGTCATCTGCTTTCTCCCTTTCTGCTGTAGCATTTGAGGTCGGGTTCTGAGCTTTGATGAGTTTTCTTCTTCTCTGCTCCTTATCCTGGTTTGGCCTTTCCAGGAATTGGCAACGCCAGAATTCCAAATTGAATATTGCATCGTAGATGAGTCCTGCTATGGTTGTATTGCAACGAAATCTCTTTCTTTATCTAATATAGCATCTTTATTGAGTTTATCTTTGCATCTGATAAATTAATAATGTCTCATGCCTACATGCCATCGAAGAAGAGCATAGGATAAAAATGTTTGTATTAGCTTTAAAGTGATTTTCTCAGCTCATAATTTTGCCTCTCAAAGCACTGGTGGTGTCATTGCCATGCAGTGTTCCTTGTCCTTTGCTGCTTATATCATGTCTTCATTCTTTATTTAGGTTTCTTTTTATTGATACCATTTTATAGGTGATCCATTTACTAATATTGATTGGTTTTGGCAGATTGTACCGTTTTGCCTACGAATTAAGTGCAAAAACCATCAGCAGGAGAAAACTGAGATTAATCAAAATCCTCAGACAGGCATGAGTGTTAGCTTGAAGGATTGGGGTCCAATGATTTGATTTGGTACGTGAGAGTTAAGTATGTTAGAAGTGACAAATTATTTTTTAATAATAAAGTATTTGAATCTTTTTTTATCCAAAGTTATGGTGATCCAATGTGCTTCGTAGTATGAAAAGTGGTGATGGAATAAGACAGGGAAGAGAAGGCTGAGGCAATGATCTCATCAATGTCTATCTAGAACTTGGCTTGAAGAATGTCTCTGGGTCTGACTTTTTATCAAGCCCAAAAATAGAATTTAACTGTCGACTAACTCAGGTCCTACTTTTTAAGCCCTAAAGCTATGGTGCTTGTGAATAAACTATGTAGCTGTTTAGCTAAGTCGACCCAAGTTAATGTTTCTCACTGCTTAGATTTCTTAGGGATGCATGAGAAAGCGACATGACCTAATATATTATTCCGTGGCTTAACGTTGGTAGTTTCTCCTAGCTTAGTCTAGCTAATTCTGTAACAATGGGAAGAAAAGTGAATTAACAGAAATGGGAGGACGAGATACTTTAGTTTGGACTTGTGAGGTGAAGTGCACTGTTCTATGAACAACAGTGTCCACATTTTTATATTCACAGGAGCACCTTACCTAGTGATACTTTTATTTGTGCATAGCAGGTTCCAATGCCGGCATGTTATAAAAGGTCTCGCGTCCACAGTACCGTCAGCAGAAGAATGATACTACTTATATTGAGAAATGTTGTCCATACATGTCAGTTCTTCTTCAGGGCTTCTTTTGTTGGCCTATTTTTCCTTGATGATTGTCGTGACCCATATCTAGTATTAATTACTTCTACACCAATGTTTGGTATCTGTGGTGATCTGGCTCGGCCCGACATTGAGTTCCTTCTTTTTTGATTTATTGCCCAGTAGATAGCTTTGTACAAATCCTCATCTTCAGTGTTAAGTTTCAACGCGAAGTCCATTTCTCAGCTATGCAAGTTTGTCTGATTCTTGATTTCTGCATTAGACTACCTTTTCTTCCCTTCCTTTCGATTGTGTTTAAGAATCAAGAGTGCAACCAACCGATCATTAACTGTGCAACTCCTCAGGCGAGTGAATTATCACTTAATGCCCTTATCTGGATCTCATATTAAGCTGTAAGTGACTTGGACTGGAGTGAGGCCACTCTAATTCATTTAAGGAGTTCGAGCAGCTGCGTGGTCGAACAGGATAAAGCTCCTGTCTCGCTTGCAAGATGCTCGACTTGGTTAGAGTTACTGAACTAATCAGTTCTCCACTTGACGATGGCTCATGAGTTTCAGGGAAAAACCTTACCAAGATCCTGACCAAATACTGTTGAGGTACTCTATGAATAGTTTTCTTTTTCTGGTTTTTGTAGATTAGAAACTTTTCATGCTGACATGATAACCATCTGCCTGGCTTCTTGACCATTTTCTCTGGGCATGCCTCTTTCTTTTATTTCCCTCTTCTTTCTAGTTGAAGAATCAGTTAATAATGGCTGAGCATGGTGACGGTTGTATTTTGCAGCTGGTATGTTCCCATTAGCTTCTTCATGGTTTTGATTTCACAAACGCACGCCGGCGCATTCCATGGAATCACATGGTCATGAGCGGAACCAATGAAGCGAAAAGAAGAAAAACTATTGTTATTTTATCCCGCATGTTTTGGTGAAAATTTTTTGCGTGCTGCGTCATTACTATGTTAGATTACAGTTCACGAGTACTACTTGATCTGTCAGAACGGAACTTATCTTGTACAATGCCTACACAGAATCGTCCGAAATGGTCAGCTCTGGGTGGGTTTTTGCCTGACACGACATCTGATAAAATTAGGAGTCCGTGTGGGGAATGAGCTGTTGAATCGCTCTCTTTACCTCAACAATACTCGCCTTCCTCCCGTTGACATTTTCCTTTACCTGAAAGTTATGGACAGAATGATCAGGAGCCATTCAATACCGAAAGAACTAATCAAAACTTTGAACTCCGAAAATGTTAAGAGGGCATTACCTTGGCTCTCAATTCGGCCACGAAGAACCCGTTCGTCAACGAGGATTGGACTGCCGTCGTCTCGATCCTCAACTCTCGGAGCATTTGCATTAGGTCGAGCAACAGCCCTTCTCTATGCGGGCACTGGAGCTCCAACAATGCGTCGCTCTCGATGATCGACACTTGCACGCTAGTCTCCGATGGCGGGGGCGGGAGAGGTGGCGGCGACGACTCCACGGCCTTGGGCTTGGCCCCACTGCTGGCTTCGACGATCCTCATTTTCCTCTTGTCAGACCCCGGCAGGCTGGTTCGGGACCGTTCTACTGATGTTGCCGCGCTCCGTAGATCCTTCAAACTAGTTGACCTCTGCAACTCTCCTTGTTTCGTCCTCTGGTCGGCCTCCATTTGTCGATTCCTCGCCTCGAGATCTTGGATCTTCTTCCTGAGTTGCTTCACGTATTCTATGGTATCCCCTAATATCGACGCCTTGTCCATTTTGGTCACGAACGGCACCAGGGACCTCAGTATGATAAACCTCTCATTGAGCTTCTCGCGGCGGCGGCGCTCCGCCAGGACATGGTTGGCGCTGAGCTCGTCTTGCGGGTTCCCTTTGCGGAAGCGGGAGCCCGAGTCGCCGTCCCGGGACTTGGGCGAGTTGTCGTCGCGGTACTTGGTGTGCAGGAAGGGGATGGTGAACAGGATGTACTTGAGGAGCCACTGGGAGGTGCCCTCGGCCGGGACGTGGAGGAGGTGGTCGGAGCGGCTCGTCCACTTGGAGAACGCCGACTGGGTGGAGTAGGAGACGTAGCTGGCGGAGGACTCCGCCCACCGCGGCTGGTTCTGGAGGATGGTCGAGACGGTCTGGGAGTAGTGGGTGTCCTCCTGCGACAGCTCGTCTAGCGCCGGAGGAACTGCGCATCCATCAAAAAGAAAAAAAAGAAAAGAAAAAGCATCAACAACCACACTGGATCTAGATGAGTTTAGATTAAGCACAAATCTTGATTAAATCTTCTTTCATGATTAGCGTTATCGGCACACGAACTCCTTCCTTCCCACGGACCGACGAGCAATGATTATATCAATTATCGTCTTGACAATCCAAGGCGAAAAGTGAGACCTCACGAGGTCAGTGGACCCCTCAAAAGTGACCCGACGATCCTCCCAACTTCAGTTCCCGTGGGATTAGGTGGCGTTTCGCTGGTACTAGAGTAGAGAGAATTAGGTGAAAACCGTGCACGTGTCACGAGGACCGACGAATCCTTGTACGGAAAATGACTTTGGGTTTTTTTTTTCCCTTTCGTCCCAGAAATTTTGATTTGGCAATGTCGGATTGGTGCTTGAATCGGTTCTGTCGTGCATTGAGGGTAGGGATATTGGCGTGAAATGCGGAAGTACATAAAACGAGGTAATTTAAATATAAGATGACGAACCATGTGAACTTGCCATGCCTAGGATATGCAAAAACATAAATGTTGAAGATGTATGAACTGTAATAAATGCAGCATTTGGGTCTACTTGAGTTTTGAAAATGAGATTGGTGCACCGTTCCATACTCCCACGTGGGAACTCGTACTTCATTAAAAAAAAAATCCTCAATTTGGACCATGTTGAAAAAAAATTAGCGGGAAAATATTTCGAAAATTCGGGGACTGCTATGTTTAAAAGTTAAATTTGAATTGTAAAGTGAGATTTGGACTCCTGCACTAGATTAAGAATATATATATAATTACAAAAGGGTCTTGTTAATGAGTATTCAGGTACTTGCTAATTATACTTAACAAGAAATTTTTTTTATTGCTAATGCACTAATCATCCATAACACGTGAAGTACTGTGCATTGGAAATGACAAACTTTCTTCACTGAGGTCTAACTAAAATAGCTTACGGAATATCAGATTTCTCATTGGTGTCCAATTGTGTGCATGACTAAGGCAGAAATGCAATCAAGACTTTCGTGGAGAACCTTCAATAAAAGATTTACGGTGCCCAAATGTTACTTGTCTGTGTCAAAAATTGGGAGGACTAAAAATAGAATTAACAAATTTTACTTTGCAAATGTGCCATGCCTATTAAAATATGAGTGCTTGCAAGTAAGTTTTGTTTTTCTCCCCTTTTTGCAGCTAACGTAATTCAGGACATTAACCTATTTCTATCTAAAGTTTCTGTGCATTAAACAATCATTCAATGACTAGTTGGCCCCGCTTTCCAGTGAGATTTTGTACTTTGTCATCATTCCACGCACGAGCAATTAGCAAAAGCAATGTGATGAATGTACCATGCAAAAACGCAAGATTTCAACTTCGACTGCACAAAGCAAATGAAGTTACCTGACGGCGGGGTTTGGACACCACTCCTCATCGGATCCTGCATCATTTGCCACCTTCGGTTCGTCTCGGCCCGGAACGAGTCGACCTGGCGCTGATGGTCTGCGGCCGTCGAGTTTATGGTCAACATGGGGAAGTCCGAATCCAGGTTGTTCGACCCGTCGTCCGGCGAGCCGAGCCGGATATCCTCGGACATCTCGAACTCGCTGGGCTCCGCGTTGTTAGCAGGCCCCGCGACGTGAGGGTTCTGCGGCGCCGCCGCCGGCCCCGCCCCAGCCTGGCGGCCCGTCTCGGCCTCGGAGTCGGACTCTCCCTCGTCCTCCTCGTCCTCGTCCTCTTCCTCCTCGTCCCCTTGGTTGGCTGCGGCCGGTGGGTCAGCTGGGGCGTAGATGGTGGGGACGGACGGGGAGTGGAAGCGGTGGTGGCCAGACGAGGTGGCGGCAGGGTTGGAGGTCGAGTGTTCGGAGAGGGCGGGTTTCGGCGGGTGAGGGGGGTTGTGGTCAACGAAGAAGGTTTTGACATGGTTGATGAGCGAAATGTCCTCTTGAACCTGAAATTCAACCAAAAAATAAAAAATAAAAATCGAAACCTAAGCCATTTTTCAAGACCAAACTACTAATTATTCAACTCTAGAAGAAAGATTAATCGACGTTTTGTTAATGGACATGGTTTGAGACTTACCCTTTCCGTGGTGCCAAATTCCACTACGCCGTCTAGAAGAGGAATGCATACCACTGTCTGCAAAAATTGGTCAAAACAAACGAACGAACAAAGTCAAAGTCAACTCAATTACGAACATTCATCCGAAAAGATGAAAAAAGTAAGAGAAAAATTGGCAAAAATAAAATAAAAATAAATACCCGAGATCTTACCTGAATACGAGCGCTCTGGCGCAATTGCAATAGAGACCAAAGCGGCAAGACGACAAATGCAAAAGAGCACAAAGTTAAAATCACTCAAAAAAGGAGCAAACCTTATGCGGTAATAGATATCATTTTCTGTCCGAACATGCACTAATGCACATGCACAACTTGAATCCATACCTTAGCAAGGATAGCTCTCGAAAAGGTCTTGCTATCAACCTCGTTAGCTCCGGTGAGCCACGTGTGCTGCCTCCTCGCATAAGCTTTCCCGGGTAAGCTGCATTGGCAATAATGAATTTTCAGTCGTCAAGTATTTCGAGCATCATCAACATTGCCTCTTTCTTGAAGTTTCATTAATAAAAAACAAGATTCCTACATGGGTTTTCCTCGAGGGTGGTTTTGCAGAGTTAATTTTTCTGCATCCTAGTCTCAGCGTCTACACTAGTCGGGTTGCGATTTCTAGGAGATGTCAGTCTCAAGACTTGAATGCAAGACTTCGATAATGAGGAAGCGAGGCAGTTCTTAAGAACCACACACACTTATCGAAGCTTCATCTTAGTGGCTTGACAGCAAGTTGCGTAATCTCTAATTGACCTTACCGAAAAACGACGGCAAATATATACATAGTTTTATACGGATCATGGTCTCGGGGACTTAACAAGCCCTAGTAAACTCATGGTCTCTGGTACATAGAAAATGGAAACATGTATAAAAAAGAGAAATATTAGTATTAAAAGACGGCGTTCTGTCATTTCCATTAGAAATTACATGAAGTATTGGGATGATCACTGAGGAAATGATCAAAATGACCTATGCTAGATATTAGAACATTCTGAATAAAAGAATCATTAGACACTTAAGAGTATCCTTCTGGTGAAAATAAGACCATTTTACAACTAAGTGTCAGAAAACTCGAATATAGATCTGTCAGAGAATCATGTAACACATGTCATATCTTTGAAGCTTGTATACATATGGATTTCCAAGGAGAACATATCTACGCATGCTTTTGCTACTCATTTCTTGCTATGTACAATACCGGCTCGAGAAATTTGATATTCGTTACATTGGTAGGGAAATTAATCTCTTTCATCGAAACGCGATTGCAGCTCTCGTTACATCCTTCAATCAGGGCAATGGATTGACTAGTTCTTACATGGATTGTGTATAGCTATGACGAAACTGGAAACACGAAACTCCATCAAGTTTACGCGAAAATGACCCCATATACCCTACAATAGCTACACAATTTTTTTTTGTTTTTATTGCTCACCGTAATACCGCACCGATCTCATAGACAAAGTAAAACGTGAGCCACAATGGGGCGACTGTCCAAGCACTTTCATTTTAAATCCTATACTGGAAAGCACTCTAAAACCTAAAGTTCTTGGGGAGCTTATAGTTGCTGCACCCGAAAATGGTGGATGCCCCATTGTCGCTTCACTTTTTCCAAAGAAGCAGCTAGAGTTTTCCTCAGCAGACAAATATAGAAGAAAGGCCCAACCATCTCTCTCTCACCTGCTATATCAGCTGCTGGTGTAACACTTTTTTCGTTCCCTAATCACTATACCATTTTAAAGAAACAAATTCTCAATCCGACAAAACCCTCATAGAGTGCATTTCTTTCCCTAGCGAGAGCCGTGACAGCAATAATGTCGCTCTCTCGCTCAGCTTGAAGGAGGCTCAGGTTTGGTTTCCGAGTGCTTCGGAGCGGTCACAACATCATCAATACAGGCATAGAAACGACCGGTCTGCGATTGACAGGAAAGTGTCGTCCATCGCATTACTCCAATCTACCTTTTTTTAGGTCCCAACCTCTGGAGTACGAACGGTGGCGCTCATTTAATTCCTACTATTTTGTTGGTGTGTGGATGTGTTTGTGGGTGAGCCTCTCGTTTTTATCTTTCTTGTCACTAAACAAGGGAGAAGTTGGGCGGTTAAGGCCATTATTTGCTTTCGCGGTCTTTTTATAGCATGGAATTGAATTCTCTGCGCCTCCCCCTACAATAAGTAGTTCCCCTATAAACTTCACAGAAATAAATGAGTTTTCAAGGAAATGAAAGCGGGAAAAGTAGCTTTCATACGATCTTGTTAGGCATATGTCACGAGAGATGTTTAAAAATTTTAGAGACACTGGCTACACTCTTCACAAGAACAGTCAATGCGTAGAATCTATGAAGATACGTATGAACTCATTACACTCTGAAGTGTCTAAGGGAACTCGCTAATGAACTCCTCTTCCATATTGTGTTCGTCATTGCTGGGGTGATGTAACGAGTCAATCTTATTGGAGGTCTAGTCAAAATTTTACATTTGAATTCTGAAGAACCCATCTTCTGTTTCTTCGTTTGTGTTGTTAACACATGGTATATATACACAGAATACGACATTGACGTTGAGGGTTCTTCTTCTTCTTCTTCTTCTTTTTTTTTTTCTTTTTTTTTTTTCTATTTTTGGTTTTGGTCACAGGAGTAGGGGTGTAATGTTGGAGACAACCGTATCTACCCAAACAATGTGACAAAGAGTGTGAAAACAAAAGAGAGAATCTCACATGCTAGCGGCAACTTCTATTTTACCTACTTTTCGCTTGCAGTGTTCCCGCGCTACACAAGGAATTTCCTACGTTCTAAAGCAGATTGCAAAAGATGGGAAAAGAGGAAGAGCTAAAGGAAAAAAACACACCCTCATTTCAACTTTGGTGGCAAAAAGAAGAGGGTAATTAATGAAAGCACTAATAATGTGTGGCATAATTAGCTATACTATGCAAAGAGAGAGAGAGAGAGAGAGAGAGAGAGAGAGAGAGAGAGAGAGAGAGAGAGAGCTTACCCCATCCCAGGAGAAAATGAGAAGGAGACGCACATCAAGTAGAACCACTCGGTCTCGGTCAAGTCCTCCGGCGAGAGGGCCGCACATGGGCGGCGTGCCGGCTGGTTCGTCTCGCCGGCGGAGAGCGACTCATATAGCTCCCGGAGCTGCTGGCTCCGCTGGAGGGAGGCCTCCTCCGCGCTGACCTCCATTGGCTGGACGGTTTTCCGGGTCTTGATTGGCCCATTGTAGTACCCATCTCCCCATATCAATATCCTAGTTAATCATACCCAATTACCATTAGAAACACATATTGCGAAGACGATTTTTCAAGCAAATTCGATGGTGAAGCTAATGAGAATTGGTTATCTCATCCGAACATCATTTTCTTTTTCTTCTTTCTTCCATCAAATCAATAGCGAGAGAAGATAAGATCGGGCCGGGTTAATAATTCAGTCTTGATGAATGAAATTAATGAAGGAGACGGAAAGAAAAAGCAGTTTACCCTTGTTGGGGGCAGATTTGCCAGAAGAGACTGTAAGTCCACTTCACGGATTGCACGGCGGACTGCAACATGGACTGAAGCCGGCTGCTCGGCGGTGTCGCCATGTTGTACCGCCGACCTACCGCCGACCGACACTCTTAACTGGCTGGCTCTCTTTCTCTCTGCCCTCCACACGCACACTCAGCTTTAATGTGAAGGAAGTTATTAAAAGGAGGGCAAGAAAAAGGCCAAAAATCCGAGAGAGAGAGGAGAGAAGGGAAAAAAAAATCAAGTATTGGGTTACAAACACATGTAAATAGAGGAGGGAGAGGGAGAGAGAGAGACAGAAAGAGAGGAGGCAAACGTGTGAGATTGAATTCCAAGTAATCAGATCCTTTATCTAACTGACAAAAAAGAAGAAGAGAAGGTAGATAGACAGCTCTGGAGACTGAGAGAGAGAGACAGAGACAGAGATTTTAAGAGGTTGAAGAGAAGGTAAACATGGCACCCGCAGAGAGAGATATAGAGAGAGAGAGAGAGAAAGAGAGACCTGCAGGTGATGAAAGAGAGAAAAAGGTAGATGATGACTTTGAGGAGAGGAGAGGAGAGAGATAGAGAGAGCAGCCCAAAGAATCGCGAACTCCAACTTATTATCACCCTATGATGACGAACGCCGATCAAATATTGAAGGGTCGTTAGCTATGAAAGTCGAACGGTAAAAAAAAAGGAAAACCCAGAAAACCAAGAATTAGAGAGTCGTTAGCTATGAAAGTCGAACGGTAAAAAAAAAGGAAAACCCAGAAAACCAAGAATTAGAGAGAGAGAGAGAGAGAGAGAGAGAGAGAGAGAGAGAGAGAAGTGGTCGTAGTGGTGGTTTCACTTTGCTAGGGTTTATTATTTGTTGGCCAGATTCGAGCGTCGTTCGTGCGAGCGGAGGGCGTTGGAGTCGTTTTGACTGGTTGGTTCACCGGACAGTTCCCCAGCTGTCACGCCGCGGTCGCGCGTGGGCGACCCGTCAGTTGGGGCCACGCGCCCGCGCGTGAGGTGCTCTGTCCGAGAGAGAGATTAGGTGGCGAAGACTGGGCGTTGGAGAAGGAGAAGCAGAAGGAGACTCTCTCTCTCTTCGCTCTCCTACTAGTATTCTATTGTATATGTCTCTTTACCTATATTTCCACACCGGCTGATCAAAACGAAATAACAATCCGCACGTGACTCATAAATAGTGTCTGACCAAAGGGTGGCAAGGCCAACGTCCTTCCCTCGTTCGTCCCCCCCTTTTTTGATTGTTACGTTCAACTAATCAATGGATTTCGTGATGTAAAGCGAACTCGTTTTTTTATCTGTAATTTCAGTTGAATCTTCGAGAGAGAGAGAGAGAGAGAGAGAGAGGGTGGCTCCAGCTTACGAGGGTTTTCGTTAAAAGAACACCAACTCTTCTTAGCTCCTCGTTCGGAGTCACGAGACCTTGCAAAACTTTTAGTGCGTATGCATGCGCAGCTCATTGCCACCGGGGAACGGCCCGCTTATTAAAAATATACCTACCTTAAAATCACGCTTTCGTCCGATAGCTTAAACTTTCTGAAATAATTAGTACTAGTGCCACAAAATTTTTTGGGCCCTTCAAAATTTGAGGGGATAATCATTGAAAAGAAGTCATAAAATTTTCATACAAATGTTAATTCAATCGTAAAGTCTTCAGCGATTTGTCTAGTTGAGTAGGGGCAAGTATGGTTTCATGATAGAACTAGTAATCTGGGAATCCAAATAGTGAAAATCAATTCGGTTCCAAGTTCCAGGACATGTAGAGTAGGTTTCAGATCCAACCGACTCCAATAGGCAAATTGGAAACTTGAAATAAGTTATTGTGTTTTTCTTGTTCTATCTCTTTGCACCACTTTGCGACATTCCATGATCTCCAATGATGAGTTTTTAATCTAAAACGATTAATCTGAGCTTCCATTTATAACGATATTTATGACTTATACTTTTACTTTATTAACATTTCAGATTTTTCATCTGTTTAAAAATGATTTGTGATCAATGGATTATAGCAAATAATGGTCATTAGAGGTGATGATTCAATACAATATAAGTAGAAGCTATGATGGGCTAGGTTTTAGGTTTTAGGTATTGTAGGATAGGTACTATGTTATGAAAATTAGAGAACTTGTTTTAATAGGCAGGTTCGAGATTCCACCTAGAGTCTAGAACAACACCCAAAACCTAAAATGGAACTTGGAACCACTCAGTCTATAGTCGAGTCCTAAAACTTTTAAAGATTTGGTAATCTAATCCTTTTGACCAATTGTGGTAGGAAATTGTTGATACAATGGTCCAGTCAAATATAATCATTTCGATCAATTATGACCGAAAATTGCTGACACGATGGTTTGTTCAGCACTAGTCACCTTATGCGGTATGACTTGAACTGATGTTGATGATTCTTTCCATTTTTTTCAAAATTTTCTAATTTTCTAATTTTTTTTCTTTTTCTTTCTTGTTTTCCTAGCCAAAACACCTTAGTTAGATTTCGTGAAGATCGCACTCATTGCATCTAGTAATGGGACCTCACCAGAATCTTGCTAGATCTTGTGAGGGCAACTCTTGCTTGTCGTTAGTGTGAGACTTGATGACCAATAGAGGAAGAAAGAAGAAAAAGGAAAAGGAAAGCAACAGAGAAAAAAATCAGAAAATTTATAAAAATTATTCACGTTGGCGTTTATTGATCAAAATGGATCGGAATTGCTACATTGGGAAACTGTCGAAAGATATATGACTCAATTGGCTATATTGATTTTAACAAAAAAATTGGCCAAATTGAAAACTTTAAGATTGAATTAAAATCCGTATAATAGATTTATAATTTTTTTTCCTCGGTAAATATCCCAAAACTCAACCATGTAATGATTACTACCTGTGTGTCCCACCGTACCCAATATTTCCATGGATATATTTATTGGCCATCAATATGTACGTACTTGTTTTTTTTTCGTTGCCGGAATATGCATTTACTTGTTGGGTCCTCTAAAATTAAGAAGGAAAAAAAAATTCGATTTTCATCATATTCCTAATTTGCTATCTATTAAAGCAGGGCTTGGGTGCGGCTGCATCACCTCCACATGTTGGTAAAGAATCACACAGGCACACCTTATAAAAATCCTAATCACCAAACTCTCTCTCTCTCTCTCTCTCTCCCCTCCTCTCTCGGGTCTACGTCTCCACCTCCGTCGTGCCCATCCTCGGTTGCAGACGATAGGGAAACTACGCTCTCTCTTCCTACACAGGGACGACGCGCGAGCTGGACGGTCACTAGACGAGCGAGGGAGGGAGAGGTAGGCCCTAATGGCGGAGGGAGTGGCGATAACAACGACTTGGCCATGACAGGAGGACGGCCAGTATACAGTGACAACAACCACATGAAGGCGGGGGAGCCACTCGGGGAAGCGAGTAGAGAAGAAAAGAGAAAAGGAAGAGAGAATGTTGTGAAGAACAATAAAAGCAAATAAAGAGTCAGAAAATGATAGGACATATTAGTTGTCCGAATTCAATAGGTTGATATGTCCTTGATATGGGTGAACAATTGGGTCGGTTCAACTCGAGAGCCAAACAGAAACGGCCTCACCCAGTCAGTTCAAGGTTAATTTGCACAAGGATTAGTCTAGTGCCCAAGTAAAAGAAGTTGGAATTGACCATGACCGCTTAGTTCTTGCCTAAATATCTAAACTGATTGGTTCTACCAGGAAACAAGTCTTTCAAGTCCTATTCTAGAGTAGAACCAATTCTAGCAGTGACATGAGATGTTTAGAAAATAGTGATCTAAGTCCACACAAATCTAAGCTATCAACTAATATTGTCAGGAAAATCCCTTATGATGTTTTGAAAATGACACAATAATCAAAGGCTAATAATGTACTTAATGGTTGAATAACCAGGTGAAAGATAAACAATTCTTTATGCAAATGGTATTCTAATAGGAATGCCTAAAGGACATGAATTTTCTATCAATGATGAACAAGGCTTTGGGCATATAGGTGTCTATAAGCTGGAAGTACCTAAATAGAAGGTGAACAAGCCTAGAAAAGGGAGGTAAACCTAAAAGTACTGTGGATGAGTGAACAATGAGGCAGAACCACAACTGCCAATACACTTGGATATCAATAAACAACTAGAGATGGATATCATTAGACTCATAATCAAACTAAAAGTTATGCACGCATATCATCAGAAACAATATCATGGAAATTGGCAATATTTACATGCAAATATCATCAATCCATGGAGATGGATATCATCACACTCAAATTTACACATGCATATCATTAGAAGCAACATCATAGAAATTGGCAATATTTACATGCAAATATCATCAATCCATCTAATTACTTGAGACTCTATCGCTAAAGCTAAATTTTATCAGAGTTAGAATTTTACATCGATGAATATTCAGACGCATGGTAACACTTTCAGATGCAAGGAAATACATTCAAATACAAATCAAAACTTCATCTATCACAGCTAGTGATATGGACTGGATTTCCTACTAAAGAAAGTATTGATATTTGACTTAAAGATACGCAAAACATATTTGATTGATTGACAATCACTTCATAGACGTGCTACTTCCATAACCCAAATAACTCTACTTATGGGAATTGGAGATTTGCTTTTATGGGTGATCAAATTAACGAGGATTTATGTCTCAATATCTACTCAATCTTCTCCATACAATTTCATCCAATGGTTGAATAGAGAGTAATCCTTTGAAGATTGTCCAATAGTTAGTTTGAAAGTGGAAGAGTATAAAATGAGAACAAAGTGATTAAGAGAAGAGAGGTCCAGAATAAAAAATCCAAATTTTCAGAGAACTTTGATCCTATGTACTTATCTTTCTCGAGCTATAAATTGTGCTATCAAAAACACATTAAAAAGAATGATTGAGTGAGATAGTGAGACCTATTGTATACTTGAGTATTATCACTTATAGTTAGAACTTCTAATTGATTATCTAGTAGAATCTGGTCAATAAATTGTCAACTTGAAAGAGTGGATATAGGCTTGCTATAAGCCAAACCACTATAAATTTTATGTGTAACTTCTTCTATCTCAAAACTCATGTTTATTACTTTTTATAGACTTGTGTACACTTGTGAACTACATCTAATCTACATTCAGACTCTAACATTTGTGCTCTGATTAATATCATCACATAATTGTCGTTGTTCAAACTCTAAATTCATTTGATTCTAACAATACTTGTCTTACTATTTTACTTCTGCATTAATTTGTCAAGATTTGCTAAAATTACCTAATCACCCCACTTTTGAGTGATACTATTAGCCTACAACAAAATTTGGCAAAAAGAAGAGAGAATCTATTAACTTATCAATATAAGACCTCTGATGTTTGATTGAAATAAATTATATTCATATATTGCCGTTGCAAATAATTTTGTTTTTACCCGGTGGGCGGTCATTCTATGCAGCAATAAAAATCTATGGAAGAGGGATCGTTTGATTGGGCGGTCTATACAAACAAGGAGTAAAGTAAACTTCTCCAACTCTATTTATTAGAGTCTAGAAGTCGCGATCAATTAAAAAAAATAAAAATAAAAATAAAGAAGAAGTTGTAGGCCAGTTCTCGAGTCTTTCTTAGAATGAACTTATAATTGACTAGATCTGTTCCTATAAAAGAATTATGAATTGACTCTAAAAAGGCAAGTTTTAGGCTATTAATGTAAGACTTACTCACTTTGAGACTGATCATCCATAATCCTTAATAATTGTGAGATTAGGACATAAAATTTATCATGGATTCCAATAATTTACTCAAATACTTTATCGGTAGAAATATCGTCCAACAAAAAGTAGGAGAATAGTTTATGGCTTGCGTGTGATGCTAAGTGGGTGCATCAATAGACTCCACGACATTGCAATTTGTTCAAGATTCAATTAACAATAAAGCATTTTCTCTTTTTTTTTGGGTCAAAATCCAGGATATTATTTTATCTCCAAACATTATCCATAAATTATAATCGATTTTATTTTATCATTTATATGATGTGAAAACTCAAGTTGTTTAAAAAAAAATGTTAGGAGTGCGTGGATGGTCAGATTAGAGAGAGAAAGTAAAATGTGCAAGTCAATTCAAACATGATATCAAGTAATAAGCTTTCTAATTATATTGAAATGACCGATTTGACTCCTCATTGTGCACGCAGCCTCCCAGGTTCTCGCACCTCCGTTATCGAACTCATGGATCGGTTTTCTCAGGATCGGAAAAAAATAGTTGATATATTCGGATATTTGTTAAGTGTAAACCATGTTGCAAGCACTTCTTATACGTTGGACATTAGTTAAGTTATGGTCAGACAATCAATTTGACAGAGAAACTAGGGCATTTTAATTCGTGTATTACAGGTGAACTTACGTTGGTGTTAGATTTCTTACTGTGACAGGCTTTTGCCTCCAAACTATTGAGCTTTGGTGGTGACCGCAGCTGGAGAAAATCCATAGATCTCATAGAGGAAATCTCTTGGGATTTGATGACAGTTATGCATTAGAGATTTCGCAAGTGAAAATTAGGAGTGTACAACCGGATCGGGTTTACATAGAAACCGGATCGGATCACCCGAAAAATAGGGTCGGGAACCGATACCTAGTAAAATCAGTTCGAGAACCAATTCCCAATAAAATCGGTTCAAGAACTGGTTCCAGTATTTTGGAACCAGTTTTCTTAAAAAAAAATAAAAATGAAAAGCCACCTTAACTTAAAAAAGAAAACACCTCACTCTCTCATGTCTCTTGTTGTTGGGGGAGCATAAGTTGAGCTCCCTTGTTCCGATGGGAGGAGGAGGAGGAGGAGGGAGTAGCCAGATCTTGGAGTGGAGGTAGGGGGAAGAAGTGGGGATGAGGCTAGGCAGTGGAGGAGGCAAGACGAAGGTGGAGGCTGGGGGAGGTGGCTACATGGTGCCCAAACTAGGTCTATTTAAACTAGACCATATTTGGATTGAAGATGAGGTTAAGGCTAGACCAGATTCAGAAGTTGGGTTGTGTAGGAGGTTGGGTGGAGGCAAAGGTAAGATGAGGAGGCTAGGCGGCTAGATCATTAGATCTAGTTAAACTAGACTAGATCTGGATTGAAGACAAGGTCGGGGCCTGACTAGATCTGGAAGTTGGCTATGGAGAAGGCGGGGTGGAGGCAAAGGTGGGAGGAGGAGGTTGGATGGCTAGACCAAATCTGGTTAAATCGGACCAAATCTAGATTAGGCAGAGAAGGTGGGCTGGAGGAGATGGGAGGAGGGTAAAGGAGGAGGGGCGATGAAAGAGGTGGATTGAATGGAGGCGGGTAGGCAGAGGCAAGAGGTGGAGGTGGATTGAGTTAAGGCGGGTGGGCTATATTTGCAAGCAAGTGTCTTCTCGGCCCTGAAGATTGCTACTGCTCGCTACCATTGATCGTTGCTTGTTGTTCATTGGCTCCGCTCGCTATTCAACTGCCATAACCAAGCTTAGACCATCACTAGGCTCGCTACCACTCACCGATGCAGGACTGCTACCCAAAAAAAGTTCTAATGGAAAATAGGGTAGACTCGGTTATTGGACTGAAAAATAGGGTCGAGTCTAAAACATGATCCAATGTAAATAGGATAGGGTACATGATCTAAAAAAATAGAACTGGTTATAACAAAGTCAAGTATAGGTTATAAGTTTGGACCCTACTCACCCTGGATCCAATCACCCTAGCAAAACTCTAAAATAAAAAGGTTCAGTTACTCAAAGGTTTTTATATGGGAAAGATTGTCCACTAAATATATTCTACTTTTGTCAATACAATTCTAAACCTTTTAATTTTGTCAATTGAATATATTCAGTTAATTTTAGCTGAAATTTGCTGACATGGATGCTAGCCATCCTACGTGGCACTGTTGGCATTGAAATGGACAATTTTAAATATTATGTTAATATTTTTCTAATTTTTATTAATTTAATTTTCTTTATCCTCTTTCTTTTCTTTTTTTTGTTTGTTTCTAACCCTAGGTTAGTGAGATTGCTAGTCGACACTTGTTGGCCACAAAGGAGGGCCAACGATCCTTGCCTAGTTTGGGCAAGCGCATCGCTACCCTTGCCTATGGCCAGCGAGGGTGTGGAGGCCCTAGTCCATCCGTTAGCGCCCTTGCCTAGACCAAGCAAAGGCTGCTAGGAAACATATGTGATTGAAGAGTTAGAAAAAAATGAAAAGAAAATAAAATAAAAGAAAAATAATTAAAATTTATCATATTAGCACTAGCGTGTCAAGTAGGACGACTGGGGTTCATGTTAGTAATTTTTAATTAAAATTGATCAAATAGACTCAATTGGCCAAATGTGAAATGTTTAGAACTTAATTATTTAACTTAAAATTTTAAAATTGAGGTAATAAAAGTACAATAAATTTAAAATTTTTCGATAATTTTTTATTTTTATACGTGTCTTTCGTTTTTGGTTTTGTGTACTCCTTGTGGAGACCAGCGTATCTTCTCCATGAATGGAGGCAGTCTCTGCCTAAACCGTACATGGATCTTGATGTGCTTTTTGTTGTTTGGTGTTCTTGTGTAGCTGTCCTAGATCCGGCTCATCTTTCGGCATGGCATGGCATGGCATTGCATAGCTCAATAAAGTTCGTAGTGGTTTTACTCATTTTGACCTAGCAAGTTGGCATAGAGTCATGGGTAGCGTCCATAATAATGAGGAAATAATATCACAATTCCAAAATACCACTAAAATCAGAATTATGGGGAGTACAATATTTATCATTTTAATAATCAATCATGAATTAAATTCCTTATAAATATTATCAGATGTTACACTTCATTACATCAATTTTTTTTAAAAATACTTGTCTATGATTATCTTAAAGTAAATATTATATCATAGTGATTACGGATATGAGGATTAACAAATATAATTAGTAATTCAGATAATCGTCTTATTATGCAACATTACATTTAATTGAAAGTTTAGATAATCACGTAATCGTCCTTGTTAATGAGCGACTGATGTTTATTATTGTATTTTGAATATATTTTTGAGAACACAGAATTGAGTTTTTTTCTTCTTCTAAAGATAACATGATCTATTGACTTGAATATTACCGACCACTATACATATTACTCATGATTAGCTTTTACAATATATGTTTACGTCAAAATAATTGCTGCGAGTCTCATTGTCATTATACAAATAATATAAACTCTCGAAGAAGGATTCTACACGATAACTTGCAACGGTTCGATCTTTTATTTCTTTATACAATTTATAAATTAATAACGGTCCCTCTCTTTGACTCTCCTCGTTCTCTCAATCCCTCCTCAATCTTGTTTGACTTGATTGAATATCGGGCTCGGCCGTATCCCGACCCAGAATTGGCCCGGTCCAATTAGATTCGGGCCGACACATCTTTGCTTCTAGTTTCGGGCTCTAAAATTCGTGCCGAGAGACACGAGTCCGATTTGGTCAAAGCCAGGCTTATATTTTAGTGGGAACCCAGTTTTTCTTTAACAAAATAACTTACTAACAAGCATTAAGGGCCGAAAAAGCCTAAAGGATGCGTTTACTAATCCTAATCCTAAGACGACATTGAGTTATAAGCTACAGTAACGAGAGGGCGAACCCCGATCGGAAGCCCAACTTGATCGGCGCGATTTTAACCCTAATCGCAAATTCAATAGATTCTCGAGAGTGAAAGTATTCCAAATCAAAAAGTAGATGCAGTCAAGAGAGTAGATTCGATTAACAGTTTTGGTATGTGTAGGTCTAATCGAATGCATTGGGAAGCTTGGATTCGATCTGACTCTCAAGTTTCTCTTGAAATTAAGTTGTAGATCCCATCACAGGGCTTGGATGAGTTTTGGAGATCGTGCAAATTTCTGTTTAAGCTCGACTTATTTTGGTTTGTTAAGTTTGTTTGTTTTTATTTTATTTTATCAAAAGGTCTATTAAGTTAGATGATCATTTTGTCGAGCACTTCTTTGAAAGGATACTGGTCATGAGTTGTCTCTCGGCCAAATTTGCAAATGAACTAATGTGGACGTCAACCGTTCTATGTGATATGACAATGGAGATCATTGGCCTCGAGCGAGGAAAGTTTTGAGCCTAGGCTAGTGAGGGTCACCCTTGCTTAGGTGAGCGTTGGTCGCCCTCGCCTAGGCAAGTGAGGGCAACCCTAGCTAGCTCAATCGATTTGGCAAGGGAAGCCCTCACTTGAGGTTGATTGACAAGGCTCAGTAGTGGCCGGTGAAGGGAAAAAGTGAAAAAGAAAAGGAGAGAAAAGGGGAAAAGTGAAAAAAGAAAAGAAGGAAAAAAGAATAAAAGAAAAAAGGAAAATAATAAATAAATAATTCAAAAAATATTAAAATATTATTAAAAAATATCTATATCAGTAATGACAATGCCATATAGGACGGTTGGCATCCATGTCAGTGATTTCTAATCAAAATTGACTAGATGGACTTAATTGATAAAATATGCAAAAATTTAGAATTCAATTGGCAAATTTAAAATATTCAAGATTAATTGACAAAAGTGCAATAGGTTTATAATTTTTTGGACAATTTTCCTATATAAGCATATGATTCGAATGATTGTGAAAGATATCCATAAGATTCATAGATTGATGGTTTTCTTACTCTATTAAATTTTCCTACGTGAAATGTCGCCAAACCCTTAAGTCGACATATGTTTTACATATATATGCTTCGATGCTAATGGAAAAAGAGAAGAATGGTTATATCTCAAATTCAAAGTCTTCAGAGCGTCGTGTGGTAGATATAAGCATAGACAAATTTTGGCAAGGTCCTATCGGCGGGCACTATGCAAAAGCCATGGCTAATTACGGTCAAGAATATAACAAAAGAGGGGCCATAATTGTTTTCTCAGTGACTTAATATCAATTCACTATGTATTTAATGGCACAAAAGACCAGAGAAAAACTATGTATATTGCTAATTACTCGTCCGAAAAATAAAAAAGTGCTGACTTTGCACGACATCAGAAATGGGCCTTTAAGAGCGATCAAGATGACTACTACATGCTACTCCCTCTCAAAGCCCAAGATAAGCCCAAGATAAGCCCATGAAACCAGGCCTGGTCTGGAGGTGTAGCCTGGCGCGGCCGGCCGAAGTTGCAGCGGCTCGTGCTGGTCGACAACGACGACGACTTGGCGGCCATGGTGAGGCAGCAATGGCGAACAGCGGCGGCTCACTGCTTGGTCCTTGGCCTGCAGAGCAGGTCGTGCTCGTGAGAAATGGAGGGGGGCTGTTCGGGACGGACTGAACAGGGAAAAAACAAGAGAGAGAAAAGAAGGGGACAGGAAAGATCCAGTGTAGGGAAAATGGACGCAGCTACACCAATGTCGTCGTGCTGATATGTCGATCTCTTAGGATGTAATTTTAATATGCAAAAAATATTTCCCCATTAATTTAGAGGATCTGCGCTTGTTCGTTCATAGCTTTTCATAATTTGTGGAAAATTTGAGTAATATTAGTTTTTGCTAGGAATTTTTTTTTTTTTTTTTTACTTTTTAAAAAAAGTTTGCAACAAACAAGCCATTCATAATTCAAGGTCAAACGTCCAATCATATCATGATCAACAGTGTACTGCTTTAAAAAATCTTACTCCCCTCAACTTTAACGAGGGATATTTTTTTAATCCGGCAAGAGTCACGACACCTATGAGTACCACCACCACATGAATGCTCGTCGATACCTCATCACCCATGAGATGGAAAGCCAAATGAGATCGATGCCGACATCGGCCTTCCAACGCGTTTTCCACCCCCTACCATCCCATCATTTTTCACTTATTCGATGCTAATATAGGTAAACGAACTTATTTTCGACCCTTATCATCACATCATTTCCATTAATATAATATATGTACGTGTTCACGCGTGTGTGCGCATTTTTAAAAAAAAAAGTTTGCCCGCTTCTCCAAGGCTAAGCTTATCAGAGTTGAAGACTTAACACTGCCCCAAAGGAAAAAAAGGAAAATACTAGTAGGCAAGCTCAAGCCTATCGAGGCTCGAAAAAGCTCAAATTGATTAGCCTGGAATGGGATTTTGGGTTCTCAATTTTTTTTTATTGGGTAAATGACACAAATAGTTTTCAAACTTTAACTTAACATACAATGTTTTTTTTGAATTTTTAATTTATTCAATGTGATCGTAGGATTTTTCGTACACTTTAAGTTTAGTTAAATTGTATGGAAATGTTCAATATTATCCCTGAACTTGAATTAATGAAAGAACAATATTGAACATTTTTATATGGTTTAAGAATTAAATTGAACATGTACCATAAGTTCATGACTTACATTGAATAAATTTAAAAGCTCAAGGGTTGCACTAAACAAATTTGAAGTTGAATGAATACATTATATATTAAATCAAAGTTCATGAACTATTTGTGACGTTATCCCTTTCTTCTTTTCATCACATCCCTAGTGAGGAAAATATCTAAACTAGATTTTTTTTCCAATGGGAAATCTCTGGTCCATTCCCATTTTCCTTCATGAGTGCATATCGTCCTAATGTATCCGAAGGTCCCCATGTGAAAAAAATATCTGATGCTTCCTTGCCAGGGCACTTGCGTACAAGGAACAATCATCGATGGAGAGCCCACCAGTGCTTCGTACATCTGCGATATCAATTTAGCAAATGCCAAACTTCCCCTCTTTTATATTCGGCAAGATACAATGTGAATTCCCCCTCAGTGGATCACGATGATGAAATTCGACTATATGGGCAATTTTCCTTTTGCTAAATAAGACGGTGGAAGCATTATTTTCAACGTCTGCAATTACTCAAGTTGTCTTGTGCAAATAAGGGAAAGTGGCGAGAGCAACTTATCTAAGCTAATACTCCCCGGTGATAAAGGTGCACGAACACGTAGTGGTGTCGCCACTTATTTGTCCTCGTTTCACCTATTTCGGTGGCTTAGTCACGAGAAAGAAGAAAGAGAAGAAGGAACTAGAGTAGCTGCGCCTGCTTAAACCCTACCTGAGTGGACCATCCTGTTATATGAAGGGGGATCGAGCTAAAATAGGAAATTACATGAAGGGGATCGAGCTAGAAAAGGAAGTTTTACATGTGTTTGGATGTATGAATTTTTTTTTTTTTTTTTGAAAAGAAGCGACTCTTTGGGGCCGTATTGTTCGATTGTTTGTCGAGACAAAAATTATACGAGGAAGATGAAATTAGTTGATACCGACACAAATGAGGAGGATGATAATCTTATATATGCAAAAATATTGTGTTTTATTGGGACAATTGTTGAAAAGCCTCAAAATTTATTGTATAACCATCAATTTAGTTATAAATTGGCCAATTTGATCTTAAAGCTTTTTATGATTTTTTAATGTAGTCATTTAAGTCAATTTTAATCAGAAATCATTAACATAGACATTGCTATTTTATATGGCATACCGGTAGTAAGATGAATCAGTTTTGTAATTTTTCAAAACTTTAGAATTTTTCTTTTTCAACTTTCTTTTCTTTCATTTTCTATTTTCTTTTCTTTCTATTTCTCTTCGTAGGTTGCTAGGCCCTTGATGATCGCTAATGGAGGTTGTTGGCCATAGGCAAGGGTTGGGATACCCTTGCCAGATCTAGGTGAGGGTTGCAACATCCTCACTGGCCATCTCGAGAGCTTGTGGGGGAAATGCACAATTCCAAAATTATCAAAGAATGCTCTAGATTATAAGTATGAATGATTCCAAAATTATCTCCCAAAATGTTCGAGAGCTTGTTAATTAAACCGAGATACAAGTAAGGATCTTGATATTTTCAGGTTATCTTGTCGCCTCTCTAGTCAATTGCACTCGATCATCATGAACCTCCCCTTCATAGCAAATGCGCCTTTCGATCGGTCTTTTTCAAAGTATGCGTTTGCATAATTCATCTTTGTCTCCGTCCTGTGCTGCATCCAGAAACATTCGCTCCCTCTACTATCCGTGTAAGAGACGTGTGGATCACCCCACCCCATCCTCTCAAATCCTCTCCCGGTCCCTCACCAAGAACATGGCGTGCGATTTCGTACTTTCAATGTGAAAATCCACAGGGAGAGAGAGAGAGAGAGAGAGAGAGAGAGAGAGAGAGTACAGTTCCTGTACTGTTGGAATCTGGATGATGACTGTGAATCAACTAGATTGGGACACGACAAGAATGGGGGCCACTGAAAAAGCCGCTTTCTCAGACAGAATCAAGAGCTCGAAATTACCAAAAAAAGGCGTACGGAACGAAGAAATTTCCGTGCCACGGACGTGGGAAAGTTAAAAATTTGGTCGGGTCTCGTAATGGTTCGTACGCGGAATCATCCGAGTGCGCCTTCACGCCGCCGTGACGTCGCCAATAAAAGCAAGCAAAGGGCAAAATGAATTGTCTTTGTATCTTATAAGACTTTTAAAATGGAAGGTCATTCCTTTTTTCTCTTTTCGAAAGTTTTATTGTAAAGACTAGGACTATTAAATGTTTGGTATGCAGACTCCAACATGTATTCTGGGCATGATTAAAAATTGCATCGTGTCTTTAAGATCACATATATAAAGCATTGATAATGATGAAAACAAAAATGGATAAAAGCATGTGCATATTACTATCGATGAATCATATGTCACCATATACTAGACTGATTGACGCTCCTGCATTAGTTTTCATGAACTTTTGTGAGTTATAGATTTTTTTTTTATATACAAATATCTGGATAGAAAAAAATGGTGAGATCATGGCCATTGGCCAGGTTTGTAGAAGTATTTTTTTGCCCAAAGGTCTAAAGAAGTTGACTATTATGTACGTGCGCTTGCTGATAGAAAGATATCGTGCATGTATAATTAAGTTGAAATTTGTAAATGTAACCAAATTATAATACCCATAGAATAAGATAATTAATGATATTTTATGTTAGGAAATAGAAGCAAAGAGGTTTCTCCAAATGGGAACACCTCATTTTTGTACGTTAGCATAGACTATAAAAAATGTAAAAAAGTTATCCCTAAGCTTCGTTTTCTTTGCAAAAATTCTTTTCGGAAAAATATTATCGTCATTTTCTGAAGGTAGAATTACTTAGGAAAATTTGTTAATGGAAAACTTATACTAATTTAAAAATAATTTCCTCTTTAAAAAATCAAAAATCATTTTCCACAATATGACTTAATATCGGCCTTCGGACATAAACTCTATGTTTGGGCATGAGAAACTCAATGCTTGTTCTTAGGCCCTTGATAGTGGCCACAAATCGAGGTTGGGTCCACTGAGGTCTATTGAGGTCAAGCCGGAAACCTCAATATCTAATCCCGATCCCATAGAGGTTGGGTTGGGAACACCAGCATCGGTGGTCAGGCCTAAGCTCTAGTACCATTGCTCGACTCCTTGGCACCTTAGCCCAAGTCCACAAAGGCTAGATATGAGACCCTGGTGCTTGTGCCTAGATCTTTAACAAAAGGATATTGGGAAATTTTTTAATAATTTTTAAATATTTTTTCAATTGTTTTTCCTTTCTTTCTTCCTCTAGCCGATCGCTAAACCTCGATGATCAACCATAGGCGAGGCTTGTTGACCTCTAGCGAAGCTTGCCTAGCCATGGCGAGGTCGATCTTGCCTAGTGATGGCGAGATCTCACCTCTACGGGGGTGGGCAAAGCTCACCCTCACTAGTGGTTGAGGGGAGCAAGCTTTGTCAAAGGTTGATCTTGGTGGCCCTTGCCTCTGGCTAGTCCCCAAGGTACGACAACTATCTAGATGAAGAAAGGAATTAAAAAAAGAAAGAAAGAGAAAGAATATAAAAATAAATAAATAATCGAAAAATATTAAAGTATTATTAAAAATTGTTAATATTAGCACTGAACATGCCATATAAGATTGTTAGCATTTACATTAGCTATTTCTAGTCAAAATCGATCGGATAGATTAAATTGACACAAATATAAAAGATTTAGGATTTAATTGGCAAAAAAAAAAATTAAGAATGAATTGGCATAGTTTATAACTTTTTTGGTAATTTTTCCGAAAAGTACTTGCCTTTTCTTGAAGCAAGAGTGTGTCAATTGCTTGTTAAAAAAAAATTTAAAGGGTCTAGAGGACAAAGGAAGCATACTCTGTATCTTCATATTTCTAAAAATCCTTGATGTATAAGCAAGAGATGAACAAGAAAAAGATTTTTTTTTTCCCTCATAATGCTAAGTAGGACTATCAAAGACTTGCTACCGAGTGGCATATGAACAATTTATAAGCTTCATGAATTTAGGCTCTCGGCATGCGCAAGTGATTCTTACATAAAACAGCCTTAATGCAATAGATGGATACACGGTACCCTTTGTTCTTGAGCTAGGATTTCCTTGACAATCAAAGGAGCACATGATGACTATTATGTTTTTGTTTCAAAACTATTTTTCTATTCTAGAATTATTTTTAAACACAAATCTATTTGGTAAAACAAATTCATTTTTTTTATTAGGTTTGGAATATAAATTGAAAGTAACTTTTTTTTAATTTTTTACTTTTAGAATATAAATCAGAATTTTCTTTTCTTTTTTTTTACTTTTTACTCGAATGAGTCTCTCCCTTAACCCTAACTGTTCACCCTCCCTCTTTTTGCTCCCAACTCGCCGCTTTGGGAGGAGAAATTTTTATATTTCTATTCGTTATTTTTTTTGTTTAGAAACTCATCCAAGAATAGAAATAAGAAAATATATTTCTATTTCAAAAATCAATTTTTGACTATAAATTTTATCATTTGCGTCCCAAGAGAGTTGAGAAACTATTAATTGATTAAAGAAACTAAAATCAAATTTGAGACAGCAAATTCCCATGTCATCTTAAATTTCAATTGCATTTTTTTTAAGCTTTTAAAAAAGATTGTTGTGCCTCTATGGGTAACAAGTGGAACTACCGATTCTTTCGGAGAAAGACTAATTTTTCCTGTCTGGTAACGGTAGTTGTATATTGCAAACCGACACTAGCGCTACCATCTCAAGTTGGATTGACACTCCATCTATAAATTAATGCCCATCATAGGTTGAAGGAAAATTTCACCAAGCATGCCTATCATTGGTGGGTTTCAAGTAATGTACACAATCCATCATGTTATAAATACATGTGATGTCCGCATATGTAGCTAACCTATATGGAGGAAACATGACCTTCTGTGTAATTCATTCTAAGATAAATGAAAAAAAGAAAATTTCAAGAATCGTCCTCACATTTGTATCCAAATATCAATTGGTATCTTCGGCTCTGAAAACCTATAATTAGTATTCTTTTTGCCACTCCATTCAAATTTGCATCTAAGATATTATTGTACTTACGGATTCGCCATTATCCTTTTAAAGTTTGCCTCCTGCAATTTTAAATCCACCCACTATATATACGCACTTAAACAAAACCCTACCCCATGCAACCACTGCCCAAACCCTCTCCTCCCTGACGTTGCCAAAGTCGTCCGCCGTGCCGTCACCTCCCTTAGTAGAGCCACCCCATTCGTCCACAGTCAGGGGTCCATCCGCTGTCTCCTGCCTACCGTCGAGCTTGATAGCCCCTTCGTGACCATCGAGATCTCGGCCAAACACAGCGATGTTGAGCCATGTCATGGCGTCGAGATCAAAACCTAATCTGGAATGCTCATACTTTGCCATGGGCATCAATTTCAAGGCCAAGTCTAAATCTATCTCCACCCCGACATGGAGCTTGATCTTAGGTCGAGCATGATAATGTTGAATATTTCAACAAAAAATGAAATACGTTGCCTCATTGTTTAGCAGTTTTGACAGCCATTAATTTGATGACTATCAATTGTTATGTATCTATTTTGTAATAGTTTTGACAACCATCAATTTGACAAAAATAGTTTGATTTTTAAACTTGATGAATAACGATGATGCAGTGGCCACCTTTTTCACATGAGAAAAATAGCTTGAGGAGACTCGCCTCCAAGTTTTTGCTCTTGGTGGCCCAAATCATCCATTGAAGTTCTAAGTTCCAACCTTCTACATAACGCCAAATTCCATTTTGTGCCAAAATATGGCACTGCACACTACTTGTCCAGGTGCACTCAAAGAATAAGTGGTTTTCATCTTCTACACCGGTCATACAAAAGTTACACTTAGTATCCTATGAAGACAACCACCATGATATGGGTACTACCATCAGTAGTTTATCTCTACAAGTAAGCCAGCCAATAAAATTATACTTGCTAATACCACTAGTCCAAATTAAATAATACTGGTCCACGGTTGGTCCCTCTCGTTTGAATTCCTAGTATATGTCTTTGCTATAGTATGTTTGACTAAAGATAATGGGCGTTAGAGGAAACTTTAGCTTGATAATACATTACCAACTCCAAGCCATATTGTATTTATGTCGAGTTGCACAATGGGAGCTCATCTGCATTTAATATGATGAACCCAAGTACTCTATAGGGATGAGGACAACCGATTGATGAGGCTTCAAAACATGTGACCCATCAATACTTTATTCCAGAGTTTCAAATTGTGCAGGCTTAGTCCTTCCTCCTTTTTTAGTGAGCATACACTATATTCCATGTAACTTTGTAGGATCTATGAGTTTCAGCATTTTCTACCAACAAGATTTGCCTATGGGCAATAGTGTACTGACAAAGAATAATGTTTTTGTGAGAAATGGTTATTGTAATTGTGAAGTTTTTATTTTAATGTTTCTGATGTTATCTATAAAAATACTACTTATGCTTGCTTGGTTAAATCTATTGATTTATACATGGTAAATTGGGATATGTTAGTATTTCTTACATTATGAAAAGGCAAAAACAATGTTTAATTTCTAGGAGTAAAAACACATGTTTAATAAATGTATAATATATGCTGAAATAAAAAAGCAAGTCATCACTAGAGGAGTGAAACAATATTATATGCTTTTTTTATATAGTTGAGGTAGAAAATCAATTAATTAAAAAATAGAGGAGATGGTGTAGCTTAGTTTGAGTGTGTTTAGATCAATGGGAGTTTGAGTTTAATATATTTAATGAACTACAATTGAGCTGGGGGTAAGTATATCATTGGTGCCAGAATTTTTTTTTCGCTCATTTGAATATCATAACTTTGAAAAATCGATTACTTAAATGCCACAAATTTAAAAAATTGATTACTTAAGTGTAACTTTTGACATAATTGCTAGAAAAACTAATGTAGCCATCGAAAAAGCGGACATGGTCACCATTTATCCGCCATGGCTGCCAGGCCATGTTAGCTTTTCCAACAGCCTTGTCAGACGACTGATAGCCACGTCAGCTTTTCTAGTGGCCATATCAAAAGAGGTACTTAACTAATCGATTTTTCAAATTTGTGATATTTAAGTGAATAAAAAAGTTTGGCACCAAAGAGCGCCATGCGAAAGTTTTGATACTAGTAATGTCCCAATCCCATTAACCTTTATAATTTATGTTGTGTGTAGACTGAGCAAATATCCAAAAAATCTAAATTGTGATCATCGGACCGCCTTGAGCAAAGTAATGAAATATTTAGAGAAACCATAAATCATGACATTTTATATAGTAGATTTCCTGCTGTGTAGAATGATATAATGAGGTTAGTTGGATCTCATATCCATATGAGATAAAATCCACTAGTGCTTATGGTTTACCCTTAGTGGAGGTGTTATCACTTAGAAATCATCCAAATAGATAGTAATTGCTAATCCACCCTAGAGTTAGATTTTGTATTTTTGGAATCGGTTGGCAATGAGGCCAAGTGGTTAAGAAAATTCTTAGTAGATATTCCTTCGGGAATGAAATTGACACATTTTGTGTTTGTGCATTATAATTGCCAAACATAAATAATCTTTCTAAAGAATAAAACTTTTAATGGTTAAAATAGACACATCGAGTTAAGACATGGTGTGATAAAGCATCCGCTTAAATATGGAACTTTGTCTATTGATTTTGTAAAGTTAAAAGTGAATTTGGTTGATCCTCTAACTAAACCTTTAGGACAAAAATTGATTAATGATGTTGGAAAACAACCCTATGAGATTTGATGATCACCAAACTATTTTTGTTTTTAACAGTTACAAAGATGTATCTGGATAGTGACAACATTTTATTCTTATTAATAACCCTACCCATCAAAGAGAAGATTCTAGTCTCTAAATTTTTCGTGAACAAGCATGGTAACTTGGAAGGACCCATCAATATAGTAATCTTGAAATTCTTTGGTGCCAACAAAGTTGGAAAAGATCATTGATTCTAATATTATGTGTCATTCAGTTCTTATCATCACTAAAGATCGTCAATCGAGTCACTCATAATCTCCATCGATGAAAGTGTGTAATTGATTACAATAGTGATGCATTAGGTTTGATGATAGTGAGATACACACTAGAAGAAGGCCATCGATGGTTCAAATAAGAGCATTGAAACCCTGGATTCCATAGCTGAAAAACTAGGTTAAGTATAAAAAAAAAGCAACATAGTTTTCAAAGACAAGACGACAATAGCCATTCTCAGAAAACTGCTCTAGTCTAAGTGACTGTAGGAGCAATCCCAATATTAGTATAGTATCTCCCAACGACTCTCAAATGACTAGGTAATTATCCTTGAAGGTCTCCAACAAATATATTAAAGACCTGAGTATATAAAGAGTGGTGATGTTGAGAAGAAGAATAGCGTTGCAAAATATGATAAGTGAAATACCGTGATTGTTTTCTAAGCTAGAAATTGTTACTGATTTTAATCTATAAACTTCTTTATATTTGGTTTAGCACTGTAATAGCTTACAATCAATGTACAAGAGTAAGTGCAGTGTTCTTGTGTCTAAATATTGTAACATGTCAAATGAATGGAACTACACTAGCAAATTATATGAATACTAGTGGAATCCAACTATTGCTTAGGCTGTTAGTCTGAGAGTAGTTGTAAGCTTGGTTATAAGCCAAACCATTAAATATCATTGTATAATCTGCTTATTTTACGTTAATATACTTTCTAGCATCATGCACATTGATTAGTTTGCAATATCATCTTAAGTGTCGATTATTTAATATTCTACAAAAATTTTAATCCATCAATAATCAACTTATTCATCTCCTTTCTAGGTTGCATTGTCAACCCCAACAAATAATACATCGAGAGAAATGAGACTTAGTAGTTGAGAGAATTCAATAACAATAGTAACCCAACCTTTGTAATCAGTGATAACAAATCATTTGTCGATTTAGTGATGTACTATTAAAAAATATTGTCTCTCTTAAGGTGAGATGGTGCAAGATTGCAATGAAAAAGATGTTGAGTTAATCTCTTGATGAATTCCATATGTTAGTGTATTTAATTGCAGTATATGTTAACACCCGCATGATTACCCTTCACATGTTAGTAGCATAAGATAAAACCAACAAATGTTGCATACAATAGCAGTGAGCATATTAGACCGCTCAAACTAGGACCAAACCGAACTGGTCGATTTAGTTTGATTTCTAGAGGCATTAGTTTGATTCATGGTTCCATAAAAATGGAACTAGTGATTTTCAGTCAAATACCCGATTCCGAGAGGAATTGGATCAAACTAGACTAAATCTCTTTTTAAAATATATATATTTTTAATTTTCTTAAAAATAACAATAAATGCCTAAATAGACTTTTTATTTCTTAAACACACGTATATAAATTTAAACACAAGTAAAATTTGACTTTTTAGCATGTGGGAACATATGCGATTGGTTTTATTGGAACCGCCTGAGAATTGAACCGGATCGATTGGTCCGGAGCATAGCTACTCCTTAGTGGAAAAAAAAAGTAGCCAGTTCCATTGGACTAGACCAAGACCAACAATCCGATCCTTGGTTCCCAAAATTGGAAACCGGTTCTCCCATTCCAATTCTCAGTTCCACTTTGGAACCGGACCGCACTAGGAATCGATCATCCCTAGCATACAAGAACACTTTCAAAAGAAAGAGAAAGGTATTGAGGCGTCATATTAATTATCACCAATTGTCATCTTTAGAATCTTTGATTTATAGAAGGAAGACGAAATTTGGTGTCTTATTTGGGGGTTTAATTGACCCATAATTGATTAGTAGTGACTCCTTGAGGTAAGTTCAATTATGAGATTGAATAGAGATCCCGAGTTGCGATTCATATGGCCTTAGGAGAGTCCATTCTAGGCAACAACACTATCTCTTTAATAAGCAACCATTTGTGTTTGTCTACTAATCCTATAGCTTCCCTTGGTAGTTTACCTCAAGGACGGTCGTGACAATATGCACTTGATGGAATCACTATATAAGTGTGGAGTGGCTGCTCTCATGAGAATTTTGGCAAAAGGACTAAACTAAGTACACGCATGACTTATTAGCATAAAACTGCGTTAAACAATAAAAAATTGTGGGGGTGTAATGTGATTGGTGAAAATTATAATTCACAAAAGTTTTTTTTCTTAATTCATAGAAGTTTCAAACTTCATCAATAATTATGTGAATCATATTTCATTCTTTCTAGATCCGGTTCATACCCTAAAAGACACTAATTTTGATGCATTGGATTCAATTGAGTTTAACCAATCAAAATTATTTTCTTTCTTTGGAAAACCCTATGAAATGTGTGGGAGATTGTTGAATATTGCAACAATTATGAAAATCTGAAACCCATTGTTTCGACACCCATTAATGTGATGACTATATATATATATATAATTGATAACAATCAATTTGATGAAAAACTGCTTGATTTTTAAATTTGGTGAATAAACGGATGATGCAAGAATTGTTGAAGGACAAATGGCTCGATTTTTTAAATATCACAGCCAGCAGATTTAATTTTTTTTTCCCTCACCAATCCTCTCTCATTTGCCTACAAGAAAATCTCCAAACCACAATTCAAATAAAACACACCTCAAAAAGAAAATTCTCTCTTCTCCTTTCATTGTTGAATTTTACAAATAATTTTATTGTTTATAATTCCTTTATTATTCAGTGCAGAGTAGTGTGGAAGATCTATTGTATCCTAGGAGGATAACTAATAGAGTCTGTTGCACAAATTTTCATATTTCAAGGAGCAAAATTATTTTTTAAAGATAATGCTTGTAGGTTTTTGACAGTTGATCTTATTTTTATTATCTTCAAAATTTATCAAATGAACAAGTCTGACTTTGAGAGAGAGATAGGGTGGATTTATAGTTCAAATGTATTTGAGGGGTAATTTGGTCTTTTTAGCTTGTGGATTTTGTCTAGACATGCAAATTGAAGAGTTTTAAAGTTGAGAATGTATATGATATAGAAAGTAAAATTAGCGATGGATCTTGAAAATTTTTTCTAAAAGAAAAGTGCCTGACCTTTTCACTAATTCCCCAAAAGAAATTGTCAATAGACCTTTCGAAAAACGGGTTCCTGTCAATATCAAAACGATAAGCTCTATCGAAGTTGCACGTTCGAATAGGCCAAAACTTTTGGGCAATTCACACGTTGTCACTCGCCAAATTAGGATGTATCGACTGGCTGATTTGAATGGGAAATAAAGCAATGATTGCTTTACCTAATAAATTTGACTATTCTCCAATCTCCTCCGTCGAAGTGGGTGGTTTGAATACCCCATCAGTTCGTACCTTTATCGTACACAACTAATTTGATAGCGATGAATCATGCTTGAATAAAATAAGGAACAATCTGGAGAATTTGCATTCCACTTGCCCCGTTTACACTTGATGGCTGGAATAGCCCTCAGTTTTTTAACGAGATGAAGTTTCGATGATGGTGCGAAGTGGGGAGTACACTTCGATATTAAAGGGGTTTTCTTTTCTTTTATAATTACATGAGATTCATTGCAAGAAGCTTTGCAATAATTTGGGAGGAACTCCAGTGGGTTACATATCATTTTTGTAGATTAACAACGCTCAGTTAGGAGCCGGTAAGGAACTTGCAGAAGTGCTAATCTTGGCGGACCAACATGACTAGATAAGTTTAAGGTATGAGGGTCAAACGTGCATTTAAAGCTTAATTTGAGTAAGAAGGAAACCAATATCAGGATCGAGCTTAAGTGACTCATCTTGAGATTGTGTCAAACCAAATTAACTGAATCGACACAATCTGCCGTCCATCAAGGGCGCATAGTTATGGGAGAAAAAGAAGGTCACTTGAGGATTGTGTATTTGTATGTTCACATGTAGTAAGTCAGAGAGAGAGAACATGTGGTGATGATTTTGGTCGTGGCAGAGGGTTGGTGAAGGGGAAGT
Source organism: Corymbia maculata (assembly GCA_014182735.1). Taxonomy (NCBI): domain Eukaryota; kingdom Viridiplantae; phylum Streptophyta; class Magnoliopsida; order Myrtales; family Myrtaceae; genus Corymbia; species Corymbia maculata. The sequence continues at coordinate 10,677,473 of CM024689.1, read as the reverse complement.
ATGGTAGATGTAATAGGGTAATGGAGATGGCGATGGCACGGTGGCCCATTGTTGAAGGAAGAAAAGGGAGAGGAAAAAAGGGGAAAAAAAATATCTCCGTGTTGAAATTTGACGTGCGGATGGATCATATCTCAGAAAATGTCTCATCGTACTCGTTCTATTGCAAGAAGTTTGAGAGGGAAGCATTTCCGAAGAAAATATCTTGTCGCTCATGCATCTTTTTTGGGTGATCTTACGTGGGGCTTTTTTTTTACCCAACTCACATATATAACTCAACATCACTCCATCAATAGAAGCAGTCAGATTTCTCTAGAAATGGAATGAAATTTATGGGGCAATTTGTCTGCCAATAATAATTGGATAGACGATTTTTACCATTGGGTTTTTGCAAAGAAGGCACACCACTAAAGACGTTCCATACGCAACACAGGAGCAGCCAACATGATCACGTAAGAACTATAGCGAGTGGCCCATCTGGCGATAGCGTTAGCCCACTAAGATTGCAAGTGCTGTCACTAACTCGTTATTGCCCTCACTGTTTTAACTCCCTCCATTAATTAATGATTATAGTTCATCAGTATTCTTCACCTTAAAGATGATCGTTCAGCAACTTGGTAACTTTTGTCCCTTGACTTACTTTCGGGAACTTTCCAGGTGAATATCATAAATGATTAAAGCTTAAGGAACATAATCTATACCTTTTGACTTGGGAGATTTCTTTTTCGATCTAGCATGATGATCATGAGTTAAATTAAGGCAATCTTTCTTTCCAGTGTGGATTGCAGAAGTCGATAGTCGATTAACTTTTGCCATAAGATGAATTACTTTAGATCTGCAAGCTTTGTCAACAGTCAAAAAACCTAGTTTGATAATTAATGCTAGTGATATTCGAGATAATTCGTCGAAATTGTTTCACTAAGGTGCACCTAAAGATTCATTGCATGAGTTTGCTGTTTAGCCTACTTAACGAGATGATGCCCCATCACTTGATAAATTAAACGCTATTAAAAGTTCTCCATATTTAGAAAAATAATGTAATTACGTCTGCTTTACAAGCTGCATTTCCTTTTCTTATAATTAACTATTAAGTTTTTTTTATGCTGGGGAAAAAATTTAGACCGGTCCCATCTCTTCATATTGGATCGACTCAATTTTCCGAATTTATGGTGGCAAGGAAACACCATCCTAGAAGCAATTTTTTCATATTTTTGTAATTACAAAAATATGATGGATATGCCTGAACTTTTGCAACCTAGACACCACATTGGACGCTTGATCATTTAGGTTTTCTAGTCCAGTCAAATCGGCGACTCTAATGCCTATATACTTTTATCTTTTTGTGAAGTGGAAAACATCAAGTTTTGCATTTTAGTGTGGATACCATGAAATTTGAAGGGTAAGATCAGAGCCTGGAGTGGACTAGACAAGGAGAAGAGGATAAAAGTTGAAGGAATAAGAAATCCCAGCCCAAAGACAGCACAAGTAGAAGAAACTAAAAACAATAGACCTTTAACTAATATGCATAGCAAGTAATAAATTACAGGGCGATCGATTTAGGGTGAGTAGATTCTGTTTCGTTAGGGCTGGTTTCCACAAGAGGAGAACCAGTTTAAATAATATAACTATTATTTTTGGAAAATGGACTGTGTGAATAAGGCATAATGGTTAAGGCATTGATGAATTTTAGGCTTCTCATGTACCAAACCCATCTCCATCATATTTATACTTTTCTTAAATAGAGTAAAAAAAAAAAAAAAGCAGCTACAAACCGGTTCAAAGTCTGTTCCCAATTTAAAGCGGGTTTATTAGTAATAGTTCCAATAATTTACATTACAATGGACAAGGTTGGAAAGTGACCAATGAGATCGTTGAGGCATATTCGCAATGTCGATGACAAAACCATGAGTGCAATTCATATTGTTATATATTTTGCTATACCCTTATGGGTTAATGCAATAAAGATGGTACAAGAACCTCAAAGAAAAAGAAGCAATCAATGAATTAGTGGACCCATGATTCCACATTTTGATATTGAACACTGCAAAAAATCAATGCACACAAGTAATCTCCGATGTTCCTCCCTCGTCTTCGATCCTTCGTACCTTCGCAAGCCACATAATCACGCACATACTGAGACGTCTCGCATGATGCGACACCGCGTACCCCTCATGCAACCCTTTGCTCAATTGCAATTTGGACTTGGCTCATTTTGCAAAACACCTTAGTGCAGTTACGTCAGTCGGTAATGGTCCCTGCCTGTGAGACCAAAATCATAGCTCAATGGACCGAAATGCGTGCGGGGTCTATCTTGAAAACCCTACTTGCAGAAGTTCGGCAAACGTGAAATCCAACTCTCGAACCAAAATCTCCATTCTGATTCGGCGCCATTTGAGCAATTAAAACATTTTGTGTGCGTGCCCCCGCGAGATGTGAGTGTTGCGACAAGACCGTCGTCCATATTACTGTACTGGGGAAGGTACAACTCGTGCCACGCGATCGTGTTCCACTACGTTTCTGTCACTAAAGGCTTCGCGAATAATCAGATGAGTATATGGGGCATGAAAAATTTGCTTCCATGTCTCATGTTATTGGGCTACTTCCCATGGAGAGAAGTGCAATATAGGCCTGCGTCCACTACGGAGTTTCGAGATATAAAGTTATATTATCTTTCTTGATTTTTCCTTTTAATACTTTCCGTGGGAGCTCGAGCTTAGTGCATATATAAATGGTCACCAACTCAGATTCTCATCACCATCAACCAAGAGAGCATCGAAGCACAGAGGAAAAGAGCGAAGGAAAATCACGAGAGGGTGGCCTGCGCGATGAGCTCTTCCGTGGTGATCCCGATTCAAGAGGGAGGAGAAGGGACCGCTCCGAAGGCGGTTAAAAAGGAGAGCTTCCAGAATAATCTCTCGGCCGTCTCGTGTTTCCTGAGAGGAGTGAAGGTCGAGCCTGATGTGAGAAGAGTGGTACATAGTATCAAGGTCGGGGTTGCGCTCGTTTTGGTCTCGCTTCTCTGCCTTGTCGATCCGCTCTACAAGCAAGCCGGGGATAATGCCATGTGGGCTATCATGACCGTCATCGTCATCTTCGAGTTCTATGCAGGTTCGGTACCCATTACTTTGCTATGGATTAGTGAACTCCTCCTGTGCTCATGATGTTGTTTGGTGCAAGTTCTAATGAGATTGATTTTATGATACATCAGGGGCAACATTGAGCAAGGGATTGAATCGCGGGATGGGGACTATATTGGGTGGCGGGTTGGGGTGCATAGCAGCGGTCTTGGCTCAAGAGATTGGCGGGGTCGGGAATGCCATTGCCATTGGCACTGCGGTGTTCATCTTTGGTAAGACATTCAGAATACTAAAATAAACATGACTATGAAACACAATTTATTAGCAAGGAAGTCACAAGAAAGTAGCCCTCTCTAGTGTGTCAAGAACATATGGTGCTCTTGCTTATATGGCATGGTCCTACGTAGTCTCTACCGTACGTTAGTATGCATTTGTGATATTTTGAAAGTTTAACAGTTCTGATCATGGTTCTATGAAAAACTAAATCTCAGGTGCTGTGGCTACATATGCTCGGTCGGTTCCTAGAATAAAGAAGAAGTACGACTATGGTGCCATGATCTTCATCCTCACCTTCAATTTGGTGGTTGTGTCTGGCTTACGAGCTGGAGTGGTCATGAGAATTGCCCGCGAGCGCCTCTCAATGATCGTGATGGGGTTTGCGATCTGCATTTCCACGAGCTTGCTCATCCTCCCTAATTGGGCTAGTGATGAACTTCACATATCTATGGCCTCCAAATTCGAACACCTTGCTTGCTCGATTGAAGGTAATCAAATCGTGACTACATCAGCAATACGAGTTTAAAACGTCTCATGACATGGTGCTTGTAATGTCACATATGATTTGACTTTTATCCGTCGACTTTAATGGCAGGCCTATTGGATAAGTACTTTGAGTCGGTAACCGACAAGGAAAACAAGGCTGACGGAAGCTTCAAAATCTGCAAATCGGTCCTGCATTCGAAAGCAAAGGACGAGTCCCTGGTAAGTCTTCTTTGATTCCCCAATCTGTCATAGCTGGTTCGATTCATCTGAAGCTTACTCTAGCATACTCTCTCGAGCTCAAGGATTTAGCGAATTCGTGATGGAATTGCAGGCGAATTTTGCAAAATGGGAACCATGGCACGGGAAGTTTGGGCTAAGTTATCCATGGGACAAGTATCTACAGATTGGAGAGCTTCTTAGGGAGTTAGCAGCCACCATTGTTTCACTTGAAGTCTGTATTCAGTCTTCTAGGCAGGTACTTCACCAGACCCTCAACTATCTTCTTCTCCCTCCCATTTTTATTTATTTATTTTCCTAATTTCAACTGGAAAAAAGAAGAGAAAGATGAGAGGAGCATCAAGAATCGAATTTATCACATGGTTCTAATACCATTTTAGTCTACCAACATTTTTTTTCAAAAAGTTTAAAACGCCATACACAGAGAGAGAGAGAGGGGGGGGGGGCAGGATAATGAGACGTTTCCATTATAAAGTAATTAAAAACATGGTATATAAACGGGCAATAATCCAACTGAGAATGCATGGTCCATATTTGTCAAGGTAATATATGTGGGGTGGAGTCAATTTTGTCTCCTGTTGGCATTAAGACCCGAAAAGTGGACTCCTGGTTGGCATTAAGGCCCGGAAAGTGGACTCCTTGTCATTTCGGTTTCAAATTCCAATTCATAGATGTTATTCCTTTGATTGTGAAAGCTTCTTGTCTTACTGCTCATGTCATCAGCCGACCGCCGATCTAAGACAGCTGATCAAGGAGCCTTGCGAATCGGTCGCGTCATCCCTCACATGGACTCTCCGAGAGCTTGGGGAGAGCCTCATGAAGATGACGAGATGCCAATCAGAAACACTGCTCTTGCCAAACCTCAAGTCAACAAGGCTTGAACTGAGGCACTGCATGTCTCCCTCCAGGTTCGAGCACGCGTGCGACCCGGGCGAGGAGCTCGCTGTCTCGACCTTCGTGTTTTTAATCACGGAGATGGTGGAGAAGCTGGAGGGGCTGGCGAAGGAGGTGGACGAGCTCGGCGAGCTCGCTGGATTCAAGACTAATGATCTGTAGGCGGAAATATTTTATAAGGATCGAATACCCGATTAATTATATCGACTCAAATGAGCATTTTGCCGATCGTTCGTGCCATGTCTCCCTATGTATATTCATACATATGAGGAAGATGATTAGAAGGAGAAAAAGCCAGTGTATGGTGCTATGATATGAACATAAAAATGGTCGCCATCGTGGAAACTCTTTCTAGTTTTTATGAGTGCACGAGGACGTCTGTTTAGGAATTCTAACCTTGTAATCTCACCAATGATGAAGTGATACTATTTGTTATTACATACACTCTTGGATGGTAGCCAAACAATTTATAGTCATCGCTACAAACTTAGCGCTTATTTGAAAATCATATCAAGTGACGAAAATGGACACTTCAGCAATAACCTCACCTACCCTTGAGTTAACAATATCGGTTGGAGTGTCGGAAAAAAGAAAATGGGGTGAAGAGTCAGAGGTCATTTGATTAAATCCCATTAACTATGTGCAAACGGCTTAAAGTCATGATTACCTATACAGGTTAAACATCTTCATGTGGCTTTGAGGGTGTTTCATAAGCCTTCGATAACAGGCTTTCTAAGCTTGTAACCCCAGATTATCAAAATAAAAGTTCGGTGGTTAATGAATTTAAGTTTTTTTTTTTTGACAACCCTATTTATCATATTCACTTGAAAGATTCAATTAAGAGAGAAATTCACTTAATGTGTTAAGAAATTAAGATAATGCTTACTTGATTCCTTCAGTTAAAAAAGTAATTAATTATAATTAGACTCTAAACTGACTACATTGCCAAAACCTATCAATAAGAATCACAATTTTGGTAGTAATTGAATAACATTCAACGACAAATTTTCAATTACATAAAAATATTTATTTTTCGTACGCACCTAAGATTGTCAATATCTAAAATTTGGGTTTTCTTAAACAATGCTCAGGACCACTGATTAATAAACTAATTAATGACATTTTACAGTTGTCAATGTACTAATTACTATCAAGTGATATGAAATCATTGCTTTTGAAATGAATTATTCCAAATTGAATATGTTTAGCAAGTTTCTCGAGAGCAATCACTAATCCTTTTTAAATTTTATTAATGATGTTGAGTTGGTTTGGCTTTATATAAAGTTTCCTTAGGATTAGGTATTAACATCGAAAAGCTACTAGTTCAAACTTCATTGCCACTTATAAAATATGGAAGACTGCAGAAATTTTGGGATGCTTGCCAATTCATTTACCTAATTCATTTTTACAAGTTTTTAGGCTATAGCTAAGTTAGTAAAAGTGTTATATAAACACACACATTAATATATTGAAATAATGTGGAAAATATTTATGTGATGCAAGAAAAACAAATATGGGTTATGAGTTCAAAAATTACAAATATGAGTTTGTTTCACAAATTGACATGACAAATTATTATTGACTTCCTAAACTTGGCAACTTATGCTCGATATTCAATATTTTTTTTTTTTTTAAAAAATAGAGCATGCACTTAAGTGTAGTCTAAGGCGACAAAACGTTAATCTTGTCGCCTATCGAAGGATTTGCCAGAGTGATAGCAAATTGGACTTTCTTCAACATTCGAGTGTGTGCTCTATGATAAGGAGAATGATATTGATTACTGTAGATGAATATTTTTGGCGCACTTATAAGGTGATCGTCACTGTTTACTAATCGTATAGTCAATAGGAGAAAACGACAGCAAAGTAGGTATGTCCGAGAATTAAGATTAGAAAATGAACACGTTATGCAGATCGAGCTGTAACATTCGATCCATCACTTTCGATCCTCAACAGTTTTGGAATGATCATCAACGAAGCATCTCAAAACCCATCATAACGTCCATTTAGAAGCAAGAAATCATTCAACCACGTATGAAAATTCGAAGCATGTCATGGCGGCCGGCTAGTCCTGTTGAATCATCATCAATTCTGGAGAAAACAGCACGAACTGATCTGCCAAATTGGAATGAAGAAGTGATCTCTTATATTCACTAGCAAATCCATAATTAAAAAATTGAGTGATTCACTTGGTGATTAGCGACATGTGTCTTGTGTAAACCCACGTAGAGCCATACAAACTTGGGCTCAAATATTTTAAATGCATTTTCCTCCGTTTATAAAATTCTGAGTGACCCATTTGCAATCTGGCCACTGAAAGTGAGTTGAAAACGTGGGTTTCTAACTCATATTGACAACACTACATGGAGGGAAGCATGGAATACTGCCCTCGGGTGCTCTCAATTTTGACGGCATTATCAAAATAAATTAGAAAAAAATTCAAAGTTTTTCAAATTGCAAGGGTCCCACCCTTGGCTTTTCATTCTCTTCAGAAATGAGCCCTGTGGCTCTGAAACCCTTCCATCAGATTTTTCAATATCAATAAATACTTAACAAATAGCAATAAATAGCTTTAATGAGTATTATGTAATTTAAATTTAATTCAATTTTTCATCTGTCCGCTTCCTCAATATAGCATGTCAAAAAAGACAGAGGCTTATATAAATACAAAGTGAAAATTTGCCGAACTCTTCCTCATCGTGATAATTGCGATCGGGCTCTCTCTCTCTGTTTCGAGATAACATGAGCCGCCGCGGCAGCTCTACAGTTTCGATCCTGGCTGCATGAGGAAGATAATCCAGAAATCTTGCCTAGTCCAAATGAGTTCAATATGTTGTTGGATTAAACATGAAGCCTTGAAGGAATTCTTTTAATATGTTTACCTTTTTCAGATAGATGTCTACAAGTAAACAACACCAAATCGATTACAAAAGAAAATATAAACAAGACTACATTACACGTTACATTACGCATTAATTGAAGAGGTCACAAAGGCCGACACGCCAAGTTTTGTTCAAAAAAAAAGTTGGAATTGTATTTGGCAACTTTTTTTCTTTTTTAAGTTTTTCTAATTTGATATAAAATCTCATCGAAATAACATTTTTAAATGAGCAGGCTTGAGGTTTTCTTGACAAATTAAATATGAAAGTATTTTAGAGATATGGGTTGAGTTGGATATGGTTGTGTTTGGGTTGGATTAGTTATGGGTCTTTAAATTTGTATTACATAAAAAAATGTATCAATATTGATTAGCACATGCTTGATCGTCTTGCTAGTTTTGGTTTCAATTAAAGCTCTCAACACCCAAAGCTTGACAACACATAAAAAATGTGCCTTAGCACAAACATCGTGGTCTTCCTCAAGTAGTCATACACCATTATAAGCATAACTATGACCTACTATTGACGCATGTGATCTGTAAAATTTTTTAATACCTGAATAATTTTATAGTTGAAAATTTAAGTGTCAATAGTGACCAATTGAAGATGGTTTTTACTTACAAATTACTTCCCAATACTTCCCTCATTCTGTTTGAATGAATACACTTAATTTCATTATGTGGAGCAAAGAAATGATACTATCATGCATCGTGATACTATCATGCATTTTGAATAATGCAATCACCAACATCCACAACATCATACTCAGTGTTATTCCCCAAATGTATTTTACTCTTATCATTGCGTTGATGAGTGTTAAATCAATTTCTATCTAGTGTAATGTGAAATAGCAATGAGAATCCAAGAACCATACGTTAGACAATAAATCCTTAGTGACGAACATAACATGATTAGCACCATTTGAGGCTGCAACATTATCTATAGACTTAACTTCAACTCCCTTACCCTTTCTATTTCAAAACTTTGGGTAGTTACTTCTAAGATGCTCCCTTTATCATAGTACCAACAGACAACACCATCCATCTTAGACTTAATTATGTGTGTTTATATTCTTACAACTATTGCTAACACAAGTGCTTTCTCTTACTGTACTTTTACCTGATAAACTAGTTGTCACGAGTTCATCAAATTCTATCATAAAGATGTTCTCACTCAGTATTAGATCATAAACCTTTTTAAATGTCAATTTCCTTGACCTCAAAAAACTACTAATAGTAGTAATAGTAGCACTCTAACTTTCATACATTGAAAATATTAAAGTGTAAGCATGTATCTCATAATCAAAATTAATCTCGATTGAAATCAATTGGTTTATGACAATATTGAATTCGTTGATATGATTTACAACCAAGCATCTTTTGCCATCTTTAAGTAAAATATACATCGTATTGAATAGACCTTAAATTAAAAGGGGGCTTCCTGTACATGTTTGATGGCATCTTCATAAGTTCCAAAGTGATCTTCTATCTTACATTGTTAGACGTGACATTACAAGACAATGTTAGCAAAATAATACCCAACGCTCATCTATTTATTAAATCCCAATAAGCTTGCTTCATCGACTCTTATTTCTCTCACACATGAGTAAATGCAGGATCCTATAATATATATAATTTCAATTTACATCTTTTAGAAACCAAAATCATTTTCATCATTAGTTAATTTCACCTTTCCATGTTCTATTGCCATTGATTCATATCAAGTCAACCAAGTATGGCTTTGATACCAATTATTATGCAAGCAAGCAATAGAAACCAAAATCATTCTCATCATCAGTCAAAACTCCCAAGAATGTACTTAACAAAGTTGAAGCCATGTAGCCGAATCCAACAAGGAAATAGATTCCGTTTGCATCAAATCACCGACTTGTAACTAATTGGAAACCATAATATCATGAAAATGAACACAATAATGTCGAATCAGAAATTTCTGTTTATAAAGTAAAAATCTGTTTTTCATATTTCAAACGATGAAGAATGAATTTATTCTCATTTCTAATGAGTTTATAAAGTAAAAAATGCAATCATTTTCCGAACGAAAAATGAATTTATTCTCATTTCTATGAGTTTGGCCAAACGCTGAAGATGTCCTCTTCAAAACCAACTTTCAGACACATCAATTTTTTCATGACATAAACGATGACGTTTGTTTTTGCAAAAATAAAATATTTGGTTGTTTGGTAATGTAACACAAAAGGAGAAGTAAGCAATTTCCGGATGTCAGGTTTCAATTTTTGAAAAGGCACCTTTTGCATTGTATGAGTTATACATGTTTTAGGCGATAATATTCAATAGATTCTTTAAAACGATGTGTTAGAGACAAAGGGAGAGAGAGCTCAGTCAGTCAGATTAGTTTAGTATAGTGGCTCCTTAATTGCAAAACGCTTTCCTCTTAAATATTTGGGGAGTCACTGTCCACTTTTTGCTGCGGTGGTTTCCATATATCGAAAATGCTTTTAAGTTGGCCATTTATTTTCCATATACCAAACACTAAAAATCAACGAAAACATTTTCCATAAAAATACTTCCAGTGAAACAAATATATCCTAGTTGTAATACCTGATTCTTTGTGAAAAAGTTTTGTGATTTATTACTGTAATGACTAGGCTCGATTCATGTGGCCCAATCAATCAAAAGAGGTATTCAAGTGTCATCAATTAATACGAAGACCATTTGAGTTGATTAGTTATCAATCACTTTCCTGAATATTTTGTAATTATTATGGGATTAGGAGCTGTAAAATTCTATTGATAATATTCTTCACCATTAGGAATTTCATATTCCATCACGTGCAGCAAAAAAGTAATAACGTTTTGTTTTGGAACTCCAAGAGCAAGAACCACAATGACTGCTTGTCTTATATCTTTATTGAAATCCTACATTTACCATGCCCTACTTTCACCATAAAATTACAATACAGTGCTTATCATCACTTATTTCAATGGGAAAACATAGCCGTCCACACACGCACGAGAATTAAAACATGGTAAGAGGAGCTCCAAGCTCCTTCAGAAGAAAGTACGGCTACTCAGTAAATGGATATTGTTTGTATCGGATTCTGCAATCTTTTAACTGAACTTGAGCCCCGATACTGTATATACAGCCATCAAATATGTATTTCCAAGCTTCCCGCAGGCACGTGCTGCAATCTGGATGAGAAATCGCTCCATTGCATGCCGCATGACCGTAACACTTGTTGTCATCCCCTGTGGACTGGCAGTACTTATTGAAACCCGAATCTGCTGTAAAATCAAATAAACAATCGAGAACTTGACCGACGTTATAATCGTAGGTACTCCATGGCGAATATTTTGCTCCATTACATACTTTGGCCACAAGAGTTGTGTCAGGCTTACCCCTCGCAACATGAAAAGTGAAAAAAATTGCGCTAGCTATTGTTGCAATCCTTCGAAAAGTGGCCATTTTGCTGGATCTTAGTTTTGCATCTATCACTAATCAGTTTCGCTATATAAAGGGGTTGTCCTTGAAGTTATCTCCACAAAATTCCAGATGAGGTGAGTCAGCAGAATCTTGGCAGCCATAGTTCTACCTTTTTCTGTTGTTTTGTGCGATTGATTCTAAGCATTGGCACTTCCAACTTCGATGACGTGAGAAATGCTGCCTCCAATCTCAATCGAGGTTCCCCTTGAACTTATTTGTTGGAAGATATGCTCGCAATATTCCAATCAAAGATTGAAATTGATACACTAAATCAATTTCATATTGCAAGAAATATTATTTCCTTTTATTGATCTCCATTTGTACTATATATTACAAGTCCCTTGTACATCGAAAATACACAGAAATACAAAATACAAAAGTCCTTTTCTATTCTCCCGCTTGTCTTGCTTATTTTCTTTCATGGTATCAGAGCCAGGTACATTCAACCGACTCCAACAAATCCTGTTGCGAATTCCCATTCTGAAACATTATTGGAAGATATGCCAAATAATGTGACCATTGAGGAGACTCCACAAAGTGAAGGGGGACAACAAGAAGAAAATCCGATACTTCTGAACCCTCCAAGGCGCTCTGGGAGAAGCACACGTCCACCTACATGGACAAAGGATTACGTCTGTGCCTCCACCAATTCGGTATTCGCTACCCTACATCGTCTTATGTTTCTTTCGATCAATTATCTAGAGAACATAGATGTTGTATAAGCCGCATATCTGAAGAACGAGAGCCGACTAGTTATAATGAAGCTTCCTCTGACCCAAAGTGGCAAGAAGCAATGGCAGCAGAACTTCGTGCTCTCCATGATAATCACACATGGGAACTTGCTACATTACCCAAAGATAGGAAGGCTATTGGGTGCATGTGGGTTTATAAAATAAAATATCGAGCAGATGGATCCATTGAACGTTACAAAGCTCGGCTAGTCGCGAAAGGGTTTACCCAAAAGGAAGGCTTCGACTATCACGGGACTTTTTCTCCGATGGCCAAGGATGTTACGGTACGTTCTTTCCTATCCGTTGCTACTCTAAATGACTGGTTGTTACATCAAATGGATGTACACAATGCCTTTCTTCATGGGGATTTAGATGAAGAAATTTATATGGAACTTCCTCAAGGATTACGGAGATAGGGGGAGAATAGAGTATGTCGTCTCCGCAAATCCCTTTATGGGCTCAAACAGGCCTCCAGACAGTGGTACGCCAAGTTTGCCAATGCTCTCACAGCTGCAGGTTTCAAGCAGTCCAGGTACGATTGTGCTTTATTCACCTGGACAAAAGGTATGTCATCTATTTATTTGATGATATACGTTGATGACATTTTAATCATGGGCAACGACCGAATGCGATTAAGAGTCTCAAGGAATATCTACACTCCACTTTTCACATTAAAGATTTAGGAGCACCCGGATATTTCCTTGGGATTGAAATTGCACGGTCCAACCTAGGGATTTCTCTCAGCCAGCGAAAGTTTGTGTTGGAAATTGTATCGAAGCGGAGTGTCCTGTCGGGTGCAAACCATCGGTTGTTCCAATTGAGCAGAATGTCAAATTAACCACGGCGGAATATGATACAGAAACATCACAGGATGATCCTGTACTCAGAGACCCATCAAGTTATCAGAAGCTCGTTGGAAAACTCATATACTTAACCATGACAAGACCAGACATATGTTATGCTGTACAGACACTCAGCCAATTCATGCACAAACCAAAGCAGTCCCACATGAATGCAGCCCTGAAGGTCGTGAAGTATTTGAAGAAATGCCCAGGACTCGGGATACTTCTCTCTAGGAAAAATAACATGGAAATAACGGCTTATTGTGATGCGGATTATGCAACCTGTCCCATGAGCAGAAGATCCATCACAGGTTTCTGCATTAAACTGGGAGAATCTCTACTCTCATGGAAGACAAAAAAACAACCAACTGTATCACTGTCTTCAGCAGAAGTGGAATATCGAGCCATGGCAAAGACCACTTGCGAGATCGTTTGGATACGAGGTTTACTCCAGGATCTAGGGATAAATATAAAAAGACCAACCATGCTGTTCTGTGACAACGATGCAGCCATTAAGCTTGCAGTCAATCCTATAGTGCATGAAAGGACAAAGCATATAGAAGTGCACTTTGTCATTTTACTCGCACAAGATTCAAGAAGGAATAATCGAACAAGAGGAATTGAACTGCAGAGCAACCAGCAGATGTCTTTACAAAACCTCTTTGTCAAAGGCAACACGCATATCTATTGAGCAAGCTAGGTGTCTTGGACATTTATAAGCCACTAGCTTGATGGGGAGTGTTGGAAGATATGCTCGCAATATTCCAATCAAAGATTGAAATTGATATACTAAATCAATTTCATATTGCAAGAAATATTATTTCCTTTTATTGATCTCCATTTGTACTATATATTACAAGTCCCTTGTACATCGAAAATACACAGAAATACAAAATACAAAAGTCCTTTTCTATTCTCCCGCTTGTCTTGCTTATTTTCTTTCATTATTCTCAACCATTTGGCTGGGAAATTTAATGGATTAACTAGCATTCATCGCATGCCTTTGTCCTTTATCACGACGACAGCCAGAATAGTAGTACATAAAATTATTTCATCAAAACTTTTCCTACAGCGAGTAAAGTTCTATCATTTTGTCCAAAAATGTTAGTGGGGACGAACATAAATGTTCCTAAGATCACGAAATATCAAATGTCACTTTGACAACATGCCATATTTGAACTTTTGGCTTGACAAATTCTTAGGATTCATACAAATCACTGTGTCCATATACGTTGGGTAAAGGTCTGCCCTCAATATTGCAGATTGCACCTCTCAAGTTACTAAGATTCTGTTTTCCTTAAATTCGCCAAATGAATGTTAGCACCCTCGATAAAGATTTTTCAATGTAGACCAAACTAGGAATTGGCAAGTATGGAAACTATGGAGTTCTTGTATTATTGATGAGACTATAACGGTCTAGAAAGGAGCATGAACTAGGCTTAAGTATCAATCGGAGCTACAACAACAACACAAACTCAAATCAAACTCACAGGAGCAAGAGTTTGGTAAAATGGAATAATAGAAACAAGAAGTCGAATTACAATAATTAAATTTTTGCGATTTGATTGAGTGTCTTTCTTCTTTCCCAACATGCTCTTTTCAAAGTCATGAGTTGTAGGATTTCATTCCACCTTCTAAGACTTTTCCAATGTTCTGGATGTGTCCTCCACGTTTGGGACATGATCCTGTTGAACTAGTATCATTTACGAGTGGTTATCCATGCTCCAGCTTCTCCACGCATGCTAATCTGTGTCTCTCACGTACCTGGCCACAATCTCTATCGCTCCTATATTTTAGGTATAACTTCGACCAGAAAACAATTGTTCTCGCGATTTTCTTAGACTTCAACTGGTTTGGCATCATGCCAACCATTTATCCATATATGCTAATTCGCTTTGCCATTTGCCGGACCATGATATCTATTGCTCTTTTATTTGAGGGATGTTATTGACAAGAAAATCACTATCCTCACACTTTTTTTTTTGACTTCTAATTGGCTTGATATCATGCTAACCACTTTAACCAACTCGTATGCCAGTCAGCTATGGCATGTGTCTAGCCATGATCCACACATCCCAAGATTTCAGGTTGCGGCCCAATTGTCCCTACTTCTCTTTTTTCATTTTGGCATCGCCATAAGTGGTCAATGTTGATATTGTATTTATCCAAACTCCTGCTGATCAAGCCTATGCAAATCACAACCTAGTTGACATAATTATATGTCGAATAATATATATGCAGCATTAAATTCATGAACCATGATTGACTATTAAAGTGTAATTATTGTGTGAGTCTAATTTTGATTTTAGGGGTTATTTTGAATATTCCGATGCTATTTTCCCAATTTTACACTTGTCATTCACGAAACAAAAGAGTGTAACAAGTATTATATTACTTAAACCAAACATCATAATAGCTATAACAGCTTTGCTACATTACAATATTGTAGCATTTATATTAAAACTTTATTCTAATCCAATAACCAAACGAGCTACTTGCTGCAATTCCTATCGCTTATCATATCTCCTTCTTGTTTACAAATATCCTATTGCTAATTAAATAATCAACAGACCAAGGGTCGGTGAATTGGTCCATGACTTGATACGCAAGTCGAAAACTATAAGTTCGATTCCATAATCTAGCATCGGTCTCAGAAAAAACTCTGATTAGTCTGAGAAGGACGGGCCTGGATTTACATTAATCGTCAGTCTTGGGCTTCTGCACTTCCGCTTGGTGACCCCATGATGGCTTAGTTTTTTAATCTGGAGAAAAACCCTAGCGGCCCAAGCCCATCCAATTCTCTTTCTTCTTCTTCTTCTCTTTTTCACCTCAAGAGGCCCAAACGAACGCCTCCTAAAACAGAGACCCGCTCGGGTAGCTCGCAGCAAGCAGCGACGCCACGCCGCCGCCGCAGCCCTCGTCGTCGTCGTCGCCGCCGCCGGAACTCAGGTACCCTAGCAATCCGACCGTCTCTCTCTTTCTCGTCGTCCTCTCTCAATGTCTAGTGTGGTTGAGTTGGCGGGTTCTCTCTGCTTTTGGAGTGTGTTGTCTGTGGAAGCTTTGGGAATAAGAATTTTTGACAGAGTTCGAAGCTTGGCATGTGGGTGTGTGATTTGTCCTTCTGATGAGAGATTATGGATTTGGAACCATGCTTATTCGGTGGGTCGGTTATATATTTTGGTTTCTGAGTTCTCCGCGATTGGGTGAAGGTAAAGGCAAGAAATGATATAAGAGGTGTCAATGAAGCAAAGGAGCTTCCATGGCCGAATGAAAAAACTTATGGCTGGAATTTTTCCCGCAATGGGGCGGGGCACCGAAGCCCCAGCCGAGCTGCCCTGTCTACGGGGCAGGAACAGGGGACGTGATCCCTCTCCTCTCTCCCCACCCCCCACCCCATGCCCCATCCCTTGGTGGGAAGGTGATTTTCCAGAACAATTCGTTATCCGTCCTTGGTGAAGATTGATGTTACTAACGTCCATCTATTTCAGTTTGTGCATAAGTGGTCATCAGTTAGATGACTAACCCGGTAACTTAGATCTAAATAGTGACATCCTCACTTTATATCAGTAGTTTGACACTCATTATTTCTGCAAAGACAATTCGATTGCATGCTGTGAGTTAATATATTATGTGTATGTTCTAGCGTTTTGAGCTACTTATGGATTCATTAACATGAAACTTGTTAATCTGACAGACTCTAAGTTTGTTTATGGCTGGAAAAAGATAGTGTTGGAGAGACACCATAAAATGTCTTCTATACGATGTGGGAGAAATGCCATTCGGCAGATTGTCCAAGGTGCTTCCGTCCAGAGTTCTGATGGTGCAGTGCATCCACTCTTTCATGCTTGTCAAGGTGTCAGACACAGGAAGTTGGAAGTTATACTCACCACGGTGAGAGGTTGAAATGCAGAGTTTTGCCTTTTCTATTGGATTCTTGGCATCTATATAGGAACTCCTGTGTTTTTTCAGAGCATAGACAAGCTTGGAAAAGCAGGTGAAACTGTGAAGGTTGCTCCAGGATATTTCCGAAACCATCTCATGCCCAAGTTGTTGGCTGTCCCAAACATTGAGAAGTTTGCTTATCTCATTAGGGAGCAGCGCAAGGTTCGTTCCAGTCTACACTAGTGAAATTGATAATGTTAGCTGTTGCAAATGCACAACCCCATTATCCACACAAAAAAAAAAAATGTTGAGAATACACCATGATTCTGTTGTTGTTCCCTCATATCTGAATAATTAGCAAATTACTGATAATTTCTTTTATC
Organism: Corymbia maculata; assembly: GCA_014182735.1. NCBI lineage: Eukaryota > Viridiplantae > Streptophyta > Magnoliopsida > Myrtales > Myrtaceae > Corymbia > Corymbia maculata. The sequence continues at coordinate 10,660,329 of CM024689.1, read as the reverse complement.
TAAATCTGAGTAGTTAGTAGAATATACTTTTTGTATATTTGACAATGAGCTGATGATGTTTCTCTTTTATTATTTGGCAGATTTACCAGCCTCAAGAAGTAGAGGAGGTCAAAGTAGTTGTTGAGACTGCGGAAAATAAGATGAAAGAATATGAGGCAGCTGCAAAACGTCTAGACAATGCACAGCTGGTTTGTAACTGATCTTTGATATTCTTAATTGTGGTGATAAACAACACTTACTGAAATTCAGAATTTCAGATTCTCCATTTGTGTGAATAAACTTTTATCCAAATGCTCAGATTGCATTTTTAGATGATTCAAGTATGAAAAATCCTTGAGAAACTTGTTGAAGCGTTGTTTAATGCTTTGTTCTAAGTTCTTACAAATCTGGGATGATGGTCAAAAATAGATCAGATTCAACAAGAAATTTCAGTGTGTTTTGTGTCCAGTTGACTTTCTGTTATGTATGGAAGATATACAATCATCACTTGTGACTAAGTTTTGCATCTCGTTCCATATTGCATTAGGATTATTTGCTTCTGGCTTTCATTTTCCAGTTGGCTTATTTATTTGGCTTTGTGTAGGTACTGAGGAGGTTCATTAATGTCGAGAAATTACGTACACGTGCTACAAAAGATGAGCCAATAGAATTGAGGTCACCCGTAACGAAAGAAGAGCTTGTCTCTGAGGTATGTCACGGGCTCCTTTGTCCTGTCTACAAAGTTTCTTTGTCATATGAAGAGTAGTTTGCATCTAGTTGTTCACTTGGCTTAATTGTTAGCTAAAAGTATGCGTAATGAAGTGATGTTTGGAGCAATTTATTGTATTCCATCAAGAATACTTGATTTGGAAATGCAGCTTTCAGTGCTCTTAGCTTGTCCGTATCATGTGAGAAAGCCTGTTGAGTTATGAGACCCTTGTGCCATTAGATTAATTGTTCAAACCAATGCTAGGCTTGCTAACACTGGTATTCAAAATTGGTATGCTAAGTCAACCATACTCAAGACTCAATGGGAGTCTTCCATCACCTGCAGCACTTAATATACTAGTATTGCAAATTAGTCCTGGTGTACCTAGTATTATTCAAATGTTTTGACGTTTAAGACTGGTTTGTCAAGCTAAACGGGAAAAAAAAGGGATACAATGGACAAGGTTGTCTGTTTTCATTCACGGTGCACAGTGATGATTATATGTGGAACAGTGATCATGCAACTTTAATATTAGAAACCCATTATACATGATCAATCATAAAGACGTGAGTTGTTTCATCTCATAACTATTGGCAGACGAAGAGTTAGGAGAACCATTGCTCATTACTCTAGCCAGGATAGAGAACATTGCAGTTATAATTAGGGTCTGTTTGGTAGCTGTTATGTTCCTGAGAACAATTTCTGCTTAAAAATAGCTTTTTCTGATTTTGTTCCTTAGACGAATTTTTAAGCATTTGAAGGCATTTGGTAATTACTTAAAATTTCTATTCCCTGAATAGAAATGCATTTAGTAAGACCCTTAAATTTTTTATGACTTAAATTTATTTTTTAATAATTTTAGGAGATTTTTCTTTTTTTTTTCCTTTTCTTTTTTCCTTCACCTTTTCTTCTTCCTCTAGCTGAGAACCAGCAACCTTGCCAAGGCGAGGGCAAGCCTCACTTAGCCAAGGCGAGGCCGACAAAGTCACCAGCTAGAGGAGGAAGAAGAAGAAAAGCAACAAAAAAGAAAAAAAAAATTGCTTGATTGTTAAAAAGTTTCTGGAATCAAAGAAGTAACTTTTTTCTACTTCTTGATTCTATTCCAAATTTATTCCCGGGAATAGAAAAATTAGATGACATTACTAAACCGATTTTTGTTCTTATTTTATTTCAGGGAATGAAAGAATGGTAATAACTAAGAATTGGCCAGTTATCAAATAGCCCCTTATTAATCAACTAAGTTGGGAAATGCTGAGATGACCTTGAAGCTCATTATTTTGATGCTCTTTGATTGTGAACTTTGTTGCCAAGTCTGATGAATTTCATTCACCATTATCTACCTACCTATTTGTATGTCGGTAATTGTGATTGGAATATCACCATGAATTATTGTTAGCCTCTGTCCCCTCACTTGATGCAACCATCCGTACTTCTCTCAGGTGGCAAGGCAACTTTGTGTGCAAATTGAGCCTGATCACCTTCATTTGCCAAATCCACTAACAAATGTTGGAGAATACGAGGTGCCACTACGTCTGCCAAAATCCATCCCTCTCCCGGAGGGGAAGATCCAGTGGACCCTTAATGTCAAAGTACGATGCAAATGAAGCTGACACTTTCGATTTAATGACATCCTTGGGCTTTTTCTTTCGTGCCCCAAAATTATCATTGTGAACAAGCACCATGAGGAAACAAGTTGTTCTGTATCATTTATCAATTTGCTGCTGGCTGCACATGAATTTCTCTGTGATGGTCGATGGGTTATTGCTCTCTCAGTATTCTGGTTTCCTTCTGAGAGCCCCTTTGTTTACATTTCGAGGAAAAAGTTTTCTTTTTCTTTTTTTTATGCTTCCCATCAAATTTAGATATTATTGTAATTGCAGGAAATTATGAAGAATCATATATGAACAGGGTACCTACATTTGAGAATTCTGAAAGTTTCCAAAGCTATAGATTTAGAAAAGGACGTTGTATGATTTGCAAGATTGAGTTTAAGTAAAAGTAGAAAGTAAAAATCATTTGAGTTTAGTTTTCCATTTTGTCTCCTCACCTATCATGTGAGGCAGGTTTCTTTTTTTTCTTCTTAAACTTGTTAAGAGTTCATTGAACTGTGTGAGAGAAGACAGCATAGTTTATCAATATGGAAATTCAGTTCTACCACATCTAAATTTTAGCTGAAAAGAATCATCCGTATAGAGTTTCTATAGATTAATTCAGTCAAGAAACTACTTACATGTTCCTCCATTCTATGTTCTTCTTACATGGTCATAACAATTACTCTTCACGAGAGCAATTCATTATATGTCCTCAAAATATAGAAGAGATTTACATAGATTTACTGATGTGGTGAGCTGCTAAAAGATATTGAATATATATATTACGCTTGTTCAGATGGCCATCAACAATCTACTCTCGATTCATCTGATAGTGCTTGAATACCAATGTCTAAAACAAACTCCATGTACAGGTTGAAGGGCATTGACCTTCGGGCTATATTTCCTCCGTCCATCAGTGGAAAGATTCCACCAACTTAATCATACCTCTAATTGATGAGTTCAGTTACAATATACGAGTGGATGATGCATACAATATCAACCCCTTTGTGGTGGTGTCTCACTGAATATATTCTCGTGAATTAGATGGACTCGACAAAAAGAAAACTCAAAATTCTTTCAGATAGTTTTCACTGGTCTATAGTATTTATCACAAATTTCTTGAAGACTAAATTGGATAGCACTTGAAGCTTCACAAAATAGACCAAGGCATGCTAAGTTGCCAAAATGAAATACACGACTGTCGAAACATTTGAAGAAAGTCTCCATGAAATCACTTGAACTTTTAGATAATGTATTTTCCATTAAGGCATCGACTAATCGAACCTGAGGAATCCATCATTCTTCACGGGAAAAGTTTCATTATTTGGTGTTATAACGATTGGACCAAATGGCCCAATCTCACAAAAACTGCACACAAGTACTTATCACTTATTTCAAAGGGGAGGAAGAGCGGTCCCATGTGAGTATATACATAAATGGGATGGAGGAGAGCTTGGAGCTCTTACAAAAAAGTAAATATGGCCATTCAGTGAATGGATAATGTTCGTATCGGACTCTGCAGTCTAGAAGCTGAAGTTGAGCCCCGATACTCCAGTGACACTCATTCTGTATCCTATCCAATGCTGCATTCACGAATGCGATGCAATCTGGAGGAGAAAGCGCCCCATTGCATGCTGCACGGCCGTAAACATCCTCGTCATAGTCCATGCATTGACAGTACTTATTGAAACCTGAATCTGCCGTGTTCTCAGATAAACACAGGAAAACGTTTGTCGACGTTGAAAAGTATTGATTGAACGGGAGTGTTTTGTCCGTTGCATATTTTGCTCACCAGAGTTATGTCTAATTCACCCCTTGCAACACTGAGAATGAAGAAAATTGCACTGATGACTGCAGCAATAGTTTGAAAGGCCGCCATTTTGCTGAGTTCTGATTTCGTGTCTATAGGGAATCAGCTTGGAGGTGCTGTTCTTGAAATTTTCTCCACGAATTGCCAAATTACTTTAACCAGCAGATACGAGGGATGCTTCCTTGACTTTTATGGAAGTTTAACTTCTTATGCCGAACTCATTGTTGATCATTCGCGGAATTTAGTTGATAAACTAGCGGTGCCCATGTGTCGTCAACCCAATGAGAATAATAGTAATAAATAGGTATATGCTACCATTTCAGCCAAATATTTTTCTCAGATTAGTGAAGTCCTATCTTAAATATATTTGTTGACAACATAAATTTTAATTACCACATATAATTCTTTATTGGGGAAAAAAAATTATGGATTAATCTGACTCCTAAACAAAAAAAAATTATCATTTACATAGTTTGCATTCGCATTTCATTTAGGTCATGCATCACATATGCCTCTCATATGGCCATCCCGTCACATCTGCGTGCATGTGAAACACAATCACCTCCAATAGATAACCCACAATCACATCCTCTCAATCTTGATCTTGAATTTCAAAGGAAGAAAAAGAGATAACACTTACGGCCGAACCTTGGTGAGGTAAAATCAAATCTAGAAAGGGAAAAGTCTGGACTGTGAATCTTTCTTTGGCTCAAATTTTCACGATAATCACCGTCGGACTCTTACCTTTCTTTAATGGTTATTTAATTGAAGAAGAGATTGTCTCCGAGGTATGTCAGGCTCCTCTTTCCTGTCTACAAAAGTTTCTTTGTCAAATGAAATGTAGTTTGCATCTTGGTGTTCGCTTGGTATAACCGTTAGCTAAAATTATGGAGTGCCGAACACTACAAATGCCAAAACTTAACATGAGAAAACACTTAAGTATCAACAATTTGAAAAGATATACTTAAGTGACAAAAGCAAAAAGAATGTAACTATTAAAGACAAGCTAATGTAGTTTTGCAAATTTCATTGCCTTATATAAATAATATTTCGAAACTATTAGGAATGTTTATTTAATTAGGATCGATTTTGATATTTGATTCATTCATTTTGTTTTGTCGACGTTAGTAGTGTTACTTGTTGTAATAAAAGGTAACTTTAACACTTTATATTGGTTTGGTTGTATTTTCTTTTCTGTGTTCAAGACTTAATATTAAAGAAGTTCTCACTTTAATAAAGTTGTAGTAGATATAGAAAATTACTCTCATTGGCCTTCTACTTAAATTTAACTTGATTTTAGTATATACTTTGTTAATGCCCAAATTTTTGCTCACCATTTGGGACTTGTTTGGTAACGTGCCAAGTAATCCTGATTTCATCTTTTTATTCTCCAAAACAAAAAAGAAGAATAGAAATTCGTTTGGTAAATTTTTTTGTTTTCAAGAATAAACTTGTTATCGGGAATTGATTTGGAACATAATTAAAAAATAAAAAAGTTACTTTTTTGTTCTCGGGAATAATTCCAAAATTAAGCCAAAACCAAAATTTTCTCTTTTTTTTTTTTTTTCCTCTTCTTATTCCTCTAGCTGGTCGTTGGTCACAGCGATGGCCGGCGACCTCATTGGAGCCTCGCCCAACCTTGTGGTGGCGTTTGGGCAAGGCTCCAACAATGTCACTAGACCTCATTTTAAGGAAAAAGATAAAAAATAAAAGAAAAAATAAAAATGTAATAAAATTATTAAAAAATAAAAAAATTGAGAGTCATACCAAACTTATTTTTATTTGGAAAATAGAAATTTTGAATAGTCTTTCAAATGCTCCAAAAGTCATTTAGGGAACAAAATTAGAAAAAAAATAATTTTTGAGCAGACATTATTTTCGAGAATAGAATAATGCACCCTTAGGCGCCTGTCCTTTTTCGAGAAAAAATAAATATTAATAAATGAAAAGGTAAAAACATAAAAAAAAAAAAAAAAAATGGCAAAATCGGGTGGGGGCCTGGTTTCAGCTAGCCCATTTATTTTCAGCAAGTTTTGGGCCGGACAAGCTCTTGCATTTCCCTCAGCCCATCTTCTTACTTCCTTTTGAGCCCATTTCTTTCAACCCTTTTACTTTCTTCATAGCCCATCAGAATTTAAAAAAAAAAGCCCAGCCCATGGTCCCCTTTCCTTCTCTAGCGTACCGTAGGACGGCAGTGAGGCTGCTCGCAAAGCTGGAGAGGGGCTAACGGAATCGCGCGAGAAGAGGGAGAGGAGATAACGGAAAGAGATTCGTTTGCGAGGCGAGGGGCAGAACGTCTCTCACTGAAAAACAGATTCGTTCGTCGAGGGAGAAAGCAAGCTGGAGAAGGTGCTGAGAAAGGAAATCGCCGGGGATCAGCCTGAATCCAGATTCGTGACCGTCGGCCACCGCCTCCGTCCATGGCCGAGCGACGAGCATCGTCGAATATAAATCGTTCGTCGGAGGGAAAGGAAGAGCACCGGCCCGTCTTCTTGAGCTTTGTCAGCCGTGACTCCATTCCCGATCAGGTATGCATTTCTCTTCAGACACCTCTGTTTTCTCTGCCATTCGGGAATCAAGAGCGTTGAGTTCAATCGATGAACTCACGGGCTCAATATTTGTGAAACCGAGATAGATCTGTGAGGAATGGTGTTGTTTAGAGTCTGATATGGATGTCGATTCTGAATCGGAAGTATCTGCATATCACATGTTTGATAAAATGCTTAGAAGCCTGCCTCACCGAAACTTGAAACGTCAGTTTCAAATCGACGAAATTTTGACCAGATCTTGTGGGAATCTGTGAGAAACAATGACGATTTCGAGCTACAGATACCATGTCGAGGCTGTGAACGATACTGAAATTGAATCTGAAATAGTAATATTCAAACGCACATCACTTGTTTGTTGTTTAGATGTCAAAATCTGTTTTTCACAAAATCAGTGTCCTAGACTATGTAGTTGATTTCGCGCTCAATATTTGTGTCCCTTGCATTTACTTTGTATTGTTCCATTGTTGTCGTTGTAGTTAACTTGATGCTGTGCTTGAGTCAGAGGTAAGCACAAATTGATCCAAGTTTGAGAATTGAGGAAAGGAGCCAAATTTGGTAAAAAATTAGAGGGTGGGATTGTCTGGTTTCACTCGACAATCCGCGGCTATCGAATGTCCATCAAGCTTTGTCCACCGCTTACTTGCCAATCATCCGTGAAAGTCGAGAACCCAATTAGCCAGTCCATGGCCGTGATCCAGCCAAGGCCGAGAGTCTCTCGGCCTAGAGCCCTGCAACCCGCCGTGGCTGTCCGTTACCCCCATCGATGGTACCTCTCTCCCGAGACACCACCAACTTGCTGGCTGAGCAACACCGCCGTCCACCGCAAACTGAGCTCTTGGTCTTGAGCCGACAATTTGTGTTTTTCGAATTCAATTTGGAAGCAATATCAACGCAATATTTCGAAATTGGGTAAGAATTTTGTCTGATTTGATTTCGAATATTTTGCTTCATTATTTGAAATATTGTGATCTTAATTGAAAAAGATATGCCTATCAGCAAATTTTCAAGAATTCTTTAAATTAGGAAATTTTCCTAACTCACAACATGCACATGCACGACAATCCAATCTCAACCACTTGGATACGATTGTCTATTTATTTTGTCCCCAAATTTAAATGAATGGGATATTTGGATATTGTTCGGTGATGGGTATTTATCTTTTATCTTATTGGTTTCATAAATGAAAATACAAAAAGATTAAGTAGAATTGGAATAGATTTTTATAGATTGTGTTGCATGTTTAGAATAGAGTTTATTGCTTTTCCTTGAATAGATTAGGATAGATAGTGGTTATGTCAATTCTAGAAAATTAGAATTATATTCTAATTTTAATTGAAATTTAACGTATATTACCTTTTAGTTTAAGTTAAATTGAAATTAATTTTGAGTAATTTTTAATTTCGAATTTCCATGAAAAATACTAAAAAAAAAAAAATCATCTTCAATAGATTAGATTCCTTTCTACATATAACATTGCATGTTTAAATAATGCGTATTTTCAATCAAAAAATACAAAATTATAATCATGTACATGCCTCTAGAATTAGGCTTACAAACTGCACATCATTTAATAAATTACATGTTTAGGGTAATTTTAAAATGCATGACATGTAAGGATAGTGTCATGTTAATTTGACCTGTCATTAGAAATTGCATGTTAAAGAGTGCACGCCACGTTAGAGTAGCTACATATTAGATATTGCCCGTGATTAGAGTTAGGTCATTTAATTAAAATTGCATGTCATATAGCTTGTATGTTAGGTTTGTTCAGATGCTTATGTTGTTTGGAGGTTAGTAATTTATCCCTTTCCTTGCAATTTATTTAACATGGCGATTATTGAGTGTTAAATAATGATTGCGCATCCATATAATCAACTCACTTATTAGGGAGTAAATTAAAATACACTCAAGTTGCCTGCAAATCAATTTTTGAAATAAAATAAATGCATCAAAAAGACATTAGAGTAATCTAGCATGATCAAATCTCTAAATTCATAATATTTGGTTTGTAGTAGTATAATATATCTCTCGATACTTTGGTATCTAATCGATCCACCAAAAAATAGATTAGTGATGACTCTAAAATAAAATTAATTTGTATGCATATGAACTTGAACCTTAAGCCATGAATTGATATGAGCTTGGAAGAGTCCGAACTAAATTGAGATATAGTAATTCATTAGTTGAACCCTCATGGTGGTGCCCCATTTTCAGTAGGTCATGGCACACAGCAACATAGAAGTCCCCACCGCAGCCAATGATGGATAAGATCAAAATCCATGGGGTGACCCAACCAAAGGTGCCCTAATATGTCCCTAGTGATGGGCGCAAAGATGTCTATTGCTTGCTGCTTCTATTGTTAAAAGATTGAGGCTTTGTTCATCTCATGTGAAACAATTTTCAAGAAAAATCTTTTTTGATTTTCTAACATTCGTTTCATAAAAAATAAATTAGTCAAGGAAAATAATATTGGTCAATGAAAAGAAACACCTTCAAATTTATTGTAATCTACCTTTGGATACAATAAATTACTTCAAGTTATCATAAACTTGAAAGTCTTAATAATTGCTATTTCTCTTGAGAAATAGACCTCAAATTAGTATACCTTTCTCTTTTCCTATTCTTAGCAACTTTACTTAAACAATCAAATTTTCTTCCTAAGTTCATAATCAACAAAGCTTATCCATAAGTAATAATCATTCTTTGTCATAATTTCCCTCTATTAATTATAAAACTTACAATTCAGCTGGAATAAACTTCCTTAACGTCAATAAATTATCACTTCAACATGCTCAGCTACACAAAATTGATTTTAGGGCTAAAATTTTTTGACTCTAGATCCAATGTCTTATTTAATATGGACCAATTCAACACATCCTATTGCCATAGAATTTTCCTTAGTGGCAACTGCCACAAATCAAATCTAGTAAAAATCCATTCATTATACATGTAAACCCCTTCTTTTACGTAGGTTCAACACACCTAAAATATTTATTGTTTTCACAAGCACATAAAGACATACATGCATTCTCAAATGTATGGTCGATGCTTTGTATAGTATGTGCACTAAATAATGCATGCTATAGATCCTTCCGTTTATGCTTATCCAAGGCATTGTAGATGAATTTCAGGACTTTGAGTACCAATTTCGGGAATTTGCATAACAATTTCAGGATTAACTGTACAAGGTGGCACGGGAAAAAGTAGCCATCAATAAAGCCCATGTCGGCACTGCCAACCCAACTATTTCATATGCAATATTCCTTTTGTTGTCTGATGTAAATACTAATATGGAGGTGGTGTAAGTCACCGCCATGAAGGTTATTGCTACTCACGTAGTAATCATTGTGATTCCGTGAAGATCAAACCCTGCTCTGAAGGAAGATTACTTATGAGAAGCATAATTATGATAACCACTACGATGAAACTTATTGTGTTGCATGCTATGAAAGGCTTGTACCCATACGGGTACCTAGGCCATTACAAAGTCACCCACAAAATGTGTTATATGCTTTTTTTTTCACCTTGAAATTGTTCCCCAAATGTTGTCGGGTGGAGTTATACTTGCTTGAAATGTCATGGTAGCTGGTGACGTGGCCACTATCATTAGGGTCTTCTGCATATGATTTTGTCATTTTCTCTTTCTTGCCCTTTTGTTTTCTTCTCCTACAAGTGGATGGAAGGTAGTGATTTTGTTATTCACATAAACCATCCGTCTAGATGAGTCGTGATTCTCTAAAGTTAAAGGAATAAAATCTGCAATCTTTGAGGCTCTTTTCAAGCCTTTGACTTGTGCTAGTAGGGTGAGTCCTATGAAACTTCTAGAGTAAACCCAAACATTATGAACTCCATAGGTTTTACATCACTCAGCCTATTAGCACAAGGCAAAAGCGAGGGAAGTGCCCTAGAGATTAAGGATTTCATTCATCAAATTTTAGGGAATCTGGATCCACTTGGACAAATAGTCAATGCGAATAACACAATGACCATTTTTTATCCACCTGTAGGAGAAGAGCAATAAAGGGAAAGAAAGAAAGAAAGAGAAAGTGGCGAGATAGTATGCATGAGACACTAATAGTTGTGGCGACATTGCTAACTATCATGGCATTCCAACTTAGTATTACCTCGCTCGGCAGTATTTGGCAAAATAATTTCTACAGCACATACTGTAGGTGAATCTACAATGGTAAATAAGTACTCGGATTAGTACAAGTATTTCATAGCATCTAACACAATAAGCATTGTCACGTCACTGCACATCATTATGCTTCTCATAAATGGTCTTCTTTTAAAACAGCATCAAATCTCCATGTGAATTGCAATGATGACTACGTGGGTCGCGACACCCTTCATGGTAGTGACTTATGCCATCTCTATAATTGTCTTCACGTGAGAGAGCAAAGTGAATTCTACAAATGGAATATTGGGTGAGCAGTGTTGGCATGGGTTGGATTGATGGCTTTTATTTTACTTTTCCATGTTGTTCACTTAATCGTAAAGTTGGTACCCAAAGTCCTAAAACTCATTTGCAAAGCATGGACAAAAGAGATGCCAGAGAATCTTACAGCTTAGTAGTTGTATATCGCTCCAAATGTAAGGTTCCAGGGGGCTACCACATTGCCTACTTTGGGCCTTCGGTCCTCAAGGGTTTCAAAATGCGTTACACAGAGTAAAGAACTCAAACCTCATCAACTAGCTTAGAACTCTTCTCTATGTAATGTGAAATAGGAGACATGCACTTAGCCTTGTTCACTTTTGGGTCAAAGTCATTCACTATTGTAGCCTCCTCTGCCATCTCAGCCACACCGTCCACTCTCAGAATTTGAGCCGTCACAACAAATATGTTGTGCAAGAAGTGCCCTAAGCCCTAAGGCCATGCAACGGGAGATGCTATGAAATATGTGTTGTTCAATGTGCCGATTAGACAGCTTGGCTTTAATGGTGGATGGTGATGACAGCCGTTGACGTCGAGATGGCCGAAGTTCCGACGAGATTTCATCTAAAAATTATAGATTTGGCTCTAATGTGCATAATTTTTAATATTTTTTAATTTTTCTTTTCTTTTCTCTTTTCTTCTCTTTTCCTTTTTCTTTGTTTTATTTTGTTTTTCATTTTCTCTTATGTTCTTATTTTTCCCCCAATTTTCTCTCTACCTACCATCACCGGGCCTTTCCAATGGCTGTGAAGGTCGTTTGCCTTGGATGAGGGCAGCTAGCCAGGCATGGGATTCTGCAAGCCTTAGGCAAGGGTCGATCTCGCCCGATCTAGTGAGTCTAGTAAAGGGCTTTCCAATGCTATATCCAGGCATAAGGCGCAATCTGAAGGAGAAAGCACCTTGTTGCATACCGCATGGCCATAACAGTCGTCGCCTTAGTCCATGCATTGGCAATACTTATTGAAACCCGAATCTGCCGTTTCCTGATATAAACACCGGAAAACGTTGTTGACGTTGAAAGGGTATTGACTGAATGGCGAGTACGTTTGTCGGTTGCACATCTTGCTCACCGGAGTCACGTCTGGATCACCCCTTGCAAGACCGAGAATGAAGAAAAGCCCGGCCATGACTGCTGATGCAAGCCTTTGAGAAGTGGCCATTTTGCTGAGTTTTTGATTTTGTGTCCACGGGTAATCAGCTTGGCTTTATCAAGGGGTTGTTCTAAAATCATCTCTTACAAATTTCCAAATTACTTCAACCAGCAGGTACGAGGGATGGATGCTGGTCTTTATCGAAGTGTAGCTTCTTATGCTGAACTTATTCATGTTCGGCTGCGGAATTTGGTTGATAAAGCGGTGCACATGTGTCGTCAACCCAATGAAAATAATAGTAATATATGCTACCATTTCGGCCAAATATTTTAACCTTACCAAAAAAAAAAAAATTTCGGCCAAATATTTTTCTGAGATTATTGAAGTTCTTATCATGAATAAGGTTTTCATGAATATATTATATTATATTAGACTGAGGGTGTATAACTGGAAGTATAATAGTCTAGTGAGGACAAGATTGAAGGCGGAAATTTTCTTTTGTTAATCTCCTCTATTTGCCTTTCGGAATTGTTGAATGGTCTAAGACAGATGGGCACTCGCCGTGAGCTTTGGGCTCTATCAAGGCAAAGGTCGGTCCAAATTGTTTAAAAAAAAAAAAAGAAAACTTTACCGAGCATAATTTTCGACTGCACATTTGAGATCCGAAGTTGCTTTAAAGATTTTCACAAACGCATCATGAAAGTTGAATTATTTTCATGCAGTCCATCCACACGAACAAAGTCTATGATGGGACTCCCTAAGAGATACAGAAAATGCAATGGCATGCTTTTGATCCCAAGAATTGAAGTATGTCCGTCAATTTACTTTTCCTGCACACTTGTTAGTTCATTGTGCAGATAAATTCTCTTGCTAGAAAAGATGAAATCATTCACCACACTGATCGCCATGGCCCTTCTCATTAGGGATGGGCACGGGTGGTAGGGAATATGTGTCTCGTAAGTCAACCCATCTACACATTCAAGAAACATGAAATTTTATTTTTTATTCCATTTCATTAAATAATAATAATTTCTTCGCCTTACTGGCTTTGCTTTGTATTGAAGATGCAAGCTTGGAAGGACCAGCATTTTATTTTCATATTTTCCCCCGTTGACTAATTTGTGGAGGTTGGAGATTGTGTTTCGCTTTGTACAATTAGCCAATAAGGCCACACTTTTTGACCAAATCCAATGATTAGGTCCTTCTTCTTCTTCATAAAAAAATTAAAAAAAAAAAAAATGTCAAAAAGCCATCATCGTATTAGTGGTTTGAGAAACGAACAGGCGGTGCCCCGTGGGCCAACATTTTATTAAGAAACTTTCATGCCCTAGTCCTTTAATGAAACCCTGGATCAAAACGCGCATTCGTCTTCTGATGATTCTCAGTAGTTTAGACCGCGATTTCGGTTCTTGAGCGCAGGGCTTCTGCTGGATGCCATGCTTGACTCTGAGGCCATGTTATATCTATCTACTCAGAGAGAAGTTCACTGTTTACGTGCTTCAAGGCAGTCAAATTCGAAGAGAATTACGTAAAAACATCATACATCATGCGACCACTGAACTAACGATGCAAACATGTACCGACAGACACTTCACTTTTTATTATAATAACCCACATGCACCTAGCAAAATCCTACCCTCCATCGCACGTCCTTTCTCTTTCTTCTTCTCTCTTCTGCTTCATGCCATTCTTGATCTGCAACTTGAGACCATCTCTCTCTCTCTCTCTCTCTCTCTCTCTCTCACCAGAAGAATGAAGAAACTGAGAGGGGGAAGCGGGGGGTAAGAGGAAAAACATAGGAGGACAAAGAAAAAATGAAGCTTTTTTCTTGGTGATGTGCGGAATTATGTGGTGTGGTTAGGTCTACATAGGAATAACAAAGAACACCGCTCGGTGAACGAAGTCTGGAGAGTGGCAGCCCATCGAGGCTGCTGCGCCAACAGCTAATTTGAGCCATATTGAAAATAAGAGCGTTCAGTAAGCGATTCTTACACCGGCTAGTATCAGAATGACTCGCAAAACCCACAGATTTTAGATCTGCGCGTTGGCTTGGCTCATCGCTCGCCTGAGAGAACCGATTCTGCTACAGAAGACAGGTCCGTACATGCCTTGCCCAGGGAGGATGGACGAGACATGGTTAAATCGTCAAAACCTTCACCGTGAGCGATTGTTAACCCATTGGAGGAAATGCCGGTGGACAGCAATTCCAGCATCGGAAGATCGCCTTCCAAGTACTGCAATACTTGACGCATGCTTGGCCTCATCAATGGATTGGAGTGGGAACACATCAGCCCTAGTTTAAGCACCAACTTCATCTCTTCTTCCACAAACTCCGCCCCCAATCTCGGATCTCTTGCCTGGAGAATGTTACCTCCGTCCCAACAAGAAAATACCCAGTCCACTAATATCACGTCCTCCAAGTCCCCATGCTCTATTGGCCTTCTCCCGCAAGCAACCTCAAGCAAGAACGCTCCGAATGCAAACACGTCAGTGCTCGTAGTGGCCTTGCCAGTTCGCATCTGCTCAGGGGCGAGATAACCGAATGTTCCCGCAACGTGAGTCGTTTGAGGGTCAGTTCCATGGTCGTATAGTCTCGCAAGCCCAAAATCTCCAAGTCTTCCATTAAATTCAGCGTCTAGCAAGATGTTACTTGCCTTTATATCCCTGTGGATCACCACTTGCTCCCACCCTTCATGCAGATAAAGCAGCCCGGATGCCACTCCTTTGATCACCCTAAATCTTTGCATCCAACTAAGGGTGACCTTTGGTTGGTTATGGAGGTACTTGTCGAGGCTCCCATTGGGCATGTAGTCGTAAACCAAAAGCAACTCCCTTTTCCGGCGGCAGTAACCGAGGACCGACACTAGGTTGCGGTGACGGAGCCGACCAATGCTGATGATCTCCGCTACAAATTCTCTTATGCCTTGTCTCGATTCATGGGAGACCCTCTTCACTGCAATCTCTGTACTCGATGTAAGTAAGATTCCTCTATAGACCCGGCCAAACCCACCAGTCCCTAATAACTCTTGGTCTCGGAATCCTTTTGTCGCAATGTAAAGATCTCTGTACTTGAATCGGTGCGGGCCGTAGTCCCTCTCCCAATCTTCAAGGACCTCGGCCATTTTCCTTTTCCTTCTTATTACGTAAACTACACTCAAGATCAGCATCGATACAACGAAAAGAACCATCAGTGGTAATCCGATAGTCAGTACATTCGACATCTCCTTCTTACCGATTTGAGGAACCTTAGGAAGCCGGGACAGGGCCAGTGCCTGAGCCTCTCCATTCACGCTGAAGCTCCATCCCAGAACAAATTGAGATGTTAGGGGCAAACCAGTCGATGATGAGAAGCCCACATACATGTTCTCGTTGATGATTGGTGAGAGATCCTGCATAAAAGACAGAAGGGGAGTCTTTGGTTTTTGCACATTGATCGGAGACAATGCGACATTGATCAGCTTGGCTGTGCCATCATAGTCCACCCAAACTTGCATTTCTTGACCGCTGATTAGAGACAAGGTTTTGAAACCCCCATCATCTTTATAATACCCTGCCGAAGTTGACTCTGCTGATCTCAGCCCGTTCAAGTCGATCCCGATGTGATTATTGTCAATGTCCTGAAACTCGAAGTTGAGGAACGTGTCGAGTTCTACCCCAAACACATGATTGCTGGAGTTGCCGTTGCTAGTTTCATTGAACATGCCGAGAAATTGGGTTGCCCGGGACCAGGGGAGGCCTCTCTGGGGCGCGACCACAAAGGCAAAACCGTGGCTGCTCAGATTCTGATACAGAGGTTGAATCGCGAAGACGAATGTGGTGGAGAAGGAGAAGACGGAACCGTTCGGCAGGTTCTTGAACTGGACTGGGTGAGGATGGAAGGCGTGGCCCTTCTGCTGAGTGGTATCGTTGGTCAGCTTCAGGAGACCACTGGAGGTGATCTCGGCGATCCCGTCGAGGCTCAGATTGGCCGATCTGAAACCATTGTACACGAAACCGGTCTCTTGAGCGTAATTCAAAGCTGCTAGCAGAGAGACCAGAAAAAGTATCCCGACGAACATGGCTCAAACTCAAAGTCCGCTTAGCAATCAGTGAAGAAGGATGCAGTTTCACCAAGGCTATTCAACAATCCAAAAGAATCTTCATCTCACGGCATCAAACGAATGATGCAAAATTTCAAAGATGTCCGCTCCAAGTGAGACGAATTGTCGAATGTCTTGGACTTTTCAACGGGGGAATCCAACGGTCCCCTGTTCATAAGGAGATTAGAAATTTGCGGTCGCGATGACTCTGAATAAACAAACCCTAATCGGAGAATAACTTTTCAATCGACATTAACTCCGGTGAGAGAGAGAGAGAGAGAGAGAGACTGAAGGAAGGTGGGTGGTCTAAAGTCAAAAAGCCCGTCGATTTTCATCCGATGAGACAACCTATAGGTAACTGGTGTCCACGAAATTATTTGAGGAAGGACATAAGGCCACGATAAAATGAAGGAAAAAAAAAAACAGGAGATTTGGATAATCACGATTGAGACATTAAAAAAAAAAAAAGATAAGAAAAAAAAGGGCCGTGACAGTCTAACACATAACGAAGGAACTTTAGGAAAGGGACCCAATTCTACAATTTAAATAAGGGATAATGACATAAATGATTTCTAAATTTTAACTTAATCTACAATGTAATTGTTGACATTTTAATATGTTCAATGTGATTGATGTAATCCTTAAACTTTTAATTTATTCAATGTGATCTATGAACTTTTGGTAAATGTTCATATAGTTTTCAAATTATATGAAAATGTTCAATATAGTCATTCCATTAATTTAAAATCAAGGGCAACAGTAAATATTTTCCTATAGTTCAGAGATTAAATTAGATATGTATCAAAGGCTCAGAAACTACATGAAATAAATTATAGGTTTAGGAACCATATTGAATAACTTAAAAGTTTAGGGATCATATTACATATTGAGCCAAAGTTTAATGACAATTTGTGTCATTTTCCTGATATATAACTTTAAAAAATCAATTCCAAAAAATTGTAGAAAAAAATTGATATGGTTTGCAATGAGCTTACGTAAATTTTTGGAGATTTAAGATATTTAGTAGTAAATAAAAGGTAAAAATAAAAGTAAAGGCCAAATGTTAAGACCAGTTGAGGGATTCGGCATTCAGGTTTTGTAGATTGCCATGCAAAGAAAGGGCAATGAGCCACCGGAGTACCATCTTTTTCTTGATGAAGTACTGAAGTTAAGATAAAAGTCACAACTTAAATCAAACGGACTCAACAAGAAGAAAAGACATATTTCTTTCTTATAAGTTTGGCCGATCAAAGGTACTTTGCACCACAATTTTCCTTGGAGATTAAAGTTGTGGAGCCCTTGAAGCTTCGGAAATTAGACTAAGACACAACTGAGTTGCTAAATTGAAATACAAGGCCAACCCAAACATTTGAAGGAAGTCTGCACGAAATTACTTGGACTTTAGGATGGTGGATTTTCCATTCAAGGCGTCGACTAACTGAGCCTAAGTAACACTTCATGCCTCGTGAGGAAGTTCCATTATTTGACATTGTAACGGCTTGGCCTAATACATTTGACCTAGTCCTCTAAAAGGAGTAGGTGAGTGTGATCATTCAATAAGATGACCATTTAGACTTTTAAAAGCCGATCTCCCCCATGAATCACTTCATGGCACATTTCCTAATCGAAGTTGGATTTGAAGCGGTACCAAAATAATTACATTCGCCCCAGGGGGTTTTAAATTCCCTTATGTTGGAGTAAAGAAACAATAAAGATCGCTTTGGAACTCTAAGAGTGAGTATTCCAAATTTTGCAACGACCACTTTATGAGGATAATATTTATCACTTAGGGAGACATAGCAGTCCGCATGCGAGGATAAATGATATAGTAGGAGGAGAGCTTGGAGCTCACTACGAAGAAGTAAATGTAGCTATTTGATAAATGCATAGTGTTCGTATCGGATTCTGCGGTCTTCCAATTGAAATTGAACTCCAATGTTGTATGGACCGTCTGTATTTATCCTTCTCCAAATTGCTTGCAAGCTTGCGAAGCAATTTGGATTAAAAAGCACCCAATGACATGCCACAGGGCCATAACGGTTGTCGTCATCCTTTGTGAACAGACAATACTTATTGAATCCCAAATCTGTCATAAAAACATATAAATACCTGACATACTCTACTCACGAGAGTCGGGTCTATATTACTCTTCGCGACACTGATGATAGAAAAAGTCACACTTCGGATTGTTGCAATCCTCCCTTCTTCTTTTTTCCCATTTTAACGTAACTAAGACTTATCATTTCATATAAAAACAAGCCCTATAAAGTAAGGGGCATCAAAACACAGAATCTCCTATATAGAGGGTGGTGGATAAGAAACCCAATGACGCGGAAGGGCCTTGCATTTAGAGGCCTTTACAACCCAATTTGCTAGTCCATTTGTATCTCTAGGACAGTAAGCCAAGCCAACTCAAGACTCTAAACAAGGACCAAGAGGCCTAAACATTCTCTAATAAGCGATTGTCATGATCTTCCTTTCGCGTCCCGAAGGCTAACGGCTGGCTAGGCCTCTTAGGACTTAGCCTGGGCTCTCTCAAGCCTATTTATTCACAGCTTATGGTTTGAGTTTTTTTAACCTGCAAAACAATTTCATTAAAAAAAAAAAAGAGTCACCATTAATTAATTTGAGATGGATCGATTAGAAACCCATGTTAAATACTTGAGAAATATTTTACTCCCACGTGATTAAATAAATTAGAATCGGGGACTTAATTACACTAGCTAATCAACTAATGCCATTTTGGTACATAATCTTATTGAAACACCCAAGCAAAGCAATCAGTAGCATTTATACCAATCATGAGTTCTTGGATTCAATTCCTAACTACACTGAGGAAATAGAAATCCATGCGTCATAAAGGCACAATTAGAAATAGGCCAATATTTGCTTGCAAGAAGCTAAACACGGATTTTTTTTTTTTATTTTCAACGGTTTTCCATGCATTGGCGGAGAAAAGTAGTAAAAAAATCTATTTTTTGTGGTTTTTCTGATTTTTCTGGAAAAAAGGTGGTGTTTGTTGACGGATCAAGGTGCGAGCATCAACGGAAGCTACGCAAGCAGGCGGCGTCATCGGTGGTTGAACAGTGAACGGCGTCGGGGGGGGGGTTCGGCCCCGCTAAGGACCCGGCTGAGCAGCGGTGGTGTTGCCCGCGACCGACGACAGAGCTGCTGGTCCCACGACCCCCTCTCTCTCCAATCTCGCCCTCGTGACCCTCTGAACTCTCTCCTTTTAATTTTTTTTTAAACTTTTTTTACAATAAAAATTAATATATATTATTATTATAATATCGGTCTGGGCCAGGATGGATGGGCTCTCCTGCCCAGACTCGCTCGATCGCTCGGAGGTTTATCCTCCCTGGATGTCTCGCCGAGGAAGCCAGAACCTCTGGTCCCACGAGCTCTCTCTCCAATCTCGCCCTCGTGACCCTCTGAACTCTCTCCTCTTTTTCTCTCCTGCCCAGACTCGCTTGATCGCTCGGAGGTTTATCCTCCCTGGATGTCTCGCCGAGGAAGCCAGAACCTCTGAGCTCGCTACTCGTCCCTCTCTCTCTCTCTCTCTCTCTCTCTTCTCCGCCCTCGGATTCGCTCACTCTTATGCCTCCCCGGATGTCTCTTCAAGGAAGCCCTCTGAGCTCGCTCCTCCACTGCCCTCCTCCTCCTCTCAGATCTGGCCTCCTATTTATAGACTGGAGGGTCCAGTCGATGGGGCGTTCCAGCCGCCGGTCCTTGGCGTGCCGACCGGCCTCCCATTCGGCCGAAGCGGCGTCCAATCGGCCATAACAATAGGTTTGCTCTGCATTAAAGGCCTCCGATCCGCGTCCCATCCATCTGGATCTCCCACCGGCTTACGCCCTGCTGCTGTCCTTGCGCTTGTCGTCATCGTCGTGCTCTACGCATGAGATGCAGGACGAGGAAGGAAGGAGGAAAAGGGGAAGGGGCCAGGCCGAAGGAGAGAGGAGAAACGGAATGGACCTAGGCCCGTCTATAGGGGAAGAGAACTTAGAGAAGAGGTGGGCGGGCTTGGGCAAAAGCCCATCCCCGAGCCCACGCGAGCTCCCTAGCATTTTTCTATTTCTTTTCTAATAAATTTTTGTATTTATCTAAAATGCAGAAAAAATAAGGGAAAGCAAAAAAGGAAACTAAAGCTTAGTAAATGCAAATAATATTAATCCTTGGGTGATACAAATTTATTTTTTTGGCAAAGTCAAATTGATTTCTAATTTTCTATGTAATTTAAATATAAATATTTAGTCGAATTGATCTCGGATCTCCTGACTTAACTAATTTGGAAATTCGTGGAGATAATTTCAAGAACAGCCCCACAATTAAGATCCCCAGCAATTCCTCACTATTCATCGAAGTTCAACTTTTAATGCTAAACTTATGAAAAAATTATCAAAAAAGTTCTAAACCTATTGAAATTACGCAAATTTAATCCTAAATCTTTTTTTGCTTGCCAACTGATATGGACACTAACCTCCTATATGAAATGGTCAACGCTGATAATGACAACTTTTAATAATATTTTTTCAATTTTTATTTTTTTTATTTTTTTTCACTTCTTCCTCTAGCCAATCACCAAATCTCAACAACGTCAACAAAGACAGCTAGCATCCATGTGTATAATTTCGGGCCAAAATTGATCAGATGGACTGAGTTAACACAAATGCAACATTTTAGAACTTAATTGGCAAGAAAGAAAGTTTATGACTAAATCGGCATAATTTCAATAGGTTTAGGGCTTCTTTTTTTATTTGTAGTTGTCTCGACCTAATGAGAATGATAATGATATATTTTCCAAGATTAGTAAAGTTCTACCATTTTTTTTTTTTTAGTAAATAGATCGAAGGATGAAAAGATATATATAGGGTTAATATCACGAAAAATCCCAAACTAATAAACCTATGATAAATTTTTACCCCAAATTATTATTTTGACCATCCAAAAAATTCCATACTAATGTACTTTTGATAAATTTATCCTAAACCGGTATTGGTATGACAAATTTACCCTATGCTAGTTTTCGTTAAATTTTACTATCAAATTGTAATATTGGATGACACATAACAATTGACTAGTGTATCAGTTTAAGATTTAACTCTCTGTTTGTTACAGTAGTATCAATTTTGTGATTTTTTATGGTATTAAACTAATTTAATGTAGGGTATATTTATCACAAATATATCAGTTTGGGGTTTTTTGGTGGTAAAAAAATTAGTTTTTGGTAAAATTATCATATGTATATTAGTTTGGGGTCTTTTGTGGTCATTTCAAGTAAATTTGTCTAAGGTGTATTAGTTTGGGATTTTTTATGGTCAAAAAGTTTGTTCTGAGTAAACTTGTCATAGGTGTCCAAATTTAGAGTTTTCACAATATTAACCCAAATAGGTAAGTACAGGATTCATATATTATAATTTTCATGTAATTCATATCTTTACTAGTGATATGAGTGGACATGCATTGAGCATATTATTCTTTAATCTTGTGAACAAAAGTTATTTTTATATGTTAGACATCTTCAAAAAAATTTGACGTACAACTATTTAAATTGACGAGTTACATATCAAACGTAGATAGTGTCCCCAACTCTCTTGCATGAGTAGATATTGTCACTATTCTCTCTAAAATTTGGTCAGTGAAAGGTAATGTTACCATCATTTTCTTGCTCTAGCGAAACTTAGATACACTATGTACGATGAATATTTATATACTCCTTAATTGTCCATTTTTAGTACACATAATTTCTCTACCTTCGCTGTTATATAAATAAAAAGATAAAGAGGGACGACCAGAGCTTGCCATCCCCTACATTTATTTCTCTACCTTTGCTGTTATATATATAAAAAGATAAGAAAGGGGTTACTTGTAACATCCTGAAATTCGAGTCCTTTTAAGGGATGAATGAACATTAATTTCGCTAATGCATTGTTGGTTGATCTCACTCGGAACTGATCACTCCTGAGATACGACCTTGAGGGAAAAAAGGCTAATGAGGACGAAACTCGTGCGACTAAAGAACCCGACCTCGAGAAAATGACTTGACCATGAGACTTGCGTAAGGACGATCCCCGTAGTCATGCGGGCCGATTTCAGGACGACTAGAAGTCGATTTGCAGACAGAAATAATGGGACGACGGGTGATTCCGTCTACTGTTATCGAATCCGCGAACGGCCCTATGTCGATCCTTGATAATCGTGTACTTTGAAATAAGAATCGATTCTTCGCAATTTCATGTAGTCAAGGACGTCCATGTGTCGATAAGTCTTGAACGTGAATTGGCACGAGTCGGTTACGCGTGAATCCTCAAAGCCGCCCGTCGATCCCGAGTAGTACCAAAATGGCATTCGGGCGAAATTGACATGGCATGAGAATCCAATATTGGACTTCGAATTTTCGGGAATGTTCAAGAAGGACTTTTGGACGATACTTCTTAGACAGTCGACACTGCCGGTTGAGCCGAGTATTTGGAAAAGGGATTTTCGGACCAAGAAAACGAGCCTACGAGGATGTGGGCCGGGCAAGAACAGTGTGGGCCTCACGCCCAAGGTGGGACAGCCACCATGGAAGGCCCGAGGCAAGCGAGTGAGCCCGTTGGGCCAAACCGACCCTTTACCTTCTGAGCCCATTATCTAAAACCGAGCCGATTTAAGCCCAATAAATTCCTGAGCCCGTTCCTATTCATTTTCAAGCCCATTTCCTAGGCCCGCCCCTCCATTTTCAGCCCAAGGACAGATTGGGAAATGTGCAAGGTGGAAATGACCAAAATGCCCTTGGATATTTTGAAGAAAAGTCAAAAAGGAAGAGAGATAAGATGAGGTCATTGTTTGGCAAGTGGGGCAAGCCTTGATGGCTTGGATAAGGCTTATCCTTCAGCCTTCACTTCACTCTCTCTCTCCTCTTCATCTTCTCCAAAACCGCACACTTCTCTCCCATGGTTTTCCTTCCTTCCTTCTGTTTTTCAGTTCTGACCTTTCACCGAAAATCGAGTTGTTCATTGCCTTCCCATTGGAATCTCGTCTCGTGCCACCCACCGTTGTGTTCAGAAGACGAAAAACGTTCAGATAGCGTCGGCCTTTTTCCGAACGGAGTCGCCGACCGTCCCGTACGGCCGCCGGAAGTCGCTGCTCGCCGGACCGTCACTGTTCCGCCTGCAGCAACTTTGTTCCGCTTTTTCACCTGTTTTCCTTCCTTTCCGACCCAATCACCACCCATACCAGCCATAAGTGGTTCCCCCTCGACCCCCAGGTACCGTTGGTCGCTGGCCCGCCGCTCGCCGAGCTCCGGGCAGCCCGTTCAACTCCGGTCGGCAACTTTCCTCCCGTGTGCGGTCGGTTTTGAGAGTTGCAGTGGGGATTCCGAGTTGTTGCTGCTGTGTTGAGCCCGGGACCGCCTTGGATCATCGTGGTAGAGGTCCCCAGGTGTCGGGTTCGTCGCCGCCGCCGCGTCCATGTCGCCGGCCCGCTTAACAGGTGAGTTTAGCTCCTAATCCCTATTTAGTGCCTAAACTTGCTTAGGGTTGGTTAGTTAGTATTAATCTTGGTTTAAGGGGTTTAATTATGTTTTATTAGCCCTAAGATAGGTGGTTAGATAGATGGTTAAGATTAAATTAGTTTAATTTTGCTTATTTAGCTTAATTGTGCTTAATTTGGGATTAATTATGTTTATGTGATTAATTAAGCATGATTTGCTTTAATTGAATTGATTAATTGTTTTAATTAATGTTTTTTTAATTTCTGGATTAAATGTTTTAATTAATTGAATTTCGGAAAAATCACTGTTCATAATTACCGTTCACGATTATCGTTCACGAGCGCCGTTCACGATTCATGTTCACAATTACTGCTTCACGGTACTGTTCATCCAGAGGCTAATTTTTGTCTGAATTTGATGTGCTATTGATTGTTATGATTAATTGAAGTGCCGATTGTTAATTATACTCGTGAATATTGATGAAATGCGTGATCGAGTGTTGGTTGGATTTTGGATTTTTGGAATTGTCGAGTGAGATCGCATGACATATTGCGTGGGTTATTTGAAATGGCATGTCGCATGAGCATGAGCGCATGAGCGATGTTGCATTCACGACCAAGCAAAAGCAAAGACAAGAATGAACTGTTTGCTGATGTGTTGCATGGTCAGATTAAAGTTGATAGCCCGGTTGAGCCGGATGACCGCCAATCCCCATTGGGGTTGTGCCGTGACCATTGGGTCGCCTGATAGTGGTCAGATGCGGGGCTGCGGCAGTGAGCGGGCCCCATGCTCCATAGGGAATACCGTCGATGGGAGAGAGCCCGTGACGTCGCCGTGCCTCATAGGGGAGGACGATGTCTGGTCTTTGACTGGTAGACCGCCAACTATAAGGTTGTGCCGTGGCCCTAGTGGTCGTAATAATCGGAGCATATGTGTGGATGTGAGGCATGAGAAAGTTGTGTGAGATACTCTGATTATTCGCATGCTCTTAATGTCGTGATGATTTGTGGTACGCACGCATGAGTTGACAGTCGTGCAGGGTGTGGCAATGGCCAGGTGAGATCGCTTGTGACGCGATTCGCATGTGATTGATGAACTGTTTCATCTGATGGCCATGTGCCTTGATTGCATTG
Source organism: Corymbia maculata (assembly GCA_014182735.1). NCBI lineage: Eukaryota > Viridiplantae > Streptophyta > Magnoliopsida > Myrtales > Myrtaceae > Corymbia > Corymbia maculata. The sequence goes on along the minus strand of CM024689.1, from coordinate 10,635,478 downwards.
TATGAGATTGAACGTGCAGGGTATGGCATACCGGGTAAGGTTGCATGCGAATCGAATATTGCTATGTTGGTTGCCCTGTCTGTTGTTGGCTGTTGTTTGGTTTTGGTTGTGGGTTGTTGGGTTGAGTGAGGGGTGGTTCTGGAGAGATACCCCGGGTTGAGTTGGCGTACTAACCGGGGCTTAGGGGGAAGAACTTGCTGAGATTTTATCTCAACCCGTCGTGGTAACCATTTTCAGGTCCCTAGAATGGCGTACCCACAGTGGAGAATCCTGCCCCCGCTTCTCCAGTGACCGACCCGACGGAGCTTGAGTCCGATGGGTCCGAGTGACCGTGGTGTTGAACCCGAGGGTTCTTCTTGTTTCATTGGATTAGCCTAGTTTCTTTTTGGTTTGGCTTAGAGGATGGATCAGCCCTTTTTCTCGGGCTTATATTTTGGAAAACGATCCTCCGTTGGTTAATCCAGTAAGATGTATAAATGAATAGTTGCTGTTGTCATTGTTGTTCATCCCTCTATCCCTGTTTGATTGTTTGTTTGTCTGGGGATGATTCGTCTTCCGCTTGCGCATAATCAAAGATAAAATGAATGGTCGTGGACGAGTCCTGGGACATTGCTTTCAATCGACCAAGGTAAGGGGTTGTCGCGTGCTCGGGTTCGGGGCGTGACATTACTAGAGCTAGCTATCCCTTTCAAGTGTAATGTATCCATTATGGAACGTTTATTCTGAGATGTAGTTACTCCGTACCACCCATGACCCAAAGGTCTCTCATATTAGTGAGGCCGTCACTGCAATCACGCTAAGATGCTAGCGGTTAATAAGTCTTTCTACATGAAATATGCTGTCCTTTGGCAACACAGTAAAAGTTATTTGGAGGTTGCTACGTGATATGCATCAAATTTGTGACTCCGTGAAATACAGCTAATCCTTTTATTTCTGAGCCAACAAGGACAAATCCTCATATATTTGTCAGAAATTTAATTGTCTATTATTGAAAAGGATGGTTTCTTGTGATAATTTTTTAAAGTTCAGCTACCATCGAGCTATATATAATTTCCGATGTGAATAGCAATATATGCAATGATTAATTTTCTATGCTTGACCTATTTGCAGTGAAATGATTTTTTAGCAAAAACCTGAAAGCAAATATACAATTTAAAAAAGTCAATTGATCGTTTTTGTCGATAAAATTGCTAATAAGAGGAAGTCATATTGAGTGGGTTTTCTTCACTAATGTAACTCTGTTTTGGTCTTTTGTTGTCATAAAGAATACTTTTTGACACCAAGGATGTCATTTACTTGTATAGACTGATATTTTTTGACCGGGATGTTGACCAATAAATCAACCACCCACAAAATTACGATTGAAGGTTTAAGTTGGGTTGTGATCTATGAGAGCCTTCCAACAATCCCCATTCTCACTAAATCAGATGGCTGGGTTATTGAATGTCACGACTTTGAAGCGGGACCATCCTTCATAAGGAAATTCATGGTTTTTCTCAAATCACATGATGAGATCAGGTAGATTTGGCAATGAGCTCTCCAACACCTTAAGAATCACTTCAATCGGAGTTTTCTCAAGAGAAGCATAGTAACTTTTCATTGTGGCCGTTAGGGGTGATCGGGTCCAGGGTGGGTAGGGTCTAGACTTGGACCCTATAACCGACCCTGTTATAACCGGTTCATCTTTTCTGGACCTTGTACCTTATCATGTTTTTATTGGACCCTGTTTTTCCGATCCGGGAACAGGGTCAACCCTATTTTCATTGGAACCTATTTTGCAACCATTCAATATTCTATGCCGCTTCGAATTTTACATTAATTAGCGAAAAAATAACAACGTAATTCTCCTAACATTATAAGACAAAGCAAAAATCCTAAGAATGCATAAGCATTAGCAACAAATATGGATCTAATATTAGTCTCATTCCCACAAATACTTCTAATATGACCTAATGTGCTTACTTATGTGTATGCGACGGAGTTCTTATTATTCTTGAGTTGAATTGAGAATTAGTGCTACAATAATTAGTAGCATTTGTCCTGTGATTATAGTAATAGTTGAAAGTGGGACCAGTAAAAAAGAAAAATAATTCATGAGAACAGTTCTTTTTAACAATTCTTTCAAAACAATTATCTCTTAGCTTGATTTAGAGAGAATCTTTCCTTTTTTAACATTTCTTTGAAACCAGAAATTCAAAAACATTATACAGAGAGACGATTTTTTTTTTGTTTTAACAGGGTAAAAACCGGTTCCAAAACCGGTCCGATTCTGGGTGGATCTTTGCTTGGACCCTGTTCTCGGACCGGTTTCAACTGACTGGAACCTGTACCCGGACCGGTTTAATCGGGAATCGGTTCCCAACCCTGTTTTTCGGGTGGTTCAGTCCGGGTTCCGGGTAAACCCGGTCCGGTTGCACACCCCTAGTGGCCGTTGCATTCAGTCAGATTCCCAGAAAATCATAACCGTGATACTTTGCTTGAGATCGAGTAGCATTTTTGGAAAGTTTCCGTCGCGAGCTTTTTAACTAGGAGTTATTTTACATAATAGAAGGGCAACGACTGACGAGGGACTCCAACAACTCTCAAGCATTGATAGTCTTGCTATATTTTTCGCTTGATTTGATCAAACACAGTCATGCAGAACTGCGTACGGAAGCTCAGACAAGGCGAAACAACCCATGTGAGAAATAAACGCAGAAAATAAATATGACTAGGTGGACTCTTGCGGCTCAGTCTGCCTATTTCAAAGGGAGAAATGGACGAAATGTGCTTCTTAATCGATAAGAAGAGATTACAACTACTCAAAACACAGAACTCTCAAATAATTGCACTTAGAGTGCATTTAGTTCGGCCTTGCAAATGAGTTTTAAGTATAATGCAAATGCTGAAAGTCCAAAACTATTTAGGAAAATGCAAATTATATTTGGTAAAACTTATTTGCAAATGGACTTTTGGGATACATATTTATGTTTTTTGTTTGTTTTGAAAATTGAACTAAACCCTTTGTTGACCCGGCAAAGGGCTACGGCCTCCGACGGCCCTCCCCAAAGGTCGCCGGACCTTGGGCAACCTCAATCGATGGTCGCGCAACGCCATATTTGGCTCACTAGTAGTCGTAGCCTTTTGTCCGATCAGCAAAGGGTTCTCCTTTTTTAATAAAAAAAAATTTAACCAATGGCAAAATCGGAAATATGAAGAATTTCTAAGGATAATTTTGGAAAGAAAAAAATTAATTTATGCAATCGGCCAAATGCTGAAAGCTCAAAGCTATAACTGAAAGGTCTAACCTTTCCCCCAAGGGACTTTCTAGCTTGAAAGGTCCTTGGGAATGCTAAACCAAATACACCTTTACACTCCAAAAATTTCATGAACTCAAATTCGAGTTATACGATGTGTTTTCCTCATATGCTCACACTCCTTGATGGCTTCCTAAGCTCTCTAGGCTTTCATTGTATGTGGAATTAGGTCGAAAACGTCCCTAGGAAACATTCTTGTTCGCGTCTAGCCTTAGAAATAGTACTTGAAGCACATACAAGTCTCATTTAAATGAATTATTCAATTTGGAGGAGTCAGTGCGTTAGTGCACGGCCGCTTGCTAAGAGAAAGTCCTTGTGCTATCTTTTTATCCAAAGAAAGGATTGTGCTGAAATAATAAGTTTGTCTACCATAAAACAACACCACATTTGGAGAGAGTTAAATACATTAGGGTGCAATCAATTCCCATAAACCCCTTAACATTTTACAACACTAAATACGAGTGTCATGATAAGTGTGAAAATTAGGCTTATCGGATGGGTGTGACGAATCTGGTTTGAATCAAATTGAAAATGATCTGACCACCCAAATCCACGCATTTAATCTATATTGACCATGCAATTTTAATAACCAATACCCGATCCAACTTAGACTTAGCCATATCAAACCCAAATACACCTCCAATTATTAGCAATTTTTCTCCTTCAATTGTTATTTCTGAAGAATGGACAACTCCATGGATGGACTCACTAGTTGGTGAGGGAACTTAGATGCTCGGGTATGGTCATACTGTAGAACATTGTGTGGCACATTAGCAACATGGAAACGTAGGCGACCACTGCACTACTATGCAACGATATCTATGTGTATAGATTCAAGGTCATATTATGGACAAGGCCTGAGGTCATGTGGCCATCGCTAGAGGTCGCCAGACCTTAGGTGACCTCAACCGATAGTCACCAATATTAGATCCGGCTTGTCAGCAGCCATAGCCCTTTACCGGATTAGCATAGGGTTTTCTCATTTTTTAATAAAAAAAATTTAACCAAGGGCAAAATCGGAAATATGAAGAATTGTTGAGGATAATTTTGGAAGAAAAAAATTAATTTGAACATTCGGATTAGCTTTGGGGTTTCAGCAATCCCAAGGAAGGCTTTCAACTAAAAGCCACTTCCAAATTGTTGACAAATGGTCTAGCCTTTCCCCAATGGGTTTTCAAGCCTAAAAGCTTTTTGGAAATGCTTAATCAAATGCACCATTATACTCCAAAAATTTCATGAACTCTAGTTTGAGTTATACGATGTGTTTTCCTTATATGCTCACACTCCTTGATGACTTCCTAAGCTCTCTAGGCTTTCGTTGTATGTGGAATTAGGTTGAAAACGTCCACAGGAAACATTCCCGGTTGCGTCCATCCTCAGAAATAGTACTTGAAGCACATACAAGTCTCATTTAAATGAATTATTTAATTTGGAAGAGTCAGTGCGTCAGTGCATGGCCGCTTGCTGAGAGAAAATCCTTGTGCTTTCTTTTATCCAAAGAAAGGATTGTGCTAAAATAATAAGTTTGTCTAGCACAAAACAATACCACATTTGGAGAGAGTTAAATACATTAGTGTGAAAAATAGGCTTATCAATGGGTGTGACGAATCTGGTTTGAATCAAATTGAAAATAATTTGACCACCCAAATCCACACCTATAATCCATATTGACCATGCAATTTTAACAACCAATACCCAATCCAACTTAGACTTGAGCCATATGAAACCCAAACACACCTCCAATTATTAGCAATTTTTCTCCTTCAATAGTTGTCTCTGAAGAATGGACAACTCCATGGATGGACTCACTAGTTGGTGAGGGAGCTCAAGTGCTCGGGTATGGTCATATTGTAGAACTTTGTGTGGCACATTAGTAATATGGAGATGTAGGTGACATTGCACTATCAGACAACAATATCAGACAACAATATCTATGTGGACAAATTCAAGGTTATGTTATGGACAAGGCCTCAAGGTGGGAATGAAGCGAAGGGGGGTGGATCTTGTCTGGCTGATGAGCAATGCCCTTGCTCATTCTTGTACACCGGTTCATTTTCGAGCATCACTTGGCCATGGTGGCTTGAGATACAAATCTACAAAGTGAGAATGGATGGTGGATTGTTAATATAGAATTGTTTGCTATATAACATATATTGAGAATTTGAGATAGCGAATCTTGAAGGACTCTTGCAAGTGTACTAGGCTAGAAATAATTTATTGCAGCAATTCAATAAGTTTTAAAATTTAATTATATTTTTGTAACAAATCGTAAAACTTTCAATACACTTATCCTAATTATAAAATACTTCAAAAGCCTGCAAATCATATGTAAGAGATCCCCTAGTTTGACCAGGCCCGTACAAAAATCACCTGCTGATGATGTATGACGACTATCTATTTGTATAATAAACAGTACTTGTAGGAACTCTTTGTTTTGCCCAATCCGAATTTCTTTTTTTTATTGAGAAAATGAAAATCGAAAGGCTTCTTGTGATGTCCTCTTGTGCTTCTTAGCATCGGGCTAGGGTGATCCAAGGTTGTGCAACAATAGGGACAAACTAAGCCAGGATCGTGCAGCTACATCCCATATTTTCTCAGGATTTCCTTATGCCATGATAGACCTCGCCGATGTCTTCTTAACCCAAGCGAAGCTTTTCTGCTTGATAGTTTATGCAAGTATCAACAAAATTCCTCTCTTCCTCTCTTTGAGCAATACATCCGATTTGTTTTATTCGGGAATCGAATCGAACTTCCAGTGAAAACATATTTGATTCCCAATTCCAAAAATTTGAAGCTAGAATTGTGCAGATACGCTCTAGGTGCTAAATGTTGAATCTACCCACCCACTTAGAAATCGGCAATTAGAACTTATTTTATAAAGTTGAAATAAGATAATTTATATATCTTAAATGAACTTAAGTTCCCTATTGCTTTACATTTTTGTTGTTTTGTATCGATATTTTACTTTGAACTGTTTTATTGCTTATATTATTTCGTTGTAACTACTATTTGTCTCAATTTTTTAAAAGCAAAAGATAAAATAAACTGGTTCTAGGGTGGGCAGATGTTGGAACTAGACAAAAAAAAAAAAAAATAGGGTAGATCCTAAGGTCGATGATAGGGCAAATAGATGAAGTTTCAGGTTTCAAAAATTGGGAATTAGTTCTAACGGGAGAGGTTCAAGTCAGGCACTAACCCACCTATTCCCCCACCTGGTGGGTAAAAAATTTGTAATCCCCTCTATTGCCTTTAGGAATTGTGGAAAGTCTAATGCAAACGGGCACTCACCATGAGCTTTGGGCTCTATCAAGACAATGTTTGGTCCAAATTGTTTTAAGAAAAAAAAAGTTTACCAAACATAATATATGACTTCAAAAGTACATCGGACATTTTAAGTTGCTTTAAAGACTCCAAAATGCATCATAAAATGGAATCATCTCCATGCAATCCACCCGCACAAACAAAGTCTATAATGGGACTCCCTGAGAGATATAGAAAATGCAATGGCATGGTTTTGATCCAAAGAATTGAAGTTGGTCCATCAATCTATGTTTCCTATACACTGGTGAGTTCACTATGCAGATAAATTTTCTTGCTAGAGAAGTCAAAACCATTAGCCATGCTGACCACCGCGGCCTTACTCATTAGGGAAGGGCACAAGTTGCAAGGAATCTGTTTCCTGTGAATCAAGCCCATCTACACCTTAAAAAAACATACATTTTATTTTCTTATTCCATTTCATTTATAAATATAAATAAGAATTATAAAAATAAAACTTAAGAACAATTTCTTATCCTTACAGGCTCTGCTTTTTATTGAAGATGCAAGTTTCGAAAGACCGGTTTTTCTTTTTCGTATTGTCCCCCTTTGACTAATTTGTGGGGGTTGGAGCTTGTTTTGCTCTGTGCAATCAACCAATTAGGCTATGCTTTTTAACAAAATCCACTCATTAGGTCCTTTACAAAACCATCACGCCCCGTGTCCATCCCTTAATTATATTAAGAAACTCTCATATCCATAACCTTTAATAAACCCTAAACCAAAACGTGCATTCATCTTCTAAAAAGTGGCAAGATACAAAATTTACTGGAGCTTCTTAATTCTGCAATCCCCCCGAGTTTTTTTACACAAAAACAGAGCGCTACATCAAAAATTGCCTAGATGAGAAGAGTCCTAAGAGCTGGTGTATTAGGTTAGCGTCTTGTTGCTGTCTAACACGGCATGCTTGCCGTCCAACAATTTTTGTAAATGGGGTAGTTTTTCATATTGAAGGGAAAAAAAGTTGTTAAGAAGTAGAGTCCGACTTGAGTTGGGTATGAATAGGGTCTAGGTCAAATAAGATAATGATTGCTTAGTGATATTACATATTCATGGATTAATATGGGTTAAATGTCAATGAGTCAACTTAGATCAAACTCATTTTTTAGCGATCTAAATCCAACTTAACCCACTCGTTTGACGAATCTAGTTGCATTGTTGCTCATCTTCTTAAATGGGGTTACTCTTTGATGTTACATCCTTTAATTAGATGGAAATATACAAATCCTTCTTTTTCCTAAGGCTCTCATACCTTTTAAAACTTGTCAAGTCCCGCCTTAAGAGGAGCATCTAATAGTAGTAGCAGACAGAGACGCTTTATCCTCGTTCTTCTCTGATTCGGCGCCTCAAGCATTCCAATCACTAATCCACATGAAAAAAAAAAAAAAAATCATTTTGAAACCTTATACCTCAATGCATCAAAGCTCGAGATTCATGAGATGCTATAGGAGGTACTTTACTAGTGAAAAATTCTTCATACAATAATACATGGACGTGCGGATCCCTAGAGTGTCAAAATTTGACATAGGGGACACTTATGTGCTAAAAGTTTAGAAATGTACACTTAAGTGCCAAAATCGTAGCAAAAAAGATCAGTTAAGTGCCAATGGTGAAAAAAATTGACAAAATCACCAAGTGTCATTTTCCAGCGATTTTATTTGTTGATGGAGCATTTTTTTTTTCAAAATAAAATATCCACGTGGCAATTTTAAGAAAAAAAAAAAAATTATCCAAGTCATACTAGAAAAAAAAATTTAAAAATCAATTTTATTTTTAAAAAAAAGGGGGGAAGGGGAGGGTTCGAGCGAGGGCTATGCAGCCCTCGTTGCCACCGTCATCGTAGCACGATGAGGGTGGCGATGACGGCTGCACAGCCCTTGCCCGAACCCTCCCCTTTCTCCTCCACTTTTTTTTTTTTTTTAAATCAATCAATTTTATAATAATATATTTTAAGTTATTTAATATTATTTAATTAATACATTTTTAAGTGCCACGTCAACACAAAATGACGTCGTTTTGATTAAGTTTTTGCTGACTTAGTTTCCAACAAGCCACGTAAGCAATTTATATTATTAAAATAAGCCACGTCGAATTTTCGGCAGCCTTCACTAAAGTTGACACTTAAGTAATCCAATTTTCAAAAAAGTAACACTTAAGTATACCTTTTATAACTTTTGATACTTAAATATCCTATCATACCAAATTTTGGCACTTGGGCTATACTTTTGCCGTAATATATGTAACAATGGCAACACTAAATGTGGTCAGTCTCATATAGTTATTATGCAATTGTATTGGATTTACATGTGTCATGTGCATGCAACACTAGCTCCCTATTGATTAAATAAGTTGCATCACTGGTCTAGACTGTCACGCCAAAATGATTTTGTATCCTTTACATTTAAAATCATTGCTTCTTCTTTGCTAGTCAAAGCCAATCCTTTGTACATCAGATTTATTGCCAAGCATAAAAATTATTCTTAGAAATGATTTGGCACTGTAATTTCATTTAAACATTGTTCTTTAAAAATACCCCTAATATTGTTTTAATTACCACCCATCCTAATTCACAAAACCTTAACCCTAGCAACTTTCCTCCCTCCCTATGGTCGTCGCGGCTACCACAAGCCCTGCTGCGCCCAGGGAACGAAACTTTCAGTCCCCTTCACCACCACGTCGGTGCTATCACTAATTTTGGGCCCCTCCCCTACCTCTCAGCAACCTGAAACTCCGCGAGACCTGAATCAAGAGGTGTTGAAAGACTTGGAGTCCAAGTTATCCGAGGTCAATAGAGGTTGTGGGTGAGAGAGGAGGAGGAGGAGGAGGCAGCGGGGGGAAACGGGGTGACGATGACAATGACCATCGTCGTCAGCACGGGATGGTGGTACCGGCTGCAACAGTAGCCCTCATGGGGAAAAATATAGGAAGAAGTGATGATTTTGTCTCCTCTAGAGTATAATTTGAGTAACGGTTAAAGAAGGTTTTTGGTACTTAGAAAAGAAAATGTTCATTAAACGGCAATTTTTGCCCGTCCTGGCTAAGCGAAGCAATTGGCCAGTAAAAATCATATTCAATTAGTGTAATCCTGAGTGCTCATCTTCGGGACATTTGACATCTTGATCTAATAAAAAAAACAAGAATTTAACAACTCAGCAAAAAAAATAAGAACTTGATTGAAATGATTGGCCTCACGACGTACATTTATTCTCATGTTAAGACAAGATTCCATCTTCAACTAAGTTTTAGTCTCGACGTTTTCGTGGGAGCTTGACTTGGACATTAACATTGCCCAGCAAAGGATTCAAGGACTCAGTCAACCGGGTCTTAAGCCTACCAAATGCATGTTAATCTAGTGCCTGCCAGCTTCTTCTTCTTTTTTTCTTTTTTTGGGTCTGATAGTGTGCATGCCAGCTTTGAAATCACGTAGTTTTCATACAAGACTCATTTACATTAAGGAATCGGATGCATTAGATTCGCATACACTCAAATTACTTAAGAATTATTCCTGATAGAGTTCGAGTATTGGTGTCATCCATAGAGAGAGAGAGAATTATTCCTAACAAAGTTCAACTATCGGTGTCATCTAGAGAGAGAGAGAAGAAAGAAGAGCTGTGTGTTGCTATGTTCTTGTTCTTTTTACTGTTGCTCCTCTTGAATCCCTTAGAAAGAGAAAATTGATTAATAACTTTGCTGGGCAATGTTAATTCTTAAGCTTTGAAATCACGTAGTTTTCATACTAGACTCATTTACATTAAGGAATCGGATGCATTAGATTTGCATACACTCAAATTACTTAAGAATTATTCTTGATAGAGTTCGAGTATTGGTGTCATCCACAGAGAGGGAGAGAATTATTTCTAACAGAGTTCGACTATTGGTGTCATCCAGAGAGCTGTGTGTTGCTATGTTCTTGTTCTTTTTACTGTTGCTCGTCTTGAATCCCTTAGAAAGACTAAAACTTAGTTGAAGATGGAATCTTCCTCACTGGAGTCACGTCTGGATCACCCCTTGCAACACCGAGAATGAAGAAAAGCCCGGCCATGACTGCTGATGCAATCCTTTGAGAAGGGGCCATTTTGCTGAGTTTTTGATTTTGTGTCCACGGGTAATCAGCTTGGCTTTATCAAGGGGTTGTTCTAAAATCATCTCTTACAAATTTCCAAATTACTTTAACCAAGCAGGTACGAGGGATGCCTCCTTGACTTTATCCAAGTATAGCTTCTTATGCTGAACTTATTGTCGATTGTTCGGCTGCGGAATTTGGTTGATAAAGCGGTGCACATGTGTCGTCAACCCAATAAAAATAATAGTAATATATGCTACCATTTCAGCCAAATATTTTTCTCAGATTATTGAAGTTCTTATCATGAATAAGGTTTTCATGAATATATTATATTATATTATACTGAGGGTGTATAACTGGAAGGACCAGCATTTTATTTTCATATTTTCCCCCGTTGACTAATTTGTGGAGGTTGGAGCTTGTGTTTCGCTTTGTACAATTAGCCAATAAGGCCACACTTTTTGACCAAATCCAATGATTAGGTCCTTCTTCTTCATAAATTTTTTTTTTTAAAAAAATGTCAAAAAGCCATTATCGTATTAGTGGTTTTCTGGTGCCCCGTGGGGCCCCATTTTATTAAGAAACTTTCATGCCCTAGTCCTTTAATGAAACCCTAGATCAAAACGCGCATTCGTCTTCTGATGATTCTCAGTAGTTTAGGCCGCGATTTCGGTTCTTGAGCGCAGGGCTTCTGCTGCATGCCATTCTTGACTCTTGAGGCCACGTTATATCTATCTACTCAGAGAGAAGTTCACTGTTCACGTGCTTCAAGCCAATCAAATTCGAAGAGAATTACGTAAAAACATCATACATCATGCGACCACTGAACTAACGATGCAAACATGCACCGACAGACACTTCACTTTTGATTATAATAACCCACATGCACCTAGCAAAATCCTACCCTCCATCGCACTTCCTTTCTCTTTCTTCTTCTCTCTTCTGCTTCATGCCATTCTTGATCTGCAACTTGAGACCATCTCTCTCTCTCTCTCCACCAAAAGAATGAAGAAACTGAGAGGGGGAAGGGGGGGCTAAGAGGAAAAACATAGGAGGACAAAGAAAAAAATGAAACTTTTTTTTGGTGATGTGCGGAATTATGTGGTGCGGTTAGGTCCACAGAGGAATAATAAATAACACCGCTTGGTGAACGAAGTCTGGAGAGCGGCAGCCCATCGAGGCTGCTGCGCCAGCAGCTAATTTGAGCCATATTGAAAATAAGAGCGTTCAGTAAGCGATTCTTACACCGGCTAGTACCAGAATGACTCGCAGAACCCACGGATTTTGAATCTGCACGTTGGCTTGGCTTGCCACTAATGATTCATACAAAAGAAGAAAAACGACAGTTTGGACATATCATGTTCTCTAAATACAGAGGATGGAATTAAATCAGAAACTAAACCAGGAGGCTCATCGCCCGCCTGAGAGAACCGATTCTGCTACAGAAGACAGGTCCGTACCTGCCTTGCCCAGGGAGGACGGACGAGACATGGTTAAATCGTCAAAACCTTCACCGTGAGCGATTGTTAACCCATTGGAGGAAATGCCAGTGGACAGCAATTCCAGCATCGGAAGATCGCCTTCCAAGTACTGCAATACTTGACGCATGCTTGGCCTCATCAATGGATTAGAGTGGGAACACATGAGCCCTAGTTTAAGCACCAACTTCATCTCTTCTTCCACAAACTCTGCCCCCAATCTCGGATCTCTTGCCTGAAGAATGTCACCTCCGTCCCAACAAGAAAATACCCAGTCCACTAATATCGCGTCCTCTGTGTCCCCATGCTCTATTGGCCTTCTCCCGCAGGCGACCTCAAGCAAGAATGCTCCGAATGCAAACACGTCAGTGCTCGTAGTGGCCTTGCCAGTTCGCATGTGCTCGGGGGCAAGATAACCGAATGTTCCCGCAACGTGAGTCGTTTGAGGGTCAGTTCCATGGTCGTATAGTCTCGCAAGCCCAAAATCTCCAAGTCTTCCATTAAATTCAGCGTCTAGCAAGATGTTACTTGCCTTTATATCCCTGTGGATCACCACTTTCTCCCACCCTTCATGTAGATAAAGCAGCCCAGATGCCACTCCTTTGATCACCCTAAATCTTTGCATCCAACTAAGGGTGACCTTTGGTTGGTTATGGAGGTACTTGTCGAGGCTCCCATTGGGCATGTAGTCATAAACCAAGAGCAACTCCCTTTTCCGGCGGCAGTAACCGAGGAGCGACACTAGGTTGCGGTGACGGAGCCGACCGATGCTGATGATCTCTGCTACAAATTCTCTCATGCCTTGTCTCGATTCATGGGAGACCCTCTTCACTGCAATCTCTGTACTCGATGTAAGTAAGATTCCTCTATAGACCCGGCCAAACCCACCAGTCCCTAATAACTCTTGGTCTCGGAATCCTTTTGTCGCAATGTAAAGATCTCTGTACTTGAATCGGTGTGGGCCGTAGTCCCTCTCCCAATCTTCAAGGACCTCGGCCATTTTCCTTTTCCTTCTTATCACGTAAACTACACTCAAGATCACTATCGATACAACGAAAAGAACCATCAGTGGTAATCCGATAGTCAGTACATTCGACGTCTCCTTCTTACCGATTTGAGGAAACTTAGAAAGTCGGGACAGGGCCAGTGCCTGAGCCTCTCCATTCACGCTGAAGCTCCACCCCAGAACAAAGTGAGAAGTTCGGAGCAAACCAGTCGATGATGAGAAGCCCACATACATGTTCTCGTTGATGATTGGTGAGAGATCCTGCATAAAAGACAGAAGGGGAGTCTTCGGTTTTTGCACATTGATCGGAGCCAATGCGACATTGATAAGCTTGGCTGTGCCATCATAGTCCACCCAAACTTGCATTGCTTGACCGCTGATTAGAGACAAGTTGTTGAACCCCCCATCATCTTTATAATACCCCGCCGAAGTTGACACTGCTGATCTCAGCCCGTTCAAGTCGATCCCGATGTGATTATTATCAATGTCCTGAAACTCGAAGTTGAGGACCGTGTCGAGTTCTACCCCGAACACATGATTGCTGGAGTTGCCGTTGCAAGTTTCATTGAACATGCCGAGAAATTGGCTTGCCCGGGACCAGGGGAGGCCTCTCTGGGGCGCCACCACAAAGGCAAAACCGTGGCTGCTCAGATTCGGATACGGAGGTTGAATCGCGAAGACGAATGTGGTGGAGAAGGAGAAGACGGAACCGTTCGGCAGGTTCTTGAACCGGACTGGGTGAGGATGGAAGGCGTGGCCCTTCTGCTGAGTGGTGTCGTTGGTCAGCTTCAGGAGACCACTGGAGGTGATCTCGGCGATCCCGTCGAGGCTCAGATTGACCGATCTGAAACCATTGTACGCGAAACCGGTCTCTTGAGCGTAATTCAAAGCTGCTAGCAGAGAGACCAGAAAAAGTATCCCGACGAACATGGCTCAAACTCAAAGTCCGCTTAGCAATCAGTGAAGAAGGATGCAGTTTTACCAAGGCTATTCAACAATCCAAAAGAATCTTCATCTCACGGCATCAAACGAATGATGCAAAATTTCAAAGACGTCCGCTCCAAGTGACACGAATTGTCGAATGTCTTGGACTTTTCAACGGGCGAATCCAACGGTCCCCTGTTCATAAGGAAATTAGAAATTTGCGGTCGCGATGACTCTGAATAAACAAACCCTAATCGGAGAATAACTTTTCAATCGACATTAACTCCGGTGTGTGTGTGTGTGAGAGAGAGAGAGAGAGAGAGAGAGAGAGAGAGAGAGAGAGACTGAAGGAAGGTGGGTGATCTAAAGACAAAAGCCCGTCAATTTTTATCCGATGAGAAAACCAAAAGGTAACTGGTGTCCACGAAATTATTTGAGGAAGGACAGAAGGCCACGACAAAATGAAGGAAAAAAAAAAAAAAAACAGGAGATTTGGAAAATCACGAGTTAGACATTAAAAAAAAAAAAAAAGATAAGAAAAAAAAAAGGGCCGTGACAGTCTAACACATAATGACGTAACTTTAGGAAAGGGACCCAGTTCTACAATTTAAATAAGAGATAATGACACAAATGGTTTCTAAGTTTTAACCTAGTGTACAATACAATTGTTGACATTTTAATATGTTCAATGTGATTGATGTAATCTTTAAACTTTTAATTTATTCAATGTGATTTATGAACTTTTGGTAAATGTTTATATAATTTTCAAATTATATAAAAATGTTCAATATAGTCATTCCATTAATTTAAAATCAAGGACAAAAGTAAATATTTTCCTATAGTTTAGAGATTAAATTGGATATGTATCAAAGGCTTAGAAACTATATGAAATATATTATAGGTTTAGGAATCATATTGAATAACTTAAAAGTTTAGGGATCGTATTACATATTGAGTCAAAGTTCAATGACTATTTGTGTTATTTTCCTGATATATAACTTTAAAAAATCATTTCCAAAAAATTGATATGGTTTGCAATGAGCTTACGTAAATTTTTAGAGATTTAAGATATTTAATAGTAAATAAAAGGTAAAAATGAAAGTAAAGGCCAAATGTTAAGACCAGTTGAGGGATTCGGCATTCAGGTTTTGTAGATTGCCATGCAAAGAAAGGGCAATGAGCCACCGGAGTACCATCTTTTTCTTGATGAAGTACTGAAGTTAAGATAAAAGCCACAACTTAAATTGAATGGACTCAACAAGAAGAAAAGACATATTTCTTTCTGATAAGTTTGACCGATCAAAGGTACTTTGCACCACAAATTCCTTGGAGATTAAAGTTGTGGAGCACTTGAAGCTTCGGAAATTAGACTAAGACACAACTGAGTTGCTAAATTGAAATACAAGGCCAACCCAAACATTTGAAGGAAGTCTGCACGAAATTACTTGGACTTTAGGATGGTGGATTTTCCATTCAAGGCGTCGACTAACTGAGCCTAAGTAACACTTCATGCCTCGTGAGGAAGTTCCATTATTTGACATTGTAACGGCTTGGCCTAATACATTTGATCTAGTCCTCTAAAAGGAGTAGGTGAGTGGATCATTCAATAAGATGACCATTTAGACTTTTAAAAGCCGATCTCCCCCATGAATCACTTCATGGCACATTTCCTAATCGATGTAGGATTTGAAGCGGTACCAAAATAATTACATTCGCCCCAGGGGGTTTTAAATTCCCTTATGTTGGAGTAAAGAAACAATAAAGATCGCTTTGGAACTCCAAGAGTGAGAATTCCAAATTTCGCAACGACCACTTTGTGAGGATAATATTTATCACTTAGGGAGACATAGCAGTCCGCATGCGAGGATAAATGATATAGTAGGAGGAGAGCTTGGAGCTCACTACGAAGAAGTAAATGTAGCTATTTGATAAATGGATAATGTTCGTATCGGAATCTGCGGTCTTCCAATTGAAATTGAACTCCAATGCTGTATGGACCGTCTGTATTTATCCTTCTCCAAATTGCTTCCAAGCTTGCGAAGCAATCTGGATTAAAAAGCACCCAATGACATGCCACATGGCCATAACAATTGTCGCCATCCTTTATGAACAGACAATACTTATCGAATCCCAAATCTGTCATAGAAACATATGAATACCTAGCATACTCTATTCACAAGAGTCGGGTCTGTATTACTCTTCATGACACTGACACTAGAAAATGTCACACCTCGGATTGTTGCAATCCTCCCTTCTTCTTCTTTTTCATTTTAACGTAACTAAGGCTTATCATTTCGTATAAAAACAAGCCCTCTAAAGTAAGGGGCATCAAAACACAGAATCTCCTATATAGAGGGTGGTGGATAAGAAACCCAATGACGCGGAAGGCCCTTGCATTTAGAGGCCTTTACAACCCAATTTGCTAGTCTATTTGTATCTCTAGGACAATAAGCCAACTCAAGACTCTCAAAAAGGATCAAGAGGCCTAAATATTCTCTAATAAGCGACTGTCACAATCTTCCTTTCATGTCTCGAAGGCTAATGGCTAGCTAGGCCTCTTAGGACTTAGCCCGGGCTCTCCCAAGCCTATTCATTCACAGCTTATGGTTTGAGTTTTTTTAACCTGCAAAACAATTTCATTAAACAAAAAAGAGTCGCCATTAATTAATTTGAGATTGGTCGATTAGAAACTCATGTAAAATACTTACGGAAATGTGTTACTCTCACACAATCAGAGAAATTAGAATCGGGGACTTAATTACACTAGCTAATCAACTAATTCCATTCTAGTACCTAATCTTATTGAAACACCAAGCAAAGCAATTAGTAGCATTTATACCAATCATGAGTTCTTGGATTCAATTCCTAACCAGACTGAGGAAATAGAAATTCATGCATCATAAAGGCGCAATCAGAAATAGGCCAATATTTGCTTGCAAGAAGCTAAACACAGGTTTTTTTTATTATTTTCAACGGTTTTCCATGCATGGGCGGAGAGAAGTAGTCAAAAAAACTATTTTTTGTGGTTTTTCTGATTTTTCTGGAAAAAAGAAATTATTTTATTGGAATTTTCTCTTTGTTCGGAAATAAAAAATATATTTTCGGATTTTTTAATATTAAAATAATAATATTTTATTATATTATAAACAGATCTCGGCCAGACTACCAAGCACGGTCGGGCTCGGCCCGACCCGGAATGATCGGGGCCCGACAGGTGGGGTCACTGCCTTGAGCTTGATCGGGCTGGGCCTTCGGATGTACTGGGCTTCTCTAGTGAGCCCAGTCTGGTGGCCTTCAAAAGAAGGGTGAAACGGCAAAGCCCTGGCCCACGCGAGAAATAGAATTGAGCTTAGCCTGAAGCCCAAGCCCGCGCACACCCAACCTTTGAAGAAAAGCGCGGCCATGACTGCTGCTGCTGCAATCCTTTGAGAAGTGGCCATTTTGCTGAGTTTTTGATTCCGTATCCATGGGTAATCAGCTTGGCTTTATCAAGGGTTTGTTCTTGAAATTATCTCTCACAAATTTCCAAATTACTTTAACCAGCAGGTACGAGGGATGCCTCCTTGACTTTATCCGAGTATAGCTTCTTATGCTGAACTTGTTGTCAATCGTTGTGCACGTGTCGTCAACCCAAAGAAAATAATAGTAGTATATGCTACCATTTCGGCCAAATATTTTTCTCAGATTATTGAAGTTGTTATCACGAATAAGGTTTTCATGAATATATTATATTATGTTATACTGAGGGGGTACAACTGGAAGTATAATAGTTTAGAGAGGACAAGATTGAAGGCGGAAGTTTTCTTTTGTTAATCTCCTCTATTTGCCTTTCGGAATTGTTGAATGGTCTAAGACAGATGGGCACTCACCATGAGCTTTGGGCTCTATCAAGGCAGCGTTCGGTCCAAATTGTTTTGAAAAAAAAATTAATTTTTACCGAACATAATTTTCGACTTCAAAAGTACATTTGAGATCCGAAGTTGCTTTAACGACTCTCACCAGCACATCTTAAAAGTTGAATTATTTCCATGCAGTCCATCCACACGAACAAAGTCTATAATGAGACTTCCTAAGAAATATAGAAAATGCAATGGCATGCTTTTGATCCCAAGAATTGAAGTATGCCCATCAATTTACCTTTCCTACACACCAGTTTGTTCATTGTGCAGATAGATTCTATTGCTAGAGAAGTTGACATCATTCACCACACTCAAGGCCATGGCACTGCTCATTAGGGATGGGCACGGGTCGTAGGGAATCCGTGTCTCGTTAGCCAATCCCATCTACACATTCAAGAAACATGAAATTTTATTTTTTATTCCATTTCATTTAATAATAATAATTTCTTCGCCTTACTGGCTTTGCTTTGTATTGAAGATGCAAGCTTGGAAGGACCCGTATTTCATTTTCATATTGTCTCCCGTTGACTAATTTGTGAAGATTGGAGCTTGTGTTTCGCTTTTGTACAATTAGCGAATAAGGCTATACTTTTTGACCACATCCACTCATTTGGTTCCTTCTTATTCTTCATAAAAAAAAAAAAAAATGTCGAAAAGCCATCATTGTATTAGTGGATTTTGAGAAACCAACAGGAGGTGCCCCGCGGGCCCGTTTTCATTAAGAAACTTTCATGCCCTAGTCCTTTCAATGAAACCCTAATTCAAAACGCGCATTCATCTTCTGATGATTCTCAGTAGTTTCTGCCGTGAGTTCGGTTCTTGAATTTCAAAAACGCCACGCAGGGCTTCTGCTGCATGCCATTCTCGACTCTGAGGTCACGTTATATCTATCTATTAAGAGAGAAGTTTACTGTTCACGTGCTTCAAGCCAGTCAGATTCGAAGAGAATCACGTAAAAAGATCATACATCATCCGACCACTCAACTAACAAGGCAAACATGCACCGACATACGCTACACTTCTGATTATAATGACCCACATGCACCTAGGAAAATCCGACCGTCTGTCACACGTCCTTTCTCTTTCTCCTCCTCTCTTCTGCTGCATGCCATTCTTGATCTGCAACTTGTGACCATGTGTTGGGGGACGCGAATACGCGAAGAATAAAAGCAGGGAAGAAAAAGAGGGCAAGCAAGAATTTTTACGTGGAAAACCCTTCCAAAATCAAGAAGGGAAAAACCACGGTGCCGCACCAGGCAATCTCTTCACTATCAGTATCAGTGTTATAAGTTCAGGGTTACAAAATTTCAGCGTTACAACTATAAAAGAAATTGTCCTATTTATAACAGGAGTCTAGGGCATACATATTAAAGGAAATTACATATATGCTATTAGCAGTAATATAAACTCTATTTCCTTTAATATCTCAGGATGGGTGACCTACTAAGAAGTGTCTACCCACAATAATATATTTCTCCATCAAACTCCACAATTCCATCAATCTCCCACTTGGAGACTGATCTTCAAAAAACAGCAATAATCTTTTATAGTCTTCATCTTTTCAAACCAAATTGTCCTAGTGCAGCGGCCCCCCTCATCACTTACCATGGAGGCCAACTGAGGCAATGCACAGTCTCAGTTTCTCAATGGTGACAACATTTGTTAACATATTTGCTGGATTTTCTGCACCAAGAATCTTCTTTAATGACAATGTCCCGTCATCTATCAATTGACGAATTTGATGATATTTTAACTCAATGTGTTTTGTCCTTAAGTGAAATACCGAATTCTTTGCAAGACAAATAGCACTTTGACTATCACTGAAAAAAACACTATTATCTTGCTCCTTGCCTATCTCTTTCAGAAAATTTTTCAACCAAATCATCTCTTTACCAGCTTCAGATATAGCCACATACTCTGCTTCAGTGGTTGAGAGAGATACACAAGTCTGAAGTCTAGACGTCCAACTAATTGCAGTGCCACCTAAGGTAAAAACATAACCTGAGGTGCTCTTCCTATTATCCAAGTCACCACCAAGATCTGCATCAACAAAGCCTTGTAAAGTTGCACTATTTTTCATAAAACATAATGACATACCTGAAGTGCCTTTCAGATATCTTAATAACCACTTTACAGCTTCCCAATGTTTTATTCCTGGATTTGCCATGTATCTGCTCACAACTCCCACTGCATGAGCTATGTCTAGTCTAGTACACACCATTGCGTACATTAAACTACCAACAGCTGATGCATAAAGCACTTTAGCCATATACTCCCGCTCTTCATTCGTCTTTGGTGACTGCTCCTTTGAGAGCTTGAAGTGACTTCCTAAAGGAGTACTTACGGACTTTGCATTCGAACTCGAATCTGTCAAGCACTTTTTCAATGTACTTTTCTTGAGATAACTTTAGAATTCCTTTAAATCTATCCCACGTAATCCTCATCCCAAAAATCTGATTCGCTGCACCCAAGTCCTTCATCTCAAACTCTTTTGACAATTGCTGCTTTAGTATGTTGATCTCTCTCATGCTAGATCCTGCAATAAGCATATCATCTACATACAACAGCAAAATAATATAGCAGTCATCAAATTTTTTAAAATAATAATAGTGATCCATGTCACTTCTAGTGAACCCGTTACCACACATAAATGTGTCAAATTTTTTGTACCAATGTCGAGGAGCCTGTTTCAAGCCATATAGATTTTTCTTCAATTTGCGAGACATAATTTTCTTTTCCAGATTTTGAAAACCTTCGATTGTACCATATAAATATCATTCTCCAAATTACCATGGAGGAATGCAGTCTTACTCTAGATGTAACTTCTCTGCAGCAACAATACTCAATACTGATCTAACAGTAGTCAATTTCACAATTGGAGAAAAATTTCCGTATAATCAATTCTTTCTTTTTTGCTGAAACCATTTTACTACTAACCTTGCTTTGTACCTCTTACTACCATCGGGTTCTTCTTTGACCCGATACACCCACTTGTTCGCAATGCCTTCTTCCCATCTGGTAACGAGTTAACACCCAAGTTTTGTTTTTCTCGAGTGAATCCAACTCATCCTGCATTGCTAACTCCCACTTAACAGAATCTTCAACCTGCACCGGCGAAAAATTTTCTGGTTCACCGGCGTCGAGTCAAAAGCAAATAATGCAATGACGGAGAATATCTTTGTATAGGTTTAGGTGTTCTACTAGATCTTCTCAAAGTGGGATCAGGTATACGTGATTCTTGTTCAGCAATAGTTTTAGGAATTTCAACCAGAACACTTTTAGAATTCTCTTCCAATTCAATCTCTGTATTTTTCACCAAATTTTCCTTCACGTTAGATTCTGTCACAGATTTGTCCTTGTACAACATATTCTCATTGAACGTGACATCGCGGTTCTTATTATTTTTCTATTTTGTTCATCCCAAACCGATAGCCAAAATAATCAGAACCATATCCAATGAAAAAACACTTTTTAGCTTTTGCATCAAGTTTATCTCTATTTTCAGAATCTACGTGGACATAGGAAACACAACCAAAGACTTTCAGATGTGAGAGACTTACCTTCTTTCTACTCCATTCTTCTTCTGGTAACTTAAAATCAAGTGGAACCGAAGGTCCCCTATTAATTAGATATGTTGTTGTATTAATTGCATCTGCCCAAAACATCTTGGGTAATCCTGCATGCAATCTCATATTTCTTGCACGCTCATTCAGAGTTCTGTTCATCCTCTCAGCAACTCTGTTTTGCTGCGGTCTATTGGGAACAGTTCTTGTCATTCTGATTTCGTTCTCTGCACAAAATTGCTTGAATTCCTTGCTATCATATTCACCGCCATTATCAGACCTTAAACATTTATTTTTCAGGCCAGTCTCGTTCTCCACTTCAGCTTTCCATCTTTTAAAAGTAGCAAACACATCAGATTTATTTTTTAGAAAATAAACACATACCTTTTTGGTGGAGTCATCAATAAATGTGACATAATAGCGCGAGCCTCCAAGGGATTGCACAGGAGCTGGGCCCCACACATCTGTATGCACCAACTCTAATTTTTCTTTTTTTTGGTTCTTTTCCAATCTTCGAAAAACTAACACGTTTATGCTTACCCATAACACAATCTTCACATAGACCAATATCTATGGACTTCAAATCAGGCAATTTTCCCTTAGATGCTAATATCTTCATTCCTTTTTCGCTCATGTGTCCAAGTCTCTGCGGTGCCATAATTTAGAATCAATTTCTGATTCAACAATTGCTGCAGTTTCTCTATTGATTTCAGTCACGTAGAGCGTTCCTGACTTTATTCCACGTGCTACAACCAGAGCACCTTTAACAATTTTCCAAGAGCCATCCCCAAAAATAGTTATGTAACCCGTGCTGTCTAGTTGACTTATAGAGATTAGATTTCTCTTAAGTTCTGGAACATATCTGACATCATGCAACTTTCATAGATATCCGTTAGTAGATTTTATATAAATATCACCATTTCCCATAATATCCAAAGGTTCATCATCAGCAAGATAAACCTTTCCAAATTTTCTAGCAGCAAAATTGTGCATTAATTCTTTGCATGAAGTAGAGTGAAACGACGCACCTGAGTCAAGAATCCACGACTCAATTGGACTATCAATGCTCAAAATTAAGGCATCACTATTTTGAGTCTCTTCAAAAGTTACATTGGCGGATTTTTCTTCCTCTTGATTTCGATCTCGATATTGAACTTTCTTCTTTGGAGCTCTACAATCCCGTTTCAGATGTCCCTTTTTTTCGCAATTCCAGCAAATAATTTCACCACGAGGTCTCGATTTGCTTCTCCCTCTGGACTTTGATCTACCATGGTACTAGTTTCGTCCCCGTTGATTGCTTCTCCCTCTGCCTTCAATATTTAAGGCAGCACCTGAAAATTCACCCGATTCTCTTTCTGCGAATATCCTCGCTAAGAATCAAATCTCGGATTGCTTGAAACTTCAACTTTTTCTTACTGACGAACTGCTTCTTCTGCTGCAGTCACGGTTGTACTCCAACTTTCAGGTAGAGAAGATAATAAAATTAAAGCCTTTACCTCGTCATCGAATTTGATATCCATCGAACTCAACTGAGTTGTGATCACGTTGAATTCATTGATGTGATCTGTCATAGAAGCACCCTTGTCCATCTTCAGATTGAAAAGACGACGCATCAAATATACCATGTTTGATGCAGAAGGCTTCTCGTACATGTCAGACAACGCCGCCATCAAATCTACCGTTGTCGCCTCATTGGCAATGTTGAAAGCAACATTCCGCGCCAATGTAAGACGAATCAAACCTAGAGCTTGTCGATCTAACAATTCCCACTCTGCTTGCTTCATAGATTCTAGTTTCTCTCTAGACAGAGGTTGATGCAAGTTCTTTTGATATAGTATATCCTCGATCTGCATCTTCCAGAAACCAAAATCCTTGCCATCGAACCGATCAATCTTCACCTTTCCTTCGTCCATATTTGCTACCACTATTTCGCCAAAACCAGGCTCTGATACCAGTTGTTGGGGGACGCGAATATGCGAAGAATAAAAGCAGGGAAGAAAAAGAGGGCAAACAGGAATTTTTACGTGGGAAAAACCACGGTGCCATACTAGGCAATCTCTTCACTATCAGTATCAGTGTTACAAGCTTAGGGTTACAAAACTTCAGCGTTACAACTATAAAAGAAATTGCCCTATTTATAATAGGAGTCTAGGGCATACATATTAAAGGAAATTACATATATGCTATTAGTAGTAATATAAACTCTATTTCCTTTAATATCTCAGGATAGGTGACCTACTAGGAAATGTCTATCCATAATAATATCTTTCTCCATCAGACTCCACAATTCCATCACCATGGGCAACACCTCCCCACACAAACTCTCTCTCTCTCCACCAAAAGAATGGAGAAACAGAGAGGGAGTAAAGAAAAAACATTAGGAGGACAAAGAAAAAATGAAATTTTTTTCTTGGTCATGTGTGTAATTATGTGGTGTGATTAGGTCATCAGAGGACTAATAAAAACGCCACTTGTTGAAGGACGTCTGGAGAGCGGCAGCCCATCAAGGCTGCCGCGCCAGCAGCTAATTTGAGCCACATCGAAAATAAGAGCGTTCAGTAAGTGATTCTTACACCGGCTAGTACCGGAATGACTCGCAGAACCCACGGATTTTAGATCAGCATGTTGTCTGGGCTTGCCAGTAATGATTCATACAAAAGAAGAAAAACGACAGTTATGGACATATTATGTTCTCCGAATACAAGAGGATGGAATTAAATCAGAAACTAAACCAGGAGGCTCATCGCCCACCTGAGAGAAGCGATTATGCAACAGCAGACACGGTTAAATCGTCAAAACCTTCGCGGTGAGTGAATGTTAATCCGCTGGAGGAAATGCCGGTGGACAACAATTCCGGCATTGGAAGATCACCCTCCAAGTACTGCAACACTTGACGCATGGTTGGCCTCATCAACGGATTGGAGTGGGAACACATCAACCCAAGTTTCAGCACCAGCTTCATCTCTTCTTCCACAAACTCCGACCCCAATTTTGGATCTCTTGCCTCAAGAATGTCACCTCTGTCCCAGCAAGAATATACCCAGTCCACCAAGATCACGTCCTCCGTGTCCCCAGGCTTTATCGGCCTTCTACCACAGGCGACCTCGAGCAAAAACACTCCGAACGCAAACACGTCAGTGCTCCTAGTGGCCTTGCCGGTCCGCATGTGCTCAGGGGCGAGATAACCGAGCGTTCCTGCGACATGAGTCGTTTGAGGGTCGGTTCCATGGTCATATAGTCTTGCAAGCCCAAAATCTCCTAGTTTTCCATTAAATTCAGCATCTAGCAAGATGTTACTTGCCTTTATATCCCTGTGGATCACCACTTGCTCCCACCCTTCATGCAGATAAAGCATCCCAGATGCCACTCCTTTGATCACTCTAAATCTTTGCATCCAATTGAGGGTGACCTGGTTATAGAGGTACTTGTCGAGGCTCCCATTGGGCATATAGTCGTAAACCAAGAGCAGCTCCCTCTTCCGGCGGCAGTAACCAAGGAGTGCCACTAAGTTGCGGTGACGGAGCCGACCAATGCTGATGATCTCTGCTACAAATTCTCTCATGCCTTGTCTCGATTCATGGGAGACCCTCTTCACCGCAATCTCTATATTTGAAGTGGGTAAAATCCCCCTGTATACCTGGCCGAACCCACCAGCCCCTAATAACTCTTGGTCCCGGAATCCTTTTGTTGCAATGTAAAGATCCTTGTACTTGAACCGGTGAGGGCCGTAGTCCCTCTCCCAATCTTCGAGGACCTCGGCAAATTTCCTTTTCCTTCTTATCACGTAAACTAGGCCCAAGATCAGCATCGATACAACGAAAAGAACCATCAGGGGTAACACGATAGTCAGTACTTTCAACGTCTCCTCTTTCCCTCTCTTTGGTGACGATTTCTCTGTGGAACAAAAAGAGAGAGCGTTCCATCATATGGTGTTTGGTGGACGGCGGCGACTGACGCGGCTGCGAGAGATGGCGGGGACGACCTACTGCGATGGGACTCGATTTTATAACAGAGGGGAGAGATGAGATGGCGACAATGCGGCCAAGAAGATGAAGAAACAGAGGAGTAAAGTAAAAAAAAAACGGGTGATGTGTGGAATTATGTGGTGTCGTTAGGTCTACAGAAAAATATTAAGGAGCACCAATCGGTTACCGGCAGCTAATTTGAGCCATATAAATAATAAGAGCGTGTATTTTAGCGATACTTATACCGATCTCAGCTAAAAAAAACAAGACTAGAGGTCAAGTAAAAGGGTCATATTCTTAATTGGTCGAAACAGTTAACGATGATAAAAACCCTCCAACTAACCTCTCTGGCAGCCGGTGCCGGCCAAGAACCCGTCGCCGAGGAACCCGTCCCTGCACTTGCACCGGAACCCATTTCCGCCGCCGCTGGGCAGCCCCGAGAGCGGAACGCACTCTGCATCCTGGGAGCACTCACACTCGTCACCGTTCACCCACCACCCCAGCTGTAAGACCTGGACGCCCAGCGACACCGACACGTTGTTCTGCTCCTCCGTTGACATCGACGACAGAAAGCACTTGCAGTCGAGGGCGAAGAGCCTCGTGCGGTTGAGAAACGCCGTGCTGTAGTGGTTCGCCTGCTCGGAGTAGCAGCTCATGCTGGTGTTGGCCCTGTTGCTAGGCTCGCAGAGTGACTGGAATTGGCTCTGGATGATCTGCGTATTGGGCACATCACACGGGGAGGTCTGCGTGCAATTGTTGAGTAGGACAGCGTTCTTCCCCATCGGGGCGTAGTTGCGACCGTAGAGCTGGTCGATGGACCTCAATGGGCGGTCGCACATAGCCTCAACGGTGATGGTGACGGTATCTGGGGACACTGCCTGCACCAGGAACTCCCCGACGAGTGCGTCCCCGTCGTCGGAGCAGTTGAGCTGGATTGGGCAGCCCGGTGAGAACCCGAACGGGTACGTCAGGTTCTGCTTCGCCGGCGTGCCAGTGCCGCAGGTCTGGCTGCAGGGCGGGCGGACGGCTTTACGCGCTCCAGCTGTGAGGATCAGCGAGACCATGCCGGCCAAGAGGAGGAGCGTGGACAGAGCCAACTTCGGTATCATCGGGCACATCGACCGGACGTCGACGCGGTGTTGAGTGATGAATCTTTGAGAGTGCTTAGAAAGAGAAGTTCCTTTTCGCACTCGAGAGAGGAAATATAACCAAAAGATGGAGACCCAAAAAAGGAAAAAGAAAAAGAATGTTCAAAGTTATGCGTTTCCCGTGACTCCGAAAATTACGGAAGAGCCCTCATTAAGCGAGCAATTAATTTTCTGGTAATATTTGATTTTTTTCCTTGGGGATTATGTTATGTTGGATGGTTATTAAAATCCCATAGATATCCCTAACCCAGTACACGTTGACCCTTGATGGCGGTCTATGTGTGTAGAGATTGGGCAAACTTACTTGTATTGATGAAGTAATTTACAATATATACATAGGGTTTAGGGTTTAGGGCTAAAACAATACAATGACAATTATGCTCTTTAATATACCAATAATGTGGAGCAACGATTTGTCGTGTTAGGGCGCATCATAGCACCCTTTCCTGGGGAATTTTAAACAAGGAATAGAAGGAAACTAAACAAGGACCCATCAAAAGTTTGAACACGACAAGAAGGATGAAGAAAGAAGGATAGCTAGGATTAGGTCTTCTAGATAAAGCTAACCATGCATTGACCCCGTTAAACCAAAAACTCGATCCGTCAGCCAATATTGCCCGATCACTTTGGACACGGCATCATTTGTTCTTTTTTGAAAAAATTATTGTAAAAGTCATAAACCTATTATATTTTTACTAGTTCAGTCCTAAATATTTTCATTTCTTATTAATTCAATCCTAAACTTTTCAATTTTGTAAATTCAGTACTAAACATCTACACTTCTTATCAATTTAATTCTAAACCTTTTCAATTTTTCTAGTTGAGTCCATCTGACCAAAATTGACATGAAATTGCTAATGTTGATTGCTAGCGCTAACTTGGCACTTTTTTTTATTATAATATTTTGAATTTTTATGGTTTTTTCTTCTTTTTTCACTTTATTTTCTCTTTTTTCTGGTTTTTGGACCTAGGCCTAGCAAGGTTCGTCGACAGGCCCTTGCCAATCAACTCTTGCTGACCCTTGCCGGTATAATAGTTTACTAACAATATAATAGTTTAGCGAGGATAAGATTGAAGGTGGAAACTTTTTTTTGTTAATCCCCTCTATTTGCAGTTCGGAATTGTTGAAAGTCTAAGATAAATGGGCACTCACCATGAGCTTTGGGTTCTATCAAGGCAGCTTTCGATCCAAATTGTTTCAAAAAAAGGACTTTGTCGAACATAATATTTGACTCCAACAGTACATTTGAGATTCGAAGTTGCTTTAAAAACTCCCTCAAATGCATCATAAAAGTTGGATTATCTCCATACAATCCATCCACACGAACAAAGTCTATGATGGGACTCCCTGAGAGATTCAAACGATGAAATCACATGCTTTTAGTATCAAGAATTGAAGTTGTCCATCAATTTACCTTTCCCATACATCAATTCATTTTCTTATTAGAGAAATCAAAACCATTCGCCACACTAATCACCACGCCCTACTCATTAGGGATGGGCATAGGTTGCAGGGAATCTATGTCCCGTAAATCAACCCCATCTACACCTTCAGAACAGCATAAAAGTTTGTTTCATGACAATTTCTTTTCCTTACAGGCTTTGCTTTTCATTGAAGTTGCAAGCTTGGAAAGACCGGTAGTTCTTTTTCATACTGTCCTCCGTTGACTAATCTGTGGAGGTTGGAGCTTCTTCGGCTTTGTGCAATCAACCCATAAGGCTATACTTTTTTGAAAGATCCACTCATTAGGTCTTTTATAAAACCAGCCCACCTCGTGTCCATCCCTGAATTTTATTAAGAAACTTTCAAACCCTTAACCTTTATGAACCCTAAATCAAAACGTGCATTCATCTTCTAAGAAGTGACAAAAACACAAATTTCACCGGAGCTTCTCGATTCTGCAATCTCCACCAAGATTTTTTACACAAAAATCGAGTGCTACATAAAAAATCGCCTAGATCAAAAGAGTCCTAAGAGCTGGTGAACTAGGTCACCGCCTTGGTGCGGTCCAATACGGCGTGCTTGGCAGGCTCGCGAGAGAGCACGAGCCTGGTCGGCCATCTAGAACTCCCGGGAGGTGATGGTCAGCTTCTGATTGCAGCGCATGAGCCACGGCGATTCATGGGCCAGCTTATCGAAGATGAAGCTGTTCATGATGTCCGTGCCTTTGCTCGCGGTGCCAATGTCTGGGTGGACCTGCTACCTTGAAGATGTAGATCTTGTACGTCTCGACATTCCCCTTTGCCCACTTCTTCTTGTCACCGGCCCCCTCATTTGGGAGCTTCTTCTAGGCCCTTGGCTTCTTCTCCCCCATCGCCTCCAGCTACACCGCTGCATCGGACTTCTCAGCCACCACTGCCTCCTTGTACTCGAGGAAGCTCATGGCTATGGTGGAGGCGATGGTGAGCTTGGCGACAACGTGGTCATGTCACCGCGCTGGACCCAGAAGGGGAGGGTGAGAACGGAAGAAGAAGCGCAATAAAAAGGGAAAAAGAAAAAGAGGAAACCAAAGCAAACCAAATTGCATTTTCAGTTCAGGTCATATCTGCTTCGTGTCGCGTTTCAGTTCAGAGCAAGCACACGTCCAAATGGTTTGGTTCAGGTTTCTTAAAAACCTGAATCAAACCGAATCAAACCGTTGACACCCCTAAATCTATCTATTCAGCTTTCAGGGGAGGAAGTGCATCAGAAAGAAAGAACTCCAGTTCCCTTCAATCTTAGAAAGATTGCTTCTATCCGACTCACCCAGAAAGAGCTTAGGTGCGTCATCCCTGGCTAGAACTATTGCACAATATGTGAAGACTATGTTTTGTAGCTGATTTCTCTGAACCAAAATGACTACTTTCTCTGATCGGCGTAAGGAATGATCAAACCCCTTACATTTCGCTCGAGTTACTCCTACCAGACTCCTTAACAGTTGAGTCCTACACCTCTCGCGAACTCAAGCCATTCTTGAAGCAAGAGCTTCAGCTGAGACGGCTGGAACATCTGAAAGGCAGTCTTATCTTATCCCCTTAAGCGAGTAAGAAAGCTGTTTTCAAAAGGTATGAAGATGATAATGTTAAGGGGTTCTCCTCTATCAGGTTAGAACTCAGAAGTGTTAAAATATTGATCCAATTTCTAGAATTATCTAGTATAAACTTTTGCTAGAAAAGTCTAGAAAAATCCTACAAATTATCTATCACTTAGGCAGCTAGATTCCACTAATTATGTAGAAGAATCCATGATAATTATCTCCGCAAATGGCTGAGACAAGAGCAGCAAAAAAATCTAACTTTTGACCAGATTTTTTGCTTGGGAAGTCGGTGATCCATGCCTATAAATAGGCTAGGTGGACGACCACTTAAGAACACCCTAATAGACCAACTTTAGCTCCTTGTATTACCCACCAATTAATAAAATTTTTCTTATTTTTCCCTTGTGCTTCCTTTGCCAAATAACCTTCTAAAAAATGCATCCATATTTCTTAGTCATATTCCACACGCACACAAACACACGCTTCGACAAATACCCAATAGTGGTATCGGAGCCACGTCTTTGGTTGGTATTGGGTGTTTTTCCTAACCACCTGCTCCTAAAACTACCCATCCAAATTTCAAACAACTAAACTATGGCCACTTCTACATCATCCACATTTCCCATTCCTATTTTTGATGAGAATAACTATGATTTTTGGAGTATCAAAATGACTACATTCTTGATGGCCCAAGACCTAGAGACTTTGTGGAAAAGGGTTACGAGGCTCCGCAAGAAGGTGCGAGTATTCCAAAGGATCAACTGCAAAAGGATGCAAGGGCACTTTATTTTATTCAACAAGCACTATCGGAAATGATATTTCCAAGAATAATTGGAGCAAAGACTACAAAGGAAGCTTGGGAGATACTTCGAGAAGAATTTCAAGGATCAGAAAAGGTACGTATTATTCGGCTTCAAACTTTAAGAAGAGATTTTGAGAATTCTAAAATGAAAAATTATGAGACCGTCCAAGAATATTGTGGAAAATTAAAGGAACTAGTTAATCAAATGAGAGCCTACAGAGACGAGATCACTGATCAAAGGGTCAAAGAAAAAATATTGGTGTCACTTACTAAAAAATACAATTCCATTGTGACAACTATATAAGGAACTAAGGACTTGGAAACTTTATCAGTGAGTGAATTAATTGGCTCTCTAGAAGCACATGAGAAAAGACTGATGGCACAAGATGAAGATTCAATTGAAAGTGCCTTTCAATCTAATATAAACGTACAGCTCATCAATCTAAAAATGGTGGAAGGAGTTCATGGAAAAATAAAAAAGGAGGAGAAACTACACAAAGGGAAAAGTATCCATCTTGTGGCATTTGCAAAAAAACAAATCATTTGGAGAAGGATTGTTGGTTCAAAAATAAGCCACAATGCCGCTTTTGTAAAAGATATGGCCACGTAGAAAAAGATTGTCGCTCAAAAACAAATAATCAAGCCAACTATGTTGAAAAAGAAAGAAAGTGAAGACAAAATATTCTACACAGGCCAAGCAGCAAACAATAAGAAAAACGATACATGGTATATTGATAGTGGGTGTAGCAATCATATGACAGGGGACGAATCTATATTCGCCGATATTGATAAGTCAGTGAATTCCCAAGTAAAATTGGGTAATGGTGCATTAGTGGACGTCAAAGGAAAAGGCACCATCGCCGTGGAAACAAATAAATGACCAAAATATATTCATAATGTATATCTAGTTCCAGTCTAGCACAACTTGAGCGTGGGCCAGATGATTCAAAGTGGGTATTCTCTATACTTTAGAGGAGATGCCTGCATTATTTATGATAAATATAAAAACATCATTGCCTCTGTTAAGATGGAGAATAAGAATTTTCCTATTCGATGGAAATATATCAAAGACATAGCCGTGAAAGCTCAACTTGATGATTCATGGCTATTTCATCGAAGATTTGGCCACTTCAACTTCGATGGGCTAAAAACTCTCCATCAGAAAAATATGATGAGAGACTTTCCAACTATTTCAAAAATTTCAGATGTTTGTGAAGGATGCCTCCTTGGAAAACAACAAAGGCAGTCCTTCCCATCTAGAGGTGCATGGAGAGCTAAGAAACATTAGAGCTAGTTCATACGGATGTGTGTGGTCCAATGAGGACCCCTACACTTAGTCAAAATAAATATTTCATCCTTTTCATTAATGACTACACAAGAATGACGTGGGTATATTTTCTTCGAGAAAGATTAGAGGTTTTCTCTATTTTTAGAAAATTCAAGAACCACATTGAGAATCAAAGTGGCCGAAGAATCAAAGTCCTAAGGAGCGACAGAGGCACTGAATACAACTCAAGAGAGTTCAATAAATTCTGTGAAGATGAAGGAGTTCATCATCAACTAATTGTTGGCTACGCCTCAAAACAAAATGGAGTAGCAGAAAGGAAGAAGAGAACTGTCATGGAGATGGCAAGGTCCATGCTAAAGGAGAAATGACTTCCTAACACGTTCTAGGCAGAAGCAGTCTACACAATTGTATACATCTTAAATAGGTGTCTAACTAAAGCAGTCCAAAATAAAACTCCAGTTGAAGCATGGAGCGGATGGAAGCCTTCAGCGAAGCATCTCAAGGTGTTCGACTGTATATGCTACGTTCACATCCCTGCTCAAAAGAGGAGTAAGCTTGATGAGAAGACAGAAAAGGGAATATTCCTTGGTTACAGTGATCAATCAAAAGGCTATTGAGTTTACAACCTAAGAACTAAGAAGCTCGTGATCAGTTGAGACATTGAGTTCGATGAGAATGCTACCTGGAATTGGGAGGATGAGAAGATCGAAAAAAAGTATGTCGTCTTGCCAGACACATCATCTGCTCAAGAGGAGTCAACAACACAAGAAGAAGGAGAAGTGCCAGATTCCACCACTCACGGCGTAACTCCACCAATCTCTCCAAGAGTGACGCAAGAAGAATCTCCTCTAGAGTCTCTAGTACTAAGGGTAAAAACCCTTAGAAGAATTTACGACACATGCAACTTTGTTGCTTTAGAACCAGAAAACTACGAACAAGCATCCAAAGAAGAAGTTTGGATTAAAGCCATAGAAGAAGAGATCAAAATGATCGAGAACAATAAAACTTGGCTCGTCGATCGCCCCAAAAACAAAGAGATCATTGGTGTCAAGTGGGTCTACAAGACAAAGCTTAATGCAAATGGATCCATCCAGAAGCATAAAGTAAGGTTTGTTGCAAAAGGATACTTGCAACAACCAGGTATCGACTATACTGAAACTTTTGTTCCTGTTGCTCTCTTTGATGTGAAATCTATCAATTAGATGTGAAATCGGCATTTCTAAATGGATATCTTCAAGAAGAAATATATGTGGAACAACCACAAGGCTTTATTGTTTGAGGGCAAGAAGAAAAGGTTCTAAAGCTTAAAAATGCTCTTTATGGATTAAAACAAGCACCACGAGCATGGTATAGCAGAATAGACGAATACTTCACCAAGCAAGGATTCAGGAGGAGCATGAGCGAGCCAACGCTCTACATCAAGAGCCAAGATAAGTCCGACACACTCATTGTCTCTTTGTATGGAGATGATCTCATATATACAGGGAACAATGAAGTGATGATTCAAGAATTCAAAGAAGAAATGATAAAGACATTCGAGATGATGGACTTGGGCTTGATGCACTACTTTCATGGCATCGAGATCAACCAAAATGGAGGAGTCTTTATCTTGCAAAAGAACTATACTGAGAACCTCTTGAAAAAATTCAAGATGAACTATTGCAAAATAGTTGCGACACCATTCGTGACAAATAAAAAGCTACTAAAGGAAGATGGAGTGGAAAAAGTTGACGTCTCTCTCTACAGAAGTTTGATTGGTAGTTTACTAAATCTCACTCCAATTTTTTTTTTAAAAAGACACTTAAGTATACCCTTTATAACTTTTTGGCACTTAAGTATCTTCTCGTGTCAAGTTTTAACACTTGGGTTGTACTTTTGCTGTAATATATGTAGCAACAGCAACACTAAATGTGGTTGGTCTCATATAGTTATTATGCAATTGTATTGGACTTACATGTGTCAAGTGCATGCAACACTAGCTCCCTATTGATTAAATAAGTTGCAGCACTGGTCTAGACCCTCATGCCAAAATGATTTTGTATCCTTTACATTTAAAATCATTGCTCCTTCTTTGCTAGTCAAAGCCAATCCTTTGTACATCAAATTTATTGCCAAGCATAAAAATTATTCTCAGAAATGATTTGGCACTGTAATTTCATTTACACATTGTTCTTTAAAAATACCCCTAATATTCTTTTAATTACCACCCATCCTAATTCACAAAACCTTAACCCTAGCAACTTTCCTCCCTCCCTAGGGTCGTCGCCGCTACCACAAGCCCTGCTGCGCCCAGGGAACGAAACTTTCAGTCCCCTTCACCACCACGTCGGTGCTATCACTAATTTTGGGCCCCTCCCCTACCTCTCAGCAACCTGAAACTCCGCGAAACCCAGCTCGCGAAACCTGAATCAAGAGGTGTTGAAAGACTTGGAGTCCAAGTTATCCGAGGTCAATAGAGGTTGTGGGTGAGGGAGGAGGAGGAGGAGGCAGCGGGGGGAAACGGGGTGACGATGACAATGACCATCGTCGTCAGCACGGGATGGTGGTACCGGCTGCAACAGTAGCCCTCATGGGGAAAAATATAGGAAGAAGTGATGATTTTGTCTCCTCTAGAGTATAATTTGAGTAACGGTTAAAGAAGGTTTTTGGTACTTAGAAAAGAAAATGTTCATTAAACGGCAATTTTTGCCCGTTCTGGCTAAGCGAAGCAATTGGCCAGTAAAAATCATATTCAATTAGTGTAATCCTGAGTGCTCATCTTCGGGACATTTGACATCTTGATCTAATAAAAAAAACAAGAATTTAACAACTCGGCAAAAAAAAAAAAAAAAAAAAAAAAACTTGATTGAAATGATTGGCCTCACGACGTACATTTATTCTCACGTTAAAACAAGATTCCATCTTCAACTAAGTTTTAGTCTCGACGTTTTCGTGGGAGCTTGACTTGGACATTAGCATTGCCCAGCAAAGGATTCAAGGACTCAGTCAACCGGGTCTTAAGCCTACCAAATGCATGTTAATCTAGTGCCTGCCAGCTTCTTCTTTTTTTTCTTTTTCTTTTTTTGGGTCTGATAGTGTGCATGCCAGCTTTGAAATCACGTAGTTTTCATACAAGACTCATTTACATTCAGGAATCGGGTGCATTAGATTCACATACACTCAAATTACTTAAGAATAATTCCTGATAGAGTTCAAGTATTGGTGTCATCCAGAGAGAGAGAGAGAATTATTCCTAACAGAGTTCGACTATCGGTGTCATCCACAAAGGGAGAGAGAGAGGAGAAGAAAGAAGAGCTGTGTGTTGCTATGTTCTTGTTCATTTTACTGTTGCTCGTCTTGAATCCCTTCGAAAGAGAAAATTGATTAATAATTACAAGTTGAACGGTCATTCTACAACGTCGCTTTCCTGAGGCTCCGTTAGAATCTTCTGTTTGGTTTGTTTTTAACACTCCGTCAGTCCATTTGTACGTCTTTTTCACTATGACTATTGAGCCGCATGCACGCACATATCCTTCCGTATGGATAAATATTCAATTATGAATACAATAATGGATGCTAGATTCATTATAATTGATTTTTGGGTCAATATCAAGCGTATTCACTGATGAAAAATGAGCTACGGTGTTGATACCAGAATATGTCCCCAGTGTTTAGCATTGCACTCGGATTGATAAGAACTTGCTGGACTCAAGTGTTGAGGATTTGTCAGTAAAATTGCAATCCATTGATAAGAGAGTTATGCTCCAATTGACAAACATTGTCAATGGCGCGACTATGTGTTGGGAGCCATTAGTCGACACAACTAGTTGGTTGGCAATAACAAATGTAAATATCAAGGAGGCGAGAACGAGATAACTATTGAGTCATGAAGCAGACTATTTCAACTACTTCCGTGAGAGAATGTCATAGCTTTTCGAAACAAACAACTCTGGAGTGCTTCCTATATTACGATTACACTCGAAAAATTTCACAAATTAAAATTAAAATATAACAAAGTGTTTAACAAATATGCTCACACTAGGCTTCTATTGCATGCTGCAATAGATTACAAACTTCTATAGAAAACATTCTTGCTCGTATTTGGCCTTAGCTTGTGAAAAATAAATAATTTGGAGAATATTTTTTGTAAAGATGATTGCTTGTATCACTTAAAAAATGAATAAAAAATATTTTTATTGTCCACGAAAATGTTTAGACATAAATTATTATCAATAAGGAAAATATTTCTTATTGACTAATCATTTTTAGAAATATATTTTTAAATCATTAATTATCTGAAAAATAAATGGAACCTAAAATAAAAATTAGAGCTTATACTGGATGGACTCAACAAATCGGATTTCTTGAAGACCAAATCGTGGAGCACTTGATGCTTAAAGAAATCAGACTAAAACATACCAAGTTGCCAAATTGGAACACAAGGGCCGTCAAATCATTTGAAGAAAGTCTCCATGAAAGTACTTGGACTTTGAAATATTGGACTTTCCACTTAAGGCGGGGACTAATTGAGAGTAAGTAACACTTCAATCTTTATAAATAAAAAAAATAAAGAAATAGTTCCATTATTAGGTATTGTAACTACTTGACCCAATTTATATGTCACAATCTGCCACAAGCAGTACTCTAGTGCAATCGCTGAAAAAGATGACCACTTAAGATGGATCCCACTTGTAAATCACTTCACGAGACATTTTCCAAGTAGTCGACGCGGGATTTGAAGCTACGAAATGATGACTTTTGTTCATCACATGGAATTTCAAGTTCCATTAGGTGGAGATGAAGAAACGATAAAGGTTGCTTTGCGACTTTGCGAGCAAGACTACAAACTTGCAAGGACCATTTTCTTATTTCTTAATAAAAATCAAACAACCGAAGAGACATGCGTATCACTTATTTCAGAGGAGAGACATAGCCGTTCGCATGTGAGGAAAATTATTTCGGTAGGAGGAGAGCTTGGCACTCTTTACAAGGAAGTAAATATGGCTATTCGGTTAATGGGTAATTTTCGAATCGCATTCTGCAGTCCTTGAACTGAAATTGAACGCCGATGTTGTACGCGCACTCCTTACTTATCCTATCCATACCTGCGTTCAAACGTGCAGAGCAATCTCGATGAGAAATCAACCGTTGCATGCCGCAAACGTCATGAACTCCCTTGGACTGGCAGTATCTATTTAAACCCGAATCCGATGTGAAATCACACATACAGTCAATAACTTGATCGACATGATAATTGTATGTATTTAACGGCAAGTACTTTGCCCCGTTTTGACATTCTGCTTACCAAAGCTGTGTCTGGATCACTCATCGCAACCCTGAAAATGAAGAAAACCGCCTTAGGATTGCTGCAATCTGTTGAGAAGTGGCCATCTTGCTGAATCTTTAATCTGTATCTTATAGCTAATCAGCTTGGCTATATATAGAAGGGGGCTGTTCTAGAAATTATCTCCATAAAATTCAGAATCAGGTTTAGCCAGCGGAATCCTAGCAGCCGTTATATGAAATGATTGGTGAAACTATATCGGGTTCCCATTCTTATGTCGGACTTATTGTCGATCATTCGGCCTACAAATGTAATCAATACCTTCGTCACAATGAGAATACAGATACATATGATTATGCCAACCAATTTTTTTCTAAGATATGTAAAGTTTTATCATATATGTCAGGAATATTTCATATCTTGAGAAAACCAACATTAAAATTGTCTGGACTTAAGTCTGGACACATCATGTTCTCCAAATACAGAGGATGGAAATAAATCAGAAACTAAACCAGGTCTCTCATCGCCCACCTGAGAGAAGCGATTCTGCGACAGAAGACAATTCCGCACATGCCTTGCCCGTGGAGGACGGACAAGGCACAGTTAAATCGTCAAAACCTTCGCAGCGAGCGAACGTTAACCCGCTGGAGGGAGTGCCGTTGGATAACAATTCTGGCATCGGAAGATCGCCCTCCAAGTACTGCAATGCTTGACGCATGCTTGGCCTCATCAACGGATTGGAGTGGGAACACATCAGCCCGAGTTTCAGCACCAACTCCATCTCTTCTTCCACAAACTCCGACCCCAATTTCGGATCACTTACCTCCAGAATGTCACCTCTGTACCAGCGAGAAAATACCCAGTCCACTAATATCACGTCCTCGGTGTCCCCATGCTTTATCGGCCTTCTCCCACAGGCGACCTCGAGCAAAAACACCCCGAACGCAAACACGTCGGTACTCCTAGTAGCCTTGCCGGTTCGCATGTGCTCAGGGGGAGATAACCAACTGTTCCTGCGACATGAGTCGTTTCAGGGTCGGTTCCATGGTTGTGTAGTCTCGCAAGCCCAA
Organism: Corymbia maculata; assembly: GCA_014182735.1. Taxonomy (NCBI): domain Eukaryota; kingdom Viridiplantae; phylum Streptophyta; class Magnoliopsida; order Myrtales; family Myrtaceae; genus Corymbia; species Corymbia maculata. The sequence goes on along the minus strand of CM024689.1, from coordinate 10,597,378 downwards.
AATCCCCAAGTCTTCCATTTAATTCAGCATCTAGCAAGATGTTGCTCGCCTTTATATCCCTATGGATCACCACTTGCTCCCACCCTTCATGCAGATAAAGCAGCCCGGATGCCACTCCTTTGATCACCCTAAATCTTTGCATCCAATTCAGGGTGACCTTTGGTTGGTTATAGAGGTACTTGTCGAGGCTCCCATTGGGCATGTAGTCGTAAACCAAGAGCAACTCCCTTTTCCGACGGCAGTAACCGAGGAGCACCACTAAGTTGCGGTGACAGAGCCGACCTATGCTAATGATCTCCGCTACAAATTCTCTCATGCCTTGTCTCGATTCATGGGAGACCCTCTTCACCGCAATCTCTATATTCGATGTGGGTAAGATTCCTCTGTAGACCTGGCCGAACCCGCCAGCCCCTAGTAACTCTTGGTCCCGGAATCCTTTTGTCGCAATGTAGAGATCTTTGTACTTGAACCGGTGCGGGCCGTAGTCCCTCTCCCAATCTTCGAGGACCTCAGAAAATTTCCTTTTCCTTCTTATCACGGAAACTACGCCCATGATCAGCATCGATACAATGAAAAGAACCATCAGGGGTAACACGATAGTCAGTACTTTCAACATCTCCTCTTTCCCTCTCTTTAGCGACTCTGCGGAACAAAAAGAGAGAGCGTCCCGTCATATGCAGCGACTGACACGGCTGCAAGAGATGGCGAAGGCAAGCTACTATGATGGGACTCGATTTTCATTCTGTGAGCCACAAATTTTTGAAAAAGTAGATCTCATAACAATTTGTGATTATTTACTATTTAGTTTTTAATGATCCTAAATGCTATTACCCAATCATTTATCTAGAGTATGTATTTTAGTGATACACATAACAATCTCAGCTTACTAAGTTATTTACAATATGAGTTCCTATATTGTCTTTTGCATGAAAGAAAATACCATACAACAAAAGGTGTTGATGCAACTTTATAAGGAACGTAAAATTTTAGACTCGCCTGATTAACGTAGCAAATATTCCAATTAATACCTATAGAACTACTGTCGGACGTGCAATTAACACAACGGTTGACTAAGACTTTTTTGGGTCAGTGGTCAACTAATACTAGAAGTTGAGTAAATGGGTCATATTCTTGATTGGTCAAAACAGTCAACGATGATAAAACCTTCCAACTAACCTCTCCGGCAGCCGGTGCCAGCCAAGAACCCGTCCCCGACGAACCCAGGCCTGCACTTGCACCGGAACCCATTTCCGCCGCCGTTGGGCAGCCCCGAGAGCTGGATGCAGTCTGCATCCTGGGAGCACTCACACTCGTCACCGTTCACCCACCACTCCAGCTGTAATTGCTGGACGCCCAGCGACACCGACACGTTGTTCAGCTCCTCCGCTGATATCGACGATAGAAAGTACTTGCAGTCGAGGGCGAAGAGCTTCGAGCGGTTGAGAAACACCCTGGTACTTACTGCTAGGCTCCAGCTGGTATTTGGCCTGGATGACCTGCGTACTGGGCAAATCGCATGGGGAGTTCTGCGCGCAATTGTTGAGCAGGACGCCCAGCGACATTCAAGTGCTCCCATGGTGACGGAACATGGCGCACGTGTTCTAATTATGCTATCAAACATCTTGGGACCAGACACCAGTTGTTCAGCTTCCGCTGATATCGACGATTACTTGCAGTCGAGGGCGAAGAGCTTCGAGCGGTTGAGAAACGGCCTGTAGAGATGGTGCTGGTATGGAACTTGAGAGACTGGTATTTGGCCTGGATGACCTGCGTACTGGGCAAATCGCATTGGTTGTTGAAGAACAGGACATAATCAAGTTCTTCCCCTTCGGGGCATAGTTGCGGCCGTAGAGATGGTCGATGGAATTGAGCGGGCGGAGGCAGTTGGTCTGGATCGTGATGGTGACGGTGTCTTGGGACACAGACTGCACCAGGAACTCCCCGATGAGGGCGTCCCCATCATCACTGCAGTTGAGCTGGATTGGGCAGCCCGTTGAGAACCCGAACGGGTACGACAGGTTCTGCTTCCCGGGCGTCAGCGCCGCAGGTCTGGCTGCAGGGCGCGCGGGCGACTCGACGCGCTCCAGCCATGAGGATTAGCGAGACCATGCCGGCCAAGAGGAGGAGCGTGGACAGAGCCATCTTCGGCATCATCGGGCACATCGACCGGACGTCGACGCGGTGTCGAGTGATGAATCTTTGAGAGTGCTTAGAAAGAGAAGTTCCTTTTCGCACTTGAGAGAGGAAAGGTAACCAAAAAATGGAGACGAAAAAAGAAAAGAAAAAGAATGTTCAAAGTTATGCGTTTACCTTGACTGCGGAAATTACGAAAGAGTCCTCATCAAGCGTGCAATTAATTTTCTGGTAATATTTGATTTTTCTTTCTTTCTTGGGGATTATGTTATGTTGGATGGTTATTAAACTCCAGTGGAGGTCCCTAAGCCAGTCAACGTTGATCCTTGACGTCGGGCTACGTGGAGCAACGATTTGTCGTGTTAGGGCGCATCATAGCACCTTTTCCTGGGGAATTTTTAATCAGAAATAGAAGGAAAAAAAAGAGGACCAATGAAAATCTGAACACGACAAGAAGGATGAATAAAGAAGGATAGCTAGGATTGGGTTTTCTAGATAAAGCTAACCACGCATTGACCCCTTTAAACCAAAAACTCGATCCGTCAGCCAATAATGCCCGATAACTTCGGACACGGCATCATTTGTTCTTTTTTGGAAAAATTATCGTGAAAGTCACAAACCTATTACACTTTTACCAATTCAGTTATAAATATTTTCACTTTTTATTAATTAAATTATAAACCTTTCAATTTTATCAATTCAGTCCTAAACATTCACTTTTTTTAAAAAAATTTAATCATAAATATTTTCAAAGAACTTTCTAATTGAGTCAATCTAGCCAAAATTGGCTTGAAATTACTAATGTGGACCGCCAGTGCTAACTTGGCACTTTTAATAATATTTTGAATTTTTATGATTTTTTCTTTTTTTTTCACTTTTTTTTCTCTGTTTTTCTGGTTTTTGGACCTAGACCGGGCAAGGTTTGCCAACCGGCCCTTGCCAACCAACTCTTGTTGACCCTCGCCGGTATAATGGTTTACTGACAGTATAATAGTTTAGTGAGGACAAGATTGAAGGTGGAAATTTTTTTTTGTTTTTTTTTGGTAAAGGTAAGTATTATAAGTTAAAATCCAACCATGCAACTGTACAAGGGGGTGGGACTCAGCCCCAACACACACTCAACGAGACAACATGTCATTGGAGTGTGGGGGGGCCAAGTTCACGAGAACTATCAATAAGACCCTATAGCAAGTAAAAGAGTAGTCACTCCTAACATTACAACAAGCTAGCCAAAAATGATGGGATCCATGCCCCAACTACATTGTAACATTCTATTCCTTGGATCATCAACCATCGTGTTAAAAGTCAAGGCTTTTTCCTTGACCACTTTGATGAGATATTGCTTCATCGTAGGCTTGGAGATGTTAGATGATCGAAATGTGGTGTCATTTCTAGTCTTCCAGATTATATAGCACAGGGCACCAAAAGAGAATCTAACAATGTCTTCATAGAATCCACTTCCAGGGAGACTATTATGAATCCACCGAATATTTTCTAGCCAAGGTCGATTAGTCTAGGGAAGATTACACTTCGCAGCCCAAAACGAAGCAAAGGAGTAAGGTATGTGACAGTCAAAAAATAGATGGTTAATAGAATCTGGCCTTAAGTGGCAAAAAGCACAAATGCCCGTCACCAGTCTACCATGAGACATAAGAAAAACCTGAGTTGGGAGACGATTCCTCGAAATAGTCCAAAGGAGGAATTGATGCCAGGGGGTAACTGATTTGTGCCACACAAAAGATACCCATGGAACCGATGTATCCTTCCTCCTAATGACCGACCATGCCGACATAGTGAAGAAAATACCGGAAGGATGCTTGATCCACATAAATGAGTATGGTATATGGTTTAAGGAAGGAATCGTGACCTGCCAAGAGAGCAATTCGTGCAGTATCTCCTAGCCATCAACGGAAAATAAATCAATGACTTTCGCATTCCTCAAGAGAGCCGATTGGTAAATTTGAGGATTTGTGTATATCTGGTTAATGGGACCCATATCAAGCCATGGGTCAAACCAAAGTGATGTTGATAATCCATCACCTATTTTCCATTGGAAGCAGCCACGGACTTCCTCCCTTAATGTAAGTATTTTCCTCCTAGCCCAAGAGCAAAAAGTTGGAGAAGTAGCATTCCAGAAGTACTTACCTTTGAGGTGATTCGCGTGAATCCATTTGCACCAAAGGAAATCCTTGTCGGTGAAAAGAGTCCATATGTGCTTGCACATCACCACTTTGTTGTTGTCCCTGATTCTTCGAATCCCAATGCCTCCCTCTTTTTTAGGAAGACAAACATCCTCCCAAGAGACTTTTGCCCCTCCTAGGCCAAGCCCTGGCCCTTTCCATAGAAATTGCCAACTAATCTATTTTATCCTGTCAACTATTGAAGAAGGAATCCAAAAGATGGATGCCCAATATACTTGTATAGCATGTGGGACTGATCTAACCAATTGTAATCTACCCGCAAAGGATAAAAACCTATGAGTCTAAGATTGCACCCTATTCATCAGGAGACATACCAAGACATTGCAATCCACCTTGCTCAATCGCAACGTGATGATTAGAATGCCTAGATATCGGACTGGGAGTGTTCCTAGCCTGTAATTTGAAATTTGAAGGAGCTAGTTCCTAGTTGCCACCGAGCCGCCCGATAGATAGACTTCACTCTTACTATTGTTTGGTATGAGCCCACTCCACTGGGAGAATAGATTGAGTCCCTCTTTCATGCACAAAACCGAATCTGCCTTACCTTTGGTGAATATAAAGACGTCATCTGCAAAAAAGAGATGAGATAGGCGTGGAGTCTTACATCGCCGATAGAAATGAAACTTGGGCCTGGAGGCTTGCTTTTCCAGTATATCGGAGAGCACTTCCATAGCTAGAGTAAAGAGATAGGGGGAGACCGGATCACCTTGTCTCAGTCCTCGCCCACTGTTGAAAAATCCATGGAGATTACCATTTATTGAGATCGAAAATTTTGGAGTGCGAACACATACCATGATTAGTCGGGTAAGATGCTCTAGAAACCCAAATGCTTCAAGGGTTGTCTCCAAAAAGTCACAATCTAGCGTGTCGTAGGCTTTCCTGAAGTCAACCTTAATGGCACACTTCGGGGAGTACCTGTCTGAGTGAAATCCACTAAAAAGCTCTTGGGCCAGCAGAATGTTATTAGTGATGTGTATGCCCTTGACAAACGCCATCTGGGATGTGCTAATGATATGAGGGAGCATCGCAGCAATCTTACTGGCCAATATCTTGGCGATGCATTTGTAAATAGTATTGTAACAAGCTATGGGTCGAAAATCATTTACAGATGATGCGTTAGGAATTTTGGGAACTAAAACAAGAATCGTGCAATTGATTTCCCGAAGTAGCTGGCCAGTTTGAAAAAAATCCAGCACCGCATCAACTACTGACGGTCCAACCATATCCCAGTTCCCTTGAAAGAATTCAGCATTAAAGCCATCAGGCCCGGGGGTTTTATCCCCAGCCAATGCAAACATGGCCACCCTAACATCCTGGGGGGTAATAGGCTCAGACAGAGTTCTAACCTAATCCACATGGAGTGTATGCTTCAGGACTTCCTTAATCTCCCTAGTGAAAGGCTTTAGGTTCGTACTCACTTGGGCCAAGAGAGACTAAAAATAATCTACAAATGTCTACTAGATTGCCTCAGCTTCCGTTGCCATATCTTCGGCTTCATTCTAGATTGAAATAATTCGATTTCGCATGTGATGATGGTTGACCGAATGATAGAAGAATCTTGTATTTTGGTCGCCCTCCTTCAGCCAACGAATCCTTGATTTTTGTTTGAAGAAGGATTCCTCATGCGCCCGAAGATCATAGTACTGGCAAGTTTGGAATGTTGCAGTTGCCGCCAGAGATAAATTTCCAGGCTCCTGGAGAAGTGCTTGTTGGGTTAAGTGAAGATCCTGCCTGGCTGCAGCAGCTCGCTCAACAATATCAGAGTACACTTCTTTGTTCAATTGTTTTAGCCTGCATTTCAAAAGTTTAAGTCTGGTACAAAGCTTGTACATGTGAGTACCCGAGAGTTGGTCATTCCACACCTGAGAGACCATATCATTAAAACCAAGATGGGACATCTAGAAATTAAAAAATTTGAATGGCTTTCTTTGTGGTCTTGGGGCAAAGATTTTGACTAGCATCAAGGTGTGGTCTGAAATGCTAGGGGGAAGAAAGCTTGCTTCTGAGTAGGAGTAGTCCACGCACCATCTATTGTTTACCAAGACTCTATCTATCTTCCTTTGTTTTCTATTTGCATCTGAAGAGAAGAACCATGTAAATTGAAAGCCAACATATCTGAAATCGTCAAGGTTGGCTTGAAATAGGCACTTCTTAAACTCATCAAAAGACGGGGGCCAAATATCCGGGCTCCCTATGGGTTAGTAGGGTCCCGGATGGCATTAAAGTCTCCACCCACTATCTAAGGGCTCTCCGAATGAATATAACTCAGACGAATCAAGTCGGTCCACAGAGGTCTCCGAGCTACAAATGTATGATCCCCATACACCGCCATAAAACATATAGTAGAGCCCGAGTGCAAAAGCTTGATTTCACCATGTATCATTTGGCTAGAGACAAACAAACTTATGAATTCAACCAAAAAAAGGTTCCATCCAACCCATACACGCCCCCCCGTTGAGTATTCATAGTTTGCCATCTATTTCCAACCTGGGAGAATATTGGAGGAAATGGATTCAAAATGGCGGGGCGGAACTTTAGTTTCCATAAGTCCTAGACAACAAATACTATTGGCACGAGCAAAATTTTTAACCTTTGATTGCCTAATGGGATCCATAATACCCCTGATATTCCAAAAACCAAAATTCATCAATAAAAAGGAAGGTAGAGATGCCTACTTGCGTTTTCCAGTTTGACGTTTGCTAACCATCGGTCTCCGCGACAGAGATTTGTGGCCTTTCACTCTGTGTTGTGGCTGGGATTGCTGAGGTTCCGTCACCCCCAATGAGGGAGCCAAGACCTTGGCGCCAGAGGACAAATCGGCTACCTTTAGAGCTTTTGAGCCAATCCCTGGGGCTGTCTTCTGAGGTAGATCCTCTAAGGCACTGGCCTTCGAGTCCTCCAGATCATTAGCAGAGGAGAAGGAGAGTTGGGATGTTCGCTGGTCAGCAAAGCTCGCACCCAACAGTTTCTTTAATGCCTCATCAAAAAAATTTTTTGTTAATCCCCTCTATTTGCAATTCAGAATTGTTGAAAGTCTAAGACAAATGGGCACTCACCATGAGCTTTGGGTTCTATCAAGGCAACTTTCGATCCAAATTGTTTAAAAAAAAGGACTTTGCCGAACATAATATTTGACTCTAGCAGTACATTTGAGACCCAAAATTGCTTTAAAAACTCTTCCAAACGCATCATAAAAGTTAAATTATCTCCATACAAACCATCCACATGAACAAAGTCTATGATGGGACTCCCTGAGAGATTCAGATGATGACATCGCATGCTTTTAATATCAAGAATTGAAGCTGTCCATCAATTTACCTTTCCCATACATCAGTTAATTTTCTTATTAGAGAAATCAAAACTATTTGCCACACCGATCACCATGCCGTACTCATTTGGGACGGGCATAGGTTGCAGGGAATCTATGTCCCGTGAATCAACCCCATCTACACCTTCAGAATAGCATAAAATTTTGTTTCATGACAATTACTTTTCCTTACAGGTTTTGCTTTTCATTGAAGTTGCAAGCTTGGAAAGACCGGTATTTCTTTTTCATACTGTCCCCCGTTGACTAATCTGTGGAGGTTGGAGCTTCTTTGGCTTTGTGCAATCAACTCATAAGGCTATACTTTTTTAAAAGATCCCCTCATTAGGTCCTTTATAAAACCAGCCCACCCCTTGTCCATCCCTGAATTTTATTAAGAAACTTTCAAACCCTTAACCTTTAATGAACCCTAAATCAAAACGTGCATTAATCTTCTAAGAAGTGACAAAAATACAATTTTCACGGGAACTTCTAGATTTTGCAATCTCCACCAAGTCTTTTTACACAAAAATCGAGCGCTACATAAAAAATCGCCTAGATCAAAAGAGTCCTAAGAGCTAGTAAACTAGGTCACAGCCTTGTTGCGGTCCAATACGGCGTGCTTGGCAGGCTCGCGAGAGAGAACGAGCCTGGTCGGCCATCTAGATCTCCCGGGAGGTGATGGTCAGCTTCTGATTGTAGCGCATGAGCCATGGGGACTCCTGGGCTAGCTTATCGAAGATGAAGCTGTTGGAAATTTTCTATAATAGGCTTACATTAATTAATTAATTTTTTATTTTATATAATCGGGTTAATGTATATTCCAATATATTTTAAACCCTCAAGTGATTTTATTAAATTGAGTTTTGACATCTATTAATAACGAGCCTAGTTGAGCAACAAAGTGTAGGCAATTGTGAATTGAAGCCCGTAATGGGAGAGGCCCAATTAACACACTATTGATTAAGGTTTGTTAGGTCCCCTCTCTAACCTATAAAAGGGTAGGTTATACTTATCAGTCTCTGAATCCCATTAAAGTTACGATACCGAAATAGGTCATAAAGAGGAAAATCCGGTATTCTAATAGATTACTGACACCGTCAGTTTGATCTATTTTTCATCAAGCAAAACTATGGCTCAAATAGGTACGCTTTAAATTCCGCTGTATATACATATAAGTTTTGGTGTTTTACAGTCACGTATGGATCAAATTCATTCTTAATATTAAGAAATTCTACAGAAGCTGCTCATGATGTCCGTGCCTTTGCTCGAGGTGCCAGTGTCTGGGTGGACCTGCTTCAGCACCTTGAAGATGTAGATCTTGTACGTTTTGACATTCCTCTTTGCCCACTTCTTCTTGTCGCCGGCCCCCTCATTTGGGAGCTTCTTCTCGACCCTTGGCTTCTTCTCCGCCATCCCCTCCAGCTACACCGCTGCATCGGACTTCTCAGCCACCACCACCTCCTTGTACTCGAGAAAGGTCATGGCTATGGTGGAGGCGACCGCGAGCTTGGCGACAACGTGGTCATGTCACCAGGCTGGACCAGGAAGGGGAGGGTGAGAATGGAAGAAGAAGCGCAATAAAAAGGGAAAAAGAAGAAGAGGAAAACCAAAGCAAACCAAATTGCATTTTCGGTTCAAGTCATATCCGCTTCGTGTCGCGTTTCTGTTCGGAGCAAGCACACGTCCAAACGGTTTGGTGCAAGTTTCTTAAAAACCTGAATCAAACCGAACCAAACCATTGACACCCCTAAATCTATCTATTCAGCTTTCAGGGGAGGAAGTGCATCAGAAAGAAAGAACTCCAGTTCCTTCGATCTTAGAAAGATTGCTTCCATCCAACTCACCCAGAAAGAGCTTAGGTGCGCGTTATCCCTGGCTAGAACTATTGCACAATATATGAAGACTATGCTTTCTAGCTGATTTCTCTGAACCAAAATGACTGCTTTCTCTGATCGGCATAAGGAATGATCAAACCCCTCCCAAACGTTTCGCTCGAGTTACTCCTACTAGACTCTCCTTAACAGTTGAGTCCTACACCTCTCGCGAACTCAAGCTATTCTTGAAGCAAGATCTTCAGCTGAGACGGCTGGAACATCTGAAAGGCAGTCTTATCTTATCCCCATAAGCGAGTAAGAAAGCTGTTTTCAGAAGGTATGAAGATGGTAATGTTGAGGGGTTCTCCTCTACCGGGTTAGAACTCAGAAGTAAGGGTGAGCGGAGGAGACTGCTTTCCTTGTACCGGATTGTACACTAGGGGACCGGGTAGGATTGACTTAGAGCTCTCCTAAGAAAACAGTATTTTTCTTGACGTACTGGAATGAATGGCCAAGTTCTTGTCATATGCATAATTTGTCAGTCAAATTTGAAGGGCCACGAAGTACTTTGCGTCCATGACACGCTAAGAGAATATGTAAAATATCAGAAATCATGCCATCACCCAACTAATAAGGAAACATGCACCTACACTACGCTTTGATTATAACCCAAATTATGGTTTCCCATATGCACCTAGAAAATCCTGTCCTCTATCGTACGCCTATCCTTTTCTTCTTCTCTCTTGTACGGTTGTTGTGCCAGCCTAGGCGACGGTGCGCAAGAAGGAGGGATGGCAATGCATCTGCGCCTCAGTCCTCGGACGTGCGCAAAGAGGGATGACATGCCTCCTATCCCACACTGCTTGGGAGGAGTCCTAGGATAATTTATAAGGCTTGAATTATCTACTTTATGTAACGCATTTTAAAATCATGCGAGCCTCGATCCAAAGCAAATAATATTACACAATGATAATTCCCGGATCCTTACAGTCCTTTATTCTTCCACCTCTTCCCCTCCCTTCTTGATCTGCAGCAACTTGAGACCATGGCCACTACCCCACCACACACATTCTCTCTCTCTACCAAAAGAATGAAGAAACTGAGAGGGAGTAAAGGAAAACGTAGAAGGAGAAGGAAAAATGATTTTTTTTTTTTTTTTTTTGGTGATGTGTGGAATTATGTGGTGTGATTAGGTCTTCAGAGGAATAATAAAGAACACCGCTCGGCGAACGACGTCTGGAGATAAGCAACCAAATGAGGCTGCCGCGCCACTAGCTAATCTGAGCCATATTAAAAATAAGAGGTGCTGTTGGCGAATACTGACCCTACGCATTTTAGATCTACACATTATCTCGGCTTACCACTAATTGATTTACACAGAAGAAGAGAAACAACGGTTTGGACACATCGATTGTCTCCATATACGGATGATGGAATCATATCAGAAACTAAAGCAGGAGGCTCATCGCCCACCTGAGAGAAGCGATTCTGCGACAGAAGTCAAGTGCGTAAATGCCTTGCCCGTGCTGGTTGGACAAGACACGCTCAAATCGTTAAAACCTTCGCGATGAGCAAACGTTATCCCTCCGGAGGAAATGCCGATGGACAACAATTCCGGCATCAGAAGATTGCCCTCCAAGTACTGCAATACTTGACACATGCTTGGCCTCATCAATGGATCGGAGTGGGAACACATCAACCCTAGTTTCAGCACCAACTCCTTCTCTTCTTCCATGCTTGGCAAGGTCGAGCCTCGCAGACCCAGTGACCCCTCACCTCTCGCCAGTCACCAAGTCCACCAACCAGCTAGAGGAAGAAGAAAGAAGGGAAAACAAAAATAAAATGAAAATAAATAAATAAATTATTATTAAAAAATTGGCCACAACAATGTCGGTCGGACAGTCGACACCCAGCCAGCATTGATGTCGGGCATCAACATCGGCATTGACATCCCCTAACCAAATTTGGCCAAATGAACTAAATTGATATAATTACAAAAAGTTCATGATTTTTTTGTTAATTTTCCTATATTATATGAGTGAAGGTGGAAGAGGATTTTGGTAATTAGAGAAGCAATTGCCTTATCAAAATAATATTCAGTTAAATGACCCCGAGTGCTTATCTTCTAAATTTGACATCTTGATCTAATAAAAAACAAGAACTTAACATGTTGGCAGAAAAAAAAAACAAGTGTTTGAAATGATCGGGGTGCTCCTCCATTTTCCTTTCCATTTTTCTTTTTCTTCTTTTCAAATTTCGCTTTGTGAGGTAGTAAAATGAAGAAAATGGATTTTCCTAGAACTTTACACAATCGGTCTCACGACGTATATATATTTTCATGTTAAAACAAAAATCCATCTTCAACTAAGTTCTAGTCTCGACGTTTGCGGTGAGCTTGACGCAAAGGATTCAAGGACTCAGTCAACCGGGTCTATAGTGTGCCAGGTGCATGAGAATCTAGCGCATTGACTAGATTGAGGAGTCGATTGCATTGGGTCCACATATACTCAAATTACCTAAGAATTATTCTTGACAGGGTTCGAGTACCGGTGCCATAAAAAAAGAAAAAAAAAAAAAAGCCGTGTTTCGCTAGACGATGCTTTTGTTTTAATTAGTGTTCCTCGCCTGCGATCCCTTTAAAAGTAAACAAAGATCAATAATCGCAAGTTGAATATTCATTCCTGAGATGCTAGTAAGGTGGGGAATACAGATATCGGAAAAATCAATAAAGATCTGATTCAATAGATTCTTTTTGCTCCAAAGAAGCGTATCTGTTTATATGCGGCTATGGACTGATGGAGTGTTAAAAAACCAAACAGAAGATTCTAACGGAGCCCCATGAAAACAACGTTCTAGAATGAATATTCAACTTGCAATTATCGATCATTTTTCGCTTTCCAAGGGATCGAAGACGAGGAACACTAATTAGAACAAAAACATCCTCCAGCGAAACACCGCTCGTCTTTGGTTGGAACACTAAATAACGTAGTCCTTCAACTAATCTTAACAAAAGCCCATATTCCAATGTAAACCAAGTTAAGAATGATATGTGAAATTCGACATATGTAAAGAAATTGAGGCAACATACGGGTGGACGCACACGCGAAATGAATTGAGAACGAACCTAGCTTTGATTCCTTATTAGAAAGTCCAACCTAAACTCTTAAACTAAGAGAGGGGAAAATTATATTTATATAATGAGCATATAAATCATATAGTCAAGTGATGTGAGATATTTCAATGCTATTGTTAAAATAAAAAAAGAAGTGTCATGACTACCACTACTTTTGAAAAGGTCTAATAGAAGAACTTTCCCAGAAAGAAACCCGGTCCTCTTATTTAAATAACTTACAAAATTTTAATTCTGAAAAATTATAGAAAAATTTGATATGATCTTCAATGACCTTATGCATATTTTTAGAGATTTAAGATATTTAGAAGTAATTAAAAGCTAAATCTCAAAAACTAGAACTAAAAGTCGAAGGACTTGACAATCAAATTTGTACTTTGCCATGCAGCAAAACAGCAATGAGCAACAGGGGAACCATCATTTTCTCAAGAAAGTATTGAAGTTCAGGCTCCATTTATTTGGCAAAAAATGAATAATATTAAAAACAATTTTTGTAAAAATGATCGATTGGACTACTTACAAAATGAATGAATGAAAAATATTTTCATCGTTCATAAAAATATTTGACATAAATTGCAGTCAAGGAAAATATTTATATTGACTAATTATTTTGAGAGATATAAGCAATTTTTTTTTTAGGAATATATTTTTTAAATTATTTATTTTTTGAGAAACAAATGGAGTGTGTGATGAAAATTATGGCTTAAATTGGAGGGACTCAAAAAAAGAAAGTCAAAACTTCTTCCAGATAAGTTTGACCGGTCAACGGTGTTTTTCATCGCAAATTTCATGAAGACCATATTGTGCAGCACTTGATGCTTCAGAAACCAGACTAAGGCATACTAAGTTGCCAAATTGGAACACAAGGCCCGTTGAATCATTACAGCGAAGTCTCCATGAAATTACTTGGACTTTGAGATATCGGACTGTCCGTTTAAGGCATGGACTAATCGGGTGTAAATAACACGTCATTCTTTATATTAAAAAAATTCTATTATTTAGGTATCGTATTGTAACGACTTGACTCAATTCATATGTCCTAACCTGCCATAAAGAATACTCAAGTGCAATCCCTAAATAAAATGACTGATTAGGATGAATCTTACTTATAAGTCACTTCACGAGACATTTTTCAGTAGCCGACGTAGGATTCAGAGCTATAAAATGATAATTTTCTTCACCACAGGGAATTTCAAATACCATCAGATGGAGATAAAAGAAATGATCAATATTACTTTGCGACTTTATGAGCAAAGGCTTATTACAAGCTTGCAAGGACCCGACAAGACATGCATATCACTTATTTCAGAGGGGAGACATAGCCGTTCACATGTTGAGGATAATCATTTGGGTAGGAGGAGAGCTTGGCGCTCTTTACAAGGAAGTAAATATGGCTATTCGGTAAATGGGTAATTTTCGAATCGGATCCTACAGTCCTTAAACTGAAACCGAACGCCGATGCTGTACGCGCACTCCTGCCATATCGTGCGCACACCTGCCTCCAAACATGCAGAGCAATCTGGATGAGAAATCGCACCATTGCATGCTGCATGGCCGTAACATACGTTGCGACCTCCCTTGGACCGACAATATTTGTTGAAACCCGAATCCGCCGTGGATTCACACAGACAGCCGGTAACTTGATCAACATGATCATTGTATGTACTGAACGGCAAGTACTTTGCTCCGTTGCATGTTCTACTCACCAAAGTTGTGTCCGGATCGCTCATCGCCACCCTGAAAATAAAGAAAATCACGCCTAGGATGGCTGCAATCTGTTGAAAAGTGGCCATCTTGCTGAATCTTGAATCTGTATCTATAGTTAAATCTGCTTGGCTATATATAAAAGGGGCTGTTCTAGAAATTATCTCCCAAAATTCAGAATCTGGTGTAGCCGGCGGAATCCTAGCAGCCGTTGGATGAAATGATTCCTTAAAGTTTATCGAAGTTCCTGTTCTTACGTTGGACTTGTCGTCGATCATTCGGCTGGCAAATGGGAAACGTTACCTTCGTCACAATGAGAATATAAATTACACATGATTATGCCAACCAAATTTTTCCTAAGATCTGTCAAGTTCTATCATTTTATATCGGGAAATATTTCGTATCTCAATGTTAAAACATAGTTTCCGTTAGCGGCGAAAGTAGGATTTCAAATTTGGGAGAATTTTTGACATGAATGATATGGATGAATCATCTTATATGATTGGTATTAAAATTCATAGAGATAGACCTCGAGGCATATGAGAACTATCTCAAGAAACATATATTAATAAAGTCTTAGAGAGATTTTGAATGAAAGATTGTTCATCAAATATAGTACCCATTATGAAGAGTGACACGTTTAATTTGAATTTGTGCCTAAAGAATGATCTAGAAAGAGAACAAATGAAAAACATTCTATATGCTTAATATATGTTCAAGTTTGTACTCGATTTAATATTACTTTGCTATGGGAATGTTAAGAAAAATATCAAAGGAATTCATATATAAACTACTATAAAGCTGCAAAGAATATAACAAGGTACCTTTAAGGTACAAAATCTTATTTGCTTATGTATAGACGAATTGAGTTCATATTTTATATTGAGGACACCTCATATGATATGTGGTTAAAGAGTTTCATATTAGGACTTAGAGCTATAGATTCCATTGCTAAACCATTATGGATATATTATGATAATTTGGTTGCGATTTTCTTAACTAAAATCACAAAAGTGATAATCAAATCAAGCACATTGACATTAAGTATTTAGCTATATGGAAATGTGTTAAAGAGAACAAATTAATCATTAAACACGTATGCATTAGCTAATCCTTTAACTAAAGGAATGACACTAGTGAGTTATATGGATCATTTGGTCACAATGGGAGTTGATCCTATCATGTAAATTTTCATTTGTGAAACCCTAATGTAATGTTATTCTCAATTTTTTGTGTACACATTCTATTGTTTTTTAAAAGAACAATAAGTTTTGACCTAGAATAAACATAAGGTTTATTCACTAAGTTATGTTTAATCACATATGAGCTAGTAAGACACATCGTGATACATGGAAGATAATACTCATTCTAAGAAGACTTATCATTGTGATTTATGTGTTTGATTTTCAGCATAAAGTTTTGTGGATTATGTTAAATATTTCATTCAATGAAATGTTTGGATCAAGTGGGAAAATGTTATAATATTTTTAATGTGATCTCACATTTAATTGCCCACATTAGATTTCATTGAAAATTTATTATCCAAATCTAATTGGTAACAACTATGGAAATTGCCTATATCTACTAAAATTAGTCTTGATGGAAAACTATATCTACTAAGATTTGTATTGGCGAATTATAAATAGGTCATCTGAGCCAAACCGTCTATACATTCCAATTATTTTGATTACTTAATAATTGGAGAGCACACCATCAACGTTAAGAGGGCAATTGGCTAGAAATTCCTATTCGTGATCATTCAAGCTTCGCGTATCTGTTCTCATTTTCATCAATGGCTTGAGGTTAGTATAAAATTATACACGTTTCCGCATTTTATCCAGATAATCGGAATTTTAGTTTTCCACATATTTTATCTAATAAGTGTTGCTGTATTTTTCACTTGATTTGATCAAACACCATTTGATAGTGGTCATGCAGAATGGCAAAGGCGCAGACAAGACGAACCAACCCGTGTGTGAAACAAAAGCAGAAAATAAGTCTCACCAGTTGGATTCATACGGCTCAGTCTACCATTTTCAAAGGGAAAAATGGACAAAATGTGCTACTTAATCAATAAAAAGAGATTCCAACTCCTCGAAACACGCAATTCTCATACAATCCTACTTATACTTGAAAAATCTCACAAACTCAAATTTAAGTTATACGATATGTTTTCCTCATATGCTCACACTCCTTGACGGCTCCCTAAGCTCTCTAGGCTTTTGTTGTATGCGGAAACAGGTTGGAAACATCATTCGGAAACATTCCCGTTCGCGTCCAGCCTCAGAAATAGTACTTGAAGAACATACAAGTCTCATTTAAATGAATTATTTGATTTGGAGGAGTCACCGCACGGCCGCTTGTTGGGAGAAAATCACTGTGCTTTCTTACATCCAAAGAGAGGATTGTGCTGAAGTAATAAATTTGTCTACTACAAAACAACACCACATTTGGAGATAGTTAAATACATTAGGGCACAATCAATTTCCATAAAACCCCCTTAGCATTTTACAACACTAAATACGAGTGTCTTGATAAGCATGACAATTAGGTTTATCAGATGAGTGGGATGGATCTGATTTGGGTCATGTAAAAAACAATTTAATCCCCCCCCTCCCAAATCCACCCATTTAATCCATATTGACAATGCAATTTTGACAATCAATACCCAATCCAACCTAGACTTAAGCCATACCAAACCCAACCACACCTCAATTATTAGCAATTTTTCTCCTTAAATTGTTACCTCTGAAGAATTGGTAACTCTATAGATTGACTTACCAATTGGTGACGGAGCTCAGGTGCCCAAGTATGGTAATATTGTAGAACTTCGTGTGACACATTAGCAACGTGGAGACATAGGTGACCACCTTGCTGTCAAACAACGATATTTGCATGGACGGATTCAAGGTCACGTTATGGACAAGGCCTCAAGGTGGGGGTGAAGCAAAGGGGGATGGATCTTGCTTGGTTGATGAGCAATGCCCTCGCTCACTCTTCTACATCGGTTTATTTTCAAGCATCACTTGGCCATGGTGGCCTGAGATACTATTCCACAGAGTGAGAATGGATGATGGATTGTTAATACAGAATTGTCTACTACAACATATAATGAGAATTTGAGATAGTGAATTTTGAAGGACTCTTATAGGTGTATCAGGCTAGAAAGAATTGATTGCATCAATTTAACGAGTTTTAGAACTTGATTACATTTTAAAAAAATTTAGAACTTAATTACACTTTCATGATAAATTTTGAAACTTTCAGTACACTTATCCCAACCATAAAATACTTCAAAAACTTGGAAATCATACATAAAAGATCCCCCATTTTGACCAGGCCCAGACAAAAATCACTCACTGATGATGTATGACGACTATCTATTTGTATAATAAACAATACTCGTAGGAACTCTTTGTTTTGCCCAAGCTGAATTTCCTTTTTCTTTTCTATTGAGAAAAAAGAAAATCAAAAGGCTTCTTGTGCTGTCCTCCCGTGCTTCTTTGCATCGGGCTAGGGCGGCCCAAGCTTGCGCGATTATAGGGACAAATTAGGCCAGGATCGTGCAATTACAGCCCATATTTTCTCAGGATCTCCTTATGCCACGATGGATCTCGTCGATGTCATCTTAACCCAAGCAAAAATTTTCTACTTGGTAGTTTTAGCAAATTCCTCTCTTCCTCTCTTAGAGCCGTGCAACCGATCCAGTTTTATCTAGCAATCAAACCAAACTTCCAGTGGAAATAGATCTAATTCCTGATTCCCAAAATTTGAAGCCAATACTATGCAAATAGGTTCTAGGTTTTAGATATTGGATCCATCCATCCACTTGGAAACCGGCAATTAAAACTTAATTTATAAAGTTGAAATAAGATGATTTATCTATCATAAATAAACTTAAGTTCCTATTGCTTTACATTTTTGTTGTTTTGTATCGATGTTTTACATTGGCCCATTTTATAGCTGATATTATTTCATCATAACTATTTTTGTCTTTTTTAAAAAAAAAATAAAGCAAAAAAGAAAATATACCAATACTAGGGTGGGCAAACCTTGGAACCAGAAAAAAAAAAAAAAAAAAAAAAAAGGTGAATTCTAGGGTTGATCATAGGACAAACAAATGAAGTTTCAAGTTTTAAAAATTGAGAATCAATTTTAATAGGAGAGGTTCCAAACCTACCCACATGATCCCCCTTAATTCCCTCTACTTGCAATTTGAAATTGTTGGAAGTCTACGACAAATAAGCATTTGCCATGAGCTTTTGGCATTGTCAAGGCAGACTCTCCCAAATGCATCATAAAAGTGGAATTATCTCCATGCAATCCACCTGCACAAACGAAGTCTATAATGGGCCTCCTCAACAGATACAGAAATTGCAATGGCATGCTTTTGATCCCAAGAATTGAAGTTGGTCCATCAATTTACCTATCCTATGCACTAGTTAATTCATTGTGCAGATAAATTTTCTTGCTAGAGAAGTCGAAACCATTCACCGCACTGATCACCATGACCCTACTTATTAGGGATTGAGCATGGGTCGCAGGGAATCCATGTCCCGTGAATCAATTCCATCTACACCTTTAGAAAAACCTTAAATTTTTTTTTTATTCCATTTCATTTAAATAAATAAATAATATAACTTGAGAACAATTTCTTCTCCTTACAGGCTTTGCTTTGTATTGAAGACGCAAGCTTTGGAAAGACCGGTATTTCTTTTTCATATTGTCCCCCGATGACTAATTTGTGGAGGTTGGAGCCTGTTTGGCTTTGTGCAATCAGCCAATGAGGTTATTCTTTCTTACAAAATCCACTCATTTGGTCCTTTATAAAACCATCCCACCCCGTTTCCATCCCTAAATTTTATTGAGAATCTTTCATACCCTTAACCTTTAATGAACCCTAAATCAAAACGTGCATTCATCTTCTAAGAAGTGACAAAACACAAATTTCACCGGAGCTTCTTAATTCTGCAATCCGCACCGAGATTTTTTACCTAAAAACCGAGCGCTACATCAAAAATCGCCCAAATGAGGAGTCCTAAAAGCTGGTGAATTAGGTCACTGCCTTGGTACCGTCCAACACGGCGTGCTTGGCGAGCTCGCAAGAGAGCACGAGCTTGGTCGGCCGTCTAGATCTCCCAGGAGGTACGGCGATGAGCCACGGCGACTCCTGGGCCAGCTTATCGAAGATGAAGCTGTTCATGATGTCCATGGCCTTGCTCAAGGTGCCAATGTCCGGGTGGACCTGCTTCAGCACCTTGAAGATGTACATCTTGTACGTCTTGACGCTTCTCTTCGCCCACTTCTTCTTGTTGCCGGCCCCCTCATTCAGGAGCTTCTTCTCGGCCCTCGGCTTCTTCTCCACCATCCCCCCAGCTACACCGCTACATTGGACTTCTCGGCCACCATTGCTCCTGGTACTCGAGGAAGCTCATGGCTACGGTGGGGGCGACAGCAAGCTCGGCGACAACGTGCCCATGTGACCAGGCCGGATTGAGAAGGGGAGGGTGAGAATGGAAGAAGAAGCGGAAAAAACAAAGGGAAAAAAAAACAGAAAAAAAAAAAGGAGGAAAACCAAACTAAACAGATGGTGCGACTAGATCACCTCCTTGTAAAGGAGAGCTAATACTTGTTGGGTATTTTGATTTGACATTGCGTTACATTCAAATAGAGGCGAGCTACATCTGAGCTCAACTTAGAGATGGAAGTCCTCTTTCATTTCTGGATGGTGAATTAAGACCAAGCTCATGAGTTTATTATCTTAGGTCGAAACAAATTGATAAGATCCCCTCTCTAACATTACCATGCCCCTCACGTGTGGCGACATGGGGACGAAAAAGGGAAAGAGGGGGATGGGGTTTCTCTTGCATTTGACACAGTGGGCCCCAATGAGAGGCCGGCACAACAGGCTATTAGCTCAGTGGTAGAGCGCACCCCTAATAATTGCATTTTTGTTCATGGACTATGAGGGTTCTTAGCCACATAGATAATTCAATGTGCTCATCATTGCCTCACCCTGAAATGTGGATCATCTAAGTCACATTAGCATGGCGCACTTCTCTTGTTCAAACCGGACTTGTGATTTCTGTTTAGGGCCTATCTAGTTCGTGTTGCGTTTCAGTTCAGAACAAGCAAACATCCAAATGGTTCAGTTCAATTCAGGTTTCTCAAAAGGCTGAACCAGACCAAACCATCAACACCCCTAAATCTATCTATTCAGCTCTCAGGGGAGGAAGTGTATCAGAAAGAAAGAACTCTTCAGTTCCTTCGGTCTTAGATTGCTTCTATCCAACTTACCGAGAAAGAGCTTAGGTGCGCGTTTATCCCTGGCGAGAACTATTGCATAATATTGGAGCACTATGTGTTCTAGCTGAGCTCCCTGAACCAAAATTACTTTCTCTGATCGGCCTAAGGGAGCACCAAACCCCGCCCAAACGTTTCACTCGAGTTATTTCTACCGGACAATCCTTAACAGTTGAGTCCTATACCTCATTCGAACTCAAGCCATTCACGAAGCAAGAGCTTTAGCTGAGATTGCTGGAACATCTTAAAAGCATTATTATCTCGTCTTCTTAAGCAATTAAGAAAGCTGCTTTCGAAAGGTATGAAGATGATAACGTTGAGGGGTTCTCCTCTACCAGGTTAGAACTCAGAAGTAAGGGCGAGCGGAGGAGACTGCTTCGCTTATACTGGATGATTGTACGCTAGGGGACCAGGCAGGATTGACTTAAAGCTCTCCTAAGAAATCTGTATTTTTCCTGACGTACTGGAATGAATGGCTAAGTTCCTGTCATATGCATAATGTGCCATGAGAAGTTTATTGTTCACTTTGCTTCAAGCCAGTCAAATTTGAAGGGCCGCAAAGTACATTGCATCCATGACTCACGAAGAGAATATGTAAAATATCAGAAATGATGCCATCCCTGAACTAATAAGGAAACATGCACTTACAATACACTTTGATTATAACCCAAAACATGGTTCTCATATGCACCTAGAAAATCCTATCTTCTCTCTCTTGTACGGTCGTTTATTCTTCCACCTCTTCCCCCCCTTCCTCTTCTTGATCTGCTGCAACTGGAGACCATGGCCACCACCCCCACCACACACAATCTCTCTCTCTCTCTCTCTCTCTCTCAATGAAGAAACTGAGAGGGAGTAAAGGAAAAACATAGGAGGAGAAGGAAAAATGATTTTTTTATGGTGATGTGTGGAATTATGTTGTGTGATTAGGTCTTCAGAGGAATAATAAAGAACACTGCTTGGTGAACGACGTCTGGAGAGAAGCAACCAAACGAGGCTGCCGTGCCAGCAACTAATCTGGGCCATATTAAAAATAAGAGCGTGCAGTAGGCGAATACTTGGCCTACGGATTTTTGATCTTCACATTATCTCGGCTTACCATTAATTGATTTATGCAGAAGAAGAAAAACAACTGTTTGGACACATCGATGTTCTCCATATCCAGAGGAAGGAATTATATCAGAAACTAAACCAGAGGGCTCATCGCTCACCTGAGAGAAGCGATTCTGCAACAGAAGACAGGTCCGTAAATGCCTTGCCCGTGGAGGACGGACAAGACACGGCCAAATCGTCCAAACCTTCGCTGTAAACGAATGTTAACCCGCTGGAGGAAATGCCGCTGGACAACAATTCCGGCATCAGAAGATCGCCCTCAAGGTACTGCAATACTTGACGCATGCTTGGCCTCATCAACGGATCGGGGTGCGAACACATCAACCCCAGTTTCAGCACCAACTCCATCTCTTCTTCCACAGACTCCGCCTCCAATGTCAGATCACTTGCCTCCCCAGCAAGAAGATACCCAGTCCACTAATATCACGTCCTCCGTGTCCCCATGCTCTATCGGCCTTCTCCCGCAGGCGACCTCGAGCAAGAATGCTCCGAACGCAAACATGTCAGTGCTCCTAGTGGCCTTGCCGGTTCGTGTGTGCTCGGGGGCAAGATAACCGACCGTTCCTGCGACACGAGTCGTTTGAGGGTCAGTTCCATGGTCATGGAGTCTCGCAAGCCCAAAATCTCCAAGTCTTCCGTTTAATTCAGCATCTAGCAAGATGTTGCTCGCCTTTATATCCCTGTGGATTACCACTTGCTCCCACCCTTCATGCAGATAAAGCAGCCCAGATGCCACTCCTTTGATCACCCTAAATCTTTGCGTCCAATTGAGGGTGACCTTTGGTTGGTTATAGAGGTACTTGTCGAGGCTCCCATTGGGCATATAGTCATAAACCAATAGCAACTCCCTTTTCCGGCGGCAGTAACCGAGGAGCGATACTAGGTTGCGATGACGGAGCCGACCAATGCTGATGACCTCTGCTACAAATTCTCTCATGCCTTGTCCTGATTCATGGGAGACCTTCTTCACCGCAATCTCCATCTTTGATGTGGGTAAGATTCCTCTATACACACGGCCAAACCCACCAGCCCCTAGTAACTCTTGGTCCCGGAATCCTTTTGTCGCAATGTAAAGATCTTTGTACTTGAACCGGTGAGGGCCGTAGTCCCTCTCCCAATCTTCGAGGACCTCAGCAAATTTCCTTTTCCTTCTTATCACAGAAACTACGCCCATGATCAGCATCGATACAACGAAAAGAACCATCAGGGGTAACGCGATAGTCAGTACTTTCAACATCTCCTCTTTCTTTCTCTCTGGCGACCCTGCGGAACAAAAAGAGAGAGCATTCCGTCATATAGGGCGACTGACACGGCTGCAAGAGATGGCAGGGATGAGCTACGGAATTGATTTTCATCTTTTGAAAGAATGAATCTCAAAACAATTTATATTTATTATTTAGTTTTTTATAATCCGAAATAGATAATTATTCTTACGATAAATATGTCACCCAATCATTTCTCTAAAACAAGTCTTTTAGCGATACATATATCAATCTCAGCTTACTAAGTGATTTCCTATATTGTCTTTTACATGAAAGAATATACCAAACAACAAAAGGTGTCGATGCAACTTCATAAAGAAAATTTTTAGACTCACCTGAGTAACATAGCAAATATTCCACTTTATACCTATAGAACTACTCTCGGATGTGCAAGTAACGCGACGGTCAACTAGGACTTTTATTTTTGGTGGTCGGTGGTCAACTAAGGCTAGAAGTCAAGTAAATGGATCATATTCTTAATTGGTCGAAACAGTCAACGATGATTAAACCCTCAAACTAACCTCTCCAGGAGCCGGTGCCAGCCATGAACCCGTCCCCGAGGAACCCATGCTCGCACTTGCACCGGAACCCATTTCCGCCGCCGTTCGGCAGTCCCGAGAGCTGAACGCAGTCCGCATCCTCAGAGCACTCACACTCATCGCCGTTCACCCACCACTCCAGCTGTAATAGCTGGACGCCCAGTGGCGCCGACACGTTGTTCTGCGCCTCCATCAATATCGACGATGGAAAGTACTTGCAGTCGAGGGCGAAGAGCCTCGTGCGGTTTAGAAACTCCGTGCTGTAGTTGTTTGCCTGCTCGGAGTAGCAGCTCATGCTGGTGTTGGTATTGGTCTTGTTGCTACGTTCGCAGTGAGACTGGAATTGGTCCTGGATGACCTGCGTAGTGGGCAAATCGCATGCCGAGGACTGCGTGCAATTGTTGAGCAGGACGGAGTTCTTCCCCGTCGGGGCATAGTTGTGGCCGTAGAGATGGTCGATGGACCCGAACGGGCGGTCACACTTGTCCTCGATGGTTACGACGACAGCGTCTGGGGACACGGACTGCACCAGGAACTCCCCGATGAGGGCGTCCCCATCCTCGGTGCAGTTGAGCTGGATTGGGCAGCCCGGCGAGAACCCGAACGGGTACGTCAGGTTCTGCTTCGCGGGCATGCCAGTGCCGCAGGTCTGGCTGCAGGGCGGGGGGACGGCTTCATGCGCTCCAGCCGTGATGATCAGCGAGACCATGCCGGCCAAGAGGAGGAGCGTGGACCGAGCCATCTTCGGCATCCTCGGGCACATCGACTGGACGTCGACGCGGTGTCGAGTGATGAATCTTTGAGAGTGCTTAGAAAGAGAAGTTCTTACCGCACTCGAGAGAGGAAATATAATCAAAAAATGGAGAGGAAAAACCCAAAAAAGGAATGTTCACAGTTATACGTTTTTCAAGTGACTCCGGAAATTACGGAAGAGTCCTGGTTAAGCGAGCAATTAATTTTCTGGTAATATTTGATTTCTTTTTCTTTTTCAGAGATTATGTCGTGTTGGATGGTTATCAAACTCTTATGAAGGTTCTGACCCAGAAAAAACTCCCACGGAGATCCCTAAGCCAGTAAAAAAGAAGAAGGACCCATAAAAAATGTGAACATGACTAAAAGGATGAATAAAGAATGATAGCTTAAGATTGGGGTTTCTAGATAAAGCTAACCACGCATTGACCCCGTCAAACCAAAAACTCAATCCGCCACCCAATAATGCCTGGTCACCTCAAACACGGCATCATTTATTCTTAAAAAATTATCTAAAAAATCTTAAACTTATTACACTTTTATCAATTCAATTCTAAATCTTTCAATAATATCAATTCAGTCGTAAACATTTTCACTTCTTGTCATTTGAGTTCATCCGGTCAAAATTAGCCAAAAATTACTTATATGAACCATTGGCACTGCATTTTTAAATAATATTTTAATAATATTTTGAATTTTTATGGTTTTTTTCCTTCTTCTTTTTTTTACTTTTTTTCTCTTTTTTCGATTTTTAGACCTAAGGTGACAAGGTTTAGGGGTGAGCATGGTCCGGGCAAGCAGTTTCCACTCTAGAACCGAGAACCGCCCGCTAAGGACCGATTCCGAAAAATTGGATTCGAGAACCACCCGTTGGTTCCATGGATCCACCCGAGAATCGGACCACCGGTTTGGTCCGGTTCTTGGGTGGATCCATGGAACCGGTCTCCAAGTAATGACGCCTACTCAATACGTCTGTTTTCAGAAGAAAAATCCAGCAAAGGTTGCATCTAGTCTGTTGCAATACATGGAAACATGGCTTTTGGGCTATCATTACAAGTGCTATCTTCATAACACCACAAGCCACTAAGCATTTCCAAAACGTTATGGATCAAACAACAGCGGGCACTTACCCAAATAGCCCACAAAAGAAGGCTTGCGCAAGCACTACCCATGTTATTGTCGACCTGCTCTTCCTGTTAATCGTGAAAGAAGAAAATAAGGAAATTAGTATACGCATACATATTTGAATAGATTGACATCACAAAGGGAAAAAAGAAATACTTCGTTTGATAAGAGAAGTGTGTGTAAGACCTTTCTAAGAAGAAAGCTAGAGGGGCTAGGAAAGTTGTTGCAAATATGAATCGATAGGCGATGACCACTATCAGGTTCATCCCCGAATCAAATTCGATTGCACTCATTTTTGGTTTTTCAAGAATTGTACATGATTTAGGGCTTTTTCAAAGTATGTCACCAAAAATTGAAGAATAACTACAAGCAAAAAGCATACTACTTTCATGAAACACATACCTTGCCCAATTTGTTCTACAATTGTAAAGTCTTCCCATAGTGTCTCAAATTCCAAACGGTGTGCTTCCATGTCCAGCTTATTCATAGCACCATTACTTCCATAGCTATTAGCATTGCTCATGAACTTGTTCAATTTTCCTTTCTAAACAAGCCCCTCAAATCAGTAGAGCGACAAAGGGAAAAAATAACTCAAAGTGGAGAGAAATAAAAGGAGATAAGAACAGCGGGAGTGCCAAAAGTTGGCACGGAGGGACACTTAAGTGCCAAAAGTTACAAAATGTACACTTAAGTGCCAAAATCGGAACAAAAGGGATCGGTTAAGTGCCAACGGCGAAAATTCCCGCCAAATTGCCACGTGTCCATTTTCCAAAGGTGACTTAATTTGCTGACGGAGCATTTTTCTTAAAACAAAAAATCCACGTGGCAATTTTTTAAAAAAAAATTATCCACGTCAAATTTTTAAAAAATTAAAATCGATTTTATTAAAAAAAAAAAAGGGGGAGGAGGGGACCGGCAAGGGCTGCCGCCGCCGTCGCCGCCCCACCTCGCCGAGAAGGGCCGGTGAGGGTGGGGGAGGGTCGACCGGGGTCACCGGGCCTCGGCCGGTGGCCGCTGACCCCAACCAACCCTCCCCCCCCCCTCGCCGGCCCTTCCCGGCGAGGTGGGGGCGACGGCGAGGGCTGCACAGCCCTCACCGATCCCCTCCTCCCCTTTTTTTTTTTTTTTTTTAATAAAATCGATTTATATATATTTTTAATTATTTAATATTATTTAATTAATAATTTTTAAAATCCACGTCAGCCAAAACGACGTCGTTTTGGCTGATTTTTGGCCGATTCAGTTTCCGGCGAGCCACGTAGGCAAGAAAATTAATAAAAAATTGCCACATAGGATTTTCAGCAAAGTTCCAGCGACTTGATACTTAAGTGATCCATGTTTTTTAAAAAGTGGTACTTAAGTGTACCTTTTATAACTTTTGGCACTTAAGTGTCCCTCCGTGCTAACTTTTGGCACTCCCGCTATTCTTATCTCGAAATAAAAGTTTCATGTACAAAAGAACGGACAAAGAAATGCAAAACTAATCATACCAAACAAAATTCAATTACGTGGAACTAAAAAAACAAATCAAAAGTCAGAAGCCACAAATCATAATGGCCATCAAGTTGATCACATAAGCACCACACCATCATGACGACACAAGTCCAACAATCATACCAAACGAAACTCAAGTACATGGAACAAACTCATCCAGCATAAATCTACAATGACAAACAATCGCAATAAGATGCCAACAAATTCACGACTTATAAAGCTTGTGAATCCCAAGTTGGAGAGCTCTTAAACTCCAAGTCCCAATCTCTTGAAAGTAAAACAAAAATAAGTATAGATGATTGTTCAATATTAGTAGAAATTGAACTCAAACAATTATTGAAAAATCTCACCACGTGTATTCCTCCCACTTCAACTTGTAAAGTCTATGTATTGTTAATCTCCATGTTAACATAATCCATATCTAACAAAAAAGAAGGTATTAAATAAAATATTCACTTATTAGATACCTGAAAGAATTAAAAGATGAAATGACATGAATTTACCCAACTCAAACTTTTCCGCATTTACAATGCATTCTTCAACATTAATCAGCTCAAGAACTATTTGCAACTAATCTTGAGTGCAAATCAAAACTTCTACAACTCGAGGAGTCAAAGAACTTCGAAAGCCATCAAGCATACAACCGGATGTACTGAAAGTTGACTATGAAGCAATCGTAGTTATAGGGATAGACAAAATATCCTGAGCCATCAAATATAGGATTTTAAACTTTTGGCTGACAACACTCCACCACTTCAAAATGTCAAGATCACAAGCATTTTCAAGTTCAACTTTAAGATATCGATCAAGTTCAGATAAATTTCCCTCCCGTTGCACATGGAAAAGTAAACTACAATCTTCCTCTCCAGCTCCTCATCATAAAGAGGATCTTAGTTACTACTGGCACTACTAATAGAACTCACAAGTTTATCTAGATTTTTCTCACAAGATGTAGGATAAGTTCTCTCATAAAATTTAAACAAATGTTCCAAGGCAAACTTCATATTATCATACATTTCATCAACTTTCATAGCATCTTCATAAATGAATCTACAACAATACTTCACACAATTCATCTTCTTTCTAGGATCCAATGTCACTGCAATCAACACCATCATATCTACCTTTTTAAAACTCCCATAATATTTGTCGAATTTGTCTTTCATTTTCACATCTAAAACTCTCATCCTATGATCAAAAGCTCTCGCTGCTTCTTTCAAATAATTATACAAAGAAGCTATCCCCTCAAAATAATCTACTGAAGTGATATACAAAGTCCCAAACATCTTATTAGTAGCATCATAAAACTGCTTCAAAAACATGGAAAGAATAATGGCATTTTCCCAATCAACACTACTTGGAGTATCAGAATTAAGCTCAATTGAAAAAGATATATCAGCTTCATCCATCCTTTCAAAAGTTTTTCTTAGCTTTATGGCACTTTCTAACATTAGGTAAGTAGAATTCCATCTTGTGGACACATTAAGACAAACCAAACCCTTATAAGTAACCCTTGTACTTTCAATATAATCTTGAAATAACTTAGCTCTCATAGGAGAACTCCTCACATATCTAACCACATTTCTAATACGTGTAATGAAATCATGTACTTCGGCCAAGCCATCCTTCACAATCAAATTTAATAAATGAGTCATGCATCTCATGTATAAAACTTCACAATCTAAGATTAAGAGACTATCCCTTGAAAAATTTTCTTTTAAATAACCAATGCCAACGTCATTCGAACTGACATTATCCACAATGATTGTGGACACTTTCTTCTCTATACCCCACTCATATATGCATTTCTCAATCACTTTCCCAATACCATTGCCCTTGTGACTAGACATCACCACAAAATTGATAACTGTTTTGTGCAATTTCCAGTTTTCATCAATAAATGTGCAGTGAGACATAAATAGTTCAAATTTTGAATGGAACTCCATGTATAAGTTGTGAGTACAATCCTAGAATTAAGCTTATGAAAGGAAGCCTTCAAACTTCTTTTTTCACAAAAATACAATTTCATGCAATCTTAACCACCGTAAATCGTGACATATGCTTAAAGAGAGGTTGCAATTTCACATTATCACAAAATCCAACACGTTCAACCATTGGAAATGGTTGTTCATCAATTATAATCATCCAAATAAGCATTTGTCTACATTTCTCCTTATCAAACTTTCATGTCGTTAAAACTTGAGCACTCACAGTACTAGTATTTCCCTATATCGCTTGAGTTTCATCTACTCTTTGTGATGCAAACATTTTTTGCTTCTTATCTACATTGCAATGATACTTATTGTACTTTCTCAAGTGCTTCAACATATTTAAAATACCATTATCAACATGGTGTGAATACTTGGCCCCACAATAATTGCAGAAGACATCAACTTTCCCACTCGAGTGGGTTATTCCTTTACGAAAATGAAGCCAGGCTGCTGATTTTCGCTTATTAGGAGGAGGACAAGAGCCGGATACCTTGTTTGTTTTGAATGCCTCATCAAAGTCTTCACTTTCTCCATGTTCTGGTGTTATTGATTCCATTATTGGTGTTATCGCATCATATGATCCCTCCACTTCCATTGACATGTTAATGGATCACCTTCAGCTTAACCACGAATCCCCTAACTTCTCCAACAATGTGAGACAATAAGTCCTTTCCTTGCAAAAAGATTCTACATGAAGACATAACAATAAATAATGCAAATTAGTCACATGAATGACAGTTATATGGAAACGGTTCAAATCCAATGCTACATCATCTTAGAATTTATTGTTGAGGGGGAAAAAAGAGCAAAATCCCTAGTTCCACCAGAGACAGAAAAAATAAAAGTCAAATGAAAAAAGGAAGTCTATTGGAAAGCCTCATGCAAAATGAAACGCCTAATATATGCGCCGGCACAATTGAGAAGCCTTAAATATTGTGGGAAATTGTTTAGATATATCTTTACATCATAGCGATGTGGTTATGTTAAAAGTTACACCAAATATACACATAATCAAAATGTTTACAGGACTCTCTGCACAGTTGAATAGAAACTCTAAGAACCCTAAAAGAAGCATGGAAAAATCTACAAACATCGGAAGCAAGAGTTCATGCACCTAAGCAACTACAAAAGCCGATTGCCATAGTGCAAGAAAATTTCTAGAAGTTGTTTTACCAGATTCTAGAACTTTAGTTGGATAGGAATCATCTGACTAACAATGGCACAACAAAAAAAAAGTTGAAAACAAGTCATGTCATGCATTAGAAAGTTGACACTCAGCAACTCACTACAAATACAACAATATTATTCAACTACAACCTGAGGATGAGGTATCCCATTGGTATCTCTCCGAATATATCCCTCTCGAGATGTATTTGATGTTTGAAGACTCATATTAAAGCAGAGGAGAAAAGGGCATGGATCAAAATGATTGGAACTGCTTGACATGAAAAGGAATATTTAGATCTCGTAGTATAAAAGCAAAAGTTCTACAAGTGAAAAAATTTAAAGCAAAAGTGATAGGGCAACCTTCATTTTCGAAGATAAAGTATAATTAGGAGAGACGCAAATGTCAGAAGGTAAGTCCTTACAATTTTTGAAGTCAATTCGGAGCGGTCACAATGCCTATCACATTGGACATTAGAATAAAGCCTAGATAAAGGGCATCGATAGCTGCTGCAAAAGTATATACAAACGAATAACTGCAAGTCCAATCAGCACCAAAAACCCAAATGCATGAAGACTCGAGAGCAGGAATTACCTTCAAAAAGCGTCCCCGCCAATTCTTGCCAACATCAAAGTAGAACACCTGCAACCAACAACACGCAATTCAAGCAAATGCAAATACTAGAAACGACAGAAAACAATGAACAAAATGCCCCAATAAGAAAAGCACATGCCTTGGTGTCAAGCTGCAATTCCTTGCTGGAGGCCTCCTGATCGTCAGTATTGACGTAGTAATTAAAGAGATCCAGGAACTAGGAGATGCCAGAGAAAGGCACAATAATGGTGGACTGCGTGGCCAATGTCTTCTCAGAGATCTTGAGGTAGCAGTCGCGAGGGTTCTCCTTCAGATCAAAGTAGAAGAGCTTGTGCTCCACCTGGAGCATCTTGCACATCAAAATTTAGGAATTTAGGGTTTTTAGTTCAATCAACCAAACAAACAAAGAACTCATAGATTTAGGGATTTAGTGAGCAGATTCAACTTACAACAACCGAGAGCCGTGAGTGGCGCGCTCGAGTCGAAAGAGGGAGGCGCGGTTGAGTTAACCAAAGGTGAGAGGCAAGGCCAAATCAAGAGAGGGAGGCACGGTTGACGGTCGTGAGTGTGGTCGACGAAGTTGACGCGATCGAATCGAGAGCTAAGAGGTGCAGTCGACGGCCGACAATCGTGAGTGTGGTCATGAGATTATCGAAATCTTGACAAGAGAACACTCACGGAGTGAAGCTTCAACCGCTTCTTTCTTTGAGAGTTTGACGAGAACTGCAGTCTACAAGCAAGGGCTGCTCCACCTCCGCCGGTCTTCCACGACCACAAGATGTTTTTTCAAGATAATGGCCTCAAGATGTGGAAAATAAAAATTCTAAACAAGGTCCTTCAAAATTTTAATTTTTTTCAACCAAATTTTTTTATAATAAAAATTAATATATACCGGTCCAATCTGGGTGGGCGGGCGGGGGGGATCCACCCATGGAACCGGGAACCGGACTGGTACCCACCGGTTCCAAGAAATTGGAACCGAACTGGACCGGTCCCTTTAGGAACCACCGGTTCCAGGCCGGTTCGGTTCGGGTCTAGACGGTCCAGGCGGGTCTCGATTTTTTTTGCTCACCCCTAGCAAGGTTCACCGACTAGCCCTCGCTAGCCATCCCTTGCTGACCCTCACCGATATAATAGTTTACTAATAGTGTCACATTCCAAATCCATAGGAAAAGGGAAGGACACAACCGTCATTTCACATGAAAGATGTAGTCTCAAACATAACTAATAACATAATATCAACATATATCTATTCCCAAATATATATCAAATAAACCAATAGATTGGTTACAATATCAAAGTTTCTATAATCCATCAAAAGAACATATAAAATTAGAACTCAGCCAACCCTAATAACCAACAATCATTTATATACATCACATCCTTATGCCATACCAAAAATACACCTCCCAAAAGTTTCCCCACCAAAAGTGTTCAAGCTCTATCTATCGCTAACGGAGGGACCAACCCAAGCTTAGTAAGTAGTACATAACTTATATGCAAATCAATCCTCCACATTGCACATTTAGAAACTCATTAATGTTAATCTAAATATGAGAACTTACAAAATGAAATAGCAAAATTATTCCATTCATTCATAATATAAACAATAAGAATCACCAATTCAATTCAATAAACAAACCCGTCATACATCATGTCAACGATTGATTCCATGCTCAATATTTAACTCAAGGCTTTAGAGGTGGCTCCCACAAA
Source organism: Corymbia maculata (assembly GCA_014182735.1). Lineage (NCBI taxonomy): Eukaryota > Viridiplantae > Streptophyta > Magnoliopsida > Myrtales > Myrtaceae > Corymbia > Corymbia maculata. The sequence goes on along the minus strand of CM024689.1, from coordinate 10,565,037 downwards.
TTTATGTTATCATGTAACACTTAGTCCTTACCCAACATATAGTAATAGTACAAGGCTCAAGAGGTGGCTCACATGAAGTTTTGTTATCATGTAGCATTTAGCCATTTACTACACATGTCAATAATGCAAGGCCCTAGAGATGGCTCTCATGTGACTCAAGTTGCAATGTAGCACTTAGCCCTTGACTACAAGGCCTTATAGGTGGCTCACATGAAGTTTCATTATCATATAGCACTAGGCCTTAACCAATTTACACCACAATTCATTTTCCTCCCAAACAAATAATCTTTCAAGAATTATCTCATGACTCAAAAGTATAACCCTTCAAAAAAGGTTTATTGGAGCATTTCACAATAACTCAAAAGTACCCAAACACTTTATCCTACTTTACACAACATATGAGTTCTCGCTTTCATTCATATATATAATGTACGTACGTAAGTACGTACGTATAGTTACTCTTACCTCTATACAAAGGTTTCACAAAATCAAAGAAGATATCAATACCACTCATTTGGAAATGCCCAAAACCAAATAGTACACGCTACTCAAACCGTCGATCTCGTGATCTTATCAAAGTAGCAAGAAATAACATTAAAATTTAGTAATATATTACCTCAATTACAAAACAACTATAATATGCCTAAACATTAACAAAACAACTCTCACACGCGAACAAATTGCATAATCCAAGCCATTATTTAAGCCGTTCGCAACGTGGAACTTGAGCGTGAAACTTGATCACACGATGACTTTTTCCACCAAACCCCATTTAAAGCGTTCTTATAGTCCTTAGAAAGCCTTTTTAACATATTACAAGAACCCCAAGTTAGCCAACCCAAAATCGAGCCAAAATTTGACGAACTAAGGCTCCAAATTATCTGGTCACCCACTGTTCACCATGTGCAAGAAAATTCAAAATTTTGTTTCGAGCAAACCGTAAGCTCAAATCACATTCCGTAAAATCTAACAGCTTCATGATATCCTAAACTATCATTCTTATAAATATACGCGATTTAACGACTCAAAAATCGAACTTCGCAGCTCAATTTTTCCAAAACTCCAAATTTGAGCCCTAATCTAAAGAAATGCTTTGATTGGATGAACGAGGGGTATGAGTACTCATCGGGCATTGCCTTATGTAGACGAGTCAACTTAGCGAGGCTCCCGTGGCTTACAAGTAAGAAACCCTCTTTCTTCTTTTCCTTTGTTCTTCTCTTTCTTTTCTCTCTCTCCTTTTCTTTTTCTTTCCCAAACCGGTTCGGCTCCCTTAAAACCGTCGAGCGCCCACTTTCTCTCTCTTCTTTCACTTTTTGGCTTTTCAACATTCTTCTTCTTGCTTTTTTTATTTTTACACAAGTGGGTCCCACTACTTACTTTGACTTTGTCAAAAACTTGAATATTACAGACGGTATGATAGTTTAGTGAGGACAAGATTGAGGGTCCCCTCCATTTGGAATTCGGAATTGTTGAAAGTCTAAGACAAATGGGCACTTACCGTGAGCTTTGGGCTCTATCAAGGCAACGTTCGGTCCAAATTGTTTATAAAAAAAAAAAGAACTTTATCAAACATAATATTTGACTCCAACAGAACATTTGAGAACCAAAATTGCCTTAAAACTCTTCCAAAAAAGTTGAATCATCTCCATAAAATCTATCCACACTAAGAAAGTCTATGATGGGACTCCCGAGAGATTCAGAAAATGCCATCGCCTGCTTTTAATATCAAGAATGGAAGTTGTTCACCAATTTACCTTTCCCACACACCAGTTAATTTAATATGCAAATAATTTTTTTTGCTAGAGAAATCAATGCCATTCGCCACACTAATCACCGTGGCCCTACTCATTAGGGATGGGCACAGGTCGCAGGGAATCTGTGCCGCGTGAATCAACTCCATCTACACCTCCAGAAAAAAACATAAAAAATTTGTTTCTTTAAGAACATTTTTTTTTCCTTCCAGGATTTGCGTTTCATTGAAGATGCGAGCTTGGAAAGACCGGTAATTCTTAATGTTCCCCGTTGACCAATCTGGGGAGGTTGGAGCTTCTTTGGCTTTGTGCAATCAACCGATAAGGCTACTCTTTTTTACAAGATCCACTCATTGGGTCTTTTATAAAACCATCCCACCCCGTGTCCATCCCTAAATTTTATTAAGAAACTTTCAAATCCTTAACCTTTAACGAACCCTAAATCAAAACGTGCATTCATCTTCCAAGAAGTGACCAAACACAAATTTCACCGAGGCTTCTCGATTCTGCAATCCCCATAAAGTTTCGCATAAAAATGGAGCGCAACGTAAAAAATCGCCCAGATCAAAAGAGCTCTAGGTCACCGCCTTGGTGCAGTCCAACTCAGCGTGCTTGGCGAGCTCGCGAGAGAGGACGCGCCTGGCCGGCCTTCTAGATCTCCCAGGAGGTGATGGTCAGCTTCTTGTTGTAGCGCATGAGCCACGGCGACTCCTGGGCCAGCTTATCGAAGATGAAGCTGTTCATGATGTCCATGGCCTTGCTCAAGGTGCCAATGTCCGAGTGGACCTGCTTCAGCACCTTGAAGATGTACATCTTGTACGTCTTGACACTTCTCTTCGCCCACTTCTTCTTGTTGCCGGCCCCCTAATTCAGGAGCTTCTTCTCTGCCCTCGGCTTCTTCTCCGCCATCCCCCCGGCTACACTGCTACATTGGACTTCTCGGCCACCACTGCCTCCTAGTACTCGAGGAAGCTCATGGCTGTGGTTGAGGCGACGGCAAGCTCGGCAACAACGTGGCCATGTCACTGGGCCGGCCCGGGAAGGGGAGGGTGAGAAGGGAAGAAGAAGCACAGGAAAAAAGGGGAAAAAAAGACGAAGAGGAAAACCAAACCAAACTGCGTGTTTGGTTCAGGTCATATTCGCTTCGTGTTGTGTTTCGGTTAGGAGCAAGCACACATCCAAACGGTTTGGTTCAGGTTTCCTAGAAACCCAAATCGAACCAAACCTAATTGTTGACACCCCTAAATCTATCTATTCAGCTTTCAGGGAGGAAGTGCATCAAAAAGAAAGAAGTCTTCAGTTCCTTCGATCTTAGAAAGATTGCTTCTATCCAACTCACCCAGAAAGAGCTTAGGCGCGCGTTATTCCTAGCTAGAACTATTGCACATAATATGAGGACTGTGTGTTCTAGCTTAGCTCTCTGAACCAAAATGACTACTTTCTCTGATCAGCCCAAGGACGGATCAAACCCCTCCCAACCGCACTCGCGTTACTTCTACCAGATTATCCTTAACAGTTGAGTCCTATACTCTCGCAAACTCAAGCCATTCTTGAAGCAAGAGCTTTAGCTGAGATTACCAGAACATCTGAAAGGCATTCTTAACTTATCTCCTTGAGCAATTAAGAAAGCTGTTTTCGAAAGGTATGAAGATGATAATGTTGAGGGGTTCTCCTCTACCGGGTTAGAACTCAGAAGTAAGGGCGAGCGGAGGAGATTGCTTTGCTTATACCGGGTGATTGTACGCTAGGGGACCGGGTAGGATTGACTCAGAGCTCACCTAAGAACTCTGTATTTTAACTGGCGTACTGGAATGAATGGCTAAGTTCTTGTCATATGGATATAGGTGCCATGAGAAGTTTATTGTTCTCACTTCAAGCCATTCAAATTCGAAGGGCCGCAAAGCACATCGCATCCATGACTCACGAAGAGAATATGTAAAACATCAGAAATTATGCCATCACTGAACTAATAAGGAAACATGCACCAACACTACACTTTCATTATAACCCAAGGTATGGTTCCCATATGCACCTAGAAAATCCTATCTTCTTCTGTCTTGTACGGTCGTTTATTCTTCCGCCTCTTCCCCTCCCTTCTTGATCTGCTGCAACTGGAGACCATGGCCACCACCCCACCACACAATCTCCCCCCACCCCCGCGCACGAAAAAAAAAAAAAGAATGAAGAAACTGAGAGGGAAAAAATAAAAAACATAGGAGAAGGAAAATAATTTCTTATGGTGATGTTGGAATTATGTGGTGTGATAAGGTCTTCAGAGGAATAATAAAGAACACTGCTCGGTGAACGACGTCTGGAGAGAAGAAACCAAACCAGGCTGCCGTGCCAGCAACTAATCTGAGCCATTTTAAAAATAAGAATGTGCAGTAGGCGAATACTTGGCCTACGGATTTTAGATCTATACATTATCTCGGCTTACCATTAATTGATTTATGCAGAAGAAGAAAAAAGACAGTTTGGACACATCGATGTCCTCCATATCCAGAGGAAGGAATTATATCAGAAACTAAACCAGAGGGCTCATCGCCCACCTGAGAGAAGCGATTCTGCAACAGAAGACAGGTCCGTAAATGCCTTGCCCTTGGAGGACGGACAAGACACGGCCAAATCGTCCAAACCTTCGCTGTAAACGAATGTTAACCTGCTGGAGGAAATGCCGCTGGACAACAATTCCGGCATTGGAAGATCGCCCTCCAGGTACTGCAATACTTGACGCATGCTTGGCCTCATCAACGGATCAGGGTGCGAACACATCAACCCTAGTTTCAGCACCAACTCCATCTCTTCTTCCACAGACTCCGTCCCCAATGTCAGATCACTTGCCTCCAGAATGTCACCTCTGTCCCAGCAAGAACATACCCAGTCCACTAATATCACGTCCTCCGTGTCCCCATGCTCTATCGGCCTTCTCCCGCAGGCGACCTCGAGCAAGAACGCTCCGAAAGCGAACACGTCAGTGCTCCTAGTGGCCTTGCCGGTTCGTGTGTGCTCGGGGGCAAGATAACCGACCGTTCCCGCGACACGAGTCGTTTGAGGGTCGGTTCCATGGTCGTGGAGTCTCGCAAGCCCAAAATCTCCAAGTCTTCCGTTTAATTCAGCATCTAGCAAGATGTTGCTTGCCTTTATATCCCTGTGGATCACCACTTGCTCCCACCCTTCATGCAGATAAAGCAGCCCAGATGCCACTCCTTTGATCACCCTAAATCTTTGCATCCAATTGAGGGTGACCCTTGGTTGGTTATAGAGGTACCTGTCGAGGCTCCCATTGGACATGTAGTCGTAAACCAAGAGCAACTCCCCTTTCCGGCGGCAGTAACCAAGGAGCGACACTAGGTTGCGGTGACGGAGCCGACCAATGCTGATGATCTCGGCTACAAATTCTCTCATGCCTTGTCTCGATTCATGGGAGACCTTCTTCACCGCAATCTCTATATTCGATGTGGGTAAGATTCCTCTGTACACTCGGCCGAACCCGCCAGCCCCTAGTAACTCTTGGTCCCGGAATCCTTTTGTCGCAATGTAAAGGTCTTTGTACTTGAACCGGTGAGGGCCGTACTCCCTCTCCCAATCTTCGAGGACCTCAGAAAATTTCCTTTTCCTTCTTATCACAGAAACTACGCCCATGATCAGTATCGATACAATGAAAAGAACCATCAGGGGTAACACGATAGTCAGCACTTTCAATGTCTCCTCTTTCTTTCTCTTTGGCGACCCTGCGGAACAAAGAGAGAGCGTTCCATCATATGCGGCAACTGACACGGCTGCAAGAAATGGCGAGGACGAGCTACTATGGGACTCAATTTTCATCTCATGAGCTATTAATTTTCGAAGGAGTGAATCCTATAATAATTTATGATTATTTATTTTTAAATTTTTTATGATATAAAATATGCAGTTATTCTTAGGATAAATATTGTCACCTAATCATTTCTCTAGAGTATGTATTTTAGCAATACACGTACCAATCTCAGCTTACTAAGGGCCTGCATGGTAAATTTTGATTATGTTCCCGAAAACAACTGATTCTATTCTTTTGTTCCCTGGAGTGGATTTGAAACAGAAATGCATTTGGTAAAATTTTTGTTCCTAGGAACAAATTTATTTTGGGAAATAGATTTAGAGTAGAATCCAGAATAAAAAAAAGTGGATTCTCACTCCGAGGAACAACTTCAAGAATCAGTTTTTTTTCCCTTTCCTTTTTATCTTTTCTCTTTCTCTTTCCTTTTCTTCTTCCTCCCTCAGCCTACTGCCACCCCATCACTGCCCATCGGCCATTGTCGCCAGCGAGTGGCTGGGTGAGGTCCAGCGAGCTCGCCGGAGGCTCGCCTGGCCACTAGCGAGCTCGGCCTCGCAAATCTAGGCGAGGCCGAGCCTCACCCAGGTGGCGCGAGGTCAGCCTCGCCCAGCCACCGGGAGGCTCAACCTTGCCAGGGGGCACGAGGTTCGACCTCGCTAGGCCAGGGCGAGGTCGACCCTCGCCAAGCTCGGGCGAGGCTCACTGGCCACTAGTGAGGCTCGACCTTACCCGGATCTGCGAGGCCGAGCTCGCCAAAGTGGCCAAGCAAGCTTGCTGGAACTCACCTTAGCCTAGCAAGGCTCCGGTGAGCTCGCCGAGCCTCGCCCAGCCGATCGCTAGCCACCGGCGGCAGCAACAACTGGCTACAATGGGGAGGGGAAAAATAAAAAATAAAAAAGATGAAAAATGTATTTAAATCATTAAAAAATATTTTGGACTACAAATTCTAAGGATTTACCAAACGCATTTCAATCCCGAGAATAAAAATTTTGGACAGTTACCAAACGCCTTCAAATGCTTAGAAATTGTTCCCGGAACAGAATAAAAAAGAATTATTTTTGAGCAAAAATTGTTCCCATGAATGTAAGCATTACCATGCGTACCCTAAGTGATTATGAATTCCTATATTGCCAAAATACCAAACACAAAAAGTTGTCGACATGACTTTATAAGGAACGAAAAAATTTTAGACTCGCCTCATTAACATAGCAAATATTCCACTTTATATCTATAGAACTACTCTCGGATGTGCAATTAACACAACAATCAACTGAGAATTTTTTTTAACCACTGGATTTTGCCCCAATGACCACCATTTTCATATGAAAAAGAGGAAGTGGGGACAAATCGCCACTTATGCAAGGGGCAGGAATGGAGACAATTCAGCTTCAGGAATGAGTTTTTATTTCCACTCATTGCAAAGAGGTAAGGTAAAAGTCTAAGCATTAGAGTAGAAATAGAATAAAACTAAGAATTCTTTTTATTGTGGTCGGTGGTCAACTAAGACTAGAAGTTGAGTAAATGGGTCATATTCTTGATTGCTCCAAACAGTCAACGATGATAAAACCTTCCAACTGACCTGTCCGGCAGCCGGTGCCAACCAAGAACCCGTCCCCGAGGAACCCATCCCTGCACTTGCACCGGAACCCATTTCCGCCGCCGTTCGGCAGCCCCGAGAGTTGAACGCAGTCCGCATCCTGGGAGCACTCACACTCATTGCCGTTCACCCACCATTCCAGCCGTAATAGCTGGACGCCCAGTGACGCCGACACGTTGTTCTGCTCCACCAGCGATATCGACGATAGAAAGTGCTTGCAGTCGAGGGCGAAGAGCCTCGTGTGGTTGAGAAACATCGTGCTGTAGTTGTTTGCCTGCTCGGCGTAGCAGCTCATGCTGGTGTTGGTATGGGTCTCGTTGCTAGGTTCGCAGAGAGACTGGAATTGCGTCTGGATGACCTGCGTATTGGGCAAATCGCATGGGGAGGTCTGCGCGCAATTGTTGAGCAGGACGCAGTTCTTCGCCGTCGGGGCATAGTTGCGGCCATAGAGATGGTCGATGGACCCGAAAGGGCGGTCACACTTGGCCTCGATGACTATGGCGACGGTGTCTGGGGACGTGGACTGCACCAGGAAGTCCCCAATGAGGGCGTCCCCATCCTCGGTGCAGTTGAGCTGAATTGGGCAGCCCGGCGAGAACCCGAATGGGTACGTCAGGTTCTGCTTCGCAGGCATGCCAGTGCCACAGGTCCGGCTGCAGGGCAGGTGGATGGCTTCAGGCGCTGCAGCCGTGACGATCGGCAAAACCATGCTGGCCAAGAGGAGGAGTATGGACAGAGCCGCCCTCGGCATCATTAGGTACATCGACCGGACGTCGACGTGGTGTCGAGTGATGAATCTTTGAGATTGCTTATAAAGAGAAGTTCCGTTAAAGCAAAAACTTGACCCGTTACCCAATAACGCCTGGCCGCTTCGGACACGGCATCATCTGTTCTTTCTTGAATTCCATATGTCCAAGTGATTCTAAACTTTATGCATTGGCCAATGAATTCAAAGGGCTAAATTACAGTGCAAATGTCAAAACTTGACATAAGTGGATACTTAAATGTCAAAACTTAAAAAAAGTATGCTTAAATATCACTTTTTTTTTTTTTTAAATTAGGACATTTAAGTGCAAAATCCAACAAATGTGGCTGAAAATCCGATGTGGCATATTTTTAATAATATAAGTGGTTTATGCAGCAAGCCAAAAACTGACTCAGCAATAAAGGTGCAAAACGACGTCTTTTTGCCCCAAAAACCGAATTTTAATGTATATATAAATTTAAATAAATTAAAAGAAAAAAAAATAGGTGCAGCGTTTGGTGAGGGCCTATACAGGTGCACATTTAGCGAGGGCCTGCACAAGCCCTCACCGCTACCACCCCACCATCGCCAACCCTGCCAACGATGGTGGGGCGGCTATGGCGAGGGGCTTTGCAGGCCTTTATTTAATGCTACTAATGCTTCTTTTTTTATTTAGTCCTTTTAATTTATTCAATTATTATTTAAATAGCCACATTAGTGTCAAACACAACGTTGTTTTGCACTTATCTAGCCACACCAACACGCAAAACGACATCGTTTTACACTTAACTCGCCGGAAAAATACCTCGTTACCAATTTAGCTAGAAATTTATGATAAGTAAGTCGTAAATTTGAAATTCTTTAGCACGATGACCATTTAAATTTTGACACTTATTTAAGTGCCAAAACTTCTAAGCTAGAAAGCGGTCTCATCACCATTTAAAATTTAAGATAAGTGAGTCATAAATTTGAAATTCTGAATAAAATATATCAAACGGCTCATGGTTACATCATAACCAAATAAAATAGCTTTTATTGAGAATTTTTCAGAACAAACAACTATTGGGTGGAAATATGAGTGAAAATTCAAAAACTATTTGTTAAACTCCTGGAAGAGAGTTATACTTAACAAGCCAAATCCCATCCATTCGCAGAGTTGCAGTCAGGTAATTGACATCTTCCCTTTTTAAGAAATAAAATTAATAATAAGACAAGAAAATGTGAGTAAATCTGAACAAACGTACCTAATCTATCTACAATCATGTCGTATTATGTAGCAGGAAAGTGTAATCACCCGTACACTCAACAAGCAGTAAACTTATAATAATGTCTAACAAAAGCCACTTTAGAGGCAATTTTAACCATCTTTTCTAATTATTATCACATTTTTATCTAAATGACAAGATTTCAAGTGATATTATAAGTTATCAACATTTACATGCTCCACCTGATCCTTTGTTGGCATTTGGTACGTTTCCTAATCTTCCCTCTTAATGCTGTAAATCTCGACAGGCTTGAGTATTTTCAAAAAAAAAAAAAACAGTGTGCTTACGAGAACGGAATATGATGTCATATATATCTTTCCGGACATGGTATCTTCTGCTAAATTAGATCAAATTTCTAGCAGTAAGAGAAATAACAGGGGATATGTTCGAGTAGCTTGATTCGTCGAATTCTTTATAATTTATTATTGCTATTTTTTTTTCAAGTTTTACTTGTTTTAAATTGGTTAGTTTTTTATGTCAACTATTTTTCCTATTGAAGGGGAAAAAATTGCCAAGAATTAGAGTCCAAATTGAGTTGGGTATAGATAGGGTCTAGGTCAAATTAGATAGTGATTGCTTAATGATATTGCATATTAATGGATTAATATGGGTTAAATGTCAATGAGTCAACTTATATTAGACTCATTTTTTAGCTATTTAAATCCGACCTGACCACTCATTAGATGAATCTAGCTGCATTATTGATCTTCTTCATAAATGGGGCAACTTTTTAATGTTACATCCTTCAGTTAGATGGAAATACTGCAAATCCTTCTTTTTCTTAAAGCTCTTATACCTTTTAAAACCTGTCAAGTCACGCCTTGAGAGAAGCATCTAATAGTAGTAGCAAACAAAAACGCTTTATCCTTATTGTCCTCTCATTTGGCTCCTCAAACATTCCAATCGCTAATCCATGTGAAAAAGCAAAAATCAGTTTGAAACCTTATACCTCAATGCGTCAAAGCCCGAGATTCATGAGATGCTATAGGAGGTACTTTTCCGATGAAAAATTCTTCATACAGTAATACATGTAGCAACTGCAACACTAGATGTATGCAAAACTAGCTCCCTATTGATCAAATAAGTTGCATCACTAGTCTAGGCCGTCACGCCAAAATGATTTTACATCCTTTACTTTTAAAATCATTGCTTCTTTTTTGCCAGTCGAGGCCATTCCTTTGTACATCAAATTTATTGTCAAGTGTAAAAATTATACTCAGAGATAATTTGGCATTGTAAATTTATTTACACATTGTTCTTTAAAAATACCCCTCATACTCTTTTAACTCCCACGCATCCTAATTTACAAAATCTTAATCTTAATCCCACCAACTGTCCTCCCCTTCCTATGGTCGTCGCCACCACCACAAGCCCGGCTGCGTCCAGGGAACGAAACTCTCAGTCCCCTCCACCACCACGTCGGTGCTGTCACTAATTTTGGGCTCCACCCCTCCCTCTCAGCAACCTGAAACTCGTCGAACCCAACTCGCGAAACCTGAATCAAGAGGTCTTGAAACACTTGGAGTCCAAGTTATCCAAGCTCAATCGAGGTTGTGGGTGAGAGAGAGGGGAGGAGGAGGCAGCAGGGGGAAACGGGATGATGACGACAACAGTGACCATCGTCATCGGCACGGGATGGTGGTACCGGCTGCAACTGTAGTCCTCATGGGGAAAGATATAGGAAGGAGTGATGATTTTGTCTCCTCTAGAGTATAATTTGAGTTAGGGTTGAAGAGGGTTTTTGGTACTTAGAAAAGAAAATTTTCATTAAACAGCAATTTTTTCCCTTTTGGCTAAGAGAAGCAATTGGCCAGTAAAAATCATATTCAATTAGTGTAATCCCGAGAGCTCATCTTCTGCACATTTGACATCTTGATCTAATAAAAACAACAAGAATTTAACAGTTAGGAAAAAAAAAGAAAAACTTGATTGAAATGATTGGTCTCACGACGTATAGTTATTCTCACGTTAAAACCAAATTCCATCTTCAACTAGGTTTTAGTGTCACGTTTGCGGGAGCTTGACTTGGACATTAACATTGCCCAGCAAAGGATTCAAGGACTCAGTCAACCGGGTCTTAAGTCAACCAAATGCATGTTAATCTAGTGCCTGCCAGCTTCTTCTTTTTTTGTTTTTGGGCGGATAGGGTGCATGCCAGCTTTTAAATCTTGTAGTTTTCATACAAGACCCATCTACATCAGGGAATCGGACGCGTTAGATTCACGTACCCTCAAATTACTTAAGAATTAGTCTTGATAGAGTTCGAATGTCGGTGTCATCCACAAAGAGAGAGAAGAAGAAGAAGAAGAAGAAGAAAAAAGAAGAGCTGTGCGTCGCTATTCTTTTTACTGTTGCTCGTCTTGAATCTCTTTGAGAGTGAAAATTGATTAATAATTGCAGGTTGAATGGCCGTTCTACAACGTCGCTTTCCTGAGGCTCCGTTAAATATTCTGTTGTTTTTAACACTCCGTCAGTCCATTTGTATGTCTTAGTCACTTTGACTGTTGAGCCGCATACACGCATACATCCTTCCGTACGGATAAATATTCAATTATGAATACAATAGTGCCTGCTAGATTCATTATAAATGATACCAGAAAATGTCCCAAGTGTTAAGCATCGTGGTCGAATGGATAAGAACTTGCTGGACCCAAGTGTTGAGGATTCGTCAGTAAGATGCAATCCATCAATAAGAGAGTCACGCTCCAATTGACAAACATTGTCAATGATTCCACTATGTGTTGGGAGACGTTAATCGACACAACTGGTTGGTCTGCAACAACAAATGTAACCATTGAGGAGGCAAGAATGAGATGACCATCCGTTCGTTAAGCCGACTATTTCGACTACTTCCGCAAGAGAATGTCATAGCTTTTCGAAACAAACAACTCTCGAGTGCTTCCCATATCACAATTGCACTCGAAAAATCTCACAAATTCAAATTAAAATATAACAAAGTGTTTATCAAATATGCTCACGCTAGGCTTCTATTGCATGCTGCATCAGGTTAAAAACAGCTTTAGAAAACATTCTTGTTCAAATCCAGCCTTAGCATGAGAAAAACGAATAATTTGAAGAATATTTTTTAAAAAGATGATTGCTTTGGATAAAAATGAAAATGATTAGACATAAATTATTATCGATAAAAAAAATATTTTTATTGACTAATTATTTTTAGAGATAAAAATAAGGGAGAATTCTAAAAAATGGCCCAAAGAGCTCACATTTCCTCAAATAAGGGCCCAAAATAAATCTTATTTCAAATAAGGATCTAAAGTGCTCTCACTTTTTCAAATAAGAATTTAAAGTGAATTTTATTTCAAATAAAAGTCTGAAATGATTATAAATGTTTCAAATAAGGGCTTGACTTTCTAGTAGTCAAGAATACTTTCATCATTTATCATTTTTTTCCTTTTTTTTTTTTTTCTTTTTTTTTTTTTTTTTTTTTTTTTTTTTCCTTTTTTTCCTTTTTTTTTCTAATCATTCTTCTTCCTCTATGCAACTATTGGCACTACCCACAGAGGGCTGGGCAAGGGTCACCCTTGCCCAATCTAACGAGAGCCACCCTCACTAGCCACAAGCAAGGTAACCCTTGCCCTAGAGGAGGCCACCCCTTGTGGCCATCTGCAAGGTTAGCCCTCACCAGCCCCATGTGAGGCTGACCCTCGCTAGATCTGGCAAGGGTTGACCTCACCCATAGCTAATGAGGGCTCGACGACCGCCAATAATGGCCGTTGAGGGCCTACAAGCCCTCGCCAGTCATTGTGCCCTCATGGATGTTCGCAAGGGCAGCCTCCCCCAAGGCAAAGGTCGCCTCGCCCAATCGAGGGCAGCCCTCCCCCAGCCCTCTGTGGGCAGTACCAGTGGCCGCCTAGATGGCTACCGGTGCAAAGGAAAAAGAAGGACTAATAAAAAGGAAAGAAAAAAGGAAGAAATGAAAGATAAAAGGAAAATAAAAAGATTTATAAAAAAAAAAATTTGAAGAAAACACTCTTAATCAATCGGAAAATTTAGCCAACCGATTACTAGCAAGGTCAAGTCTTTATTTAAAATAACCAAAGCCACTTCTGAATCTTATTTGAAAAGGTTCACTTCAAACCCTTATTTAAGAAAATGAAGAGACTAGCGCCCTTTTTGGAATTTTCTATAAAATCATTTATTGTCTGAAAATGAACGGAACCTAAAATAAAAATTAGAGCTTAAATTGGATGAAAAAGGCAAAACTTCTTCCGAATCAGTTTGACCTGTCAACGGTGTTTTTCCACCACAAATTTCTTGAAGACCAAATCGTGGAGCACTCGATGGTTAAGAAATCAGACTAAGGCATACTGAGTTGCCAAATTGGAACACAAGTTCTATTGAATCATTTGAATAAAGTCCATGAAATTACCTGGACTTTGAGATATTGGACTTTTTGCTTAAGGCTAAGGGTGTGCAACCACATCGGGTTGACCCGGAACTTGAACCGAACCACCCGAAAAACAGGATCAAGAACCGTTCTGGTTAAACCGGTTCCAGTTTTTGGGAACCGGTTGAAACCAGTCCGAGAACTAGGTCCAAGCAAAGACCCACCCAAACCGAATTAGTTTTAGACCTGGTTTTTACCCTATTAAAAAAAAATAGTCTCTATATAGCATTTCCTTGAATCAAGTTAAGGGAGAATTGTCTTCAAAGAATTGTTTAAAAAAAAACTATGTCCATGCATTGTTTTTTTTTTTAATAGTCCCACCTTCAACTATAATTAAAGCATTCTCAGTCCAACTTAAGAAAAATATTCTCTTAATAACAATTTTGTCACATACAAATGAGTATACTCATTAGATCATATCAATAATATTTATGGGAATGACACTAATATTAAATCCATATTTGCTAATGTTTATACATTATTAAGATTTTTGCTTTGTCTTATAATGTTATAAGGATTACGTTGTTTTTTTTTCGTGAATTAATGTAAAATTCAAAATCGTATAAGATATTGGACGGTTGCAAAATAGGTTCAAATGAAAACAAGGTAGACCCTATTCCCAGATCGGAAAAATAGGATTGGGTCCAAAATAGGATACAAGGTCCAAAAAAAGAAACCGATTATAACAGGATCGGATACAGGGTCTAGGTTTGGACCCTACCCACCCTGGACCAGACCATCCCTACTTAACGCAGGGACTAATTGAAAGTAAGTAACACTCCAATCTTTATAATGAATAAATAAAAAAGTTCCACTATTAGGTATTGTAATGACTTGGCCCGATTCATATGTCCTAATCTGTCACAAGGAGTGTTCTAGTGCAATCACTGAAAAAGATGACCAATTAAGTGGATCCTACTTGTAAATCACTTCACGAGACATTTTCCAACTAGTAGACGCGGGATTTGAAGCTATGAAATGACAACTTTTGTTCACCGCGTGGAATTTCAAATTTCATTTGGCGGAGATAATGGAATGTAAAGATTACTTTTCGACTTCATGAAAGGACCACAAGAAAAATCAAACAGCCGACAAGATGTACATATCACTCATTTTAAAGGGGAGACATAGCCGTTCACATCTGAGGATAATTATTTGGGTAGGAGGAGAGCTTGGAAGGAAGTAAATATGGCTATTCGGTAAATGGGTAATTTTCAATTCTAATTCTGCAGCCCTTGAACTGAAATTGAACGCCGATGCTATACAGGCACCCCTTACGTATCCTATCCATACCTGCCTCCAAACGTGCAGAGCAATCTGGATGAGGAATCGCCCCGTTGCATGCCGCATGGCCGTGACAAACGTTGTAACTCCGTTGGACTGACAATATCTTTGAAACTCGAATCTGCCGTGAAATCACACAGTCGGTAACTTCATCGACGCGATAATTGTATGTATTGAATGGCAAGTACTTCGCCCGTTGCATATACTGCTCATCAGAGTTGTCTGGATCACTCATCACCACCCTGAAAATAAGGAAACGTGCCTAGGATTGCTGCAATTTGTTGGTAAGCGGCCATCTTGCTGAATCTTTGCTCTGTAGCTATAGCTAATCAGCTTGGCAATATATAAAGGGGGCTGTTCTAGAAATTATCTCTCCAATATTTAGAATCAGGTTTAGCCAGCGGAATCCTTAGCAGCCGTTGTTGTACTCTTTCTTTTTGGTTTTATGCTATTGAAGTTAGATAATAACAGAACCATTCTAATCATGCTTGAGGAACAAAATTCAAGCATAAGTTGAAATCATATGCGGAAAAGAGGATCAAATAAAACTAACCTCGAGCCATTGTTGGAGTATGTGTTCGTTGGAAATCCACAAAGCCTTGACGACAATCCGATAGCAATTATAGGCACACTCTACTAACCCAATCCCCTTGTATATTGATGGTATATTTCAAATGAGAGGATTTGCATTAAACTTTATAATTGCCCTTCTGAAATGAACATTTATTTTTATAAACCGTCTTCCATCAAGGTGGTTACCAAATGGGTAATTGTCACAAAGGGGTACAAAACATGAAAAACCGCATGTGGAATAATCATTCATCAAAAATGAAAACGTGGGTCAAAATTAACAGGTAAATTTTTATCTAAAAGAAACTATACCTAAAAAATGTGGAATCACATTATAGATATAACAATTGATTCTAGTCACCAGCACTTGCCCCCTTAGCCGATAGGAAATGCTTCCTTAAACTTTGTCGAGGTTCCCGTTCTTACATTGGACCTATCGTCGGTCATTCGGCTGGCAAATGTAATCGTTACCTCCTCCACAAAGAGGATATAAATACATCTAATTATGCCAACCAAATTTTTCCTAAGATCTATAAAGTTCTTGTTTGGGAAAATCAATCGAACAATTGGGAAGAATGATGAAACCAAACTTTGAGACGTGATATTACTTTTTTTTAAAAATTATATGTCTCACAACATTGCTAATTGTCACTAGTAAATTTCCTCTAAAATACAACAAAATTTCGATTGAGAATATTAAATAGCAATTGGAGTATTTTCCCAAGACCTCTCAGAGGAAGCAATTGAAATGATGGTTATAATTTTGGAAAAACAAACTCGAAAAGACTTTCATCATATTCATTCCAAAACTAACATGTCTACCTTGGTCTTAATGAATAGAGGCAACCTTTCAGGAAAGGTTGCAAAATGAACAAATACGTTTTCAAAAGTTACATTGAAAAGACATAAAAAAATTCTTAATTGCATAAATAATAAATAACTGTAAATCATTTGTAAACAATCGCATTGTTTCAACAAGATATTATAATTAATTTTTTATAAGTATAAATCTAAATTTTTCAATAAATAAAATATAATAATCGTTAATTAGTGCCAAATATCCTATCGTTATGTCAGGAAATATTTATTATCTTGTGAAAACCAACGTTAAAACGTAGTTTCTGTCGGCAGCAAAAGCAAGATTTCGAGTTTGGGAGACCCAACATAGACGATATTATAATCATGAATTATCAAAATGTCATTTTGGTTGGCACATTCTCAAGATGTATGCAAATCGCTACGTCTACATGTCTTGGGTAAAGTCTCAACCACTATGTTGCCGATTTCATCTCCAAAGTTACTGGGATTCGATGAATGGCAACCCCCACGAGAAAGACTTCTTAATGAAAGACAAAACTCGGTATTGGCAAATGGGAAGAATGGGAAATGTTGCTATTTCAGTTCTAAATTTATTTAAAGATTCTAATTTAGTTATAAACTATTCAATTAATCTAATGTAGTCCTACGTGAATATAAAATCAAGTCCTCCCAACCAAATCTCACGTGAAATTGCTAACGTGATGGTTTAGTTATCGCTGGCCATTTTATATGTCACAACCAACATTATGACGTGAACAAATTTACTCAAAAAGATGATATTTTACCTGATTTTCTAAATTTTCTGATCTTCTTTTGTTCTTTTTTTCTGTTTGAAACTATTCGTCGTCTTCTTCGTGATTCGATGTTTGGGAAATTGATCATGCTACCCCTCCCTGGATTTGACCTCATTCGAGATATTGTGTCTAATAACACAGTAGCGAAAATGGAAAATTCCGTAAGAATCCGTAGTTCAAAATCAAAAATCTTGGGCATTCTGGGCTTCTTGGGTCCGCGTCTTTGCTTGCTCAATGAAATGTCTGTATGATATTTTTGTTAGCAGTCTTAAACTTTTTTTTTTTCAATTCTGATTACCAAAATTTTCTGACAATAGAAAATTTTGCATATTTCAACTAGGTTTCAAAAACTGAATAGAATCTATATATCGTTCTACATGTCCAAATTTGAATATTTTTGAGTGATTTCCTTAAGTGTTTTGAACTAAATAAAAGTCGAAAAAGCAAGCTACACAAAATTTACATAGGAGCCAAGAGATGGTTGCATTCAATAATAGATCGGTCGAGTCTCTAAGTACCACTCAACTATGTATGTTATGGATAATCTGATCAAAAGTTCTAACCATACTCTCATTTGCTTGGCATCGTTTACCTCGTTCTCGGTCAAAATCAGCTTTGTTACAATTTTGTAAGATCGTCCAATGAAGCATCGTAACCTCATCTCTCCTACATTCGTTCTATCAATACAAGGGCGAAGAAGAATCGACAACCCACTCTAGTCTGTTGTTGTCTTGTTAAACCATGAACGTCAATTCCAGTAACATCATGCCCATCCCAAGTTATCATTCTATAAAAAAGATATTCTCTAATTACTCTTTTTCTCACCGCAATTGTTGTAAGCTTTCCACCCTGTGCCTTTGACATTTAAGCCTCTAATGGAAAGACTTCCCGACTTCTAATACAAATATAGACGAGCTCATCAGCCTCGGACCTGCAGACTTCTGATGCAACAATAAACGGGCACGAGACCTTTTGACAAGTCCTGAAAGGATAAAACTTCCCGCCTTCCACTTGGCAAAGAAAAAAGAAGAATGAAAAAAGATGAGGCCCGAAGTCTTTCGGCTATTTGAAATTTGTTTATTCAAGAGGACAGAAATAACTCGGTTCATATGCCCAATCCCCGAGAAACCGATGACTGGTTGTCCCAAGTGACAAATAGGACTCAAATTCATGGAGAAATTTCGGTAGCATTATCGTTCGTGGATAACGAGGACAATAATGGTGGAAAGGCGAGTCCTATCTACAATTGACGAGCAACAACGTTAGCATATTATTGCATCGTCTCAAATTCAGAACTATGAGCTTAAAGTTTATACCAAGGGATAATAATAACAGCCCAACAAAGAAAAAGGGCGAGGGGGGAGTTGAGAGCCTATGGTTTTCTCTTGTAGATGCATAAAACACAAAACTTCAAATCCCAATCCATCACTACTCGGAAACAAATTGGAACTGCTCAAGCTAATACTGTATTCAAAGCACAACTTCACCTAGCCAAAAAGATGGCAGTAGGATTTCCGGGAGATGGTGGATTCTGTTGCAGTAGCGAGACAAGATTACCAACGGCAGTTAGAGCATTGGGGTCCGTTGCCGACAAAACTTCCACTTCTTCAAGACCGAGCTGCCTTCTAATTAAGCCCAGGTTCTCTTGAAGAACTTCAATCTCTCCAAAGGGGAGCTTCAGATCCAGAGCTTGAACACCAAGAGTTATTGCTTCATCTTTCTTGAACTTCAAAAAGGGCATACAAAGCTTTTGGATTTTCTTGAAATCGCTGGCCTGGCCTATGCTGCTCTGCTTCAAAGCATCCATTATCTCGCCATCGGGTGCAAAGGAACGCGTTGTCCTGTTGTACTTGTTCTGCAGTATCCATAGGCACTCAGCTTTCCATCCATCATACTGTTCGTTTACATAAATCAAACCTCACAGCTTTTCTTTACTTAGCGTGGCAACTGGGGCTCCCTTATTTGCCTTCTTCGAGCCAAAAATCTGTTTCTGAAGCAGCTTCCTCATCAAGACAATCGAGTCTTGCAAGTACTTATTGGCATTCCTGAGGGTTAGATCTGGAGTCTCAGATAGAGACCAGCCCGCTTTCGCCACGAAACCATCCTTTTTGAGAAGTACCCTCCACAGGGTTCCGGTTTCTTGCCGACCGTTTTCGAATTAACATGATGTTATAAGTTATCGGCACTTACATGCCTCATCTGATCCTTTGTTGGTACTTGATACATTTCCTAATTTTCCCTCTTATAAATCTTGATAGGCTTGAGTTTTTTCAAATTAGTTTGTGCTTAAGAGAGTAGAAGTTTATGTCACATATATCTTTCCAGAGTCCAGACATAATATCTTATGCTAAATCAGATCCAATTTCTAGCAGCAAGAGAAATAACAGGAGCTGTGTTCTAGTACCTTAATTCATCAAATCTTTTCAGTAATTTCTTGTTGCTTTTTTTTATGTTTTATCCATTTTTAATTGGTTAGGTTTTATTTTATTTTTTCTATACACTATCTTCCATATTGAAGGAAAAGAAATTGCTAATAATTAGAGTCCGACTCATGTTGGGTATGAGTTGGGTCTTGATTGGCTCAGATATGGGTTGCTAGATGAAATTACATATTAATTTGCTAATATGGATTAAATAAGTCAACTTACGGCATATTCATTTTTCAACCGATCTAAACTCGACCTAATTCAACTGTTTCACAAATCTAGTTTTGTAACATCCCGAAATTTCTACCCATTTTGGAATTAATAAAAAGAGTTAATTCGTGATGCACTGTTAGCTGCGACTGCCTTGAATTGATCACTCATTGGCAACTAACCTATTCGGAAGGGTAATTAGGGATTGATACGCGTAAGACTAGGGAAATTGAACCGGGATTTACCTCTCGACCATAAGGATCGAAGAGGGACAATACCATGCCCTTACAAAGCAATTAGTGAATGGAAATAAATCGATTATAGAGGAGTACGAGGCCGGATTGAGGGTGATTCCGCACGACCTCGATACTCACGATAATCGACGATAAACCGATTTCCTTCTTGACTTTGTACGTGGGATGAGAAATTTATTCCTCGAGATTACATGACAACCGACAGTGGCCCGGGGATTTAAGGAACCGAACGTGGATTGAATTTATTCGACCACGAGTCAATTTCACGTGAAAATCCTAAAAGCCGTTCGGTAGTTTAGGTCGTGCTAGAGTCGTAATCGACGGATTTTAATCTCGATTTTCAATCCGATTTCGGGTATCGAAATTGTAAGGACCTCACGAATAATTATTTGGATGCCGCCTCATTGATCCTCAAATTTTTTAGGATAAAATCGAAAAAGTCGGAAAAAGGGATATCGGACCGAGAAAAGTGAGCCGCGAGAAACGGGCCTAAATTAGAATTTTCCGCCACAAGGGCTGGTCCGCGAGGGCCCATTGGATGGGTGAAGTTCCCACTTTGCCCTTGTCTTCTAGAAGCTAGAAGCATTTTTTTTATCTTGGTAGATATTTTTGGTCAAAGTTAGCATGTCTTGCTCTTCAAGTTTGACTTCCTCTCTCTCTTCTCTTTTTGCTTTCTTTCCCAGCCGCACAATCTCTCTTCTCTCCCGGCCGCACACTCCCTCTCTCTCCCCAGCCGCACAAGTTTCCTTCTTCTTCTTCTCTCTCTTTTTCTTCTTTCCCTCTTGGCTCCTCTGTTTTTCTGCACCTGTTTCCCTTGTTTTCTTCTTCTGGTTTTGCTGTCTTGAGGTCTTGCTGTTGCTGGGGCGGTTCCAGCTTGCTCCTACAGCTGGGACAACGTGTGCTTGCTGCTGTACATGTTCGGTTTTGCTGTCTCTGAGTTTTTCTGCTGCTGTTTCTGCATGTTTAGCTGCTGTTTTGTGCTGTTTTGTGCTGTTTCGGTCCCCGTTAGTTGCTGTATTCACCGAGTGTCGTTGCTGGTCGCTCCTACTGCTGTCCAGGACACGGCTAGCTGCTGTCCAGCCGTTGTCGGCTTTGTTTTCCTGCTGCTCGGTGTCCAAACAGCCACACCGGGGGCTGTTTTGACAAGATAGTTTGTTCCCCGTTGTCCGTTGTCGATTTCGAGCGGGCCGTTCGTCGTTCTCGTCACCGCGATCATCCCGGTACCCTTGGAACACGCAAACCGTGAGTTGATTTTCTAAACCTTGTTTAGGGTGCTAAACTCCCTTAGGGTGATTAGTTTAATATTAAGCTTGATTAGTGCTTTTGAATGGTGGATGATTAGTGTTTTATTATTATTTGATTAAGCATGTTTAGTGTTAATCGTGGTTATAATAAATTAATTGGGTTAGAGTAACTATAGTTGGTTAATCGCGGTTAGATTAAATTAATCGTAGTCGGGTTAATTAACCGTAGTTGGGTTAGATTAATAACCATGGTTAGAATAAATATTATTATTATTATTGAAATAAAATAATAATTATTTATTAAATTCGGAATTATTATTTATTATTTTCGGAATTAATTAATTTATTATTAATTTCGAAATTGGTTGTTATTATACTTGGGTAATAATTAATTAATCATATTTGGAGAATAATTGATTAATTAGTGGTGGATGATTAATTATTCTAGATGTTGAATATTGATTGTTGGATAATATTATTCTTGGATGTTAAATATTTATTGTTGAATAATTATTAATGGAATATTTTTGGAATAAAGTATTATTTTTGGAAAGTACATTATTTATTAATTATGCTAGTTTCGATTAATTCCGATGGATTATTGTTTGTACTTTTCTCACGTGAATTATATATCGTGGATTACTAGTTGTACTTTCCTCACGTGAATTATATGTTGAATACATTTATATATGCTGCCCTTGATGCTATTGTTTAATATGTACTCGGTGGAGTAAATTCATGGATTGCGATTGTGAAATAGGGTTGAGTATATTCAGCATATTCGTGTGAATACGTGTGAAAGGCATTTGTATTCGCGTGACCACGTGTGAAATATTATCGCATTACATGTAGAGTTTGCGATGAATTAATATGTGCAAGCACGAATCATGTCTGCATTGGCTGTTCGGAAAGATAATGAAATGAGCATGATTAATTGGTGTGCTTGCGTGGTCACGTAAGAGCCCGTCACCCAGTGGGGGATCTGTGGTGGACAAAGTCCGTATTATCGGAATGCCCGGGCGCCGGATGCGGGTCGCGGTAGAGGCCGGACCTATGCTCTTTGTGAATGTCGTGGGCGTCGACGTTGCCGTGCCCAATGCAAAGGGGACGATGCCCGGTTAGGCCGGTAGACTGCCAACTTGTGTGTTGAAAGGAAATTCCCCAAAGTGTTGTTAATAAATGGAACACGAGAAAGTGCATGGTGCATGAGACAATTTGAGAGGTGTTCTGATTATTTGATATACTTGTTGCATTGAGATGGACATATGATAGACTGTATCATGCAGGTTGCGTGTGGCAAAAGCAAGGTAAGGATGCCTATGATTGCGATTGTTAACTATTAATAATTGCATATGAGCCTTGGTCTAATCGTGCGTCTGTCAATGGTTGATTGGATGTTATTCTATTGTTGAGTTGTGAGCGATAGAGACATTGCACGTCAGGGCGCACTCGAGGCGAGTAGGTCTCCTAACCGAGGCTTAGGATTTTGACTTGCTGAAATTTATCTCACTGGTTATTGAATAACCACTGTCAGGTCCATAGGATGGAGGATCGACGCGCGTAACGGCTCGTGGCCGTTTTCGAAGGGAGTAGATTGACCTCGGCTTGTTGATTTCTTTGGCTCGATAGGAAGATGCCCGTGGTAAGGGCTTGTACTTATAAACTTCCCAGGGTTAATCAGTAAATAAATAAAACAGTACTTTGGAATGTGTTCTTATTGAGTTTTCCTGCTATCCCTACTTTTGTAATTGACTGGGGATTATGATTCGCTTCCGCATGCGTTTAATTAAAAGATAAAAATAACGGTCGGCGATGGATCCTGGAGAGTCGCAACTCAAATGACCGCAAGAGAACAGGGGTTGTCGCGGACTCGAGAGTCGGGTCGTGACATCCCCGTCGATTTTGGTATCAGAGCCTGATCAATGTATGGAGTGATAAGGTGCGATGGGTTTTGGGATAGTTAGTTAGAAAAACACCCCGTGCTTGTGTTTGTTTATTTGATTCTCTGGCTTTAAGCGGGTCGTTCTTAATTTCTAATTCCTCGTGGGATTGGAAATAAGGTTTCAGTGATAATTTTGTTAGACGAACGATCTTGATTCGAGAGCTTTGTGGAAGGGCAGTCAAAGGATGGGCTAGTGCTAAAGGGAGAGCACTAGGGGATCCTAGATTTGATGAAATCCTTCAGGCATTGGAAACATTGGGTATTGAGATAGGGCAGTGAGTTTAGACTCAAGTTGTTGTTGCTGTTGCCGCCATTGTTGCTGTTGTCTCGCCTTGTGAGTTCCATTGGTTGGAAAATGGATTGACGATCAATTGATGCTTAAGTTGGTTGAACTATTCCTGGAGTTTGAGTTGTCCAAGTCCATTAGGGCGAGTAATCTTGAGGTCACAACCTTCTGGATCAAGGAATTGAAGTAAGTGTTTGCATTGTGGGAATCCTCAAAGGAAGATCGGATAGCCCTAGCATAGTACCAATTGCAAGGTAATGTTAGCATGTAGTGGGAAGTAAACCAAGGAAGGGTTTTGCCCAAAGGTACCGTCCTCGAGTGGAGTACTGTCGACGAAGTGATCAACGGAGAATACTTTCTGAGTGCACACAAGAGCAGAAGGTAATTGAATTCTTACAACTTCGTCAGAACCATTTGTCAGTTGTGTAATAGGAGATTAAGCTTGCAGAGTTCTCGAAGTATGCACATAGAATGATTGGGAATCTAGTAGACCGCGTCAGAAGGTCGGAGATGGTTTGAAATCGGAAATTAAGGATTAGTTGGTGCCCTTGAACCTAAAGGACTGTGATGGATGGTACAAGAGAGCCCGACTAATTGAAAGGACGTGGTAGAATGAGTAGCTGCATGTGGAATGGTTTGCACCTTATATGGATAATCATGGGCTTGGGAAAAAGCTAATGATAAGAGGAATGGCATTGGGAAAAATTGGAATATAATTGGAATGCCAAGTGTTGGATTCGAAGGCTGTAACTATTGGTACAACTTCCCAGTGTGGTTATGTCACTTATGCCTTAAGTGGTTTGGAAGCCATGCATTTGTTTTCAGCAGAATACTTTATTAAGTTGGTGAGGCTAAGACTGAATATTTGGAAGAGGTTCTTAACAGGTTGACTCAGTTAAAGGATAAGGTTGTATGTGGTAGGATTGTTCAGATTGTACGATGGTCATTAACGATCAAAAAGGAATTGATCGATGTGATTATGTTGGCAATGTACAATTACTATGTGATGGTTGGAAGGGATTGGCTTGTTAAGTATCAAGTTACAATGGATTGCTAATGGAAGGTAATCTAGTTTAACCCATTAGGTGGGGTTAGTTTTGAGTTTACTGGAATCCAGGAGGACCCTCGATTCCTTTGAAATTTGTCGTTGAGAGTAATTCATTTATTGGACGATTGAGGTTAAATTGTTAATTAAGGAATCAAGTATGGATTGTTGCACCTATGCATTGATTATCGGCAATATGACTAAGGGACGGTCATGAACAAGTATCAATTACCAAGGATAGATGACTTGTTTGACCTACTTCAAGAAACTTCGACATATTCCAAAATAGACTCAAGGACGGGCTATTTGTAGTTGAGGATTAAAAGGGAGAATATACTGAAGGCGACATATCGTATGTGATTTGGTCACTAAGAGATTACCGTACTGTTGTTTGGATTAATTAATACGCCAGTTGTATTTATGGATTTGATGGATTGACTGATTAAGGCATATTTGGATTGATTCGGAATTATGTTCGTGAACGATATATTGGAAATATTCGAGAATTTAGAGGGACACGAACAACACTTGAGAATGATGCTGTAGATTCGAGAGCATAAAAAGTATGCCAAGTTTGGTATATGCGAGTTTGGATTTATTCGCGTTGCTTTTGTGGGTTGAGTGATTTTGGACGAAAGAAATTCTATGGATCCGCTAAGATCAAGGCAGTCATGATGTGGCCAAGATTTATGACAGTGACAGAGGTTCAGAGTTTTCTAAGTCGAACAGATTATTACAGATGATTCGTAGAAAGGTTCTCTACGGTAGCTATGCCTCTAATACGAAGGTTAACGAAGGATGTAAGAATTTGAATGGACAAATAAGTGCAAGTATAATGTTTAAGAGCTTAGTTATAAGCTGATTACCACACAAGTTTTGAGGATTTAGTCTAGTATCGGAGATTATGAGATTTACATTGAGGTGTCGTATAAAGGATTTGACTAAGTGGTAAGACAACAAGGACGAGTAATTGTTACGCGTCACGACAATTGAGGGCTTGTGAAGTTCAGAATGTGAGCTCATAAAAAAAAAAAAAAATTCGGTGGATCAGATTTCAAGTGTTGACGAGTGGTCCTGTGGAAACGAGCTCATGAGTTGACGAGTTGGAGAAAGTTTTGTACTTTGAGGTGCTCAGATGAGGTTAAAACCGTGAGGCTTGGTATGGGACGGGCCAAAGCGGATAATACCTTATAAGCTAAAGCATGTTTAAAAGGGACTTTTGTTACAAGTGGTGCAGTTCGTAGATGCCCATGACGACTGATCCGATGAGGGCGGGGAGTGGTCGCCGGGGCCGGAGTGCCTGAGCAAGAAGCGACTCCTGGCAGGCTTCTAGGATGTCGAAAGGGGCATAAATGAACTGAACCACAGACTGGCAAAAAGAGAAAGCTTGTGGAATAAAATTTATTCGAGTGGTATAGCAGAAGTATGGTCAAGTTTGTGAGACTTTAGTCTACTAGAACAAGATCAAAGAAAGGACGATCATTGGTCCAGAGATTGTTGGCAGTCAGTAGATGTGGTAAATATGTCAGGGGCACGCTAACGTCAGAAAAGCGATATAGAAAAGACTAAGACTATTGGATTATTAAGTTCAGTGTTGTGTTTCCCTTAAGGTGTCATCGATAAGAGGGATATATCGATTTGGACACTACCGGTACTGTAGTGCAATGGTATGCGGGATAAAGTTCTTCAGGTCCAACTGAGAATTCGAACAGAATCAGATAATGCATAGCCTTTGGGAACCAAAAAGGACTTGGAAGTATTTGGTATATCAAGGTACAGAAGGAACGACCTGGAGAAGTGAGGATGCAATGAGACATTAATACCCTCGTCTGTTTAAGGATATTGGAAGTTCGGCAAATTTCGAGGACGAAATTTTTATAAGGAGGGAAGAGTTGTAACATCCCGAAATTTCTACCCATTTTGGAATTAATAAAAAGAGTTAATTCGTGATGCACTGTTAGCTACGATCCTTGAATTGATCACTCATTGGCAACTAACCTATTCGGAAGGGTAATTAGGGATTGATACGCGTAAGACTAGGGAAATTGAACCGGGATTTACCTCTCGACCATAAGGATCGAAGAGGGACAATACCATGCCCTTACAAAGCAATTAGTGAACGGAAATAAATCGATTATAGAGAAGTACGAGGCCGGATTGAGGGTGATTCCGCACGACCTCGATACTCACGATAATCAACGATAAACCGATTTCCTTCTTGACTTTGTACGTGGGATGAGAAATTTATTCCTCGAGATTACATGACAACCGAGTGTGGCCCGGGGATTTAAGGAACCGAACGTGGATTGAATTTATTCGACCACGAGTCAATTTCGCGTGAAAATCCTAAAAGCCGTTCGGTAGTTTAGGTCGTGCTAGAGTCGTAATCGACGGATTTTAATCTCGATTTTCAATCCGATTTTGGGTATCGAAATTGTAAAGACCTCACAAATAATTATTTGGACGCCGCCTCATTGATCCTCAAATTTTTTACGGTAAAATCGGAAAAGTCGGAAAAAGGGATATCGGACCGAGAAAAGTGAGCCGCGAGAAACGGGCCTAAATTACAATTTTCCGCCACAAGGCTGGTCCGCGAGGGCCCATTGGATGGGTGAAGTTCCCACTTTGCCCTTGTCTTCTAGAAGCTAGAAGCATTTTTTTTTTATCTTGGTAGATATTTTTGGTCAAAGTTAGCATGTCTTGCTCTTCAAGTTTGACTTCCTCTCTCTCTTCTCTTTTTGCTTTCTTTCCCAGCCGCACAATCTCTCTTTCTCTCCTGGCCGCACACTCCCTCTCTCTCTCCCAGCTGCACAAGTTTCCTTCTTCTTCTTCTCTCTCTCTTTTTTCTTTTTCCCTCTTGGCTCCTCTGTTTTTCTGCACCTGTTTCCCTTGTTTTCTTCACCTGTTTCCCTTGTTTTCTTCTTCTGGTTTTGCTGTCTTGAGGTCTTGCTGTTGCTGGGGCGGTTCCAGCTTGCTCCTACAGCTGGGACAACATGTGCTTGCTGCTGTAGAGGTTCGGTTTTGCTGTCTCTGAGTTTTTCTGCTGCTGTTTCTGCATGTTTAGCTGCTGTTTTGTGCTGTTTTGTGCTGTTTCGGTCCCCGTTAGTTGCTGTATTCACCGAGTGTCGTTGCTGGTCGCTCCTACTGCTGTCCAGGACACGGCTAGCTGCTGTCCAGCCGTTGTCGGCTTTGTTTTCCTGCTGCTCGGTGTCCAAACAGCCACACCGGGGGCTGTTTTGACAAGATAGTTTGTTCCCCGTTGTCCGTTGTCGATTTCGAGTGGGCCGTTCGTCGTTCTCGTCGCCGCGATCGTCCCGGTACCCTTGGAACGCGTAAACCGTGAGTTGATTTTCTAAACCTTGTTTAGGGTGCTAAACTCCCTTAGGGTGATTAGTTTAATATTAAGCTTGATTAGTGCTTTTGAATGGTGGATGATTAGTGTTTTATTATTATTTGATTAAGCATGTTTAGTGTTAATCGTGGTTATAATAAATTAATTGGGTTAGAGTAACTATAGTTGGTTAATCGCGGTTAGATTAAATTAATCGTAGTCGGGTTAATTAACCGTAGTTGGGTTAGATTAATAACCATGGTTAGAATAAATATTATTATTATTATTGAAATAAAATAATAATTATTTATTAAATTCGGAATTATTATTTATTATTTTCGGAATTAATTAATTTATTATTAATTTCGAAATTGGTTGTTATTATACTTGGGTAATAATTAATTAATCATATTTGGAGAATAATTGATTAATTAGTGGTGGATGATTAATTATTCTTAGATGTTGAATATTGATTGTTGGATAATATTATTCTTGGATGTTAAATATTTATTGTTGAATAATTATTAATGGAATATTTTTGGAATAAAGTATTATTTTTGGAAAGTACATTATTTATTAATTATGCTAGTTTCGATTAATTCCGATGGATTATTGTTTGTACTTTTCTCACGTGGATTATATATCGTGGATTACTAATTGTACTTTCCTCACGTGAATTATATGTTGAATACATTTATATATGCTGCCCTTGATGCTATTGTTTAATATGTACTCGGTGGAGTAAATTCATGGATTGCGATTGTGAAATAGGGTTGAGTATATTCAGCATATTCGTGTGAATACGTGTGAAAGGCATTTGTATTCGCGTGACCACGTGTGAAATATTATCGCATTACATGTAGAGTTTGCGATGAATTAATATGTGCAAGCACGAATCATGTCTGCATTAGCTGTTCGGAAAGATAATGAAATGAGCATGATTAATTGGTGTGCTTGCGTGGTCACGTAAGAGCCCGTCACCCAGTGGGGGATCTGTGGTGGACAAAGTCCGTATTATCGGAATGCCCGGGCGCCGGATGTGGGTCGCGGTAGAGGCCGGACCTATGCTCTTTGTGAATGCCGTCGGGCGCCGGACGTTGCCGTGCCCAATGCGGTGGGACGATGCCCGGTTAGGCCGGTAGACTGCCAACTTGTGTGTTGGAAGGAAATTCCCCCAAAGTGTTGTTAATAAATGGAACACGAAAAAGTGCATGGTGCATGAGACAATTTGAGAGGTGTTCTGATTATTTGATATACTTGTTGCATTGAGATGGACATATGATAGACTGTATCATGCAGGTTGCGTGTGGCAAAAGCAAGGTAAGGATGCCTGTGATTGCGATTGTTAACTATTAATAATTGTATATGAGCCTTGGTCTAATCGTGCGTCTGTCAATGGTTGATTGGATGTTATTCTGTTGTTGAGTTGTGAGCGATAGAGACATTGCATGTCAGGGAGCACTCGAGGCGAGTAGGTCTCCTAACCGAGGCTTAGGATTTTGACTTGCTGAGATTTATCTCACTGGTTATTGAATAACCACCGTCGGTCCGTAGGATGGAGGATCGACGCGCGTAACGGCTCGTGGCCGTTTTTGAAGGGAGTAGATTGACCTCGGCTTGTTGGTTTCTTTGGCTCGATAGGAAGATGCCCGTGGTAAGGGCTTGTACTTATAAACTTCCCAAGGTTAATCAGTAAATAAATAAAACAGTACTTTGGAATGTGTTCTTATTGAGTTTTCCTGCTATCCCTACTTTTGTAATTGACTGGGGATTATGATTCGCTTCCGCATGCGTTTAATTAAAAGATAAAAATAACGGTCGGCGATGGATCCTGGAGAGTCGCAACTCAAATGACCGCAAGAGAACAGGGGTTGTCGCGGACTCGAGAGTCGGGTCGTGACAAGTTTTATTGCTTCTCTTCTTCATAAATGGACCTACCCATTGATGTTGCATCCTTCAGTTAGATGGAAGTACTACCAATCCTTCTTTTTCTTGAGGCTCTCATACATTTTAAACCTGTAAAGTCACACATTGAGAGAAGCATCTAATAGAAATAGCAGACAGAGAAGCTTTATCCTCTTTATTCTCTCATTTGGCGCCTCAAACATCTAAATCGCTAATCCACGTGGAAAATTTTTTTGAAACCTTATACCTCAATGCATCAAAGCCTGAGATTCATGAGATGCCATATGAGGTACTTCACCGGTAAAAAATCACTTACTGATGATGTATGACGACAATGTATTTGTATAATAAGCAGTACTCGTAGGACCTCTTTGTTTTGCCCAAGCTGAATTTCCTTTTTTTTATTAAGAAAAGGAAAATCGAAAGGCTTCTTGTGCTGTCCTCCTGTGCTTCTTTGCATCGAGCTAGGGTAGCCCAAGGCTGCGCGACTATAAGGACAAACTAGGCCAGGGTCGTGCAATTACAGCCCATATTTTCTCAGGATCTCCTTATGCCATGTCAGATCTCGCCGATGTCATCCTAACCCAAGCGAAGTTTTTCTGCTTGGTAGTTTTTGCAAAGCATCAACACAATTCCTCTCTTCCTCTGTTGGAGCTGTGCAATCGATCTGGTTTTATCCAAGAATCGAACTAAACTTCCAATGAAAATAGATCTAATTCTCGATTCCAAAATTCTAAAGCCAGAACTGTGTAGGTGGATCTTAGGTTCTAAATATTGAATCCATCCACCCAACCATTTGGAAACCGATAGTTAGAACTTATTTTATAAAGTTGAAATAAGATTATTTATCTATCTTAAATGAACTTAAGTTTCCTATTGCTATACATTTTTGTTATTTTGTATCCATATTTTACTTTGAACCGTTTCATTGCTTATATCATTTCGTTGTAACTACCTTTTATCTCATTTTTAAAACAATAAAGCAAAAAAGAAAATAAGCCAGTTCTAGGGTGGGCAAACCTGGAACCGGACAAAAAAAATAGGATTAGTCACAGAGCAAATAGATGAGGTTTCAAGTTTTAAAAATTGAAAATCAATTTTAATGAGGGAGGTTCAACTCTGGCGCTTATCCAAACATCCCCCCATATGAACACACACATACACGTTACTTTGAGGGGGTACAACTGACTGTCTAATAGTTAGTGAGAATAGGATTGACAATGGATAAAAAATTTGTTGATCCCCTCTATTTGCCTTTCGGAATTGTTGAAAGTCTAGGACAAATAGGTACTCACCATTAGCTTTGGGCTCTCTATCAAGGCAACGTTCGGTCCAAATTGTTCTTCTTTTAAAAAAAAGTTTACCAAACATAATACACAACTCCAAAAGTACATTGGAGACTCGAAGTTGCTTTAAAGACTCCTAAATGCATCATAAAAGTGGGATCATCTCCATGCTGTCCACCTGCACAAAGAAAGTTTATAATGGGACTCCCCAAGAGATACAGAAAATGCAATGACATACTTTCGATCCCAAGAATTGAGATTTTTCCATCAATTCACCTTTCCTATACACCAGTGAATTCACTGCGCAGATAAATTTTATTGCTAGAGCAGTCAAAGAAAGTTTCACTCGAGTTACTTCTAACAGACAATCCTTCACAGTTGAGTCCTATACCTCTCGCAAACTCAAGCCATTCCTGAAGCAAGAGTTTTAGCTGAGATTACCGGAACATCTGAAAGGCATTCTTAACTTATCTCCTTGAGACCATGGCTACCACCCCACCACACACAATCTCTCTCTCTCTCTCTCTCTCTCTCTCTCTCTCTCTCTCTCAAGATCGTGCAGTAGGCGAATACTTAGCCTATGGATTTTAGATCTACATATTATCTCGGCTTACCATTAATTGATTTATACAGAAGAAGAAAACAGAGGATGGAATTATATCAGAAACTAAAGCAGGAGGCTCATCGCCCGCCCGAGAGAAGCGATTCTGCAACAGAAGACAGGTCCGTTACTGCCTTGCCCGTGGAGGACGGACAAGACACGCTCAAATCGTTAAAACCTTCATGATGAGCGAATGTTAACCCGCTGGAGGAAATGCCGGTGGACAACAATTCCGGCATCAGAAGATCGCCCTCCAAGTACTGCAATACTTGACGCATGCTTGGCCTCATCAACGGATTGAAGTGGGAACACATCAACCCGAGTTTCAGCACCAGCTCCATCTCTTCTTCCCCAAACTCCGACTCCAATTTCGGATCTCTTGCCTCAAGAATGTCACCTTTGTCCCAGCAAGAAAATACCCAGTCCACTAATATCACGTCCTCCGTGTCCCCATGCTCTATCGGCCTTCTCCCGCAGGCGACCTCGAGCAAGAACGCTCCGAACGCAAACACGTCGGTCCTCCTAGTAGCCTTGCCAGTTCGCGTGTGCTCAGGGGCGAGATAACCAACAGTTCCTGCGACGCGAGTTGTTTGAGGGTCGGTTCCATGGTCGTGTAGTCTCGCAAGCCCAAAATCTCCGAGTCTTCCGTTTAATTCAGCGTCTAGCAAGATGTTGCTCGCCTTTATATCCCTGTGGATCACCACTTGCTCCCACCCTTCATGCAGATAAAGCAGCCCAGATGCCACTCCTTTGATCACCCTAAATCTTTGCATCCAATTGAGGGTGACCTTCGGTTGGTTATAGAGGTACTTGTCGAGGCTCCCATTGGGCATGTAGTCGTAAACCAAGAGCAACTCCCTTTTCCGACGGCAGTAACCGAGGAGTGACACTAGGTTGCGGTGACGGAGCCGACCAATACTGATGATCTCCGCTACAAATTCTCTCATGCCTTGTCTCGATTCATGGGAGACCCTCTTCACCGCAATCTCTACATTCGATGTGGGTAAGATTCCTCTGTAGACCCAGCCGAACCCGCCAGCCCCTAGTAACTCTTGGTCTTGGAATCCTTTTGTCGCGATGTAGAGATCTTTGTACTTGAACCGGTGAGGCCCGTAGTCCCTCTCCCAATCTTCGAGGACCTCAGCAAATTTCCTTTTCCTTCTTATCACGTAAACAACGCCAAAGATCAGCATCGATACAACGCAAAGAACCATCAGCGGTAACACGATGGTCAGTACTTTCAACTTCTTCTCTTTCACTCTATTTGACGACGATTTTGCTGTGGAACAAAAAGAGAGAGAGTTCCATCATATGGTGTTTAGTGGACGGTGGGCGACTGACGCGGCTGGGGGACTCCATTTTTTAACAGAGGGGAGAGGCGAGATTGCGGCAGTGCAACCAAAAAGATGATGAAACAGAGAGTGAGTAAAGGAAAAGCAAGTGATATGTGGAATTATATGGTGTCACTAGGTGTGCGGGGGAATAATAAGAGAGCATACCACGTGACAATTTATAATTATTTGTTATTTGATTTTTTGTAGTCTAAGATAAACTATTATTCTCACAATAGATTATAGACTATTACCAAATCATTTCTCTATAATCTAAGAGCATGTATTTTAGCGATACTCATACTGATCTTAGCTTACTAGTACTACTAAGTGATTTACAAAATGAATTCTTATATTGTCTTTTGCATGAAAGTAAATACCAAACAACAAAACGTGTTGACACACCTTTATAAGGAAAGTAAAAATTTTAGACTCGACTGATTAACACAACGCATATTCCATTTTATATCTATAGAACTACTCTCGAATGTGCAATTACACAACGTCAAATTAAGTCTAGAAGTCGCCATAAGAGATAGCATACTAATTTATGTACCATCTTAGCATTCTTAAAACCAAATTTTAATTTGATCGCATAAGCTAATTGGTCAAAACAATCAACGATAGTCAAAAACCTCCAACTAACCTCTCCGGCAGCCGGTGCCAGCCAAGAACCCATCGCCGAGGAACCCATCCCTGCACTTGCACCGGAAACCATTTCTACCGCCGTACGGCAGCCCCGAGAGCTGAATGCAGTCCGCATCCTGGGAGCACTCACACTCATCTCCGTTCACCCACCACACCAGCTGTAATAGCTGGGTGCCCACCGACACCGACACGTTGTTCAGGTCCTCCGCCGACAACGACAACAGAAAGTACTTGCAGTCAAGGGCGGAGAGCCTCGTGCGGTTTAGAAACCACGCATTGTTTTTGTACATCTGCTCGGAATAGCAGCTCATGGTGCTGTTGGTCTTGTTGCTGGCCTTGCAGAGGGACTGGAATCGGGCCTGGATGACCGGCGTATTGGGCACATCGCATGGGTAGATCTGCGTGCAATTGTTGAGCAGGATAAAGTTCTTCCCTTTCGGCACGTAGTTGCGGCCGTAGAGCTGGTTGATGGACCTGAATGGGCGGTTGCACTTGGTCTCGATGGTGATGGTGATGATTTCTGGGGATGCAGACTGCACCGGGAACTCCCCGATGAGGGCGTCCCCATCCTCGGTGCAGTTGAGCTGGATTGGGCAGCCCGGCGAGAACCCGAACGGGTATGTCAGGTTCTGCTTCGCAGGCATGCCAGTGTCGCAGGTCTGGCGGCAGGGCGGGTGGATGACTTCACGCGCTGCAGCCATCAGGATTGGCAAGACCATGCTGTCCAAGAGGAGGAGCGTAGACAGAGCCATCTTCGTCATCATCAGGCACATCAATCTGCCGTCGTTGCGGTGTCGAGTGAAGAGAAGTTGATCAAGAGATTGCTGTGGATTGAGTGCGTGAGATTGTGGGTTGTTATTGTTAAATCATGCTTTGAGTTTGAGCCGTTTGCGAAACACGACCCGCTTGGATAAGTTTCTCGTATTTGATCATCAAGATATCTTTCCTGTAGATGAAAATATTCAAGATGGCGCACTGAAGAAATCCCATTTAGGTCCGTACAGCGGACGTCTCCTTCATGCACTGTGATTGGGCGGTCAACAAAGGAGTAATTCGTTGAACTCCTTGTGGGCGCACAAAAGGAAATAAAATAAAAGAATATCAAGTGTTTTTCTTGAGTGAAAGAGCCGCGCAAGAAATAGCCGCCTGGGGATTCTTCGTCGGTGGTGGAGACGCGGCACGGAGAAGACTCAAGAAGCCGATCAGAGGACTTCTTGGACGCACGAAGGAGTTGGCTCTCGGCCGGACGGACGCGAATACGCAGTCAATTTGTGTCGTGAATTCTACATCTAAATTGAGTTGTTTGTTTGTAAATATTTTAGGTTTGAATTTAAATCTAAGTATGGGAAACATTCGAGCGTATGAGCGATTGTAACTCTGATTCTCCAATTATAATGAATTATTAACTGCTGATTCTCATCATGGATATAAGTACCGATACTTGGAACGAATCACATAAATCTCTAGTGTCCTTATTATTCATCATGTATTTATTTGGTATTTTCGCATTAACTTAATTTGCAAGGTCCTATCGTTTTCACGTTTATATTACAACAATTGATATCGGAGTTTGGGATCGGATTTCTTAATTGTGATTTTGGGGTTTTTTTGCTTGTCTGATTATTATCTGGAAATTCTGTTATTGCAATTATGTCTTAGGCAAAAGTTGAAAATAAGAAGATTAACAGGAGGAACAACTTTGAGTTATGGAGCATTAAGATGCATGCACTATTGAGAACCCAAGGTTTGGCCAAGGCATTAGATGGTGAAGATGAGTTGCTAATTAAAATGAAAGCTACTGATGGGGCAAAACTAATGGAGAGAGCAAAGAGCACAATCCTATTGAATTTGTCGGATGAGATGTTAATAAAGGTGGTTAAGGAGAAAGATGCAACAACGTTATGGGCAAAACATCAAGCATTCTATGTAACAAAAGGTATGAACAATCACTTGTACTTATTGAAGACAACGTTTCAGTTTAGATAAACTGAAGGTACATTTATTAGATCTCATCTGGATGAATTCAGTAAATTCATGAAGGATTTGAAGAACATCAGTGAAATACTTGATGATAAAAATTGGGGTATGATGTTGTTAGCTTTTTTACTAGAGTCATGGGAGCATTTAACTTATTCACTATTGTAGGGGTGTACTATGATTACCTTGGAAGAGGTAAAGTCTGCTTTGTTCTCTAAGGAGTGGCAAAGAAAGTTATGAGATGACAATTTGGTATAGGGGGTAGTGCAAGGACTAATTATTCGGGGTAAAAATCAACATCGGTGGCCTAGTAGAGGCAAAGATAAAAGCAAGTCTAAATCACGCCATAGAAAGTCCAAGGGACGGGTGAAGTGCTTTGAGTGTCACAAGGAGGGGCGCATTAGGAGAAATTGCCGGAAGGAGAGAAACAAAGGTGACAAGCAGGTGGCAAACATTACTAAGGAGAGCACGGTGATGTAGATGATGTCTTGTGTGTCACTACTAGTTTGTTAGAAGCCAAATGGGTGCTAAATTTGGGATGTTCTTATCATATGACGCCTCATAAGAACTAATTTACTACTTACCAAACTGCAGATGGTGGTAAAGTTCTTTTGGGGAATAACACAGCCTGCAAGGTTGTGGTGGATAGGGATAATTCATATTTGGATGCACGATGGGATGGTGTGCACATTGACAAACATGAGGTACGTATCAGAGCTCAATAAGAACCTTATTTCTCTTGGAACACTCAATAACATCGAGTGTAAGTACACTGTTGAAGGTAAAGTACTAAAGATCTCTCGAAGTGTCATGACAATGATAAAAGGGAAGAAAAAATCTCTCTATCACCTTCTATAAAAGACTGTGATAGGAACTGCTACAGTTTCATCAGGTGAGTCAGATTCTGACTTGACTCAATTATGGCATATGCATTTAGGGGACATGAGTGAAGCAGGTATAACGATGCTAAGTGAAATAGGGTTATTGAAGGGTCAAGAGATAGGGAAGCTGGACTTATGTAAGCATTGCATATTCAAGAAACAGCACCAAATTAAGTTTACTACGGCTACTCATTCAACCAAGTCACCAATTGAATATATTCATTAAGATATTTGGGCCCATCTTCGGTTCCTTTAAAAGGAGGTGCTCAATAAATGCTCAAATTTATCGATGACTACTCGAGGAATGTATGAATATACTTTCTAAAGCACAAATATAATGTGTTTGATTGGTTGAAGATATTTAAGGTATTAATTGAAAAGCAATCATATAAACAAATCAAGTGCTTGAGAACCAAAAATGGCATGGAGTTATGTGGTAAAGAATTTACTGAATTCTGCGAGAGAGAAGGGATTGTAAGACACTGCACATTACTTGAGACACCATAGTAGAATGATGTAGTAGAATGGAAGAATAGGACATTTCTTGAGTAAGCTTTGTGCATGTTTTCACATGCAGGATTAGGCAAGGAATTTTTTGCCAATGTAGTGATTATAGCATGTTACTTAGTAAATTGATCTCCGCCATCTACTATCAAGTGGAAGACTCCTTAGGAAGTATGGTCGGGAAAACATGTTGATTACTCTAACTTACAAGTATTTTGATGTCCTGCATATGTTCATGCAAGTGATAGTAAGCTTAAGACAAAGGCGAAAAATTGTATATTTATGGATTATGCACATGGAGTGAAAGGCTACCGGCTATGATATACTGATCCTAAATCACCTAGTTTTCCAATCAGCAGTGATATAATGTTCGACAAGACTATAATGCTTTAAATAGAAGCTCTGAGACACTACCAGCAGAGCTGGTGTCATTATTAAGGTGGAACTTTAGGTAGAGATTCTGGAAACCTCGAAGGTAACAAAGGTAGAGATTGTAGATAAGGCTGCAATTCCTTAAGTTAGTGATAGTGAACAACCAGTACAGCCGCAACACACTATATCTACAAATAGACAGAAAAGACAAATCAAAGCACCGGTACGTTATCGTTATACATATATTGCTTACGCATTAATTGTAAGTGATGAGGTGAGGATAGATGAGCCTTCATCTTACTCTGAGCTGATGACTAGTTCTAAGTTGTCACAATGGTTAGGAGTTATGAGAAAAGAGATAGAATCACTCCATTGGAATCAAACATGGGAATTGGTCAAAATACCCAAGAGCTAAAAGATTGTTGGAAATAAATGGGTCTTTAGACAAAAGGAGGCATTCCTGGTGCCAAGGAAGCAAGGTATAAGGTGAGGCTTTTGGAAGAGATATACACGGTATACACAGTGAGAGGGCATTAACTACAATAAAGTGTTCACTCCTGTGGTAAGATATGCTTCTATTCGTATTTTACTTGCCTTAGTTGCTACACAAGAACTTGAGCTAAAGCAACTAGACATAAGAACTGTGTTTTTCATGGTGAGTTGGAGGAATGGATTTACATGACGCAACTAGAGTGATTTGCTATTCTGAGTAAAGAAATCATATTTGCTTATTAAATATACCCCACCTCCCTCTTCCCATATAGAAACCTGTGAAGTCAAACCTTGAGAGGAGCATCTAATAGCCGATGCGGACAAAGACGCTTTATCCTCTTTGTTCTCTCATTCGGCGCCTCAAACATTCCAATCACTAATCTACATAAAAAATAAAAAATAAAAGAGATCAGTTTGAAACCTTATACCTCAATGCATCAAAGCCTGAGAGTCATGAGATGCCATAGGAGGGACTTCACCAGTAAAAAAAATCTTCATCCAATAATACATGTGGCAACTGCAACAATAGATATGATCAATCTCAAATAATTATTATGCAACTGTATTGGATTCACATGTGTCAGGTGCATGCAACACCAGCTCCCTATTGATCAAATTAGTTGCATCATTGGTCTAAGCCGTCACGCCAAAACAATTTTTTATCCTTTACATTTAAAATCATTGCTTCTTCTTTGCCGATTAAAGCTAATCCTTTGTACATCAAATTTATTGTCAAGTGTAAAAATTACACTCAGAAATAAGTTGGCACTGTAATTTCATTTACACATTGTTCTTTAAAAATACCCCTAATACTCATTTAATTCCCACCCATCCCAATTCTTCTTCTTTTTTGTCGATTGTATTTTACATCTAGTGTATCTTTCATTCTCAGATTTTTGTCCTATCTTCTTGCATGGCATGAAGTCAAAACCCACACCTGAAACTAAAATCACCCCTACCCCAAACCCTTCTGAGAATGTGGGATTCAAACCTCCCACTTCTCCATTCTCATGTGGGAATGGTAGCCACTAGGATAAATTCTAATAATTCACTCATCCTTATTCACAAAATCTTAATCCTAGCAACTTTCTTTACCTCCCTATGGCCGTGCCATCACCACAAGGCCTGCTACGCCTAGGCAAGGAAACTCTCAATCCCCTCCACCACTATGCTAGTGCCGTCACTAATTTTGGGCCCCTCCTCTACCTCTCAACAACTTGAAACTCAAAGAAACCTAACTCACAAAACTTGAATCAAGAGGTCTCGCGAGACTTGGAGTCCAAGTTATCCGAGCCCAATCGAGGTTGTGGGTGAGAGAGAGAGAGGAGGAGGTAGGGGGGAATGGGGTGACAACGGCGACAATGACCATCTTCATCGGCACAAGATAGTGGTACCGGCGGCAACTGTAGCCCTCATAGGGAAAGATATAAGGAGTGATGAATTTGTCTCCTCTAGAGTATAATTTGAGTTAGGGTTGAAGAGGGTTTTTGGTACTTAGAAAAGAAAAATGTTTCAAACGGCAATTTTTTCCCCTTTTGGCTAAGAGAAGCAATTGGCCAGTGATATCCAATTAATGTAACCCCGAGTGCTCATCTTCTGCATTTGACATCTTGATCTAATGAAAAACAAGAATTTAACAATTCGGAAAAAAAAAAAAGTACAAGTTTGAAATTATCGGTCTCGCGTCTTACATTTATTCTTATGTTAAAACAAAATTCCATCTTCAACTAAGTTTTAGTCTCGATGTTTGCGAGGGAGCCGGACTTTGACATTGACATTGCCCAGCAAAGGATCCAAGGACTTAGTCAACCGGGTCTTGAATCTACCAAACGCATGTTAAGCTAGTACATGCCAACTTTTAAATCATTTAATTTTCATACATGGCATTGACTCATCTACGTCAAGGAATAGAGAAAAATTATCAAAAAAATTCTAAATTTATTATAATTATGTCAATTTAATTCTAAATCTTCTTTTTTTCAATTCAATTCTAAATCTTGTGTAATTGTATCAATTCAGTCTATCCGACCAAATTTAACTAGCCAACATCAAGAACAATTTTTTAGTAACATTTTATTTTTTTCAAATTTGTTTATTTCTTTTTTTTTCCTTTTTTTCCTTTTCCTTTTCCTTTTCTTTTTATTTTTCTCTCCTTCCTCCCTTGTTGCCTTCTCCCCCCCCCACCAAAAGCAGTGGTAGGCGAGCCTTTGACGAGGCTCGCCAGTCACTGGGTGAGGACCACAAAGCCCTCGCCGACCACCAACGAGGGTCATGGCCCTCGCCAAAACTCCACACCCTCACCAGCGGCCTCGCCCAAACTTGGGTGAGGCCTAGGGGCTACAACGAGGCAACCAATGCAAGGGGGGGAAGAAGGCAAGAAAGGAAGGATAGAAAAAAGAAAAGGAAAATAATGGAAAAAATCAAAAAAAATTATTATTATTAAAAAATTGTCATCAACATCAATCGATGTTTATGTCAG
This sequence comes from Corymbia maculata, assembly GCA_014182735.1. Taxonomy (NCBI): domain Eukaryota; kingdom Viridiplantae; phylum Streptophyta; class Magnoliopsida; order Myrtales; family Myrtaceae; genus Corymbia; species Corymbia maculata. Next base: position 10,524,776 of record CM024689.1, on the reverse strand, counting down.
CACTGACCGGCCAAATTTGACCAAATGAACTGAATTGGCACAATTGTAAAACGTTTAGGACTAAATTGGCCAAAAAAAAATTATGATTGAATTGACACAATTGCGATAGGTTTAAGAACTTCTTGGTACTTTTCCCCAAGAAATCGAATGCATTGGATTCACGTACACTCAAATCACTGAAGAAGTATTCTTGATAGAGTTCGAGTATCAGTGTCATCCAAAAATAAAGAAGAAATAAAGAAGAAGAAAGGAGCTACGTGTCGTTATGTTCTTGTTTCATTTACCGTTGCTCGTCCGGAATCCTTCTGAAAGTACAAATTGATTAATAATTGCAAGTTGAATGGTTATTCTACCATGTCGCTTTCTTGAGGCTCTGTTAGTTCCTCCGTTAGAATCCTTTGTCTAGTTTTTTTAACACTCCATCGATCCATTTGTAGGTCTTTGACTATTAGACCTATTAAAATGGGTCGTAGATCAATTTCTTAGCCTATTTGATGGGTTAGGTTATTATATAGATTTGTTATTTATAGTAAATGGACCATAAATGGGTTTATAATGTTAAAACCAAAAGTAATATCGATGTTAAATGAATTCACAACTTACTTATATCCAACTCACCTCTGACTCTCTCTCACTCTTATTCAATCTCACACCCACTCATCCCACGCTCTCATTTTAGTTTGAACATGAGTTTTTCTAGATTAGGTTAAACATGGAAGTATTTTAGTAATATGGATCAAGTCAAATATAAAGCTACTAGATTTGGGTCAATTCCAAAAAAAAAAAAAATCCAAACTTTAGGTCCAATCCTAAATCTATCCCAAATTTTTTTTTGTCTCAAAAAAAATCTTAAACTTTAAATTCAATCCCAAATCTACCTCAAAAAAAAAATTTATCTCAGAAAAAATCTTGAACTTTAATTTTAGTCCCAAATCTATCCCGAATTTTGTTTTATCTAAAAAAAAGTCAATATCATGAAAAATCCCAAATTAGTACACATATGACAAATTTATCCAAAACTAATTTTTTGACCACCAAAACAAATTACCATCTATTAGTTTCCGTTAAATTTTACTGTCAAATTGTTAAATTAAATAACATGTCGCAATTAGCGGGTATACTAATTTGGGGTTTTACCCTCCATTTGTACTAAAAAAATCATCAATTTTTAATATGTTCTCAAATATACCCCATGATCCAGTCTCAACTTAACATGGCATTTCCACATAGATAATAAGTACACATAAACAAGATGTCATAGAAAATTATTTTCAAAATAATACCATTTTAGAACATAAAAAATTAGGAATTACTAATACGACTTTTGGACAAAGGATAACAGGGGCAAATTTAGGATTAGAATAAAATTTGATGATTTTTTTTTGACAAAAAAAAATTGGGATAGATTTGAGAATAGATTAAGAGTTTGGGGTTTTTCTATGACAAAAGAAAAGTTTGGAACAGATTTGGTATTAGACCTAAAATTTAGGGTTTTTTTTGGAATTTACCCTACTAGATTTATATATTATGTATGCATATATCCTTCCGTACAAAAAAATATTCAATTATGAATACAATAATGCGTGCTAGATTTATTAAAATTGATTTTTGGGTCAATATCAAACGTATTCACTGACGAAAAATTAGCTACGTATGTTGCTACCAGAAAATGTCCCAAGTGTTAAGCATCCCGGTCGAATTTATAAGAACTTGCTGGACCCAAGTGTTGAGGATTTGTCAGTAAGATGCAATCCATCGATAAGAGAGTCATTGTCAATAATGTGACCATGCGTTGGGAGCCCTTAATCGACGCAACTATTTCGACTACTTCCGCAAGAGAAATAACATAGCTGTCCGAAACACACAACTCTCAGCGCTTCCTATATCACAATTACACTCGAAAAATCTCACAAATTAAATTAAAATATAACAAAGTGTTTACCAAATATGCTCACACTAGGGTTCTATTGCATGCTGCATTAGGTTAAAAACGTCTTTAGAAAACATTCTTATTTGCATTCAGCCTTAGCATGTGAAAAATGAATAATTTGAAAAATATTTTTTATAAAGTCGAGTCGTTTATATCACTTTTAAAAATGAATGAAAAAATATTTACATTATCCACGAAAATATTTAAACATAAATTATTATCGATTAGGAAAATATTTTTTATTGACTAATTATTTTTAGAGATAAAAATAATCATTTTTAGAAATATTTTTCAAATTATTCATTGTCCGAAAAATAAATGGAATCTAAAATAAAAATTAGGGCTTACCTTGGGTGAGAAAGGCAAAACTTCTTACGAATAAGTTTGACCGGTCAACGGTGTTTTTTACCACAAATTTCTTGAAGACCAAGTCGTGGAGCACTTAATGCTTAAGAAATCATACTTAAGGCTTAAGAAATCATACTTAAGGCATACTAAGTCGCCAGATTGGAACACGAGGGCCGTCAAATCATTTGAATAAATTCTCCATGAAATTACTTCGACTTTGGACTTTTCGCTTAAGATGGGGACTAGTTGAGAGTAAGTAATACTCCAATCTTTATTTTTTTTTAAAGTTTCATTATTAGGTATTGCAAAGACTTGACCCAATCCATATGTCTTAATCTACCAAAAAGAGTACAGAAGTGCGATTGCTGAATAAAATGACGATTAGGATGGATCCTACTTATAAATCACTTCATGAGACATTTTCCAAGTAGTTGACGTGGAATTTGGAGCTATAAAATGATAAATTTTGTTCATCACGGGAAATTTTGAATTCCATTAGGTGGAGATAAAGAGATGATAAAGATTGCTTTGTGACTTTATGAGCATAGACTTACAAACCAAACAGAAGTAAAAAAAAAAAATTGAGCTCCACAAAATTTACATAAGTTTCAAGAGTTGGTTCCCTTCAATAATAAGATCGGTCGAGTCTCTAAGTACCACTCAACTATGTATGTGATGTCTAACCATACTCTCTTTTGCTTCGCATCGTTTACCTCCTCCTCGGTCAAAATCAGCTCTGTTACGATTTTTTAAGATCGTCCAATGAAGCATCGTAACCTCATCTCTCCTACATTCGTTCTATCAATACAAGAGCGAAGAAGAATCGACAACCCACTCTAGTCTGTTGTTGTCTTGTCAAACCATGAACGTCAATTCCAGTAACATCATGCCCATCCCAAGTTATCATTCTATAAAAAAGATATTCTCTAATTACTCTTTCTCACCGCAATTGTTGTAAGCTTTCCACCCTGTGCCTTTGACATTTAAGCCTCCAATGGAAAGACTTCCCGACTTCTAATACAAATATAGACGAGCTCGTCAGCCTCGGACCTGCGGACTTCTGATGCAACAATAAACGGGCAAGAGACCTTTTGACAAGTCCTGAAAGGATAAAACTTCCCGCCTTTCCACTTGGCAAAGAAAAATGAAAAATGAAAAATGAAAAAAGATGAGGCCCGAAGTCTTTCGGCTATTTGAAATTTGTTTATTCAAGAGGACAGAAATAACTCGGTTGATATGCCCAATCCCCGAAAAACCGATGACTGGTTGTCCCAAGTGACAAATAGGACTCAAATTCATGGAGAAATTTCGGTAGCATTATCGTTCGTAGATAACAAGGACAACAATGGCGGAAAGGCGAGTCCTATCTACAACTGACGAGCAACAACGTTAGCATATTATTGCATCGTCTCAAATTCAGAACTATGAGCTTAAAGTTTATACCAAGGGAAAATAAAAATAGTCCGACCAAAAAGAGGGGGCGGGGGGGGGGGGGGAGTTGAGAGCCTATGGTTTTCTCTTGTAGATGCATAAAACACGAAACTTCAAATCCCATTCCATCACTACTCGGAAACAAATTGGAACTGCTCAAGCTGACACTCTATTCAAAGCACAACTTCACCTAGCCAAAAAGATGGCAGTAGGATTTCCAGGAGATGGCGGATTCTGTTGCAGTAGCGAGACAAGATTACCAGCGGCAGTTTGAGCATTGGGGTCTGTCGCCGACAAAACTTCCACTTCTTCAAGACCAAGCTGCCTTCTAATTAAGTCCAGGTTCTCTTGAAGAACTTCAATCTCTCCAAAGGGGAGCTTCAGATCCAGAGCTTGAACACCAAGAGTTATTGCTTCATCTTTCTTGAACTTCAAAAAGGGCATACAAAGCTTTTGGATTTTCTTGAAATCGCTGGCCTGGCCTATGCTGCTCTGCTTCAAAGCAACCATTATCTCGCCATCGGGTGCAAAGGAACACGTTGTCCTGTTGTACTTGTTCTGCAGTATCCTTAGGCACTCAGCTTTCCATCCATCATACTGTTCGTTTACATAAATCAAACCTCTCAGCTTTTCTTCAGTTAGAGAGGTAACTGGGGCTCCCTTATTTGCCTTCTTCGAGCCAAAAATCTGTTTCTGAAGCAGCTTCCTCATCAAGACAATCGAGTCTTGCAGATACTTATTGGCACTCTTGAGGGTTAGATCTGGAGACTCAGATAGAGGCCAGCCTGCTTTCACCACGAAACCATCCTTTTTGAGAATTACCCTCCACACATACTCTGCATAATGAGGACAAATAGGAGCAATAAGCCTTGTTTGCACATCCATAAACCTCCATAGCAGATCTCGGTTCATGCCACCAGTACCACATGACAGTCTGTATTCATCTCTAGCAGCCTGAAGATCATAAAAGCCAGTCTTGAGAGCTTCACGGAACATACACTCCTGGTAGTTCTGTTCAGTCAGTTTGACAGCGAAGTTCATTTCATTTGCAAACACTCTATCTGCATAAGTAGATGGCAGACCAGTTCTCAAAGAAGATTCCGCATCCAGAACTTCTTCCATCCATGAAAGCTCCTTTGTGAGCCTCAAAATTGCAGCATTCGCAGTCTCAGATACAAAGTTGGCATCATCAACACCGTCGCCAGCATCAGCCAGAGAAAACCGTGTGGCATCTGCAGAAAATTCCTCAATGGACTGGCGCAATGTTTTGAAATTCCCGGTAGACTTCGACATCTTTTCTGAATTAAGCATGAGGTGGCCGTTGCACCTGAATCCACAAGGCCAATGTCGCTTAGCCATGATTGCTGTGTGATTGTAAATGGTGAATGTCAAATGATTCTGGATGAGGTCCTTGCCAGATACTCTTAGATCAAAAGGATACCAATATTCAAACTCCTGCTTCATCTGGTTGAGCGCAGATGATGGAATATCAGATGACTGAGGGTAGGGACCACCACAGAAAACAAAATCCCACACCTCATCGGTCATTTGTTCAGGTTTCATCGAACTGCTAGAACCATACATGTCATTTTTATGTAAGAGGTGGGCAATTGTGTAGTAAGCCATGTAAATAGTAGAGTCGGACAATGACTCCACAAGGAATTGCTCATCCCAAGGGATACGAGTGCCGAGGCCAAAAGATCGTGAGCAAGCCCACTGGTTAAGCCAGCTCAATGTATGTTCAAAGCCATGTCGTGTCTCATCAGAATACAGATTCATGTTAGATAGGCATTCCTCAGCCAGCTTCTTCCATTCCGATTCCCCATAAGTGATGTACCACTGATCTGTAAGAGCAACAACACATTCATCACCTGACCTTGACATAACCCTTTTTTCAGGTTCACTGTACAGAATAGCCTGCCCAGTCTCTATAAGCATGCTTTTGATCAATGGCTTCGCTTCTTGCACTTTCATCCCTGCAAATTCCCCCACGAGCATAGTTCCTTCGGTAAATCCTTTCAAGTATGTCTTCTGCTTTGCTTCTGCAAGCTTATCTTTTTCATTCTGACTCTTAATTTTCATATCTTTGCAGACTTTTTCTGCAGCTTTATCTCCAAATTCCGGAATATTAATGATTGGCACAATCTCAAAGGGCAATACCCAGTCATCCTTCACACCAAACTTTTCCCTGAGACCTGGCTTTGCTTTCAAATCATGCAACGCCATGTAGTCATCAGGAGCATCGCTGGGTACACTAGTCACAATCCCAGTTCCTTTGTCCATAAGGATAGTCAACATGGGTAGAGCATAAATAATCTCATTAAATGAAAGTGGTGACTTCAAGGGAAGACCAATAAGATCATAACCAGTCAGCTCCACCAAGCAAGTAGGCTTCTCTGGAATCTTGGAGAATCTCTGGTAGGCCAGGTTAAGGGCTGCCCTTTGAGCAATAATGAACACATCGGTATCATTGATTTCAAAAGCTCCATATTTGCCATCTGGCAACACCCATGCATTCGTTTGCCCATACATGGTCTCGGGTCTCAAAGTTGCAGCAGCCAAGAACACTCTTTTCCCTTCTAAAACTCCCATTTTTGGTGGAAATGGTGAAACTACCTCCATCTTTATAAGAGTGTAGTCCTGAGGCTGAACTCCTTCACCAGTTGCCCGGTCATGATCTGCACATGGTTGGCCATCTAGAGGAGAGTAAATTGTGTACCGCAGATCTTTCACAATTTTACCCATGGACTTCAGCTTCCTCATTTGCCATCTCACAAAGGAATCAAAAAATGGGTTCATTTCAGTGGTGATGAAGGAACGTCTCCAATCACAACCCAAACCAAAAGCCTTGAGATCATCCATAGCTAATGGAGGAAAGAAACTCAACCAGTTGTAAGGATCCTGAAACTTTGATATTTCACCATCCGAGAGGCCAAGACTGCGCATAATCTCCCACTGATACATCTGCCCACCTGATTTTGATGCAGCTTTGGATTTCTTCCCCTTGAACTTGTCTTTCATGGCTGGTTCAGATGCATTTTGGTCCTTCGTTTCTGCTTCTTGATTTACCTGATTCTCCTCTTCACTTGGAAATGCTGGAGGATCACCAAACCGTTGGATCTCCCTGGCCAGTTTGTCAGCCGATGCCTTGATGGGCATACCAGTGCAGTGAAAAGCAAATGGCAAAAGCACATTTGCCCCTCTTAGTCTGTGATAGGCTGCAGCAAATTCAAGCTTTGAAAGCGAAAATGCATGTCCAAGATGCAAAAACCCATTCATATATGGAAATGGAAAGTTGCCAAAAAACTTTTCACCCTGTTCAGGAGGTTTTTCACAAGATTCAGCATTGAAAATGTCTTTTTCTGTCCACCAAGTTCGCACTGTAGCCTCAATCTCCAACAGGCGATCCCTTCTTGCAAAACTTTTCCCTCCCTCAGTCGTCATCCCAATAAAACAAGAGAACCTATAGAGTTTACATGGGCAATTAGATTAAGTACTTCAGGTTCTAAATGCAACTTCCAATGGCAAACACAAAGTAGCCTGGTAGTCCACAAGAATCAGGCATAATGAAGAAACAGAAAAAACATGTCAACTTGAATAGAAGAAAGAGAGAGAATTGATCATTGGAAAAGAACAGTGGCTGGTACATGGTGCTCAAGTAAAGATGCCACTATATTCGTGTCTATGAAGAGAGAGAGAGAGAGAGAGAGAGAGAGAGAGAGAGATCACAGACTGGATAAACAAAAGAGAAAATGTGACACAAACAATTTGGCATCAGCAACCATCCGAGCAATTTTCAAAACATACAACATAAAAAAAAAAGGAATAAAATTACATAGACTGGACAAACAAAATCGAAAAAACGACATGATCAATTTGGTATTATTAACCATGAGAGTGATTTTCAAAATACACAACATAAAAGAGAACGAGAAAAATTGCCAAAGAGCTAAACCTAAAAGAACTTTGCGCTTTCCTGTCAACCTTTTTTATACCGTATAAGACATATCAACTTGGAAATCATTTGGAGATTTATATCCTTTAAGTGAACAACACACATATTATCATCACCACTCAATTCCTCAATATTAAAAGCTTACGACAAAAGACAGACTGAAGATACAATAGAAGATGGTGAGTTGAGAAAGTCTTTCTCTTAGGTGAAAAATGAAGAGAAGTATGAGGAAAGTAGTAAGGGGACGAAGATGATGAGTAGATATTAGGGAAGGAAAGATAACCTTCATAGGTCTTTATAACAGCTTAATCATCTCTTGTTAAGGCATCTTCAGTTTGATGCTCCATTTTTTTTTAGTAGCCCTCCGATTCTGTTTCCTTTATTGATGAATACTTGTGGAGGGCAGACCGCAGCTATGTCTAATGGGCTTTGATGACTTTTACATGGGGTTTGATATTAAGTAGAGTTGTTATTCAGCAAATTCCATTAAATATCTTAGCCAACAAGAAAGCATTTCTGTGTGGTAAAAGCAGTCAAGGTTACGCCTCAAACCACGATAGGAGCATTCATAAAGAGTAAATGTATCATCATCTAAAACCAAACAATTAGAAGCAAAAGAAAAAAAAAGAAAAAGAAAGAAAAGAACATGAAGCAACTCACCGAAAATATACACGAGGAGACAAAATGATAGGGGTCCTTCTATAATGCATGTAATTCCCAAACCGACTCTACCATCTTCTCCTAGAATAACAAAAATGAAGGAAGGAAAAACATCTTATATGACTATTACAGAATGAACAAAAAACAATTGCCAAAGCACAATGTCAACTCATCATCAACAATCAACCTCAATCTTGAGTGAAGAGAGAGGCTTGAAGCTAAGGAATGCAGATTATCAATAATTGAAAGAGAATTTTACCACAGTTGAGGAAGAAAATAAGAAATGGTCTAAAGTGGAAATGGTGTTTGAGAATGAACAAATAATTTGGTAATCACTATAATTAATTACTCAAGCCTCATATGAAGACTTGACAGCAACTAGAATAAAAATTAAACTCTATGGAAGCCTCTTACAGCATCTCAATGATTTGCTTAGACTAGCTACAGCTGGAAGGAAATAATGCCAGGGAAAAAAAAAATAGAGTTTCTCAAAGCTTCGACAAAAAGTGTAAATATTGAAAACTTTGCATCTGAGAAAGATTATATTCCCTTTAGTGTAGTATTTTTACCAGTACCAAATAGCCAGTGTATCAAGCTCTATAGAAGATCCACTAGACTACCTTATTTAAGGAAAAGCACTCTACCGCAATAGGAATGAACAACTCCGTCAAGTGCCAAAAGAAAAACAAATCATGCTACAAAGAATCCGTTGGCTATGCAGCACCTACAAATCAAATATCCATGGGTAGTGTATAATTATTTTACTGAAAAAGGTTTATACAGTCAGACAGACCACTCAATTGGTTATGAAAATATCGTGCTTCTTCCAGCTGGCCCAAGGAGTTCAAAGCAGAAAAAACTTAGCTTGATAAATAGATCAGCAGAAAAAAAAAAAAAAAACCAAATATCTGAAAAACTGGTTATCGAACTGAGAAGACAGTATGAAGGAGGACAAAATGCTGCCTCCACAAAGCAAGGCGATACCGGTACAACCCTTAACCAAACCTGCGATAAAAATTATAAAAAAAAAAAAAAGTATGGGAATTTGCAAAAGCAACTCAATTTTTCTAATTCACAACAAAATTCAAATTTTTGACATAACCGCAACTGCCAAAAGCCCAAGAACACAAACCACTCTGAAATTTTCTTCGATAAATGAACATCTATCATAACGATGAGCTACAACTACATGCGAACGTTCCTAAGCCACTCACTACAGCTTCATTCGATCTCGAATTCAACGGGTCTGATTGAAACGGAGCCGTCCGTTTCAATCAGACCCGTTTCCATCCAAAACGATTAGCAGTAGCTTATCTAAAACTGAACCGCAAATCGAACGGCATTAACAATTCTGCTGCCCGCCTCCTAACATTCAACCTCTAACGGCAATAAGCTCGAACGGCAGATTTTGCAGAGGGATAGCAATTCAATTTTACCTGACGCCCCTCTACAGTGACAGCTCCACGCACCTCACGGTACCACAGCTGCTTCTTCCCCTACACCCGAAAACGGCGCGAAGCTCGTCAATCTCACGCGAACGGCTAGAGGCTAAACCGGAAAGGGAGTAAAAACGGGGGGACCTACCGGCGACCCCGCGCCCGCTTGTCTGCCGCTCGGTCGGCGGCGGCAGCGGCGGCGGTGGAGAGGGAGGAACGACGGGCGGCGGCGCTGCGAAACGGAGGACGAGAGGCCGATGAGGAGGATTTTTTTGCCTCGAGCGAACGGCAGAGAAGAAAGCTATAAAGGAAACGAGATGCTGCGTGAAGAACGCGAGAAACAGAAACCCTGGGGGCAGGACTTTGAACCCGATCCGACGGCTGATAACACGGGGGACGTGTGAGTGGACGGTATAGATTTGACGGCCCATTGGTTTTGTAGCTTTTACCCCAAAACGTATATTTTATTTTCATTTTAATCCTCCATTTCTTTTTTCTTAACGGACGAAAATAATTTCTTCAATTTCTTTTTCGTCGAAAAGAAACTTTTGTAAACAATAACCGGCACCATTAGGCGTAAGCATGATTTGGATCAAGCTAGTCCAATACCTAACTCGGGAATCGACTTGCACAGTATTCGTATTCAATTCTTGAAATCGAGTAAAACTGATGATCGAATCAACTCTACGGGTCTAGTCCAATTCTAAGGTTAACCAAACCATGAACATCAATGCATATCAAACATTAACCTAAGATAAAGTAACAACAAAAATCTCTATTTATGATTGTTAAATTGAGTTCGTGACAGGCCAACAAAGGCGAGCAATTTCACTAACTTAGCTGCATTAGTGAGGCAAGTGAGAAGAGGCTAGCGACAAGGGGTGAGGCGAGCAGTGAGCAAAGAGACCAAAGAGGGCTCTTATTTTATTTTTTCGGTCGAATTAGGGCTGGGTTTCTCCTTCATAATTCACACGGTCAAACCACACAAGAAAGAACAAATGCGAAGGCGTAAGAATTTAGAATAAACAAAACAAAAATATATTACATATGTAATATATAATATATACAAGGTTGGTTCGGGTTGAACTAACTTAAACTCTCAAGATCAATAACTAAATTACACAGTGTACAGTCCAAGGGTCCCAAAACCAATGACCAACTCAGTCTCCCTGAGAACCAAATCCGAATCGACCGACCAAATTTTCCAAGATTGATCCTGGACCAATACTCACCCTAAAACACTATTGGAACATATTACATGAGTTTTTGAACACATATTTTATTGAAATTTGATTGCAATTAAAGTAATTAAGATTACGTTTAGTTATATTTCGAGAAAATGCAAAGTCATTTTCCCAAAAGTTTTTTTATCTCAAGTTTTACTTGTTTGAAGCAAATTCCGTTTAATTATCCTCGTCTTGGGTAGATTTTTTGCAGCCGACTTTGAAGTAAAAAGAAAAACACCAGAAAAAAAAAAAAAAAAAAAAAAATTTGCCCCAATCTCCACAACACCAATTTCTGCTTTAGCTTCACCAATTCCTTGGGCGAATCGCCGCCAGCAGGAGCCCCTACCTCAGCCGACTTGACGGCCGTAGGTCGGCTAGCTTTTAGCGGTGATGCCAACGAACAGAGGAAGGAGGGGCAGAGGAGAGCGTCGACGAGCAGAGCAACGCCATGACCGCAGCCGAAGGGCCCTTTGACCGCCGTTGAAGGGTCACGAAGGTCGGTGGGACCCCAGGCAAGGGCTGCTGTGGTCGCGCGATCCTAAGCAAGGCGATGTTGAGGTTGCCCAACCTCAATCTAGACTCCAACGTTGGGCAAACTAGGCAGCAGATTTGGGCTCCGACGATACACGAAACGAGTCATTGAGGCCGCACGACCCTAGCCGACCCCTTGTCAGCATCTGTCCAACTCTCTCCAGATCTGCAAAGAGAGGATCAATATTCGTCAGGGCCAAATTGGAATATAAAATTATTAGGGCATGCTAATTAGGAAAGGAAAAAAGATTCACTTATCTTAAAAGCCTATGGTTTTCAATATTTTTGAAAGGCTTAAAACTTTGTCCTAACATCTCAATTTTTGCCAATACTGAAACGTGCTTTTCGAATATACTGAAAGCGCAAGGTAGGTGGTTTGCCAATACTAGCATCCCCTAAGTGGCAACTTGTTCCCATGGTACTTTAGGGGTCCAATGTTCTTTGAGAACGTTGAACTAAATGTAAATTAAAAACCTTACAAATTTCGAAATCACCAAATAGAGTTGGAGACCCTTTAATCGAACTCTTCAAGAAGAAAAAAAACTTGGATATTCAGTTGCAATTCAAGTCATGACAAATCAGGAAAGTTTGCTCCAATGATCATATTCCTCACATGAAAATGGGACAATTTAGTTCCAATGTGGGTTTAGACTCCTACTCCTTGAAAAAAGCAAAATAAAATTTCAAAAAGTGAGAATTAGAGTATAAGTAAGATTTCAAATATGAAGGTAAGGTATAAGTTTAAAAGTAAGAGTTAAAGTAGTAAGATTGTGGTGAAAACAAGTTAATCTCAGGTGTGGGTTTTGACCTCCACATTCTACAATAAGCCAGAACAAAAATCAAAGAATTAGATTGAGAGTGAGTATGAGAGTTAGATATAAATAGAGTGGACCAACCAAAAAAAATTTTTTGGCATATTCAAAAAGATATGCGCTATTACACTTGTGTCCAATGCTAATCCTCACACGAGGAAAAAGGGATATCGAGCAAACCTACTTGAAATAATCGAAGTATATAATAACTCCTACTTATTCAAATATGCATAGTCTCGTGGGCACCCAGATTTTCCAAGTTGAAAATGGGGAACATGCCAGCAGAAAATTGCATCTATCCAGATGAGGTTGCTGGTTGCCCATTCCCGTGTACCGAACAGGTTCAAGGGGGTGCAATCTTCCAAGTTGGAACGAACGAATCCCATTTGCTTAGAGCCACCGAAAAGCATCAGAATCGACGGGCGAATCCTAGTAAAGACGCCGTCGTGGTCGAACCTGAATCCGTCGTCTTGTCTCGTTTTTGTCCTCCAAATCAGGAGGAGGAGCAGCATCCGAGAGATTCCGGGTCAGCGCACCGGGTTCGCATCCAGAAATGTCCAGTATCAACGAGACCATCACGTTAGCATGTTCTAGTTAAAATTAGCCAAAATGAATAATTAGCAAATCATTAAAAATGTTTATAACTATATTGACAAATTTTCAAAAGATTTAAAATTAAATCAACTAAATTTAAAAGTTTGAAATTGAATTGGCACGAGTCTAACAAATTTTGTACAATTTTTAGTAATTTTCCCGATCTTCGTCGAACAAGCGAGCCAACAGATTGACTCTTTTCCATAAATGACCTTAAAAAAAACTGATGGAGGGTGGCCATCGATCTTCATCGAGATAGGCAAGCGAAGCCAAGTCTCTTCTCGAACTCTTTTCCGTAAATGACCTTAAGAAAACTAATGGCCGCCATATAAGGTTGCGAATCGACAAATCGCAGTTGATTGTTTCGTTCGAACTTGATGTTAGGTATGTTTCCAATTTTGTGTCCATTACAATTAAAAGAAGGGACCACTTTTCGAGTTAGGCTTAGAAAGCATTATAACTTAAGACAACGGGCTCAAGATGCAGAAGGCGTGTGCATATATCGGCTCAAAGCACGCCAGAAAAGGAGATTTAGACGGCCTCTCATTTTGCGAAATCAAAAATGTGAACAACACTCCTTGTGCACTCTCCAAAGATCGTTGATAACAGTAGATTCAATCCATGATATATCATAAGTTTTATGCTCTGTTTGTTTTGTGAAAAGTAGATGATTTAGAAAACATTTTTTTGTAAAAATAATTGTTTGTGTCACATAAAAAAATCAATTAATGAAAAATATTTATATAATCAACAACGATTTATTTATAAATATTTTCAAGTACGATAAAAATGTTTTTCGTTCATTTATTCTAATAAACAATCATTTTTTGAATAATATCTATTAATCATTAGTTTTTTGAAAAAACATACACACCCAGTAAGACATGAACACAGAGGCCAGGCCTTCTCCAATCGACTGGTTTAAATTCCTAGGTTCATTTATAATTGTCTTCAGAAGATTAAAAACATGAATTACAACGTATTTAGTAAAGAAACATGAATGAGTTAATACCGATATTAACAAAAACATGAGCATGTCTTGCCGACAACTCAACTCACGTTACTCATGGCGGCAGAACATGCACGTACGCGGACACACTTCGAAATCAGATCCGACGTCAAGAAGCCGCGGGCGCTTATTCCGCGAATGGATAATCCTCGTATCGGACCTGGCAATCCTTATGTTGGGAACCGAACCCCAGTAAAGCATTGCAATCTGGGTTCGTGAGGCCTCCGTTGCACCCCGCGCGCGACCGGAACATGGACCGCCACCCGCAGCAGATCGACTGTAATATTTGAAACCCGAAGTCGCCGTCTTGTCCTGCATATTTTCTCAGCTGAATTCGTGTTTGGAATGCACCTCGCAACATTGCAAGTACAGAAAATCACAGTAACAATCAAAGCAAAGGCAGTTCTTGCGAAAGAATAAGCCATGTACAACTCCCTAACTTCTCTTCGTATGTCTATTTATGCATGTTGCTTCTACTTGAAGATCGAACTTAGTAGGGATTCTTGCTTTGTCCGTTATCATGTTTGATATAATTTGTGCTGCTTTATCCTTAGTATCCTCATCATTCATCGCTAAGGGGAAGCACTTCCTTAGTTTTTTCCAAACTTCAAGATCTTATGTTAGAGTTCCTTTTGTAATAACACGGCTTGGAAATTGTTTTTGAAACGGTTGTGCTCAAGAAATCATGAACCAAAGTTGAGATTGATGATGAAAATATTTTTATTAACCAATTATTTTAAGCAATGCAACTAGCTTTTTTAGAAAAATATTTTTCAAATTATTTAGTTTTCGCAGAATAAACGAATCCTAAATTGTATTGTAAAACCCCACTGAGTATGCGAAAGATCACGCTAAAGCCAAAGTCATTCTCCATTTCCTATTATAGTACCTGACTTTGAGTTTCAATATATACCTTACATTAAGCATTTTCCTCCCGGCATAAGTGTCATCCTGTCAATAGCTTGAAGTCGATAAGCTTCCCTTGCCTAGAGGATGACCAAAAGCTGGGAAGTCCACTGTGATCCAGATTTTATGCACGCAAGATTCCACAAAATCCAGCCTTGGAAAGCCAAGAGGCCTTCATATTTCACATGAAATTTCCATAGAGAGGGAAAATTATGCCGATAATTTTAAATGTTTGGCTCAGCGTATTGTCATGGAGCAAAGGTTTCCATGGTCAATGGGGCATTCGTAATCGAGGAAAAACAACCAAAATGCCCCTCGAAAGATCCAAGCACTTCCGAAATATTCTTAGGGGCAGGATTTTCTTGAGTTTTCTAGAATATTCCAGAATATCCCTAGAATATTCCTAGGGGCAGAAGATACGGTAATTAAGGCAGTTGAGGAAATACGATCTTGTTCGCCGGATCGAAACTAAATCAATGGTTGTAATGTCGAGGGCCTCAAGTATAAAAAGAGTTGCCCTCCCCCTCATTTGTATCATCCAACAATTAGCAATCTAAGCTCATTTCTTTTGTTCAGAGCTTCTCTCTAGTTTCTCTCTCTACGATCCGGGTGAGTGAGTGATCAGACGATCCGAAGAAGGCTTGGCTTAGGCCCCAACGATCCTGAGCGATCCGAAATAGCCTAAGTCGCCGCATGGTCGCGATCCCAAACGATCGGCCCGTGACAAGTAACTGTTCGAAAGAATGTCGAGCCAAGAAGCTATTGTGGATGGAGAGGTTGCCCAAGTCGAGAGAGACTCGCGGCCGAAGCAAGAAAAGAGAAACCTCGTCGAACCCGTTCTTTGCGCTTGATGAGAAGTTCGCGAAAATGCGAAGTGCCGTAGCTGATCTCATTGACGGACTCGATGATGTTCGAGACCGGATCATGGAGGTTGAAGGCTCCCTTCGCAAAGACTTCACGGACGCCATCAACGAAGGATGATGACCTCGAGACATCGATCGACGACTTGAGGGAACGTGTTCGCGCGATGGAAGAGGAGAACCCCCGACAGGACGAGGTCGAAACCATGAAGGTGGAGATCCAAGAGCTCAAGGCGGAGCTCGCCCTGTGCAAATTGAGCATCGCGAATGGAGCAATGCCTACCCAAGTAGTGCCCAAGATAGAGGTACCAAAGCCCAAGGAGTTCAAGGGTGATCGATCTGCCAAAGAGGTGGATAACTTCGTATGGAGCATGGAGCAGTACTTCGGAGCCACCAACATCCAACACGAGAATATTAAGGTACGAACTGCTGCGATGTTCCTTACTGATACCGCAATGTTATGGTAGCGCAATAGGTGTGATGAGACCAAGCACGGTGCCCATCCCGTGGAGACGTGGGATGACTTCGTGAAGGAGTTTCGAGAATACTTCTTCCCCGAGTTTGCTCAACAAGAAGCTCCATCGCCTCGAACAACGAGGTACGGTCCGAGAATACGTGAAAGAATTCACCGAACTCAAGCTCCAAATCAACAATCTTGGAGAAGATGAGGCTTTCGGAGCGTTCTTGGATGGACTCAAGTCGTGGGCAAGACAAGAGCGTGCGTCGGGATGTGAGAAGTCTCTCGAGGGCTTTAACCGTTACCGAATCACTCATCGACCTCAACAAATTCGATCCAACGAAACATCGATCGAAGGATTGGAGGTCGGATCGGTCCTCGAGGATGAAAGTGGAGACAACTCCCGTGGCCCCAAGGATCAAGGTGGCCAAAAGACTTGGGAGAAAGCTCATCCAAACAACCCGTCCATGGAGGTCGACCGCAAGCGAACTTCACAAGTAAGTACGATCAACCTCCACCCGCTCCTTGTTTCATTTGCAAGGGGAACCATTGGACACAAAAATGTCCGCAAAAGCACCGAGTCAACGCCATCCTTTCTGTCGAAGAACAAGAACGACCAAAGGAGGAGAGTCACCAAAACCGACTTGGTGGGATGACCCTCAACTCTATGCAAATCCAACCATCGCCTAAGAAGAAAGAACAAACAGACATGTACTTCGTCGAACTTGAGGTATGCAGAATCACTCTCTATGCCTTAGTCGATACGGGTGCGTCCAACGTGTTTATGGCAACCGAGGTAGCGAAGAAGTTGGGCTTGGAAGTGATGCCAAACGAAAGGCGATTCAAGACCGTCAACTTGGAAGACCTTGCAAGTGGAGGCACAACCCCAGAGGTCGAAGTCCAAATTGGCGAATGGAAAGGCAAACTTCCGTTCGAGGTAGTTCCGCTCAACGATTACGACCTCATCTTGGGAATGCAGTTCTTCGACCAAGCGCGGGCCATGATCGACATGGGGTCCAAGTGCATCATAATGCTCGACCCGAAGTGTCCGTCCATGGTGCCGATGCTCAAAGGGGCGATGAACACCAAGACAATTGCTGCGGTCCATCTCCTCGACAAAAGCTTGAAAGCGGCCAAGCGCATGGCCAATCAACCAAAGACCCAACCATTGGAGAGGCCGAAGGTAAAATCGGGATCTCCTGCACCAACCAACGATATGCCAATCGAAGCCCTATTCCGCGAAGTGGAGTACGCGCCGCGTACCATGTCCGAGCCGAAGAAAGGATCGTACGTCCAACCGATCGTGAAGCCAATTGAGGTATCGTTCGAGTCGGTTAGGGCCAAGCGGAATAGGAAGAAGCGGGAAAAAGCTCGTGCCAAAAACTCTCCTCATGCTGTGAGCACCGAGGACGTAGCTCGAATGAGTGGGGGAGAATGTCACGGAGCAAAGGCTTCCATGGTCAATGGGGCATTCGTAATCGAGGAAAAATGACCAAAACGCCCCTCGAAAAATCCAAGCACTTCCGGAATATTCTTAGGGGCAGGATTTTCTTGAGTCTTCTAGAATATTCCAGAATATCCCTAGAATATTCCTAGGGGCAGAAGATACGATAATTAAGGCAGTTGAGGAAATACGATCTTGTTCGCCGGATCGAAACTAAATCAATGGTTGTAATCTGAGGGCCTCAAGTATAAAAAGAGTTGCCCTCCCTCTCATTTGTATCATCCAACAATTAGCAATCTAAGCTCATTTCTTTTGTTCAGAGCTTCTCTCTAGTTTCTCTCTCTACGATCCGGGTGAGTGAGTGATCAGACGATCCGAAAAAGGCTTGACTTAGGCCCCAACGATCCTGAGCAATCCGAAATAGCCTAAGTCGCCGCACGGTCACGATCCCAAACGATCGGCCCGTGACAATATAGTCTAATCCTAAATGATTGGAATTGTACCATCAAGTCTTAAATGTTTCTTTTAATGATCGTTTGAACAATTTTACCAATGTAGTACCTTAATACTTCACTTGAAGGTTTTTAGTATTTTTGAGCATATATAATGTTGATGCAACCTTGCATACAAAATGCCAAAAGATTATTGTCAATGAAAGTCACAATTCGAAAAAGTTTCAAGACGAGTAAGCACAAATATGCTACAAAATATCAAGAAAATGCCGCATTAAATATTGAGGTATTGTTGCCTCAAAGTTATATCCTAGTTATAAATTTACTTTAAGGATTAAAAAAATTTTAAATAAGAACATGAAATAGTTATATCAATCTCAAATAAAGATATGACATCGTCAGTCACTAATCGACTAAATATTTCCAACCGTTCAATAGTATTTTTGTCCAAAATAATTATAATTTTAAATTAATTTTTTTCTCTTCTATTTTTATTTTCCTCTTTCTGGCAAGGTCCGACAAGGGTCTGATGAACCTTGTTAGTCACTGGTGAGGGCTTGCAAGCCCTCACTGACTGTGAGCAAGGCGACCCTCGCCTGGGAAATTCAAGGGTGGCCTTGTCTAAGGCGAGACGACCATAGCCAACAAGGGTGGCCTCACCCATGGTGTTGATTGTTTTGCCTAGGCAAGGCTGTCCCTTGTCACATCAGGTGAGAGCGACCCTCTTCTAGTCCTCTTCGGGCACATCATACATCAGCAAAAAATAAAAAAATCAACAAAAAAGGTAAAGGACGAAAATGTCCTTGACCTACTGAAAAACCAAATGCTCCTTTAAAACTGATGTTGATACTCTTTTTTGAAACAAAATTTAATTCCGACCCTTATTTGGAAAATTTTCCGAACAGGCCATCTTCAATTTGAAGAAGACAGCGCTGGGAAGAAAGCAAAACCCCATGAATTGAAACCTCCAGTTTTATAGCAGAAGGAAGAGACCGGAGTTCCTTCAAGCTCATCAGATTTCAGAGACCCATGTTCCATTTGTCTCGGGAAGCCCTGCTTCACGTTAGGGTTCTTCAACTCGTCCCACAAGCCGATTCACTCCGTCTGCTGCTTCGATTCTCCTCGACCTCCTCGAAATCTCGAGCATTCAGAGTCTCCTACCTCATCAATTCTTGTGGGTTGTCTCGAGAATCGGCTCTCTCGGCTTCCAAGCTCCTCAAATTCGAAAACCCTTCAAGACCGGACGCAGTCGTTGCGGTCTTTAAGAGCCGAGGTTTCGCTCCGGCTCAAATCTCCCAGATCATTGCGAGATTACCCACAATGCTTTCGGCGAATCCAGATAAGATTCTCTTGCCAAAATTCAATTTTTTGCGCTCCAGAGGCATTTCCGACCTCGAATTAGCCAACCTCGTGGTTGCAGTCCCGAATGTTTTGAGCAGGAGCCTAGTGCAGCATTTGGTACCCACTTTTGATTACATTAGTAATTTGCTACAATCCGATGAGAAGGCCATCGCAGCCATCAAACGTGCTCCTCGATTATTGTATGATAATCCTCAAGGTGTACTTGTTCCTGAAATCACGACTTTGAGGAATGCTGGAGTGCCGGAACCGAACATCAGGCATTTAGTCCTGTACCACGGGCAAATGTTTGGCGCTCGGTCCTTGCAATTTGAAGAGAGCATGAATAGGGTGAAGACAATGGGTTTTGACCCTTATAAAATAAGTTTTGTCATGGCTCTGCGCGTGCTCATGGGCATGAGCGAGTCGGTGTGGAGGCAGAAAATTGGTGTGTATGGCAAGTGGGGTTGGTCTGAGGAGGTAGTTATTCTAGCTTTCAGGAGGTATCCATTGTGTATGATGTCGTCAGAGAGCAAAATTACTGCCATAATGGACTTCTTTGTCAATGTGGTGGGGCTTGATCCTTTGGTTATCTCCGAATGTCCACTCACCATCACATTTAGCTTAAAGAAGAGAATAGTTCCTTGGGGTTCGGTCTTTCGAGTTCTACTGTCCAAAGGTTTGGTTAAACCCCGTAGCCTATCTACATTGTTGACAGTTTCAGAGAAGAAGTTCGTGGAGAAGTATGTGACTAATTATTTGCAGGAAGCGCCACAGTTGTTGGCTCTCTATAATGAGAAGATGGGTCTTGCATGCTAGTTTGGAAATTTTGGTACTTGCTTGGCTTAATCTAGGATGGGATGCTAGTAAAACCAAAGAAAAAATTGGCTCTTCTTTTTGTCTTTTGTCTATGTGCTACTTGATAAAGTTACCTTCTTCGTTCGTAAGGTTATTGTTTCATCCGTCCTCGTTTAATATTAGTCTTCCTATCCTCCGTGCAACATCTCCAATATTGAAACTAAAATGGAACTTGAGGAAAAATCAATTGATGGTGGTTCTTCCTTCTCTCTGCCCTTACTGATTTTCCTTCCTGTAAATTCTCTATGCCTATCTGTGTTCCGCTGGTAATTATTCTTGCAATGCATCCCTGTAATAATGAAAATATTGGCTGTGCTTGAAACTATCCTACTCAACTGACTGAAGGCAACTTCTAATTAGTTTTACTCTAGTTTACTATTAATTTAGCACCTTGTTCCCTGTCACCTGGTGCCATGCTAATGGTTCTTCATGTTCAGATAAATATTCTGTGTTTTTGCCAAAGTTTGGAGATATGTGATAAAATGTTCTGATTTTGCTCTGATTAGCAATTTGTGCTTTCATAGATAAAGACAAAAATTACTTGTTTACAGTTTTGTCTGGACTCAAATATGAAGTGGCTATGTTCCCCTGGAGGAGATAAATTCCACATTTACCAGCATAAAAGGCAAGTGTGTTTAGAGCCTCTGATGGGGTTTAATCATGGATTTCAGTATAATTAGGCGAACAAATGACTTGAGGGAGGAGGTAAATCAATGCATGAAGTGCAGTTGATCTTGGGAGAAATATGTTTTTAATTTAAGGAGGCAGCCTTGGTGTAAGGAGTCATCTGAGAGTGACATTGCAGCGGTGATGAACTTTTTTGTTAACATCCTTATTACTTTAAATCCCATAAAGATGCTGTCCCACTGCTTGGCTGAAGAGACTGTAGCTTGCTTATATGTGACTGTTTCACCCAAGTTCATGAGGAAGGTCCTCACTCATTTGAACTGTACAGAGAAGATGTGTCTCGCGTGCTTGACTGGAACTCGAGGTACTCGGCGGGAAGCTAGAATGTTTATAAGCAAAAGGGAAAGTTCTCCTTCTCTTTGCTTGCATTTTGCAGCTTGATGGAGCTTGTTTTGGCATTTATTATATTATTATTCCATTCCTCTGGGTTTGGAAGTTATTCCAATCTTCATTGTGATTTATTGGATACTAAAAGGGAAAGTTCAGGCCTAGCAGGGAGTTGAGCGGTTCTGCATTCTCGTTGCAGCTGTTTAAATTTCAACCATTCTACACTAGGAATTGTTCTTTGTAATTTCTAATGGTGAAACTTCTGGTTCTACTCGAAACTCTTGTCCTAGAGTAAATTATTGCAGCTCCTAAAGTGATTGGTCTAAATATACGCTAGTTTTTAGGAAACTTGGCAATTTGTCCTTACATCTATATATTTCTTTGTTATCTGATGCAACTGGTGCTTCATTTATGAGTTTCTTTATGCCCTCAAATCTTACTTGGGAATTTCATGGAGATTAAGGATCTGCATGGTAACATTTCTGTTTCCGGGAGTAGTTTCGGCTCAGAAATGTTTTTTTTTGTTTTTGTTCCCGGGAACAGTTTTTAAGCATTTGAAGGCGTTTGGCAATTGAAATTTTTTTTTGTTCCAGGAACATAAATGCATTTGATAAAAATTTCCAATCTTTTGATTCTTTTAATTTTCTTTTTTTTTTTTTTTCCTTTTCCTTTTTTCCTTTTTTCTTTTTTTTTTCCTCCCTGTTGGCCGCCGCCAGTGAGGCTCTAGTGAGCTTGCCAAAGCCTCACTCGGCCGCCACCAGTGAGGCTCGAGTCTCGCCCTAGCCTGGCCAGGCGAGGCCTCACCCAGATCTGTGAAGCTAAGCCTCGCCGGTGGCTGGGCGAGGCTTCGACGAGCTTGCCGGACCTTGCCCTGGCCTGGCAAGGTGCCGGCAAGCTTGTCGAACCTCACTCGATGGCAGCGGCTGAGGGGTGGGAGAAGGAAGAGGAAGAGGAAGAGGAAAGAGAAAGAGGAAAAGGAAAAAAAAAAGAAAAAAAAAATGTTTCTTAAAATTGTTCCCTGGAATAATAAACAATTTTTTATTGTTTCTGATTTTTACTCGGGAACAAAAAATTTACCTAACGCATTTTTGTTCCCGGAAATAAAAAATCTGCTCTCGGGAACAAAAGAACAGAAACAGTTGTTACCAGGAGTGTTACCATGCATATCCTAATTCATCCATTTTGCTTGTTATTTCCCGGCCAGTCAATTTACATGCTTCTCCATCAGTGTTACTTGCCCTTGGGCCTTGGAAAGTTTCAGATGACAGAAATACCATCTACCTAAATTGTGAGTGCGAGATCATGATGGTTTAAGATTGATGTTTTCATGTGCTTGTTGCTTTGAATTGAGCTCCATGCAAGTTCTTTCGGTATTCAATGAATGTTGCACTACTTGAAAAGATGTTGGTTACGTGCTCTGTCTGCAGCAAAAACAGCATCGGGAGGAGCTTATTTCACGATATAAACCAACATCTTTTTAGCAAAGCTCTCATGAGACTTTCATTTGACATCAAGCATCTTGTGATCAGTTCATTCCCTACGTCACCTAATGTGATCGAATCATCCTACATTTTGTAAATACGTCTTCTCTGGTTTCTGCTACATTACTACACTTGATGAGAAATGGTGGAGAAATGCTCTGGCTAGATCTGCTAATTGTGCAATTTCAATACCTAGGGACAGGGTACAATAGATCTTCCCGAATTCACCTCAATATGCCCATCGATTCTTTCAGAAGCTTCGTTTTGCTCTTAAGGATGATATCCTCTCTGAAACTTCACTTTAAATTATATGTTTTCATTGTCACCAAATCTCGTCCATATAAAGGTAGTGCCACCAGAGCATTTTTGGATGGGTTTGGGCAAGTCTATTTAGCTAGATAGCTCAGCCCGGCCTATTTTTTGGGTCCTATCTTTAAGTCTCTCGCTGACTTTTACTTTGCTTTTTTACAGAGCTCTAGAGTAAAACCCCGCATTCGTGATACTAGCGTCCTGACCCCCCGATTCTCATACCACTAGATTTCTCGTCTAGTGGCCTACTTGGCCACTTAAATTATACTTCTTATCAGGTGAAGCGAGAGACAAACCACGGCTTGTACAGTGATCACTTTCACTTTTTTATGCAAAATTCACTCATTGAGGTGATAGAGGTCAAGCTAACCAAAGTTTAGGCAAAACAGAACTAATTGCCAAGCCACTCATTTGCTAGCTGGATTCTATTGCTATTCTAATCTACCATATACTTCTCTGGGATGGGAGCCTAAAAAATTGCATGCTGGAAATATATTGTATGTCTAGCTGTGTTAACCACAAAAATCCTTCATGTAAGAGAGGACAAACACCAAATTGTTGATGGTTTCTCTCCATGAATTTATAAAGAGAAAAGGGGCAGGAAGAAAAACAATTTTGGACGAATGAGGAACAATTCAACGAGCAATCTCTCTACATTCTAATGGATAGGAACAAATGAGATCTGCAGCTGATGACTCTCTTGTATATGTATACTTCAAATGCTCCGGCGCAAGAAGTCCGATGATTTGGGTGGGCTGACATAACATCTCAAAGTCATCTTTCGTGTATTAAATCAAATTCATCTTTTTAGGGTGCATTTAGTAATGATTCTATTTTCGAAAACAATTTGTGTTTAGAAATGATCATTATTTTTATTATGTTCTTTGGATGATTTTTTAAGCATTTTAAAGCATTTAATAATTGTCCAAAATTTTCATTTCCCAAATAGAAATGCATTTGATACGACCCTTAAATTTTTTTGTGACATAGAATTTCTTTTAATTTTTTTATTACTTTTATTTTATTCTTTTTTTTTTTTTCCTTCCCTCTTCTTCTTCCTCATTGCCGATCGCCAGTCATTGTCGTGGTTGGCAATTGGCTAGGCAAGGTCTAGCAATCTTGCCAAAGTTTTGCCAAGCCAAGGCGAGATCTAGTGAGCCAACTGAAGCCTTACCAAGTCAAGGCGAGGCTCTTGCCTAGTCAACGCGAGGCTTGACCTTGCCGCCAGGGCGAGGCCAACCTTGCGTTGGCTAGGCAAGGTCAAGCCTTACTAGTGGTTGAGCGAGCTTGGTCTTACCTTGGCCTAGCAAGGTTATTGAACCTCGCCTAAGCAGTCGCTAGCCATTGTTGTGGCTGATGACCGGGAATGCGAAAGAAGAAGAAAAAGAAAAGGAAAGAAGAAAAGAAAAAGAATCAAAAGAAATGAGAAAGAAAAAAAATGATTTTGGCTTGATTATGGAATTGTTCTCGAAAAAAAAAAAACAATTTTTTTTATTCTTAATTTTGTTTCAAATCTATTTCACAGGAACAAAAAAGTTACTAAAAAAATATATTCTTTTTTTTTTCTAGGAAATGAAAGAATAGAATCAACCATTATTTAGTTGGTTACCAAATAGGCTTTTAATCCGATAAAAGTCGAATCCTCTATATCATCATGATTTTGAGAATTCTTTTTCTTTTGGTTTGTGTCAAAATATCAAGCACGATCCGAACTTGAAATGGGAGATCTTTGAGACGAAAGTTGATGAATCAATTTAATTTAAGTTGATAGTCTCATACAAGAGTTAATAGGTTCAAAGAGTTAGTTATGCAAATAAAAATTTAGCAATTTAGCACAAAAATGGTAACTTGCATACTGTAAGAAAAATTGGTATTTCAAAAAAAATGTTTAGTAAGTTACTAATTAATTACTTAGAAAAAAAAATCGCCCATCAGTATTTCACCAACAACTTTTTAATGTTTACCAACATTAATCAAAATAGAAAATGGCATAAATGTTCCATGAACTTTAAACTCAATATATAATATCAATAACTTTTGTATACTTACTAACATTAATTGAAATAGAAAATGGCATAAATAGTCATGAACTATAGCTCAATATATAATGTGACATGTGAACTTTTAATTTGCTCAATGTAGTATCTAAACTACAGTCCAAGTGATCCAAAAACTTTGAATTTGTTCAATGTAACCCCTAAATTTTTGGTACATATTCAATTTAATCCTCGACCTATATGAAAAATGTTCAATGATGTCCCTAATTTTGAATTAATTGAAGGATTACATTGGACATATTTATTTAGTTTAGGACTGCACTAAATATATACCAATTGAACCATTTAAAAATTCAAAGATTACATTGAACATTAGGCTAAAGTTCATGGACAACATTAAACAAATTAAAAGTTTAATGGCTACATTATATATTAAATTAAAGTTCAAGTATTATTTATGTCATTATCCCTTATCAAAATTTACTAGCATGAAAAAAATAAATTGTATTTTTCGACATGGAGCAATAGAATTATTCCCTGGAAGACTCGTGGAACTAGGTGACCAATGCCCAATGACCCAAAATCTATGAACATTCAACGAACCTAGTACATGTATCAATCGAATGTAGACGGTCATCTGATGGAACCCGCATAAGACCTATATGGCACTCATCACTACACTAGGTTTCGTATAGCAGTTTTTCATGTACTGGAGTAGAATTTCATCCTCTCAGATCGAGAGGAATTACGTCCAAAAAGTTAGATTGATCGAGCTGGATTCAAGCTTGGAACTTGAGAATCTGAGACACTAGGGTTCCTTCATGATCCTATTCGGCTTTGACCATGTGGAGCTGGGGCAAATGTCAAATGACCCAAAACCAGTGACCCGGGGTGCGTTTATTTTGCACCAAATGAATAGTTTGAAAAATAATACAAAACATGAATAGAAATTGTCCACAAAAATATTTAGACATAATCTGTTAATAGTAATAAAAACATATTTTGTCGATCAATTATTTTAAGCAATGCAAATAATCACTTTTAGAAAAATACTTATCAAATTAATTATTTTTCATGAAATAAATGAAGCCTAAAGCTTATGTGCTATTGACAGACAAAGCTAACGTCGTCTCCATGAGTTTACTGCAAAATACAATTGAAAAATGGAAGTAACATCCAAACGAAAGAGAATGGCTTCAAGCATATAAAAACGGGGACACAACGAAACAAAGTCGAGCGGGAGATAAGAAAAAAACAAGATCATCTATGGCTGTTCATCCGCGGCTCGTGTTTTACACCATCGCGTTCTGCGAGGCACACGGCATTGCGAGGGGCGATCCGGACACGACCCCAATATTGAGGATCTGCAATGCGTTGGATTATCCAGACGGCGACCCGTATGGAAACAGCGTGGCTTACGCCTTCAATGATTCAGTAACTGTGACCGTGAACCATGACGACCACGATTACCATACCTCGTCCCCGTACCTTACCTCGACTGCCTACTGCCACGCCACTTGCAACACCGCAGTCGCGAATTCGGATTGCCTGACCTGCCACGAGACTGCCCGAGCCCATGTGCTGAACGAGTGTCCTAATACGGTGGGAGTCCAATACACGCTCGGTGACAGCTGGATAAGGTCCGAGCCATACCAGTTGAGCGATTATGCACATGCTGAAACAGATTTTCTGCGATGCTCGAAGTCCTGACAGCGATCCTCTGCCAGTACACACGGTGCTAGGTTTGTGAACAACTCATTGTTGAAGTTGGACTGAATCTACTTTGAGAACCAGCATGGTACAGAAAAGATTAGATCACGGTTGATATCCCAAAGCTCTAACTGAAGCCCTCTTTCGAACATTTTTTCTTTCAATCTTGTATAACTGTGGCATGTACAATGAAAATGTGCGTATCTACTTTTCTTTGTAGCCCCTGTCCTGCTTTTTGACATCCATGGGGTCATATCCATACGCCCAAAAAAAATAGAAAGCTGAACAAATTTACAAGGTGAAAGGGAAAACAAGAAAGGCAAGAACTTTCCACCTGTGGCTTGAGTCCTGTCCAACTACAGGCTTCTCGTCGACTTCCCAAAATTCTGGTGCGTGCGGGTAATCGAGAACAAAGAGGAAACTAAAAGCTATGCGATCAATTTGCTGTTGCAACTCCTATGACGTATAGCTCTTCATGTATGTATAAACACCACCGCATCTAACTTGTTCAGCACAAGACACATGAGGCATTTGTCAAATCTCGCGACTGCATGGAGTCACGCTTGAGGAAAAGAGCATAAAGAAGCTCATTCCACATGTCCGGGATGCCGGGCAAGCACCAATGGCTACAATCCTGCCTATGGAGCGGAGCAGGACCCAACTTGGGCCCCAGGTAATATAAAGAGGAATGGCCATCTTTTCTGCGCGCTGTCATTGCTGTGATATTCAGCACGTCAAGGTTATTCTTTCCTGTTTGGTTGGACCGATCAGTTAACAAATCGGTAAGAATTTTCAGATGGACCAACGAAACTGGGGAGGAGCCCAAGTCGGGTAGAGTCTCCAAGTGACATGTTCCCCCGGACCTCCAGTCTCCACCTCTGTTAAGAACATAGATGCCGCAGTTACTTTGACTAATGAAAAAGCAGTAACAACAGATAAGCAAATATTGAATAACTGACTATAAAATGAAGTTCGATACGCTCAAGAGTGTCAAAATTATCTCCCTCATCTTCCAAACCAAGGGACTTTTGCATCTTAACCGCTCTTTACAGCAATGCAGCCGTACTCAAGGGGCATGATATCACAATTACAAAAAGATTTTAAACCCGATCACCATTACTTTTTGATGCTTAAAACAAGTCCTCGAAAATATGTTAAAGTTCTGAGAAAATAAAATGCTGCTAATTATAGAGAATCTGCTGCACTATTTTGACATAAAGAGGAAAGCTGCAGGTAAGCCGTGATCCAAAAGACACATGTCACATTCGAGAGAAGAGAAAATGTCATAGTACTATCATGGAAACACACAACCTCGTTTCCATCTAGACAGATGGGAACTAATGCCAAGGGTTAGAACCAAATTGTTCGTACTAAATTAGAAAGGACAAAAATAGTCAACAAGAGATAAATATCACAAGAGAAAAACAGGTTTGCTTCATCTTTCAAGAAAAAAAAATCATAGAACAATATTTAGTTAAAATTTTTGTCAAAGAATCCTGTGCCGGTGGCCAAAAGTGGTCATCAGCTTAAATGCTGCTTCTAAGCAACAGAAAGAGGGGAAATTAATATTCAATGTTAACATGAAAGAAAATTACGATCTTCTGATTCGAAGAAGATGAGTGAAATCACTGAGGTTAATAGAAAGGACCTTACCTAAAATGTACAGGTGCATAAGATCGAAAGTAGACCTGACTCTTGCTCATATTCACATGAGCACTGATCCAGTCAAGTACCGTCTCTAGCGATCTCTGATATGCATCTTCAACAGTCATATTCATCTTAACCTCATCTCCAACCTGGAAGTAAGAGCCCCTGCCATGAACATTCAGAGAGATCAGGGCTAAGTTGAAAGCATTCATTGTGGAAAATGAAACCATTTCTCAAAGAAACAAGAGGCAAAAGCAAAGCTAAAGGCCCGAGGTATGCATCCAACCAAAAAAAGGTAACCAAGACCATTAGAATTTTGTATATTAGGGAGAGGGGGGCTTCCTTAGTCAATGGCTGGACAATAAGTCTTTACAACTGATTGTAAAAGAACAATGAAAACATGGTCTGCTGAGGAAATAGGAGAAATGTCAGGGCAAGCATAGGAACATTATCAATGAAAAGGCCTTTAATTTCCTATATCACACTCATAACTGACAATCCAGATTGGGAGGAAATTAGTACATTCAAACACTGTCTCCTTAACAAAAACATCGCCAAACAGCCTAATATATAATGCAGCCACAAGCAATGACTTCTGGTCTGAATCAGAGGCCACACTTGTACAGGTGGTGCAGGGGGAGAGATTGAAGGGAAACTGGTCAGTATGCAATCCAGACCAATGTATCATTTAGCCATATAATCAATCTGCCTAAAATAGCCAGCGAAGTGTCATTTTGCAGTTTGCAATTCCAGGAGTAGTGCTTGGAACAAAGTCCCTATATTTTTAGGATTCAACCACTTGACAGGACAAAATATGAGCTTACAGTGGCATGAAAGAACATACTTACCCTCGTACGGTCTTCTCATAGTTCCACCAATGCCCAGTATTGAGAACCAGCAAATCAGCATCCACCCACTGGTTAGAAGTCCAGTCAATCTGATCCAACTTCAGTGTAATTTTCACGTCTTCTGGAGATCCTACTGGAGCTCGGCCCTGGACAACTAGAAATGGAGATCTGTAATATTCAACTGTACAGTTGAAGTCTCTGAACTTGTACACCAAGAACCCAGTGTGCTTGGTGATTGGTCTACCATTCACTTCGTGGACTGCGGCCTTATCCGAAAGAGCTGAGGAGAGCATGCAGAGGAGGGATTCCCATTGGTTTCGACCAATTGAGTCGCCGACAAACACGACCCTTCGGTTGCGCAACCTTTCCAGCATCATCTTCGCATCAAATCTGTACTTGATTAGACAGAGAAATGTTGGTATATGTGTTTTCTAGTGGGAAATTAATGACAAGATTCATGTAAGAAATGCTCTGACATTCAATGTTTGGTTCATCACCACCTAATTAAAACAAGGAAAAAGAACTAGTCAAAGACGATTCTGGTAAAATTAACCTCAGATGATATTGCCAAATACCGATTAAATATTTTATCCATCGCCTTCTAATTAGAACAAGGAAAAAGAATTAATCCAAGGTAATTCTGAATGTACACATGAAAAAATAAACGATGATATCATATCGCCAAATGAATTACAGGTTCAATCATCATAAAACTTAGATTGACCCCTTACTACCTAAAGTTCATTTGATCGCCTTTTGTCTGTCTCGACTTTCCAATTGGAACAATTAATCAAGCACTTTTCCATAACATGGGTTGAGTTGGAATTATGCACATAAGTAGAGTAGATCTGTCACAGCCTCTGCAGTTGGCAGACAGATCAAGGAAATTCAAGGGCAAAAGAGATCCTCCTACCAGATGCCTGTTAAGGCACGAAGAAAAATTTGGCTGTTGGATAATACCCATATATACATCCACTAGGTCATCCAAGAGAAAGTGTAAGAAGAACAAACAGAGCACGACAGTGACATACCTTACTACATGCTGGAGACACCTTCATGATGTTTCAATATCTAAACCAGATTAGTGTAATTTCATGTTTCAATCTTAAGACAAACCCTTCAACCGCACACGGGTTGAGTGCTAGCATTCTATATTGAACCCATGCCTTCACCTAAACGTACCCCCTATTCATCGAACAAGTTGAACATCGATCTTCATTTCCTCAAGCTCTAGCATGAAGCCCTCCCTTTGCAACACCATATAAGTTATTTGGAAGAAAGTTTATCTTTTTTTCCCATTATTCGCTCCTTGATTAAATTTAGCTCATAGTCCTTCCTCTGAATCAACGCTAAGTATGGACGAACCATTTGAAAAAAGGTAATTGAATTATTTCTCTTCTTCCAAATTAGGATTATATAAATTTCAATACAACAGTGAAAAAAAGTTAAGTTCGAAACAGCATCGGCCGAGAGTAAATCACTGAGCTAGAATTCCTATAAAGCTAGAAACAACAAAAGCATGAACAGAAATTTCATCAAATTTGGACCACTTCACGAGAACATCCCCAAGTTCACAACCCATCAAATGACTGGACGGTGGGTGGGCATCCAAACCTGCCTCACCGTATAAAATTCCAAGCAACACCAAACGGAGAAAAAAGCACCAATCAAGAAAACCAGCACATGAACAATAAATACAATCACCCTTCAACAAGCGACACACAGCATGAGATAGATATATTTCAGAAACAGCTAATCATAATACAAACTCCTCCATCAATTAAGGCGAAAAACTGAAAAGCAATAAATTGGCAAATTGGCAAATCAAATATCATAATATTATTCAAAAATTGAAACAACAAGAGCAAAAACATCAACATCAACAGACGCCAGTGAAGAAACCTGGGCAAGTCACACATCTTGGGTTGCCATCTCCACTTGGTGTAGAAACTATCAGGCCTCCCATTCTCAGAACACCTGAAACCTTCATCTAACAAGGCACAATCTCTGCTCTCATACAGAGGATACCTCTCATCCCACACCCAATTCCCATCAAACACGTCACACCCGCCACCGCCCTCATCAAGAAACCTGGGCCGCACAGCCGGCGCCGCCTCCTCATCCGGCGACACCTGGCCACCGCGGAGCCAGTACTGCCCAGTGATTCGTAGCCTCTGAGTCACTGCCCTGTAGTCCAAGTAAAAGCAAGAGCCAATGAAGAGGGCGGCGACAAAGAGGAACCCGACTATTCCTAAAGAAGGCTCAAGAGGGCTCTTTAGGCGCTTAAATTTGTTCAATACGCTCAAGTGGGTCACCATGTCTGAGCACCCTGATGGTTTATTCTTGGACATTTCGTGGGGTGGAGATGAAGGTTCATGGGAGCCGCGAAAGGACAAGGTGCAAAAAACAGGCCAAAAAAGTGGGTTCAGATGGATAGAGAGAGAGAGAGGAGGCTGTCCGTGTGGACGTGCTTGCTGCTTCTTCTTCTTCTTGTTCTTCTCGTGGTGGTGGGTCTCACAAACAACTGCGACCAGTAAGAGCTTTAATTGGAGATGCTGAGTTGAATTGCGGGGCATTCATGCTTGTCTGATTCGAGTATTTATATAGCGATGATAAGAAGTAGCTCTCGAGCATTTAACCTTCTTTTTCTAGCCGATTCTTTACTTCTTCTCAGAGAGAGAGAGAGAGAGGGAGAGAATCGTCCGCTAGGAAAATTTGGGAAGAATAAGAAAGAAGATGGAACAGAAGTCGAAATCCGGCGTCGAAAAGAAAGAAAACCCAAGAAAATGCAAGAACCGACCGGCCTACAACAGTCAAGTTCGTCGTCACCAAATCTTGAAATGGGATTCGAAGTGAATATTCACAGATGGAAAAAAAATGGAAAGAAAAAACAAAACTTCCCCAATAAACAGATTCATCGACCAAAACCAAAAACCCAAAAAAGAAGAAAACTTTCTTCCCGGGGCCACAAACGTCAGCTCGGATTTAGACAAATTCAAGAACGGATTTTCAGTCGACGTGGGTCTCGTATTGCGTGCGTGCGTGCACGATATGGATAGCGCGACTCCGACTTGCGGAATCCGATGTAATCTTGAATTCGTCTTCCTTGTCTTTATATATTTTTTCTTTGATTCAGAAAATGGGGGTAGAGTGAAGGTAACCGTGTCCTCCGACAACGACAAGAATACTGCCCCTTGAGATGTAGAGAGAGAGAGAGAGAGAGAGAGATTATAGTAAAATGGTCGTAATTTACATGAGTGGGAATGGAACGTCGTTCGGATTGCGACGGCGGAAGTAATCAACTGCGCGATTTCCGGGACGGAGCCCGACGTGGGCGCTGGGTCAAACCACGGAGTCCAAATTAAAAAGAAAAAAAAAATCCCCACCCGATCCGACCTAGTATAATTGTCAGGCTTTTTTTTTTTTTTTTTTTTTTATATTGCAAGATTTCTTAGAGAAATGGTCTAGAATGGAAAGAGTATGTAGTTTAATGAAATAAATAAAAAAATTTCGATGTATGTCGCTCCTTGTCGGCAGCTTCTAATTTTTAGTAATGATTTGCCCTCTTGTACTAATATTTTCTTTTAAGAGTGTGATTTGTTTGAAGGAAAACTTTATGATAAAGAAAAATACTTTTTGAAAAGTTTTTTATTTAAAAAATGATTAGCTTTCTTTTTGTTCGGTAATATGTGAATGAAAATATTTTTTATTTAATTTGAAAAATAATTGACTTTATCTCAAAACATAAAATATTTGAATTTTTAAATATTTTCTTTTCTTTTTTTTTCTAAAAATAAATTCTTTCTCAATTGTTCATCGAACCTAAGAGATTGGCCATAGTTGCAAGCTAACAAGGTCAAGCCTCACTAGCCTTGCTGAGATCTGGGGAGCTCTTAAGCAAGGCCGAGGCTCAAGCTCCTCAAAAATGGCGAGGCTTGAGCTCACTAGTCGCCAACCATCATTGAGGTTTGACAACTCGCGATGGAAGAAGGAAAATATAAAAAGGAAAAAAAATATTGAAATAAAAAAATTTGAGAGGAACAATTTTTGGGAAGTGTTTTCATCTCTTTATATTAAATATTTACTTTCCTAATTTTATGCATGAGCTTTATGTAGACTAAAAAGTGTTTTCGGTTGACTAATCATTTTTTACGGATCAAATGGGTAAAAGTTCGAAAAACACTTTTACTAAAACAAACACACCCTAAGTATATGTTTTGATTACAAAGGTAGTCAATCATGTGAAAATTCTATATGATCCAATATGAATATTGTCGGAAGTTAGCGAGTTTGCAAATTTTACAAGGAATGGTTAGAAGTTAAGAATAGATGTCACCCAAGATAGGTTAGAAAGTTTGAGGAGGAAAAAAAATCTCCCGATATAATATAGCAAACTTTATACAAGACGTATCCTCCAAAAAAAAAAATTCCCAATAAATTCCATGATTATAATGTTCTGATTGCAATCAATAAATGAAATCGTAACTCAAAAGTAAACTAGATATTCAACCCTTCAAATCATGGTCCTCTTTAACGCTATGTTTGGTAGAGGTGATTAAAAATAAGAAAAGAAGAGATCAAATAATTACGAGAGAGAAGAGGAGAACGAAATGGAGGAATTAATAAGTTATGATATCGATGAAATGTTGCAGGTGAAAAGAAAAAATGGAACAAGGTACAAATTAATCAACCATTTTATGTACTTGAAAGTGTAAAATAATAACTGAACATCTTTAGGAACCTTTCTCTTCTCTCATGATCTTCTATAACACGCAAAAATTAAATCTCATAACAATTTCCAAATTGAAATTGAAAATTTTTGGTCATCTTTGGTAAGTTAGATCTTTCTCATATGGAAGAAATTCCAACCCTTATCTCTAAATATAGCAAACTTTCATACAAGCCTTAAAAGGCACAAGGAAACGGAGACGAAATGGGCATAGATTGGGCTATTTCTGATAGAAGGAATTAGGGGGGGATTCCTTTTCCCAGTTCCATTTCATTCTTTGGCGTCGAGTTAAGATCGAGAATGAGCATTTAAACGAGACTGATGATGCCGTCGATGTGGTCGGCCGATGATCCGGTCGTGTGGTCCAAGTCTAGAGGGAGGAAGGAGAGAGTGGGGCAAAAGATGGAAAAGATTTTTAAAGAAAATAAAATTAAAGTAGAAACATATCTGCCCATCGAACATTCAATGATTCAGATGTGTTTTTTCCTTTTTCAAGGCTTCAATTTAAAGGATCTTGTCCTAAAATTTAAGTCGTTCGAAGAATTGACAATGAATACTATTTCAAGGAATGTGATTATTCGGAATGTGAATCGACTTGTAATTTCCCTGTCGACTTACCAAACAAGCCCTCGAGGAATGGGCCCGCGAGCATCAATACTCAGAAACTTTTTACATTTTCTCCCATCAAGTGCATGAGAATCGAATACATCTAGGACTTCGCCTGTGATCGAGTGATCAAATCAAGGTACGCCTACCCCGAGTTCATGTTAGATTTTTCCGTCCAGAAACTTTACTGAATGAAAATCTCAAGATTATAAATACGTTGATCAAAATTTTCAAGATTGAAAGAAACCGAGAGATCCTGTAGACGCAGCCAGACATTCTTCCGCATTTATTTTGCTCCTGTAGGTCATGTGGACAAGAAGAGATCTATCATTTTCTGTGTTTTTGTTTGTGTTTGCCAAACACTGGATCCACAGGCACAACAACACTGTTAGAGAACTTCTATCGAGAGGAAATCTAAGGAGGACCCTCCAAATCCTATGATTTCGTGCAAGAGACACTCCACCTAACCAAGACCATCATCAACTGTCCTGTACAAGATCGTCTCGGCTATGACACTTAGAACAGACTCCTCACCAACAACCTGCTCATAAATGATTTTTCCTCTCTTGGTGCTTTCTAGGTTGCTTTGCATCTACATCAACCACTCCGTTGTACACATGCAAATTATGAAAATGATGTGGTGGGGGGACCGCTAATGTTTCTGCGCCTTCTGATATAGAAATTTTTCGCACCAGTTCAGTAAAAGTGGAAACTTTGGCGGGGCCATATATTGTTAGGTTCGTCTAATAAACTAATTGGACCTTGAGTTACGATTCATTTCATCGCCCTTTATCGCATACTAAAAGAAAATGATATAAAGTCCACTGAAGCTACTAACATGTGGCTTGGTAATATAGAGAAATGAAGGACTAAGAATTAGAAACCAAGCCATTGGACCCAGTGGAAATCAACTGACTTCTCTGTATTCGATTATCCAAATGCATTGGATCCACGTATACTGAATTCATGTAAGGATTGTTTTGAACCCCACGGCAAGTTCATAGTGATAAGGCCCAACATCTCTAGCCTAATTTATACAAGCAAGTAGGGACCTAAGTTAGTAATCTAGCTGTGGAAAACAAAAGGAGAATATTCAAATTCCTCACCAGTGGCTATAGTATTGCGCCTCAGCAATTCATGAGTTTAATATTCGAATGAAGAATGCCCACTGCCTTCTTTATCGACCAAATGATCGACCTGTACACCGTTGTCATTATCAGTTTAGGAAACATAATCAAGCAACAATTAAGGCAATTGTGGTCACCATACCCTGGATATGGAAACTTCGTTCTGGCAAGGAAGAGAGGCAAGGGCAGAGGAGAATGAGCTGCCACAGACTTAGAATCCTTGTCTATCATAGCTAATTGTTGCACAAACGAGGCTAAGTTGTACTCTATATTACAAGCTTAAGCATATTAAGGTCCACATTCAAGGAAGCAATTTCTGCGGAGTAGATCAATGAAATGAATTGCAACTCCAAATTTTCATGCCTAAATCAACATCAAAGATACCTCCAAACCACAAAAGCAATATAACCAGCATTGCTTGTTGTTCACAAGACTAGTTCCCAAAGGAATGATGTAAGTCGGCAGGGACAAGTTAACGTCCACGGCCCCGTCCACGGCCTCGTCCTCGGCCTCGCCCACGCCCCACAGCCCTCCCTGACATAGTAAGTAGCACAATTGTTCACGACAAAGCAGAATGTAAAAGCAAATGAAGATCAAGGCAGGTAAAGTAAAGAATGATTTCAACAAATTAAAAATGAAGTTCACATACCTGCTGTTGGCTTCTTGGGCTTGACCCTTGGTGCCTCTTCTACTAATAGGGTCTCTAGATTCAAACTGTCAGGAAGGATGTAGTAGCGAATGTTGTTACCCCTCACACTCAAGTGATCAAGAGTCACAGGATTTTTCCCCTTCAGAGTAAGTTTCACAGTCTTCAGATGCGTGTTCATGCTGATATCAACACCTGCAATGACCAAACACTGTATTCTGATCAGATCAGTCATGCATCTCATAACTTTGGAAGCAGGTGCTTTTACAAGTAAAATCCACAAATAGGAAGTTATCAGAGACAAATCTTTTTACTGCTATATAACCATCAGTACAAAGAAGTTTGCATCCTTCTTGTAGCAAGCAGTTAATAAATTAAGACAAAAGTCTTAACTGAAAAAAGTTGAATCAAAATATCATCTGATAATGAGTGAAGGTTAAGGCGCAAGTCAGTATCATTACAAAGTTTCATCTTCTTCAATCTAGTGGAGCATAGACAATCTTACTTCAAACAAATGCCAGAAATTCAGTATGCTTGAGTGCTCTAAGCCAATACCACTCAGGACAACTCCTCCTTATTAAAAACACACATGACACTAAGACCTCAATAATGAACAAGTTCTTTGGCCAAATAAATTCTACAATCTCTCACTTCCACTCCTGTTTCAATTATGATCCTTTCACTTTCCAGTGTGTCATTTTTTTGTTCAGTAAAAACTTGGAGGATTTAACTTCAATTTACCCATGTTCAATTGCCCCTTTTGATACTGAGGTTTAAATAATTATAAAAAGGTCCTGCAAAAAAAGAGCACCAGTTTAACTTAGGTAAAGTAGAGGTTATCAAAAATATATTTTCCATCTAACATCCAGCTACATCCAACAAATGACACTACTGCACTATTTTATCATCAGAACAGGAACTCTTAGTCTGAGATAATATAATCACCCCCAGTAAAATTTCTTCCAGATTACACAGAAATTAATTGGTAACTAACATATATTAGAGATCACATCTGCTCAAATAGTTTTCAATATAACATGATCCCAAGGCCAAAGAAGTAGAATGACTTCACGTCCCATTACTGAGGAGCAGTATTCTAGCATCTTCAACTCAACCCATCACTAAAGCAACAAAATGCCAGACAATTTTATTAGCAGACTTGAATTTGAAAACTAATTATTCATGTATGGACATGCGCAACTAGTGGGATGCTCATAAAGGTATGGACATCTTCCTATACTGCCAACTGTAGCTATGTCTATTGTGCTTCTAGAAGTTCCATGAAGACATACCGTCCTGATTCACAAAATCAAGTAGAGCATAAGAGTTTCAGCCATTGCATCTAGGGTAATCATTTGGACTGATCCTCATACAAAGCAATGTACAGAATCCAGGATGACAACAACTAGTACTAGAAATCAAAAAACACTTTACACAAAGGAAACTCACTCACAAACGTGTGAAGGAACAGGATAAATCTCGAACACAACATTAACACATAGGCAAAGTGTTCCATAAGGCTCAAAGATCTTAAATGGAGAACATTTGCATACATTCTCCTAACACTAAACTAGACGCCACACATTATGGGTCAATACTAGAGAGCAATTTGTTGTAAGAGGAAGGAAAAAAACACAGAAAAGATAAGCAAAACTACATAAAGAACAGAATTTTCCCGTTTCCCGGAATTAGTAGCATCCAACGTAGCCAAAAAAAAAAGCTCACGTGCTATATATTGTTGGTAGGAAATTGGAAAACAATTTAACGTATTGATGACACTCCCTTGAAACGTAAAGACATGAACGAGTCCCTTGTCGATGCAATTCAAAGGCCACTTAGGACTTCTTTCACGGAAGGAAGAACTAAATCCCGCAACTTTAAAAAGTCACCCTCACCCATTCCACAGCACCAGCGCAATGTTCCTAGGAAGTGCCCGAACATACATGCCGACACGTCCACGAGCTCAATGTTCATCCAATGAGTCCAACATCTAGAAACTGGAAGTCATAGATTGAGCAGCCATCACTGCCACCAAACTCCAAAGACCCCTAAGCTAATGCTAATTACAATTTTCTTTCTTCAACTTCTGCCAACACTTCTCTTGGCAATATCTCTGAATGCAGTGATATGTCTCGAACTATACAGGGAAAAAAGAAAGCCGACCCGGAGAAGGAGGGAGAGATAGAGAAAGAGAGAGACCTGTGATGGTGCCATGAACGACGGTCCCGTTCTTGAGCTCGATGGAGACAGTCTCGTTGTTCAACTTCATCAAAAACCTGACGAGCTTCATCGTCGTCACCTGTTCCTGCAAGGAAGACGATGACTAGGGCTTTTCTCCCTGGTTTCTCTACTTATCTAGCCGAGAGATAGGGGCAAAATTCGTTTTGGGCTGAACATGGGCCTGGGATTTGGTCTTGGGCTTGAGCTTGGGCTTGGATTAGAGCTTCATGTGTCGGTGCAATTATATATCTTACATGTATAGTAGACCCATCAAATGGGGGTGGATCGGGTCAAATCAGATCAGGTCGAAAATAGTTCGACCCATATTTACCAATTTAACACATTTTGACCCATATTCATATAATGTAGATTTAGTGACCTATACCCAACCCATATTTGGCCCGACTCGTATTGCTAAAAACCATTATTATTGTAGAAAAACCCAAACTCACTCTAAGCTTTTATGTTAAATGAATAAAACTTCAAATCAAATTTAAAATATTAAAAAATAGTAAATAAAATAAAAAATGTAAAAAACCTAAAAATTGAAAGAATTTCACCAATTAAATATATCTTTGTAAAAAACCTATAAATTGAGATGGGGTGGAGGTGAGTGGCAAAGTGTCACGGTCACTGCTAAGTCACCACCACTCATCGATTTTGAGGATGACTCAAAGAAAAAAAAAAACATGTTTTACAGTTGAGTTAAAAATGGGTTAAAATGGGTCACATATTCTGACCTATTTTTGACCCATTAAGATAGAACATGACTCAAAAAATGGGTCTATGGCCCATCTTAACGCCTCTAGGTCTACCTAATAACTCACTCAATCCATATTTAACCAATATTTGATCTATTTAATTAAAAGTGAGTTATAATATGGGTTTATTACCCATTTTGACACCTCTAATGTATAGATATCGATCGAGCACTCCCGAGTGTAATCCTTATTATAAATCGAGCATGAAATTCATTTTGCATAGCAGCATATGCCCCTTCAGATCTTGATTTGCATTTGAAAAAGACTCGCATTCCTGCAAAGTATTAGAGAGGGACGGAAAAAATTATTAAAATATTATTTGAAAAAATTGTCAAAGTCAGCGTGGAACTGGATGAACCAAATTGACAAAATATGAAAAGGTTTATGACTCAATTAATATAATTTTGTTTGCATTTTATTGTTCTTTTCTCTCTCTCTCTCTCTCTCTCTCTCTCTCTAGATTTTAGATTAGGGGCTTTCTTCTCCCAATCTAGTTCTTGATTTGAGAGTGTGAACTCTCTTAATCTAATTTTAAATTTGAGTGCTATCATCTCTTGTTCTAGATTTGGGAGTATAATACATATATTTTTGAGGATTTGATATCCCTCTACTTTGTTCGTGTACAAATTCTCTACCTTCAATTTCAATGATGATGATAGGAGCTTTAGCGTCTCATCAGATCACGAAGATTTGTCTGTCCATATATTAGACCTATGTTTCTTCAACCTATTTGGGTTATTTTTATATGATGATAGTGTAAAGGAAACTGAACCTAAGTGCACATCATCAACTGATAACATCATAGTTGTTGGAGAAGAAATTTCCGATGTAAAATCATCATTGACAAAGACACGAGATCAAGTGATCCGTTAATCATTTTGCTTACCGGATCCATTTTCGTGGAACAAGTGTGTGCTTAACTTTGCTGATGTTCTGTTGATTTGCCTTATTTTTCTGGATTTGGCTTTACTTTTCAAAATTCTTGCTTTGTTTGAATTTGTTCAAGTCATTGAAACTACATACTTTTTTTATGTATTCTTTTGAGCAATGAATATAATTTTCTTTCGACAAAAAAAAATTGACATGATAGAATAATTATGAATGAATTTGTACAAATGTAATTATAGGTTTATGACTTTTATGGTAATTGTTTCCTAACACCTTCAAGGACAAAGGCCTCCAGCATCCGGCACCACCGCCTCACCGGCCACTCCCACTTCGTTCAGGATGTCATCCTCTCCTTCGACGGCCAGTTCATCCTCTCCAGCTCTCCATGAGGGCAAGCTCCACCTTCGGGATCTCTTCGCCGACGTCTCAGCCCAAAGGTGATCATTTTCCTTTCGCCCGCGCTTTGAGCTCTTGTCGCATCCTGTCTATGACGTTTCACGCGTGCGATGGTATCGAGATAAATCAAAGTTGGATCTTCATGGGTAAGCTTCCTTATATGATCATTTGGCTAAAGATGATCGCCCCTGGTTTATCAAGATTCCATCCATGCTTCCTACATACGGAGAGGGAGATTTCTAATATTAAACCTTCAATGAGATCTAATGTTAGAGAACTGGCGATCGACTTTCGTTTGGGTTATTTTTCGGGACCCTTCTAGTCCACCATGATGAGAAACACGGTTACGGAACTATTCATTAATGTAGATTCCTTTGAGGCAATTGCTTCATCTGAAGTCACGGATTTCGTGGAAGATTGAATTATTTTTGGAGTTCTTTCTCGATTGATGGCGCATTGAATGGTCTCGGAAGCAGGAAGAGTTAAGTCTTTTTTCTTTCCTTTTTTTTTGGGTGTCGGCCGGCAGGGTATTGACATTGGAGTAATGCCAGCTAGGTTCAAAGCTGAGAATTGCAGCTTACTCCTCTCAACTTTGACTTTGTTGCATGGAACAATTAACTGCAGTGAGATCCCAGCAAATTAGACTATATTAAAAAATAGCTAGACCTATTAAATCTGGTACACTAAGCTTTAAGTTTCCTCCGGTGAACAATATTACTCGTCAATGAAGTACATCTGGCTTTATCATCGTATCAAAATAAAATAATAAAAAAATGAACAAATTCTAGGGGCGATTTTTATGTATGTTGGGATCGGTATATAAAATTGGTATGTTAATTGGTCTGATAAATTGCAAGTGAGGTCATATCAAACATTCAAAAACATTACGTTACATCAATTCGGGTACCTAATAATATTATTTTAGTACACCGATGGCTGTCAAATTCTAGTATCCCTAAGCACTATTGC
The DNA here is from genome assembly GCA_014182735.1 of Corymbia maculata. Taxonomy (NCBI): domain Eukaryota; kingdom Viridiplantae; phylum Streptophyta; class Magnoliopsida; order Myrtales; family Myrtaceae; genus Corymbia; species Corymbia maculata. The sequence goes on along the minus strand of CM024689.1, from coordinate 10,483,181 downwards.
TAGCTAAGGGTAAATAGTGGCTATCCAAGCCGTGTAATCTAAATTCTATACATCCCAGATCTATTACCATGAATATGAATAGAAAAATTGCTCATGCAAATGACAGACAATGTAGGATTTTTTTAAAGTAAGTTCATTTAAATTTTCAGCTCTTATTCGTGATAAGACTATACTAAAATGACTCACGCAACTACTAAGAGGAAATTCAAATTTACCCTAGTTTAAAGTCAATGCTTCATTACATATTTCCACCGATATGGTTCTCATATTTCAGGTTTATCTTGAAATCATGCTTATCCTCAGTTGCCACCGCTCGAAACCCTACTTTATAAGCTCATCCTCTACCCCCGCCAAAGCACCAACATCGCCCATTTGACACTCAAGCTAGAACAATGATGCTTCTTCTTCCTCCTCCCCTCGCCATTATCCTCGTGCTGCTCCTCGCTATCAGTGCCATCGCTTCTTCAGCCCAACCCTACCATGCCCTAGTTTCGCCTATCACCAAAGACTCTTCCACTTCTCTCTACTCCATTGCCCTCGGTCCGAACGGCGGCGGCGGCTACGTCATCGACCTCTCGTCCCCGTTTTCATGGGGTCACTGCAACCCGCAAGATCCCGCCCTTCCCTGTGGCTCCCGGCAATGCATTGCCGCCATACGCCACCAGCCCCGTCCCGCGTCTTGTCCTCATCAGAGTAGTGTCCAAATCGATGGTAAGAATAACTCGAGGCCCGGTCATCAATATTGCTTCTGTGCGGTGACGGCATCGAACCCTGTCGCCAAGACATGTGCGGTGTCGGAGCTGGCGGCCCACAACGTAGTGATTCCTTCGACGGATGGCCATGTCCCGAAAGCAAATGTCTCGGTGAATGGCGTCCCGTTCGCTTGCGCTCCAGCATCGCTGTTTCGTTCTCTCCCGTCTGGGTCTTCTGGAATGGCAAGCCTCTCGAATAGTTCGTTATCTCTTCCCTCGCTATTCAAGAAGGCTATCGGAGCCGTAGCGGTCAACAAGCAGTTCGCGATTTGCTTGCCGAGCACTTCTTCAGCCCCCGGAGTGAGCTTCTTCGGAAACGGGCCGTTTTACTTGCTTCCGCCACCAGGTATGGATGTCACACAGTCCCTCCCATTCACTCCATTGCTAAAGAACCCCGTGATGAAGAAGAATCTCGACTACTACATCGACGTCCGATCCATCTGCATCAACGGTGAGCCAGCTTCGTTCTTGCGGCGCATGCTCGAGTTCGACTCCCTTGGCCACGGCGGGGTCAAGCTGAGCACGGTGGTTCCGTATACGACGCTCCGGAGCCACGTGTACCGGCCTTTCCTCGAGCTCTTTGCACGGTTGACGAGAGGGATCCCGCGTGCAAAGAAGGTGAAGCCCTTCGATCTCTGCCTCAACACGAGCGCTCTAGGGTCGACGAGGGTCGGGTTGCCGGTGCCCTGGATCGATCTCGTGCTCGGGAACGGGAGGAACTGGACAATCGTCGGGGCGAACTCGATGAAGCAAGTGAGCGACAACGTGGCGTGCCTCGCGTTCATCGACGGCGGGGTGAGGGCGGAGCAAGCGGTGGTGGTCGGGTCGTATCAGATGGAGGACAACTTCTTGTTGTTCGATCCGGTCGGGCAAAAGCTAGGGTTTACCGGGTCGCTGCTGTTCCGTCAGACCACGTGCTCTAACTTCAATTTCACGTCTTCGAGTTCATAGTTTCCTTGGGCCAAGTGTGATTCGTTTCGGGTTCATTAATTACAAAGGTCAATGGTGCGACACAATCTATATTACTGTTCATGCAGGCTATCTTGATTTCAACCTTGTATTATGTTCCACTGTTGAAGTTCATTGTTTTTTTCATTGTCCCTCTTGATTGGTATTTTTTTTATACATTTTAGATTAAAGTCTTTCTCTATTTGCAAAAGAATTGATTAGTGGCGCTTCACCATTGGAAGATCAATCTACCTATTTTTCACACTGTCTTTGCTCTGTTTGAACAATATTCATGGGAGATGTAACTATGCAATAAGGGAAGACTTTTCATTTTGCTTTATTTTACTTTGGCACGTGAGGAACCGTTGGCATAACCTAGCAGGTAAGATTGCCCTACCGATTGAGGGCTTCCAGTAGTAGTCTGCGAAGATCCTGGCACCCAGCTTGAATAACCCCTTATTTTAACAAGCCAGTGTCCACTCTTCTTGAACTCTGGAGGAAGGTTTTCTTCCCCTTTTAGAGGGAATATGGGACATGATATCATGGATCTCTCACTCCATGATGGATTTCCCACTTGTTTCTTCTCCCTAAGGTTCCAATCTTAGAAAAGAATCATTTAGGACCCCAAGCTCTTTGACATTAATATAACGTTTGAGTACAACTTCAGCAATCAACTCTTTAAATGTCCATGCCCATGGCCGGTTTGAGCCAGATAGATAAATATTCATGCCTCGAACAAAGAGACTGCTGCCAGGTTTTCATATAGCCAAGCTTTGCTCCATCCCCAGCCCATTTGATTAATAGATTACCATCCTAAACATCGCTCAAATTTATATTTAATTGATTTTGTATCGATTCATGTTTTCCTCGAACTTTGGCTAGAGAAAATTCATCTGATCATCCTTTTGATTGTTGGTTGTAGCCATGAATATCACATACAATTATATTTTGTTAACTTTGCATATGAATGATATTCATAATTTGTAACACACCAATCAAAAAGTACGGTTGAAGGAAAATATAATCCTTGTGGCTAATGTGCACAATTTGTCACTCACTAATCAGAACAGTTATTTGAGAAAAAATATAACTCATTATTTCAACCCTAGTAAAATAGCACAAGCAATTTTAGATTGGAACATCAATTATTATTAGGGCTCTTTTCCCATCCTTGATTGGAGAAAGGCTTGTGATGATTGGCAAGTCACAAAAATAGATACATTAAAATTATGTTTTGTTTTGTTTATGTATCGATCACGTGAACACACGTGATCTGTTAATCATAAAATTTTCCCTATCACGTGAAGAAAGCACAACCTCTATTTTAAGTAGGGTTGCAATTGAAAAATAAAAAGGGTTAATATTTCTCTCGATTCATGTATCTAATTGGTTGGATATTACCAACATGTAAACTAACTAAACAGACATAATATGATCGGCGTACATGTTCTTAACCCACTGAAAACTGGTAGGAGAAATTTCCTCCAATCCAAAATGGGAGAAACATGGCTCGAAAGGCATTGCTAGCATAAAAATATTTGGGTTACTGTAAGAACAATCGTAGATTGTGAGCCACCAATTGTTGAAGTAGTGGACTCTATAATAATTTCTAATTATTTATTATATTTTCTTTTACTCAGAATATGATTATTACTCTTGTAGTAGAATAAAGAAGCATTTCTCTGAAAATAAAACAGGGCAGTCGTTCCCCACTTTTAAATTGGAGGATGCTCTCCTAATTTGGATTGTCCATCATCTATGTCCTAAATAATATCACCCTAATTTAACTTCCCAACTCCAAAGAAACACAAATACAAAAGAATCCTGGCACCATCGGTCGGCGAAATAAAAAAAATATGGTCTGGTGTGGGGGTCCGGCAGCAATTCTGAATATATAAGATTCCCACACATTCAAAAGCATGAGTAATTTAATCATTATATGGTCAATTTTCCCCGCGTAAAGAGTACAAAAAAGCTTTGTGCATTAGTGCCCCGATTAGTTTATGCACATACCTTTTGTCTTTACCAAACGTACATTGCATCATATTGGATAGAGTTCCCATCGGATGTGCGCGGTCGTCCTCCTCCCGTTTACACAATCTCCCTCCTCATCCCGCCCCTGGACTCGATTCTTCGCGAACACAACGCACCAAGCGATAGGGCATGAGCGTCGAGAACGAAGCTATCCCGCCCGGCGCATGTGGGGCTGGCGAGTCAGGTGAGATTGACTTTGTAATGCTTGTAACCTCTAGGTCTTTTGGTCAAAGAATTCGTGCCGAAACTAAGGCGGTTCGATCCGGAAAGTCCAAAGCCGGAGACAAGATCCCGATCACGTTGCCTTATCCTGTGGGTCAGTGCACGATGGATAGGATTTTGGCGTATTCCGCTCGTCCTCTTTTAATAGAAACTCGTCCAAACCCGTTCTCTCGCACCGACAAAACTCGAAACCCAATCCCAACCTCGGGAATACAATGCCGCTCCACGTCATCTTCCTCGTCACCATCATCATCACTCTCGCTCCTCCTCCAGCGCTCTCCCTCTCAACCTCGCCGCCGCCGACGCCGACGACGTCCTTGCCCTTGCTCGCGCCGGTCCGGAAGGACCACACGACCCTCCGATACACCCTCTCCGTCTACCTCAAGACCCCTCCCCAGCGCCTTGACCTCCTCCTCCACCTCGGCGGCCGCTTCTCCTGGGTCGACTGCTACTCCGGCAACTACTCCTCCTCCACCTACCGCCACATCCCCTGCAACTTCTCCGTCTGCGTCCCCCTCGACTCCTTCGCCTGCGGCTACTGCTACGACCGCCCAGCCGGCCCCACCTGCTCCAACGACACCTGCGAGTACTTCCCGGAGAACCCCATCACCCGGAAGGTCGGCCTCGAGGACGCCCTCCTCGACGCCCTCGGCCTCCCTTCCACGGACGGGTCGAGCGTGGGGCGGGTGGACGTCGTGCCCGACTTCCTCTTCTCCTGCGCCAAGCCCGACCTGCTCTCCGAATTCCCGAAGGGGACCTCCGGCCTCGCCGCGCTCGGGTTCTCCAACGTCTCTCTTCCCGTGCAGGTCGCCGAGGCCCGGTCCCTGCCACGGTGCTTCGCGCTGTGCCTGTCCGGGTCGCGGTCGGCGGCGGGCGTCACCTTCGTGGGCACGGCCGGGCCCTACGTCTTCCTCCCCGGGATAGACCTCTCCAAGGGCCTCACTTATACGCCGATCCTCCTGAACCCACAGGGAGACACCGTGATCACATACGCGCGGGAACCGGCGGCGACGTACTACGTCGGCGTGACGGCTGTCAGGGTCAACGGGAAGGCCGTGCCGCTGAACGCCACCCTGCTGGCGATCGACCAGGAGAGCGGTCTCGGCGGGACGTTGATCAGCACCGTCCTGCCTTACACTTCGCTCCAGAGCTCCATCTACAGGGCGGTCGTCGAGGCGTTTGCGCGGGAGGCCTCCTCAGCATTCAACCTCACCACAGCACGGCCAGTGAAGCCGTTCAGCCTGTGTTACCCTGCCGGAAACGTCGGCGTCACCCGCGCAGGCCCAGCCGTGCCGGCGATTGACCTGGTGATGCAGAGCGAGAGCGTATTCTGGAGGGTGTACGGGGCGAACTCGATGGTGAGGATCAAGAGGAAGGAGACGGACGCGTGGTGCCTGGGGCTCGTGGATGGCGGGGCCGAGGCGCGGGCCGCGATCGTGATCGGAGGGCACCAGGTGGAGGACAACCTGCTGCAGTTCGACCTCGGGGCGATGAGGCTGGGGTTCAGCTCCTCGGTGCTGCTGCGGGGGACCACCTGCGCCCATTTCAACTTCACGACAGGCAATCATGCGTGACGAGGTCCCAAAAGAAGAGATGCCGCATCATTCGAATGTGCACTTCGAATGGTTGTGAAAATAACAGGCGATAACCCATCTTTTGCATCGTGAAAGAGTAGAGAAAAGTCGATGGACTGGACCGATGCGGTCATATTTAAAATTAATATATAAAAATGGAAAATTCTATATGAAGACATGAATTACTTTTATTTTCTCAAATAAGAATTTGAAGTAAATTTTATCTCAAATTAGGATCCGAATTACCCTCATTGTATTAAATAAGAGCCTAAAGTGAATATTTTATCAAATAAAAACTTGACAATATCAATCTCAAATAAAGACTTAAACCCATAAGCTTTGAAAGATAATTTTGTCTTTTTAAATTTTTCCTTTTTTCTTTATTTTCATAAAAAAATAGATAAAACTAAAACTTTAAAGGGGGAACACACATTATTGCCTGGGCAAGGGTTGACGACGCTCGCCCACTATAGGCAGAACCTGCTAGCCCTTGCTAGGGACCAAAGAGGGTGGCGATCCTCTCTCAGATTTGGGTGAGGGTTGCTTGTCCTCGGCCTCATTTGAGCGAGGTTGTCAACCCTTGCATAGGCCTAGCAGAAAACTCCTAAGGAGCTCAAACCACCCCCGTCGAGGTCTGGGCTCCTTGGCAAAGAGCCATCGAGCTTGTGCAAGAGTCGATGATCTCACCTAGATAGGGCCGAGGGTGGGTAGCCCTTCCCCAAAATATGGGAGAGGGTTACTACCCTTTCCCATCCCCAATGAGGGCCCCTAGTTGGTGAGAATCATTGGCCTCACCTAGGCACTAGCAACCCCACTAGTCGTCACCTTCACCCCATCGACAATGGGGCGGAGGCCTCTCGTGTAGGGGCGAGCACGGTTCCCGGGTAGAACCGAACCGGAGGGTCCGGTTCGATTCCCAATTTTAGGGAGTTCGGTTCCGGTTCCTAGTTCCTTATTTTCCAGAACCGCGGTTCTGGTTCCGGTTCCCAGTTCCTAATAGAATCGGAATTGGAACCGGAACCGGAATCTGTCCAGTCCAGCCTTCCTCCTTCGGTCCTTCCCAAAAAAAAAAACCCCTTTCTAACCTAATTTCCCCCCCCCCTCAGTTTTCTCTCCTCTCTCTCCCCGACGCTTGCTTCTTGTCGTTGAGGCCTCGCTTCTCGCTGGAGTTGTGTCAGTGCCTCGCTTCTCGCCGGAACTGTGAAGACTGTGACGCTCTTGGCTTCTCGTCAGACGGTCTGACTCAGACCCTCGCTCGCGATCGCAACGCAGGACAACGACGAGAAACTCGTCTTCGTTTAACCTGCGGCGGAGATCTGATCCCTCTCTCTACCGTCGGCGATTCCTCCTCTGATCAAGACTACCAAGGTACCTATCTCTCTCTCTCTCTAGAAAGATATCGTTCCTGATCCCTGAGGCCAATTCCTGTTTCTCGAAGCACGGCTAGGTTGTTGCTGAATATGATACTGTGGTGGAAGTATAGTGAAATTCATGGATGTTGGATGCTGGAAAGGTTAAGATGGAAATAGTACCTCCCTAGTTACTGATGGAGCTTTTCATGATAGCATTTTCCTTCTGATTTTGCCACCACATGAGGTTAGACTAATGCTTTAGAGTGTAGTTGTTTTAACAAATGTGTTCTTGCTTACATAATTACATTGAGTCGGATTCTTTGCTCTAGTTTACTTTCATGGTCAGTTAAACCTTTTTGGTGACCCTAATACCACAAAGCGAGCGCCTCCCGCCCCTTTTCCTGTAAAGAAAAAGGAACAAAGAGAGATATACTTTTTGCTAAAATTTGGTAGAATGAGAGACTCAACTTCAATTAAGTAAAAAGATCTTTGTCTTTCCCACGGTACTTATTTCATGTTCATCCTATCAAGTGACACCACTATATTCTATATATTTTTCAGGCAATACCATTCCTAGTGAGCTGTCCAGCATGCTTAAGGAACTTTTTGAACCATTTCTGTGAGTTGTCTTGCTCGCCAAATCAAAGCCTTTTCATCAATGTGACTTCGTGGCGAGGTAAGCTACATATACTTGTGTACTTTATGGGGCTTCAGTTTTTAATATAAAGAGAAATAATTTGGTTCAAGACTCATACTTCTTTCTGAGGAGTGAATATTGGAGATATCTCTGATACGTCGTCGTTGTATATATTGATGTAGCAATGGCTCCCCTGAACATAAATGAGTCATTTGCAATTGAAAAATTCAAGACAGTTTGGCATATGGGGAATGTTTATCAACTTTTTGATTGTATACTCTGTCTCTTACTACATCACTTTGATACTTTTTTCAGATTGATGGCAATATGGCAGTTGATGCAATTGAATTTTTGTGACTGATACTTTTGGAGAGAGGTTATATGATTCATGGACAGTTTCCTTGCCTCTTTACTCTGTCATCCATCACTTTAATCGAGAATTCTATGTCCATTGAATTTGGAAAGCCTAATTTGTGCTGCCTCTTTTCTAATATCACCAAGCACTGGACATTCATCTTTGTTGCCATCGCATCACTCAATGCCCACGCTGATGATGTTGTAAACCAAGCATAATGATGTTGCAATTGAGCTGTAAACCAAGCCTAATGATGACAAATTAAGAAAAAAGTTTCCTTTTTTTCTTTTTGGGGTGGTTTAAGGGGTTTGTTAGGTCATGGAATCATTCAAGTTTTGATTTTGCCAACTATTTTAAACATGCTTCATTTTTCTTGCAGGCGTGGCATGCTTCATTTGCCAAGTTGGCTTTCTTTGAGATTCTTAACGGCAAAACCTGAAATTGATCCAGAAATGGACTAGAGAACGGTTTTTACTTACTAGGTAAATTTTTTTTAATCTGTTTTGCTTTAGCTAGCTTAGATTATATGAAATTGTCATTGTATGACCTTATTTCTTATTATTGAGATGATTAAATGGTTGCTTGGTAGTGTTATTTGTTGGACTTATCAACTTAACATGTCAATAGAGGAGGATGGATATGACTATGAGAAGATGACTCCTATTATAGAAATGAAAATGTCGAGCGATGAAAATGAACAAGAATAAGATCCATCCCCAAACATGAGTGGGACAGACAAGGTACTTGGTTCTTCTCTTCCTTCTCGTGATAATAAATATACATCTGAGTGCTGGAATCATTGTACGAAAATCAAAGATAAGGATGGAAACCCACATCAGGTGAAGTGCATTTATTGTGGGTCTTTGTCAAAGTACCGTGTTTCTAATGGTACTTCCGCCATGGGAAGCACTTAACAACATGCAAGAAATTTCCTCGTAATATAGAGAAGAGGCAGAAATTCTTTGTACCACGTAATGTAAGTGGGGCTAGCAAGGCAGGAGGAGAATCTAGTACCGGTAATGTCTTATCAACATGGTCATTTAATCAAGAACGTTGCAGGGAAATGCTCAACCGGTTCATCATTATTGATGAACAACCTTTTTCTTTGGTGGAGCGTGTTGAATTTCGTGAGTTTGTCTCTGAGTTACAACCTCTCTTCAAGCATTTATCACGTTTTACAGTGGCTAAAGATTGTATGAACCTATATTTCCGCGAAAAAACTTGTTTGAAGACTTACTTTGATAAGATTAAGTCTAGGATTACACTTACAATCGATACCTGGACTTCTATTCAAAACATGAATTATTTGTGTCTCACTGCACATTTCATTGATAATGATTGGAAATTGCATAAAAGAATCATCAATTTTGTGGTGATGCATAGTTATAGAGGTAAGGAGATTGGAAAAATGATAGAGAAGTGCATTAACGAGTGGGGAATAATAAAAAAAGTGTCAACAATTACTGTTGACAATGTTAGCTTCAATGATGTTGCAATTGGTCATTTGAGGGAAAAACTTTTAAAAGAACGGGTGGCGATATTAGATGGTAGTGTTTTGCATATGAGGTGCATAGCTCATATATTGAACTTGATTGTGAGAGATGGCTTGAGCATGGTACGTGACTTTATCTCACGTATCTGCAATGTAGTTAAGTATGTGGAAAGTTCTCCCTTAAGAGTCAGAGCATTTCAATCTTGTATTGAGACTGAAAATATCACTTACAAGGGTTCAGTTATTCTTGACGTAGCCACTAGATGGAATTCTACTTATTTTATGTTAGACACTGCTGTAAAGTTTAGGAAAGCTTTCGAAAGATTGGAAGAATATGATTTATCTTTTGTAAGTGAGTTTAACCATGATATTCTTTAAGATGATGATTGGGAAAATGCTGTTATTTTTTCAGAATTTCTAAAAGTGTTCTATGATGCTACAAATCAAATGTCGGGAAGTTCATATATAACTTCCAATGATTATTTTGAGGAGATAGCTCTTTTGTATAAATATTTGAAAGATACGGCGGATGATTCGGATCCTAAATTTCAAGTTATGGGTTTGAAAATGAAAGAAAAATTCGACAAATATTATGGGAGCTTAAACAAAGTGAATATGATGGTGTTAATTACGGTTGTATTGGATTCTAGAGCCAAGTTGAGTTATGTGAAATTTTTGTATGGACAAATTTATGACGATGAATCAAAAGTTAATGACATGCATCATAAGGTGAAGAATGCATTGGAGCGTTTGTTTGAATTTTATAAGCAATCTTCTTTTGATTCAAGTGATCAGAATTTTGGTGTCCAAAATTGGAGTACTAGTAGCAGTGGTTCCAACGCCGATACCGGTGGCAATGGAGTTAACAAAAGAAAGTATGACGCCCAAGCATGGCGGAAAACCTTTATGAACTCGAGCCAATAATTGTATGATGTCAATAAATCCGAACTTGATGAATATCTTAAAGATAAAACTGGAAAAGTTATTGATCTCGACATTTTGATGTGGTGGAAGACTAGTGGTTCAAAATATAAAATTTGGCTTGAGATGTTTTGTCTATTCCCGTAACTACTGTTGCTTCGGAGTCAACTTTTAGTACTTCGGGTAGTGTACTTGATGGCTTTCGAAGTTTTTTGACTCCCAAAGTAGTAGAAACTTTGATTTGCACTCAAGATTGGTTGAGAGCCGTTCGTGTGCTTATTAATGTTGAAGAGTGCATTGAGAATGCAGAAAAATTTGAGTTGGGTAAGTGATATTTCTAGTTTTATATATTGTAAATTCTTATATATGTCTAATAAGTGAATACTTTATTTAATCTCTCTCTTCTTCTTTTTTAAAGATATGGATGGTCTTAGTGAGGAGATCACTAATAAATAGAGTTTACCAATTAAAGCGAAATGAAGATACGTGGTAAGGCTTTCTAATAATTATTTTAGTTCAGGTGGATAGTAATTTAAATTTTAAACGGGGTGATCTTTGTTTTCTTCCTCTATAGTTTGTTTAGCATGGACGGAGACTTTGGACCAAATAGATGAGCTTGTGAGATTTAAGAAAAAACATGATTTTCTCTTAGTCATTAATGATTTAAGTCCCTCATTTTGTAAATAATCTTGTTCTTTAATTTGTGAGATTTGTGCTGTTCCTCTTGCTTTGCAATATGATGACATGATTGTTTTATGACTTAGGAGATCTTCATAGAAATTGTGTCGTTATCATTATAAAAACTATGTTGAAAGGGATTATCACGGTTCCCGGTTCTAGGGAGGGAGGTTCTGGTTCCCAATTCTTCTTTTTTCGGAACCGAAACCGGTTTCACTTAAATGAAAAAAAAAAAAAAAAAAAAAAAAAAAAAACCTGTTGGACCACGGAACCGGAACCGGAACTGTAAGAGGGTAGGTTCTAGGTTCCGAGATTTCAACAGTAGGTTTCGGGTTCCAAAACGAGGAACCCGTATTCAAGGGTAGGTTCCGGTTCCAAGCGGAACCCGTAGGAACCCGGAACCGCTCACCCCTACTCTCGTGTGTGTTTCCCTTTTTTTAATTATTCTTTTTTGATTTTTAATATAATTAAATTTAAATTGTGTTTAGACAAAAATACCCTTGATTGCTCGGAATTTTTTGCCAACTGGTAAGGCTAGACCATTATTTGAAACAATCATAACCATTTCAGACTTTTCTTTGAAATTGATATAGCCACTTTAGATTTTTATTTGAAATAAAGTTTATTCCATATCCTTATTTAAGAAAATAAGGGCACTTCAAGCCTTTATTTCGAATTTTTCCTATAAAAATTTGTATGTTATAGTGACGTAAGAGATTGTTATTTATTAGGCAATTAAACCAAGGGGTCATTATTTAAATTTATGTATATCTAAACAAATACACTTATAATGAATAAAGATGGAGATAAAATTACAATAATATTATTGAACAAATATCAAAATCATTTTACCTAAAATCGGGGCTCGACCTATTAATTTATTATCTTATCATTTGACATTCTTTTTTTAATTTCATCAAGTAAAATTGGAATGGGAGAGATGACCTCGAGTTTTATCTTAACTATTAATATTGAATCAAAATTTCGTATAAAGAGTAGAACCGAGAATAAACATATCCATATACGTGGAGAAAACAAAATTGAATTGTTGATGAATCTAAGAGTACACATAATCTTCTTTCTTAATAATTATATAATACGAGTACCAAAAAAAACTTCTATTATCCATCTATTTTATCGAAATTTAAAGTTTAATCTTGAAGTCGACGTCTTTTGTGTCCAAATCAACAAATACATTTACTTGGCATTTCCTACGTTCAATGAAAGACGACCCCATATGACATAATGTGAAAAACTATGGACGCCAACAGCAAAGAGAACAGACACATCTCAAAACATGTTTATTCGTAACTGGTTCAAATCCAAGTTTATGATGAAGTGATGGAGATCTGAGAAATCGCGATATGAAGTGTTGGAGATTCGGCGTATCTTCAATGGCGATTTCGTCCCTCCATCGATTATCGCTTTATTATAAGTCGACTACCGGTGTCGTGTGAATTCATTGCATCTTCACAACGCGGAAACCGCAGTCTGAAAGCGAGATAACTTACGAACATTGCATAACCAGCAACTAAGGCCGGCATGCTATTTAATATATTCTGTTTTGCGTTGACCAAGAAAACGATTATGAAGGTCAACGGGACCCGGGCCATGGGAAACCTCGCAAACCTTAATCCAGAAGAAAAAGCCAATGAAAGCGCAGGGTTAATCTCAGTCGTACATAGGGGCGTGCTTGGGTCCGGATCCCAGGTCTTAGCTCTATTCAGAAACTCGAATGAATCAGGTAGCTCTCGGTTACTCTCGGGAGGACTGGTTCAATTTCCAATTCCAAAAGTTTGCAGCATAATCGGTCTGGTTCTCGGTTTTACAGAAGAAATCAGACTGCTTGAACCAGCTAAGATTTCTTGAAAAAAGAATTTTTTATTTTGAAGCAAACCCTAATAAGTAATTTTTTTTTTCTTTGAATATTGAGAAACTCCCACTTATAAGGAATAGAATTTAAAAAAAAGAAAAAAGAATCACCTATTCCAGAATTTGATCAGACCGAACAATCAGGTGGGCTAGTTCCTAGTTCCACAAACGGGGAACTAACCTTGTCTGATTCAATTCTAAGTTTCAAGGTAAGAATTGACCCACCCCAGAGTTAGGATTGTAAAAAAAGCTCAACTTGGCTCAGGCCAAACCAATCCACCTCAAAAAATTTGAGATATTTTTGAGTCAGGCCTTAGTCTACATTGAATAAGGATTCAACTGTGTGGGTAATGCTAAATTTGGTAAGGTTCCGGTCATACCCTATCCACCGGGAGACGCTCTCAATCGTCACTCATCTCTAGGGGTGTCAAATGGGTGGGTTGGGTTGGGTTTAGGTCTGGTCGAAAATGGTTCAACTCATATCGATCAATTTAATCCATTTTGACCCATTTTCATGCAATGTAAATTTGATGACTCATACTCGACCCATATTATTAGCACATATTAATATTTAACTTAATTTAAGAAAATCTTCTCCTACTTATTTAGTCCACTTTAAACTTTTCACATATAAATTATTTGAATAAAAATTTCACATCAAATTTATAAAGTAAATTAAATAATAAAAAATTAGTAAATAAAAAAATGTGCATACCTCTAAATTGAAATAGTTTGAGGAAAATAAAAAATAATTAAATAGATTTTTTAATTATTTTTAAAAATTGAATTTATTATTTATTTTATTTTATTTTTCTTTCTTTTTATTTTTATTTTCCCTTTCTTTTCTCTTTTCTTTCTTCTTCCTTCTTCTCCTCCTTTTCCTCTACTGGTGCCACCCAACGGTGATTGGCCAAGACGTAGGCCAACGAGCCCGAACTCAACCAAAGCCGACGAACTCGAGGTTCATCTGATTTAGGCTCCATCGAGATTGCTATTAGTGGTCAAACTCGGGCTTGCCCGAATATAGCAAGCCGCAAACTCTATTACGGCCACTGAGTTTGGGGCTCGCCTACCCAGATTCGGGTGAATTGCAGCTTGGCCAAAGCCAGCAACCTCGCAACTCGCCTGTCTAGATCTAGGCCGAGCTTCGGCCAGCGAGCTTAGGGTTCGCTAGCCCAAGCTCTATCGTGGCTCGCCTGCCCAGATCTAGGCTAAGCTCCAGCCAGCGACGGCAAACTCGAGATTGACGATGGTGACGACGGCGTGATGGTAGAATTGGTAACGAAGGTCGAGAACGCACAGAGGAGGGGGATGGAAGGAGAGAGATAATGGGTCTACCTAATAACTCACTCAATCCATATTTAACCTATATTTAATTTTCACTTAACTCATATTTGACCCATATTTAACTTTCATTTAACTCATATTTGATCCATATTTAACTTTCACTTGACTCATATTTGACCCATTTAAATAAAAGTTGGTCATAATATGGGTTTATGACCCATATTGACACTTCTACTCATTGCCCCACACTTCCCAATGTCTATAGTCTCTTCCACAAACCCTAATTGACGTCCTCCGCTCCATCCTTAACCACGTGAATGCCCAAGTCGCCAAAAGTAGCCACTCATACTCAATAGTCGCACATCTTCAATCAGGAGGGGCTGGATTCGTTGTGAGTATTCTCTATTTTTCCAATTCATCACTAAGCAGTAGATGATTCATATTTCTGTAACGTATGATAGGGGAATAACTCTCTCTGACTCAAATTGCATAAGGGGCCCATGTGTCAAGTGTAAGACAGACTCTTGAAGATGTATCATAAAAAAATTCTTTTCAATTTGCTTCTTCCCTCAAGATATAACTTATAATGGTCACACCTTAGTGTGTTACCTGATGGGACTAAAAAGTTTGACCGGATTATATTTCACGAATAGACGAAATCCTCATTATTCTACAAAATTGAAAGGTAATTCACCGTAATAAACGTGGCCTCTAGGCCTTTTTGACCCTAACAAGTTGACAAGAGGCATTTTTTTTTTGTTTTTATCTTTTCTCGACATTTTTATATGAGTATTCCTTACATCTAGTTAAATGATGATGTATCGAACTGCCCCTTGACTATTGGCACAATTAATGTGGGCCTCACAATAAACATTTAGACTTTTCTTGACAAGGAATCTCCACTGTAGATCTCCTTCATTTATATATGGCAATAGAATCACCCGTTAAAGACATTAACAATCCTATGACACTTAAAGCCTACGAATTTTTATTACAATGAGAAATATAGTTCTCAACATACTCTTGACAAATACAAAAACAGCTAGCAAGCACCAGCTTATTAACAAAGTTTTATGCAAATTATTAACCAAATTTAGCCACACGACCCGGTGGAGAAATGCAAAAGTCTCACTCTGTAAAACTGAAGTGGACGATGAACATAGGAAAAGAGATGCATCGAATAATCCTAATACAAACCCTTAAATTAACTAGCAAGTGGGTTTTATTTATTTAAATTTAAACCTATGAAAAAAATTTCTATATATTTGTTCGAAGCCATCACATGTAAAAAAAATAAAAAAAATGGACGAATATCTGCACAAACTAACAAAGCAAGCCGACCATTCAACTCAACCGCCCAAAGCATGCGAATTTGACTACATGTGGAACCCTGGTTATAATTATCGTATTCATATCTGTATGGTCATTTAAAATATACGAATTATTCTCTAGAAAACGTGAATTACAATCATTTATCACGGACCCAATGCCAGATTTTTCTCTGGACGCGAAATGGCATCATAAATTTTTGATTAAATAATTAAATTACGAAAAATAGAATAAGGGGGGATGCACTGTTTGCCATCTTCATTAAAGCTCACTTCTTTCTACGGTGACTCGGACTTTATTCTTGGTTCGTTATTTTATTGTCGACCTCATGATTATAATCACCAAGCATTAAGTATTTCTTCTCGATCTTAGTGCTAATGTATTTTTTTTGTGTACTTCATAAAATTTATTTGAATAATTTCCCGCTCACGAAGCGAGAGGTTCACTTGGTTATTATTTTATTTGATGTTTATATTTAAGTCATGGTCTTAAAATATGAAACATCAAATAAAATATGACACCCATTAAAGACATTAACAATCCGGTGACATTGAAAACCTATGAAGTATTATTACAATGAGAAATATAGTTCTCGACATACTCTCGACAAATACAAAAACAGCTAGTAAGCAACAGCTTATTAACAAAAAATTATACAAATTATTAATCAAATTTAGCCACCCGACTCGGTGGAGAAATGCAAAAGTCTCACTCTGTAAAACTGAAGTGGACGATGAACATAGGAAAAGAGATGCATCGAATAATCCCAACACAAATCCTAAAATTAAGTAGCAAGTGGGTTTTATTTATCCAAATTTAAACCTATGAAAAAAAATTCTATTTACTTGTTCAAAGTAGTCACATGTAAAAAAATTAAATAAAATGGACGAATATCTCCACAAACTAATAAACCAAACCGACCATTTAATTCAACGGTCCAAAGCATGCAAATTTGACTACGTGTGAAACCTTAGTCATAATCATCGTGTTCATATATGTATGGTCATTTAAAATATACAAATTATTCTCTCGAAAACGTGAACCCACAATTATTTATCACGGACCCAATATGAGATTTTTCTTTTTGGACGGGAAATAGCATTATAAATTTTGGATAAAATAATTAAATTAAGAGAATAGAATAAGGGGGGATGCACTGTTTGCCATCTTCATTAAAGCTCACTTCTTTGGATGTGTTGAAACCTAATACAATTTCACACAAAAAAAAAAAACAAATAAAGAGATATTCTATTATATATAATATAAACTTGGGAAGTGAGACAGTGACTCACACTTTATACTTGGTTCGTTATTTTATCGTCAACCTCATGATTATAATCACCGGCACCATTTAGTATTTCTTCTCGATATTAGTGCTAATGTAATTTTTTTTTTTGTGTACTTCATAAAATTTATTTGAATAATTTCCTGCTCACGAAGCTAGAGGTTCACTTTGTTATTATTTTATTTGATGTTTCATATCTAAGTCACGGTCTTAAATGAAATATTCGGCTCCCTCCCTTTTTTGGGGGGTCAACGTATGTTCGTCCCCCTTATTGAAATAGCCGTTTGAGGGAGTCTTCGTTTCCCCTGCAAATCTTTTTCTTCATTAGGTCATTGTACATCTAATTGTGAACAAATTCTTTCACGAAAACGGACACGACCGAGCTAGGACATACAAGTTGAGAGGCATACGAAACTCGCACGGCTTACGTCAGTCCGTTATTGGTCGTGCGTGAGGTGAAGTGGCTCTTGGTGCTTCTACAGTACAAGGCTGTTCCCCCCACAGGATTTTTCTGCTCGGCTAATGCCTAATGGAGATTAAATCAATAGCAAGTGATAAGGCTACTACACTTCCTAGTGTACTTTCGGTCCAGAAATTGTCGTGGGTCTTAGAATAACTACAAGCTAGAAATGTTCAACTTCAGCTAACAAATCTTAATTACACTAAGTCGAGACATTGTTAATTTTATCACTGTATGGGGAAAGAAGTATAATTTAACTTTTACGCATGCGACCAAATTATTGGTTGAAAAGGAAATTTTACAACAGAACAATTGATACTTGAAAGAGAGATTTACCAAGGACAAAAGTTAAGTTGTGAAATTTTTTTCATAAATTCATTTCGACTCGTTGACAATTAACTGAAATGGGAAAGAAGTTGTGTAGTATCATATAACCTTGCTTTAGAGAAACTTGGTGAATGGAGTTCACATGAGTATTGTACTCTTAGCACATAGCGATTGAGTTGGCATTGACTAGAGTGTTGTGTTCGTAAGTATTTATGACTTTTCGATTCATCAATTGTATTTATCTGGCATAATATAAGATTCAAACACACTTTCAGTCTTTTGTTACCACAAAAAATATGTTATTTTTATATGAAACAATATGGCTTTCAAGCATACTTAAATATCATAAGATAATTGTTCTCCAATTATTCTAATTCAAACGACTCACCAATGAAATTTGCTTATAAGAATAGAGATAACTCCAATACAAACGAGGCGCAGATATCGTCTTTATGAAAAAAATATGAAGGATGAAAGTACTTTATGATTATCCCATGCGTCACTTGATGTGGTGTTAATTGATCAATTGTCTATGGTCGACATTGTTGAACTTGACGAGGTCCAACCCATTTATGTGGCTTATTAGGTCTATTATTCGATATTTCATATATGTCCAATTTACTTAAATACATTATGGGCAATATATCTATGCCCAATTTAGTTTAAAACATTATAGGTAGTATATCTATACCCAATTTAATTTTACATATTTTGGCAAATATATTATGATATCCATATTAGGCATGTAGAATCCATATCTTACATCTTGATGGAAGATTGAGATTTTGTAGCTTTAGAGTTAGTCATATCACTCCCTCTATATAAGATTTCTTTTCAACGAAGCTTTCGCTATTTCCATAAAATTGAAGAGAAAAAAATATACGCCGAACCATCTTTTCTTATTGGATTATCAATGGCTTCTTTTGATTCAGGTATGCTATATATCTTAAATTTATATCATATTCATGTGATTAGAAGATCTTATTATTCTAACTTAACTGACATCACAAGAAGATAAGTCGTTCTGCAACTTTACTCCAAAAAAATGAAATCATCATTTTAAATGTCTAGAACTATGAACAGCCTCCATTTTCAATTCTGCAAGTATCTCTCATGACATAGAAGAATAGCATACTTCACGTATCTTCATATCTTTCTCTTTAATTCATCAAAAACTTCACATTCAAGACGAAGATAGGAGGGATTCACGTGTAGGGCTGTGTAAGTGTGGAAGCGTGCACCATGTGCCATCTGCCGTTGACCCGACTTTGTTATTGGAAAGCAAGTGACCATTGATTAGCTCATCTCACGGATCTTGTCTCTCTCTCTCTCTCTCTCTCTCTCTCTCTCTCTCGCTTGTGCTGTGTTCTTATATGAACTCCTCCAAGACCAAGCCTCGAGACTTCAGCCTTCGCGACTTGCTACGAAAATCAGCAAGCAGAGAACCCAAAAGAGCACAAGCATGGCAGCTGCAGCGGCAACGACAGCAACAACAGCCTCAGAGACGCTAAAAATGGCTTCTTGGAAGAAAACCATCTCATCTCCATTCCGGAAAGCCCGCACGTTCTTCATCCAGAGCCCCTCCCGAGACAAGAAGTCCCACCAAGGTCTGCACGCTCAATCCCCATCATCTCATCTTAAATCCATACGCCCTAGAAACGAGAAAAAACTGCGCGCTGCTTTCGTGTGATCCGTATGCTGATACGTTTCTGGCGGCATTTCGTTTTGTGTTGCAGAGCACGGGAAGCGAGTGAACATGATGAACTTGCAGGGGGAGGTGATGGCCTGCGCTTACGAGGATGTTCAAGTGATGTGGTCGATCCTCGACAAGTCCAACGCCATCAAATGCGACTGAACAAGAAAGATCTCCCAAAGAAAAGCTTCAATCTTTTCGCACCGCCTTAGCCAACCGATTTCTATTGTAGATATGATGATCGGTCGGTGGTAGTTTTTAAGTTTTGTATCCTGGGGTGGTGCACAAGAAAAGAAGAAGAAGAAAAACCGAGAAAAAGAAGAAGAAGAAGAAGAAAGTGAAGACCCCCCTCCATTGTAATTTTGAATTTTGATGATGTGGGGTTTTGGCATGAAAGGAGATAAGGAGTTTTTTGGAGTTTGATTAAGTTTGGTATTTCCCGGTCTTATTTTTATTTTATTTTTTCCCAATCGAGTCAGGTTGTCATTATCTCCATAGGGAATCCCCATGATTAATGAAAAATTGTCATGGCGAGATTTAACGAAGGTCTCCCATTTTTATATTTTACGGTATCCTCTTTCTCTCCTTTATTTCCCCTCTATTTTAATATTTTTTTCTTGGGATTGTTCCTTGCTTTATTTTGGATATTCGAACTTGGGGATCCCCCATGCTTTGAGATATTCAACGCTTCTTCTTTTTATTCTCCCTGTTTTAATTGCACCGACCACGTCTTCACCATTTTGCCGTTAATGCTTATCCACCACCACCACGCACCGACCACGATCACGCCTGTGACGTTTCCAATGGAAGTGAAAGAAGGAAGAATCTGGGCATTCTTATGAAAAGCATAAATTTTTGTGGACAACATTAATTTGAAACGGGACGTGTTTGGTCCCGCGTACACATCACCTATACTTCCCATCAAGTTTCTTGAGAAAATTATCATAAAAATTATAAACTATTATACTTGTGTTAATTTAATTGTAAGCCTTTAAAAAAAAATTGCTGATGTAATCCATTTAACTACTTTGGCTAAAGATCATTGACATAGAAGCAAGCTGTATATAGCAAGATGATGTTGAAGTGAAATTTTTTTATTAATTTTTAATATTTTTTTAAATTTTTATTTATTTTCATTTTTATTTTTTTCCTCCTAGTCATTAGACCTTGGTGATGACTTGTGACCAGCGATGGGCCAAAGGGCCTCAGGCAAGGTCACACTTGCCACGATCTGGCAAGTATGTAAAAAATTAACATTCTTCTTAGTTATCTAAGTAAAAAAGCATATTCCAAAGAATAAGTTTTGTATAGAGTATGTAAGTATTAAAATCGTTGCTATCATCTAGAAATTTAAAACTTTTAGAATAGTTAATTATCATCCCCCAATTTTTTTTTTTTTATTAGAGCAAAAGTCAAAGTTTAGCTTGAGCGTGAGTAAGAGTGTTAGTGTATTTAAATGTTAAATCATGGCTTTATTTATGGAGTTAAACTTTTACAATAATTGGCTGTGGCTCGCAAAGTTTTTCATAGTGTCAAAGTTGAAGCTATGAGCTCAATTTTTCTTGAATTATATATGTCCGTCATATGTCTTGTTTCCACACTTTATTTTAAGCCAAAGTTTAAGCTACGCGTGACAAGAAGTGTAGTATTTTAAATGGTAAATCACAAAACAGTTATTGGCTGTGGTCAATCAAATTTTTTCAATTTTGTAGATTATTCAAAATTAGCACGTAAATAGTAAATTTTCGATCTAAATTTTTTTAAGCCTAATGTGTTTAATAATTTTTCTTTAGTTCTTTTATAAAACCTTGGAAAAGTTAGTCTTTCCATTGATCTTAGAATTCCATTTCAAAATAAACCATATAAAAAAGAAACAATTTCACTGTAATCGAAGGTCCTTTCACTATGCTACGTCAGAGGGCACAATGCCACTAATAAATGTTGGGCAAATATCACCAAAAACCCTAAACTATGCCATTGTGACAATTTTACCATAAAATTTTTTTGTATCACCAAAAATCTCAAATTATGCCACTTATGACAATTTTATCCTAAACTATCTCGCTTGTGACAATTTTATTTTGAAGTATTTGTTGTGCCACCAAAAAACCCTAAACTATGCCACTTAGGACAAATTTACCTTAAAGTTTTTTTGGCTGAATGGCATTTTTTTCCTTTTCCATTTTTTTCTTTTTCTTTTTCTTCTCCTAATAGAAGGAAGCCGGTGAGGGTGCCCTCATCGACATCGGAGTTGGGCGAGGCTCTGGTGGCCCTTGCCCGACACTAGCGTCTAGTGAGGGCCGCCCTCAGCGAACTCTGGTGAGGGTCTCCCTTGTTGGATTTGGCTTGGGCGGCCCTCGCCCAACGCTGGTGAGGACCGCTCGAGCCTTGCTGGCGAGGGACACGGCCAAGGGCGGCCCTTGCTTGACTTTAGTGAGGGCCGCCCATGGGCGGCCCTTGCTCGACACCGATGAGGGCAGCCTTGCTGGCTTTCCTCTGTCAAGAGAAAAGAAAAAGAAAAAGAAAAAGAAAAAATGTAAAAGGACGAAAATGCCCATTGATATTGGTTAGCAAGAAGCACCAAGCACATGTGCAATATATTATAACAATAATCAATAAGAGATTAAGGGATAAGAGAAATTGCACACGAATATTATAGTGGTTCGGCTTAGATCAAGATTACGTCCACCCTCCCACGCTAATAGCCTACTAGCTGGATTCCACTATATGATCAACAAGATATTACAATTTTGAGTACAAACACTCAGCGATAGATTACACTATCTCGCGAAGTCATTCTTGTGTATTTATCTCACGATCACATACTTTTAAGTTCACATAAGACAAGAGTATATGGTCGAAATACGCTCACACTTTGGAATTATAGATTCTACATTTCGTCTCTTACTTGCTCTTCGGTTCCTTGAACTCCTTATATACTCTTCCACTTCCAAACTAGCCGTTGGACATTATCTAGAGGATCGTCTTCTAATCTACCCATTGGACAGAACTGTATCAAGAAGATTTGATAGCCATTGAGTAACAAAAGTAGAATCTTCATTTTGATTATGGTCGCCCATACAAACAGAATCTAGGTTTCTATAAATAGAGCTTCTTTGTTAGGAAAGTTCTTGTCTTCGAGATCTAATTGTCAATTAATTAGATTGAGTCAATTAAATCTATTTTGGTGTAGAATCCAAACCAGATTACTAGTTGTTACATATTCTGGGTCTACGTTTGCTTGTTTCTTCTTTTGGTACACGTAGACTCAGATATGTTCTATCGTTTCTCCGTTTGGGACTCGTAGACTCAGAAGCATTCCTTTGCTTCTCCATCTAAGACTCATAGACTTAGAAGCCTTTGATTTATTTTGTCATATTCAAAACACCATAAGGGATTTCTCTAACAATCTCTCCCTTTTTGATGATGACAGAACAATCTCTTTTTCTTCCGTAGTAATCGAGATCAAAATAGATTCAACAATCTGTCATACTTGATCAATCAATGCTCCCCCTCAATTTGTTGCCTTTTGAAATGATTACGATTCTCCCCCTTTCTTTTTGCACTCACTTTCTCCCCCGTCCTCGTGACAGTATTTGCAATAATACTTATCGCGGCTTGTACATGTTGAATAGAATGTCATCCCTTTATTTTTTTTATAGCAACGACAACTACACTATTCTCTTGCTTTTGAATTTTTAGATAGAAGTTTGTTTTCTTCAATTAAGCTTGCCTCAAATTTAATCTGCATAAACTTAATAAACTTTTTGCACAAATGCATTGTTATATGACACATTAGGGGCTGCTCAATAATTTGCGAGAATTTTGCGCAAGAAGTAGAATTTCTAAGCCTTCAAAAATAGTATAAAATCTCCATAATTTCGGATTAAGCTTTCTCAACCTCATATGGAAAGATTTTTTGCCACCTACAAATCCTTGTCAAATAGATAATAATCTTTGCACAATGAAAAAAATATCACACACATGTTTTCCTTCAATTTGCGGATCAAACTTGCCCGATATAGAAGATCTTCTAAAATTATAGCAAGTAAATCCCAAAATGCAACAATATCTTTCAAGATTAAAGGAATTTCCCTTAAGCATAAATTTCAAAAGAAAATTATTGATGCAGTACGCAAAAAGAAAGTAGATATTTTTATCACATGTCAAATCAAGTAATAAAAATGTGCAATATTTGACAAGAGATTTTTTGCAATATAAATCACACGTGAGTCATAAAAATTATTTAGAATCATAAAAATTTGTGTATAAATTTGAAAGGCATGATGATAAAGATGGAATATTTTATTTCCTTACCTAAGGTATATATATTTAAAAAATATACATTAAAGATGGTCCTTGTCGATCTTCGCCTAAAATATGTCTTTTGGTAATATCGTGATATGCAAAGACTTGCAAGTGTACTTTTCTCTTTTCCATCAAAGTATGGTGATCGAGTGTTGCTTTGTCCCTCAATCAGACTTGGTGCAAGAATACTAGTCATGGAAGATCTTTAGCTTTGAAGTAGTAAACACTTCAAAATACTGAGCATGTGGCTCTAATACCAATTGATATTACTAGTATTAACACCAATAATAATCAATAAGAGATTAAGGGATAAGAGAAATTGCACACAAATATTATAGTGGTTCAGCTTAGATCAAGTCTACGTCCACTCTTCCACGCTAACAACCTACTGGCTGGATTCAATTATATAATCAACAAGAGATTACAACTTTGAGTGCAAACACTCAGCGATAGATCACACTATCTCACTAAGTCACTATTGTGTATTTTTCTCACGATCACATACTTTTAAGCTCACACAAGACAAGAGTATATAGTCAAAGTACGCTCACATTTTAGAATTATAGATTCTACATTTCGTCTCTTACTTGCTCTTCGGTTCCTTGATCTCCTTATATATACTTCCACTTCCAAACTAGCCATTGGACAATATCTAGATGATCGTCTTCCAATCTACCCATTGAACAGAACTGTATCAAGAAGATTTGGCATCTTGATTCTGGTCGCCTATACAAACAGAATCTAGGTTTCTATAAATAGAGCTTCTCCGTTAGGAAAGTTCTTGTCTTCGAGATCTAATTGTCAATCAATTGGATTGAGTCAATCAAATCTATTTTGGTGTAGAATCTAAACCAGATTACTAGCCATTACATATTCTGGGTTTGCATGTGGTAATATTCTAGGTTTGCGTTGTTTGTTTCTCCTTTTGGTATACGTAGACTCAAAGATGTTCTATCGCTTCTCCGTCTAGGACTTGTAAACTCAGAAGCATTCATTTGCTTCTCCGTCTAAGACTTGTAGACTTAGAAACCTTTGATTTATTTTGTCATCTTCAAAACATCATAAGGGATTTTCCTAACACCCCTTAGCCAAAAAAATTGGGATAAATTTGTTATAAGTGGTATAGTTTGGGGTTTTTGATGACACAAAAAAGTTTAAGATAAAATTGTCACAAGTGACATAGTTTGGAGTTTTTGGTGGTACAAAAAAAAAGTTTAGCGTAAAATTGTTACAAATAACATAATTTAGGGTTTTTGGTGGTATTTGTTCATAAATGTTTGGGTTCATATTGGAGGGATGGACAATGGAGATAAAACCCGAATGTTTTCCTATGTTAGGGAAATGTAACATACAAGTCGAAAGTGAAAAAGGTGGGAAATCAAACTTTTACCCATTTGGTTGAGCTTTCCTAAGAAGCTTTGAGCCCCAAAACCCTTTGGGAAAAATATGAAGTGTTTGGTTCAACTTTTTAGGGCCTCATTGGTCATATATTTACATTTGGAATGTCGAAAGCCCAAGGCAAGTGGGGACCTGTTCTAGACTTTCAGCATTTGGGAAATGCAAATCAAACATTTTGATCTTTTCTTTTTTGGAAATCTTCATTCGAAGGTCGGCCACTGTTGCTAGGGTTGCACAATTTCCGACTATCGCTACCTAGGGTTGCTTGCAACCTTAGGCAAACCTTGGCGGCAGCACTTGAGGTCTAGCAACGTGGGTGACTAGGCAACTAGATTTGGCCGTTGGATAGTGTCGCCGGCGGTTGGTTGATGGCGAATGATTCAAATTTATTTTATTTTTAATTAGTAAAAGCCATTTACGAATGTAGAGTTTACCAAACATATTTATACCGAAGTCATTTTGAAAAATTCCTTTATGTTATAATTTATCAAAAACTATTGTTTTCACCAAATGCCCTTTGAACTAAAGATACTTGAGAAAATTTGCATTTCCCCAAAATTGAACTAAACGGACAATGCTTCATTCCTAAGTGAGAAAGTTGGCCATTAAAACAACCTCCAATGATTAGCAGTTAATATTGATAAACGGGAGATCATTTGATTATTACTTTAATATAAGATACTAAGATTTGGTTTGTTCGAGTCTCGTTTCTGTGTGATTTTGGATGCGGGATGAATGGTCGTCGGCAACGTTGACCTATGTGGGTCCTATGGTGGACAGTGACCCGCAGATCCCGCGGCAGTTCGGTGGCGAGCGTAGGTGGCTGACGGCGGAGGTCCGGTGACGAGCGTATGGGTTCGACTGTGAAGTCTATGCGTTCATTTTCCGATGTTCGGACATTCTGCTACTGATGTTTGGGATCGGTGCAGGGAACATCGATCGATGGGCAATTTCCAGAGAAATTTGATGCAGTCCCTGATGACAACAACTTGATTATTATCGTCGACAAGTATTAGAAGGCGTCGTCCATGGTTTCTTGATAATAAACATGCCGCTTTTGTGGAAATCTGCCTTTTTCTGTTTGCTTCCTTCCTCATATATTTTTGGTCGTCGATTTGCTTTCTTCGCTCATAATTTGGAAAGCCTTCCTAATCTATTCATACATGGACGTATGAATAGATTAGGTATTTCAAGTTTCATCTGTAGTTATGGGTAAATGGTTTTGGATTCCATATAAATTTCACTTAAAATTTAGAACTTACTTATTGTCACAAATTTCATGATTAGTTCCAAGGTCTACTGATGTTACACCTATACTATCGATTGAATAACTGTAATAAATTATCATCTTTAATGACAACCATCCTTTGTTACAATTCACTTATCATAATTTATATTTATACACATAAAAAGTATAAAAATATCAACAATATAAAAATTGCATTTATAAAATGGAAGCTCAATTCTAGATTTTACACCATGGAATACTGCAAGATCGCGTGAAGATATAGACCAAGAAAAATACAAAAACTTATTCCGAATTCTAGGTTACAGGGTTCCACCGATAGAGAACCTAAAACCTACTTTTAAAACAGTTTGAACTTGGCACCTACCTTACATACCTTAGAATTTGGAATTGGCGAGTTATCACTAGTTTGATTCTTAAACTCTAGGTCTATCCTAAAATCATAATCACCCATTTTCATAGCACCATGTTCATTACAGTATAAGCAAAAGCCTAAGGCTTCGCATGGCAACGTTTCTATTTCTCTGTTTTTTTGTTCCCCGGAATAAAAAAGAACAAAAATGCGTTTGGAAACACCAATGATTTTTCTATTCCTGAGAATATAAAGTTGTTCTTGGGAATAGATTTGGAATAAAAATAAGAAGTAGAAAAAAGTAACTTTTTAATCTTAGGAACAATTTTTAGAAATTATTTATTAAGGACTATTCACCACTTATAGCATGTTGTCACCGCCAGTCGCTCGCCGCCGCTGCCGCCAATTGCCGATCATTGCCACTTGTCACTGGCCACCCCCACCCGCTCACTAGTCACCGACCTCTCACTATCGCCCTTTGTGGAGCGACTCGATGTGACCGAAGGCCACCAGCAACCGGCGGTAGGTGGCGCCGAGCGGGGGCCGCCGAATGTTGGTTGACGGCTGTCAGTCGCCAGTTGTCGGCGGCCCCCGCAAGCTGCCACCGCCCGCCAGTCTCCGCTGCTATTGGGGAAAAAAGAAATAATAATTCTTTGTCGGTACCAAACACATTTCTATTCTTTTTCTATTCCAAGAATAAGAAATTTTTGTAGTTACCAAACGCCTTATTTTACTCAGAAATTGTTCCAGAGAATAGAAATTAAAAAAAAAAAACTATTTCTCAAAAGAAATTATTTCCGAGAGTAGAAATATTACCAAACGCACCCTAAATGTTCCATTTTTATGGGCAATGTTAAAGATAATTAGGATATTTTCTTATATTAGAAATAATTAAAATATTTCTATTGATTTTTTATATCTTTTCAAGGTTGCGCGCATATAATATATGTTACTTATATAGTCTATTATAAAGTTTAAAAATAGATCCATGTACTCTTCATTATTATGTATCAAATTATACAGAAAATTTTCCGATTCCCTTTTCTACTTGATAGTTAACCGATAGTGTTATTTTCATACGGGAATCATCGTCATCAAATTTTGGGTATAAGCTCGTAATAGCATGAAGCAAAAAATAAAAAACGATCAGAATTGTATTTTGGGTTCGGGCCTTAAACAGTTCGGGTTTGTTTCCGATCAGAGAGAACACACCTCACTTACGATTCGGGGTCGGCTCGGATAGCGTGGAAATCCGACCCGACCCGTTGCCACCTTACGTAGTACATTACCTCTGGCGAACATGCCCTCGGCGAGACTACGTAATAACAAGGCGAACCGAATTCCTTAGCAATGTAAGTCTCCTGCGCAAGACGAAAGCGACGGCCCCGACCGGAGATCGCTACAATACAAATGCTCTCTCTCTCTCACCTCCCTTCTCTCTCTACCAGACTTTTTGTGCGGGTGTGTGTGGCTCTTGAAAGGTTCAGTACGATTTCTCTCTCGCTTTCCATGTAGTTTCGCTTCCCCCCCTTCCCGTTCGTCCCTTTTCCGTAGCTGTTGATGATTCGGAGGGGAAAGCACACGGTGGTCTGGAATTTCGAGTGTGATAGAGCGAAACTTTGGACTGAAAATTCGTTGCTTTTTTCGAGCTTTTCGCTCTTGAGGGTAATGATCGCCTCTTTTCGAGTCCGGGGTTTGATCGTCGGGGGGGAGGATTCGCTTTTGATTGTCGGTGTCCTGTTTTCAGGTTCGGGAGGTTGTTTTGGTCTTGATCGTTGGATTTCTTTCTCTACTTGTGATTTTAGTTGTCGGTGTGGGCCGAGTGAATATTGGTGTTTCGACGGTCAATTCGTTTTCTCCGATGCGGTTTGCTCGAGTTTTGCTGCTTTTGGTGATCTGGGCTGGGTAGATTCATATGGGTTTTTCTGAATTTGGAGTTTCCTTTTGTTTTTTTTCTTGCTTTGGGGGGGGGATATTTTGAATGGAATTTCTTGTCATTGAAAATCATGGGGGTGTGAAATTATGAACTTTTCCCCTTATGGGTTGTTTGTGAAATCTATGTAGATGTTGTTCTGGTGCGTCTGAGGAACGACTAGAAATTCTTGAATTGCCTTGTTCTCCTTTGTGCTTATATTACCCTTTTGCACTTGTATTTCTTTCTTACATTTTTTTTTTTGGGATCAGACTCTTGGGTTTTTTCTTTTTTCTTCTTGAGTTGTTTTCTTGCTATTGTTTAATACTTTCAGCATGTTGCTTGCGATATCTTTCTCAATCTTTTGTTTGTCAATTCTCATTGTGATCTCGATTTGGAATAATGCAGGCAGTGCAGGCAGTAGCTTCGGAAGATGGGTTTTGCTGCTGTTTACCAATGCCTGCAGGAACTATTCCCACAGGCGCGTATTGCATTCATGTAGTTAGGAGCATTTATAATTTTAGAAATCTGTAGACTCCTCTGTTAGTTTTGCAAACAGGTTTTGGATGTGTTCATTGAAAATGTTGATCAGCTCAAATGTTGATTTTCTTGATTTTTTGGATGTCTGTGTTCTCCTTGTGCAATGAAATATTGATGCAGTCAAATTCTGCATTTGAGTCATTTCTATTTGTTAAATCATTTTTTCCATGCTGTTTGCTGGATAAGATTTTGTTGGGAGCATTTCATTTCTCATGTCCTTGTTCATTATTCCTTATCTTTTTCACTCTTCAACCTGCAGCTCGATGCACGCTTGCTGAAAGCTGTTGCTTTTGAGCATCCTAAAGATGCTGATGCAGCTGTGGAAGTTATTCTTTCTGAAGTTCTTCCTCATATGCTACAAAAGGAAAAAATTTCTGATTCTTGCTCTGACAATATGAGTTCACTTGGCCAATCAGTTGGAGAAGGTGACGCGATTTCCTTTCCAACACAGCAATCTGTTGTCATTTAAATGTCCTAAAACAATTTACCAGTCCTTTGCTTTTCCAACCTTTTTAATATTGTGCCTAACTTCTCTTACTTCTGTGCTTATCTTGGTGAAGTTGAATCTGATGAGCAAACTTCATTATCACACCACCGACGTAAGTCTAAAAGGGAAACTGTCAGTTCTTTGGCAACAAAAGAGGCGTTTAGTGGAGGTGGTGATGCTTCTAACACTGCAGGCAATTCTGTGGCTGCTGATTCCACACTTGGAGATGAGGGTCCTTTCTATGATGCAAATGATGGGAATGATCATCCATCTAGAGCTGTTGATAATGAAGCCGTGACTATATCTGAAAATAGTCAAGCGACAAGTGTCTTTCAAGCAAATAAAAATTCTGAAGTCTGGAAACATTCTGGTTTGCATCCATGTGATGCTATTGATGTCCATGAGGTACATGGAAATGCTGATGGTGAAGAGTTAATTTTGTTAGGGATGGAGAAAGTTCAGGAGCCTATGCCAGTGTCTGAGAAAGTTCAGGAGCCTTGCCCTTGTTATGGTACCACTTCAAGTTCTCATCTGATGCTCCCTTCAAACTGTGAAAATGGCAGGTTGAGCAGCAGTTTGCATATTGGTTCGAAAGGTTCTAGTTATTCCGATGTTGGTGTTGATGTTGGTGAAAAGAGGTTTGACTTGGAAACATTTTTGTCTGAGTCTGAGAATTCTGATGTTGAACTGCCGTTGCTGTATCCTCGAGAGCATTCCTCAGAGGCTCAAAGCTATGCCTCTGAAGTTGATACTGATGCTCACGAGAATAAATCTGCTGATGGGAATGTAGAATTAGAATCTCGTGCTGTTGCTCAGAAACTAGACCTCAATAGCATTGATACTGTTGATATGGATGATGATCCTCCACTGAACATGACTCGCTCTGGACAGATTTGCAGTGTTGAACTTCTTGAAGAGATCATCGAGGATGCAAAGAATAATAAGGTGCTTAACATTATCTAAAACCAAATTGGTAGTATTTGCTCTATGTTATTTGAAAGCACTAACCGGGAGCTGTATTGCTGTTGCAGAAAACTTTGTTCTCAGCAATGGAATCGGTTATGAACATGA
Organism: Corymbia maculata; assembly: GCA_014182735.1. Classification (NCBI taxonomy): domain Eukaryota; kingdom Viridiplantae; phylum Streptophyta; class Magnoliopsida; order Myrtales; family Myrtaceae; genus Corymbia; species Corymbia maculata. Next base: position 10,452,649 of record CM024689.1, on the reverse strand, counting down.
TGAAGGAAGTTGAAGAGCAGGAGGAAGCTGCAGAAGTAGCCAAAGAGGAAGCTGCTAGGGGAGGTCTTGATATTTTTAGCAAGGTTGAAGAACTGAAACAGATGCTGGCGCATGCCAAGGAAGCTAACAATATGGTTGTGCCTTCTTTAAATTGCAGTATGTTGGATTATCTTAAGAGTGGATAGAATGGCTTATTGTATTTTATATTTGCAGCATGCTGGAGAAGTGTACGGGGAGAAGGCAGTTTTAGCAACTGAAGTCGGGGAGCTACAGTCTCGTCTGCGCAGCTTGTCAGATGAAAGAGATAACTCTCTTGCTATTCTTGATGAGGTACTTCCTATATCTTTTATTAGATTCATCTTGTGTAAAACTAATCATCTGTTGGGATTAATGGATCCAAGTTTACCACAGTCATGTTTTGGGAAGTCACGCTCCTGTTGCAGAATCTAATGGACGAATTGGAAAATGAATTTGTTGCACACATTCCGCCAAACGATGAAATTATTATCTCTGCATACAGATTGGGTGTGCCTTAGGGAAATCCATTATGCCTGTCATTGGTTTTGTGAAGCATTTGACCAGTGAATATGCTTCTTAAAGCAGTTATCTTGCAAAAACTAGAAGTTCTTCAAGATTCAAATTTTGGGATGTGAAGATCATAAGATCTCGTTCTGGAATACAGTAATGCAGGAGACATCATAAATATGATGTTTTTGTAAATTTGGTCGACTATCATGATAGATTTAGAATTGTTTGGTATAGGTTTTCAAGAGCAGTTTCGATTGTAAAAATGGCTGGTGTAGCTTTACTAAGGTGTTTGAGAAACATCTCATAGCTGCAACATCTCCAAAATTCCAACGGTTCAACAACAGCTTTAGAAAACTGCCTCACTTAGCTTTAAGGTTTTGTAGCTGTAAATATTATTACCAAACATTTAATGTTTTATAGCATAGTTACAATATAATACAATTACAACATAGCCACAGTTATGCTAAACAGGTTATTGGATAATTGTATGTAACTTGCTGGTCTTTGGCATACGACATGCCTTATATTCTAGCTACATAATCGTAGTAGATGTTTATACAAGGATCATATATTCTGCCCTAGCAGTTATGGTTTTCACATTCAAGCAATTGGCTGATGTTTTTCATATTATGGGCTTCATATTGGTATGTCTGCTGCCTTCATTTGTTTTGTTTTCTTTGCACTGGAAGATGCGTGAAGCTCTTGAATCTAGACTTGCTGCTGCGGAAGAGGTGATGAAAGCTGCTGAGAATGAAAAGCTGGAAAAAGAAGAATTGGCACGAAGTGCTCTAGCAGAACAAGAAGCCATAATGGAGAAGGTGGTTCAAGAATCAAAAGTACTACAAGAAGAGGCAGAGGAGAATTCCAAAGTAAATTCTTTTTGGCCTAACTCTTGATTGAATTCTGAATATTCTGAATTTTAATATTTGACTAATAAATAACCTACTGATTGGCACCTATTACTTCTCATCATTGCAGCTAAGGGAGTTTCTTATGGAGAAGGGGCGAATTGTCGATATATTGCAGTAAGCATTTAATTACTTAATTTCATGCACATACAGATCATAAGTTGGAATTTGCTTGTGAATGTGGGTATCCTATTCTCTTTGCTCTCTGGACTATATCAGCTGTCAGTTCGATAGGCCAATACTTGTATAGATCCCTCAATTAAACCTTCTGCCTTCATTCAGCACCTTATATACGTGAATTTGTGAATACAGATTGAGAATCTGGACTTAAAGTCAATTTTCTAAAACTGCTGAATAAGAGTGCTTGTGAATTTTTGTGGGTGTTATCTGGAGGTTGTTATGTCCTTGATAATAAGAGTTAAAGCTGTTACAGGCTTACAGTTGGTTTTGGGTTTTTTACATCTTTCACTCTCTTGTCTTGGTCTCCTACAGTCATAAACTGAATCATGAGTACTTATAATTAGATGCCTGTTTGTGATTTTTAAGTGCTGTGCCTGTCTTCTGATATTGACTATGAAGTATAAACAATCCTCTGTAATATATGATTAGTGTACTTCTTTGGCATGGGTAACTTCAGGGTTGATACTATCTGTGAAAAAAAAACTATTAGGGGCCACTTTTGATAAATGCCTGTGATGATATTGCTTCCAAGTCTTTTGTTCATCTTCAAATTTATGTTTTTTTTCAGTTCATTAAGTCACATGATGCTTGTTTCTTTGTTTTTGCATTTACTTATTTTGCCATAGTTGGGGACTTTAGTCATACTCGATTTTTGTGCGCTCATATGATGGATTGAGTTGGGCTTAGGAATCAGGATGTTGATATGCATATAATATTACTAAGCCACACATCCCTTAGTTGCCTGCATCTCCTCATGTTGTGATCATTATCACAAAGATTTACAGTTTTGAAGAAACTCATCGAGTCGTATCTGCAGAGGCGAAATATCGGTTATTTGTCTGGACGTGAAGTCCCTTAAGGAGAAGTTTGATGAGCGGGTTCCTCTGAGCAAATCTCTCTCCTCTAGTCAAACTACTTGCCTTTTGGCCTCATCAAGCTCTTCTCGGAAAAGCACGGCCTCAAATCCAAATCTCAACGAAGCTGAAACATGCGGGTCACCAAAAAAGATTGCCGAGACAGCCATGATCAAGGACATATTTCCCGAGACAACTTTCGAAGAGGAAAAAAGCAGAGTCGATCTGAAAGAGCTTACAGACTTAGGGTGGGAGTTCTTTGATGAAGACACTGTACTCAACAGTGGGAATCCGAGCCCGACTGCCAACAGAGAATTTAGGGGCTCCGAATCCGACATCCATGGTGGCCATTGGTGAGCTCAGGGAGCTTTTCTTATCGTTCTTTAGTTTCAGGCCCCTTTTGCCGAGTAATTGAGAATCTGGTTGTTTTGGAGATACTGGTTGAAATCTTAGCAGTTAGCACCCTGCGAGAAACCATGTTTTAGGACTTTAGGTGCAGCTTTTCTACTCTCTATGTATAGCTTAAATAAGGACGAATGATCTGAATATTGCTGTACAGCATTCCTATAGTTACTATTCCCCACCTTAGCACGACTTGACTTTTGGAAAACCTACCATGGTGCTCTATCTTCTCTTCACGCTTTTGAAGTTTTAATTGTCAATTCTACTCTCCTCCTCGCCAATATCTCCTTGTGATCATAACTTGCGTAATAGAGAGCATTTCCCTCATTAGATCCTCTTTAGGAAATGTTGGTTTGTTTCCTAAGGTAAGTCGACGATATCAATTTTTCTTCTAATTTGAGTCTGTTCCACAATCAATGGAAATGCTATTTGTGTCTGCCATGACGAGTGTTGGAAATAAATTGAAGCTGGAAAAGTGTTCTTGCCATAAGGTGGACCAAAGTTGAAAGCCAGAAAGAGGTCATGACCTCGGCGTCGTTGTGGTATAGAAAAAGGAAGTGATGACCTTCCAATTCTCCTAGATGTGAATCTTTCGAGGTAGGCAAATTGACGCGAATTTGTTCCTTTTTGGGGTCATTTGAAGTTTGGATGCAGAAGCTTCAGTCCTTGTCAATATGGCAAAGCAGAGTAGATCCTTGAGGAACGCTAACACATGAAAGTTTGAAGTGAACAATGGCAAGCAACTTAGGATGATGTAATATGATTCAGAATGAAACAAGCCTTACGTTTCCGCGTAATTCTATTTTCATGTATTTGCGTGTAGCTGCGATACTCGGGCGTGTTGGATTGACAATTCACATCTTGGGCTTGGCTGTCTCGATTGAAATTTGCTATAGAAAACACAAGATGGTCGGCCATTTGATGACCAAAATATAGGTGGTGACTAGAGTTGAGTACCTAACGTGAGCACTAGTGTTTCCAAAACCGTATCGAAAAACCATGCCGGACCATTGAACTTGTACTCGGATTGGATTTGTTGAATCGGCCTAAAGTTTGGGATAGAAACCGTACTTCCTCCTTTGGCCTAGTTGATATCCGATTGAACCGGTGGCTAGTTTGTTCTGATTTTCATGACACTGTAGCACTAGTCATTGGACATGGTGTTAGGGGTGCATTTGCTCCATGCTAAAATGACCGTTTGTATTACTTACAAAGTTGTACAAACAAAAAATATTTGCATTGATCATGAAAAATGTTTAGAATGAAGTGTTGCTGGTAATAATAATATTTTTATTGATTAATTATTTCAAGTAATACAAATGATCACTTTTCAAAAAATGTTATCTAGATCATTCAATTTTCATGGAATAAACAAAATCTAAACGTGGATTTAATTAACCAAGCCTAATTTCATCTGTTTTGTTAGGCTTAAATAGTTTTTTTGGGTGGGGAACCCGAGTTAGGTTTTTATAGCTCACTAGCCTTTTTTGCAAATTATTGAACAGAATTTATTATGGCCAGAACAGAATAATAAAATGCCCCCATTGATCTCAAGGAGTACGTCTGAGACGGGTAGATAAGTTGAGACTCTCAACTTGAGAGGCTGAAAAATAATGACCAAAATTCCCATTAAATAAAAAGAGCAAATTCATTGAATTTCACAAAATAAATTTTAGCACGCATCAAACGTTGGTATGTACGAGGTGGGGACGACGATAGATCCACCTAGTGAGTGATTCCATGTATCACTTACATAGAGTTTGTTCACATACGGGGGAGTGAAAATAAAATAAAATTTATGTTAAGACACTGAACCACACAAGTACTTTGTATTTGAATTAGAACAAAATATGCTAATAGATTGATTGACGGCGGATTAATCCCTCGAGCCCCAAAAGCTTCTCAAGTAATCAATTACGATTACTTTTTAATATTTATCTTCTTCTTTTACAATATTTGAATTTGACTTTTATTTGATGTCAAGCGCTCAACACCTTTCAAATTAAAACCTCTCGATTGATAGCTATCAATTTGATTGTCCATCGGACTATCATATTGAAGTCATGATTCTTGTCATAATTTTCTAAGATTTAGTATGCTCATCATTTATTTTCAAAGCTATGTGAAGATAATAAGAATTTTTTTTTCCTCGAAGGCCTGCACGACTTTATATCAGCAAAAAACACTAACAGTGGAAAATGAAGAAAAGAAAAGAAAAGAAGGAAGAAGCTAATTAAGTCGCACCTCTCTATTTAGCTTTGCATAATCTATTTATTTAATTTCTTTTTCATTGAGTCAACCTTAATCAACTACATTAAAAAAGAAAGGAAAAAAAAAAGGAGGCTGTACATTCATGCAAACTTTCAGAAGAGCTTTCTGCACTTGAGAAGAAAAAGAGCTTCTCCGGCTCAACAGCTTCAAATTCGCAACGCTGCGATCTTGATCTCTCTCTATCTACCATTCTTTCAATCTTGCCAGCAGATGAGCATGACCGTGCACCTCCAGATGAGGTAAAGGCGGGCCCTCTGCTCCCTCATGTGCTTCGAGCAGCACCTCTGCCATGACCGCAGCTTCAAGCTCGTCCTCACCGCGCTTGTGCCTGAGTGAGCCCTTTCCATTCTCTCTGTCTCTCTCACTCACACCAGAAGCCTAAAATCCACAGAGAATAAAGGGAAAAAGATGACGGGTTTCGGTTCTTTTCTGGGTAGAAGTTTTGTTTGCTCTTCTTGTGCTGAGGCTGCGAGCAACGGAGGCTTCCGGGTTATTATATAGAGCGCGCGCACGAGCGAGAGAAAGAGAGGGAGTAGAGGAGGAAGAGATATGAAGGAGGAGGAGCTGTGGTGGGTGATGAAAGAGGGCCCACCGAGTCGGACCGGCGAGCCGGGCCGGTCCGAGTCAGGGAAGTTTGCATGAGCTTAATCGGCCAAATGGAAATGGCAATCGCTGGAGGTCGCTCAGGGCTTTGATTTTCTGTCTGCCGATGAAAGGGACGGATCATCTTCTCCAACAGGCTCATCTCTGTCGACGGGCCCTCCTCTGTCGCTCCCCCCCAAGAAACTCCGATAAGCCTCGCGTCCGACCGCCATTACGTGTGGCACTGTCGTTTCCGCTATCGAGCCGGGCACGATGGTTACTGTTATCCACTCGGTGTAGGGAAATGGAAAAACGAGGAGAGAATTCTAAGTTCGGTTGTCGTGGTCCGAGGCGTGTAGTATCTGCTCTCACTGTAGCATCAGCTCGGTACACGCGTGGGGTCGCCGACCACTGGTCCGTATAGTGATATAGGGCTAACTTTCATAGGGTTTGGAGGCTCCCCACAATGGTCATAGGTTCGAATCCTCCGGTCGCTCGTGCAGGTTCGACCATATGATAATTTCACTCTCCTCTTTTTAGCACCTTGGTGGGACGGCGGTGATGGGCTCGCTTAAAATAAATAGTACTTGTAATTTAGATCAAACATATGATTGCCAGTGTTGGACTCTTACGGTAACTTTTAAGGAAATATCGATACTGGCCACCTCTTCTCTCATTTTTAACCCATAAAAATGACTGAAGAGTCATATGGTCTGTTTTTCCTTAAAATATGCACATCCTGTTACTACTAAACAACAATTTATTTATCCCTATCTAAGCACAACATGTTTTATGAACTCAAGCCCTCCTCCCCGCCCGGGGGGAGTCTTGACTTGTCCTAATTTCATATGAAATATCTCACCCATGAAAATAACGAGTTGTATGGTCTTTTCTCCTTAACAGATACACATACTGTTACTAAATAACAACTTATTTACGAACTCAAACTCAGGGAGGGAGAGGGAGAGAGAGCCTTGGCTTGTCCTAATTTCATCCGAAATTTCTCGCCCATGAAAATGATTAATAGTTAACGTTACTACTAAACAACAATTCTCGGGAGAGAGAGAGAGATTGGCGACGAACACTATAGCTGGCGACGGAGATGAACATGGAGGCAGCACAACGGGGTGGTGATGGCATGGTCGAGGGGCGGAACAGCTATGGAACGTCTGAGATGATTTTAATTCCTATGATGCTTGGATAGAAATGAGGATGTCATTGCTACATAAAACAACACGCCACGGTTGAACTGAGATAAGAAATCGCGTTCAACATTTGTTTGGGCAAGTTCCTGACCTTTATTTAGTGTCGTTTCACTTTATGACTATAATATAATTTGAAGGGCAAAATCACACCTATTCCCCGTCGGTGCTTCAAGAATGACTCCGGATGGAACCGCATAGACCCCACGTTGCCAACTACTTATGATAACGTAGTTGTCAAGTCGAGAGACGGATACTGAATCCAAACCTCAAATTTATAGATCTTGAATGAAAATCAACCTAAAATTAGCATTTAATGTGTAGCCTTTTGTATAGTTTATAAAAACAAGAAATGTTGAGTAAGATCTATATCTATGATTCAGGTACATGGACAGCCAGACCCCTAGAGTAGAGGTGTCAAAATGGGTCATAAACCCATATTATGACTCACTTTTAGTTAAATGGGTCAAATATGGGTCAAGTGAAAGCTAAATATGAGTCAAATATGGGTTAAGTGAAAGCTAAATATGGATCAAATATGGATCAAGTAAAAATTAAATATTTGTCAAATATGAGTTAAATAAAAGTTAAATATATGTCAAATATGAGTTGAATGAGTCATTTAACATAGAACTTCAAGTGAGTTTGGATTTCTCTATAATAATGGCTTTTATTTGTGGGTCGGGTGTGGGTCGGGTTGGGTATGAGTCATTAGATTTACATTACATGAATTTGGGTCAAAACGGGTTAAACGGGTTAATATGGGTTGGACCATTTTTGACCCGACCCAAACCCGACCCGACCCACCCATTTGACGGGTCTACCCTAGAGTGTCAAAACTTAGCATGAGGAAATATTTAAATGACAAAAGTTACGAAATGTACATTTAAGTTCCAAGATCGGAGCAAAAAAATCGGTTAAATGTCAACGACGAGAAAATCCGGCCAAAATGCCGACATTGCACTTTTTCCGGAGAAGTTGGGGTCGAAATGACGTTATTTTGGGTGTTGACATGGCCAAATAAGCCTAAAACAACATCATTTTGAGTACTAATGTGGCTAGATCAATCCAAAATGACGCCGTTTTTGGTCAAAGTTTAATTTTTAATATAAATATTAATTAACTAATATTAAAAATGAAATTAAAAAAAAAAAAAAAAAGAAGCAATAGCCCCGCCTGTGGGCCACCGCTCTCATCGCCGGTGGGGTTGCAACAATAGACAGCAAGGGTTGCCGACGCCTGGGCACGGGTCGACAAATCTCGCCAAACGTCAAGAGAGGGCAACAACCCTCTCCTAAATTTGGGTGAGGGCTTAGGCGAGGGTCGCCGCCCTCGCCCTGGCCTGAGCGAGGGTGGTCGACGCTTGGGAGAGGGCCAACAACCCTCCCCCAAGCCGAGGCGAGAGCGGCTGACCCTCGCCTAACGTTTGGCGAGGGCTATCCAACCCTCGCCATCGCGTCGCCGCCCCCCACCAATTGGGTGGCGGTTAAAGGTGGGGATGTTGCTAACTCTTTTTTTTTTTTTTTTTTAATTTTGCTTTTAATAATATTTATTTATATTGAAGAATAAATTTTGGCCAAAATGACGTCGTTTTGGTTGATCTAGCCACATTAGCACTCAAAACGACGTCGTTTTGGTTTTATTTGGCCATGTCAACACCCAAAATGACGTCGTGTTAACCCCAACTCGTCAGAAAAGTGTCACATCAGCATTTTGGCTGGATTTTCTCACTGTTGGCACTTAATTGATATTTTTTACTCCAATCTTGGCACTTAAATGTACATTTCGTAACTTTTAGCACTTAAGTTTCCCCTTATGTCAAGTTTTGGCATTTGGGTTGTACTTTTGCTCAAGTACATGTGATGATTCTTATGCATAAATAGAAACTATTTTTCATTGTTTTATTATTATAGTATATTAACTATCTTGTAACCATCAATATATGACATACACCATAACGTACGATCAAAGTTACATCATTATATAGGTGAACTCTAAAAAATAATAATAATGAATTGTTGGAATCCATAAATACATATCTAATCGTACATTCACTAATGAACTGGTATATTCGCTTTCTATTTAGGAGATTATTGATACATCTATTTAAAATGTCTCACTTAGATTTAGAATTGAATTAAAGATTGTACAATATGAATCGACCAATTCTAATAACAATGTTGACATTCCACAACAAAGATTGTACAGTATGAATCTACCGATTCTAAATATTATGTCGACATTCCGCAACAAAGTCATTAAGGAAGATCCTAATCATTCAATATCCTCTTCTCTTTTTCAAGTATACGAAGGAAAAATCCTTAAATTTTGAACCCTATTGATCTCATAGGGTATGGTTTAGAATAGCACCATCTAATTGTAAAATCCTACAGCATGCATGCATACATACATACAAGTATTTTGAGGTTGCATTTGGTGTGAAATATATACTTTGATCAGGTTAACGCAAATTTATCGAGGGATATTTACATTACTCTCCTCATCCTCCATTTATTATTTATAGGCATGTCTAAAAAGTTGTTAGAAGAACTGATCAAGTGCCATCGCTATCGAGACGTGGATGGTTAGTACCATCTGATATGCAATTGAGGAGACAAGATCGATATCAGCACCGATGGATCGCGTTATAACAACGTGGTGCGCATTACGCAAACATTGCATGGTGCACTGGACATTGAAATCTTACCCTAACCCTCAACATTAACCCAACATAGTCCACCAATGTGACCTACCTTTGGGGGGACAACCGGGTCAATCCACTTTGGAGTTCATAGGTTCACACGCTGCCAACCAAGCTAGGGAATGAGTTTTCCGCACCATGTGGGCCCAAAGCCCACGTGCCCAGCCCTGGCCCATCTGTTGCAGTATAGATCGACAAGAGGGAAAGTTCCTTCAGCTCACATATCTATCACAAGTTGGGAAGCAAGAAAATGAAAAATCATACTGGGGAGTCGGCCAGTCTCATTCATTTTTATCACTTGAAATCACCTTTAAAAAAAAAAAAAAAAGCTTTTTCGGATGGACGGCTGCCACAACATGACACGTGAGCTCGAAGTGCCCATCGTCCATCCATGCGTGGTCACCATCACACACATCTAGTCCAATACCAATATATCGGATATTTGTGGTTCTGCTTCGACGCCAGTTTAAAAAGGATCATATTTAGTTTGGATAAAAACAGGGAACATTTATGTAATGATGTCAGCAAAGTAGGTTTAAGTTTTGAGACCCCCCAATGGGATTTTTTTTTCTATGTTTGGAAGCAGAAAGAAAGATTATCTAGTGTCAAAATTATTTATAGAATTAATATCATGAAAAAATCCAAACCGATACACCCGTGACAAATTTATCCTCTATTAGTTTTTATTAAATTTTACCATCAATTGCTGAATTGAACGACACATGACAGGTAACAGGTATATCAGTTTGTGATTTCTTGTAGTGTTAATCCAATTTAATGAAAATTAAATAATGATAGTTTATTATAAATGTATTAGTTTATGATTTTTTATGATAAAAATTTCAGTTTGTCATTAATACTAATTTAAGATTTTTTGTAATATTAAATCTTAATTTATATTATGGAATGTCCGTGGCTTGAATTATGTTCCGAAAGGAATTTCAACGAGGAGAAGGGGCAATACCAACGAGATGCTGCCGAGTGTTGGCTTTGTACTCTTGCGAGAAGAGTGGAGAATGTGGTTCTTCGTCATTCAATGCCATGAAATCCTTGGAAAAACAAAAAATAAGAAAAAGAGAGGGGAAGAAATGTAGAGAAAAATCCATGCTGTCGGTTGGGAATGTTGCTCCCTTCTGAGGAGAGGAGAGAACCAAAAGAGAACAAGACAGATACCCCATCTCATTAAAACTTTTCTTTCTGTCTCGTGATCTCCTCGTGCACGTGTGGATCTTTAGAGAGAGAGAAAGAGAGAGAGAGGGAGAGGGATTGATCATGGATTTCACTGCACAATGTGTGCTGGCACCAGTCTGATTTTCTTTATGGAGGATACATAGTTCAAGATCTTGATCTTTCGAAAAATTACAAATTATTCTAGTAAATTTGGTACTTTATGCAATAGTGCTGCACTTTTGAATTTAGGGATTTATCTCAATGGTCACCCTTCTTTTATCAGAAGAAAAAGTAAGAGGTTCGAATCCCTACTTTCTTAGAAAGTTGAGATGGGAATGATTTAGTTTCAGATATGAATTTTAATTCTTACACTCTCTAAAGAGGCATGACAAAAATATGAAATTGAGAGATAGATTAGAATATGATAAGATTGACCAAAAAACCAAATTCACGGGATGATTATTCGAGATCCCTCTAAATTTTGCCATCTTACACCGCCATGGCTTTCAAACGTTGAAAAATTATAAATTGCTCTCATAAACTTTGGCATCATATGCGATAGCCCTGCACTTTGAAACGTTACTCATCAACCTTGACGTTTGGTTTTCTGTCGCAACCCCTAATTTTTTCCTGTCTATATAATCATTAAGTGTTACATAATCATGGGCTAACTCAATTTTTTTGACAAAAATAACCTTTGCGTTATATTTTTTCGTAATTTCATTAACCATGACTTACTCTCTATTTTAAGTAGCATTAACAATCCGGCAGAGTTAATACTTACTAGCTACCAGATAAAAAACTAGCGGCTGCACAAAAAAGGGAAAAAAAATCAAAGTTCAAAGGGAGTAATCTGAAAATTTTCAAAATTCAAGGGCCATAGTGCACCAATGCCAAAGTTTAGGAGGGTACTTTGTAAGTTGTCAAAATTAGGGGGCTTTTATGCAAGAGGTGTCAAGAGGATTTTGAACAACTATCCCTTTTCTTTATTTGTTTTATTTTTCCTTTTAAATTTTTTAACAAATCCATGACATATTTAGGTGATATTTCCTCATTTCTCTTCCCAAAATTATCCGATCAAAATGTCGGTATATATATTATTCTTGATGAGATAGTTTTCCTCTTCCCCCAATATCCTTCTAAGAGATTCTTAAATTGCAGAATGAGAATAAGCGCATGGTAATCAACTCCATGCACCTTTCTTCCTTAAAAATCCTATCATTTCATTTTTGCCAAGATGTTTAATTACCATGTATTCAAAGCTTTCAAAAGTGAAATGCCTTCTTTCAAAAATTAGTTCAACATGCAAAGTGGATATAATGCACTCTCTCTAGTATAAGAGTAAAAAGATTAAATCCATCTTGAGATTTTAAATTCGATTTCAAAAGTGAAATGCCTTCTTTCAAAACTTAGTTCAACATGCAATGTGGATAAAGTGTGCTGTCTCTGGTATGAGATGATTAAATCCATCTTGAGATTTCAAATTCCATTCTCACTCGGTGCAATCCCTTCGATCGAGGTCATGAACAATCACCTCGTCGTCAATTTCCTCCTCTAGCATGACGGTATGCCTTTAGCCGCATGGGAGAGGCAAGTATTAGATTGGTGTGCAAAATCGATCCAACGTACGCCCGACCTTTTTTTCTGTCCGCATGGTACGTTCGTTCCCTTGCTGTATTTGTTAACATCAGCATGAATGTTCAAGAGAATGCAAATCTTGGCAAAATCAGGTCCTTCCAATTTAACATGATTCCTGAGTCAAGTTTTACTCAATCAAAAGCTAAACCAAATTGGAAGAGAGCCCCTGAATCTTTATTAATCTCGCTTATGCTATTGCTCCATCTGGCTGGACTTTGAGAAGCATCCAAAGTGTCATGCCTCATGACAATTCAAGAGATGAAAAAAGAGCAAGCAAAATCACTGTGATTAGAATAAACAGGATCCACATGTCCGCTTAAGTGGAGCTTCATCATTAGTTTCTTTTATACTACTTCACAAGACATGCTTTGTTATTCATCGTCATGCTATCCTGGCCTAAAGCCAATTTATAAACTGATCATTTCTGTTACGCCTGAAAAATAGGGCGATAACCCCTGAGAGCTGATAAATCTAGAAATGAAAGAACACAGAGATTAGGAAAGATCAGGTGCAATTTCACTGCTGATGCCGCAGAGCAATACAATAAAGCAAGGTTCCAAGTCCCGACTCATGAGTCGGTCGAGCACCTAATGCAGGATCAAGCCCAGAAGACATGTCCATGTCAACTTGAGAAGTTCAAGATTTAAGCAATATTCAATTCAGCAATTACTTGCCAGGGCTAAAATCCTACCAGGACACTATCCAGCTCATGTATGTGCATGAAACTGCACGTATTAACTCAGCTTACTCATGATGATGCGATGACTAAATTTCCTCAAGTTCTTCAAAGAAGGGGACCATCATAGCACAAACGCTGTCCCCCATTATATCAACCATTTGCAAACAGTGTCCCACTGCTAGCAAAATCTAGAACAGTACCAGAGCTCAACGAGTTGAAGGAATTTATCATTATGAACGTCCTGACTTTTGTGTATCTGGCATATTGAACTGCAGGCCACAATGTGCATTTCAACGAGAAAGAGCTATAAAATATCTTGATCTGCTTCAACCATATTCATGATCCGGATCTGTGGAATCTCAAAGAATAATGTCTAGCAACAGGGCCTTCTTTAAACACATCTAAAACATGTCTAACCAAAAAATCAGGGTCAATCTGACCAGGTAACGTTAACAGAATAAAGCATTGTGAGAATTAACTTGAAAATAAGCACTTGGTATAAATTTAATCAGTCACAGCAACAGAAACTGTTACTTTCATATAATTTATTCTGTCTCCTAGTCGTGACGAGCTAAGCCGACTTCTCTAACTTTGATTGGCCACGAAGTGACAATCATGCCACTCCCAATGCTTTCTGGATGTCTTCCTGCATAGAAAATATCCATGAATGTCAATGAATAACTAGGAAAAGTATCTTGCAAAGCTAAGTGAAATGAGTGGTTCAGAGAGGTGAGCACTTGAGGGCCAGAACAGACTGTCGGTTACCTCGATGGCGAGTGGAGGTGTGATTGTCCCGTAGCGTTTAATTACTTGCCCTTCCTTGTCCACTAAAAACTTGGTAAAGTTCCATTTTATTCTTGAACCCAAAAATCCAGTTTTACGTGCTTTGAGGTATTTGTAGAGGGGCGCTGTTTCTTGCCCATTGACGCAAACCTACAACCACAAACGCCTACTGAAAACTTCAAATAAACCCACTAGTCATACGAAATGAGCAAACAAGTTGTATGAGATAACTGATATTTATGGTATATAAACCCACAGAGCTATTACATGTATCTAACCTGTGCAACGTGGAGTATGCGGAAAAGTGTCCAAAAAATTATAGGCAGTAAATATGTCTCTAAGTTGATATAGTTCTTAAAAATGGGTACTTTGGAGTTTACTATCAACAACTAGAAAAATCTCCCAACAAACACTCATAATGCGATCAGATGTGACTGGTCCCAAGATAAGGGTAGGCCCTGCTATTAGGTAGCTCCATGGCCACGCTCCTTAAGAGGCGGATCGTGAATCTGATACCACCAAGAGTTGTACAGCCTTGAATAATATCAGAAGCCAAACATGTAAAGCATTTTTCTCATTACAACTACATTGCTAAACATACTGGCAGACCACACGCTCTTCACGTGAGAAGTCAAGTGCTAGCTGATCTTATCTTAGAAATCAAGTTATGGTCTGCTTCTACAGAACATACCCTGAAAAGAATCTAAGATTAATAAACATATGAAATGTTTTCAAATTATTTTTCTCTAAGAATTTTCTAAGTGATCGTCTGAGTTTTACTGGTAGTGACAGAAGATTAATAATGTATTTGTGTAGTATTCTCAACTCAAACTAATTGCTGAATAAACAAAGAAAACAGATGGGCTATTCTGATGGAAATCAGGTTATGGAATTCTTCGTACATAGCTTCACCAACAAGGAAAATCATAATCATTGAAAACTTGCAGTCCAAGCAAAAAATTTCACAGTATTTCTCATAAAGACTTTCTAAAACGTCGTCTGAATCCTTGGTCAACTTGGCTATGCCGCCAGATGGAATGTAATGCGGATATGAAAACAAATGAACATAAGCTGTGTAAATCAATGTACAAGCTATGGAGCTTACACAATAGACCTCTTTGAAGAAGAATATGGTAGTAATGTGTTTACTTCAATTTTGGGTAAATGTATTTGGGTAATCCTCTCAATTTGGTTGCGAAGGCAGACAGTTTTGGAAGAGTTCAGAAAGGACACTAGTATTGCAATTTCTCCTCAATACTTCTAGCCAGAAACCTTCTATGTTTTGGTTAATCTATTTGTTCCTCATCCTCTCTGACGATTTGTCTTTCACCTTTTCCTTCTACCACTTCGATGTTAATTCTGTCTAAAAATTACAAATTCAAGATGCAGAACAAGGTTTCCAGCCAGCGGTGACCAACTCATATCAAGAACTATGTCTTCAGTTCGTTCCTTATTTCCTCCCTCCACATAATTTACTCAGTGTAGAAACACTACTCACAAAAAACAAGAATAACAAGCTTTTGTGCAACGTCCCCGTACATTGGTAAAGCTTAATGACTTTCAGTATGTCAAAAGAAATTCAAAGTTATAGAACAATTGAATGTTCTATGATTCTCATGATCCTAACCTCCAGTAAAGGTTTAAGAACTCTTAACAATTCGATTTTCTATGTCCCTTGTGATCTTAACCTCCAGTCAAGGTATAAAAACTCAAGGAGATTTACCTTCAAGAGTCCAAGGAAAAAAAAAAGATCCTTCCGTAGTTACTTCTTAAAACATTTTTTTACAGCTGATTGCAAAATATAATGGCAAAACATTTTAACTACTAAAATGACGGTTGACCCTACTCGGACAATGGCCAGACCTACTAGACAAAGCTTGTTGAACATTTTACCAGTCTTGATACGAAGTGACAAAAGAATGAGATCAGAGCATGTACAATTCCTGGCAACTTAAAAATACTATCTGCATAGCTCACATTTATTTCGTTCAGGGAACTCAGAGGAGAGAACTATACAGCATGTATTACAAAGGCTACCAAACCATCTCATATAGCCTCTAGTTACTTGAACCATGTGCAAACTTCGAAGCACGTATGCTTTGCAGTTTAGGAGCAACAACTTTCTAATTTCCTTAGAGGGGAGGGGGCCAGGTTGTCAATGAAACATATTTCCTCAAGTCTAATGACGTTCTACAACCAAATGGGATTAAGAAATGAGCAGTTAACCACAATGCTATCTAGAATTCCAACTAAAATGGCTACAAGTCCCATGACTACAAACATTTCGACCCACTTATTAACTGTTGATAAACATCAAAGGCCACAATAAAAAAAGTCATGATTTCTTAAAGTTTCCACCTTGGGGAAGAAGTAATTATTCAGAGTTAAAAGCATCAGTTCAGTCACAGGCCACAGGGACATATTAGAGCCAAAAAAAAAAAAAAAAAAAAAGATATTGGAAACCTATATAACTGCCTGGCAAAAACATACAAGAGAAGAGGAACATACAAAGAAACGAACCTATTTGAAAAAATAATAATACAAATAATCAATCTAAAAAGCTAAAAAAGTTGCAAGAGAGCAGCTAAGAAGCATACCTTTTGGAAAATTGGAAATTCAACTTTGTATCTCTTACAGGCAAATTTTTCCACCTCCTGGCTAGTTTCTGGCTCTTGTCTGAGAAATTGGTTGCATGGAAATGCCAAGATTTCGAATCCTGAGAAAAACCCGGGAGCAGCTATTTCCTTCAATTTCTAACTCATTAAACTCATCTTGGAAGGGGCAAAGAAGGAAAGGTCAGCGGTGCATGTTATAATCTTTGGAATAATCCATATAGGAAATGACTACTCTCTATTTAAAAGTTTCCAGTGGAGGCAATGCACAGCATGGGGACAAAGCATTACAAATGTTCATAAATTTCCAAACAGACAATGAACAAAGCAAAAGAATTGATTGCAACATCAGACGAAGAATAAGTGCTATGCAGATTGACAGTGGATAGGATTTCCAGAAGGAAATGAAGCTCAAAATTGGCATCTGCAATCATTTGGGTTGACTCGATCATGCCAAATTATCTGATTCCTACTTGCATGCATGGCCAACCTCCTAGAAGTGACCGCAACCCTAGCAAAGATGCTGAGGCAGGGTAGTGCATCATCAACCATTGGATCAGTTACAAAGGCGATTCATTAAATCTCAAAAAATTGGAAAAAGATGTAGGTAATAAATGTAGAAGACAAAACTCAATTCGACTCGATTCATCCTTATGAGCTGGTCAGACAATATTCCTCAGACAAAAGCAGCATTAAGACAAGTTACGCATCACTTGGCTAACATTTACAGCACCAGACTATAAAGCTTCTCGTGTAGATGTTTGAGTGCCCCAGCACTAGCTGATTTTACAGTATTCCCTTTTTTTATTTTTGGGTAAAAGCATACAGTATTTTTTCTATGGTTTTCTTTCCCCACTTACAAGCTCACCTGATAGTGCTAATCACCCGTCGCCAGTCGCCATACTTAACGTTCATTGTATAGTTGAAAAATGAAGAATTCCCATGATAATCACCTCAGAAACATGCCCATCATAACAAATACAACATTCATGAAAGAGCTCATTCTCACATACGGCAAAATGCAACCGAACAGAAAACGGGCGAAAGAACCGACCTTTATCCTTGTACCTGTCGTGAAGTTCAGTGAGCTGAGTGTAGTTCTCCTCGGTAAACCCACTGTTTCAAACCCACAAACACACGGAGATCAATCTTGTTAGTTAGAAAGCGAATGCATCAGAACATGACGAAAAAAGAATTGGGCAAAAAAAACAGGGAAGAAATTTGACGAGAAGAGAGGGGGGAGAGAGACCATTTGGAAGCAACGTTAACGACGAGAAGGACCTTCCCTTCGTAAGCGCTGAGATTCACCTCATTGCCCTTGCTGTCCTGCATCATCATCAGCATCGACATCAAAACGTCAGGATTCCATGTAAATTTCGAGCGCGAGAACGAGAGATTTTGCGAACGATTTGTGCGGCGACACACCCACCTTGACGTTGAACTCGTGGAGGGATTTCTCGTCGGCGGATTGGGCGGCACCCATGTCCTCCACTGGCTGTTCTTCGCCTGTTCGCAAATGGGACCGGATGGGTTCGCGTTTGTTTGTCAAGAACCGTAACTGCAGGGGATCGACGGCGGGAGCGACGGGGACGGCGACGACGGCGGCGATGGAGATAAAACGAGCGCGCGGAATGGACGGCCTTTGGGCCACGTGGGAATTCAAATTTCGATGTGGCTGCATTAATCTCCTCGTTACCAGATCCAGACCCGCCACGTGGGGTTTCATGACACTACAGAATAGTTTACAAATAGAAATTCTTTCGATGTGAATTGGAAAAAAATTGATCGACGAAATACCAATCGAACACTGCTGCCGAACCATTTGAAAAATAATCGTATTCATTATACATAAGATGTGCAAAAATTCATCAATTTAGTGACAAATGGTGACACAAACGTGATGGATTAGTGAAAAAAATTAAATATATTTATGAATTGATATCAATGATATCGATTCATATGTTTTGATTTATTGATATGACTTCAAATCCTTTAATTTCAAAGAAAAAGAAATAGAAAAAGATTACCTGGCCTTTCACTTGTCGTGTGGCACTTCACTTTACCTCTATGTTTTTGTACTTTGACAGTGCCATGTGAAACTGTTTTGCTGCACGACCCGATAAGTTTTAAATGTTCGACTACATTTTATTATGCTTTATATCATTTAAGCCGGGCCAGGCTAAGTTGGTCCGGCATCGCGAGCTGATAAGTCGGACCGGGCCGGACCAAAATCTGATAAAAGGCCCGAAGGCCCAAAGGCCCGTTTGGACAGAGTACACCAAAATCTTGCAATCCTACGAGCATTTCTCTCCAACGGCTCTGCCAACGATGGATGGCATTTTTCTTTTTTCGAATTTGTTTCCGGGAAAACTTCTTGAGAGACTCCTCGTTAATTGGATCTCGACGTTCCGTTATTTCATCCTCGGAACTTTTCGATTCCCTCGCACAATTCATTGGTAGCAACAGCTTCGGAAGCTCCACTGTAACGTCCTGCAGCATCACCCTTCCGACACTTGTGATGCGACCCGAACTCGAAAACCCTGAAATAGGGAAAGCCCGAGAGGGCGAGATTTTAGACGAAACAGGTTTGGGGTAATGGTAGAAAATTTTTATTTTATTTTTGTTAATATCACAAATCACCTTAAACTGGTATATTCATGATAAATTTATTCAAAATTAATTTTTTAAACAAAAAAAAAAAACCCAAATTGATACTCATAGTAAATTTATCCTCAAACTAATTTTTTGCAATCAAAAAACCCAAAATTGATATATTTATAATAAATTTATTCTCAAATTAGTTTTAGTTATTGCACTCTAAGTTATAAATAAATTTTACAAATATCTTATAATTTTTTAATGATAAAATAAACTAAATCTTCTATCGTTCTGATTAAATTAAATAAATAATTCCATTTGAAATAAGTCGTTTGATTAAAACCTCTACACTATTCAAGAATATATAATCAAGACATAATGCTGAATAAGAGATACTTACTCTTTACCCTTTTTAAAAAAAAAAATTAACTCAATATAAGTTTAGGTATGACAATTCAATGAGTTAAACTAAATTATCGAATGACAGCTACCCAGCAGAATTATGACATGTGTCTAACCACATGGCAACAACAACAAAAAAAGGAGAAGTGAACATCCTCTTAATTTCGACTTTTGGCTATAAAGAATAGATACCACGCGCAAGTCTTCACGCCTTTAAAAGCTAGACTTGTGAAAAGGCATTCCAAATACACTTGTTGTTTTCAAGGATATCATTCACAACAGAACTTCTAGACAAATTTCTACTAAAATCTAAAGATTGAGTAATTTAGAATTCTACTGAGAGGTTATAAGTATCAAACTGATCTGTCATTTAGAAATTACTTTCGGTCGTGACAAATCAATGTCTCTCTCAATGCGGGTGATCAATTTAACCAAATTAGCAAAATAACAATGTTAGGAAGGGGCTTTTTTCCCTAAGCCCTTGCTTTCCATCTTCCAATTTCTTGGAAGTTGAAAGTGCCCGGGACCTTCTTGTTCAAAATTGACCAGTTACAATCGCCAGATGACATTGGTGAGAGATGGGGTTTTGGCCAGACATGATGGCAGCAATCTGGAAGCGGGGGATTGGCTGCACTAAGGTTTGAAAAGTGGGTCTATGATTTTCTAGGTGGTCGGTAGAAAGAGTGGCAGGTCTATTTTCTAGAAACCCAAAAAAAAAAAAAAAAAAAGAGTGTCAATTTAGTGATTTAACACACATGATCGTGTCGTGTCGTGTCGAGATGGAATTTTGCTCATAAATATAAGAATGGAGAGTGCCAAAGATGTATCTCTAAAATCAAAGGTGCGAAATTGGGATCGAGAACCCTGGATGATCTTGTGAATTTTCCTATCTTCAAGTAACGGTTGCTGTTTGAAGCACTTGTTAAACATATTTAATATAGAATAGTAGCAAAAGAGAGATTTTTTATTTCAAATTCTTGAAAACCTTCAAATGATCGGCTCCTTACTTGACTTAGCAATAAATTTATTCAATTAATACAGTAATGGACGGTGTGTTGAAAATTATTCCACATCCTTACCGGTCGGTTGACAAACACCAACAAAATCTCCATATGCTTATAATGGGTCGGTCATAAAGTCAGACACCTGAAAGACTCTATCCCTACATGATTTTGAGCTAAAGTCGACAACGCATGCATTACGATCGACCGGCATGCTTTATTTCTTGTGTGAAGGTGACAATTGTTTTTTCGTAATCACACATGCATAAATCGGATGTAAATAAGTCAAATCAATATCAACCGGCCTATCGACGGATCAGATGAATCCCATACAAATGTCATGTGGATCGGGGGAACTCGAGTCAATCGGGGCTTACGTGCGCACGGCAGCAAGCTAATAACTTTTCCACGACCACGGCACCGACAACGAAACACAACAAATCAAGACAAGACGAGCAACAGAAAAAACGATCGAAGGGGCATCCATCCAAAAGTAGTGGTCCCCACCCCGAATTCCAATCACCGCGTGTCCCAGAGCCGGAGCCGTCAGGCCCTAATCGCGCGCCACGTGTGACCCCGGATCGAAATCCCCCCGATCCTCTTCCCTTAATCTTTTGTCAAGGGAGCAATCATTCGAGCCACGCTCCCCCATCGAAAGGCATTTGGTGGGGCCCGCCACTGCACTTTGGGATGTCGCCCCCGACCGGGACACGCGGCGGCTCCTGAGAGGGCGAGGCGCCGATGTTGGTGTCGGAGGCTGCACGAACGACGCGCTGAGGGGGCCACCGCTCGACACGTGTCCTCAGTCCCCCCAAAATTGACCGAGCATCGACCGACTGACCTGTCCCTCCGATTCCTCTCGTCCCAGAAAACTCTTGTCAGCATCAACATCAACCGGAAAAAAAAAATCATGAGCGCCAATGAGTTGCGGAGGAATCTTTCGGAAGCATCTCATCTCGCCCCTAACTTCAAGGGGATTTTTGTTGAATTTGATACAAAGCTCAAGCAAAATTACTATTTCAAAGCGTGTTTCTACCGATTAAGTTTAGCCGATATGTCACCGATCAAGAATAGGCTTTGGTCAAAAGGAAAAGCCTTTGTTTCTGGATTTTGGATGCAACTACTCTTATGGCATCTCCATCGGATTGTTCGTTTGCATCGTAATTTAGTGTTGATCCTTTGTTAAATTAGAACTAATTAGCATGCGAGCACCTCATATTTTATTGTGTGGAAAATTGTCAGAATTCGTCATTGAAATTGTGCTAGAAATATATGCTTAACAATGCTTGACAGGTTAACAACTAAGGACAAATACTAGAATTCAAATTTGAATGAAACTCAGTGTACCATGTGATTCTTTATTGCAATTGGGGACCATTTTTATATTTTATATTATGGATTGTTAGCTAAAAGAAAAGGTGAAACAAAAAAACCATAGGCTCGTTTCTAAATTGACCTTGAAACTAATTGGTTAGGTTTCAAACTTGACTAATTCAATTCTTAGTTCAAAAAATTAGGAACCCATTTCATAATTTGGAATATGTCATTCCCGAATTTGATGACTTGATCATAATGTAAATGCCAAAATGACATATTTATGACAATTTCCAAGTATTAAAAAAAAAAAAGTTTTGCTTTCATCATGTTAGTTGGGGTGGTTCTTGTCCCCCCCCATCCGAAAATAGATAGAAAATACTTAGAAAAAGGAAAAACCGAAAACACCCCCATGATTGACGCTTTTCGGGTCAGAAAATACGCATGTCCCTATCCCCCTCCCCCTCCCCCTCCCCATCCCTATTCCGGAAAGCAAAAGCTTCGGGTTCTCCCACAACGCTTCCGGTCACCACGTGGCGGCACCTCCGGCGAAGAACCCACCATCAAATTCCACCGGTAGGACACGTGTCCCTCCTGGGCTACTCCCACGTACCCCCGGGCTTTGTCGGAGGGGGACAGGAATTATTGTTCCCTTTTTTATAATTTTTCCCGTGCGCGGGGGAATTTCCGGTTTTATTAAGTGGAAAAAATTTTAAGAATAAAAATAAGAAAAAGAAAGAAGTCGCAGATATTTCTAGAGAGTGCCCCTGAGCTCCGCTCCGTTGGAATCCGACACATCGGACCTTCAGATATTTTGGAGCCGCGAAAAGGACGTGTCCGAATCTAGATCTGCGGACACGTGGCGGCCGATGCATCCCCTCGCTCCAGCCCGGGTGATGCATCGCCTCGATTCCCCCCCTCACGGCACCTCCGCAATACCTACCCTACACGTGTTCCCCCGCCCAATATCGGCTGTCCACGTGCCCCCCAATTTCCCAAGAGTATCCATGGCAGTCTTTCGCCCATTCCGTACGGGACACGTGTTCTCCCATTAGAGATCTCCCCTGCCTCCGATTTATATAACCCCCCGCAGACACAGGGCGCCACCGTCGCCGGTAGACGACTTCCCCACAAAACAGATAATGAATGCGAACCAGCGGCTCAGGCCGAGCCACCACGGCGGCGGCGGCGAGTCGGAGCCCGGCATCCTCAACGAGCGCGTGCTCATGCTCGTCTTCGAGTCGATCCAGTGGGACCTCCGCGTGCTCTGCCTCGTCTCCTCGGTGAACCGGAAGCTCCGGGCCATCGCGAAGCGGCTGCTGTGGCGCCAGCTCTGCGCGTACCGCGCGCCGCGCATGGTGGCGTCATTGACCGGGGGGGCGACGGGCGGGGCCCGGATCGGCGGGGGCTGGCCCGCGGTGGCGAAGCTCCTGTTCTTCTGCTGCGGCGCGGAGACGAGCCGGAACTTCCGGCTGGGGCAGCAGCTGCCGGGGCACTTCGCGAGTACGTCGCGGTTCTCGAAGACGTCCGGGCGGAGCTTCCTGCCGAGGCGCTGCCGCGGCGACGTGCTTTTCATGAGCGACCCGTGCGAGCACGGAATGGGGAAGGAGGGGCAACAGGACGACCTCGGGGTGTACCGCGGGGTGTTCAAGGAGTTCAGCTGCTCGAGGACGCGCGCCTGCCTGATCGGGCGCCGTGTCGAGCTCGAGGACCGGGCGTGCCCGTACTGCGGCGCCCGGGTGTGGAGCATGACGACGGCGCGGCTCGTGCCGCGGAGCGCGGCGCGGCGGCTCGGCTCGCGGAGCGGGCGGCTCGAGTACTTCGTGTGCGTGAACGGGCACCTGCACGGCACGTGCTGGCTGGCGCCGCTGTCTTCGGAGGAGGAGGAGGACGACGACGACGACGGCGGATGCGAATTCGACGAGGACGAGGAGGAGGACGAAGGAGACGACCGGGACAAGGACGGAGACGGGAGCGGCCAGGACGCGGTCACCGGGAGCGACGATCGGGCGGCCACGGACGGGAGCACGAGCTCCACGGGGGAGGAGATTGTCGGGGGGTGGGGGCCCACGGAGTGACGTGACGGTTTCCCGGCCGTTGATTGGCGGAGCGCCTCGCTTGCGTGGCGGAATATTCTTGAGTCTCGACCTTTTCTCGGGCGCGAGCTTCCCGAAGGTCGACTCTCCCTTCTCTCTTCTCTCTGTGACTGTAGGTGGGGGAGCGATCCCGTGAGGTGGCGACCCACGGTATTGATTTTTGATCCCATAGATCGTACGGACACGATTTCTTTTTGTAATGGGTTTTCGTTAGCGTCAGACCCAGACCCAGACCACTTCGTGGGGGTGGGGTGGACATATATTTTAATGAACTCTTTTTTGTCTTTTTGTTTCGTCATCGCCATTTCTTCTGAAATTTCAACGGGCGGCTCCAGCTCGGCATCGCATCAAATGGCGTCGGAAAACGCGTTTCGTCCCGTCACGGAAAGGCGGGAGGCGCGTGCGTTCTGCGAAACCTTCGGGCGTTCGATTCCGTGTGCCGGAGAGAGAGAGAGAGAGAGAGAGATGTTACGTCCGGACGCCAGGCCATCGACAGCCGAAACAAAAGTTGTCGTACTCGACATTGTACCTCAGAGAGCAACGTGAGATATTTTTACGTACTTTGGTTGATTGAGTCCTAAATTCATGGATAGAGCAGCACTATATTTGTTTTATAGATCAAGCAATACATCAGAAATCTCAATTCTGCTTGAATAGTACAGATACTCTCGACGTATCTTTATCCTCCATTATCAGTAAAGCTCGCAATTTTAGTTATTCACAATTTTTTGTGGTATAATTTCACTCGATCTCACGAATGTATATGCAAAGAAAGAAACTGGGTCACGACATTCTTGGGCTTCGACACTGACTTCCGTTGGCCTGGAACACTGACTTCTGTCCAAGATTATTGTGAGAAGATCCACCAATTTGGATAATTGATTGAAATTTTTTTTTAAAAAGGAAATACTTTTTGCCGTTTGGAAAGAAAAATCAAATTAAAATTTTCTTTCTAAATAAAGATATACCATTTGGGCATTAATAATTTGCCCATAGGTAACTAGGAGAATTAGGCATAGGCACCACGGTCTTGGGTCCGGCCTCAATGGACCCTATTCAAGTACAAGCACTTGGCTCTTGATTCCACTGAAGGTGGGTTCAAGATCCCGGTGGCTCGGCTCTCTATGGCCAAGCTCAGGTCCTCAATACTAGAGCTCAAGTCCATCAAGGCCGAGCCCCAAACAACAATGCTTGCATCGGGGTTGGGACAAGACCCTAGTGCTCGTGCTTGAATCAACATTCTCGAGTCTGTATAGGCCAAGCTCGGGACCCCAATGCCCATGTTAGGATCCTTCACTCTTAGGCATGAGTCTATAAAAGTCAAGCCTCAGACCTAGGCAATTAGCCCTAGTCGTGGGGACTTGGGCCTGACCTCAATGGACACAAGCTTGAGTGCGTAAGACTCAAGCCTTGGCATTAGGGTCTTTAGCGTTGCCTCGACGGACTTGACCTGAGCAACGGGAACTCGATCCAAGGTGTCAAGGTCCTAGGCCTAGTCTTAATGGACCTAAGTACAGGCACTGAGGTCTTGGGCTCAACCTTGATGGACTTGGCCTCGAGTGCCAAGGGCCCAACCTCTGTGGACCTTGCCCGACCTCCATGGCCCAAGCACAAATACTAGGTCCCAAGCCTCAACCACTATGAAGTCAAGCACAGCTACATGAATCTGGCACAAATATCGAAGTCTCAAGCTTGACCTCAATAGACCTTGGCCTAGCCTCTATGGACTCAGCCCTAGTTCGTGAGGACCCAAGCATGATCGTTAAGGTCTCTTGCTAGCCTTTGGAGTCCCAATTATTGGGATTTTGGGCCCGGCCTCTTTGAGTCCAAGCTTCGCTTCGATGGATCCTAGTGGACCTCATCCTAGTGTATAGACTTAGGTTCACTACCAAGAGACTGGGAGCGATAGCTGAGATTCTTGTAGCCAAGCTTTAATTTTTTGGTCCGAACAGTGATATCTAGTCAAATATCATAAAAAAATGGTTTTTTCCTAAAATTAACTATAGGGTTTTGTTGACTATTTTTTAAGTGGTTTAAACGCAGGAAAATGGGGGAAATACTTTGTTGAAAAAAAATTTCACGGAAGAAATCAATCATAAGTTTTGAATTTTTAATCTGTACTTTAAATTTGTCGTAAAAAAGCCAATTTTACTTGCACATTTAATTGCTCAATAAAATTATTAGACCCAATATCATCCATCATAGATAAAGTGAAACTACTTTGCATTCATACTTATTAAGAGATCAAATTCACGAGTTGTCAAACTCAGAATTGTTTACTCTAATATATCCACTCTACAAGCACCATATGTGTCAATTAATGTGCTAACATCCACAAGGTCGTTTTCTAGTTAGAACTCCACCTTGAACTAAACTGTCACTATTGGTATAATTATTGACACAACCGTTGCTATCTAGAAATGCTGGAGACTTGTCCGTGTAACTTCTTTGTTAACAACCCGTGAAGTTAATGCCGAATGCCATAACTTGTGAATTTAATTTTGGATGCCATAACCGACAGCCTTGCCTACCATATTCCTAACCTAGGTACCTACACTTCTTTTTGTCTTCCATTGAGTTTTATCACTCATTAGAACGTAATTTGGGCAACCAAATTTTCTGAGAACTGAATAATTAGTGAAGCTATATTAGCAAACTTTCTTAGGAATCAAATATAATGATGATGGGAAACTCTGCACCAAGTTGATCGTGTTACCAAGTGCCTCCACTGGGAATCTTGTAGCCTTATCAAAACTAAAGACCATTTATGAACTATCTTTAGTATTGTTCTGTGATCAACTCTATGACATGCTATCATTCATCAGCACTAGTGTGATGTTTCACTAGGCCCTTATTGCATAATTTGTTAAAAGGCTTTGAGCTAAACTCAAATTTATTGTCAATCCGCACATGCTTGATCATCTTACTAGTCTCATTTTGACCAATGCTCTTAATTGCCTGATCATGACAACAACATTAATTTTGCATCTTGGCACAAACACCCATGTCCTCAAGTAGTCAATCATAACTCACAATGCAAATTTAGCCCTCTTTCTCAACAACAAACATTTAAGTGAAACAAATTTAAAATATTTGTAGTTTCTATGACAATTATACTAAACTCCAATTTCTACCATTTATGTGGGGTACAACATCTACATGCATTTAGTTCCTTAGCCAAATAACCAACATAGCAGATTCCTTTCATTCAATACTCTTGAACTTCTCTCACCAATGTATTATAAACTCACATGCCACATTCTAACTCTCGAAGAAAATATACATTCCACATCTTAGCGGCGGATTTTATCACTACTCTCTTGTAGTTCATTCAAGCCACTATACCTAAGTCCTTTCACTATCCCGAGGGTGCCACCAACCACCTTCATAACTCTACCATATGAACTCAACCGACACTCAATTAAACCTAGAGCACTCAAGGATATAAATCTTCTTTGACTAAGGAATGTGCCTCACATTAGTAAATCTCCTCACTATACTGTCATGCATTCTAATTTTGACATCGTCCACACCCAAAGCATCGCACTTAGCATTTTTCCACTACCACTTTACTGTTATTAGTGCATTAATAAGTAACAAGCCAGTTCTTATTTAGTCTAAAGTCAAAAGAGCAACTAGAAATTAATAGCCACTGTCGAAATACTCTTCAGTGACAAATAAGATATAGTGAGTACTATCCGAACTACAATAAGCTGCAGCTGAAACATCATTTGTAAATCCTACTCTAATTCCCTCGCCTTTTTCTGGTCTCAGCTGAAGTCAATCCCATCTAACATGCTCCTCTTGTCACAATACCAACAGGTAGCTCCACTAATGTCAAGCAAACTACTCTGTTCCATTTCTACTACGATGAGCATTAGTTCATCCTCTACCTTTAGGGCCTTTTATCATCTATACTCTGTTTCCCTTTACAGAAAACATGGCCAAACATGGCCTCACTTGTGGCATTGTTTGTTCGTCTGTTTGTTGTTTTCCTCTTATCTGAAAAACCTTGTTATGGTCTTCTCCGAGTTCTGGCTGATTAAAAATTATTAATACGAGGCACTAATGGGCAACAAGGTGAATCTGGGTGTATAACGCCACAGATTGGCGCCACATACATCCCCCAAACCGAAAACATAATGAACTGGGAGACGGAAAGTTAAACGGATGCAGATTCCAGGTTATTGATACTTTAGGACATGAACTGCTCATCAATTCAAGGTCGCAAGGTTTGGTTTATGCGACATTGCCATCCCAGTGGTTGACATCATGCATGGCTTGTAGGTGAGGAATACAAAGGCACTTAGCTCAGTTCAAGGAGCAGGGTCTGAACACTAAAATACTTTACGAAAATGCAAGCAATGGCCAAACTCTTCAGTACCGTGAACGGTGATTCTAATTCTACTGTTCCTAGTAACTTCTCACGATGGTACAGCGGCCAAAAGGTTCCTGATTCTCTGTCATTAGCGCTTCACAGAATTGTCGGCATAAGAAGGTGACTTTGGGTTTAGGTAAGCAGGGAAGCGAGTGAAAGATTCTCATATGATGAGAAAGCCAGTCTCTTTCCACCCGAAGAGTTTTGAGTTTCCATAGGGGAAGTTCATTCCTTCCTTATATGCAAGTATCCCCCTTAAAGTAAACGTAAGCCCCTACAGTTATAGCAAGCAAGCATATCATTTTTTTCACTTTATAGCGGTTGGATCACTTGAGTGTAAAAAGGTTTATCCTTGGGATTATAGACTAGAATTCAATGGGATTGAACCATTACTCTAAGGTGAATCTACTCTTTTTCTTACGATAGAATTCATTCTGTCCCTCAACACTATTATCAAGTTGGAGTCTTACCAAGTTAAGTTGCTTCTCTTCTTGGGCCTGGGAAAGCTATTTAGGCAAGTAAATTTGCAAGCCTTTAGCTGAATAAAGCTATCAGCAAAATGGGCACCTCAATTTTGTTTGGGCCAAAAGCAAAAGCAAGGAAATTCAATTCGATTCAAGGCAAAATCTTTCTAAAGAGAAAGTTTTCATGCAAAATATAGACATAAAATTGATCCTATTGTTGTAAAATATTTTGTAGCAAGTATATAATGGAGAGAATAGAATGGAATTAGGTAGAGAAAGCAAATAAACACTAAAGATAGTAGAGAAAAGCCAAAGGAAAAGTTTTTATTTTTCACTATTTGTTTTCTACTTTCATACCTGTATGACCAAAAGCTAAGCTCCTATTTATAAGAAAATAATGATGCACTTATCATTAATGTCAATGTATTGAATAATACATATATTGGATAGGGAAATATACTTAGAATGTAGAATACAAATGTACCATAATAGGTATATGAATATAATAAATATTCATTAATGTATTTCATAACACCTCCTATTTACTAAACCTCCTTTTAAAAAACTGCTTTATATCCCAAACGAATGAACATACTGAGGAGGATGAAAGAATCGATTATTAGCTTATTTAAAAGGCTCGTAAACTGCCCCTACTGCTCCATGGGCTGAGCTTGCATGGTAACAATGTAGCACGTACTGCTCTCAACTGTAACCACCTATGCTGCTTTCCTCAAAGTCCTCAAATCTTTTCTTTAACATGTTTGCAATCCGGTCTCTTCTTTAGCATGCACACAATGTAGTTGAAACATCATTACGTTGTCGCATTGACGCACCTTATGGAAGTAGCAAATGTAAAAGCAAAAATGCTGGAGTAAAGCTAATTGATCTGAAAGTTCATCTGCAAATACCCTGTCAGAACCGAGTGCTTTGTTTGCCCAACCACAGGATCCTCAGACTTTTGCCCCCCTGCTAATCATTCCAAATGATCTCTACCAAGCAGCATTGGCTCTCGAGCCATCGAGGCACTAGACGGCTAGGAATCAATGCCTCTTGCCGCACCTTTCTGATCTGTGGCTCCCCATTGCATACAATACAGATACCAACTGGAATGATAGATATACTCATCTTACGGCCTGATTCCACACCAGTAACAGGCACAAAACTCATCTAACTGCTTCTCCACCTGCAATGACGAGGCTACCTTATCCATTGAAGAACTCCACTTGATGTATTTACGCAAAAAAATTAGCACAATAATCCAAACTGACGGTTCTAAAATTAGCTAATGAAGTGTAAAATATCTATAGTTACAAGATGCAGAACACAATCTGATTTACAGTAACATACCTATGATTACAAGATACGGACGAACACAATCTTCCTCTACTCCCTACTTTAACTATACAATAGATTTTGCTCTAAGGAAGCTATACTAACTGCAAATAGATGCAAAATTGCCATCTCTACAGATTAACAGATACAGCCGTACTATAGACAACAAGTCACACTGGCTGACCCCAAGAATTAGCAGCCAATTTCGATTATCAGTTCAGCAGCCGAGCCCAATGCCTTGATCCCACCCTGTCCCAGCAGGGCTACCGCCAATTCTTCTTCATTCCATTGCCTCAACCCATTGCTCAGCCTCTTCAAGACATCCACATCAACCTCTAGCACCCAGGTAGGTGCACAGGACACCATCAAGCCCACAAAACCTGACACATAAGCACGCCAAGTGGCTGAATCACAGCCAAGCGAAATTTTACCATCTAATGCACTAGCAAGGAATTCCAAGTGGGCTCCTAGAACCTTCGGTCGCCGCATTGATGCTGGTGATGCTGAATCTGTACCCCAAGCAAATGCTCCACAAAGAAGGGCAAAGTATGCAAGGGCATAACCTCTGAGCATGGCAACCATACCACCCATTTCGCCTCCTTCCTGCTCCGACTTGTGACCGGATATAAACCAAGAGGGTAAAGTTTCTTTGATCAAGGACTGTACCAAATTCACCCCACCAGAGATCCACACAAATGAAGCCCCTAAGGAAGCAGCGACCTTGACACGTGTCATTGCTGCAGCAAGAGAGACTTGCCCATATCTCATTCCATACTTGGTCTTCCTCAGTTTCTCTGCTCTCTCTCTTGGCAACCCACTATTTGCAATCTCCTTGACAAAATGCATCAGAAGAGAGAGAATCACTTCAGACATGAACATGACATCCCTGACGTACCGATGTACTCTTAAATAGAGGATTCCCGGGGCAACTGGGGAAAATCCCCCTGAGAAGGGGGAACCGAGTCCTTGGCCAAGAAGAGCACCAACACCACCGCTAGAGATTTGTGAGGAGTTTAGGCCAAGAGTCGATGAGAAGCAGCTTTTGAGGAGGTGCACAACAGCATCACTACTATGATGGAAGACAGTTTGAGAAGCTTGGAAGATTAAGAAGTCATTCCAGCGCTTCACCTTTTGGGCCCACAAGGAGGATATGATGGGCATGCATGGCCAGGGGCAGCCAGCAGCCAGGGAATTCAAGGCCGGACCAATAAACGTGAGGAAACGCTCAGAGGCTTTATCTAGCTTGTATGTTATTGTAAGGCTCACTAGCGCAGCCAATGGCAAAGGTAGTGTAGCTGGAGCGCTCCCCCCTGCAAATTTGTAGTCACCCTCAGGCAATGAAGAATTTGTTTAATGGCTAATACATTGTTTATCCATGAAGAATTTATGTGTTAGCCCGACTAATCATTAGCTCATTCAAATAGGTTAAATGGTTACTTGAATAGCTTCAATTTTACCTTCACACTTCAGATTGAAGTTGCCGGGAAAAAAAGTCAGAAGTACAAAATGGTAAATCAGCTAATGCACACCAATAACATCAAGACTAAGTACGAATGCATACCCACAGCAAGACTCGGAACATCAACACCAATAGCAGCAATAATTTTTCTTATTTGCTGCTCAACTGCTGATAAATTTGCAGCAGGGCTAGGCCAATCACTTCCATTCATAAAAACCGGTTTCCATATACCCCTCGTCACTTCTGCGGAGAAGTAGCTTACTATTGTTGCCAAGGTGGCTGGAAGAAAATCAGCGAGATCCTTCAGACCTGAAACAGAGCAGTGAGAACATTAGCAGAAGAAAAGGATTTTAGTTTCTTCTGTATTCTCCTCTTGCATCAACACTGCCTCGATTGAGCTAGCCCCAGAGAGGACACAAACATAATGGGACTAGAGTTTAACTTAAGGACCTTCAATCATGAGGGCACAGAGATTATACTAAACATGTTTACCAGCAGTGAACAACAGTGAACATCCAGAAAAAGGAGTTTCAGTTAAGGAACATGAATAAAAGATCCAAGATTAGCTGGAAAATAAACCATATCTCAAGAACGTGAAGATAGACTTGACTTCACTCAATGCGGCTGACAATCTAGAGATCTCAGGAAGTAGAGGCTAAAGAGTCACGTCTCCTTATGCTTTGCCCTTATTGAGGCTTTAACATATCAGACTTTCATACAATGACTACACGACATCTGAGCATGTGTATTGCACTTTTAACTTGGTGCATGGATATCAAATAAGGAAGTGTTGAATAGATGTTGTACAAGTTGAAGACAAACCTGTAGCCATCTCGCGAGGGGAGACCCTCTTATGGGCGCAGGCTGTCAAAGCAGCATCAAGGACGAATGGAGTGGCCTCCAGAATATCCCAAGCAGGAACTTTGAGTCTGATTGCTAATTCCTCTGCTGCTGCAGACCCAGTTGAATTACTACTTCCCGAAGTTGTAGGTGTCACTGGAACACCTCTACCTATCTTTCTGAACATCATACTGAGGAGGGCATCTACAATCTGATGTACATTGGTGCCATGTACAAGACCAGATAGGGTGGATGTAATACATTTTTGATGTTGCCTATACCATCGTTTAAGTTTTGGAAAGGAATCCATAAAAAGAGGTTCCACAGGTGATGGGACCAAAGTGTTAGAGAGGCTTTCCCTTCTAACCTGATCATTGATGGAATTTCCAGACCATGCTAATTGGGAGTTTCGAACTAATAGGAGAAATTCGGGACTTAAATGGGTTCCCACAGGTGGCACATCTGCCATCACATGCTCCAGAGGTGGGTGATCAAATCTCCACAGCCTCAGCAGAAGTGTAAATGCATTTGAGAACACCACATGAGAGGACAGTTCCTCCGATGTACCAGCCCACAAGACATTCTTAACAGTTGACCCAAAAATTTCACAGATCGGCATCAATGCGGCAGCAAGCTGTGGAACCTGAATTAATGTGAAAATAAACTACTTGATCACAAACGGGAATTGCACAAGACATACATAAGATGCCAACTCCTAACTTTTATGCATTGTTGCAAGATAAGCAAGTGTAATTGGCATAATTCCTGACACTGTAAGAAAGCAGATGCTCCCCAAGTACATGCAAGTACTGCGCCTTCAACATCAAATATCATGAATGATGAAGATGCTCAAAGTACCCTTTCCTAACCGGAATATGCCTCTTGGCACAAAGAGTGATGGGCCATATCTTTTATCAAGAAAGCTAGAAGTAGCTCACTTCCCATTATATGCAAACTCCAAAAACCCAGCTTCAAGTTTTCGATCATTCAGCCTAACATTCCTTGGATCATTTTCTGAAATGATATTACCTTTTTCAAGTCCAAATAAGAATCATCCATTTAAAAATTCGATTTCAACTTAATTTTCTTTTTCACATACTAGCATAAAAGAATGCAAGTCTCTTGTTCAACCTACCAAGCCATGCAGAGAGAATATATGAACACAATCCACTGATGATATTCCGACGAGAAGAACATTAAGAAAAGCAGCATAACCAATCAAATGGCTCTCAGGTCCTGAATAATCTGGAGGAACTGGAGGTGACAGCAATCTCGTAATTAGAACAACAGTGTGTTCCTGCAGGCAACGAGGACAGACGTTAACCCTGATTTAGTCCAGAAAAGTATGTGTTTATGTGCTCTAGTCTAATTCTCTGACGAGACCAAAAAAGCCTGCCAGCATGTACCTGTATATTCCAACCACGAACAAGAGATGCTCCACAGAGAATGGTAGCAGCAGATATCTTCTCCTCTTCAGAGCCATTGACAGCAATCTCATAGATTTTCTCAATCTCTACTAAGCTTCCATCAAATCCATGAGCTAATATCAGTTTCCATAATCTATACCGCTGGATAATAACCTATAAATCAGCTTAACAAAAAGGAGAAGAAAGGGGGTGGGGGGGGGCTTGACTGAAGACCACATCATAGTGAAAACCGACATCCAACCAACTTCTCATTGCATCTCGTGGTTAGCTTCTTAATTCTTCCCCACCCAACCCACTCACACAAGACACACCCTCTTTTTCCCCCCTAGTTGCTATTACTTTTCACAAAACAACTTGTACTAAAAAAGGAAGCAAAGAAAAGGAAACAAATACCAGCCACTCTCCAACGAAACATTTTCCACATCCTCAGTTCAATTTTTCATGAGTTTCTCAAGTAAATAGATACCAAATGGACCACTGAGTTGAGGTTGACAATGAAAACTAGAAAGAGCAAGAAACCCATTTATTATGTGTTTTTTGAGTATAAAACGATATTTTCAAATCCTACTTCTGCCCTTGAAATATATTAATTTCATCAAGCATCTGTGCAAAGCATGCAAATTGGAACTTATATGAAATAGGGTATTGTCAACCTAAAATGAGTTAACTGACAATTGTTGACTTAATTCTGACAATGGAGGACCGCACAATTTCTTCTGCCAAAAGGGAAGCAGTTAGCTCATTCTGGAACTATACAAACACCATAGGAGACTACATTGGACAACGTATGCACATACACATTTGCAACAATAAAAATGTACATAAAAAGTCAACGATAAAAGGTATATACATGTCGCAGTAGCATACCTTGAAGCAGGAACTGAAACCAATGTACTTGTCAATGAAGGAGTCAGAGGTGACCCCTTCATCAATGATGACCAGCCGGCTGTTTGACTTGGAATATTTCGAGGTATTTGACTGCTGCGAGCATTAACATAACCTGGCCAGAGATACGCAGACATGTCGAGTAGATTTCTTGCTATACAAGCTTCAACAATCAGATGCCGCATGTTTCCAGCTGCAAGCAAAACAAATTTCAGAAGAAGTAGATCAAGGAGGGAAAGCTAATCAGCCATAAAACACAGATATCTCACTGCACCAGAATGGATAATACTACGAAATTGGTCAGCTGCAGACACCAAGGATTATGATACTGCCATAGCGATCTCTGTAAGGTGTTACTTCAGAATATGAAGCTATATCATCAATTATTCGATCAGGTCCATTGATGTCTGCTAAATTCATTTTGACCACGTGCCAAAAAGTATGATCCTACTAATGATGCCAATATTTAGAGAAAGAAACTTTAATACTTACAACAGTTCATTGCCATGTCATTCATGCTTATGCAATCATAGAATCCATTCCCTGCAGTAAGACCTGAAATATACATCATCGCTTTGGCAGCAGCCTGATTGGCTACAGAACAAACAGACTGAGGAGGTGTTATCAATCCCTCATAGTCACCCAACTGTTGTAAACTTGAAATCAAATCTTTACGACGCTTTCCCTGCCTCTCTTTCCTTTGATAATTAACTACAACATCAATTTGTTCCATATTGCTTTCCTCTTCCTCAATAATACTAGCAATTGCTAGCGTTGTGACAGACAATAACATGCACAAACAGGTGTCCACGCGAGGTACAAAACCCTCATTGGGATCCCTTTCCTGAAAAAGAATAGTGATAAAGAAAAATCAAACGAGAGAACTGAATGAGCATATTTTTCATTTCTTGAGACTAGAAGTACATGAAGTTCATAATGTCTTGTGAATGAAGCTTCCTTCACTTATTTCACAGTAAAGCTTATGCTTCACCCAGATATGTAAATCAGAAAAGATATAACAGGTCGAAAGCATCAACTTATTTTAACTTTTGTTATAATATAAAATTATAATCTCTCAAAATTTCCCTATAACAAGCATGGTTAGACCAACAAGCCCAACTCAGCGCCATAGAATTTTAAATGGTGGTGGGAATTTGCATAAATGATATAGATAATAGAGATGCCTGCCATCAAAAGACCATCCTAAGCCAAAATGATGCTGCAAAATCAGATTATACATTCTAAAAGACTTGTAGACTTGATCAGCTCAAAGCAAAATTAGAAGAAATGATTCAGTAGGCCAAAGGGACACTCAGTATAAAGGCAGGGCCAAGTGTTATTTTTTCCTTCAATATACTTTCTGCCAGAATATCACACCAGAGAAACTTAATGAAAAGGCACCAAAACCTACCCTTTGAACAAGGCGTAATGCCGAAATCCATAAACCTAGAAATGTATCATGCCATGTAGTATTATTAGCTGACCGAAGAGCCTTTGCTAAACCTGCAAAGTGACAACTCCATATAAGGAAAATACTGATAAAAGCTCTAAGATGCCTGAATTCCAAAAACAATTAGTAATGCTAACAGTAAATAAGCAATTTGCACCTGTAAGCATTTCAACAGCACTAGTAGCTGTAACTTGTGAACCATCCATCGCATCTTCTAGAAAAAGATCAATAGTAAGCCAAAGAGCAGATTGGCTAGCCCCATGGCATTGTCCTGCGGAAGATATCAGAGAACCAGAAGCAGTAACCACATGAAATTCTTGCTGTGATACGGTCTTGCTTTCCCGAGTTAAGACATTACGATTATCAGACGTCAACTGCAAAAGTGCTTCTGGAGTAATGTGTTTCAAACTCCTCAGCACTACTGATTTTGCTGCTAGTAGTTGCAAGCGCTGAATAAAACTGACCCAATGTTGTGGCCTACACAGACAGAACATGTGAAGAAGAATTACTTCTGGTTTAATCATCACAGCTCACAATCTTCTGACACAATATACTTCTAACATCACATGATAATGACTTCATTTTTGTGGTGAATAACATTGTGATGCACGAGGAGAAATAGATGAGTTGCACTAATAGACCAGTAC
Organism: Corymbia maculata; assembly: GCA_014182735.1. Lineage (NCBI taxonomy): Eukaryota > Viridiplantae > Streptophyta > Magnoliopsida > Myrtales > Myrtaceae > Corymbia > Corymbia maculata. The sequence continues at coordinate 10,415,846 of CM024689.1, read as the reverse complement.
ATGTTCCGTCGTGCCAAGAAAAGTATCCTTGCAGTTACTGTGTTCTGGAGAAACACTACAATCACCTCAATCGCCATTGAAGTATTTGCTTTGTGCAACATATCATGCCGTTCTGTTTCCTTTCCACTAAAGGTATCTTGACCATCGATATCCATATCCAGTGGTTTGGTTGCCCATCTAGAATTTTTTTCTGGCGTCATTTCAATCAATCCTTCGTCATCTAATGATGCATCGAGTAACTGCCATACAAGTGAAAAAACAAATTCCACAACTAGTATCCCAGGTTCACACGCTTCAAGACCAAATATCTGGGAAAGATCAAGAATGTTGTCAATTGATTTCATGACCCTGAAATAACACGTAAGAAATGATGTAAGAGAGAAAATTCTCAACCATGAATTTGGAGTAAACTGCAGGATCACAGGATATTAACACTCATTCACTTCATATATAGGAACAAGACTAGCATGAAATAGGAAGCATATCACACAATTCAAGACCCGGCAAACGTAAATAACGTCCAGAACATCAGCGCAAGAAGTCTACCCTCTTAAACATGCAGATAACACCCTTAATTTGCCAATTGTGTAGAACCACCACCTTGACAATCACATCAACGGGAATTTGCATATAACATATTTCTTTCAACATTTTCTCAGCTAACGAGCCAATTATTAGATTGAACCAAAGACAGTAACCTTCCTTAAAACAATAAATTATTGTAGTATCACTCTCAAACCCAGTCCAAGATTTATCTTATCATCTAATGGAGAGTGGATGAGGGCCCACAATGATACAAACAGCAAGATTCCTCGCGAGTTCAAGGAATCCTTGTCCATGAAGATGTGAACATTATCAAATTATATAGTCATGCTAAGGATGTGAACATAAAGTTGTGCTGACAATCACTGCTGCATTTATGCACATAAAGCTTCACATTGGGTACTTAAGTCAGCATGAAACTCAAACAGGAAATCCCTATATTTTCAATTTCCAGGACTGCCAAAGTTATCTAAAGACACAGATGTTATTTGATCCCCAGGAATTACATAGACATGAATAGCCATTGTTTGTGAAGGTGACCCTGAACTATGAGACAAAAAGTAACAAGAAATGTCAAACTGTCTCCCCCCCCGAAAAGTAATGAGCTATTCAAAGAAAAGAAAATTTTCCAGAAGAAAAACTGTAGCATGAGCCAACCCTGCAAAGACAAAATGTTGAATAAACAAAATGCATGCTGACAAGATTGAAAAGGTGTAACGTGGAGCGGGGAGGCAGATAATCTGCATATAACCTTTAAAGAGAGTTCTCATTTTCTATCTGTTCTTTTAAAAGTCAATAGGATGCTCATTATAGTTTTAGAAATGCCCCACTTTTGAAACCACTATCATTTCAATACAACCCCATTGATGTTAGTATATAATCACAAATGCCATCATTTTAAAAATTTTCCATTCAGAGCATAGATAATGGACACAGTAAGAAGAGAATACAAGAATTTTTCAGTGATCTCAACTACAGTGTAACAGAAATCTGTCAAATTAGATGTCATATAGAACCTATTTAAGATATTATTCACTTACTTCTGATAATTTGGCCCATTCATTAGAGAGCCATATGAGAAGGCATGTCTCTTAAGGAGCTCGATATAGAGCCTATAAGCTGTAGGATAGGTGCGCCGACTGGGAATCACCCTGTAGGTATGGAAAAAAAAATAATAATAAGGAAATAATGTTATCTAGTATGATCTGTCCAGACATACAACTGTAACACAGAAAAACTCATCATGCTTGCAAGGAAATATGAGAATGAAGTTGCAGGTGGTTCATGTAGACCGCTATGTATGTGCACAGTGAAGCAACCCTCAAATTGTAAATATTTCAACAGGCACCAGAAAAAGAATTTCATTTACACTCCTACACAATAAGCCCATTAATTAATATGATCTAAAGCTTAGCCTTCATCCTCGATACTTAGTAACCCAAAGGCTTTCTAGAAATGTTTTCCAAGCTCTTAACATCACAGAGGAGCGTAAACTTGTCAGTTGTGTTTAATGACTCTTCTTGAATCCATGGAGCACCAAAAACTTTTTTCTACTTGCTTCCACTTTTGCATCCTCTGAATTCAGAAAATAAAATGCAGAAATGCAAAGTTGAGAACTCTGACAATCAAGTTTGCGGATTTCTTATACCAGGACGAAACACCACCGCGTCTCTCGTAATAACAAGTCCTCAATGTAAACGAGTTTAAAGTTTCTATTTTTAGCGTTAATCATCGTCGCCCACAAGGACCCACTTCAGGAAATGTTATTCATATTCACAACTGGTGAAAAAAGAAGAGAGCTCATCCCTACACCCAGTTTCGACTGCTACTCAAAAAAATTCCCCGCGCGCGATATGCCCTAAAACTGTCATCGGTCGCTACAGAAGAAACTCTACATATACTAGAAAAGAAGAAGTAAGTAAAAGGCGACGCTACCAAATTTCCCTAATATCAAGCTCCCACGACCTACTCTAAACTGTAGCCGGAACAGCTAACTGAGCACGTGACACCCCGCAAGTTCCACAAAAGAGAAAAACGGAAAAGAAAGAAGAGGAGAGGAGAGGAGAGGAGAGGGGAAGCGAGGACCTGGTAGAGAGAACGGCGAGGACGAGCATGGGGGGGACGATCCCGACGGCGAGGGCCTTGTCGAGGAACTTCCAGGCGATGGGGACGTGGTTGTCCCAGCATATGTGGGACACGAGGAGGTGGGCGACGTCGACGGAGGGGAGGGAGACGCCAGCAGAGCCGAGGCTGGTGCTGAGCCGGATCGCCCAGTGGATCGGGTCGCTGTTCTTCTCCTGCGCCGACCTCGTCATCTCCAGCAGCGCGTCCCACAGCTCCTCCCGCTGGCGCTGCGCCGACACGGCGGCCATCTTTCTGGCGGCGGCGGCGGCGATCGATTCCCCCTCCTTCCTTCCTTCCTTCCTTCCTGCTTCTTTCGTCAGGCAAGGGATCTGCTGCGGCGGAGGAGAAAGAGAGAGAGAGAGAGGATGGGCAAAGAGTGAATCTTTGGCGTTTGAGAGAGAGAGAGAAGAAGAAAAAGAGGACAAGATGGTCAGTCTTGAGGGGCGCGGGGGGGCATTTTCTTCTTTTTCAATTTTTTTTTAAATTTATATTTAATTTAATTTTGGTCTTCCTTTTGCATTTCTGTGATGGGATTGACTGGTCATTAACGGGGGATGGGTCTCTCTCTTTCGCTTGGCCCCTACCACTTTTCTTAGCTTTTTGATTAGATTAGGCCTCCTGCTGCTAGAGACTAGAAGTTTGACCCCTTTTTTTGGTCAAAGTTTTCAAGCTCTTATCGCTTCCATTAGGAATAAGTTTGAATAACCTGAAGACTTTGCTTAAAAGTTTCAAGCAAAGCTTTCCCTTTCAAAATTTCTGAAATATCAGTTGAAATTTTTGTATACGGAACTTTGGGTGTGGACATACGGGCTAACACTTTCAAATGGTTTTAGGCTTTGGAGGTTGAATTACTAAGCGCAATTAGATTTCAATTTGGTAAAAGATTAAGAAACACCCGTTCGGTCACACCGTGGAATGATTAAATGTGTTTTTCTTTATATTAATCGATTGTGTTTGGTGTGATGGAATGAAATGGAAAAACTTAAAATTCATATAAATGATCAAAATGTGAAATTATTTGCATTTGATGGTACGGAAAATTAGTCGGGATCACGGCATAGACTCCGTATGTCAAATCAATGTGCTTATCTGTCAATCAAACATTGTGAAATGCTTTCCAAGAGATATAATGATGATGCCGAAACTCTAGAAGTTGAGAGAAACTTGCATGGTAAGGCAACAGAGAACTCTTTCTTCATCAAGGAAGCACACGGACTTTGAACCTCCGGTCCATTGCTTTCTTCATATCCTTCAACCTTTTCTCACACGGTTTGGACTTTTTGGTACCGATTCTGGGTCCACTAGATAACTTGCATTATCACCGTTGATTTTTGTGAATCCTATGTGAACCTACTAGTTGATCTCACAAAATAAATGGTTGTCATTTATTCTGTCCGCTAAACCAGACCCAATTCAAGTAAGTATATTTCCTCCTCGAGTTTCCAACATGCACAAAAATACGCATTCGAGATGTTGTAAATTTGCAAATCAAATAGGTATCTTAGATTTTACACATTTTCTTTGAGCTTTAGGATAAAATACAAACTAGGCTCCATATGTTTAGCTAAAAAAGAATGATTGGAATATATTTACTCAAAATGATGTATGGTTTGAAATATTTCATTTGTTTTCCATGAAACAGCACGGAGTACGGCCTCAATTAAGCCTTCGAGCAATAGAACTCGTGCTCCATAAAGTGCAGTGAACTCTAGGAAAATCTCCACCATTCATGTAGAGTGCAGAAGGTAGATGCATGTTGATTTTGGTGTGTAATTCAACGAAAAGAAGGCCCTAAAGAAAAATCGTTTAGTTGACACTAAGGTAGGCTCTTTTCGAAAAATTTGCACCCATTAATTTCACAGACCTTGTATTATTTGGAAAAATTCTCTCATATTCACTTTATTAATGGACTACTTTAATAATTTGGTAACCAGAAAGGACCAAAAAGGGTATAGATGTAATCCCAAAGATTCAACAAATCAGAAAAGATAGTGTGTCGCATGTTGATTTTGATGTGTAATACAGCGAAAAGGTCGGTATTTATAGCTGTAAGCTGACCGAAAACCATATGAAAAAAGATGTTTGGTTCACACTAAGATAGTCTTTATCGAATAAGACAAATAATCAAACTTTACCCTTTATTTTCGCTCAAGTTCATTCACGCGTGACGCAGATTCTTTTTTTTTTTTTTTTGGTTTCCAAATTAGTAAAGTAACCCTCTATCAATAAAGTGAACAAGAGAGTTTTTTCCAAATTATATGGAACAAGTAAAATTAATGAGAGGAAATTCTACGAAATACTTTTCTTCAACATAATTATCCTGTTCATATAGAAGGGACAAATACTTGATTCCAGCCCCCGCTTGCTCCGGCGATCATACTCAATTGGAAAGCTCTAGATGTGAGTCTATAACCCTCGAAAACATTCAGATTCCGTCCCACGACACCAGCACGCCGGGCAGTTAACTGGTTGGGCAAGCTGTTCATCATCGACGGGACATCAAAGGTAGTCGAATCACGGAATAGGGAGTTCGACTCGGATTCCTCGAGGCCGGGTATGGAAATTCCTAAACGAAAGGTTGCTACCGCATGGATGCATCGTCACCAAAACACAAGATGCTCGAGTTACTAAAGCCAGAGTCCAAACAATTGTCAGTTGTGCAGATGATTCTTTCCCATCAACGTGTTCCTTGGTCAAAAGCTGGCCAGGTACGAGGAAAACCACTTTTGAGACCTTTCGGTCGCATGATGGGACATCGTGCGATTTTGCAATGGCAACGACAAGAAACCAAATGGGGTCCCGTTGAATCCTGGTGAAAACTGAAAAGGAAATAGCAACAGAGATCAGTAGATTGTCAAACAATGCGACAGGAGAGAAGAAAAGATTGCACGACCCTGCATGAATTTCATCTTGACAATTCTCTAACCAGTGACCACATACAATATCCTTCCATAAGCAACGCGGGTCGGAACAGGGACGAGGCTCGTGATGCAATTTACTGATTCGGTTTCTTCCTTCCCATTCTCGGTGAATAACCCAAAAAAAAAGTGGAGCAGCTGAAGCTGCCATTGGAACCTTCTCTTCTCGGGACACAATACATAACCAGACGGCTCCGAGACTGGTCACAGATCTCAGACCATGGTTAATGACAGTTTACAGTGTCTATGAGGGATCAAAAGCACGAACTGCAAAAGAGACTGGAATGCAGTTGTTTTCACTGCCAATACTAAAGATCATAAAAAAATCACTTCGAATTCGGTTCCTATTTGAAGCCTTAAGCCTATGGTGAATAGGTATGTACTAAACCACATGGATTCAATCCCCTTGAGAGTGAATCTATAAGGCAAAAAAAAAAAAAAAAAAACATCGGAATGATGCCAATGACCCAACTGTTCTTGAAGAAACTGAAAAGGAGCACTAGCTTCTTGTCATAGTGCACATTTTGAATCCAGACACCAACATCTATAATTAGATCTTGATATCTCATAAAGCTCATCTGGTGACATCTTCTCAAGTTCCTTATTTGAGAATTCGAAGTTTCTGAGTAAGTTGTGCCCATCATCAAGCAAAGTAGATACTTTAGCTCCTTCCAGTTGATGGTCTTGAGCACGCATTCTCTTGTAAATCCTCATCACAGAGACACAATCTTCGTATGGATCATGAAAACCGCACTGAATGTCATACCTGTTAAGTACAAAGTAAAATAATTGTGGACAAAGCACAACACATGGTGGAGAGAATAATCAGAACACATATGACAAAGCAACTTTTTGATATTTAACAGCCTCTTTGAATAGAATACTCCCGTTATCAAGCAGATAACATATTCATTTTGTGGTGTCAGATGTCAAATTGCCTCATGCCTGGTTAATTTTCAAAGCAAAAATTGCATTATAATATGCATTTTCTTTAATTTCTCTTCTTCTACAACCACGTGGATGCGCAATAATTTCCTCAGTGACAAGTCGTTGTAACTTAAAGAGGTAATTGCAGCAAATTTTAGACAGAAAGCGAGAAAACTTGAAAGCCAAATAAATCACAAAGGTTAGGAAAAAGATCATTCATTAGTATCTGGACACTATTCTGAACATAAGATTCAACACCACCACAACAAGACCAGTTGAACAAAGAACTCACCCTAGATACTGGCAACAGACATTTGGTTCTGTTGGTGAGGGTGGAGCGGGTTCAGGGGCATATGCAGGTTCCAAAACCAGTATAAGCAAAAAAAAAAAAAAAAAAAAAAACCTTACCCCAGATATTTCTTGGTCAGATACTTGAGTGAGTGGCTAGCCAAATTTGTCTTCATTAATGGACAATATCTGGCAGTATCCCTGCATTTTGAAGTAACCGTAAGACAAAAGTGGCACAACAAAAAAGGAATTGCAAACTTCACTTTGCAAGTAAAGAAATATTCACATAATCAGGCATATGGTGCTCTTAATTCTCCCTTTTAGGGGGGAAGAGGCTCCAATCTACCTTCTGTAAAATTGAAATAAAGTCTGTTCATTAATCATAGTGTAGTTAAGAGAAAGCCAAAAGATGAGGCTCAGTTTTTTTTTTCTTTCCATGCAGAAAAATAGATGCTCTAAAACAGTCACCAGGTTGCTAACACTGCTTGATAAGCATACTACTTTGTATTTTCTCTTAACTGCAAAACATCAGTGAATATGCTCCCACCACTTGTTATTGAGTCATAGGGCCATCCTGATTGCTAGAACAAAAAATCATAACTGCCAGAAGAGTGAAGAAAAATAACACGCTGATTGCTCAAAAATCAACGCAAGTTCCAGAGATGTTCTTTTGGCTTTCTCAAGTGACTGACAGTGTTTTTAAATTAGTTGAAAAAACTGAAATTCAAGGCATCATTTAGCCAGTCTGAAGCATTGGAAATTTAATTGGATAACAAGTGATGCAAGTACACTGGCTTGTTCGCTTAGCTAAGATATTTAAAACCTTTTGGAATAATTTTGCATTGATAAACAAAAAAAGCATTAGAACACTTATCACACAGGAACCGTAATAGTAATATTTCCAATTTTTCAGATGGCCCAGCATGTAAAGTACCATCCCATGTAGAGTATAAACAAAAATATATATGTGACTGGTATGAAATTCAATATTAATTTATGCATTGCACTTGTATCAAAAACAGAAACAGCAGCAACAAGATATCCTGTGGATTCAGCGAAACAGGGTTGACTAACAAGTCAACAATCTGCTTTGTATCAACAATCAGATTCAAATAGATGCAGGGAACAGTTCAATTCATCCAACTTGAATAGAGAACAATTGGATTATCTTTAGACAATTTAGCTAAGAATCTGGCCTTAATTTCCATAAGACTGGCATATCACACAATTCTGTTTCAAACAGAGAAATGATTTCTGCAATAGTCTCCACATACTATTCTCCAGTCCAGCATGTCAGAAGACGCATTAAAGTTTACATATTCTGGCTTAAATGGTTAGGAAGTTCTCTCTTTAAAGTTGATTCCATGAAATGACCCAGCAGGACAGCACTGCAAATACTTAGGTCCAAAAACACAATACAAAAGAGAAGTGCACTTGCATATGCCAAACAAATCATACTCAATGAGCAGCTAACACACAAAATTGAACTCCACTTCCCCATAAAGTAAGGCTACAATAACAATGAACAGCATGACAGATTGCTTCATAGTAAGTAACTAGTAGTTGTGACAGAAAGATATTATCAGCCCAAGGACCACGGAGACAATTTATGTTCAAGAGATGCCCAAGTGATACCTAAAATTAAGAAAAGCAAAGGTAACAAGATGCATGTTTCACCACATTCTTGCTCATGTTTACCCTGCATCTTCCTCCATATGGAAACTGATTTTTAATCCATTAGTTAAACCATAAAGAACACCTCATACCTCTGCAAGTGATCTGGATAGTTCATTCTCAAGCAGTCCAGGTCATGCTCTATGTCATGACCTACCAGTAACCTGGCCTTTCCTCCATCTAACCTTAATTTCCCAACAGACTCGCCATTGTACAAAATTTCCAAAATTTTTTCTTGGACTTCCTTTAGTGGCATGGCGTCTTTAAGTTGCCCTTCTGTTAACCCAGTTACTTCGTACCTGAAAAAAATCATAATATCCAGATGATTAGACAATCATTTTTGTTTGGGAGTGGGGAACTTTAGGAGCAAAAGAAAAATTTTAAATTTTCTCTCTTTTCCTCTCACACAAAATAATGAAATTTTTCTCCATTTTCTGCACCCACCTCCCATTTTCCTCACCTCCCCCTACTTCCCAAATGAAGTCTCAGTAAACCAAATCAGAAAAATCACAAGATCTCAAGGGCAGATGTACCTATAATCAGTAACAGGAATTTGGGGCTGTACATAACTGTGGAAAGTCACATTTTCATCTTCATCAACAAGGCATACCCGAGCACAAAGGTCAAGAGATCCATCACTACCACCACCCACCATCTCACAATCCAGGGCAATTGCCTTCGGTCTTTCTTGTTGCCGATCATCATGGTTGTATTCATCAATTGGATCAGAAGTATGGACTGGAGAGTCCATAGAAGATATAGAAATCATTTCCTGCATATGGCCAACAAAGTTGATGATCGATGGACCACCAGCATTTGATGTAAATTGTAGTAAAATCATAACTACTAAAGCCACCCTCATCTAAGTTTCAAAGTTTACTTGCTAATAATATTGCTTACAAATGGACGAGGTGCAGGTAGACAGCATATTTCTCTATGTTCGATAAGGGCACTCTGACTATCAAAAAGTTTCAGACAAAGATCACATCCTCGCTCAGAGAAAATGCTTGAACAATTTGCTTTGGGCAAAGGACCTATGCCACAAATGACATAAAACAAAACAGCAATTAGATGATAAAGAATCCTTCATGGCTGGAACATGGAAAGTGAGAAATGATATTCACCAGTGAGATGCTCTCTTAATGACTCCAAGGATTTGCAGTGCTTATAGCAAACTTCACATTTGGGCTGATGAACAGAGTGGTAGGAGACCTTCATGTGGGCAATAAGATGCTCCTTTTTCTTGAATTGCTTGTAGCATGCTGAGCACTTGTGTCTGTCAAAAATTTAGCAGCTAAAACCATTGTCAGTAAGGAGAAATTAATTTTCAGGGGTGTAATGGTTGAAAAATTTACTTGTTGTGGATTTTAACTTGGATAATCCAAGTGGCATAATGACACAATGAGAAATGAGTGCAACTCCCTCCAAGATAATTATGCATTAGCTCAAGTGGTGAGAGGAAATAACAATGTCAACACGTGAACTCATTATATATCATCATGTTAAAAGTAACCCAGTATGGAATAGCCTAGGTTGTAGACAGAAACCCGAGAAGAACTTGCTTTGCATGGACAATATAGGGAAATGCTTATAAAGATCAGGACAATGTATGAAAATTCCAGCCCAAATAATAAGCAATGTCCATAAATGCAGATGTCATTGTGTCAAGAGTTGAACCATAACAATGAAATGCATCTTTATTCCTTGAGTTTAACATTGATATGGGAAATTAAAAGAACTCAACTCAACCAACCGCAAAGCAAACCTGCAAAACCAAAAAGGAAATCAAAGAAGCTGTATTTATCAGTTCCTTTCATATATTTTCAATAGCAGTGGCTGTCGATATTAATCACTTGACAGCAGGTCAAGGAGGGACAAAAGGAAGGTTTTCTTTCACTCTTCTATGATTTAACTCCACTTCTAGACATTGCCAGCGCCACTAAGCTGCCTAATCATGCCATTCGACATGTAAAATATATAGTTGTGTTGGCACCGGAATTTGACACAATTGGCATAGGTATGATATTGACGGTTTGGCATCGGCATTGGTGAAATACAGCAGGATATTGGCACAAAAGTGTCGGCATCCAAAACTGAGTGATACAAGACCATTATGATGTCGGACTGATATATACAGAAACAGTCACGTGATAGTACTAGATTCTCGGACAAGAGAAATGGCGGCTAACGGACAATGCCAAACCATGAAGACACCGACTCTCAAGATGCGGAAACAGTTTAAACCAAAAATCTGGAAAAATATGGGTAGGCCTAAATGGTTAAACCTGGGAAGACTTCTGTCCGGAGGGTCATGAAGGTCGTGGTGAATTACTCGACGTGGGGAGCAAAGGCTATAAAAGTAGCACAAGATTAAGAAGAAGGCACGCACAATCAACCCATCCGTAAGAAATCAGTGTGGTTACTTCATAGCATTTAGTTTCTGCTCATTTTCTTCTTACAAACTCTTGCTCTTGTGAGTGTGTTTGGGAAGATGCGTAAACCGTTTCATAATTCATAGAAGCCCTATCGGGTGGCCTCGTAATGCCGTTCATATTGTTTGGACAAGCTCGGCATCAAAAGTGCTGATTTTTGGGGGATACAAGTCATCGTCAGATGCCAAGACCACGTGTATTCAATTCGAAAACTCCCTCCAAGAAAAGGGTCGAATTCATAGGTAAAGAGGGCACTAGCGATCAAGCGACAGGCGAACCCAGATGGGAACTCTGATCATCGGACATTTTTCTTCACGGGTCACGTGAGACTCCCTCCATTACCAAAGCAACCACACAGTAGCCACAGAGACAGAGAGAAAGGGTGGGGAGGCGAGAGAGAGAACCGTGAGGTGTGGGACTTGGCAGGGCTTGCTTCCTGGGTTTCCATGGGAGAGAGACATAGAGAAGCCACGGCTTCGATCCTCAAACCCGCAATGGCGGGAGACCAGTGCCCGAGTGTGTTATTAGCAGTGGAAACTGAAAGGAAAATGAGAGAACGTGAGTTCAGCGCTTGACGACAGACAGTGGAGAAAAGTTGAAACCTTTCGAGGGAAGGAATTCGCACTAGAAGTCTGGTCGTCCTGTTCCAGGATTTCTAGAATTTTTCTTGGCAAATGCGGAAATCAAACCATGCCATTCAAGCTGAGTTAGCTATTAAAGATTGGATTTTTATTAGCTTCATGAAAGCCCGGGAGTAAAGAGGCAAAATACCAGAGCTTGCTCGCTTAAAGCTTCTTAGGAATATGGTTCATATGGGGCCCGATATGGGCCTGGAGGCCCATGGGTCTGCCTATGCTCGGACCCAGCCCACAAGGGGTTTTCTTGATGGGAGAAAAGAGAATTGGCCCGAGCCAGGTTTTCCCTTAGGGAAAGTTGAAAAATGAGGAGAAAATGATCTAAACTTTAATGAAAATCCATGAAAATCCGTCTTAGTATATTTGAAGTAAGATGTTCCTCTTTGAATACAAGCTACATCATGAGAGCGTACTATATTCCAACGTATCGAAATTCTGTATTTTTTAGAAACAATATATCACCATGTCATGTCGCATGTTATGTGTCGATGTCGGTTCTACTTAGCTATAGGCTTATAAATGTCTCCGATGTTGGAGAATAGAGAGAATGCTAGCTACATTACCAAACTGATTGATGAATGATGCTACAAGGCAACGGAGCTACATTAATAGATTGATTAATGTCTTTGTTATCCGTCACTAGCACTGATCGTCATCCCCTGGCTTTTGTTAAGATATGAAATCCTTTTGTGATATTATCTTTTGAATATGAAATCTTTTTGAATTTTAAATTAGTATGCCAACTGTAGATGAGTTGGCATTCCTTGATTCTTGTTCTATCAAATATTGTATTTTACGTTCTCTTTAAAAGCGTGTACAATCTGTAAATTAATTAAGTGATATGAAAAATCATTCACAACCAGTTTTTTCATGGTACCAGAGCGATCCTACTCCTAAGAGCATTTTTGATCAGCTATTTAGCATTTTTTTTTGGCAACCTTTTGCACCCTCTAGCCATGGAAGTCACTTCAGAATCAGCTCGCACCACCTCAAATTCTAGTTCCATTTCCATCGGAACAACTGCACCTAATGGTTTGATCTCGATTTCAGCCACCGTTCAATTGCCATTTAAGCTCTTTGCTGCCAATTATCCCTCTTGGCGTGCTCAGTTTCAGGCGCTACTCATTGGTTATGATTTAATGGGATTTGTTGATGGAACTTCTATCTGTCCGCCTCTCACCGTTTCAACTGGAAATCAAACGGTGCCAAATCCAGTTGCGACAACTTGGATTCGCCAGGATCAGCTCTTGCTTCATGCAATTTTTGCATTTGTATTTGAAACCGTGATTTCTCTCATTGCCTCTTGCAATTCGTCACACGCTACCTAGACAAAACTCATGAATTTATATGCTAATAAATCCCGCTCAAGAGTTATGCATCTCAAGGATCAACTCTCTACCGCTCGCCGAAACTTACATTCTGTTTCAAAATTTTTGCAGGAACTTAAAGCCCTTGCCGATGAATTAGCAATCATTAACACTCCTATCTTTGATGATGATTTAGTCATTCATGCACTTCGAAGACTTGGAAATGAATACAAAGAAATCGCAGCAACGATTGGGGCTCGTGAAAACACAATCAGCTTTGAAGAAATGCATGACAAATTGGTGGCCTATGAAACCCAACTAAAACTAAGAGAAATTAGACTTGAAGCAGCAGCTATCATAGCCAACTACAACAACAGAAGCCGTGGCACTGGAAACAACTCCCACTGGCCCAATAATCATAGCCGTCATCAAAATTATTCCAGATCTAACCAGCATCATGGACCTTCTTATAGGAGGTATTCTATCGAGACAACAGAGAGTTTCATCCGACATGTCAATCTTGCGATTAATATGGACACTTGGCCAAATCTTGTTTTCGCATTTGAAATAGTCTCCGTGAACCTACTGCTCACGTTGCAACAGCTCCACGTCAAGAAAATGGCTGGCTACTAAACTTAGGAGCATCACATCACATCACAAGCAATCTTAACGACCTCACCACTCACTCAAAGTACGAAGGCCCCAACGAGATCGTCATTGGTGATGGCACAGGTTTGCATATTAGTCACGTTGGTTCTATTAATTTATCATATCCAAACCAATCCTTTAAATTAACCAATGTTTTATGTGCACATGATAGTACAAAAGACTTGATTTTTGTCTCACAATTTTGTCGCAATAACCACTCATCTATCGAATTTTTTGCCAATTATTTTTTGGTGAAGGACCTTCGCACGAGGGTGACGTTCCTTTGAGGAGGGCTTAACAATGGTGTGTATTGGATGCTTCTCACAAACACTCATCCAAAATTCACAGCATTTGTCAATGAGCAGACAAAACTGATGGTTTGACACAACAGATTATGTCACCCTTCAATTCGTATTCTAAGTCATGTTCTTAATAATTTTCCAATTCGTTTGTCTTCTGAGTCAATCATAATGCAATAAGAGTCACAAACTTCAATTTGGGGTATCAACTCTTGTGAGTCATTTTCCGCTTGATATTATTTTTTTCGATGTTTGGGGTCTTGTGTTAACTGCTTCAATTAATGGTTTCCATTACTATCTTATATTTGTTGACCATTATACAAAATACACTTGGCTTTATCCTATAAGAAAAAAAATCAGATGTTACCCAAATTTTTGAATAGTTTAAAAGCTTGATTGAAAAACAATTTTTTGTCTCTATTCGAAATTTATACTCGGATGGTGGTGGAGAATTTCAAAACCTGAAACATTTTCTTGCAAAACATGAAATTTCCCATTTAATTATACCGCCACACACACCGGAACATAATTGAATTACGGAAAGAAAACACTGACACATAGTTGAAACTAGACTCACTCTATTACACAAAGCAAATCTACCACATTCTTTTTGGTCATATGCGTTTCAAATTGCTACATACCTCATTAATCGTTTGCCAACACCCGTTCTAAATATACATTCACCATTTCAAACATGATTACAAATGGCTCCCAATTATAAAAAAACTTCGCACATTTGGTTGTCTTTGTTATTCTTAGTTACGTCTATTCAATACAAATAAACTTATGTCCCGCTCTCGACAATGTATATTTTTAGGGTATTCACTATCACAAAGTGCATATAAATGTTTTTATCCATAAAATAATCGTCTTTATATTTCATGTCATGTTGTGTTCAAAAAAAACACATTTCCGTACCAAACACTTCTCAATATTAAAAGTGTCTTGTCAATTCCTCAAAGTTCATCTCCTCCACTTACTATTTCACTTTCGATTTTAGTGCCAAACATTGGACCATTTGAACAAGTGCCCCAATGAAGCAACATTCCATCCTGTGCTACATCCTCATCGACTTCCCAACCTTCAAATCAATCCTAACAAATGCCACTTCTTAAAACCTCAATTGCCACTATCAATAATGACCAAATATCAACACCCAAAAATCCACCTATAAGAACTTACAAAATGACCACTAGATCCAAAAATAATATTTTCAAGCCCAAATAAATCAATCACATCATCACCAAACATCAACTTCCACCGACTATAGAACCAATGGGAATTACACAAGCTATGTGCCATCTTCAACAACGTGAAGCAATGTCGGCTGAGATCAATGCCCTTATTCGTAACGAGACTTGGGAACTAATACCTTTTGATCTATCTTTAAATATTGTAGGTTACAAATGGATTTATCGAATAAAAAGACGTGTAGACGGTAGTATTTAGAGGTACAAGGCATGTCTTGTGACCAAAGATTTTCACCAACGACCGGACCTTGATTACACCAATACATTTAGCCCGGTCATCAAATCAAATAATATTTGGGTGGTTTTATCATTGGCTTTAATGCGTGGATGGACATTGAGACAAATGGACATCAACAATGCTTTCCTCCAAGAAACATTTCAGGATGAGGTTTACATGTCGCAACCATCTAGTTTTAAAGACCCAGAAAAATCAACACACATTTGCAAATTTCGCAAAGCCATATATGAGTTAAAGCAGGCTCCACGGGTTTGGTATAATGAATTAAATTCATTCCTTTTCACAAATTCATTGAATGATAGTTCACTGTTCATTTACTCTCATGGTAGTGTTCAAATCTATTTTTTAGTGTACGTGGATGATCTCATTATCACAGGAAGTAACCAGAAGTTTGTTTCGGACGTCATCACTGCTCTCTCTAATCGGTTCTCAATTAAAGACTTAGGGCCACTGAATTTCTTTTTGGGAATTGAAGTTATTTCTACAAAGACCGGCTTACTTCTTTCTCAACATAAATACACAAAAGAGCTACTTAAACGCTTCAAAATGGGAGATGCAAAAGAGGTCGTGGCATCATTAGCCATGGGTCAATCTCTTTCGGTCATGACAAACAATCACCAGCTAATGCTACAGAATTTCGAAACCTCATTGGTGCACTTCAATACCTCAATATCACTCGCCCGAATCTTGGTTTTGCAGTAAACAAGCTATCTCAATTAATACATAAGCTGACCACAACTCATTGGACAGCTGCAAAAAAGCTTTTACGCTATCTTAAGGGAATATTATTCCATAGGTTGCACTTGAGACGCGACACACAACCTGTACTTCATGCCTACACCGATGCAAATTGGGTAGGAAATATTGATGATTGCATATCTACTTCAGGTTTTGTGATTTATATAGGGCCAATCTTATCACTTGGAGTTCTTGAAAGCAACAATCAGTTACACGGTCGTCTACTGAAGCAGAATATTGAGCTATTGCCACGGCCTTGGCGGAACTCGTTTGGGTAAAATCTTTATTTCAAGAACTTGGCATTCACATTGACACAGCACCAAGCTTGTATTGTAACAACATAGATGCTACGTATGTTTGTACAAATCCTGTCTTCCATTCCCGAATAAAACATATTGAGATAGACTATTATTTTGTTCAAGAACTTGTTAAAGCCAGCAAGATGCGAGTCTCTTATATTTCCACTCGTGATCAACTTGCCGACATTCTTACGAAACTATTATCAAGGCTGTGGATAATACAATTATGAGACAAGATGGGCATTTCCGATGGAACGTCCATCTTGCAGGGCGTGTTAAGATATGAAATCTTTTTGTGATATTATCTTTTGAATATAAAATATTTTTGATATCTTTTTGAATTTCAAATTAGTATGCCAACTATAGATGAGTTGGCATTCCTTGATTCTTGCTTTGTCAAAAATTGTATTTTACCTTATCTTTAAAAGCGTGTACAATCTGTAAATTAAGTGATATGAAAAATCGTTCACAATAAGCTTTTTAGCTTTCGCCACTGTTCAAAAGGTAAAAATTGTGTCATTATCAAATGTGTAAAAACTCATCTAAAAGTAGAAATAGAAAAAATCAATTTCTGATCAAAATTATTATCATTCGCATCCTTAGTGTTGGTTGGAGTTGAACTTTCGTTGGGCATAAGAAAAGAAAACAATGGCATATCATTTTGTTCCTCCTGCTCTGATTAGTCACGGTCAAATATTTAATTGCTATTTATGGTGGAAAGTTTCCCACTCGACATGATTGTCTTCTTGTCTTTACACTTCGAAAATTCTTTTTGAAAATCTAGATGTCCAATACAATTGTGTGCACGAGATGCATAACGATTAACATCAAATTTGGGAACTTCATTGTCGCTTCTTGGTCAACTCTAATAGAATCCATATCAGCAAAATTTGTCCACAAATTATGCTCGCATAATGTCCGAGGAGGACGATTAAATATGAAATAAGCATGCGTCAATTACACCTGGGGACCGAGAAAAGTAAGCGAATGTATTTTACCATCATACTACATAAGGCCAAAGCTGTTAAGTTCACTAGATTTTCGTAAAAAAAATGAGAAGCCATTAGAGGTTCTCCCTAATGCATCATGCTATAGAAGCCCTATATACTGCTGTACAGATGTTTGACATCAACACAATTGTGTATCCTTATGAGTCGAATGACAAGTCTCGTGCTCCATCAATTAAAAGTGCCCAGCATATTGATCCTTGCACTTATGCATCCCTTAATCCATGCAACGGAACGGTAAGAATGATGACTTTTTGTCCTACAATTCTGCAAGTAACAATCGGTTTCACAGTTGAATGGTGTGTTCTTCAACTTCTGACCTTGTCCAATTTGTCTCCAACCTCATCACACCTCGACTTGTTTGATTCACGCAATGCTCGATTCCTAATGAAATCTACGTCACTGGATTTAGACGTTGGTGCCCTCAATCTTCTAGCTGCCATTCTTCAATTTGGCAATTGAAGGTTCTATTAAATGCAACATAAGCAACATATGAATGCCACAAGGACCTTATGTTGACTATCAAGGTTATATCCCAATTCTACTTAGAGCATGACATAGACCATGCAAAGCAAAAGGAAAAGCATCTGTCTAAAATAAAGAAGCGGATTTTGTTTTTGCAACAAGAATAATGAATTCACGGAGTCCACCATGCACAACTTGAAATTGGCATCGTCTAAGAACAAAGTATTAGCCACGTTACAACTCTAAGTCATGCTAAGGTAGTGTAACTCATTTTGAACTACAAAATGCTACGAAGAGAATGGTCATCCCAGAACCTTCACCTCTTGCAACACTTCAAATTCTGTTTCATTTTCTGTTTTCATGCTCTGACTTTTATTCCGTAGTGGGCTACTATTATGTGTATGAGAGAGAATCTATCAGAAGACCTCGCCAAATTCTACATTAGTGACTACCAAAAGACAAGAACATTAAGAGGAACACAGATGTTTACAAGCCTCACCAAGAAGTCACAAAGCGGGAAATATAACTGCCCATGAAAGACGGCGTCTGTTTTTTGTTTCCTAAGTGTAGTCTCGTAACATATCAAGCATGAGATTATTAAAAGCCACAAATTTGTCCTTATTCCACATGCAGGGTATTAGAAGCCGAAATGAAAACTTTTGTTATGCTTTCATGTAATCTGAACACACCTGACAATTTTGACATTGGCTATACACAATCGGTTTCATGGCCTTGTCCAATTCGTCTCTAACTTGGTATGTGCTGGTACATTGGGCAAACTTTTCAGGGACATGCATTGTTTGATCTCCACCTTCTTTAAAGAATTCAATTCTTCCAAGCCTTCAACCTCTCTCATAAATTTACAATGATCTAGCTTGAGATGCCGCAAATTTTCCAACTTTGACAGGTTAGGCAATCGTTCGATTGCATTGCACCTAGTAACGTGTAGAAACTTTAGTGATTCTAATTCCCCTAAACCTGGGATCTCTACCATATTTGGTAAGTCACTAAGCTGTAACCTTTGTAGCCTCTTCAAGCGTGAAAGATTGGGTGTGCTCACCAAGGCTTTGTACGATGATATCTTCAATTCCCTTAACCTCTCAAGTATTCAAGGTTAGGCAAGGTCAAGAGTGCAATTTTGTCGTAAAATCCTAGAAGTAGCCACTAGGGAGGCATCCATGTTGGGACATCATCATCGTCCTCAAGCCAGAAATCCTCGTTTGCACTCCTACATGCAAAATTTGATAGGCTTCTACACATTTTGAGATGATGTAAATGAACCAGGCTCGAGAGGTAAGGAAGAACAGGGTATCGAGCAACTTCAACTTTGAGGTATTTCAAACTCGAGGGAAGCTTTGGCAATGGGCAAAGCTGGTGGCTTGAAATTTTAAGCTCTTGGAAGTTAGAGAAACCACTGATCTTTGTCGGCACTCTAGAGATTGGGGATCCATATAAGTCCAAGATCCTCAAACGGGTCAAGCTCCACATTTCCCATGGGATTTCATCGTGGAGATACAGACAAAAGGAGACATCAATCACTTCAAGTGTCTTTACCCCTCCAAGAGCATAGGGTATTGTTTGTATCTTTGTATGTCCAACTCTAATAACTTTTAATCTTTTCAAATATCCAATGGAATTAGAAAGAATGGAGATCCCCGACAATTGTAAATCCAACTCAATCAATTATTCCAATTCCCCAATAGTGTATGGAAGCTCATATAGATTCTTGCATGCACGCAAACTCAAATTTGTGAGATTTGTTAACCTTCCAATGGAGAGAGGAATTAGGTTGATACCATAATGAAATCGAATTTCAAACTTCGTTAGATAATTTAGATTGCCTAGTGTCTCAGAAAGCTTGAACGGTTTGCCTCCAGAAGGCATAATAATTTTTGATAGGCATTCTAGCGAAACAATTTCATCGGGCAACCCTTGGAGGGAATGGCATTTCCGGATATCTAGAGTAATTAGCAATTTTAGCTTACCAATTGAGCTATCAATTGTAGATAGTTTCACGCACCAAGCAAAATCAATTTCTCTAGCTTGCCGAACTCGGAAAAATCAGGTGTCTTGATTAACGCTTCGCAACGTGTCAAATCTAGAACTTTTAACTTTTTCATCATTTGCAGTGGAATAAAAAGGCCGATCACATGCTAACAAAAAGTAGAGAAAACATTATCACACAACTAGCTAGCAAAGCTGAATTGATAGAATTTGAAGCGAACATGAGCACGGTGTGTTGGTACCTCAATTTGCCTCCATCCACCCCAGTCATGGGTAATGTTGCTCTTCAAAAGGTTAAGCACAACCAAATTCATTGGGTGAAAATTCTTTACTGAAAGATCCAGTGGACAATGACGCCAAGAAAGCCATCTCAAACTATGAAGAAGATTCTTGAAGTCGCCTACGAAATTCATTTTTCTCCTCCAAAGAACCTTAGGTTTGGGAAATGGGCCAATCCTTTAGGTGTAAAGTCATGACTAATACCCACGCTAAGTGCTCGTACATCCGGTTTTCCTACCAGCAGCAGTAGAGAACAAAGATGAGTGTGGAATATAGAAAGCAATAAACCAAGGAACTAGTCTACAATATCAGTAGTTCTTCTTTGACCCTAAACTAATTAAATCAAATTCATGTTGCGACAAAACAATCACCTTTCTTTTCTCCTTATCAATTTGAAAATAAAACAAAACCAAGCATGTCTAAATGTTTGTTAAATGATGATTTTTCTGTCTTTAGACACATTTTCAAGGGAACAAACAACTCATAATTCATTCTTATCGAAACAAAAGATGAATAATTTCAACTAACCAATAGCAACTTAATAAATTAGAAAAGAAAGCATACCATCAACCTTGATTTTAAAAGCACATGATAAAAGATTTTATTGGATTGACTGTATTTTAACTTTTAAAACTTTTACCTCGTTGCTCATCAATATGTCTGAAGTATTTTCATCGATCCACACCCAAGGGCGCTTTCTAACATCTTCAAAGTTCTATTCCTTGACAATATACCTTCCTAAATCTCAAAGTTCATCATGCATCCATAACTTATTGTTCTTATTGATCTTTATCAACGACATGAGCATAAGAGCATCGATCGTGTGACATGGAGAATATCTGCAATCATCCCACATGTAACATGCATTTGTATCATCCTCCCCAATACAATAACATGCTATCTCTAGGAATATGACTTTTTGCATGCGGTCCAACTTGTTCAAACTTATCATCAATGTTTTTCGGACTTCCCCACATAGTATTTGCTTTAAGTCCCTCAATATCTCGTTCCACTTCGACCTACCATTACGAGCAAAAAGAGAACCCACGACTTCCAAAGTCAAAGGAAGCATTCCTTTGCTTGAAACGACTTCTTCCAAGAAGGTGTAGTAATCCATTGGAGGAGCATCGCTTCTAAAGACATGCCTATTGAAAAGTTGAATCGCTTGATCCAAAGGCATCTCCTTTACTTGGTAGGTCAAGTAATTGCAAGCTCATGTTTGGTTGCCCTCATCTAGTATTGTCCTAATGTCCCTGATAGTGACAATGATCTTACTTCCAAAACCAAACCAGTCGCATCTCTCAGCTAGTTTCTTGAGTTGCCTCTTCTCATCCACATTATCTTGAACAATCAAAACTTTCTTATTGCCAAGTCCTCTTTTTATGCGATCAATCCCATGGTTGGTGTCATATATTTCTTGAGCAGAGGTTAAGGCTAGTGTTTCGGATAGCAATTTTTTTTGCATGTCTAGAAGACCATAATATCGAACATCTTCAAGGAAACTACTACAACTGAATTCAGACCGGAATCGATTGAAGATAATGCTAGCAAGGGTTGATTTACCAATACCGCCCGTCCCATGAATTATAATGAAACGCACCTGATCATCAAAGTCAACATCCAACAATTCCTCTATACATCTTAGATCATCTGTTTCAACTAGATGGTCAGGAATAGACCTCATCTTCCCGTTCAATTTCAGCAAAACCTCTAGAACAATCAATTTTATAAGTTCCCCATACCTACTAGACATCAATAGCAAAGGAATTCAAAATGATAAAATAATGACAGCACTATTCCTAACTTCCAAGCGTATGAGATTTAAATAACATAAGTCAAATATAGCAAGACCCATTTACAAAAGGCTGCAGTTTTTCATATAACAAATTTGAATTCATTTAAATAGAACAAAATAAATTCTGGACTTGGCTATATTAAAATTGATAACTCAAAAAAAGTTGTGGAAAACTTACCCTTTTCCTTCCAACCTCCAACCTACTCTAGTTGGAACCTCAACAAGAGCAGCTTCCCATTGCTTCACCTTGTTAGGGCCATACCTCACCTCATGCTGAAACATCGCATTTCTATACAATTCACTCTTGAGCTTTACATCATCTGGCTCCACATCGAAGAAAATGGGAGGATCTCCTTCTTCCCATCCGACTTTGAAGTGCAATCTACCATATGCGCAACCTCACGGAGACACCACGGACTGGAAGCAAAGCCCTTAGAAAAGATAGGGATATAGATTTGAGTTGTGTTAAGGGCTCGCAAAAGGTTGTCACCAATTTTTTGACCGACTCGTAGCTCTTTGTTGTCTTTGAAAACACGGATTCCTTTCTCCACCATTTCGCTATAAAGGCAACTAGTAAAGTTGTCCCGAGTATCCGGTCCTCTGAAACTTAGGAACACCTCGAACTCCATTCCTAGAAAAAACATGGTTAGTCACAACTCACAGCCATCAAACAGTGATGGCCATTTGACCAAGAAACAAAAATGAAACCAACATAAAGAAATCGTAGCTAGAATGATCTTACAAGGCCGGAGAGGCTTTATGTCATTTAAAACAAATTTATATTACGAACATATGAATTATCAGCTTCGTCTTTCTTCAAAAATTGTCATTTTTCATTTGTTGACAATGGAAACGATTCTTTAATTACAGCCGAGCCCCCTTACCGACCTTATGCTAGTGTATACATATTGTGGTACTCCCATATTCAAATGAGTTTTAGAACATAGAACAAGCAATATAATAACTAAAATGGTGTTTATTATTCAGTTGAATTAGCCTTAATATAATCAAATATCTTCGGGTAACCATACTATAGCCTTCAAAATTTGATTTCTTCTGTTGGATTCACTCTCAAGTCTTTCTCAATTTATAGAATTTCTTATCATGCAAATGCAGACCTTTACTTGGTAGACATTGGCCCTTCAATGCCTTTGCCAAGTACTAGCTTTACATCTTGATTTCACCTTCTCATTTCCTTGTATTTACTTCATCATGAAGGTATCCTCTTGCTTGGCCACTAACAAGTTTGGCATCCGTTCAAAAAAAGAATTATTGACTTTCGTTGGCTAATCATAAAAGCGGTCAATCGGAGAGGAATCGGGAGGAAAAAAAAATAGAACATTCAATCAAGCACAAAGAAAGGTACTTGAACTTCGGCCATTCATTTTTCAGGCTATGTAATTTTGAGAGTCTAGGGATTATAATCTCGATCATGGCATCATACGTAACTGAAGACTAAAAGATCAAAACAAGAAACTTAGACTTGATCTTGAGTCCTCCTAAGGCAATGTCATGAAGATTCGAGGAATATGGCATCATGGCCGTGGGGTGATTGATTCTTAGGTGGGCCAGCTCCCAATTTGTGGAACCGAAAACCATGCATCTAGTCGTGATGTTCTAAATGCAAGACCAGCTGGGATAAATTTTATCTTTTTCTATGCTCTACCAATTCACAAGCTTTAGTAATGTTCTAAATGCAGGTACAGCAAGATACCCAAAACTAATCCCAAGAGACGCAATGAGCTCGCTGAAACCAAGCAAAGCGGAAAACGAAAAAGAAAACTCAGGGATGTGCAACAGAAAACAAAACCCGGAAAGGCCGAAACTTTAATGAGCGAGAAATGAGATCAGGGTAAATAGGCTATTGGCATCGAGGCTGTGAGAGGCAAATTGGTACCTAAAAAACCATCTAGGCTGAGGCTAAGGCTAAGTGACAAGCGTCGAGGCTGCAAGTCAGGGTGGTCGTGAGTTGACCGGGGCAAATGGACGCTCTCACGGGAGTGGAGAAAGTGAAGAAGGGCCTATACTCTCTAGGAACTTTTGTGTGGTGGATAGAATTCCGAAGTGAAAGTATTCCAATATAGAGAGAGCTTTTAGAGAGAAGGAACTTTAGATTACTTAATGATTTGATAAATATAATGAGGGGGAGAACACCTTCTTATACTAGTAGTCTTTTGACTACAACCATTGATCAGTATTTGATCCGGTGGATGAAATTGTACCTCCCCACCTATTAACTAAGCCGAGAGAGTTCTAGAGTTCGGCATAATTACTGTCTTACTCATCCCCATAACCTTTTGGAAGCTCTTGGGGAACCCTTGGGCGAGTTGGGGCATTCTTCTTCATTCCTGCACAGTCCCTTGGTCACAGGAACTTCAAGTCCATGACATACAGGATCAATATTAAAAATTCTCAATAAATGAGGAGTCAAAATGTAAAAATGTAAAAAATAATAAAAATAATAAAGGAAAAAGAAGAAAAAAATCTAGTTTTTTTTTTTCTTCTAACTCATTTTTTGTGACACACAATTCACATTCCAAATTTGATTTTTCTCTTCTTTTCTAATACGCTCTTGACACGCGAGTCTAAAATGTCAATTTCTTATTTTTTCCTCTAATTTTATGGATTATTGGAATGAAGTTAAGTTATCAAATTGAAATAATAAATAATAGTAATAAATGGTGGATTACTGTTTTTAATGTAAATTCACCATGCATATGCTCTTTATTATTATTTATTGAAAATTATGTGCTCTTTATTATTATTTATTTATTTGTGAATTTAAATCAAAATTAATTTGATTGAAATAAAAATGATAATTTATCATGTATATATAAAAATATACATTTAATATATAGCATATCGCAATATGTCAGAATTTTCTATTTTTTGAGAAATAATGTGTTGGCATGTCGTATTGTGTCATGTCGCGTTTTGGTGTCGATGCTACTTAGGGAGAAAGTAGCAAGTTAGGCCAGAGAGAGAGAACGTTAGGACAATCAGATGAATATTGGGTAATTAATTACGGTTTTTATTTGTAATAATAAAAATTAATATATATATTTCTATTTTGCTTTCCCCTAATCATGGGTGTGGCAATTGCAAAGAACAAGATAATAATAATAACAAAAAGATTAAAATTAAAAAAGAGGCTGACGTGGAATTAAAATTGGCGCACGTGATGATGCATTTTGCAAAACCATAATTTTCGAAAAGTACCGAGCATACATTGCCTTCTCGAATATTTAACTTTGTAGTTTTACAAAAAAATTCCCTTCGAAAGCGTAATAGACAAAAATTGTCTTTTCGAATAATTTAACTTTTTTCCTTTCGAAGAATCGGAGTTCAAATTTATAATTGTCCCGTGAAAGGCACATATTTAAGCTCGTGAGTAAAGTTTTGGCCTTGGTTCACCTTTCTCAGCACAAATTTCCAGCTTGTTTCAAATGCTAAGATTCAGAGTAAAATACTAAATAGAATGAAGAAATCAGTCTTTTGGAGAAGAGTGTGGGCAGAACTTCTGAGCCACATTCATAGGTCAGAGCCCACATTGTATTTTACGTTTTAGCAAAATGGTGCACTTGAGTAGGGGTGAGCATGGTTTGGATTGGGCCGGTCCATACCCTAACCATGAGACCAACCCACATAGTGTTAGTTCTCAATTTTTAGGATCAAGGTCCAACCTTATTGAGTTTGGGACCAAGGATTGGATTGGATTGGCCCAATGAGTTCAGACCGATTCCAAGGTTTATAATTTTTTAGTTTTATTTTTATATTCACTGAAAATGCAAACCTACTATTTCAAATTACATATCCATCAACAATGCGACAATGAGCAACCCAACTATAAATACCAGTATATATTTAACAAATTTAGGATAGGGCAGTAATAAAAATTTCATACTTACTAAAAGCAATAAACCATAAAAACAATTAGAATTGCTTATAGAATCGCGAGGCAAGCATTGCTTATAAGCAAAGAGGGTTTCTAATTAAAGCTTTGTTTCCTTTTGATTTACTCGGTGACGAGCGAGGTCAGTAAAGAGAGGCAACCGGCGCAAGAGTCGAGCAGCGAGCGGGGTGAGCATTGAGCGATAGGCAGCCAGAGGCAAGTAGGGCTAGGATCGAGCGTCAAGCAAGGTGAGCATTGAGCGTCGAGCGATAAGCAGCCAGAGGTGAGCGTGGCAAGATTACTCATGAGCAGAATTGTTTCTTTTGATTTTACTTGGCAGATTGAAGACTAAGAGGAAAAAGAAGAAAGAAGAGAACAATAGTACCGGAGAAGGAGGACGTCATTTGAGTTAGGATTTACTCTTTACAATAGATTAAAAATAAAATAATATAAAATATATTAGACATATAATATAAAATATATCTAAAATATATTATATATATATTTAATAGTCATGGTTGGTCAGGATTGGACCAAACCTAAATTCCCAAACTAAGGATTAACCCTCATAGTGTTGGTCTCGGAATTTCAAGACCAAGGACCGATCTAGTTCCTCTAGGAACCAAACCAAGACCGGCATGGTTGAGCCTGTTCAGGGTTGGTCTAGGATCAACCCTGAATTGATGCTCACCCCTACACTTGAGTCTCTTATTAAACTTTAGGCCTAGTGCCAAAGAAGAACTTTGGCTTTTTCGCTCTCTCCATCTATCATTTTTCTTGCAATAAAGGTACTGCATGATCAAAGTGCAACTTGCGACTCGACCTGACACTGAGGTTTGTAAGAGAGTCGAAAACCCAGATGCCAACACCAAGACGAGAAAGATGGACATGGAATGGAACTATAAATATACAAACATCCGTCCATCTTGTTACTACACATTACCATTTGAGCACGTTACATTCAAGAAAAGAAGGATCCGTGTTTTTCTCACGTCGGCTATTCAGGAATAAACTTCGATATCCTCCTGAACCACTTCTGAGTAGAAAATATCCGGAAAGATTTTCTGAATTGCAACTCTAGAGGGAAGACGTCCAACAAACAGAAATCTGCAACTATTCGGGTCCTAAGAAGTATGCGATGCAATTGGCATGTTGTCACGTACATGACTGCCGAAATTGTAATCGGCGGAATAGGGCAGAGCATGCTCTATTGATAACTTGCTCACCATGGATGGTATGCATTGGAATTATAATGATTGTCATCGTTTTGGTTGCTGCTCAAGGATCTCCATCGAGATTGCACTAGCAAGCTCTTCTCCGAGAACTCGCTGGTGACTAGAAAGTGCTCAAGGATCATCGTCGAGACTCAGATCTAGCTGGTGATAAGGCTTCCCAATAGTTACTACACTTTCGCGCCTCTAACGCTCGATGTGAAGAAAATCAAATTCTTTTGAATGGTTATTGTAAGGGTGGAATAAAACCATATCAATTGGTGATTTATCTCCTATAAAACCTCTGGATTTTGTCATTGTATCTTTTTTCGAAGTGATTTTTGTTAAAAATTATTTGAGTCGTGTAATATTTACTTAAACATAGTATCAGGATAAATAACTCGATGGCATTCCATTAAAATAATCCAACAGTGATAACGGGAATCCAATTTGCCCCTATCACACGAATTTAGCTAGTCGAGTACATAAGAATAATGTTCATACACACACCTTCAATAATCTCGAGCTCAAGTATTCTTATGGAAAAAAATTAAACTTCTAAATTATTTCCTCATGTTTAAACTATGCATGTAGATCAAGCAAATGCTTCTTCTGACTTCATGAAATAGAAGTAAGATGTGGCTCATTGGGCCAACAAACCAGCAAGACAGCAGCACAAATCGCAAATGGTGTTCTTAATTCTCCCTTTAAGAGGGAAGACTCCAATAGACGTTCTGTTAAATTGGAATAAAGTACGTTCATTTATCATAGTGTAGTTTAAGGATGAGCATGATCTGGGTTGGGCTTGTCCACGCCCTAACTTTGGGACCAACTTGCACAGTGTTGGTCCTCAATTTTTTTGAGGACCAACCGATAATTCTTTTGCTTCATTTTTTTTGTATTCACTAAAAAGGAAAATCTAATATTTCAAATTACATATTTATTGATAAGGTTGTGTTGAGCAACTAAACTATAAATACCAGTACATATTTAACAAATTTAAGATAATTCAACAATGGAAATTTCACACTTGTTAAAGACAAAAAACCATAAAAATAATTAAGACTGCTTATAGAGCTATAAGGCAAGCGTTGCTTACGAGCAAATAGAGTTTCTAATCAGGGCTTTGTTTCCTTATGATTTACTTGGCAACGAGTGAGGTTAGCGAAGAGAGGCGAGCGGCGCGAGCGTCGAGTGACGAGCATGGTGAGCATCAAGTGTGAGCATCGAGTGGTGAGTAGTGCGAGCAACCAAAGGTGAGAGAGGCGAGCGTCGAGCGGCGAGCGATGAGCGTCAAGCAGCAAATGGGGTGAGGTTGCTCATGAGCAAAGTTATTTCTTTCAATTTTACTTAGTAAATTGAAGATTAAGAGGATAAAGAAGAAAGAAGAGAACAAGAGTACTAGGAGAGAAGGACACTGTTTGAGTTAGAATTTATTTTTTAAATAGATAAAAAATATTATAAAAAATATATTAGATATATAATATATACAATTAGGGTTGATAACCCAAACTAACCTAAAACTCTCAGGATCAAAGACTAACCTACACAATATTGGTCCAAGGATCCCAGGACCAAGGATCAACTCAATCCTCTTGGAAATCGGACTAAGACCGGTAGTGTTGGGCTGATCCAGGGTTAGTCCATGATTGACACTAGATTTGATGCTCACCCCTAGTGTAGTCAAGAGAAAGCCAAAAGATGGGACTCATTTTGTTTTTCATGCCCAAAACAGATGCTCTAAAACAGCCACCAGGCTGCCAACACTGTTTGATAAGCAAACAGCATTTTATTTTCTCTTAACTGCACAACATCAATAAATATGATCCCACTACTTGTTATTGAGGCATAGGGCCTCCTGATTGCTGGACCAAATAATCATAAATGCCAGAAGAGTACAGAAAAATAAACCTCTGATTACTCAAAAATCAACACAAGTTCCAAAGATGTTCTTTTGGCTTTCTCAAGTGATCTACATTGTTTTGAAATTAGTTGAAAAAACTGATATACAAAGTACCACTTAGGCAGTCAGAAGCATTGGACACAGAAAGCAAGCGATGCAAGTGCACTGGCTCGTCCGCTTAGCTAAGATATTTGTCACCTTTTGGAATAATTTTGCATTGACAAAAAGAGCATCAGAATACTCATCACACGAGAACCCCAATAGTGATATTTACATTTTTTCAGATAGCCCGGCATGTAAAGTACATGCAGCACACCGCTGATTGATCTAAGAAAAGCTTCATATCACAAGTACTATGTAATGTAGATTATAAAAGAGAAATATAAGTTACTAGCATGGAAGTCAAAAGTAAATTATGCATTGCAATTGGTAACAAATACACTAACAGCAGCAACAAGTTATCCTGTGGCTTCATCTACACAGGCTTCGGTACAAGTCAACAATCTGCTTTCGGGACTGTATTTCAACCGTCAGATTCAAAAAGATGCAGGGAACAGGTGAATGATGCTGCTTGAAGAGAAAACAATGGGATTATCTTTAGACAATTCAGTAGAGAATCTAGTCTAAATTGCCATAAGACTGGCATATCGAGCAATTCCGTTTCAAATAGAGAAATGATTTCGGCAATAGACTCCGCGTGCAATTCCGCCATCCAGGATGTCAGCAGACGCACTAAAGTTCACATATTTTGGCTAATACGGTTGGGAAATTCTAATGCATGTGTCCAAAAACGCAATCCGAGACAAAAGCGCACTTGCATATATACCATATATAAGATAATATGATGAGCAGCTGCCACTCCGACTCAACTCAATTTCTCCATAAAGAAAGGCTACAATAACAATGAATGGCATCTCACACTGACTGGTAGCTGTGACAGAAAGATATTATCAGCCCAGGGCCCTCGAACACAGTTTTTTGTTTGAGAGACATCCAAGCAATGCCCAAAACTAAGAAAAGTCAAGGTAACAAGATGCATATGATACCACATTCTCGTTTATGTTTGCCCTGCATCTTCCTCCACATGGAAACCGATGATCTTTTTTGTCTATTAATTAAACTAAAGAGAACAGATCATACTACAGCTAGTAATCAGAGTAGTTCATTCACAAGCAGTCCAGGTCACGCTCCACGTCATGACCTACCAGTAGCCTGGCCTTTCCTCCATTTAACCTTAAATTTCCCAACAGACTCGCCGTTGTACATAATCTCCAATATTCTTCCTTGGGTTCCCTTTAGTGGTATGGCATCTCTAAGATGCCCTCCAGTTACTTCCTTCCTGAAAACACTCATTATGATCAGAGGATTAGACACTCACTCTTTGTTTGGGATTGGGGAGCTTTAGGAGGGAAAGAAAAATTAAAATATTTCCCCCCTTTTCCTCTCACACAAAAAAATGAATTTCTTCTTCACTCTTTGTACCCAACTACCATTTTCCTCACCTCCCCCTACTTCCCAAATAAAGTCTCACTAAACCAAATTCGAAAAATCACAAGATCTCGAGTGCAAATTTACCTATAATCAGTAACAGGAATTTGAGGCCGTACATAACTGCAGAAAGTCCAATTTTTATCTTCATCAACAAGGCGCAATCCAGGAAAATTGCCTTAGGTTTTCCTTGTTGCCAATCGTCATAGTTGCATCCATCATTTGGATCATGAACATGGATTTGAGAGTCTACATAAGATGCGAGAGAAAAGGACACCAGAAACTCCTTAACTTATGTACAACACTCACTTTGGTGCTGTAACCTTTCGCTGGCTCATTTAAGTGCTAACGGCAAGAAATTTTGACTAAAATTATACATGACTTTTTTAATGAAAAAACTAGTCCATCTGGCATTTCCATGTATACATTTATTCTCCATGTCATTTTTTTTTTTTTTTTCTTTCATTTTTAGTTAGCACCAAAAAAATTATTTTTCAAAAAATTTGGCACTTATGTGATCTGACAAAAAGTTAGTTATATGACGTCGTTCAACACCCACATGTTTCCAATAAGTCACGTCAGTTAAAAATATTAATAAAAAAGGTCACTTTAGATTTCTAGTCAAGGAGATCGAAATTGGCACAGAATTGATTATTTTTCAAAAAATTTGGCAATTAAATGAGCTGCTGAATTGATCAAAAAAAAAGTGAGCCGTTGAAAAATTGTAACACTTAAGTAAACATTGTACACAAATTAAAAGACATCTGGTGTTCTTCTCCCGAAGATACGGGAATTGTTCCCTGCGGATGGTCAACATTGGACTACCAGCATTTGACGTAATTCCTAGTAAAATCGTAACTACTAGAGCCACCCTCATTCCAAGTTTCAAAGTTTACTTGCTAATAATATTGCTTACAAATGGACGAGGTGCAGGTAGACATCATGTTTCTCTAAGTTCAGTAGGGCACCCGGACTATCAAAAAGTTTCAGACAAAGATCACATCCTCGCTCAGAGAAAATGCACGAACAATTTGCTTTGGGCAAAGGACCTATGCCACAAATGATAGAAAGCAATAAAGCAATTAGAAGATAAAGAATCCCTCACTGCTGGACAATGAAAAGAAAGAAATGATATTCACCAGTGAGATGTAGACCAGTGACGTTCTTTCCTTCACTGCTGAACAAATGTGGTCTTCAACTCCTCCCGTTGTGCGATTCTCACTTGCCAATTACCTGATCACGAATCCAGCCTCGAAGGTACACGACCTTAGCAAGTAACATAGATGGAGTGATCCGTCTTGCTTCTCTTCAAATGAAACAGGAGCTTCACAAGGTGCTTTTCAGGGACGAATCTTCCCGGCATATTAGGCAAAACCCTCAAGCTGGTTTGGGGATTTAACTGATTATTTCAGAGATGAGGTTATGATGCTTTGACAGGAGGCTTGCTGTCCGAGACTAGATCAATGTTATGCACATAATTATGCCAATAAGCATTAAAAGAATATTAAAAAAAAATCAAAGCTCTGCAGAACTTATTTTTTATTTAATAATCATTCAAATGGTTATTTGATATAAAACATAAACAAATACTTGCATATTGCTCAACAATCTCTCTTCCAAGTACGAATCCATATGTGAGATGAACTTCACTTCTTCGAGTTTATCAGTCCAATTAACTCGAAAACCATCACCATATTCAAGTGTCGAAGTGAATGTGCTCCTATATAAGTATGGCAGCCAATCTATTATATCTTAAATCACAGTATCAAATGCACTTTTCAATATCCCATGATTTCTACATGTCAACTTTTTCAAACAAGATGGAATTCTTCTAGAAAGATAATTATATGAGAGATTCACTATGGTCATATCTTGGAGGTGACATAATCTTGGAGGGATTGAACCTTCAAAAAGAAAAAAAAATTATTTCCTTTCAGAAGAAATATATGATAAAAAAAAGAAAATAATAAAAAAGGCTCCATTTCGGTCATAATTGAAAGGGCCTTCTCCAATTCGCACAGCCCGGACTTGATTTACAATAACAGCCTGGGCCATACCAAGCCCATCATCAGAGGAAGCTTCGGCCCAAAGATCAAACCCATTAAACCTGCAGGCCCATTAAGCCAGTCCAATTCTCTCGGGGTTCAGCAGCTTCTCATGGTGATTCCCCTCTCCATCGCCCTCAGGCCACTAATAGCCGCTGCCGATCGTCCATCGCCGGCCACCAGACGCACGCAATCATCATAAAGAGCACACACATAAAGAATAGAGTAGGGTTTATTCAGAAATACATATTGTCAGTACAGTTTCCACCTTAGAACCAAAACCCGACCAACCGATCACCGTTCCAAAAATAAGAACCGGCAACTGAGCCACCACCAATGGGAACCATCCAAAACCAGCTGATCCAGTCCTATTTGGGTGATTCTCGTTGCACACTCATGGTCCTACTGTAGGATTTCTTTCTCATTTTTCCCCCTTTTTTTTTATTCAAGAATTTTGCATTGATGGGCATGGCCATTGGCCACAAAACGATATAAAGAAGACCCACAATTTTCTTGGCAAATGCGGAAATCATACTATTAGCCTAACAATCTCAGTATTGGATTTTTAGCTTTTCAAAAGCAAGTCGCTTAAGCTACTTAGTTATGTTCATATGGGAACTGATATAGGTCTGGAGGCCCATGGTCCTGCCTATGCTTAGACTGAGCCACATGGGCTCAAAGGCTCTTTGATAATTTTTTGATTTTATTATTATTATTTTTACTATTGGCAAAAATGAAGAAGAAAGGAAGGAGAGAAAAAGAAGAAAAAATATCAGAAAAAATACTAATAAAATTAAAAAATTATTAACATATTATTAAAAATTGTCCATGTCCACATCAGTGCCAGCCTGGCAGTGCCGCTTAAGTTGGTTGGCATTTATATCAGCAATATTATGTCAGAATTAGTTGGAATGATTGAATTGGCACTAAATCAAAATGATTAAGACTAAATTGGTACTAGTTCAAAAAGCTTAAAACTAAATCGACACCATTAAAAAAAATTATGACTAAATCGGTACCAATGCAATAGGTTTAGGATTTTTCTCACACTTTTCTTGACATTAGGACTTTTTTGGACACTTTTCCTCGACACTTTGACGCTCCAAGAGGTTTGATCAGTCAAGTTTCCATTTAGATTCATTTGTCATACCAATTTTCGTCGTTAATTTTCTAGGTGATAGTTGAAAAATCAAGTTAATGATGAATTATGGGACATAATTGCGTCAACACATAACTCAAAGAAAGACGACATGAAACTCACTTACGATATGGGATGGCACTCTTTTAACTCTTCAAGCATTGTATTCGACTAACCCTAGTAGATAGAACAGAACTTGATAAACCCAAATTAAAGGGAAAAAAGCCCAGATGATAGGAGCTCACTATGTTATATCCTTTGAACTAGTTGAATCCTTAAACATAAACCAAAAGAATCGAAGGTTTACGTCTTTCAAGTAAGCGCCGACGATAGTTTTTAGATAGTTTCAAACAACCCTAATACCTTAAAAGTAAAAACCAATAAATAAAATAAGAAATTGCTTAGACCCAATATAAAGCGAAATCCAAAGTAATAAGCCATATGTCTCTAGCTATAATAATTAAAAAAAGAACTAAAAAAAATTATGTCCTGGTTCATCATGTCCTTCACTAAAAATCAAATGACAAGTCACATGATAACACAAATCGATGAGGACTTACTCTTCGAGCTATGGCCATGATCATGAGAAGCCCGTGGCAGGTCGACCTCCGGGTAATAATAATTGTAACTTTGCTGCGGTGGGCCGTACTCCGATGGCGGCATGCCGTCGTCGATGTCTGGCGAGCTTGGTGGCAGCTCTCAATGATGATGCTCCTCCCTGCCACCATGGCCACTCGAGGCGCTCAGTCGGGACTTCAAGAGTGTCTTCTCGCTCCGACTCCTGACCAATGTCGGCTGCGACGATGATTCGCAACTGCGACTGTCCGACAAGTCGAGACAGTACTTGGCAACGCTGGCGGCACTCCAAGCACCCGGAGGACGTCCCCGTGCATTTTCTGAGGAGGAGGAGGAACTTTGACTCAGAGTCTGAGACCTCCATCTCGATTGGCTTAGCTTCTTGTCCGATTCATTGCTGCTGGACGCCATTGAAGCGACTTGCGAATCTCCCAAAAACTTAGGTAAGGAGAGACATAGGGAGTGCCGACTTGAGTCTTTTAAGTGTTGTTATATGCACATCTATATGATATAATTAGGGGATTGTTGAATTATTAAGTTTCCTTGCGGCACATTATGTATGAGGCAATAGATAATAATGATACGATATTCCATATTTTAAAATAAATGCAATAGGATGAAAGTTATATAATGAACAAATATAGTTCTGTATAATTATTTATGTATATCAAATTGGAAATGAGATAATGCGGGTCATACATATCTTTGTGGATGTATACCTATCACTTTACATCATGAGAGATTATATTCTGTTTGTGCATGGAATAAACTTATTTCCTACTTTTTTCATGCTTTTGGTTCGATAACTAGTTGATTCACTCCAAGAAAATTACCCGATGCGAATCGCAATATTGACCTAATATTATAGTTTTAGATGGAGAACAGACTTTTTAAATTCTACTCTTGCCAAGCCCACCCTACGAGGGTACTTTCCACAAAACTAATTGAGTAATGCAACATATATTTCACGTAATATATACTTTGACATGGTATTCGGTAAATCAACTTGATGGCATTTAATTAAAATAACAGAACAACCGTTGATGCAATTTGTAAATTCATGGAAATATAGCTTAGTCGAGCTTATAGGAATTCTTCACGCATCTTTAATAATCTTGAGCTCTTGTATTCTAATGAGAGATAATCTTTTAAAATATTTCTTCATGTCCAAATGAGGCATGTAGATCAATCGAATCGGACTTGATCATAAGTTTGGCGGCTGACGAATGCGAAGCCAACAAAAAGCCTATAGCACAAATCAAACGAGCCTAAGCAAGCAGTTTGCTTTTGCCAACTTATTTTATATATTCATGGATAATTTAATATTAATTACATCGAACCCCTAAGCAAGGATTCTTAGGCCAAGTATTTGGTTCAAACTAGCCAACGATCGGATCTCTCCCTCCCAAATCATATACACGAGTTTGTGAGTGACTCAAGATGCAGCTAGCTAGAGTCATTTGCTACAAATGGATTGTGAAGGAGGTTGATGAGTATTAGTAATGCACATATATAATGTACTTTTTTCCCTTTTCTATGAAAATTATTATCCTCAGTGATGATATTAGATTTTCATGAGGAAGAAATTCATGGGAAAGGACATTTGAGGACGTGATTCAGATCGTCATGAAAAATGGTAATTGGATTATATTGACAAACAAAAAAGGAAGATGCATATGCCGGCTACGGCAAAAGCATAGTAAAGCGGTAGTAAGAAGAAATTTATGATTGTGATGGATGAGGAGTTATATGCAATCGATAAACTTGGATGGTATTCAACTTTGTCCCTAAAAACTGGATTTTGATTGAGTTATTTATATTCTAAAACTATTTAAAGAGCAACGGTTATCACCCTCTTTCTCTTTACTTTTGATATGAAAGAAAGCCATAGATTAGTGTCACGAGTTGTGCGGCCTTTGGATTTCTCTCGAGGATTTCTCTCAAGTCAAGATCAACACACACTTGACTCACAAGGATTGGGGATAAAGCAGTGTAGTTTTATTTCTTTTGTGAATGATTGGTACATTACAAGGGGAGGGTCCCCTATTTATACAAGAATGGGGCCAATTTTGGCTGTGAATCTCCTTTTAATCCAACGGTGGGACTTGAATTGTCCACAATCATTACACTACATAGCTATACAAGGCATTCAAGAAGCTGTAGGGTATGGGAAAGCTCAAGGGTCGTGTGCCAAGTGGAGCTGCAGGGTCGTTCGTCAGGGAAAATTGAAGGGTCGCTTGTCAAGGGAAGCCCAAGGGTCACCGGCCCACAGATGGCCTTGAGCTTGGTCATGGTGGGCCACGGCCTGTGTTCGAGCCGGCTTAGAGCCCATCATGTCTTCAGGCCGTGACAATGGTCCGAGAAGGTGACATGATCCAAAGGGTTTTTGTACGAAGAACCGTGACCGATCCACGAATAAGTGACCCTTTACTATATCCCAAAATTCGAGGGTTATCTCGAGTGTTCTAGATTACTCCTAGAGTTGGGTGATACGGTCATGTAATAAGTGGCAACTAAGTCAACTACATACACATATTTATTGTCGTGGAATGTTGTAAAGCTAAAGTTCGTGTGAAATATAACATATGCGTTAGAAGATTGTTGAAATTAAATTTTCTGAAGTGTATGGCAATTCGATAGTAACATTGAAATTTTCACGCCCAGGTGAACTGACGCAATATCCACTAGCCCAATACATCATCGTTAGTATGATGTAGTTCAACCACCATCTTAAATTGTGAATAAATTGCTTCATCTGGCCATTAAGAAAACATTGTCCGCACGCAATTTCTACTGAGGTCTACAAAATAAACTCAAGGTCAAGGTTATTCATTCTTTCTCTCTGTCGCGAAGAGGACCCAATGATTTTGGTGCAAACTGCATCAAATTACTCGCAAATACTTCAAATTGGACTGGACGATTTATCGACTCGACTAATTTCAAGGGGAGCACCAGCTTGAGCTATTTGAGTTTAGCTATATGATTTCCAGCTTGCCCCTACACAAGATCTTATAAATGTAAGCCAAAAGCTGTGTTTGTCTCATCTTTATAATTTAGCGTTCTCCCTACACAAGATCAAACACGTAACCATATCTATCAATTGATAAAAACAAAAGAAAGTATTAATTGACGATCAACAAATAGGAAAACCCATGAATAAAAATCGATAATTTAATGGATTTGGAGTTTATTCCCCGGGACAAACTCTTTAACCCATTTTTCATATAGCATTTCTCCCATTGGACTAATCGATTTACCTCCTTTTAATGGACTGAGTGGAGATCCAAATCAATAAGAGGTAAATATGTCACGTGTATATCAATGTGGGCCTTTCATGATCTTTTGGGATAATTTTATTATTGGTGAAACAGCAGACCAAATAAATAAAAGTATGCTCATTCACTTCTCTCGTTGACAAGACATTAAAAATTTCATGTGCTTAGTAGTCTTTAAAAATGAAAAATATGCTCATTCAGTTCTATCATTTGATTTTTCTTTGTTACTATTCATTTTCAGGAATGGGATCCCAGTGAGGGTCCTGTACCTCGCGTGGACACCTGTTTGTGAATGTTATTGTCTGTCACAGCCCTTGCAATTGCTAGTATCGTTGAGGAAGAGGAAAGCACTATGGAACAAACACATGCTGTAGTTAGTTATCAAAGGAAAGGGAGACATTCTTAGGGAAATCATTGTAAAGATTTGATTACAAGTTTACAACAATTGGGTGACTATGAGGGATTGATAAGACCTCCTCAGTCTGTTTGTATTGTAGCCAATTGGGCTGCTGCTGAAGCAAAGAGACTTTACTACCTTGGTGGGCTGAATTTAATACGGTCGTTGATCAAAGAAACTTTACCCTCTTGGTTTATATCAAGTCACAAGTTGGAGCAGGAAGGAGGCGATATAGGTGGTATAATTGCCATGCTCAAAGGTTATGCTCTTGCATACTTTGCCCTACTTTGTGGAGCATTCGCATGGGGCAAATATTTGGCATCGCCAGCATTGAGGCGGCAACCGAAGGTTCTAGGAGCCCACTTAGATTTCCTTGCTAGCGCATTAGATGGTAAAATTCTCCTTTTTGTGATGTGGCCACTTGGCGTGTGTATGTATCCGGTTTTGTGGGCCTGCGTGTCCTGTGCGCCTAAACGGGTGCTAGAGGTTGATGTGGATGTCTTGAAGAGGCTGAGCAATGGGTTGAGGCAATGGAATGAAGAAAAATTGGCGGTAGACCTGCTGGGATAGGGTGGGACCAAGGCATTGAGTTCGGCTGCTGAACTAATGATCGAAACTGGTTGCCATGATTGATATATTTATATATCAATCTTCAACATAGGTATGCTTTATGAGAAACAATTTTGATTATTCATGTTGGATGACTTATTGAAAACAACTGATTATTATCACGCTCCACTCAGAATATTTTTGCTTTTGCAGATGCTAACAATGCACCATGGATTGATGCTTCGTTTACGTCGTGCACATGCTAAATAAGATGCTAAATAAGAACCGTGGCGAACAAGACAGTGAGGAGTTGAACCCAAAGTGAGGTTCTTACGTCAGCACTTCGGTGAAGTGCTCAAGATAGAGAATCAGGAAATCAGACGCACTGGAACTTCATTTCTGAATGTTCATATTTCGATCTATCATCTTCTTTGTCAATAAAGTGTCGAGAAATAACTGCAGATCAGGGAATTTTTGGCGGCTGTACCATCTTGAGAAGTTGCTAGATACTCCAGGAAGTTAAACTTGACAAATGAGGAACAATAGTCAGAATCACCATTTACGGTACCGAAGATTTCAGCCGTTGCTTGATTAGCAAAATATAATTCAGTGTTTAGACCCTGCTCCTTGAACTGAGTTAAGTGCCATTGTAGTCCTCATCTACAAACAATCCAACGATTTCATGGCCTATGGCTCGTAATCAGGCATGATGTCGACCCCCAGGATGGCGATGTCGTGTAAATCAAACGGTGCGACCTTGAATTTGTGAACAATTCATGTCCTGCGGTATCAATAACTTGGGATCCGGGTATGCATTTAGCTTTACATCTCCCTGTCCTTTATGTCGTTGGCCGGGCAATGTACGTTGCCCCAATCTGCCGCATGACTAATTCTACCGGTGTAATACTGCAGCAGCGTGCTTTTACGTGATCCACCTTAGGTTGCCACATTTTGTGCTTGTTTCATTTGAATATGTTTAGTTTGCCCCTAATCTTCTGAATATTGTTGTAA
This sequence comes from Corymbia maculata, assembly GCA_014182735.1. Classification (NCBI taxonomy): domain Eukaryota; kingdom Viridiplantae; phylum Streptophyta; class Magnoliopsida; order Myrtales; family Myrtaceae; genus Corymbia; species Corymbia maculata. The sequence goes on along the minus strand of CM024689.1, from coordinate 10,376,491 downwards.
TCTCCCTTCTTTAGGCACTCTGATTATGGGACATGGAGAGAATACTTTTTGTTAACTTTATAATTTTCATCAACGATACTAGCTTGGGGTGATCGGGTCCAGGAAGGGTAGAGTCTAGACCTTAACCTTGTACCTGACTCTATTATAAGTTATAACCAGTTCTCTTTTTTTAAATCCAATATCCTATTGTCACGGCTCAAAGACATGACCGATCCAAGAGGGTTTCTGCATGACACCATGACCAATCCTTGGAACGAGTGACCCTCAACTGATATTCCTAAATCCTAGGATTTTCTTGAGTCTTCTAGAATATTCCTAGAAGCGGGTGATACGGTAATTGTACACATTTTCTTAAGTCTTCTAGAATATTTATAGGAGCAGGCAATATGGTAATTGTACACCTATGTAATTAAGGCATGTATGTGGTAGTTGGGGAGATACGATCTCTGCCGTTAGATCGAAGAGAGATTTACGAATATGGTTTGCCCTATACTTGTATATATAGGGGTCTCCTCCCCTCATTTATACCATCTCATTTTGACAAGAATAATAGAATCTAGAGCTTCTTTCTCTAGAGTTTCTCTCTAGAATTCTTGTGAGTTGAGTGGGAAACGGGTTGACCTTGTTTTTTTGTCTAGGAATAGGTTTATCTTGTTTCTATTGGAACCTGTTTTGCAATTGCCCGATATCTTAGATGGCTTCGAATTTTACAATAATTTGCGAGAAAAGAACAACATAATCCTCCTAATTTGTCTTAAAACATAAAACGGATCCACAAGGCTAATTATCATAAATAAATATTAAAAAACCAATTCCAAATTGAATTTTTAAACTTGCAATGACCAATGGTCCAATGAGAATATGAATTGGTTCAAGCAAAGCCAAATTAACGCAGTGAGTGAAACCGGCACAATTGTTAGTGCTGCGTTATGATACCCTATTATATACATTCAAATTACCCAGTTTATTTATCTATTATGTGAATACTAGGGTACCTGACTTATACTGGTGATAATCTTCGTCCTTCATGAAACGCGTGAGTTCCGAGTTGTGAGAAGCTCCATCATTTGCTTCCCAACATGTCCTCATACTCCCTCCACCATTCCATGTAGCTGCTGCTTTGCAAGAAAATATCGCAACAAACTGTGTAGTTCTTGAACAAACCCATGACATACTCCTCGAACCTGACCAAGTTTTCTATTTTGCACTGTTCGATCCTCCACTCTTAAACAACATCCTGCACGATATTTGGCGCCTCCTCCACATGTGCCCAGAAGCATGAATCCTCTGTGACGCTCGACATTATCTTCTTCATTTTAGAGTTGTTATGGAACCTCTTCGCCAGCTGTTCATGATGTTTGTCCAGCCACTCTTCCAATAGCTTGAAGTGCTTGGATCTCCCTTGAGATATGTAACCGCTTTTATCCCATTTATAGTACTGGGCTATGTGGAGCGGTTCAACCATGCTCTGGTAATTTGTCCCTCCGAAGAGCCAGTGGACTTGCGGCGGTGCTCGTTCGTCTCTTCTCCGCTTCTTCCACCACTTGTTTCCAGTAATCAGTGAGCTTTTGCATAAACTTGACAGCTACATGGTCACACTTAGCCATTTTGTTCTTGAAGCTGTCGTAGTAACCAGAACCCTGGCCATCATTCTCGCATTTTTCTTGTACCATTCCAAATGAGCCAGGCACACTTTTATGTCATTCAAACTCTCAGCAGGATCAAATGCTTGATAATTTTGTTCTAGGATGTCTTTTTCAGACTTGACTATCTCTCAACTGAGCATCACTATCCATATTCTGCGGCTTCCATGACAATGAGAGTTCAGTAAATGAACTTCCAAAGGGTAAAAGGAAAGCATTCATAAGGGCAAGTGGAGCAAATTTTCCTGGTTAAGTATGTGAAGCTAAAAGCAGGGATGCAGTTCATTTTGGTTTATGTGGCAAAGCAAATTATCCTTCTGGTTTCAACTTGAATAGTTGTGAAATCCCTTTGGAGATGTAATCAAAAGTACGATAAATAGTTACCTGAATTTGCATAAGGCCAATTGCTACAACTTGCGCAGTTATCCCAGCTTTAAATGATTCAGTATCAGGCACATTAACTGCAGAATGGTTCTCGCAAATCAATTGCCGTTCGAGATATTTAATGATGCTCTCATAATTGCAAGTTTGGGCACTTTCTGGGCTCCTGGGGGCAAGCACCTCAATTATGGAATTAGGGGCTTTGAAACATGCAGCACCTGATTCAGAACACACAAGAAATGTACCGAAAGGCTTGTATACACTTTGCTCCATGGTCGACGGGTGAAAGAGTTTAGGGAAACAGTCATCCTTATGAGCCACATGCAAGAAGCAAGTACTCCAGGTTGAATGTTGCGAGATGGCTTGTTGGAAGCCATCGTCCCCAATGAGGGGTGAACCAAATGTGTTGCAAAGTGGACGCTTTGTGGTAGTCGGATTGAGTGTACGTAGGAGCCACAGCGTGAAAAGAGAGGCAATGGATCCACCCAAAAAAGAGAGGCAATGGATCCACCCAGACAATCTCCGGTTATAATGTGTGGAATAGACTTGGAGGAAGTGGCTACCTGCATCAAAGCAGGATGAGCATAGACAAACACAAGTCTGTGGGGGCCAATCAGATTTCTTACTTGCACATGCATCCCGAAGTCAGTTTTGCAAACATAATCACCCTATTTCCCACTTGATATAATTACAAAAAACAAGCACTTGCATATTAAAATAAACATAAACAGAACCGAGCACTAAAATTATAATCACACTCAATCACTACAACACTATCACTATTTCTCAATTACCAATTATACTCAATAATCTGTACATAATTCAGACCTCACAATTCTTCATGATACAATCATTAATCTCATAAAGGAATTCACAAATTAAACCACAAAATTTATTGGTTTCAAAGCACTGGTAATTTCTTCATGAGGTAATGCACGAGCACGCCACACAATACGAAAGCTCAGGCATATTGATGGGGTCACTAGAATTAGAAGTGCTCTCAATAGATACCGTGGCCAAGTCAAACAAAATCCAGAACCAACTTTTGCAAACCAGACTCAAGTTTACCTCGGCAGTCAGTCCAAGGAAGGACATTGACAATTGACGCTAAGATTAGGAAATTTACGATGACTCGCTTTCTTATTCTCTGGCTTAGCTTCGATATTTAGAAGTGAGTTGCCATGAATTCCCTAATCCTAGTTGTTACATTTTGGTATGTCCATGATGGGGTATGTCCAAGATACACCTATTGCTTATGATAGAGTGTATTTTAGAGAGGTACCCTATGAAGGGGTATGGGCGGTTATTTTTTTAAGAGAAGTATAAAAGGATAACTTCAAAAAAGTAACCACTAAAACAAACGAAATTGAGAGAAAAAAAAATCCTCTCAATCAAAAGAAAAAACACTTAAAGGTTCCATCATCTATTTTGAGAAACAATAGGCATTAGCTCTGTGGAATGTTAATACTTTCCTCGTGATTGTATTCAAACCAACGTGAAGTTGTATCATCCATCGTTCGTTCAGGATTCAACATACGTTCCTAGGGTAATTTCTTTATTGTGCATAGAAAGAGGTAAGTCATTTCTTCTGCTGATTATTTCCTCCAACATTGGTATCAGAGCCTGTGTTATTATCTCTATCTTGTTTTTCTGTGAGTTTTTTCACTTGTTGATCGATATGGGGATTGAACAAATGAACTTCATATCATCTCAATGTTCATTTCTTGGAAATTGTAACACGAATCATTGAAAACAATTCGGATGTGAAGAACGGGTTCGAAGGATGAAGACCACTATTTTGTTCGCAATGTTTCGACAATTTATTTTTGGTAAAAAATAAATTATGATTACAGAAATTGAAAGGTCTCGTTGAGACGAGTAGAACGGTGGGTGGCACGCTGTCAGACGCGCCCACACGTGCAGCCAAAAGCCACGGTGTGTGAGTGCCACGCGCCTCACCTACTAGGACTGCCAGCACGTGAGTCCCACGCATGTGTCAACCAACCGATGCTAATGTCATCGATGACATCAGCAAAACTATCGATAATGGCCTACTTATGTCATCGATCCGACCCGACTGACGGTGACTTGACCCGACCCGGTTGACTAGTCAATGGTCATACTGGGTTGATTGGTCGAACCGCTGAACCGGTTGAACGGTCAGACCGGACATCGGTTGGACCGGTTTAACCAGTCCAGCCGCTTGAATTGGGCACACGCGTGCGCCACATGCACCACACATTCAGGTGACGCGTGTGGGCGCGTGCGGGCTCTATTTGGAGCTTGGTTGGTGTCCTGGTGTTCGTAATGAAATTCTCTACATTGTGGTATGGTCAATTTATATATTGGAGGATTTTAGAGGTATAAAAATGCGTATAGAACTCTAAATACGTGTATTTTTTGAGGTGTATATGCATTGTTTATTTCTTTTAATTTGTATTTTCTTATAAGTTTGTAAATACATAAGCTATCCTACATGAAAATGACACATATGAGTGATGTAGAGCTTGGTTCGATGATGGCATGTTTATGGTTTGTTGTATTTGCAATTTCCTAGTTCTAAGCTATCTTGAACAATGGGGGTACGGACTTTAGAGTGCCAAAACTTGGCACGGAGGGACATTTAAGTGCCAAAATCGGAACAAAATGGATCACTTAAGTGCCAATGGCGAGAAAATCCGGCCAAATTGCCACGTGTCCATTTTTCGGCGACTTCATTTGCTAACGGAGCATTTTTTTTAAAATAAAAAATTCCACGTGGTAATTTAAACAAAAAAATTTTCCACATTAGATTTAAAAAAAAATTAAAATCGAGCCCTCGCCGATCCCCTTCTCCTCTGTTTTTTTTTTAATAAATAAAATTGATTTTATAATAATATATATTTTTAATTATTTAATTAATAATTTTTAAAATCCACGTCAACACAAAAACGACGTCGTTTTACTCTGATTTTTCGTCGTTTCAATTTCTGGCGAGCCATGTAGGCAAAAAAATTAATAAAAAATTGCCATGTAGGATTTCCGGTAGGGTTTCGGTGACTTGGCACTTAAGTGATCCATTTTTTTAAAAGTGGCACTTAAGTGTACTGTTTGTAAGTTTTGGCACTTAAATGTCCCATCCGTGCCAAGTTTTGACACTCCCGCTGTACTTATCCCTTGAACAATAGCAAGAGATCCTTGAAGTATTCAACATGTCTTGAATTTCATTAGTGATTAGAATCATTGCATGATTATTTTTTGTATGTTGGTCCACATCATACTATGCCTTTTTGATATTTGATAGAAAATGTGACAATTACATATGTAATTATTTTTTTTTCTAATGGGAGTTCTAATCTAATGGGAGTTTGTAGGTTGGTAGAATTTGAAAGAGTTCTCACCTATAACTTAAAAATTTGCACAAATTAAAATGAGTTAATGATAATATAACAATCGTACACTGAAGTTGATTGGGAACATAGTGAACTTTCGTTTATTATCATTAATTTAGTTTGTTTTTGTTGGAAATTGTGTGGAAATTGTGCTGGTATTGATTCTGCGTTTATTATGTTAATGTGTGGTAGCAATTGATTATGGCTTCGGCATCTAAAATCATTGTGGCTTACCTCAATAAGGGTGAGAAGCTGAATGATGACAATTATGATATTTGGCATTAAAAGGTTTAGCACATCCTTGAGGAGCAAGAGGTTTTGGAAACCCTCAACCATACAATTTTATCATTTTATATGGACGATATTTTGTTGGTTGGGAATGACAAGGGTTTGGTTATAACCATAAAAGAATTATTGTCCTCCAATTTTGAAATGAGAGACATGGGAGAAATTGCTTATATATTGGGAGTTAAGATTGAAAAAGATCGATCAAAAAAATTCCTTACTATGTCACAAGAATCTTATATAATGAAGATTCTTGAACGCTTCAATATGCAGCATTGTAATCCCATTGATACCCTTGTCATGCAAGGTGAAGGCCTAAGTACTAAAATATGTTCTAAGACTCCAGAAGAAAAGAAAGGAATGGAAAATGTTCCTTATGCAAGTGCAGTCGAGAGATTTGATGTATGTTATGATATGTACTTGACCTGACATATGTCATGTTGTGGGGATAGTGAGCCGATATCAATCAAATCTCAGACAAGCATATTGGAAAGTAGTTAAGAGAATCCTGAGATACTTGAAAAGCACCATGGACTATTGACTTTGTTATCAAGTGAATGATTTGCATTTATTAAGCTATTCTGATGCTGATTGGAGATGAGACCTAGATGAGCGTAAGTTAACATCTAGCTATGTGTTCTTGCTTAATGAAAGTGCAATTTCTTGGAATAGCAAGAAATAGATGTGTATAGCCTTATCTACAGTGGAAGTATAATTTATTGTATGTTCTATTGCGGTGCAAAAAACAGTATGGCTAAAACGTTTCTTGGAAAATTTAGCTATTGTCACCAAGGCTACAAGACTAGTGACAGTTTATTGTGATAGTCAAGTAGCTATTGCCTATGTGAAAGGTTCCAAGTATCATGGTAGGACGAAGCACATTGATATAAAGAATAATTTCATTAGAGATATAATAGCGCAGAAGGAAGTTGTCTTATAATATATTTCAACCAATAATATGGTTGCTAATCTATTCACAAAGGCTGTTCCTAGAGATGTGTTTTTGACCCATGAGATGTTTCTAGAGTTACGTAGCATGTGACATGTAATATTGTTGAGAATCGTTGAGTTATGCCTATGTTGATTTATGTATTGTACTTGTTTGTTTTCTTTTAATGAATTGATGTTTCATTATCAAGTTAAAATTCATTATGAGACTAGCACATACACACATATAACGTTGAAAGGTATGTTAATAGACATTGATTGGCTCACTCGCATGAGCAATCGCCTCAAGTGCTACAATTAGCATGTTGAGATGAGATGTTATGTATTATAAATGCTAGAAGAGTAAGTTTAATACATAATATCATTTTATGTCGCCTTGATTGAAATCAAGATGAGGTCTGTATTTTGTGAATAATAAGACTGAACATTATAGTCCCACTTGAAATAAGCCGGATGCAAGTACTTAATTAGGCGCTGTAGAAAGCGAGCTAATATAGCATTTGAGCTAAACATAAGTATGTGAAAAGCATGTAACTATGTTTAGGCTAAGATCCATATAGTGGATATGTTTAACAAATGACATACACTCTTATAAAAAAAGAAATCCACTATAGCATGTAATTTATACTACATGTGCTTTATTATGACCGATAAAGAAGATGAGTAAGATAAATCCCTATTTACTCATCGTGTGAGTCATTGAGGTAATTTATAATTTATCTCATTTGGTGTCCTATGTTACTTCCGACTATGTTCTCGAAGTGACGAATCAATGTTGCTATTTTAGCATGTTATCCAGTGATTATGAAAAGATATGGTTTTATGAAACATGTCTAGGAAATCAGTTACTCTAGAATGAAGAGAGACATGAGTGCGAAGAAGACTATTGTTGTTTTACATCTATCACATGAATTTAAAGGTCAACTAATTATATAGCTTTTTTATTTTATGATTTTAGATATAATTGTAAATGCATGGTATTTTGATAATATTCAAGTATAACCTTTAAGGGATAGGTATACTTGAATTAATGTAGCAAAGTATGTCTGGGGCACTGTGAGACATCGATTGTTTATTTTCTTTTTGGGTTTGTAGCCATTGTGTTATCCTTAACAAGTGCATAATTAGAGTTCACAAGTATGGGTGTACTCATTGGTTGCACAATTTTCTTGCCAGTATGAATTGTTTCTGAAGTAGATTAATGTTGAATGCCTTATATCCTTGATAGAGCATTGCTAAGCCTATCATGTCTGTCACGCCCCGACCCTCGAGCACGCGACGATCCCCATTTTCTCTTTCGGTCATTTGAATGCTTGCCTTTTTATCTTTCAATTAAGCACATGCGGAAGCGATAATCAATCCCCGAATTGTTAGTCGGAAAGTCAATCGAAACACAATCAGATTAATGATTAACCTTAGAATGCCCCTTATATCATTGGTTATTCAATAACCGTGAGATAGAGCATTGCTAAACCCATCATGAGCACATCGACAAACAATCGACTTACCCGGTCATGCCATACCCCGCAATGAGAGATGTTTGCACATTTTCTCACTTGGCCATTGCCACTATAATAAATAATATAATGAGCGCAAGCATGGGGTATGCACCCTTCCAAAACAATCACTCTACCTCCCGTGACACCTATGTAAACAAATACACCTCGGGGCTCTACCTTTTCCCCGTGTAAACACACGTCGTGGCACAATCTCCTCTCGCCTCCCCGTACAAACAAATACACCTCGGGCTCTACCTTTTCCCGTGTAAACACACCTCGGGGCACAATCTCCTCTGCCTCCCGTGCAAACAAATACACCTCGGGGCTCTTAAACTCACCCGGAGACGAAACCGACGTCACCGGCTTATGATAGAATGTATTTTAGAAAGATACCTTTTGAAGGGATATGAGGAGAAGAAGAAGAAGAAAAGAAGAGGAGGAAGAAGAAACTGCAGTTATTTTTTGAGGGGGAAGAGAGAGAAGTATAAAATGATAACTTTAGAAAAATAATTAATCCAACTCGCCATTTTCGGAAAAAATTTGGGAAATATTTTTGTCCCGACGTCCTTGAAAGTTCGGTACCCGAAATTGGACTGAATGAGAGAAAGTGAATCCTTTCAATCAAAAGAAAAAACACTCAAGGGTTCCATCATCTACTTTGAGAAACAATAGGCATTAATGTTGTGGAATGTGAATACTTTTCTTGTGATTGTATTCGGAGTAACATGAATATCCAAAAGACACCTCGTATCATCCATCGAAAAATTCGTTGAGAGAAAGAGAATCCTTTCATCGGGATTCAACATACGTTCTGGGGTAATTTCTTTATTGCACATAGGAAGACGTAAGTCGTTTCTTCCGCCGATTATTTCCTCCAACACTAGTAGTATACGTAAGATTAACTAGAAATGTTTTGTTCCTTTCTCTATTTCAGCATTGAATAGGATTAAGGTCAACCCAACTAAAAAAGAACGGAAAAGACAATGGGTTGTCAATACTAGAGGAAATGTTCAGACAATTAACTGATTGCTCATCATCAGCCATTTTGCCAAAAAGAAGCAAAAAGGGATGATCCACTTTTCAAACAAATAAAGCCAATGTTATGTGAAGAAACAGCTCAAAATGATAATCGATGAAGCAATTATTGGAGCACATGTATGTATTGCAGGATTCCACTTCAATAAGACCTACTCCTAGATCTGAGACCAACTTGTTATGAGTAGATGCAGTGACTAAGCAAAGCTCATTAACCTTCAAAATTAGTAACTAGAGCTCATAAATTACTCAAAAAGAAAAAGAGAAAAGGCTATTACTTGAGCTTTCAGAGGAGACAGCTTATCTTGGAGAGAGTTGAACAGAGAAATTGCAGACTTGATAAGGGAAAAAGAAGGGTTTTTCGTGGAGCGGAGAAATTTAAACTCAGAGGCCTCTAATGAAGAAGAAGGGACCAAGCCACTCTCTTCTTGGAGATGACTAGTAAGAACAAGTGGGGTCACAAAAGCAATGATTTTATAGTTAGGGTGTTCAAATTCTCAAATTTTCACTGTGTCAAAAGATGGTGGGTTTTGGTGATTGTAGTCAATCTGGGACTGGAGTTCAGAGATTCATGCCCATGAATTGGAAAGAATACCAAAGGACACGACCAAGTTTGCCAAATCAAGGCCAGTGCTGAATTTGCAAAAGAACAAAAAAAAAAAAAAAAAAGAAAAAGAAAATGAAGAACAAGAGACCAACTGAGGAACAAGAAATAAGAACGCGTCCTTTCGGAACCAGAATTGTGAAAAGGGCTTCCATTTGAGAAAGATAAGAAGTTTTAATACGTACAAAGATTTACTAGCTCCTTCAAAGTCCATTGTTAGAGCTTGTTGTTGGTGTTCTTTCTTCAATGATGTGCCTTTATGAACAAATTCCCTGGCCCAGAGTTCACATGTTCCCAAAGCTCCCCGGCCAGAAGAACGTGTTCCTCTGGAGCTGCAGGAGCTGTAAAATTTTGTAATTTAAGTTCATGGCATTTCCACCAGTTATATACTCAACTTTATACTTGTAAAATGGTGTACCATTTGCTAATGAATAGTCATGTTTTAGAGACAAACCTTGAGCTAATTGATGTTATATTCTGCACATAAGACAATGGTGTGATTCTCCCTCAAGGTTGTATCCCCACACACGAATTGAGCTAAAGCCAAGCAATTTCTCAAACAGGAAGTTGGAAACCTTCATCAACACCAGACCTATCTTAGGATTTGGACAGAAAATGGCGTCCATGCCACAGCAAAAGAAGCACAGGCACACACACTCAATCAAATACGAACCTAGGAACCCCCGAACCGACCACTCCCGAAATGCGCATGACATACTTAATATGGCCTTAAAGGGTTCTTATGTCAAACAGCAGAAGAAATAGGAATCCAATGAGTGAACAATGTGAAAGAAATTGTGCATGAGTATTGAGTGCTCCTATACCAACGCAAAGAATTGGCCCATGACTCAAAAATCCACCATGCACAACAACACCAAAGAATTCACACCACCCCCAAAGGATACAAAAAGAAAGAATGAAATAATTGGGAAAAACAAGAAAACCTACCCGAAAAATGTCAGGATTCCCTAGATTTCAAGAAGAGCTTATTGGCAAGAGCTGTGATTCTCCCTCAAGGTTAAATCCTCACACACGAATTGAGCTAAAGGTGAAAACTTTCTCGAATAGAAAGCTGAAAACTTTCATCAATACCCGACCCATCTAAGCATTTGGACAGAAACCACGTCTATGCCATAGCAAAAGAAGCACAGGCACGCGCACTCAATTAAATGCAAAATTCAGGAGCCAGCAAACCGACCACTCCTAAAACACGCATGAACATGACATAATTAATACGGCCTTAAAGGATTCTTATATCAAATAGCAGAAGATATAGGAATCCGATGAGTGAACAAGGTGAAAGACAATTGTGTATGAGTATTGAGTGTTCCTATACCAACACAAAGAATTTGCCCACAACTCAAAAAGCCACCATGCGCAACAACACCAAAGAATTCACACCACCCCCAAAGGATAAAAAAGAAAGAATGAAAGAATCAGGAGCTAACAAGAAAACCTACCCGAAAAATGTCATCGAATTCTACAGATTTCAAGAAGAGCTCATTGGCAAGAGCTGTGATTCTCCCTCAAGGTTAAATCCCCACACACTAATTGAGCTAAAGACAAACTTTCTCAAACAGGAAGCCAAAAACCTTCATCAACACCTGACCCATCTAAGCATTTGGACAGAAAATGGCATCCATGCCGCAACAAAAGAAGCACAGGCATGCACACTCAATCAAAAGCGAAACCTAGGAACCCCCGAACCGACCACTCCCGAAAGACGCACAAACATAACATGTTTAATACAGCCTTAAAGGATTGTTATGTCAAACAGCAGAAGAGATATGAATCCAATGAGTGAACAAGGTGAAAGAAATTTTTTTGTAGGAATTTTAAATGCTCATATACCAACACAAAGAATTAGCCCACAACTCAAGAAGCCACCATGCATAAACAATTCACACTACCCCCAAAGGATAAAAAAGAAAAAAAGGAATGAAAGAATCAGGAACTAACAAGAAAAGCTGCCCAAAAAACGTCTTCAGATTCCGCAGATTTCAAGAAGACCTTACTGGCAAAAGCTATTATTCTCCCTCAAGGTTGAATCCCCACGCACGAAATGAGCTAAAGGCGAAGACTTTCTCGACAAGGAAGCTGGAAACCTTTATCAACACCTGACTCGTCCTAGCATTCGGAAACCATCAGTCAGGAACTAACCTTAAAAGTCCTACGTGGCAGCTGACATTAGGAATGTTAAGAACCGAACCGAAATTTTGTGCGTTTTTGTTTGGTTTAGTTAAATGAAAAACAACCATTAACTTTTCGGTTCAATTCGGTTAACCGAACTAAACTGGAATTCTTAATTTAAAATGAACAATCTCTTTTCATCATCATTTTTTCTTTATTTAGGTCTCAATAAGTAAAGCAAAAATAGAAAAATAGAAAAATCGTCCTGAACTGAATCACATTTTCGTCAGTTTGTATTCGGTTTGGGACGGTTTCGGTTCGGTTTTTCAAAAAACCGAATTGAACTAAACCTTTACACCCCTACTTTGCACCCACTCAACAATCACTGGATTTGATGAAACCTTAAGCCCCAAATCACCTTCAGCTCTTCAGCCAGCAAAGGAACTTTGAACACGAATCAAGCTTCCCTAAGAGAGAATCGAGCAGCATGCCAACCCTGGAGCCCCGAATCGAGTTCCGTCGAGGGGCCGTGAGAGAGAAAGACTGGGCAAACGGGGTTCCTTTGGGCGAACGAAAGGAGCTTCGGACAGAGATCGCACTCGAGTAGGAAGAGCTGCTGGAGGAAGTGAGTGAGAGAGAGACCGAGCCAACAGCGTCACATGCAAAACACGTTGTTCTCTGTGTTGGCGCCAAGCGCCGTCTGCACTCCGTTGTCCATGTCAACTAGGGGTGTAAACAGTTTGATTCGGTTCGGTTTTTTGAAAAACCGAACCGAACCAAATCAATAAAGGATAATACCGAACTGAACCGAACCAAATCAATAAAGGATAATACCGAACTGAACCGAACCGAAACTGTCCCGAACCAAACCGAAATGGTTCGGCTCTATTCGGTTCAGACAATTTTGCAAGTCTTTTTTGTCCCGTTTCTTTCCTATTATTTCATTGCTCATTGCATTTATGCCTTTCCTCCGTCAATCCTCCTAATCACGACCTAGTCCAATCTTATATGTTAAGATGATTGAAGACCATTCAATTGCATTAGGAAACAAGGTAAACTAGAAGCCCTAATCGTGTGGAAGTGAAAATGAGCAGTTAAGGCATGGGAATGAGTTGATAGTCAAGGGCACATTGACATGTGCACTGAGCCTCGTATTTGGTAACTGTTGTTTGGACATAATATGGCCAGCATACTTACCTAATTTGCTATTATATGGCAACTTAAAACAATAGAATTCCACCCATTACTACATACGTTCCAATTCCGATGTATTACCAAATGTAGTGATCTTCAAATCAATTGCTATAGTTATCAATTCCATCCTCTTCTAATTACCCCATTCTTACGTAATAATTGGGCCAGAGAAACAAGTTAAAAACTTGTATGGGCGACATCCTCATTTAAAATTAAGAATAAATCAAAATTCATGAACTATATAATTTAGGACCATGAGCGCACGTATGTTTAGTTTGTCTAATAATATATATAATAGTGGATATGTCCAATTTCCACTTTGGAACACGTGATTAATTATTTAGGCCTGTTCTTAAGTACTTAATTTTCCTCCAATTGCCTTCATGGTACCTCTTTTGGAAGCATTCGGATGATCTACAATCTACATGCATCGTTTGGACATGAAGAAATGCTTTAATAGTTTAGTTTTCATAAAAATACACCAGCTCAAGATTATCAATCGTGTGTACGTGCAAAGTAATCTTATGTACTCACCTAGTTAAACTCGAATGATTTTCCAATTTTGATATAAAATATCATTGCCGGATAATTTTAATGGAATGCCATCAAATTGTTTTCCCTTATTGCTGCGTTATAGTACGTATTACACAATTAAGATACTTTTACCCAACATCATTCCGAAAAAGAAAAAATCAGGTATAATTCAGAAGTTTTATAAGAGATAATCGTCGATTTATACGGTTCCATTCCACTCTTATTAGAACTATTCAAAGGAAATTATTTTCTTCACGTGGAAGCAGACTCTGCCTTTTTTAGTCAAATGTTGACTTGACTTTTGATTAATTAGACGTAAGTAAATTCACTTTGCTCACAGTTTGCTGTTTGACATATAATATCAAAAATATATTTCAAATTTCACTACTACATATCTACAATACGCGGCAACATTGCACGAGAAGTAGTTCACATCCCGGTCTGAGCACTTGTGAAAGTCTACTCTCCATCTAACACTGTAAAATTAGGTCAATATATCCAACTTCCATAAGTTTAGGTATGTGAATGTGAATCCATTAGTTACCATATGAAGGACATGAAAGAAAAAGGAAATAAGTTTACTACACAGGCAATAGTGAGAGATGTTTATTTCAGGGAAAAATTGTTGAAAAAGTCCTAAACTTATAGTACGTTTGCCAATTCAATCATAAACCTCAATTAGCCTAAATATTTTCACTTTTTGGCAATTGAGTTCATTCCGCCAATTTTGGTCAAAAATTGCTAATATGGACGGTTGGTACTAACGTGGCATTTTTAAATAATTTTTTAAAATTTTATGCTTTTTTTCTTTTGTTATTTTTTTTTTTAGGGTTTGGAAGAGAGGGCATCGAGGGTGGCTAGTCGACCCTTGCCCAGGGCCGGCGAGGGTCAGCCAGCCAGCCACCCTCACCATCCCTCTCTCCTAAACCCTAAAGAAAAAGCATTAAAATTTCAAAAAAATTAAAATATCATTAAAAATTATTATAAAATGCCACATCAACATCCACCATCCACATCAGTAATTTTCTGTTAAAATTGGTCAAATGGATTCAATTGACAAAATATGAAAATATTTATGACTTAATTGGCAAAATTGAAAGATTTATTACTCAACAATTTTCCTGTATTTTTGAAATCTATCTAATGTCTCCAAATATATAGTCATGAGATGCGTCCACAAACAAATGTATGACCGTGCTATATCCCATTTCCTATTTGTGACACATAAGCAACTAGGCATATTGCTGCATTATTCAAATGCATTCATTTAACTATATGATAATTTATTTTGGGATGGTGTATATATTGCATTGTTCATAATGTGTATGGAAATTTCAATATTGTTACCAGTACCCAATTATAAGGAGGCGTACAAGGGCAAGAATCACCCTTTGAAGGCAATTTGATGTAAAGGAGCATACAGAATTTCTGGGTCATTCTAGTTAGTCGAAGGTGGACGAAAAGTTGGAACTGAGAATGTTTAGGATGAGGAGAATTTTAATGATATGAGAAACTTTCTTTTGATCGTCGCCAGCCCTTTTGCGAGCGAGGTTCATGGAGGTCGACCAATGATGAGGTTAAGCTTGTCCCCATTGAAGAAAGGAATTGCATACCTCATTTGAGATTGCAAATGTTTACTTATCAGTAATGTTGAATGTCGTTACTGGTATACAGACTTGGTATTTTGGTTTTTAGATAGATTGTTAATCGAGACTCTTAAATTTGGGCATATTCGCAATAGGCCTTCTTTTATATCATTAGCATGATGATATTTAATTTAAGAATGTACGCAGAGTTTTAGCAATGTTACACAACTAATAATTGTTTGGGCAATGTTGAAAATGCTGAAAACTCATTAGCATATTTATTACACTACTAATAATTGTTTTGGCAATGTTGAAAATGTTTGAGCCATCTCAAATTAAACATTTTTCACGTTAAATACATCGATCATAAACTTGGTTTTGAATTATATTTATAAATACTCTTCAAGTGTGGGAAAATTATTCAAAAGGTCCTAAATTTATTGTATTTTTTTCCATTGGCCGTATTCTCCAGCAGCCAATATAATGTCCTCCTTTAAGTCTTCAAAGACGGATTTTCCACAATAGCCTGCTTTCCATGAATTTTAAAGCTTGAAATCCAGATAATTTTGAAGCCGAGTCTTCTCACCGAGTCTTCTCAGCAAATAGAGCCATGCACCATGTCTTGTAAATTGTTCACTTTCTGCCTGCCAAGGCTATCCAAATATCTTGATAATACCATGTCCCATGCTCTATTCACTACTTGCACTTGGGTCCTTCAAACTGCAGTGGATACAGAACGCACAAAGGAGCTCATGGCCTTCGCCGATCCCACTTTGCGTTCGCTCCTTTATGACGCCAGATTATACTTAAATCAACACGCAAATGTTATACATCTATTTACTGTACAAAAAAAGAATCCCAAAATAAATAAGATATACATGTTATCCACACTCAGTATAAATACGATACGCTCTGTTTATCTGAATACATGTGAAACCCTACAGAATAAGGTCCCAACAAGAGGCCATGCTAGGGAGCATGCCTATAATTATCTTGTGCCTTCTATGTGTTTGACATACACTCCTCCTATGGATAGTTTCTCAAGTTTGAACACACCACATTAAAGATCAACATGATATCCATGGGCTGTAAAAGGAAGAAACCATGACTGTTTCGGTGCAGGGGCTTCAATCAGTCCTGGTTCGAAACACGAGGTTTTAAGGGTTTTCTCACCAAGAAATGCATATATGATCGTTAGTCTATGAAATTATTACTAACACAAGATGTGATGATGTTCAAGATTTTTCACCTGTTTTATTTTTCCTTCATTTTTAAGAGGGCCATGCGTTTTTCCTATCCCTAATTAGAGGAAACCTTCTCTTGCAGTCTTTTATTAAGTGGGTTATAAATGTCAACATTACCCACTTCTCGTTTAAATTTGCATGTGCATGTTGTGTCTCACCGATCAAAATTGTAATCAGTGAAATAAGATTTTTATCTCCTTTCTCCAGTTTCTTTAATTGCAATTAGATCATCGCTTGAGTTTTATCTCCTTTTTCATTGTAAGATGGCATGGTGCATGATGTGGATGTGTAGGTGCATTTGATTGAAGAGTGGGAAGTTGCTAGAAGTTATCAAACGGTGAGTTGAGCAAGCGATGCACAACATGAAGACATAGGAAGTTGCGGAACATGTGAAGTGCGGAAGCTTGAGAAGAATGAGAGGACTCGACCAATCCTGGACACGCGCACAGACAACATAAGAACTCGCGCCGAGTTTATCCTTTCGATTTCCTTGTATTTCCCCTTTCATGTACTTTTTATCTCTGTGCAATTTCCTCAATAATTTCAATTCCAATTTAATGTATTTCCCTTGAATGTAATTTCAATTCCAATGCAATTTACCTTTCTTTGCCTCGCATTTCTTGAAATTAAAAACTAATCCATTTTCTCTAACCTACTTTCCCTGGATTTCAAAATCTGAATCATGCTTTCTATATATTCAGAGCCTTGAACCGGTTAGAATATGCCTATTTAATTACAAATTATATTTTGAAGACTGTCTTTTCACCAAGCCTGTAGATGCTCAAAATTTAGTTATAGAAATCCACCATGTCTTGTAGATTGTCCCCTTTCTACAATCACTGTTTTATTGCGTTAATATTTTCTTTTTCGTAATGAGGAAGCCAAACTAATGTCGCACACTTAATATATTCACATGGATGGTCGTTCCTCACCCATTAAGCCAACTTGTTAGGTGCAACGATTCAATATGTCCATATATATACTCACATTAATAACTATCTTGTGCCTTTTTTTCTAGTTTTGCTTTCAGATGTCTCAGACTCTCAATTAGTTTTTATGCATCTTGACTAGTCCATCCCAAGATATCTTAAGGGTTCACAACTCTTCTGTGCTTTTGGTAAATTGACCACACTAAAAACCTATTATTGCTCTACCACTCTCTTTGATTTGAAGGTTATAAATGCGTTTTGCTCAGCTGTCCTCATTTAATATTTCGAAATCTAAATTAGAAAATTTCACTTGGCATTTGTTCAAATTTAATTATTGGAGTTTTAGCCCCTAAAGGGCAAGATGAGAAAAGAGGGAAGAACAAGAAGAAACGTCAACAAAGACCAAAAGCAAGCAAAGAAAGTGAGAGACAACTCACTTTCCATAAGTAGACTACAATGGTTTGGCACATGACTAGGAAGAAACAGAGCTTTCATATTGTCATTGCAAAGTGGGGTTACTTTTTTTCAAATTATCATTCTTGGAAGATTTAGCAAAGGTTGGCTTGAACAAGTACAGTGTTACAACTCTATATAGAAGCTACCAACAAAATGCGTGAAAGTAAGTATGACGGGTTATGATTAGAAGATCGAAAACTCTTTGGGCCACTGAAAGCTCATACAACTCTATAATGATCACATACCATAGATTATGTGTAATATCACTAGTGATCTTTATACTTTTTCCTGAAAAATTAAATTACCCATTTGTCTTTCTCAAAAGTTTCTCTTCATTATTTAAAAAGCGACATTGCTCATCCCATACCATAGACTATATGTAATGTCACTAGTGATTCTATACTTTTTTCCTGAAAATTGAAATTACCCATTTATCTTTCTCAGAAGTTTCTCTTCATTATTTAAACAGTGACATTGCTCTTCCCAGGTAGACATGGAGACAAAACTTGCCAAAGTAACAGTAAAGTCATTAACAATTTATTGACCTGTATCTTTTAAAGTTAAGCTCTCTCTTTCTCTCAATTTCTTCGGACTTAGTATTTTAAGAAAATTATAACATGGCAAGTACCTTCAATGTTCACGCTAGCAATCCGATAATCAATGTATGCAAAACTCGATTGGCAAAAGAAAAGGCATAACGAAAGGACTAATGTAAAAGATTTTAATGAGTAGAGGGGCACTTTTAAAACAAAAAACAAAAATTGTAATGGGACAATTTCAATTTTCAAGTAAAAGCACAGGAACTATCAGTAACATTATCCTTACCAATTTCTTAGATAAATAAATAGTATGTGGAACGGGAAACTTTCTTGGAGCTTCGAACGAGGTTAGTTGGAAAATTTAGGTTGGCACATCGGAGTTCTACTGTTGAACGTCCAAAAATATGCTAAGTGGACTATCCATAATCATTTCAATTTCTATTAATTTTCCGTTTAAGTTACATCAAACATATATAAATTATTCATCACCTAATTTAATAAGAATAGAACTCGACCACACTTCTTTACACTGAATTTTTTTCCATGCATATATATAATCATATTATTTTTTTTTCTATTTATAAAAACACACTGTTCTTGATGGTTTGTAGGAACCTTTTATTTTTCAGACAACACAAGTATTTGTTACTTCTTGGTCTCGCAAGAATGTTCATATCAAGTAATGTTTATATGATGTCCTAAACCAATCAAGCATTCTATTTGTTGATTGTCAAATATCGCTTGATATTAAATCACAATACTAACATCGACAATTCTTGATCAGTAGACGAGACACTTGTTTTGCCTTGGGAATATGACTCGAGAACATCAATTTCGAAATTTTAGCACTTGGAATCCATTTCATATGTTGTTAGAGCCATCCTTAAAAATTGAAAATTTTCTATTTTCAAAGGTTTCCGGTTACTTTGTATAATATTTGATGAAATTATTGATAAACCTTTTTTTCCATTTTTATGTCCACTCCAAAGTATTACACAGTCGACGACATGTTTTTATAAACAACACATACTCATAAAACATAACCAAATTACACAATTAAACTACAAATTAATAAATAAAATATCATCAAGCGGTATAAATCCACGAGTTCAATTCAAATGTGAATCGACCAAAAAAAATTCAAATGTGAAAATTTATAAATAATTAATTAATATTTTGAAATCCATTGTCAGCATGCACTTATTATTTGTAAGCCCAATATGCCATAACTGTCAATTCAAATAGGTCTCATGTGAGCCCCTTGAAAATTAAAGTTTATGGTATACTAGCTCACGTGAAACAAACGCAATTAGTCCAATTAGAATCACCGTGAAATAATTCGATATATTAGAAAATATAAAAATATTTGCATGTAAATTCACTTGTAACTTTTTGTAGGTGTTAGCCGGGCCTAATTAGCGAGCGTCCTCCTCGTCTTGGGCACTCGTTGAAAATTTTTAACGAGAAAATATTCTATTTCCAAAATATCGATCATTCATATCACAAAAACAGTCCATGCACAAAAATTACAATATTTTACGATGCAGTTACCCGGCAAGTGCCCTTCAATTTCAGGCACATGCTTGCAAGGAGGTGCCTCCCCTTGCCCCTGTGCATTTACCATCTTGCCCTTCCCCCTTGGATAAGACTCCATGGACCACGGCATCTTTTTGCCTTTCCGGCTGAAAATGATGTCTCCTGAACGAAAAACGTTCGGTCCAATCTCTATTTTGCTTCCAACCTTTTTTTTTTCCTATAAAAGTTTCAAATTTTCGCTGTAATTTTAAATTTGCTCACATATCCAAAAATCGCCTCAATACTAGTAACGTCAAGAGGTTGCTATTGTCTCTTACAAGGCGACAATATTAATGAAAATGTAAGTTCACATAATGACCTCCTAATTATTTTTTATGTCGATAATTTTGAGTAAATTAGTGGCGAATTTCAGACTAGTGAACGGATTTATGACTAAAATGAAAGTTTGGGATGGTAGGATTGAGATTAAAGATAAAATTTAAGGTTTTTTTTTAATTTTTTTTTATAGAGAATTAGGCCAATTTATTTTTGAAAATAACCTATCAAAATTTTTTCGGGAAAGAAATATGATTTTTTTAAATGAACTAAAAAAAAACTCATAGGCTGCTATTCAAGGGATGCGCCATTAGATAATATTGTTTCCTCAAAACGTCATTTTGTTTGTGATTCTTTGCTTCTCCAATGTTCCGAGATATCATTACAACCATTTTTTCTCTACTAATCTGGTTCGCACTTTTAGTTACTTGGATGGAAAATTCAATGGGTAGGTGTTTTTTGTCCCTGGAGCTGACATTCGTGTGTGTGTGTTTTTTTTTTCCGATTATATAAAAAGTCGGGGTATTTTTTTATTATGGGCAAAAAGTTCAAGTGTTTCTTTGGGATTTGGCGATTTATAGGTACAAAAACATGCTTTTAGAATGCCTACAGACAAAGTGATGATGAAACGCGTATTTCGAAAAAAGAAAAGAAAAAGACAAAAATAGTTCGTGACCGTAAAATGGAACGAACAATTGATTTTTATTTTTATTTTTGTAATTTTTGACTGGCCAAGTGCTTGCTCTTGTGGCTACGGGTAAAACATACAGACCGGTTTAATTTGGGACAAAATCGAACCAGTATTACTCGACCGGTTTCAAGCCTGTTCACACGGAGATTGGGTAGGAATTAGGTAAGAATAAGGGAACCAACCTTAACCAGTTTATTCCCAATTATATAACGGGAACCATCGGTTCTACTCGAAATGATTTTTATCTGAAATTAAGCTTCTTTTTTCTTTTAATTTTGTTTAAAGAAAATGTTGATATGTTGGATATAAGTTTCAAAACCGGAAAGTTTAGAAAATCCATCCACGTCTTCACTATTATGTCGCAAATTGTTCACATTGTATGTTTCATAAAATAACAGTTATACTTTTAAAATTAGACGTAGTATCGGGGTCAACCTTGGTGTCGAACAATTCAATTCAAAGCCGATTTCTTAGAGAACTGGTTTTAAAAGTAGAAATCGGCTTTGACATGAGAAGTTTCAACTTTTTCGTGTGAAACCGACTTTGAAGTCAATCACCCATACTTATATCTGTGTATTGTCTAAACCATAGAGACAATGAAGAGGTACTCAAGCAAGCACAAATTTCAGATATCATATGATATATGGCCACAAATTTATCCAAAATTGCAGAAATTTGTTTAATCCACGGGATAAAGATAGTTATTAATCTAATGGAAAATGACTTGGTATTAATAATATTTTAAACTTAAATCAAAATGACTATATCTTCTTTTTAACATGGATAAAGGAAATCATTGTCTCAAAATCTCCAAAGATGGACTTCTTCATCTATACTTGTGCATTAGTCCTGCTTCTCTTCATCAACCATCCAATCGTCATAAAAGTATTGATAGGGATTTCTTCATTCCTCACTCACATTTTATACCAAATTTGAATTTCTATTCACTAATTTCCCTCTCTGCATATGCGATGCGGCATTAAAAATCACTTCACTTCAAAGCTTATCCCAGCTGCCATGGGAACGTTCTCTATCTGATACTTCAAACTTTTTGAGTTCGAATCACGGAGCGCTTCTGCGAGCTACGACATGACTAATCACGGTATAAGCCTCGGAAGGAAGGGCGACATGAGAAAAAGAGAGGAGAGCAACAAGAAAAACTAAGAAAGACCAAAAAACAAGCAAAAGCAACAGGGAGACGAGTCACCTCCGTGAAGTATACTGCAATGTTTTGGTACATGACTTGGGGAAGAGACAGAGCCTTCCAAAGCGGCTTGCCCATCTCTCTCTCTCTCCATGCCAAATTGTCACGGCAAGGGGGTTGACTTGACAACATCAGGGTCATGTCATGGTTTTTGTGGTTCTCATACAAAAGGAGCTAAACAAGAAGTGAATAGACACAGCACAACTGCATCCGGAAAATTGACCAGACCAAACGTCCCCCTCTCCAGATCTGTTTCGACTTTCCAAGCGGAACTCACTTTGCAGGCGAGAGGGCTCTTTTTCTACGGTGCCGTGTTACCGGCAGTGGATCTAAAAACCTACTCCGAGGGAGCTTAGATAAATAAAATTCGCAATACCCAAGCTCATTCGGATGAGAAATAGAGAAATTTTGCATGAAATCAAATAAATTGTAGCCTAAATATCATTAAGACCTTAAGATACATAGCTGACAAAAGTAGGAACGGGTTCAGTGATTATACCACTCCCCATTATCTAAAAAAAATAAGTTTTGAAAAAATTATTTTTAGGAAAATAATTTTCGGATTTTACAGCATTTAGTTCATGGAAAATAAACAAGTCAATGAAAAAAATTTCCGTCAATTGAAAAAATACTTTCAAAAGCTGAGAAAGTGATTTCCTATTTTGAACAGAGAAATCATTTTTCCTATTTTTTCTCTCACCACTCATTTTAATTAATTGTTTTTCTTTATTTTTCCTTATTTTCTTTCTTCTTCGGCCTGTTGCCGACAATCGGCCAAAGGCGAGCTCTAGCATCACCGGAGGGTAAGAGGCTCAAGCCTTGCAACTTCAAGTGAGGAGCCACGTGCCCTTGCTTTGGATGGCGAGGACGTGGCGGCCCTCATTAGTCTTTCATTGCCCACAGCTAGGGCGTGGCAGCCCTCTCCTTGGTGAGGGCTTGCAAGCCTCGTCTTGTGGCTAGCAAGGGCCACAATGCCCTCACCCAATGTTGTTGGGGAGAGTGGTCATGGACCCTTGCTTGTAGTCAACGAGGATCAGTTAATGAACCTTTGTCGGCCCTCAACAAAAAAGAAGTAAAAGAACATAAAAGAAAATATAATAGAGAAATATTCAATGAATTATTAAAATATTATTTAAAAATATCTAAGTTAGTGTGGGTGTTGTTACGTAAAAAGGCTGGGGTTCACGTCGACAATTTTTGATATCAATGCAAAAAGATTTAGGACTAAATTAGTCCAAGTAAAAAATTTATAGGTTAATCAATAGTAATGTAATAAGTTTATAGTTTTTTGATACTTTTTCTTATAAAGAAAAAACTCTTCATTCTTGGGTGTACCATTGAATATCTTTATTATTATCTTAGGATGTTTTCACCGCCCCAATCACCCAATGAGAGAGGAAGAGCAAACTCCAACCCTTCACCTTATATGAAACTTAATTTGAGCAATCATTTCGTCTTTCATTCTTTATCCACTTATTCCACTTTATCCAAGAAGCTTCAGGGAAAGCTTTTACCAGGTCATAGTTTCTTCAAATTAATTATCCAAAAAAGGAAACTGCATGGCTTCTAGCAAACCTTGTCAGCCAGCCCAGTTTGAAACGTTTAAGGACTCTCTCTCCACTCACGCTCTCAGTGCCTTCGCCTCACTACTAGAGTGTAAACGGTTCGGTTCGGTTTGGTTTTTAAAAATCGAATCAAACCGAAACCGTCCCGAACCGAATAGGAATCGAACCAAATTTTCGGTTCGGTTCAGGATGGTTTTTCGATTTTTCTATTTTTACTTTACTTATTGGGACCTAAATGAAGAAGAGATGATGATGAAGAGAGATTATTCACTTTTAATTAAGAATTCCAATTAGGTTCGGTTAACCGAACCAAAAAGTTAACCGTTATTTTTCGGTTAACCGAACCGAACCAAAAGCGCACAAAATTTCGGTTCGATTTGGTTCAGTTTTCGATTTCGGTTCGATTCTTGACACTCTTATTGACCACGCCATTTCTTGACCCTTCCTTGGTTTCCTTCCAGTTTCCACTACTGATGCAGGTCGATATTGGCAGTATTGCAGTGGCCTCTCTCGCCATTGCTGATGTAAGTGATCAAAGCCGTCATTTCTCTCTTCCCCACGCAACCCCAGGAAGCAAGTCCCCTGCCAAGTCCCTTACCACAAGGTCTCTCTCTTTTGTGGCTGCGTTGCGCTGGATTCTTTCGTGTGTGGCTGCTTTGGTAATGCTTGTAGGAAATGGCAAGTGACCCACGAAAATATCGGATCGATAATTAAGAGTGCCCTTTCGGGTTTGCTGCTCTTTTGTCGCTCTTTAGACTTTGATCGCCAGAGCACTCTATATCTATGATTTTGACTCTCGCACGCATGTAGGCTTGGCTCTTGACGATGACTTGTTTCCCCAAAATCATCAATTTTTAATACCACGCTTGTCCAAACAATACTAGCCATTGCAAATTGGCAATACGAGGCTACATTAGCGTTTCTATGAGTTATGACACGATTTATAGCATATCATCTCAAACACTCACACTCACAAGAGTTTGTAAGAAGAAAATGAACATAAACTAAATGCTCTATAGTGACCACACTATTTCCTTACAAATTGGTTGTTTGTGCATGCCTTCTTCTTAATCTTGAATCTCAAACACTCACACTCACACTCACGATAGTTTGTAAGAAGAAAATGAACAGAAACTAAATGCTCAGTAGTGACCACACTAATTTCTTTCGGATTGGTTGTTTGTGTTGGTAGTTTGTTTATAAAACAAATTGAGAGATGCCTTGTCCCACATCGAAAAGATATAAGTGCGCACGTGGACGAGATTTGGCACTAACTAATAATTTTATTTATTGAAAAAATTTGGATTTATTTTTATAAAAATTAATCATAATGTCATATTAAATTAGTGCGACTGTTTATGAAAAAGTTATGGTTATTTATTATTTATTATTTATTTATTTCGAATTTTATTTTTTCTTCGAACAGTTATCTTAGAGTTCGTATCTATTCAAATATAACTTCTTAATCTTTAAAAGGTTGTGTCTGTTTAAATATAATTTCTTTCGAAGAGATATCTTTATTAATTTTGCAACTTTTCATAAAGGGTTGCCTATGTTCCTATATATTTTTTTGAAAAACCATGAAAGGGTTCACAATTATTATTATTTTTCGAGTCCTCTTTCAAAATCGCAGTTAATTGTTTTCAATTGTTTTATAAAGAAACACTGGAGATATACTAGAATTGTTATCTAGTATTTTCATTTGAGATTTTGTTGTATTCTAGATGAAATTTGCCGGTGACTATTAGTAACTTTGTGGGGCAAATAAATCCTTAAAGAAAGTGATATAATACCTCAAAGTCCAATATGATTGCTCTATTGATTCGAACATACATTGACTTCATTGTTCTGCCCAAATTTGAAAATGATTTCCCCAACAATTTTAAAGATTTATTGCTGCAACAATGAAGTCAGAATGTTTGATTTAGCTAAGGAGTGGTCATGGGTAAGAATGAAATGTCAACGGCTACGGGGCATCTTGGTCGAAAAGACAACAAGCAAGGACCTGGCGGATGATTACGAGATTTTAGTCGGACAAGTGTTTGTCATGGGGAGAGTTCTGGTGAACTGTGTTTCGTGTGGACTGTTGATGAGATATATGGTGCGAAAGCAGTAGGAATTTTCGGGCTGCCAACATACTTATTGGGTTGCATGCAGAAGTTCTCTTAATTTTGATATTAGATGCAATTCTCATAGCATTACCAGCATGTGCGTTACATAATCAGCCACCTTCACCGTATGAATACACATACTGCAGCGGCGTGCTTTCACGCGATCCACCTTATGTTGCCACATTTTGCCCTTGTTTCATTTGAATATGTTTAGTTTCCCCCTAATCTTCTGAATATTGTTGTAATCTCCCTTCTTTAGGCACTTTGATTATGGGACATGGAAAGAATACTTTTTGTTAACTTTATAATTTTTATCAGTGATACTAGCTTGAGGTGAATAGGTCCAGGATGGATAGGGTCTAGACCTTGAGCCTATACTCGATCCTATTGTAAGTTATAATCAGTTCTCCTTTTTTAGATCCAATATCCTATTGTCATGACTCGAAGACATGAACGATCCAAGAGGGTTTCTGCACAATGCCGTGGCTGATCCTTGGAATGAGCAACCCTCAATCGATATCTCTAAGTCTTAGCATTTTCTTGAGTCTTCTAAATATTCCTAGAAGTGGGCGATATGGTAATTGTACACATTTTCTTGAGTTTTCTAGAATATTTCTAAGAGCGGGCGATACGGTAGGTAGGTGGTAGTTGGGGAGATATAATATGCACCGTTAAATTGAGGAGAGATCTACGAATACTGTTTGCCTTATACTTTTATATATAGGGGTCTCCTCCCCTCATTTGTACAATCTCATTTCTACAAGAGTAATAGAATCCAGAGCTTCTCTCTCTAGAATTTCTCTCTAGAGTGGGAAATTGATTGAAGGGAAGTCTATTTTGGACTTGACCCTATTTTTGGTCTAGGAATAGGGTTTATCTTATTTCTATTAGAACCTATTTTACAACTACCCGATATCTTAGATGGCTTTGAATTTTACAATAATTTGCGAGAAAAGAACAACATAATCCTCCTAATTTGTCTTAAAACATAAAGCGGATCCACAAGGCTAATTATCATAAACAAATATTAAAATACAAATTCCAAAACTGGTCCAGTTTCGGGTGGGTCTTCGCTTTGAGCCGATTCTCAGTCCTATTTTTCACCCCGTTTACTAGTGCACTCATTTTCATTATCATATTAATCTTCAATTACCTAAAGTAAAGGCTCTTGTCTTGAACTTGGAGACCAACATTCAAACCAAAACTTATGCTTTGCCTGAATTCATTGAGAAAGCGGATAAACTCAAGGCCCTAATAGTAACAAACTACAGTTTCTCTCCAGCTAAGCTAGGCAATTTCCATGTCGTCGGTTCCAATTTAAGGAGGATAAAACTTGAACACGTCACAGTTCTTTTTATAAGCATGGGAAAGCTTTGCTTGCGTATTTTACGAAAGATATCTTTTTTCTTATATGACATCAATCAAGCATCAACCTTGAACAACGCCAAAATCTCTTATATGAGCTCGTCATCTTGTGATATTCATTTGTGAGATAAAGCCTTTGAGGAAACTTAGCATCGCAAATTGTCATAATTTCTCTACACTCCCTGAAGAGATTGGGCAATGGCCCCTCGAAATGATCAGGATTAATTCATGCATAAACTTGTCGCAGTTACCATACTCTATCGGTACCCTACAAAAATTGATATCGTTCAATATATCCGATTGCATGGGTTGTCTGTGTTGCCACGGTCGATCATGAATCTTAAGAACCTAAGGAAGGTGGTTTGTGACAAAGAAAAAGAAGTCAATCATGAATCTTAAGAACCTAAGGAAGGTGGTTTGTGACAAAGAAAAAGAAGTCATGTGGAGCCTCTCAAGAGCAGTCCCTCGGTTTGAATATAACAGCATCTGAAGAAGAGGATAACTTAGATTGGTTGCGTGATTATGAGGAGGGCGATCATGTTGTCTTTGAATTTTTTTATATATTTCTTTCATTAAT
This sequence comes from Corymbia maculata, assembly GCA_014182735.1. Classification (NCBI taxonomy): domain Eukaryota; kingdom Viridiplantae; phylum Streptophyta; class Magnoliopsida; order Myrtales; family Myrtaceae; genus Corymbia; species Corymbia maculata. The sequence goes on along the minus strand of CM024689.1, from coordinate 10,348,749 downwards.
GAAGATAAAAGATAGAGACATGCAAAATCGAAATTTAAGCGATAAAAATCCGGACAAGATCCATCACTTGTTGCCTTACTACCACCTTTATGCCTCTAACCATAACGCCACCTTAAGTCCATCCACGCAGGTGCTCTTGTCCATCGGCATGGCATGAGCAATGTGAAATTCTAGCCCACAATCCAATCCAAGTATCCAAGCTCACTCGCCTACTCGATAAGTGGTCCATGGAGTCACTCATTCTTCATATGCAACGATTGAAGAGAAAAATTCCTAAGAATTGAAGCTTGGATTATGTCAAGTATAAGTCATTAATATGGATAAAAATAATTAATTTAGATGAAATCATTTTCGAAATGACCCAATCTACCTCTTCGAATGGCCTAATTTCACCAAACTCAAGAATGCTCACTCTATCACATATTTTGTGTTTGTGTGTGGGCGCTATCTTCTTCTTTTTTAATTATAATTACATTATTAGTGGAACTAATCAATATATACGTAGAGAGACAAAACCTGTCAAATGAGTAAATCGTTGACAACTATTTTAACGATTGGATGGTTAAAATCAAGCCATGTGGTGCTGCCGCCTTATTTTTCACCTTCCCTATTTGAGTTGGGATTGGATGATTTTTAGTAGAGAATAAGCATATAAATCTAACAGGCAAGGTTACGTCTTCATATATAATCTTTGAATTTGTTTTTCTATTGGTCTGTTTATCTTCCTTGCAACCAAATTAAGGATATCAAAGAAAGGGGAAATCAATCCACTGCGCGGGCAGAGTCGATATATTCACTTCACCATTTGTCTGATGCAATGTTTAAGAATACCTATAGTCAAAGATACAACCACAAACCGGAGCTGCAGGATGGGCAACAATGCCATCCTCCTAAGTCACAGCGAACGCTGAATAGTATGGAAAACTAAATCATATCCATAGTACTCATTTGAATGCACTGAATAATTTGATTCTAACTAAATCATGTACATAGTAGTCATTTGGACGCATCACCACAATGTTACTTGTTGATTGCTGTTTCTATTTTGCTTGTATCGGCATAAAATGCTCAAATTTAAACACTCCACTAAACAATAAATGTAGCTATGGAAAGATATGTATCCATGCTACAGCTCAAAGAAAGACGTTTACACAGGACAAATGCAGTTATAAATGATTAGAACAGCCAAATCAAGGGCAATTCACTAACCTTGCAATAAAACTAACATTTCAGTTGAGCTTTCCTCCTAGTTCACTTTATAACCCCACTAGCAATTGCTAACAATAGTGCTCTGCATAAACATCAAAGAGTAAAACCGCATGCTACGAAAGTAATCGCCGCACTTGGAGTCTCAAAACTCAGGATTTGCTTTCACAAATTAAAAATTTGACTAATCTCAGTTCAGCTCAGCTCAGCTCAGCTCAGCTCAGCTCAACACTTTTGACACCACCTGCACCAACCGTTCTACCTCCCTTTCTCAAGGAAAAAATTTGTCCTGTCATACAAGGATTAACAAGAAGCTTATTGAAAAATCATATTCTGAATTCTTGGCTACAATGAAAATCACAATAAATAGTGAAATTGAAACATGAGTTCCACATACCTGCTTCAAGTGGAACTGGTAAAATAAGCTCGAAAACTGCCGTCACGTTGTCTCCGGGCATAACCATCTTAACTTCTTCAGGTAGTTCAACTTTTCTGGTGATATTTGCAGTTATCATGTAAAACTAAGGCCTGTAATTTGAAAAGAAGGCAGTGTGCCGACAAACTTCATCTTTTGTTAGGACGTATATTTCTGCCTCAAATCTCTTGTATGTTTTGACAGTACCAGGTTTTGCGATGACCTATTCAAAGAGAGGAAACTAATCACATTCTCAACAAAGCATCTTGATAACATCACATCTGATTGTTTATATCCTACTCTGGCGTCAGTAATTCTACACATTTAGAGCAACGTATACAAGCCTTGACATCATTTCTAAATCGTCCATCTGTAGGTCACACATATAAGCACGGCGACAATAGATAGCCATCACTAGAGCATAACAAGAATGTACGTGACATCACTCAACTTATCAATAAAAACTTCAGGTTATATAATATAAGCCCGATTACTAACCTGACCACGCTGAATGTCATCATGTTTCAAACCACGAAGAAGGAGGCCAACATTGTGACCAGCCTACAAGTTTGATAGGATGCATCAGTAACATCACTGCATACGGTTCTGGAGAGGTCTGGAAAGAACTGAAGCCTTACCTGTCCCTGATCCAATATCTTCTTAAACATCTCAACACTAGTCACTGTAGTTTTCAGAGGAGCACCCATAGCACACCGCCAGTCGTTGGCCGCCGGTCATTGGCCGCCCCCATCCACCAGCCTCTTGACGCCGCCTGTTGCCCGCCAATTGCCACTGCCATCAGAGAAAAAAGAAATAAAAATTTTATGTCCATACCAAATGCATTTCTATTTCTTTTCTATTCCGAGAATAAGAAATTTTTGTATTTACCAAACATCTTATTTTACTCAGAAATTATTCCAGGGAGTAGAAATAGAAAGGAATTATTTCTCAAAAAAAATTGTTTCCGGGAATAGAAATGTTACCAAACACACTCCTAGTATCCTAATCAACTTGGAGGCGGAGGACAAAGGAATATTTTGGAAAAGGGGAACAAAAATCACTTTTTTCTATAGGGAATTTGGTTGCATCCTTTAAGAGGTTAGCTTTCGAGAAGATTTTCCTCTTGTGTATCTCATTCTACAAAAAGTTTAAATCATCTTTTTGTTAATAGTGGGATTGCAGGAAGAATTGCCAATTCACTTCAATTACTTGGTCTTAGCAGATGCGGGCAGTGCAGAGCGAATTGCTGAAAGCATCTAAGTAGTAAGCCCACCCCAAAATGAGTACGACGCGAGAACTATCCATAATAATGAAACGTAACGATGGCCCTTCATACTTGCTTAAGTTAAGAGTTCTTGCTTCACTTGGGAAAAGAAAGTGAGTGATCATATCAGCAAAAACTAAATCTACCTTCAATCATCTTTTATCAATACACTTTACATGGCGACTATCGGCTTTATCGTTGTTTTGTTCTTCTCATTAGAATTATGGTTTTTTTTATTTGGGAAAAATTAAGGAATTATCTAACGGAAGTTAGTTTGATCTGCTTTGGCAACATAAATCGACTTCATCGGCATCAAATAATTGTGGTTGGTAGTCTTCCGCAGAGTTTCAAACACATCAATTTCAAGCCTAATGCCTCAAATGTAAAAACCAGTAAGTAAAATAAGGAATTCTACCCAATATAAAGTGAAATACAAAAGTAATAAACCATTATGTCCCTAGTACTTCACCAAAAATCAAATGGCAACTATGGCAACTCACATCATATCGCAATTCTCTCGGAACTTATTCTTCGAGCTATGGCCATAATCATAAGAAGCCTGTGAGGTTGTGTACTCCAATGAGCCCGGCGCGTCGTCTCTGAAGTGACGAAAGAAATTGTCGACCTCTGGAAAAAGATTATATTCTGGATAATGATAACTGGAACATTGCGGTGGCGGGTCGTACTCCAATGACGGCATGTCGTCGTTGTCAGGCAAGCTTGGCGGCGGCTCTCGATGATCATGACGCTCCCTGCTACCGCTGCCACTCGAGACGCTCAGCCGGGACTTTGGGAGTGGGTTCTCCCTTCGACTCATGAACAATGCCACCCGCTCCTGCCTTGACGATGATTGGCGACTATTCGACAAGAGGAGACTGCGCTTGGCGACATTGCCACTCGATGCGCTTCTTGAGGAGGAGGAGGAGGGACCTTGACTCGGAGTCTGAAACTGAGACCTCCGTCTCAGTTCGCTCAGCTTCTTGTCCGATTCATTGCTGTTGGACGCCATTAAAGCATCTTTCGAATCTCCACAAAATTTAGGTAAGTGGAGATATAGTGAGTGCCAGCTTGAGTCAAGTGTTGTTATACACACAATTATACATATATATGAAATAATTAAGAGATTCTTGAAATATTAAGCTTCCTGATGGCACATTATGGACGAGGCAATAGATAATATCTAACCATATACAATATGCCATATCTAAAGTAAAGGCAATAGAAGGAAAGTTAAATAATGAAGGAATATGTCTATAGAATTATTTATGTGTACCAAATTGGAAATGAGATAATATGGTCATATATTTCTTTGGATGTATATTTATCACTTTACATTGGGGGAGATGGATACTTCTTTCATGCTTTTGGTTTGATAGCTAATTGATTCGCTTGAAGAAAATTAGAAACACGCAAATCGGAATATTGACCTAATTTTATAATTTTAGATGGAGAGTAGACTTTGAAAATTCTACAGGGATACTTTCGATTAGTGCTTCTACTATTAGATTCTTTAAACGATGGGGTGTGCGGGATTATAAAAAATGTATTAGTAATGTTTTAAAATGTATTTTTCTAATATACATCAAACAGCAAAGTCGGAACAAAATGAAATTTAATTATGCCGAACTGAACCAAAGTTTAGTTCATATGACTAATTTATGAAGAATTTGGTTCCAACGTAAAGAGAATTAGGCTTTGCGAATACCTCCTGTAAGAGTGGAATCTAACTATACTAATTGACATTAAAAAAACTTCTGGAATTTATTATTATTATAATTTTCTTTCTCGAAATAATTTTCCATGAAAGTACGTAAGTAATCCAGCATATATTTCACGTAACATATACCTTGACATGGTATTCAGGTAAAGCAACTTGACGGCATTCCATCAAAATAATCGAACAACCATTAATGCAATTTATAAATTCACGGAAATATAGCTAGTCAAGCAAATAAGAGTACTTCACGCACCTTTAATAATCTTGAGCTCATGTATTCTTATAAAATATAACCTTTAATATAGCATGAATCAACCGAGCCTAAGCAAGCAATTTACTTTTGCCCTAATTATTTTATAAACTTATGGATAAATTTAATGTTCATTATGCCGGGCCCCTAAGCAAGGACTCTTAGGCCAAGTATTTGGTTCAAACTACCCAACCATCGGGTTCCTCTCAAATCACATACGAGTTTGTGAGCGACTCAAGATGTAGCTAGCTAAAGTCACTTGCTACAAATGAATTGTGAAGAAGCACATTGATGAGTGTTAGTAATGCACAAATATAATGTTTTTTTTTTTTTTTGATATCCAGGATCCAGCCTAGCTCAACCTTACGAGAGCACACGGCCTCTGTGGGCCCGACAAGCCCATACGAGAACCATCGACTATACCTGGAGGGGAGCTAGCCCAAAAACCCACCACCAGAGCCCCTCACTTAAGATGTGTTAGTATCTGCGGAGTTTCGACCCTAGGACCTCTGCAATGAAGTGCCCAAAGCCAAACCAATTCAGCTGTCCACCTGTGGGTAATATGTAGAGGTATCAATATGGGTCACAAACCTATATTATTACTCACTTTTTATTAAATGGGTCAAATATGGGTCAAGTGTAAGTTAAATATGGGTCAAGTGTAAGTTAAATATGGGTCAAGTGAAAATTAAATATGAGTCAAATATGGGTTGAGGGTAGACCCATTATCTCTTTCCTTCCATCCCATCCTCTATGCGTTTTTGACCTCCATTGCCGATCTCGCCATCACGCCGCCATCACCATCATTGATCACGAGCTTGCCATCACCGACTGGAGCTCCGCTTAGGTTTGGGCAGGCAAGCCGCAACAGAGCTTCGACTGGTGAGCCCCAAGGTCGCTAATCGGAGCTCGACCTAGATCTAGACAGGCGAGCCGCAAGATCATCGGCCTTGGTCGAGCTGCGACTCGCCCGAATCTAGGTAGGCGAGCCCCGAACTCGCTAGCTGCAACAAAATTCGCAGCTCGCCCGAATCTAGGTAGGCGAGTCCCGAACTCGCTAGCCGCAATAAAGTTCACGGCTCACCCGAGTCTAGGTAGACGAGCCTCGAACTCGCTGGCCACATCAAAGTTCGTGGCTTGCCAAATCCAGGCGAACTCGAGCTTGACCACTGCTAGTAACCTCGGTGGAGCCTAGATCGGCCGAACCTAAAGTTCGTCAGCCTTGGTTGAGTTCGGGCTCGCTGGCCTGCGTCTTGGCAAGTCACTGTCGAGCGACACCGGTAGAGGAAAAGGGGGAAGAAGAAGGAAGAAGAAAGAAAAGAGAAAAGAAAATAAAGGGAAAAGAAAAAGAAAAACAAAAAGAAAGAAAAAATAAAATAAAATAAAATAATAAAAATTCAATTTTTTAAAAATAATGAAAAAATCGTTTTTTTAAAAATTATTTTCCAAAAGCTATTTCAATTTAGAGGTATCCGCATTTTTATATGTGAAAATTTTAAAGTGGACTAAATAAGTGGGAGTAGATTTTTTTAAATTAAGTTAAAATATTAATATGTGTTAGTAATATGGGTCGGGTATGAGTTGGGTTGGGTATGGGTCATCAAAATTATATTGCATGAAAATGGGTTGATATGGGTCGGACCATTTTCGACCCAACCCAAACCCAACCCAACCCACCCATTTGACACCCCTAGTAATATGATATACTCTTTTTCCCTTTAGTTTCCATAAAAGTTAATATCCTCAGTGATGATATTAGATTTTCGTGAGAAAGTACTTCATGGGAATGAACATTTAGAGGACATGATTCAGATCGTTAGGAAAAATGGGAATTGGATTTTAATGCCAAAAGAGAAAGAAAGATGCATATGTTGAGTCCGGCAAAGCATGATAAAGCAGTCATCCGAAGAAAAGATTGTGATGGATGAGGAGTTTAGACAATCCATAAACTTGGATGGGTATTCAACTTTGTCCCTAAAAACTCGATTGAGTCGTTTATATCCTAAAACTATTCAAAAGAACTACGTTTATCGCCTTCCTTATTTTTAACATGAAAGAAAACCAGAGACCAGTAGTCACCTATACAACTTGTGATTTTATTGTGGGAAAAAACCCTACAAAAAAGTGCGAAGTGCAATAATCTAGGGTTTAAGAAAAAAAGATATATTGCATCAAGAAAAGTGCGAAGTGCAATAATCAGCACAAAGCCTGTGTTCACTTCTTATCCGACTCCTCGCTGCTGGAATCCATTGAAGCAACTTCCAGTCTCCAGGCTTCTTGCAATCGTGATGTGATGAGTGGCCACCGAGTCAAGCACATATGCATGTTGTAAAGCTAGAGTTAGTACAAAGGACAATGTATGCGTTAGATGATCGTTGAAATTAAGTTTTCTAAATCATATGACATTGAAATTTTCACGCACAGATGAACCGATGCAATATACACTAGCCCAATATATCATCATTATTATGATGTACTTCAACTACCATCTTGAATTGTGACTATTTTGTTTCATCTTGCTCATTAAGAAAACACCATCCGCGTAATTTCTACTAAGGTCTTCAAAATAGATTCAAGCTTAAGGTTATTCTTTCTTTCTCTCTGTCACGATGAGGACCCAATCATTTTGGTGCAGACTGCATCAAATTACTCACAAATAATTCAAATTGAACCGGACAACTATCAACCCGATTAATTTCAGTGGAGCACGAGCTTGAGCTATTTGAGTTTAGCCGTATGATTTACAAGATCGAATAAAAATTTCAGCCAAAACCTGTGTTTGTCCCATCTTTTATGATTTAGCATTCACCCTACACAAGATCAAACATGTAGTGATCTGTCAATTGATAAAACAAAAGGAAAGTATTAATTGACGACTAAATTGGATGCATGTAGTGAGGTCGTATTGGACTTATCTACGTCTATATATATAGAATTAGGCAGACTGGACATGAGTGTGCTCATGATCATAAATCTTGCAGTGCGTGCACTTTGAATGGAAGCTCCATTTCCATTCCAGGGTTTCGATTCCAGATTACGTGATGTTTCTCTACATAAGATATAAACGTGGGTTTAAGTAATCTACTATCCGACTCACGATTTTATTGCACGAAAAAAACCCCAGTACGAAGCGCAATTAACTTGGGTTTAAGCACAAAAGATATATTGCATCAAGAAAATTAGTAAAGAAAAAGCCTTCAAGGATGATCCTCCACAAAGAATAGGTATGTGATATTTCTGTTAGTTGGACGCTTGGTTTGATTCAAGGGAGGATAACAATCGCCCCGCTCGAAACGATCCAAGACCACCACAAAGAAAATCACAGCCGAATAAAAGTTAATCAGGCGCTTAATATGGAAGAAGAAGCATTTATATAAAATTAACAATTGGACATAATCGCCGCTAGGTCTCAATTCCGAACCCTAAATTCGAAGAACCCTTTGTGTAGGCACAAAAACATGCCTCGCAAAAGTGTTACATCACTTTATTCCCCATGATACTATTTAAGATTAGCATGAGAAAAGTAATACATTCGTAAAGAAATCAAAACTCAAGAGAACGTGCATGACTTGATTCATCATGTGAACGGAAGCAGAAATCAGTCGTTCGCTTCGCCGTTCCACCCGCTTTGAGATCCTTTTTTACTTGCCGAGGAAGGACCCTGACTTTTAGTCTTCGATTGCTCTTCCTCGTACTTCTTCCATGTTTCTTCAAATCCCAACACAATGCATGTGTACTTCTTGTCCGATCCCTTGCTCTTCTTATCCGATCCCTTGCCTTTCTTATCCGATCCCTTGCCTTTGGAGTCCATTGAAGCAACTTCGAATCTGCGAGGGCTCTCCTTAGTGATTTGTAATGTAGTGAGTCAAGTACATACATATATATAGTGGCAGAACGTTGTGAAGCTAGAGTTAGTGAGAAAGGCAATGTATGCGTAGAGATATATCAAGAAAGATTTGGCAGATCATTGAAATTAAATTTCCTGAAGTGCATGGCGATATAATATTAATATTGGAATTTTCATGCACAGAGGGATTGACTCAATATATACCACCAATACATCATCATCATCATCATTATTAGAGCAAAGTATACAAGCATTGACATCGTTTCCAAATCGTCCATCTGCAGGTCACACATATAAGCACGGCGACAATAGATAGCCATCACTAGAGCATAACAAGAATGTAAGCGACATCACTTAACTTATCAATAAAAACTCCAGGTTATATAATATAGGTCCAATTACTTACCTGACCACGCTGAAACGCATGTGATCATCAAAGTCAACATCCAACAATTCCTCTATACATCTTAGACCATCCGTTTCAACTAGATGGTCAGGAATAGACCTCACCTTCCCATTCAATTTCAGCAAAACTTCTCAAACAATCGATTTTATAAGTTCCCCTTACCTACTAGACAGCAATAGCAAAGGAATTCAGAATGATAAAATAATGACAGAGCACTATTCCTAACTTCCAAGCATATGAGATTTAAATAACATAAGTCAAATATAGCAAGACCAATTTATAAAAGGCTACAGTTTTTCATATAACAAATTTGAATTCATTTAAACATAACAAAATAAATCCTAGACAAATTATATCAAAATTGATAACTCAGAAAAAGTTGCGGAAAACTTACCATTTTCCTTCCAGCCTCCAACCTACTCTAGTTGGAACCTCAACAAGAGCAGCTTCCCATCGCTTCACCTTGTTAGGGCCATATCTCACCTCATGCTGAAACAGTGCATTTCTATACAATTCAGTCTTGAGCTTTATATCATCTAGCTCCACATCGAAGAAAATGGGGAGGATCTCCTTCTTCCCATCAAACTTTGAAGTGCAATCTACCATATGTGCAACCTCACGGAGACACCATGGATTGGAAGCAAAGCCCTTAGAAAAGATAGGGATATAGATTTGAGTGGTGCCAAGGGATTGCAAAAGGTTTCCACCAATTTTTTGACCGACTCATAGCTCCTCATTGTCTTTGAAAACACGGACTCCTTTCTCCACCATTTCAATATAAAGGCAACTAGTAAAGTGGTCCCGAGTATCCCGTCCTCTGAAACTTAGGAACACCTCAAACTCCATTCCTAAAAAAACATGGTTATTCACAACTCATAGCCATCAAACGGTGATGCCATTCGACCAAGAAACAAAAACGAAACCAACATAAAGAAAGCATAGCTAGAATTGATCTTCTTACAAGGCCGGAGAGGCTTTATGTCATTTAAAACAAATTTATATTGCGAACATATGAATAATCAGCTTCATCTTTCTTCGAAAATTATGTCATTTTTCATTTGCTGACAATGGAAACGATGCTTTAATTACAGCCAAGCCCCCTTACCAACCTTGTGCTAGTGTATACATATTGTGGTACTCCCATATTCATATGAGTTTTAGAACATAGAACAAGCAATATAATAACTAAAATGGCATTTATTATTCAGTTGAATTAGCCTTAATATAATCAAATGTCTTCGGGCAACCATACCATAGACTTCAAAATTTGATTTCTTTTGTCGGATTCACTCTCAAGCCTTTCAATTTATATAATTTCTTATCATGCAAATGCAGACCTTTACTTGGTAGACATTGGCCCTTCAATGCCTATGCCAAGTACTAGCTTTACATCTTGATTTCACCTTCTCATTTCCTTGTATTTACTTCATCATGAAGGTATCCTCTTGCTTGGCCACTAACAAGTTTGGCATCCGTTCAAAAAATGAATGATTGACTTCCGTTGGCTAATCATAAAAGCGGTCAATCGGAGAGGAATCGGGAGAAAAAAAAAACATTCAATCAAGCACAAAGAAAGGGACTTGAACTTTGGCCATTCATTTTTCAGGCTATGTAATTCTGAGAGTCTAGGGATTATAATCTCGATCATGGCATCATTCGTAGCTGAAGACTAAAAGATCAACTAAAGAAACTTAAACTTGATCTTGAGTCCTCCTAAGGCCATCATGAAGATTCAAGGAATATGACATCATGGCTGTGGGGATGATTGGTTCTTAGATGGGCCGGCTCCTAATTTGTGGAACTAGAAACCACCCATCTAGTTGGGATGTTCTAAATGCAAGACCAGCTGGGATCAATTTTATCTTTTTCTATGCCCTACCCATTCACAAGCTTCAGTAATGTTCTAAATGCAAGTACAGCAAGGTACCCAAAACTAATCCCAAGAGACGCAATGAGCTCGCTGAAACCAAGAAAAGCGAAAAAGAAAAAAGAAAACCTAGGGACGTGCAGCAGAAAACAAGACCCAAGAAAGCCAAAACTTTAATGAGCGAGAAATGAGACCAGGGCAATTAGGCTACTGGCATCGAGGCTGCGAGAGGCAAATTGGTACCTGAAAAACCGCCGAGGCTGAGGCTGAGGCTGAGTGACAAGCATCGAGGCTGCAAGTCAGGGTGGTCGTGAGTTGACCGGGGGAAATGGAGGCTCTCACAAGAGTGAAGAAAGCTAAGAAGCATCAATACTCTCTGGGAACTTTTGTGTCGTGTTGAACACTTCAACACATGCTCGATATTCTCCGATACTCAATCAATACATGTAAGAAAATTTGACACCTAGTCAACTCTCCAACACTCAAGTTGGAATTCCGAAGTGGAAGTGATTCCAATAGAGAGAGAGATTTTAGAGACAAGCTCTAGAAGAGAAGGGACTTTAGATTACTCCATGATTGGATAAATACAATGAGGGGGAGGACAATCATTCTTATACTAGTGGCCCTTTGACTACAACCATTGATCATTATTCAATTTGGTAGATGAAATTGTATCTCCCCACCTATTAACTAAGCCAAGAGAGTTCTAGAATTTAGCATATTTACCACCTTGCTCATCCCTAGGAACCTTCTGAAAGCTCTTGGGGAACCCTTGGCTGAGTTGGGGCATTCTTCATCATTCCTACACGGTCCCTTGGTGATAGGAACTTCAAGACTATGACATACGTAACTAATTTTTAAAATTCTCAATAAATGAGGAGTCAAAATGTAATTATATAAATAAATAAATAAATAAAAAGGAAAAAGAAGAAAACCTAGTTTTCTATTTTCTTCTAACTCACTTTCTGTGACACACAATTCAACTTCCAAATTTGTTTTTTCTTTTTTTTTCGAACATGCTTTGACACGTGAGTCCAAAATATGGATTGCTTTTTTTTTTCCTCTAAATTTTGTGGATTATTGGAATGAAGTTGAATTTATCAAATTGAAATAATAAATGATAGTCACAAATGGTGGATTACTATTTTTAATGTAAATTCATTATATGCTCTTTTTATATTATTTATTTATTTGTGAATTTGATCAAATTAATTTAATGAAATAATCATAAAACTAAATCATGTACATATAAAAATATTTTTTAATATATAACATGTCGCAATATGTTGGAATTCTCTATTTTTTGATAAATAACTTGTTGGCATGTTGTATTGCGTCGTGTCATGTTTGGGTGTTGATGCCACTTAGGGAGAAAGTAGTAAGTCGGGCCAAAGCAAGAGAGAGAGAATGTTAGGACTATAATTTTTTTTTATACTTTTTTTGGTCAGTGAACGTGAGGACTATCAGATGAATATTGGGTAATTAATTGCGGTTTTTATTTGTAATAATAAAAATTAATATATATATTTCCGTATATATTTCTATTTTGCTCACCCCGAATCATGGGTATGGCAATTGCAAAGAACAAGATGATAATAATAACAAAGATTAAAAGTTAAAAAAGAGGCTGACGTGGAATTAAAATTAGCGCACGTGACGATGCATTTTTGCAAAACCATAGTTTCCGAAAAGTATCGAGCGTACATTGCCTTCTCGAATATTTAACTTTGTAGTTTTACAGAAAAATTCCCTTCGAAAGCGTAATAGACAAAAATTGTCTTTTCGAATAATTTAACTTTTTTTCCTTTGGAAGAATCCTGGTTCAAATTTTTAATTGTCCTGTGAAAGACACATATTTATGCTCATGAGTTTTTGGCCTTGGTTCACCTTTCTCAGCACAAATATCCAGCTTGTTTCAAATGCTAAGATTTAGAGTAAAATACTAAATAGAATGAAGAAATCAGTCTTTTGCAGAAGAGTGTGGGCAGAACCTCTGTGCACATTCATAGGTCAAAGCCCACCTCATATTTTACATTTAGCAAAACAATACACTTGATTAGTGGTGAGCATGATCCGAGCTGGGTCGATCCACACCTAACCCGGGGATCAACCCACATAGTGTTGGTTCTTAATTTTTGGGACCGAGGTCGAACCTTATTGAGCTTGGGACCAAGAATCGGACCGGCCCAATGGGTTCGGTTCAATTCTAGGGTCAACTCGAGACCAACCGATAATTTTTTTGTTTTATTTTTATATTTACTGAAAATGCAAACCTATTATTTCAAATTACATATTCATCAATAATGTGGCATTGAGCAACCCAACTATAAATACTAGTATATATTTAACAAATTTAGGATAGAGCAGTAATAAAAATTTCACACTTACTAAAAGCATGAAACCATAAAAACAATTAAGACTATTTATAGAGTCGCGATGCAAGCGTTGCTCATGAGTAAAGAGGGTTTTTAATTAGGACTTTGTTTCCTTTTGATTTACTCAATAATGAGCGAGGTCAATGAAGAGAGGCAAGCGGTGCACGAGTCAAGCAGTGAGTGGGGTGAGCATCAAGCGTTGAGCGATAAGCAGCTAGAGACAAGTGGGGCTAGCCTCGAGTAGCGAGTAAGGTGAGCATCGAGCATTGAGCGATAAGTAGCCAAAGGTAAGCGTGGCAAGGTTACTCACGAGCAAAATTGTTTTTTCTTTTATTTTATTTTACTTGTAAATTGAAGACTAAGAGGAAAAAGAAGAAAAAAGAGAACAACCATGGAAGGAGGACGATCGTTTGAGTTAGAATTTACTCTTTACAATAGATAAAAAAAATTATTAGACATATAATATAAAATATATTATATATAAATATATATCTATGTTATGTTAGGGTTGGTCCGGATTGGACCAAACCTAAATTCCCAGGACCAAGGACCAACCTGCACAGTGTTGATCTCGGAATTTCAAGACCAATGACCAATTCAGTTCCTTTAGAAACAGAACCAAGACTAGCAGGGTTAAGCTGGTTTAGGGTCAGTCCAAGGTCAACCCTGAACCGATGCTCACCTCTACACTTGAGCCTCTTATTAAACTTCAAGCCTAGTGCCAAAGATGAGCTTCGGCTTTTTCGCTCTCTCCATCTGTCATTTTTCTTGTAATAAAGGCACTGCACAATTGAAGTGCAACTTACGACGCGACTTGACACTGTAGGTTTGTAAGAGAGTTGAAAACCCAGATGCCAACACCAAGACAAGAAAGATGGACATGGAATGGAACTATAAATATACAAACATCCGTCCATATTGTTACTTCACATTACCATTTGAGCACGTTACATTCAAGAAAAGAAGGATCCGTGTTTTTCCCACGTCGACTATTCAAGAATAAACTTCGATATCCTCCCGAACCACTTCTGAGTAGGAAATATCCGGAAACTATGAAGGGAGGGGAAGAGAGGGGGGCGGGGGTTTTCTCTTTCGTACCCAAAAAAAAATAAATTGGCATGTTGTCACGTACATGACTATCGAAATTGTAATCGGCGGAATAGGGCAGAGCATGCTACATTGGTAACTTGCTCGCCATGGATGGTATGCATTGGAATTATAATGATTGTCATCGTTTTGGCTGCTGCTCAAGGATCTCCATCGAGATTGCACAAGCAAGCTCTTCTCCGAGAACTCGCTGGTGACTAGAAAGTGCTCAAGGATATTCGTCGAGACTCGGACCTAGCTGGTGATAAGGCTTCCCAATAGTTACTACACTTTCACGCCTCTAACGCTCGATGTGAAGAAAATCAAATTCTTTTGAATGGTTATTGTAAGAGTGGAATAAAACCATATCAATTGGTGATTTATCTCCTATAAAACTTCTGAATTTTGTCATTATATCTTTTTTCGAAGTGATTTTCGTTAAAATTTCTTTGAGTCGTGTAATATTTACTTGAACATAGTATCAGGGTAAATAACTCAATGGCATTCCATTAAAATAATCCAATAGTGATAACGGGAATCCAATTTGCCCTGATCACATGAATTTAGCTGGTTGAGTACATAAGAATAATGTACATACACACACCTTCAATAATCTCGAGCTCAAGTATTGTTATGGAAAAAAATTAAACTTTTAAATTATTTCCTCATGTTCAAACGATGCATGTAGATCAAGCGAATGCTTCTTCTGACTTCATGAAATAGAAGTAAGAGTGGCTCATTGGGCCAACAAACCAGCAAGACAGCAGCACAAATCGCAAATGGTGTTCTTAATTCTCCCTTTTAGAGGGAAGACTCCAATAGACCTTCTGTTAAATTGGAATAAAGTACGTTCATTTATCATAGTGTAGTTTAAGGATGAGCATCATCTGGGTTGGGCTTGTCCACGCCCCAACTCTGGGACCAACTCGCACAGTGTTGGTCCTTAAATTTTAGGACTAAGGACAAACCCTATTGAGCCTGGGACCGAGGGCCAAACTGACCCGGTGGTTTTGATCCAGTTCCAGGGTCAATCAAGAACCAACTGATAATTTTTTTGCTTCATTTTTTTTGTATTCACTAAAAAGGCAAATCTAATATTTCAAATTACATATTTATTGATAATTCTGCATTGAGCAACCAAACTATAAATAACAGTACATATTCAACAAATTTAAGATAATGCAACAATGGAAATTTCACACTTGTTAAAGGCAAGAAACCATAAAAACAATTAAGATCGGTTATAGAGCTGCAAGGCAAGCATTGCTTACAAGTGAATAAAGTTTCTAATTAGGGCTTTGTTTCCTTATGATTTACTCGGTGGCAAGTGAGGTTAGCGAAGAGAGGCAAGCGGTGCGAGCATCAAGTGACAAGTACGGTGAGCACGGTGAGCATCAAGTGTGAGTATCGAGTGTCAAGCAATGCGAGTGACCAAAGGCAAGAGAGGCAAGGGTCAAGCGACGGATGTCAAGCGGCGAGTGATGAGCGTCAAGTGGCTAGTGGGGTGAAATTGCTCACGAGTGAAGTTATTTTTTTCAATTTTACTTGGTAAATTGAAGACTAAGAGGACAAAGAAGAAAGAAGAGAACAAGAGTACTAGAGGAGAAGGACGCCATTTAAGTTAGAATTTATTCTTTAAAATAGACAAAAAAATCATAAATAATATATTAGATATATAATATATCTAAAATATATTATATATAATATATACAATTAGGGTTGATAATTCAGACTAACCTGAAACTCCCAAGATCAAGGACTAACTTGCACAATGCTAATCCAAGGATCCCAAGACTAAGGATCAACTCAATCTCTCTTGGGAACTAGATTAGGATTGGTAGTGTTGGACCGATCCAAGGTTAGTCCATGATTGACTCTAGATTTGATGCTCACCCCTAGTGTAGTTAAGAGAAAGCCAAAATATGGGACTCATTTTGTTTTTCATGCACAAAACAAATGCTCTAAAACAACCACTTGGCTGCCAACACTATTTGATAAGCAAACAACTTTTTATTTTCTATTAACTGGAACAACATCAATAAATATGATCCCACTACTTGTTATTGAGGCAAAGGGCCTCCTAATTGCAGGACCAAATAATCATAAATGTCAGAAGAGTGCAGAAAAATAAACCTCTGATTACTCAAAAATCAACGCAAGTTCCAAAGATGTTCTTGTTGGGAAAACTCATAGTTTTGATGTTAACAAATCATTTTATACAATAAGTTATACATTTCTGAGGAAAGAAAAGCCATAGGATGGCGTATGCTTTTGAGTCTACTTGTGGTGGAAGAAAAAGCATAAGGTGTCTTTAAGTCTATCCGTTCCAAACGGAAGACCTGAATAGACACAGCTTCTGAGTCTGACCATACCAGATAGAGAACTTAAGCGGACTCAGAACATTAGTCTAATAGACTCAGAATGAGACTACATAACCAGATCACTAACGGTCAAGAATTTTACTTACTTTGTTTATATTGATTCTGTTATATCAAATTGATTGGCAGGTTCAATTAACAAACAACTTCCAAAGAAGAATGGAACATTTATGGAAGCCCGGATTCTGATTGTATGGGCGAATAGAATCCAAAGGAATCCGATCTACCTTCAAATGGTCAAAAAGACTTTATAAACTCTGTCCAAGAAAGGGAAGACTAAACTCTCAAGGAAAGAGCCAATGGTCAAGTGTGGCTTAGAGAGTATATAAAGAGAGGATGAGACCTAGGAGATAGATAGGATTAACATATTCCAAAACTCGATTATGTTCTTCATTTGTTGTCTAAAGTGCAAAATTGAGTGATTCTAATGCATTGCCAAGAATAGTGACTTTGTGAGACATATCATCACCAAGTACTAACATTCAAGAATGTGTAATCACCTTTGATCACATAGTGAAATCCAGCCTATTGACTGATCGTCTGGAAAGTGGACATAGGTTTGTCTAAAGCCAAACCACTATAAACTGTGTTTGCAATCTTCTCTACTCTCTCTATTTAATTCCTGTTTGTAGATTGCAAAAGATTGATATTACTTGCGCATAAAGTTCTTCTATACCTATTTACCCCCCTCTAGAGGTTAATACTAGTTATAACAATTCTTTTAGTTTTCTCAAGTAATCTACAATGTTTTAAAATTAGTTGAAAAAACTTATATATAAAGAACCACTTAGACAGTCTAAAGCATTGGATACAGAAAGCAAGCGATGCAAGTGCACTGGCTCGTCCGCTTAGCTAAGATATTTGTCACCGTTTGGAATAATTTTTCATTGATAGACAAAAAGAGCATCAGAATACTCATCACACGAGAACCCCAATAGTGATATTTCCATTTTTTCAGACAGCCCGGCATGTAAAGTACACGCAGCACACCGCTGATTGATCTAAGAAAAGCTTCATATCACAAGTACTATGTAATGGATTATAAAAGAGAAATACAAGTTACTAGCATGGAAGTCAAAAGTAAATTATGCATTGCAATTGGTAACAAATACACTAACAGTAGCAACAAGATATCCTGTGGCTTCAGCTACACAGGCTTCACTACAAGTCAACAATCTGCTTTCGGGACTGTATCTAAACTATCAGATTCAAAAAGATGCAGGGAACAGGTGAATGATCCTGCTTGAAGAGAAAACAATTGGATTATCTTTAGACACTTCAGCAGGGAATCTAGTCTAAATTGCCATAAGACTGGCATATCAATTCCGTTTCAAATAGAGAAATGATTTCGGCAATAGATTCCGCGTGCAATTCCGCCATCCAGCATGTCAGCAGACGCACTAAAGTTCACATATTTTGGCTAATATGGTTGGGAAATTCTAATGCATGTGTCCAAAAACGCAATCCGAGACAAAAGCGCACTTGCTTATATACCATATATAAGGTAATATGATGAGCAGCTATTACTCCGACTGAACTCAATTTCTCCATAAAGAAAGGCTACAATAACAATGAATGGCATCTCACATTGACTGGTGGCTGTGACAGAAAGATATTATCAGCCCAGGGCCCTCGAACACAGTTTTCTGTTCAAGAGACATCCAAGCAATGCCTAAAACTAAGAAAAGTAAAGGTAACAAGATGCATATGTTACCACATTCTCGTTTATGTTTGCCCTGCATCTTCCTCCACATGGAAACTGATGATCTTTTTTGTCTATTAATTAAACTAAAGAGAACAGATCATACCACAGCAAGTAATCAGAGTAGTTCATTCACAAGCAGTCCAGGTCACGCTCCATGTCATGACCTACCAGTAGCCTGGCCTTTCCTCCATTTAACCTTAAATTTTCCAACAGACTCGCCGTTGTACATAATTTCCAATATTCTTCCTTGGGTTCCCTTTAGTGGCATGGCATCTCTAAGATGCCCTCCAGTTACTTTCTACCTGAAAACACTCATAATAATCAGAGGATTAGACACTCACTCTTTGTTTGGGATTGGGGGAGCTTTAGGAGGGAAAGAAAAATTAAAATATTTCCCCCCTTTTCCTCTCACACAAAAAAATGAATTTCTTCTTCACTCTTTGTACCCAACTACCATTTTCCTCACCTCCCCCTACTTCCCAAATAAAGTCTCACTAAACCAAATCGGAAAAATCACAAGATCTCGAGTGCAAATTTACCTATAATCAGTAACAGGAATTTGGGGCCGTACATAACTGCGGAAAGTCCAATTTTTATCTTCATCAACGAGGCATACCCAAGCACAAAGGTCAAGAGATCTATCACTAACACCATCCACCATCTCACAATCCAGGAAAATTGCCTTAGGTTTTCCTTGTTGCCGATCATCATAGTTGCATCCATCATTTGGATCACGAACATGGACTCGAGAGTCTACAAAAGATGCAAGGGAAAAGGACACCAAAAACTCCTTAACTTATATACGACACTCACTTTGGTAATATAACATTTCACTAGTTCATTTAAGTGCTAAAATCGGAGAAGAATAATCACTTAAGTCCTAATGACGAGAAATTCTGACTAAAATTATACATGATTTTTTTTTAATGAAAAAACTAGTCCATGTGGCATTTCCATGTATACATTTATTCTCCACGTCATTTTTTTTCTATTTTTTTCTTTCATTTTTAGTTAGCACCGAAAAAATTATTTTTCAAAAAATTTGGCACTTACATGATCTATCGAAAAGTTAGTTATATGATGTCATTCAACACTCACATGTTTTCGGTAAGCCACGTCAACTAAAAATATTAATAAAAAAGGTCACTTCAGATTTCTAGTCAAGGAGATCAAAATTGGCATAGAATTGATTGTTTTTCAAAAAAATTGGCACTTAAGTGAGCTACTGAATCAATCCAAAAAAAGTGAGCCGTTGAAAAATTGTGATATTAAAGTAAGTGCCGTACACAAATTAAAACACTTATGGTGTTTTTCTCCTGAAGATACAGGAATTGTTCCGTGCGGATGGTCAACAATGGACTACCAGCATTTGACGTAATTCCTAGTAAAATCGTAACTACTAGAGCCACCTTCATTTCAAGTTTCAAAGTTTACTTGCTAATAATATTGCTTATAAATGGACGAGGTGCAGGTAGACAACATGTTTCTCTAAGTTTAGTAAGGGCACTCGGACTATCAAAAAGTTCAGACAAAGATCACATCCTCGTTCAGAGAAAATGCACGAACAATTTGCTTTGGGCAAAGGACCTATGTCACAAATGATAGAAAGCAATAAACCAATTAGAAGATAAAGAATCCCTCACTGCTGGACAATCAAAAGAAAGAAATGATATTCACCAGTGAGATGTAGACCAGTGACGTTCTTTCCTTCACTGCTGAACAAATGTGGTCTTCAACTCCTCCCATTGTGCGATTCTCACTTGCCAATTACCTGATCACGAATCCACCCTCGAAGGTACACGACCTTAGCAAGTAACATAGATGAAGTGATCCGTCTTGCTTCTCTTCAAATGAAACAGGAGCTTCACAAGGTGCTTTTCAGGGACGAATCTTCCCGGCATATTAGGCAAAACCCTCAAGCAGGTTTCGGGATTTAACGGACTATTTCAGAGATGAGGTTATGATGCTTTGACAGGGGGCTTGCTGTCCGAGACTAGATCAATGTTATGCACATAATTATGCCAATAAGCATTAAAAGAATATAAAAACATCAAGCTCTGCAGAACTAATTTTTTATTTAATAATCATTCAAATGGTTATTTGATATAAAACATAAACAAATACTTGCATATTGCTCAACAATCTCTCTCCCAAGTACGAATCCATATGTGAGAACTTCACTTCTTCCGGTTTATCTGTCCAATTAACTCGAAAACCATCCCCATATTGAAGTGTCGAAGTGAATGTGCTCCTATATAAGTATGGCAGCCAATCTATTCTATCTTAAATCACAGTATCAAATGCACTTTTCAATATCCCATGATTTCTACGTGTCAACTTCTTCAAACAAGATGGAATTTTTCCAGAAAGATAAATATATGAGAGATTCGCTATGGTCATATCTTGGAGGTAACATAATCTTGGAGGGATTGAACCTTCAAAAAGAAAAAGAAAAAAAATTTCCTTTCAGAAGAAATATATGATAAAAAAGAAAGAAAATAATAAAAAAAGGCTCCAATTCGGTCATAATTGAAAGGGCCTTCTCCAATTCGCACAGCCCGGACTTGATTTACAGTAACAGCCTGGGCCATACCAAGCCCATCATCAGAGGAAGCCTCGGCCCAGAAATCAAGCCCATTAAATCCGCTGTCCCATTAAGCCAGTCCAATTCTCTTGGGGTTCAGCAGCTTCTCATGGTGATTCCCCTCTCCATCGCCCTCAGGCCACTAGTAACTGCCGCCGATCATCCATCGCCGAACACCAGATGCACGCAATCATCATAAAGAGTACATACATAAATAATAGAGAATGGTTTATTCAGAAATTAATATGCATATATTGTCAGTCCAATTTTCACCTTAAAACCAAAATCCGACCAATCGATTACCAGTTCCAAAAATAAGAATCGGGAACTGAGCCTTCATCTATGGGAACCACCCAAAACCAGCTGATCCAGTCCGATTTGGACGATTCTCATTGCATACCCATGGTCCTACTATAGGATTTCTTTCTCATTTTTTCCCCTTTGCATTGATGGGCATGTCCATTGGCCAAGAAACGATATAAAGAAGACCCACAATTTTCTTGGCAAATGCGAAGATCATACTATTAGCCTAACAATCTCAGTACTGGATTTTTAGCTTTTTGAAAGCCAGATAAAGAGGCAAAAATAAGAGCTGCTCACTTAAGCTACTTTGTTATGTTCATATGGGACCCAATATGGGTGTGAGGCCCATGGTCCTATCTATGCTCAGACCGAGCCACATGGCTCGAAGGCTTTTTGATAATTTTTTGATTTTCTTATTTTTTTTTTTTTTTTACCACTGGCAAAAATGAAGAAGAAAGGAAGGAGAGAAAAGAAGTAAAAATGATCAGAAAAAATACTAACAAAATTGAAAAATAATGGACATATTATTAAAAATTGTCCATGTCCACATCAGTGCCAACCTGGTAGTGCCGCTTAAGTTGGTCGGTGTTTATATTAGCAATATTCTGTCAAAATTAGCTGGAATAATTGAATTGGCACTAAATCAAAATGTTTAAGACTAAATTGGCACTAGTTCAAAAAGCTTGAAACTAAATTGACACCATTAAAAAAATTATGACTAAATCGGTACCAATGCAATAGGTTAGGATTTTTCTTACACTTTTCTTGACATTAGGACTTTTTTGGACACTTTTCCCCGACACTTTGATGCTCCAAGAGGTTTGATCATTCAAGTTTCCATTTAGATTCATTTGTCATACCAATTTTTGTCATTAATTTTCTAGGTGATAGTTGAAAAATCAAGTTAATGATGAATTATGGGACACAATTGCGTCAACACATAACTCAAAGAAAGATGGCATGAAACTCACTTATGACTTGGGATGGCACACTTTTAACTCTTTGAGCATCGTATTTGACTAACCCTAGTAGATAGAACAAAACTTGATAAACCCAAATTAAAGGGAAAAAAGCCCAAATGGTAGGAGCTCACTATGTTATTCCTTTGAACTAGTTGAATCCTTAAACATAAACCAAAAGAATCGAAGGTTTACATCTTTCAAGTAAGCGCCGTCGATAGTCTTTAAATAGTTTCAAACAACTCTAATACCTTAAAAGTAAAATTCAAAAAATAAAATAAGAAATTTCTTAGACCCAATATAAAGCGAAATCCAAAAGTAATAAGCCATATGTCTCTAGCTAAAATAATTTTTAAAAAAAAGAACTAAAAAAAATTATGTCCTAGTTCAACATGTCCTTCACTAAAAATCAAATGACAAGTCACATAATAACACAAATCGATGAGGACTTATTCTTCGAACTATGGCCATGATCATTAGAAGCCGGTGGCAGGTCGACCTCCTGGTAATAATAATTGTAACTTTGCTGCGGTGGGCCGTACTCCGATGGCGGCATGCCGTCGTTGATGTCTGGCGAGCTTGGTGGCAGCTCTCGATGATGATCTCTGCCACCATGGCCACTCGAGGCGCTCAGTCGGGACTTCGAGAGTGTCTTTCTCCCTACCAATGTCGGCTGCAACGATGATTCGCAACTGCGAGACTTGGCAACGCTGGCGGCACTCCAAGTGCCCGGAGGATGTCCCCGTGCATTTTCTGAGGAGGAGGAACTTTGATTCAAAGTCTGAGACCTCCATTTCGATTGGCTCAGCTTCTTGTCCGATTCATTGCTGCTGGACGCCATTGAGCCACTTGCGAATCTCCGAAAAACTTAGGTAAGGAGAGACATAGGGAGTGCCCACTTGAGTCTTAAGTGTTGTTATATGCACATCTATATGATATAATTAGCAGATTGTTGAATTATTAAGTTTCCTTATGGCGCATTATGTACGAGGCAATAGATAATATCTAATCATGATACGATATTTCATATTTTAAAATAAAGGCAATAGGATGAAAGTTATATAATGAATGAATAGTTCTGTATAATTATTTATGTGTATCAAATTGGAAATAAGATAATGCAGGTCATACATATCTTTGTGGATGTCTACCTATCACTTTACATTAGGAGAAATTATATTCTGTTTGTGTACGTAATAAACTTATTTCCTACATTTTTTCACGCTTTTGGTTTGATAACTAGTTGATTTCAAAAAATTACACAATGCAAGTCGGAATATTGACCTAATATTATAGTTTTAGATGGAGAGCAAACTTTTTAAATTCTACTCTCGCCAAGCCCACCCTACGAGGGTACTTTCCACAAAATTACTCACGTAATGCAACATATTTTTCACGTAATATATACTTTGACATGGTATTCGGTAAATCAACTTGATGGCATTTAATTAAAATAACCAAAACAAACGTTGATGCAATTTGTAAATTCATGGAAATATAGCTTAGTTGAGCTTATAAGAATACTTCACGCATCTTTAATAATCTTGAGCTCTTATATTCTAATGAAAGGTAATCTTTTAAAATATTTTTTCTTGTCCAAATGAGGCATGTAGATCAATCGCATCAGACTTGATCATAAGTTTGGCAGCCAATGATTACGAAGCCAACAAAAGCCTATAGCACAAATTAAACGAACCTAAACATTGCTTTTGCCAAATTATTTTATATATTTATGGATAATTTAATATTAATCACATCGAACCCCTGAGCAAGGACTCTTAGGCTAAGTATTTGGTTCAAACTACCCAACAATCGGATCTACAAACAATCGAACGATTCCATGGCCTGTGGCTCGTAATCAGGCATGATGTCGACCCCCAAGATGGTGATGTCGCATAAATCAAACCGTGCGACCTTGAATTTGTGAACAATTCATGTCTTGCGGTATCGATAACTTGAGATCTAGGTATGCATTTAGCTTTACATCTCCTTGTCCTTTACGTCGTTGGCCAAGCGATGGACGTTGCCCCAATCTGCCGCATGACTAATTCTACTAGTGTAATATTGCAGCAGTGTGCTTTTACGTGATCCACCTTAGGTTGCCACATTTTGCCCTTGTTTCATTTGAATATGTTTAGTTTCCCCCTAATCTTCTGAATATTGTTGTAATCTCCCTTCTTTAGGCACTCTAATTATGGGACATGGAGAGAATACCTTTTGTTAACTTTATAATTTTATTATCAACGATACTAGCTTGGGGTGATCGGGTCCAAAGTGGGTAGAATCTAGACATTGACCCTATACCCAACCCTATTATAAGTTATAACCAGTTCTCCTTTTTTAGATCCAGTATCCTATTGTCATGGCTCGAAGACATGAATGATCGAAGAGGGTTTCTGCACGACGCCATGACCGATCCTTGGAATGAGCGACCCTTAACCGATATCCCTAAGTCCTAGGATTTTCTTGAGTCTTCTAGAATATTCCTAAGAGCAGGCGATATGGTAATTGTACATCTTTTCTTGAGTCTTCTAGAATATTTCTAGGAGTGGGCAATACGGTAATTGTACACTCTTGTAATTAAGGCAAATAGGTGGTAGTTGGGGAGATACGATTTCCACCGTTAGATCAAGGAAATATCTACGGATACGGTTTGCCCTATACTTGTATATATAGGGGTCTCCTCCCCTCATTTGTACCATCTTATTTTTACAATAGTAATAGAATTCAAAACTCTCTCTAGAGTTTCTCTCTAGAATTTTTGTGAGTTGAGTGGGAAACGGGTTGAAGGGAAGTCTATTTTGGACCCCACCCTTTTTTGTCTAGGGTTTATCTTGTTTCTATTGGAACTTGTTTTGCAACTGCCCGATATCTTAGACAGCTTCGAATTTTACAATAATTTGCGAGAATTTTTCTTATAAAAATTCCAAATTTTCACTGCAATTTTAAATTTACCCACACGTCCAAAAATTGCCTCAATATTAGTAACGTCAAGAGGTTGCTATTGTAAGTTCTCATAATGATCTCCTAATTAGTTTTGATGTCAATAATTTTGAGTAAACTAGTGGCAAATTTTAGACTAGCGGATAGATTTACGACTAAAATGAAAGTTTGGGATGGTAGGATTGAGATTCTAAACTTTGAGGTTTTTTCTTATAGAGAATTAGGCCAATTTATTTTTGAAAATAACCTATCAAAATTTTTTCAGGATAGAAATATGATTTTTTTAAATGAACTAAAAAAAACTCATAGGCTACTATTCAAGGGATGCACCATAAGATTTTTCCATCCACACGATATGTCATGCCACATGATGACGGAGCTAACAGTACTAATGTGTCCAAACATGATACATTTCTAATAATCAAATCTTCAATTACCTGAAGTTGAGGCTCTTGTCTTGAACTTCAAGACCAACATTCAAAACAAAACTTATGCTTTGCCTGAATTCATTGACAAAGAAGATAAGCTCAAGGCCCTGATAGTAACAAACTACAGTTTCTTTCCAGCAATGCTAGGCAATTTCCATGCCATTGGGTCCGATTTAAGGAGGATGAGGCTCGAATGCATCACAGTTCATTTCATAAGCATGGGAAAGCTTCTCTTGCATAGTCTGCGAAAGATATCATTTTTCATGTGTGGTATTAGTTAAGCTTCAACCTTGAACAACGCCAAAATCTCTAATGCAATGCCAAACTTGGTGGAGCTTGACATCGACTGTTGCGATAATCTTGTGACATTACCGGATGGCATTTGTGAGATAAAGCCTTTTAGGAAGCTTAGCATCACAAATTGTCATAATTTCTCCGCACTCCCTGAAAAAATTGGGCAATGGGCATCCCTCGAAGTGGTCAGGCTTAATTCATGCACAAACTTGTCGCGATTACCAGACTCTATTGCTACCATGCAAAAACCAATATCTTTCAATATATCTGATTGCTTGTGCCTAAGCATTTTGCCCAATCAATTTGGTCAATTGGTTAATCTCAAAAGGATGAACATGAGAGGATTTATGGGGTTGTCTGTGCTGCCACGGTCGATCGTGAAGCTTAGGAATCTAAGGAAGGTAGTTTGTGATGGAAAAAAAAAAAAAAGTCATGTGGGAAACTCTTAAGAGCAGTCTCCCTAGTTTGAATATAATAGCATCTAAAGAAGAGGATGAGTTAGATTGGTTGCGTGATTAAGAGGAGGGTGATCGTGTTATCTTTGAATTGATTTTTTTTTAACTATTCTTTTTTTGTTTTTTTTTTCTGATGTTCGATTAATTTCCCATACTTTTCCCTTCGTTTTTTTTCTTTTGTTGAACTGCCAAGGCATTGTTGATTGGACCAAATGATTGATGAGTAGCGCCATATCATTTTCTATCTTGAATAGCTTGATTGTCAATGCAAACATTTGTTGATTTAAAAAGGGGGAAACATAAAGGAGGAGATAGACCTTGGAAACAGGGCTCTCATTGGCGTGCGGCTCCATTCCCATGGCGGACGCATTCACAAGGATCATCCCTCCCTAGGGGCGGAATGTGTCCAGGTGTTCATACCTTATTGATTTTTTTTCAATCTCTCCGACATTGGTTCCGTAGGAGCAAGTCAAAAAGATTGAGAAATAGAACCATCCAACATCTAAGGGAATCACTGAAATCTCATTGTAAGGAACTAAAAATGCATGCTAGGCTCCATTTTTCCATTAACCAAAATATTAAAGTCTTAGCAATGATACATGTTGGTAGGCGTAATAGACTTGTGAATCCTACCCACCCTTTCTATTGTAGCTCGTTGCTGAGCAGTTAATCTCTCCACTCACTTGAGGAAGAGTCGTAAAAAAAAAACTTAATTTGAAAATTAGT
Organism: Corymbia maculata; assembly: GCA_014182735.1. Taxonomy (NCBI): domain Eukaryota; kingdom Viridiplantae; phylum Streptophyta; class Magnoliopsida; order Myrtales; family Myrtaceae; genus Corymbia; species Corymbia maculata. Next base: position 10,321,541 of record CM024689.1, on the reverse strand, counting down.
ACTTGTAACCTACTTATACTAAGATATTATTTTAAGTATCAAGTCACGAACTTTTCGTAGGCACTAAAATTAAGTCAATAGGAAGAAGGATGTAAAAGTTATCATTTTTTTGAACTTTTCCGTTCAATGTCCTATTCTCTCAATTTTTGCACTTATGGAACGCCATGACATTTCATGTGAATTTTTAGAAAAAATTAACGAAATCGTGATTAGTCATGAGTTTTCCATTTGATGTTCTATTGAATTGATTTTTCCACCTACGAAAAGCCTAGGACTCAATATTTTCAACGATCTTGTGACATTACCGGATGGCATTTATGAGATAAAAAGCCTTTGAGGAAGCTTACCATCACAAATTGTCATAATTTCTCCGCACTCCCTGAAGAGATTGGGCAATGGGCATCCCTTGAAGTGGTAGGCTTAATTCATGCACAAACTTGTCGCGATTACCAAACTCTATTGGTACCTTGCAAAAACCAATATCTTTCAATATATTTGATTGCCTGTGCCTGAGCATTTTGCCCAACCAATTTGGACAACTGGTTAATCTTAAGAGGATGAACATGAGAGGATGTATAGGGTTGTCTGTGTTGCCATGGTCGATCGTGAAGCTTAGGAACCTAAGGAAGGTGGTTTGTGGCAAAGAAAAAGAAGTCATGTGGGAGACTCTCAAGAGCTGTCTCCCTGCCTTGGAAATAGGGCTCTCATTGGCGTGCGGCTTCATTTCGATGGCGGACGCATTCGCAAGGATCATCCCTCCCTTGGGGAAGGTGTTCATACCTGATTGATTTTTTTTCAATCTTTTCGACCTTGGTTCCGTAAGAGCAAGTCAAAAAGATTGAGAAATAGAACCATCCAACATCTAAGGGAGTCACCGAAATCTCTTACGGAACTAAAAATGCATGCTAGGCTCCATTTTTCCATTAACCAAATTATTAAAGTCTTAGCAATGATACATGTTGGTAAGCGTAATAGACTTGCAAATCCCACCCACCCTTTTCTATCGTAGCTCCTTACTGAGTAGTTAATCTCTCCACTCACTTGAGGAAGAGTCGTAAAAAAAAATTAATTTGAAAATTAGTACCTGTAACCTACTTATACTAAGATGTTATTTTAAGTATCGAGTCACGAACTTTTTGTAGGCACAAAAATTAAGTCAATAGGAAGAAGGATGTAAAAGTTATCATTTTTTTCAACTTTTCCGTTCGACGTCCTATTCTCTCAATTTTTGCACTTACGGAATGCCATGACATTTCATGTGAATTTTTAGAAAAAATTAACGAAATCATGATTAGGCATGAGTTTTCCATTTGATGTTCTATTGACTAGATTTTTCCACCTACGAAAAGCCTAGGACTCAATATTTTCAATGATCATGTGACATTACCATATGGCATTTGTGAGATAAAAGCCTTTGAGGAAGCTTAACATCACAAATTGTCACAATTTCTCTGCACTCCCTGAAGAGATTGGGCAATGGGCATCCCTCGAAGTGGCAGGCTTAATTCATGCACAAACTTGTCGCGATTACCAGACTCTATTGGTACCTTGCAAAAACCAATATCTTTCAATATATCCAATTGTCTATGCCTGAGGATTTTGTCCAATCAATTTGGTCAACTGGTTAATCTCAAGAGGATGAACATAGGAGGATGTATGGGGTTGTCTGTGTTGCCACGGTCGATCGTGAAGCTTAGAAACCTAAGAAAGGTGGTTTGTGGCAGAGAAAAAGAAGTCATGTGGGAGCCCCTCAAGAGCAGTCTCCCTGGTTTGAATATAATATCATCTCAAGAAGAGGATGATTTATATTGGTTGGTTGCGTGATTAAGAGGAGGGCGGTCATGTTGTCTTTGAACTGGTTTTTTTTCTTAACTGTTCTTTTTTTGTTTTGTTTTTCTAATGTTCAATTTATTTCCCGTACTTTGCCCTTCCTTTTTTCTTTTGTTGGACTGCTAAGGCATTGCTGACTGGACCAAATGATTGATGAGTAGCGCCATATCATTTTCTATCTTAAATAGCTTGATTCTCGATGCAAACATCTGTTCATTTAAAGAGGGGGAAACATAGAGGAGGAGACAAAACTTGGAAACAAGGCTCTCATTGGCATGCAGCTCCATTTCGATGGCGGACGCATTCGCAAGGATCACCCCTCCCTTGGGGCGGGATGTGTCTAGGTGTTCATACCTGACTAATTTTTTTTCAATCTTTTCGACCTTGGTTCTGTAGGAGCAAGTTAGAAAGATTGAGAAATAAAACCATCCAACATCTAAGGGAGTCACCGAAATCTCACCATAAGGAACTAAAAATGCATGCTAGACTCCATTTTTCCATTAACCAAAATATTAAAGTCTTAGCAATGATACATGTTGGTAGGAGTAATAGACTTGCAAATTCCACCCACCCTTTCTATCATAGCTTGTTACTGAGTGGTTAATCTCTCCACTCACTTGAGGAAGAGTCATAAAAAAAAAATTAATTTGAAATTAGCACTTGTAACCTACTTATACTAAGATGTTACTTTAAGTATCGAGTCACGAACTTTTCGTAGGCACAAAAATTAAGTCAATAGGAAGAAGGATGTAAAAGTTATCATTTTTTTGAACTTTTCCGTTCGACATCCTATTCCCTCAATTTTTGCACTTACGGAATGCCATGACATTTCATGTGAATTTTTAGAAAAAATTAACAAAATCATGATTAGGCATGAGTTTTCCATTTGATGTTCTATTGACTCGATTTTTCCACCTACGAAAAGCCTAGGACTCAATATTTTCAATGATCTAGTGACATTACCGGCATTTGTGAGATAAAGCCTTTGAGGAAGCTTAGCATCATAAATTTTCATAATTTCTTTGCACTCCCTGAAGCGATTGGGCACTGGGCATCCCTCGAAGTGGCAGGCTTAATTCATGCACAAACTTGTCGCGATTACCATACTCTATTGGTACCCTGCAAAAATTGATATCTTTCAATATATCTAATTGCCTGTGCCTGAGCATTTTGCCCAATCAATTTGGTCAACTGGTTAATCTCAAGAGGATGAACATGAGAGGATGAATGGGGTTGTCTATGTTGCTACGGTCAATTGTGAAGCTTAGGAACCTAATGAAGGTGGTTTGTGATAGAGAAAAAGAAGTCATGTGGGAGCCTTTTAAGAGCAATCTCCCTGGTTTGAATATAATAGCATCTGAAGAAGAGGATGACTTAGATTGGTTGCGTGATTAAGAGGAGGGCGATCGTGTTATCTTTGAACTGGTTTTTTTTTATTTGTTCTTTTTTTGTTTTTTTTCTGATGTTCAATTTATTTCCCGCACTTTGCCCTTCCTTTTTTCTTTTGTTGGACTGCCAAGGCATTGCTGACTGGCCCAAATGATTGATGAGTAGCCCCATATCATTTTCTATCTTGAATAGCTTGATGCTCAATGCAAACATCTGTTCATTTAAAGAGGGGGAAACATAGAAGAGGAGACAGACCTTAGAAACAGGGCTCTCATTGGCGTGCGGCTCCATTCCGATGGCGGACACATTCGCAAGGATCATCCCTCCCTTGGGGCAGGATGTGTCCAAGTGTTCATACCTAACTGATTTTTTTCAATCTTTTCGACATTGGTTCCGTAGGAGCAAGTCAAAAAGATTGAGATATAGAACCATCCAACATCTAAGGGAGTCACCAAAATCTCATCATAAGGAACTATAAATGCATGTTAGGCTCCATTTTTCCATTAACCAAAATATTAAAGTCTTAGCAATGATACATGTTGGTAGGTGTAATAGACTTGCGAATCCCACCCACCCTTTCTATTGTAGCTCGTTGCTGAGCAGTTAATCTCTCCACTCACTTGAGGAAGAGTCGTAAAAAAAAACTTAATTTGAAAATTAGTACTTGTAACCTACTTATACTAAGATGTTATTTTAAGTATCGAGTCACGAAATTTTTGTAGGCACAAAAATTAAGTCAATAGGAAGAAGGATGTAAAAGTTATCATTTTTTTGAACTTTTCCGTTCGACGTCCTATTCTCTCAATTTTTGCACTTACAGAATGCCGTGACATTTCATGTGAATTTTTAGAAAAAATTAACGAAATCATGATTAGGCATGAGTTTTCCTTGACCGTCGTCCGCCGCCCCCAGCCGACCGGAGAGCCGCCCCCAGCTAGCCCCGAGCTGCTAGATGCCTCCTTCTTCCCCGATTCCCTCCTTGGTCGAGTGGACAGCGGGTCTCCGGCCGAGATCTAGCCACCATGTCACCTATCCCGACACCCTAGTGGTGCCCGTGCATCTGCCTTGTCACCTCCGTCGTAACCGCTCCTTCGCCGTAGTTAAATAGTAAGTTTTGGCTCTTAACCCTTATTTAGCATGTTAATCTCGTTTAAGGTTAGTTTAGTTAAGACTAATCATAATTAGGTGGTTAGTCATGGTTATTTTGGTCAATTAGGGTTAGTGGTGATTAATTAGAGCCTAACGGTGATTTAGACTAATTATGTGTTTATTTTAATATTTATATTTATTTATTCCGAAATTATTATAATATTGTTTTATTATAATTTTGAATAAATTACATTGTTGGTAATTGTTGTGCTTAGTGATGGTTAATTACTTTCCGATAAGTAATTGTGGTAAATAATGATTTACAGAAATTATCGGTCATCGCATTATTGTAAGACGAATATTGTCCAAGGCAATAATTGACTGATTTACTGATTGCTTGTTTATGACTTATTGATTGAAGCACATACATTCTAGGAATTATGTGGTATTTCCTTATGAAATTGGTTGATTATCGGATTATCGCAATGTGGCGATTCATGAATAATATGTGGAATACTTACGGCTTCATATGTGGACCCCATGCATGTCTTGTGTGGATTATGACGTTTGTTTATTGAGTCCACTTGTACTCTGAGGCATGTGGGACGCAGGGTTGAGGACGGCCCTAATGCATGTTTACACGGTAAAAAGGTAGAGCCCTAAGGCGTGTTTACACGGAAAGGGAAAATTGTGCCCCGATGCGTATATATGCAAGGAAAAGGTAAAGCCTTGAGGTGTGTTTACGTGGGAAGGCAGAGGTGAGTGTGCCATGATGCGTGTTTACACGAGGAAAAAGTAGAGCCCTTAGGCGTGTTTACACGGGAAGATAGAGGTCGTTGTGCCCTAATGTGTGTTTACGCGGGGAAAAGGAAGAGCCCTAAGGCATATTTACGCGGGAAGGTAGAGATGATCATTCCCTGATGCGTGTTTACACGGGAAAAGATAGAGTCATAATGTGTGTGACGCAGGAAGGTAGAGGTAGTTGTGCCCTGATACGTGTTTACGCTGGGAACAAGTAGAGCCTTGATGCGGGTGATGTAGGGAGGCAGAGGTGGTTGTGCCATAATGCATGTTTACGTGGGGAAAAGGTAGAGCCCTAATGCATGTGACACGGGGAGGCAGAGATGGTTGTGCCTTGATGCGTGTTTATACGGAAAGTGCATAATTGGAACACACCTGACTATTGGATGCATGAGATGCGTGTTTTGTGTTCTGATTATACGGTAGCCTATACATGTTATATTTTGTACCGTGCATGGTATGTGAATCGATTTGATTGTCAATAGCTCTCATGAGGAATGTGCCTGTTAGGTACACGATGCCCGGTTATATCCGATAGACCGCCAACCTTCGAGTTGTGTCGTGGCCTGAAGGATCGTAATAATTAGAACATGCTTAACTACATCTATTGTGTCTTGATTCTGTGATTATATGTTTGTCCTATATTTGGCATGTGGTTATTATCGTGCATGGTAGGCGTAGTCATGAGGTAAGGCTGTTTGTGATTGAATGGTTAATTATTGAATGTCATTATGAAAGCCATGCTTGTTAGATACCCCTAAGGTTGATTGGTGCCCTAGCCAAGGCTTAATGCTCGAACTTACTGAGATTTTATCTTATTGGTTATTGTATAACCATTTTTTAGTCCGTTGGATGAAAAATCGGCAGGTGGTGCATTTTGGAAGAAGTAGATTAACCCTGGCCCTATTTGTTTAGTTGTCTCTATAGGAGGTTGCCCATGGTAATGGCTATTTGTGTAAACTTCCTAAGGTTAATCAAAAGATAAATAAAATGACACTATTGATTGTGTTTTTATTTGACTTTCCTAGCTATCCCAATTGTTAAGTTGTACAGGGCTTAGTTATCGCTTCCGCATGCACTTAACTAAAAGATAAAAAGAATAGTCGATGACGCGTCCTACGATGTCGCATTCAAATGACCGCAAGTGGAAAAAGGGGACTCGCGTACTTGAGGTCGAGGCATGACAACGACAGAGACCGAAACAAATTGCTCGCAAAATCGATCGATCATGCATGCATCTTTACCAGAATCAACATTATGTTTCACCTCATATCTAATGTCTCCAAATATATAGTCACGAAATATGTCCACAAACAAATGTATGACCGTGCTATATTTCATTTCTTATTTGGGACACATCATCAACTAGGCATATTGCTACATTACTCAATTGCATTCATTTAACATTATGATAATTTGGGAAATTTTCAAATAAGAACCTGAAGTGTTATCATTTTTTTAAATAAGAGCTTGAAATAGACATTGTTTCAAATAAGAGCCTAAAATAGCCATATTAATCTTTAATAAAAGCCTAAAATGGTTATACTTGTTTCAAATAAGAGCCTAACCTCACTAGTTCATTGATTTATAAGAAGTTCCGACTGACTAGGGATATTTTCTTCAAAACACAATTTAAATTTAATTAAATTAGATAATTAAAAAATATCAACAACACAGGCGGGAGGGGCTCTCTCCCCTATGGCCACTGTCCCATCACCAGTGAGGCGACGATACTAGGCGGTGGAGTCGTCGGCACTTGGCCAAGGGCTAATGACCTTTGCCAGAGGCGAGAGAGGGTAGCAACCCTCTCTAGACCTGAGCAAGGGTTGCTGGTAGCCCTCGCCCAGCACCCCCAAACCTAGGGTGAGGTCGGTAACATAGTCAAGCCTAGGAATCCTACACAAACCCTAAGGGGAAAATGAACAAAGTTGCATGGAGTACAACGCCTGACATCATATGAGTTCGATAACGTCGACTTTTCAGGAATTAAAATAGTCCTTTCATTAATAAAGATAAAGGATAAAGGAACAGCAAACAATATAAGCGATAAAAATCCGGACAAGATCCATCACCTTGTTTCCTTACTACGACCTTTACGCCCCTGACTATAACCCCACCTCAAGCCCATCCATGCAAGTGCTCTTGTCCATCGGCATGGCGTACGCCCACGGCTCCACATTGCTCATGTGTCATGTGAAGTTCTAGCCCACAACCCAATCTAAGCTCCCTCGTCGACTCGGTAAGTGGTCAATGGAGTCCCTCATTCTTCATATGCAACGATTGAAGAGAAAAATTCCTAAGAATTGAAGCTCGGATTATGTCAAGCATGAGTCATTAATATGGACAAAATGGATTAATTTAGATCAAATCATTTTCGAAATGACCCAACCTATCACATATTTTGTGTTTGTGTGTGGGGGCTATCCTTTTTTTTTTATAGTATAATTACATTATTAGTGGAACTAATCAATATATACGTAGAGACAAAACCTATCAAATGAGTAAACCGTTGACAACTATTCCAACGATTGGATGGTTAAAATCAAGCCACGTGGTGATGCTGCCTTATTTTTCACCTTCCCTATTTGACATGGGATTGGATGATTTTTAGTAGAGAATAAGGATATGAATCTGACAGGCAAGGTTACGTCTTCATATATATTCTTTGAATTTGTTTTTCTATTGGTCTGTTTATCTTCCTTGCAACCAAATTAAGAATATCAAAGAAAGAGGAAATCAATCCACTACGCGGGCAGAATCGATATATTCACTTCGCAATTTGTCTGATGCAATGTTGAAGAATACCTATAGTCAAAGATACAACCACAAACCGGGGCTGCAGGATGGGCAACAATGCCATCCTCCTAAGTCACAGCAAACGCTGAATAGTATGGAAAACTAAATCATATCCATAGTACTCATTTAAATGCACTGAATAATTTGATTCTAACTACATCATGTACATAGTAGACATTTTGATGCATCATCACAATGTTACTTGTTGATTGCTATCGCAATTTTGTTTGTATCAGCATAAAATGCTCAAATTTAAACACTCCACTAACCAATAAATGTAGCTATGAAAAGATATGCATCCATGCTACAGCTCAAAGAAAGACGTTTACACAGGACAAATGCAGTTATAAATTATTAGAACAGCCAAATCAAGGGCAACTCACTAACTTTGCAATAAAACTAACATTTCAGTTGAGCTTTTCTCCTAGTTCACTTTATAACCCCACTAGCAATTGCTAACAATAGTGCTCTGCATAAACATTAAAGAGTAAAACTGCAGGCTATGAAAGTAATCGCCGCACTTGGAGTCTCAAAACTCAGGATTTGCTTTCACGAATTAAAAATTTGACTAATCTCAGCTCAGCTCAGCTCAGCTCAGCTCAGCTCAGCTCAGCTCAACACTTTTGACACTACACCTGCACCAACTGTTCTACCTCCCTCTCTCAAGGCAAATCTTTGTCCTGTCATACAAGGATTAACAAGAAGCTTATTGAGAAATCATATCCTGAGTTCTTGGCTACAATGAAAATCACAATAAACAGCGAAATTGAAACATGAGTTCCACATACCTGCTTCAAGTGGAACTGGTAAAATAAGCTCGAAAACTGCCGTCACATTGTCTCCGGGCATAACCATCTTAACTTCTTCAGGTAGTTCAACTTTTCCAGTGATATCTGCAGTTCTCATGTAAAACTGAGGCCTGTAATTTGAAAAGAAGGCAGTGTGCCGTCCACCTTCATCTTTTGTTAGGACGTATATTTCTGCCTCGAATCTCTTGTATGTTTTGACAGTAGCAGGTTTCGCGATGACCTATTCAAAGAGAGGAAACTAATCACATTCTCAACAAAGCATCTTGATAATGTCACATCTGATTGTTTATATCCTACTCTGGCATAAGTAATTCTACACATTTAGAGCAAAGTATACAAGCCTTGACATCAGTTCTAAATCGTCCATCTGTAGGTCACACATCTAAGCACGGCGACAATAGATAGCCATCACTAGTTCATAACAAGAATGTACGCAACATCACTCAACTTATCAATAAAAACTCCAGGTTATATAATTTAAGCCCGATTACTTACCTGACCACGCTGAATGTCATCACGTTTCAAACCACGAAGAAGGAGACCAACATTGTCACCAGCCTACAAGTTTGACAGGATGCATCAGAAACATCACTGCATACGGTTCTGGAGAGGTCTGGAAAGAACCAAAGTCTTACCTGTCCCTGATCCAATATCTTCTTAAACATCTCAACACCAGTCACTGTAGTTTTCAGAGGAGCACCCTACACAAAAAGCTTAGCATCAGGCTCAACTTACTGATTGATGAGATGAGCTCAATCCAAGTAAAATCACCCATGATATGCCATGCTGACATAAAATAGCTCCAGAATAGATGATAAAGGAGAAGATTTATTCTAATATTCACCTGCATTAAACCCAAAATCTCAACTTCATCACCAACTTTAATAATTCCCTGTTCAACACGGCCAGTTGCAACAGTACCACGTCCCTGAAACACAATCAGAGTTGTAAGATTAGCGAACAGTAACACTGCTACTTTTGGTGGCATGGAAAGGGAATTCAAGACAAGAAGCGTCTATGCTGGAAAAGAGTAAGCACTGTGATCTTAATGGTCAGCTAAATGAGCCAAAGAAAGGAGCAGTATCCTCTTTCAAATGTTCAAAGTGCACAAACATAGTTAATGGTGGGGATTTGGGTTTAGAATATCTGTAAATGTAGTCTCTTATAAAGATGTAAGACACCACCAAATGATATTGTGTCGTTGACAAGTGAACTTCTACTTCACCTGAATTGAGAAAACATCTTCAATTGGCATGAGGAAAGGTTTATCAAGTTGACGCACGGGATCAGGAATGTACTCATCGACAGCCTGCATCAACTTTAAAATAGCTTTCTTGCCTATGTCTTCATTTGTCCCCTGTAAAGCGGACAATGCCGAACCGCGAACAATAGGAATTTCATCCCCAGGGAACTTGTAGAAGCTAAGAAGTTCTGGAAAACATTGAAGTTCATGTAAAATCTTTCTAGCTCAAGCTGACAACAGAAAAGAGTAGATATCCAACAAGAGAACTTCCATAAGCACCCTACCCCTAAGTTCCATTTCTACAAGCTCCAAGAGCTCTGGATCATCAACAGCATCAACCTTATTTAAGAAACAAACAAGGGATGGCACCCCAACCTGCTCAATGCAATAAAAAAATGATTATTATTTACCCTGCTGCTCAAGAATTAGAAAATGACACACGTGCTAAAAATTCTGCTGGATATGTATACAGCTTTTACAAGCAACATACAGACCTGACGTGCCAAAAGAATATGCTCCTTTGTCTGAGGCATCGGACCATCTGGGGCAGATACAACAAGAATACCACCATCCATTTGAGCAGCACCAGTGATCATGTTCTACAAGATGAACACAGCTTGTTGATTATTGCAAGGAATCATAGCACAGGCGAAATTCCCATCTCTAAATTAATATATCAAATAGTGAAAAAATATTGACATTAAAACCATGCTGACATTAAAACACAATCGCACTTTTATGAGATTTATCCCTTGCTGATAATGTAACATCTTATAGCTCTCACACTTGCCCAAAATTGTTCCAACCGAAAAGATTGGTCCATTCACATCTTACTTTAACGTAATCAGCATGTCCTGGGCAATCTACATGTGCATAGTGCCGCTTAGCAGTCTCGTACTCTACATGAGCCTGCAAAATCATGTCCAATTGAGGTTAAATAGACAACATGCAGTTTATAAATAAACATACTGCAAAGTGAATCAAGATGCATAAAAGAGCTTAAATCATGCCCATAAATAAAGCAAGCAGTTGATATCTTACTGTTGCAATAGTAATTCCTCTTTTCTTCTCTTCAGGAGCCTTGTCAATTTCATCAAAGGCAACAGCCTTTGCTTTTCCTTCTTCTGCCAGCACCTAAACATACCATTGATGAAAAACTTAAGCCACTTCTTGTCTGTATGATTTGAGGCTTTCAAAATCAATCTTTAAGTAAACAAAAGAGAAAAGTGACGAAGGATGGCATAAGCAATCCCACCCAAAACCCACCCTTGTAATTGCAGCAGTAAGCGTAGTTTTTCCATGATCGACATGGCCAATTGTCCCCACATTTACATGAGGTTTTCTGTAGGAAAAGAAAATTATAGAAGTAAATTGAAGATGTACTGGAAAAAAAAATATCACAACTAATGCTCTCACCAATGGAAAATGCCTATAGCATATTTTTTACAAAGAGCAGTTTTTTATATTGATAGCTAAGACAGTGAAAAGGTAAAACAGACAATATTGTAATGGAAGCAACTTTACTTTTAAGCAGGGCAAGAGTTACATTTCCGAGGAATTTAAAAGCAGGTCACAAAAATAATGAAAATGCACAGTAGGGAAGTCAATTTATGCCCAGTGAATCAGCTAAAGAAAAACAAACATCAGGCAGACAATAAAAGCACTCCCTCATTCAAATTTATGCCCTAAAATCCCAATATCGTGCCTGCCATTAATAGGTCATCATCGTGGGGATCAGCCATATCTCTCCCTCGAACATTCAAGCCCACTGTTCCCAGTGTATTAGATACTAGTACCTTAAGAAAGTGCTATCAAGAGCCTACTAGAAATTACATCCTCGCCTTCACAGTACTCTTTCAACTAAACAAATTCACAAAATATTCTGTCGCCCCACATCATTCCGAGCTTTAAGCAAGGACAAGAAGATTAAAGTTCACTACTTCCACCAATTCCTTCCAGGTTCTTAAAAATTCATCCTTTTCCTTTCCCTGTACCCTCACTTTTTTCCTTCTGGCAAAGCTTAAACAAAAGAAGCTTCTTTCTTAACCAGGCCAAGTAAAGATCTCTATTGCAGAATGTCAAGGGAGAAATTTTATGCTCCAGAACAAACAAACGCCGACGAAGATAAAATTAAAGAAAGAAAGGAACGAAGGAAGGAAAAAGGCGCAGCAAATCGACATCCACCAGTATGCTAAAGAACGCGACGGAACCGGCCAATCGGGGAGCGCGAAACTCACGTCCGGGTGAAGGTGGCCATGGATCTCCACCACGGGAGCGGCGCGCCGGATCGGTGGCCATTGGCGGCGAGCGAGTCGGCGATCGAGCGGCCGGCGACGAGCCCCCCGCAGCAGGAGTAGATTCGGGAAGGGAGCGGCAGGAGGTGCTTCGAGTTGCGCTGCCTCAGGGCGACGGCGGCCATTTGAAATCGGCGGAGGGAGAGAAAGAGAGACGGGGAGGAGCGAGAGCGGCGGCGTGCGGCGGAGCAACGAGGGGTTTTAGGTGCGGGGCTTGCTCTCGCCTCTCGTGTTGATTTGCCAGCTGCTCCGAAGGGTTTAAGGAAGGGAGGGGATCTAGCAAGTTTGTCCTTCAAAATTACAGAATTGCCATTGGGTTTTTTACTTGAATAAAAATTTTTACGACTTCACTATATTGTATTCAATAATATACTTTCTTGGTGTGGATAGGATTATGTCAATTCACCAAAAAAAAATTTCTCATTTAAATATTATACAAATTTTGAAATTTTAAAATTTTTTTTCACTAACGGTAAATAAATGGCCCTAAATCCTTACTTTCCTCCTTCTCCTACTAACGCGAAAAATGCATGGAATTACACATGCTTAACCATACATTTAGCGAGAAAAAAAGACTTATGTAAGATCAAGGTCAATTGGTCACGAGAAGTCGTGAAGGTTGATTTTATGGGACTTACATGGATTTGCACATGTTTAACAATTTTGATAAATCTGATCTATATAAATCTAGCTCTAAAAAATAAATCGGCACATGTTTTTGAATTACTTAATGCATCAATTTATTGAATACATTTTGGTATATTAATATAATTGTTCTTGACATTTCTTTTTTCCTTTTTCTAATAAAATTGCCCTTCTTGGTTTGGTCACTTCGGCTTCCATTCTTCTCAATATGCTCTATTATTTTCATTAAAAAAAAATTTTCTGAAAATTAGATTTTCGATAAACATTTCCATAAAATTTCACACAACATTTTTCTTAACACATTCTCATGTGTAAAATCCAAGACTCAGAAGTGAAAACTATGTACATAAACTATATTTAGTAGTTTTTCCCCTCTAGTTTAGCAAACCTAACACAGGCGATATAGGAACATACATACAACCATGTCAATTGGACAATTAAAGGATAACAAGCAAAATAACAACACGGAGAACGAACATTAGAGAGCGTTGAGAAGCATGGGTTAGCTTTATAGACAATCATTTTTTAGAGGGTTGAAAAATTCGATCTCTTTGGAAATGAATCCACGATGTATGTAAATCAATCATCCTAGATAGGATTTTTCTAAAATGTGATAAGTAATTCTTTATAATTGGGAAAAAAACCCACTTGAATTTGATTAGTGTCTTGAATTCTTTGTGTGGGACAAAATGATAATGATTCGAGAACAATCCAAATAAATAGATAATTACAAATTTTCAAAGTATATTGTTCATGTTGTGCTCTTTATATTAGGCAATTTAAGGGAATTTTGAAGCATAATATTTTTAAATAACCATTCTACAAATATATCCAAATTCAGTAATCTATTAAGAGAAAAAAAAAAAAAAAACCCTATGAGCAGATAAAGCCAATGTATACGAATGATATGGTACATGCCAACGACGTAGCGATTCAAAATGATATATGTGAATGACATCACGAACGTTTTGAAAAAAAAAATACATAAATACATATAACATGAGATATGAAGCAGTGACAAAATAATAATGTGTTAGAATGAATGTATGCGATGTAGCATTCGACATGCATGAATGCATCATATGAAAGATCAACATGGATCCATTTGAACCTAACATAAAGTTTGAATTTTGGAAATGTGAATCGCAAGCGTAGGGCCTTTGCTTACACATTCGCAATAATCCACACCGCACAAGCTAGGCTGGGCCTACCTCAATCCTCGAAGGGGCCGCACAAGGCAGAAGAAGCTCCACGTACGATTTTGAACGGGCCTTAACTTCGGCACGAGCAAATGAGGTTTGTAGCTCCAAGGGAAGGGTATGTTCGGGGACTAGTCAACAATCCTCACGATTCTTTGATATCAACCATTTGGTATAATGGCCTATAAATTAGCCACCATACCAACACAATTTAATTGAACATCCAAGTTGTTCGAATAAGCAACACGACAAAGAGAGTAATTATGGAAACTGTGACATCCCTCAATCAAATCTCATACTGAATTTGACGGTTTTATCCTTTCGTGTACAAGCAAGAATTTTTCCAGGAGGTCACCCATCATAGTATTGACCTAGCTTAGGTTCGCTTAATTTTGGAGTTCTAAAGTAAAATTTGCATTTATGTTAAAAGTCATCTCTGTGAATTAAATTCAGTTTTTACATATATATTATAAAATTGCTCTCCTTTTTGTTCGATGCATAGTTCAGTTCATTCGTATTCCTTTCACCATCTTAGAAGCTTGTTAGAAGCCATTTCTTGTCTACTCCTTCTAACCCCGATAGCCACTTTCCATTCTCATCGAACAAAGTTGTTATAGAAACTAAGCTAAGTATTATATCTGTACAATATAATATATATCATTAATCAGGAAAGGCTTGTATGTTTTAATTTATTTCTGCTCACCACATAACTTTTGTACATAATCGATCTTACAGCATAAAAAATCCTAAACGAAGCAAATGCTATATTGATCTCAAAAGATTTTCTTGTAAACTTTTGTTTTTTCGACAAGACTTCCACTTTTATTTTGGAAAAAAAAAATTCTCCATTCATAAATATCAACGTAATAACTATGCATGAAGTCTCTTTAAATATGACATACATGTAATAACTATGGATAAAGTCTCTTTAAATATAATATACGGATGGTTCATGGTCGTGACACATGGTGGAATCAAAATAATGCAATCCCAATTCGTTTACATCCATAAACCCAAGTTTATAAGAATCGATTCCATGTGAGATCGTTCTAAGGGCCCCGGAAATTGGATTATAAGATCGAATTGAAAATTAGATCTTACAAACTCTTAATAATGATATTTAATCATGCAAACCCTAGGATACACAAGTGACCAATCACTAAAAGGGAACCATGATTATAGAACAAAACTTAATTTGCACACACCTAATTCCGACTTCAAACACATAGCAAAAAATAGTGAAAATATGCCAAATAAAAAATCTAATGCTTTCCTTATTAATAAGGTCTTGCTGATAAAGTTGCAGCCGTTAGAAAGCCTATCCCGATTCAAAACTCTTGACTTGCACACTCAACAGGTTGTAGGGTAAAGTAAGCATCTTTTACCAAATTGAATAGACTCACAATCGAGCTTAGGGTATGACGAGAAGGTTGAGGTACCCGAGCAAGATAGTCACATCTTCGAATATGATACTAAACCAAACCAAACTTGCCGGTTAGTATCCTAATCAACTTGGAGGCTGAAGACAAGGAATATTTTGGAAAAGGGGAACAAAAATCATTTTCTTTCTTTAGAGAATTTGGCTGCATCCTTTAAGAGGGTAGCTTTTGAGTAGATTTTCCTCTTGTATATCTCATTCTACATAAAGTTTAAATCATCCTTTTATTAATAGTGGGATTGCAGGAAGAATAACTGTTGAAAACATCTAAGTAATAAGCCTACCTCAAAATGAGTACGACGCCAGTGCTATCCATAGTAAAGAATGTAGCGGCAGCCCTTCATACTTGCTTAAGTTAAGAGTTACTTGCTTTACTTGGGGAAAGAAAGTGAGTGATCATACCAGGAAAAACTAAATCTACCTTCGATCATCTTTTATCAATACACTTTACACGGCGATTATCAGCTTTATCGTCGTTTTGTTCTTCTCGTTAGAATTATGGTTTTTTTTTTTATTTGGGCAAAATTAAGGAATTACCTAACGGAAGTTAGTTTGATCTGCTTTGGTAACATAAATCGACTTTATCGGCATCAAAGCAATCCTTAAACTTTCGACAACGACGGTGTCGTGTCGTCGCCACAAGGTAGCGGAGGCGAGGGTCCTCAGATACTCTCTCTCCACACGAACGGTTCCTTACATCCTCACCGCCACTCATCGTATCCGATTCTCTCCCTGCTGAGTTCTTCGGTTGTTTCTTGTTCTTGTTCTTCCTTGATCCCTGCGACCTCGGTGCCCTGGCGTTCGGCGGACTCGTTTGTGCCGGTTTCGCTTTCTTGTCGCCTCGTGATCGGGAGGTCTCGTAGAGCTCTCTGGCTTTGTTCGGGCCGATCTTGGCAGGGTTACCGGGCTTCGTTTCCTTGTTCATGGTAAGGGCGGAGGTCGCGAGTGCTTCCACATGATTCCTTGGGGTGGCCTGAGCTGTTGCTTGAGCGCAGCTGCTCTGTATGTTCTCGGCAGAAGCAGTGGAAGGTAACGTGGGTGCTGCCGAATTTGCTTCGGATAAAGTAGAGTTTCGAGCAATTTGTTTGAATTTTACGGGTGTCGAGCTGAGCTAAGTTCGAGGGTTTTCAATGGTTTGGTTAAAGTTTGGATTTTGAATCTTGTCGCAGGGATGCGGAAGCTTTAAAGTGTGTTTTCCGGGTGAACCAATTGAAGGAATTGGGTAAGCACTTGTTCGAGGTCTTGGAGAACGGGCTCTGTTTGTCTCTCCTGGATTATGTGGTTTATGACTTGTCGTGAATTTGAAGCGGGCATCTTGGCTTCATTTTCCACCGTTCTTGCCGTGGTGCTCCATCAAAGAAATTTGAAAATTTGTAATCTTATGACTGCGGCATTGATAAGATGGTCATCTCTTTCATTAAATTTATGCAAGTATTTGAGGCCTAAGGGAGTGGCGAACCTAGAAAGTTAGCTTAGGGGTTGATTTCAATAAATTTTGCATTTACCTGACATGGGCAAGGCATAAAAAGTATGAATTTGTATATCTTGCACAATCGGCCGCATTTTTTGGGAGGGGGGTTGGGGTTCGGTTGGAGGCCTCAGTAAGCCCTTCCTCGGCTGGCCATTTGATAAGGGAGGAGGGAAACTTCCATCATCCAGCCTACACACTTTTGAAATACTTTGTCATTTTCTAGCAGCTGCTGTTGTAGTCATTGGAGTACTCTGAACATATTTTGGATCAAGAAATCGGGAAAAAAGCTCTGAGAATTCAACATTCCTCATTTTACACGTTTATTATCTTTAGTTGGGGCATTGTGTACTGTTGCTGTCATATGGATGTATTCCTATCATGAAGTGATAGAGCAGTGACTTTTGAGTGCAATTCCATTTTGCTTACCTGCACAGGTGTGTATACTAGCTGAAATGACTTGGTAACAGCACAGCTTTTGGATACAGAATGTAAGGTGCTACCTTTGGTCGTAACACTTTCTGGAAGAGTTGGCTCTGACACACCTATTAGTTGTGAGTATAGCGGTCTACGAGGTGTGATAGTGGAGGAGACGGTAATGAGCTTTCACTTGGATTGTAATACTTGCTTATTTGGTCTTTTATTTTACTCTATCCTATGTGATACTAATGTTGTTGACTTGTTCTCAGGCAGAGCAACACTTTCTGAAGCACAATGATGCTGGTTCTTGGATTCAAGACTCCGCGTTGATGCTATCTATGAGTAAAGAAGTTCCCTGGTTCCTGGTGAGGAATGGCTGCTCTCATGCTTTTTTAAACTTTCTTGTTCACTTTGATTTGGTAGTCCAAGTAAGTTTGCTTAATACTGATTGCATAGCTGACTAGTTGTGAGGTTATCTTATCAAGAAAGATTGGAGTCTTCTCTTCTACTTTTTGAGAACATGTTGCTTTCTGCTCTAAGTCCAAATGATGATCTAAAAATAGGCCTTGATTATGTCTTGTTCATATGTGTAGGATGATGGTACTGGCCGTGTGCATGTAGTGGGGGCCCGAGGAGCCTCAGGTTTTGTACTAAACATTGCAAGTGAAGTTTTTGAAGAGTCTGGACGATCTCTTGTACGAGGAACATTAGATTATCTTCAGGGTCTCAAGGTTTGTCTCTCTTATGTCTTCCTGTTTAGTGAAAACTTCGTTGATGGACTGTAGGCCAAGCTTATTGAGGATTCAATTGATTCTTTTTCCATAAATTCACCTTCTGTTTTTATGCCAGATGCTTGGGGTCAAGAGGATTGAGCGTGTTCTTCCTGTTGGTTCCTCCTTGACTGTTGTTGGTGAGGTAAGTGTTCTGCCATCTTATGTTGTTTTATGAGCTCGTGCTGTTATATGCTGAAAAATGTTAACAGCTACTTGTGTGATAATGATGGATTGACCAATGTGTTGCCATTTTCACACATTCGTGTGCGTTGTCATTTGATAAGCAGTTTTATTGGGCATTTCAAGTAGTACTTTGTGTCATTTCTTATGACATGATTATTGACATGAAATATTGGATGCGGTTGAGTATCAATCAAGTGACTGAGGTGAAGTACCGTATTGTTTGTAACTTCAATGCTTTAGGATGTACTGCAGTTCAATGAGTGTGCTGCTGAATAAGATTGGGTCAATAATAAGTTGCTAATTTGTAACCTGGTTGCAGTGTGATAACTGGTAGCTGCTGCTGAATAAGAATTCATAATGTTAACGTGAACGATAAAAGAATCTCGTTAAGCCTGTGATGTAGTAAAACCAACTTGTATACTTGAAGTTTTAAAACTTTGAGTTAGTAACTAACATAATGCTAGCATGCTCTTCATCATGTTGTCCATTGATAATGCTGATTTTGCCATACATGAAAAAGACATTAATCTCTCGGATGTCAGGGTATATGATTTTATGAGCATTGTATGGAGCCAACTGCAGATTAATGCTCAGTTTGATTTATGGAACTTGTTTAAGTTGGTAGTTAGAGCCTATGGTGCTGTATTATGCTCTCCTTTATCTTCACAAAGAAAACCTCTCTACAAAATGAATATGATGGGGAGTAAAGGCCAATGATTGTGTAGATTTGTTTCTAGTCCAAAAAAAGTGGCCCCCATAAATCTTGCATTTATTATTCTCTTGAGCTGATTTCTGACTGAGTCTGACTAATCGTGATATCATACTGAGTTAAATCATCCAATTGTGGAGTTGTTAGCTTTGAGATATTTAATGTACACCCTCCTGTCTCCTCCTTAGAAAGGAATGTTGCTGTCGATTCTTTTTTTGGTCGAATACTTTCAATTGATTGTGCCATCATCACAATAAAATTAGCCACTTGTCAGGAAAATTGGTAGTTTTTTGAAATATGACCCTTGTAGATTTTTGTAAGGATGTGTGTTACTTAGCTAAAAACCAGCCAGTGGCTTTTCTCTAAATTAATTGCTAATCTGCAATGCAGTGAAGTTGACTTACATTTGAAGCCCCTCCAATGTGAATGCTTGAACTCAATTGCTAAAGCCAATAATTGAGAAAGCACAAACTAATGGAGCAATTGAGAAATTACTAACACACTCTAGAAAATTGTCACTTCTGTCCGTGTATGAGCATTTTAAGCGTCTGATGAATCAAGTCACTGCATCAGGTATAGTCATCGTGTATGGTATGGCAACCCTTTTATAAGTTTAGGTTGTCTTGAATGAGTTAGTATGTTTGAATTGGTGCTCCTGAATGCTTCAAATTGTAAATCCAGTACTTCAAGTTTTATAAATATATATACCTATCAAACAGAAAAAAGTTGTCCCCTATATATATTGATGAACTGGGGCAGCTTCATTGAGGAGCACCAGGGGGTGCGATTACAGGATTCAAGTTGTCTACTTTGTTGAGGCATTTCTCACTCCAACTCCATTTGATACTGATTCTTCTGTGAATTTACCATGCTTGCTTCCTTGCTTGAAGTCAGGCCGTCAAAGATGATATTGGGACAGTGCGGATCCAGAGACCTCACAAGGGGCCCTTTTATGTATCTCCCAAAACTATCGACCAGCTCATTTCAAATCTTGGCAAATGGGCTAGGTAATTATATTAGTGAACAACTGTGGCCTCATTTATTGCTCTCTTCCTTTCAAATGCGAGCTAACTAGAAGTTCGAACAGGTGGTATAGGTATGCTTCATATGGGTTTACAGTATTTGGCATTTGTTTGATTGCAAAACGAGCTATCCTATACATCATGGAGAGAAAGCGACGCTGGGAATTGCAGCGAAGGTACATTTAGTGAAGCTCGTATTTTTAGAAATGGAGAGCACTGGTTTATTGAAATGATCATTTGTTGTTGTTTCTTAATTTGTCTACATGCTCTGAAGTATTTGATGGATTGGAAATAACATGGATCTGCCACGCTCACGCAGATAATACCCGTTACCATAAGTTCTGTGCGAGTGACTAAGATTGGATGGCTATTTTTTGCATCTCACAACATCCAAGGCCAATCTTAGACTTCTTATGTCTTTTATTTTGTTCAAAACTGGACTTTTGGCTGGAGATATATTTAGCTATTTCCTTCTCTTCGCACTTTACATTCTATTAGTTAACATCAAAGTTTTATTTGACGACTGTTCTTTGTTGCTTCCTCTTCTTCTTAGACTTATGTTGTTCTTAACTACATGGATTTTGTTGAAGTATATTTATGGATATTAGTCAGGAGTTTCTAGGTAGTCATGAATAAGAAAATTAGGATTTTATCTCTCGTGCTCTATAAATCGAGCTATCTTATGTACCCTTTCATCAATCTATTTTGTAAAGATGTACCCTCTGAATGTCTCTCATATTAGAGTTACCAAGAGAGAGGGACCCAAATCAGGACCCTAGAATGCCCAATCACAACTGTTAGGCATAAGAAAAAAAGAAGGGTTTTTGTCTTTTCCATCGACCCAACTATCCTGTTCTTTTGTTGCAAGCTCTACTCGGTCGCTAGCTGTTACTTTTTCAAGCCTATCTTCAGTAACATATCAAAATCTTCTTCTCTGGCAAGAACTCAAGCTTCACCCCTTGCTGTCTTGTCTCTTCATTAATTTCTTCCTGTCATCAGGAGGAGCTTGTTGCCAACCCAGGTCATCGAGAGTCATGCGTTCTCCTATGCTCACTGCCACCAGTCATTACTGGATGACATTCCTCTGTCAGCTATTCAGCTATAATTTCTCTCTTGCGGGCCATTGTTCTTCTTCATCTTGGTCAGCCTTCCATCATTATCATTGTGAGGAGTCCTTCTGGCCATGAACTCATCCTCCACATTGTCTCTGAGCAAATTCCATTTGTTTTCAGAGTTTTTCATCATTTGTCTTTAGCAAAATGTCCCAGTTTGGTCCTTTAAAACCTTAACAACCTCTACTGAATATGTCTCCCATTGTGAGACTGATCTTCGATTGTGAGCATCATCAACTAGCAAAATTGCTGTCAAGTTTCTGGGTGGCGTGAGTGTTGGAGTCAAACAAATGTTTATCGAGCAACCAGAGTGGGGTGATACAGTACAGTTTGCTGCAACGATAAAGTCATGTTCTCACACGATCTTATCTTTGTTGTTTGAGGAAGCAGAAGGTGTTAACTCTCCAGTCTCAATTTGTTTCTTCAGCATTTCTGTCAAATACGATGTTAATGTGGCTTACATTTGTTCTGTCAGCTTACACACTTGTCATTCTCTTAAATTTGATTGTGGATGACAGGACCCTTCTGATTAATATGAGATGAAGAAATGATCGTTTAAGACTATTGCTAGAACTTTTGAAGTTTCTTCCTCCCACTGATTAGTTTTCAGATATTTGACCTTTTCTTTATGTAGCTCAAATTGCTATCTTTGCTGGGTGGTCTCTGATTTGTCCTCAAATGCCTCTTCTACTTTTTCAGAATGTCTCTTATTTGTTTTCTCGATTTATTTCCCAATTTTACTTGAGATTTTATGTTTTCTTTTCCGTTGGTAATCAGTCAAGGGCTTTTCCTTCTGGAGACTGATTGGTTGTCAGTAGCATATCTCAGTTATTGTTCTCTCTTTCTGCATAATGTTGGTTAAGTCTTCTCCATGCAGGGTTCTTGCAGCTGCTGCTAGGAGATCAGGACAAGATACTGAGGGTAACTTGTGTTACATAATTGTTACTTCAAACAAACGATCTATTTGCACAGTGATGGTTATAATTTTTTCTCTGGCACAGATGAAAATACCAAGAATGCACCAGACAGTGCTAAGAAAGACCGTTCAATGCCAGATCTCTGTGTCATATGCCTTGAGCAGGAGTACAATTCCGTCTTTGTCCCGTAAGCAATCTTTTCTTTATTAGATAGAATATTATTGGAGTTTGCTGTCGATGGTGTCTTTGTATCTTTTTTCGCTATTGGAATCATCCGACATACCATTACCAGCCAGACGGTTCCACTCTTCTGTGGCCACTGCGAGCCCCAGGTGTCTAGATGGTTGTGTTCAGTGAAGAGGAGGAAAAGCTTTCATCTGATTGTCCTGGAAAAAAGTTCTATAAAATAGATGGTTATTTTCCATGTGCAGGCTTTGCAGTGCACAATATTAATTAGATAGCTTGTACATAATTGTGTACTCTTGTAATGTATAGTAGCTTTGGAATACACCAATGCTCCAGCTTTATTCTGCCTACTTTTGTGTTTTAAGTTTCGGCCTCTGATGTTTGAGCTTTCTAGGGTCCTAATTGGCAAAATGGTATGGGCAATTGCTCCATTATAATTGGATGAATGGTACTCAACATTATAAATCCCTGTCGAAAGTATCTCTCAAAAATATAAAAGAGATAAATCTCTCTTGGAGGCGTATAACTTTTATGCATGGGCTAAACGACTAGCATCTCTCCCCTAGTGCATGTTGGAGTAGAATTCGGCCTTCTAAGATGTTTCATCTTTGCTTCTTCCGGTTGACTTTTTAACTAGTACTTAGCATGCTATATGCATTTCTTGAACAGGTGTGGGCATATGTGTTGCTGTACAGCATGCTCATCGCACTTGACAAATTGTCCACTTTGTCGGCGGCGGATTGAGCAAACTGTGAAGACCTTCCGCCATTGAAGTAATTGTATTGCAGTTTGGATCTCATAAATTCGGATGTGATCAAGGTTCAGAAGGCTAAATTCCGTTCTGGCCGCATTGCTTTTCATCTTGCCGTGTAAAAATTTTCATACTACAGAATTCTTGCATCACGCTGGTAGTTAACAGGCTAACTTCTTGGATGTCCTAGTGACTCCCACATAATGTCTCTCAACAAGCAGTCCATTGGTATCCACCTCTATTGTAAGTTAAAGGTTAGTTGTTGCTTGTCCTTGCATATTTGACACGGTGACCAGCAGCAATTGTGTGGGTCTCTGTTCCTTCTACCATTTTGGGATCATCTATTCCATTCTCTACAATTTGCTTGTCATCTGGCAATTTTATCATTCCGGTGGCTGTTCATGGGCTGTGAACTTAACATGGCCTTTATCATTAGACATTGTCAGCAGTGAACTTGAATACATTTCTGATGTAAGATTTGCACCAGCAAAATGTTGCTTTTGCAAGGGTTAAGCTACTCACCCGTTTAATCCACTGATTCTGAGTTGGATGCCTCTAGTAGTGTCGGACAAAATGGTTATTCATTTAATTTTGACGATGTGTCTGGTGCCAACTCAGAATCTCTCTTTCTCGCTTGTCATTGTTATTGGAATCGAATTTTACTCCTTTCGTCTGTGCAACTCGTGTAGTAGATTGCTGTGGCTTGTGTGTCCAAAGCAGTGGCGAATTTAGCGACAGGCCCGCCAATCCCGAGTTTGCCATATTGGAATGCCTTCGTTAGATTCCCCTTCTAGTGTTTCTGGATAGCTTATGGCCAAATAAAGTGGGAATCGGATCCTAAGCCATCGAATCACTGGGAAAAACGGGAAAAGCATGCTTTCTGGCTGATATTATTATATTTAATTCTCGTTTAGATCATCACATGTTAATCTTTCACGCAACGATGTGCTGTCTGCATAATCACGCTCTCTGTGTTCCCTGCTCATTAGGCTGGTTTATTCGAGGCCTCGTTTTTCCTCACATGACTCGGTATATAACACCCTTGAACAAAGCACTTGGAACGTGGAGCTCTCCGGCCCTCCCTGTCCTCTGTTAACACATAGCATACTCCCCTTTCTTCATTCCCTTAAAACACCTGTAGAGGGAAAGGAACCGCTCCAGCTTGAGCTACTCCTCGTGCCCCGATGTACCCGCGATCTGTCGCCGCTTCTGAAGCTGTTCCTGTCGAGTTTGTGTATGTGAATCCGCCTGTGAATGTGAATCCGCCGGAGGCGATGTCTGACACGGAGGCCCCTGTTCACAGGAACAGTCAAGTGGGGATGATGCCTGCCACGGTGGAGCCTGCGAGGCAATCGTCTCCTGGATTGGCCAAAACCAAGTTGAAGTCCGACTCGGTCGTTTCTCACCAGGGACGTGGCCAGGTGACGCAGAAGGAGGCATTCGCTTCAAAAGACCTCGGTCGAGCAGTCAAAGTTGCACCAAAGACCGAACCCCAGAAGTTCCCAGTCACGAAGACTTTTGGGGGACGGCGAAACGCCCCGAGGAAAGATCAAAGTAGGGAAGCGAAGGAGAAAGGACCGGACATCAACACCCAAGCGTCCAATTACATCAGTAGAGCCAAGGTAAAAATCAGAACCATGTCGAACGCCGGAGGAGGCACGAAGGGCGCCGAGCAAGAGGACAGCGAGACCGATCATTTCGGGAACTTTATTCAGCGAGCTAAGATGAAGATAGTTAGAACGATGACCGGCATTGGTGGGGACAAAAATGCTCAATCCAAGTGAGGCCGCAAAAATCTGACCGGTAGCGCCTTTACTTGATACTAAATAATTCAGCGTGCGATGCTTGGCTATGGTTGGTTACTCATCAGGACCTAGAAATATTGTACTAGATGCAAGTACTGTAAGAACGAGCTTCTGCTTGGTTCTATCGATGTGGTTTGTTTCAGTTTCAAATTTTGCCAGAAAAGATTGCCTATTTGTGCCGAATCAGCTTACTTTCTCTGTAAATACGTGACATCCGATCAACCACGCGATTGTAAGTGAAAACATTTGGCGCAATTGAATTAAATTCAATCGTTACGACGAAAGGAAAAATGGATTAAGAGATTGCCTTCGCACCGAGGGATACATGTTAAATTGCCTTCAAGCTTGCACTTACCTTATCAGTCCTTAATATATTGTATGAATATCAATTCAGTCCTAAATTTTTAAATTTTTCCAATTTAGTCCAAATCTTTGTGTGAAATTCGAATATAGTTTTTTTGATCAATTTTTGTCAGAAATCAATGACATAGAAGTCTGGTCATTGTTGATCCGTCTTATATGACACACCACCATATTAGCGATTTCCAATGAAAATTGGCCAAAAGGACTATATTAGAATTTTGCGCAAAGATTTAGGACTAAATTAGCAAAATTTGAAAGTTTAGAACTGATCGGACAATTTCTTCTGTAGTAGGCATCAAACCAGGTTAAGAAACAGTAGTGCCGAATCTCATGTCGTGGGAATGTTCATGATTGCTGCTCAGAACTAGAGAAATTTTCAGATGAGTTGAGTTAATTAACATCTAAATTAGCCAGGTAATTGATGCATATGCAAAGAGTTTGGTTGACGACCATTTTAAGTCAATGTAATCAACACCAACAAAAGGGCAACATTGGCAGTGACTTGTGCTGACTCTTGAAAGGATCCGGAAAACAGAAGAAGACCAGCATCGTAGTATGTCACAGTACCCGTCTGAAAAATTCCGATGTGCATTAGATACTTTTGACACTTCCTCTCTCTTGTGTAAGCTTGCCATTACATGGGAAACATATCACGTGAATGTAGGATTCGGACGCACAAGGAGGAGGATCGGACGTTCGGTCAAAGCTAAACCTGCCATGACTCGGCCGGACATCCGACCCAACGTCGAGAAAAGCTGGAGAGATTTTGATGGGCCGGATGTTCCAACATGGATTTGAACTTGCTCAACAACGTCCAAGCCTAACTTGTTTGGGAGAAGCTTGTGAGGATAACTTGCATTTCATTGACTAACTATTGTGGGGTACTAAGGTGTAATTACGGTATGGGAAACACTTTGGAGTATTAGAGAATTCGAGCAAATTGTAATCTTGGCATCTTGACTATCGTGGAATATCTTGCCGATCTATCCTTGGAGTTGGCACACTGCTGAATCATGTAAATTCTCTATGTTAGATTTTTTTCTTTTCACGTTTATTTCTTGCTTGATTTTTTGCATTTATTCCATGCTTCCATTGTTTTACATAACAGCAGGATAACAAAAATAAGGGATCAAATGATTGTTACACATGGAGTGGTAGAATTTACATACTTTTAGCATGCAACTCTAACATCGCATTGGTCTAAATTGAATTTAATAAGATCATGTATACTTTGTAATGTAGCAAGTGTTGCTATTATCACTACAACAAATCAATACGAGATTGGTGGAATTGATAGGCAGGGTGATTATTCCAAAAGTTGAATTAGAGCTTCATATAATTGGGTAACTAATCCTCCTCACCTCACCTTACTCTATAAAGAAGTAGGGTTGATCATGAACAAGTAAATGCTATATAAGGATACGGGTGCTTGTGGGTCTTGTAAGCAAGGGGACCAGTCGTAAATTATCTAGAAATTGTCGTTTTTACTTTCTCTATACCATGAAAATTGGGGGGCAAGTGCAGCTTGGAGATTATAGAATTAGGTATGAGAATTATGATTCCATTATTTCTCATTGAAGGATCTTGGTTATGGGAAAAAGTGTTAGAAAAATTTTAAACTTACTATATTTGTGCTAATTTAATTCTAAATATTTTAATATAGTGCCAATTTTGTTCTTTCGACTAATAATGGTTGAATATTACCGATGTGAACGTCGGCTGGCCTACTTGACATGGCTTATGTTGATGTGGACAATTTTTAATAATATTTAATTTTTTTAATTTTCTTTTCTTTTCTTTCTCTTTTTTTTTTTTTTTAATCTTCCCTTCTCCAGCTAGTCATTGGACCTTGGCGATTGCCTAGAGGTGTTGGCAAGGGTTGAGTCTCCCTTGCCATGGATGAGGCTTGACCTCACTAGCAACCCCATTGGATCTAGTGAGGTTGGGCCTTGCCCATAGCTGGTGAGGGTGAGCCTTGCCAACCTAGCATGAGGTCGCCCTTGCAGCCTCTTGACGAGGGCCTCACTCATGGCTCATGACGCTCAACCTTGGCTAGATTCGATGAGGTTGAGCCTTGAAAGCCCAACATGAGACCGTTCTTGCAGCCTTTAGTGAGAGCTCGAGCCTCCCTCAAGGTTGATGAGGTTGAGGCTTGTCACCATTCGGTGATTGGCCGAAGATGGCAAAGGAAAAAAGAAAGAGATAGAAAAAGAAGGAAATGACAAAAAGGACAAAGAAGAAAAATAAATGATTTAAAAAATAATATATTATAATATTATTAAAAATTATCTATGTTAAAATCGGTTGGCCTATGTGACATGGATTGATTGTTACTCATGGAGTGGAAGAATTTACATATTTTTAGTTGCAACTCTAATGTCACATCGGTCTAAATCGAATTTAATAATGTCCTATACTTTGTAACATAGCAAGTGTCGCTATTATCACTATGACAAATCTATAGAAGATTGGTGGAAACGGTAGAAAGGGTCACTTGTCCAAAAGTTGAATTAGAGCTTCATATGATTGGGTAACTAAACCTCCTCACCTCACTCCATAGAAGTAGAATTGATCACGAACAAGTAATTGCTATGTAAGGATACAGGTGCTTCTAGGTCCCGTAATCAAGGGGACTAGTCGTAAATTTTTTGAAATTGTTGTTTTTACTTTCTCTATACCATGAAAATTAGGGGGCAAGTGCAGCTTGGAGATTATAGAATTAGGTATGAGAATTATGATTCCATCGTATAGCTTGTTTCTTATGAATTAGTTGAGGATTTCTCATTGAATGATCTTGGTTATGGGAAAAAGTGTTAGAAAAATTTTAAACTTACTATATTTGTGCCAAATTTAATCCTAAATATTTTAATATAGTGTCAATTCGGTTCTTTCAACTAATAATGGCTGAATATTATTGATGTGAATGTTGGTTGGCCTACTTGACATGGCTAGTATTAATGTTGACAATTTTAAATAATATTTTAATATTTTTTAAAAAAATTTCTTTTTTTCTTTTCTTTCTCTCTTTTTTTCTTTTTTCTTCCCTTCTCCAGCTAGTCATTAGACCTTAGTGATTGCCCAGAGGTGAGGGCAAGTGCCATGAGGGCAACCTTGCACTGGGTTGGCAAGGGTTGAGTCTCCCTTGCCATGGATGAGGCTTGACCTCACCAGCAATCCCATCGGATCTAGTGAGGTTGGGCCTTGCCCATAGCCGGCAAAGGTGAGCCTTGGCAACCTAGCATGAGGCCACCATCGCAGCCTCTTGGCGAAGGGCCTCACTCATGGCTTGTGAGGCTTGATCCTAGCTAGATTCAATGAGGTTGAGCCTTGAAAGCCCAACGTGAGGCCGCCCTTGTAGCCTCTAGCGAGAGCTCAAGCCTCCCTCCCAAGGTTGATGAGGTCAAGGCTTGTCACCATTCGGTGATCGGCCGAAGAAGGCAAGGGAAAAAAGAAAGAGAGAGAAAAAGAAAGAAAGGACAAAAAGGAAAAAAAAGTAAAATAAATGATTTAAAATAATAATAATATAATATTATTATTATTATTAAAAATTATCTACGTTAGTATCGGCTGGCCTATGTGACATGGATTGATTGTTACTCATGAAGTGGAAGAATTTACATATTTTTAGCTGCAACTCTAATGTCACATCAATCTAAATCGAATTTAATAATGTCTTATACTTTGTAACGTGGCAAGTGTCGCTATTATTACTATGACAAATCTATAGAAGATTGGTGGAATTAGTAGACAGGGTCACTTGTCCAAAAATTGAATTAGAGCTTCATATGATTGGGTAACTAAACCTCCTCACCTCACTCCATAGAAGTAGAATTGATCATAAACAAGTAATTGCTATGTAAGGATATAGGTGCTTCTAGGTCCTGTAAGCAAGGGGACCAGTCATAAATTTTTTGAAATTGTCATAATTACTTTCTCTATACCATGAAAATTGAGAGGCAAGTGCAGCTTGAAGATTGTTGAATTAGGTACGGGAATTATGATTCCATCGTATAGCTTGTTTCTTATGAACTAGTTGATGATTTCTCATTTGATCTTGATTGGGGGAAGAAGTGTCAAAAAAGTTATAAATCTATTATATTTGTGCTAATTTAGTCCTAAACATTTTAATTTAATTCTAATTCAGTTCCTCTAACTAATAATAATCGAATATTGTTGACGTGAATGTCGGTTAGCCTATTTAACATGACGGTGTTGACATAAATAACTTTTAATAATATTTAAATATATTTTTTTTCTTTCTTTTCCCTTTTTTTCCCTTTCCCTTCTCCAACTAGTCGCTGGATCTCAACGACTAGCTAGAGGTGAGGGAAGGTGCCATGAGGGTGACCTCGCACTAGGTTGGCAAGGGTCTGGCAATGGGTGAGGCCCGACCTCACCAGCAACCTCACCGGATCTAGTGAGGCCGAGCCTCACCCCTCACCCATGGCTGGTGGGGGTGAGCCTTGCCAACCCAGCGTGAGACTGCCCTCGTAGCTTCTTGGCGAGGGCCTCACCCATGGTTGGCGAGGCTCGACCCTGACAAGATTTGTTGAGGGCGAGCTGTGAAAGCCTAGCGTGAGGCTGTCCTCATAGCCTTTGGTGAGGGCTCGAGCCTCGCCATCCAATGATTGGCTGTAGAAGGCAAACAAAAAAAAAAAAAAGAGAAAAAAAGGAAAAAGAAAATAAATAAATAATTTTAAAAAAATATTATTAAAAGTTGTTAACGTTAGCGTTGACCGGCTTATATGGTATGGACTGAATTGGCTCTAGGTCAAAATATTTAAGATTAAATTGGTATTTAGTTAAAAGGTTTATGACATAAATTTGTATTAATTCAATTATCCTCCAAACCATTGCGATACATATTGATACTTCCTGATGTAGCACCAAATGTCTTAAACATACTCACCTCTTTAACAACTCCATAGGGGGGCACCATATAATTAGACATTCTACTGCTCACTTCGACAACAAGCACCTAGACAAGGGAGAGATTTTAAATTCTCTCAACTATCGAGTGTCTAGATGTATTAACATTGTGTGGAACACCAGATAAAGCAGCGCAAACGCGTTCCCTCAAGGAAAGTTAGTATAAAACTTCAATTTATTACATCTTTTCACCGAGTAATGCTATTAACCATGGATTGAATCACTTAAGAGAGGAAAACTGGTATAAACTACTCCAAATGACAATTCGGCGGGAAGTCACATTACTGTATGGCTCTTCACATGGACAACCTCATCAAACCACAAAAAAACATAGCAAAACCTTGGCACGAAAGACTGGTTCTAGAAATAGCGTAAAAAAATCTAATAACTCTGCTTATCAATAGTAGTAAAACACACGCACACACCATGATCCTATCTGTCCTTCTGAAGGATGTAATGCCTATCAAGTAGGTCGATTTCATGCACAGCACATCTCTCGTCTTGCTTTATGCTGCAGAGAGAAGCGTTCGGTGCCAGAGTTTGAGTCCGAACTTCTAAAAACTATTGAAGGAGCAAATCGAATGTTCCATTTCAATCTCTTCGCATCTTCCTATTATTTTGTCTTAAAAGGGCTAATGCAAGAAATGACCATGGCAAGGTAGGATCCTTTACCGTTTTCAACCAGAGCAGCAACTCACAACCCAGGAGAAGAACTCGCAGGAATAGTACAGGGGTCTCATGAAGCCAATAGACAAACATCAAGTAATTTTCTTTTTTTTTGGCCACAAAGATCAAGCAATTTAGTTCAGTATAATGGCCTAAATCCTTCTTGCCGAATTACCAGAAAAATATTACAATGAACTGTCTATTTTATAAACCCATCAAACTTTCATATTAGAAATAGAATTAGCAAGTATGGACTGTCAAGTTGAACTGAATCTCAGTGGGGCCAATGCTAATCCTTAGCCAAGAAAAAACATATATACGTACCTCTGCCACAATATACACAAGGTGTAAATATTGAAAGGGAAATTTGATCGGCAACAAACCTTTTCCCTGCAAAGGATAGATGCCAAATAAGAACAATTACGGTAGAAAATAGTGGCATTCTTACAAGTCAAAAAAGATAAAAAAAGACCGGCGAATTACAAGTTCAGTATCTGTTGTTTCCAGCTTGATATTTAAGCTCTGAGCAAATAGGCAAGGACATCAGCATCCATGTGCTCCTTCAACTCCGCAAAGACTCCATGATGTAAATCCGCAATTCCTTTAACTTGTTGAATACGCTGGATCCCACTACTCTAGTTTCCAGCCAAGCATTGCATCAAAGCTGATGTGCACTGATCGACTTGTATGACGGGCATGCTACTAGACTTGCAATCGACAGTCTTGTTCACTTTTTCCAACGCTTCCATTTGGTATCGAATTAATTGCTCGCACGGTATCCGCACAGAAATAATAAGTGGAACAAGTGACAATATATCTCGCTGTGGATGCCGTGCTGGTTTTCTTGACAGCCTGAAAATTTGTGGATTTTTTGGTTCGGGTTAATAGCTGTAAATTTGGGTATCATCCTTGTTTCAGGTAGGTGATGTAGAACAGCTGGCAAATATAGAATCTTTTGAGCGTCATAAGAGCAGCCGGTCCCACCCATGCCATAAAATGTCATAACTTTTGATTCGGGAGGAGTTATGATCATACAATATATTTAATCGAAGAGACTTATGAGATCTTCAAAGGCCCGAAAGGATTCACTAGTCTGGGCAATGTTTGATTTCCAAATTTAGGTGTTTTACTTAAATTTTTAGGCCTTCAAAGATTTCATTCGTGTTTTGTGGATTTTCGGGTGCATTTCAAAAACTTTCCCCTTACCAATATTTTTCCCTTAATTCTTTTATTTATTTTAATTATTTGATTGTTTCCTAAAAGACGTCCTCTCTATAAATAGATGCTTAAGACATTATAAATAGTACTTCATCATTAAGAATAAACATTATCCTTTGGAATCATTTTCCAACTATATCTTTCATTGCGTACATCGGGTTAGGTTGCGTTAAGCTTTTTTTGATATCCCTACTTGTATCTGATGGGAAAATGACACTCTAGAAGCTAAACCTGGACGGACGAAGCAAAAATTCATCCGTTGATTCAAAGTCCGGGAAACTAATAGAAAGAAATCGCGATTCGAGGGCTTCTCAAGAAAGGAGGTGAGGAAATGAGAAGACTAAATGAAGCTAATTGACGACAACAAACAAGGAAACTGATTTAGCAAAAGCCTTATCGGATCAAAGAGACGAACTTTTTAAAAACTCCAAACCGAATCAAATTGCCTTCGGAATCGAATTACAATCAATCGCGTGTGGTCATGAAATAGAGGCGCGGGAGTTTTTCATCTACCAAGAAGAGCAAGAGATCACCCAAAATGGAACAGCGACTGCATAAGACGGAAAGAAGACAAAGCGAGAAAGCGAAGATACTCGGCAAAACAATGAGTGGGAGGGAATGCAGCAGAGACAACGGAGGGCATGACATGCTTTGCTCGGGTCGAAGGATACGTGCATGGGAAGGATCCGAGACCGACAGGGAGACCCGAGGGATAAATAAAAATAATATAAAATAAAATAAAAACGCGTAGTCTTTTGAAAAAGACATTTCTGACAAATTTACTTCAAAGTGTAACGGACTACAAACACCAGTGTAATCCTTGAGGCCTCGACAGCATCACCAGATTAAGTTGCTTCTTTATCAAAGTATGTCGCCGTTTAAGAGGAAAGACTCTAGGGTTTTGGATTTGTTCTTCTTCTTGTGGCCAATTTGGGTTGGATCACTTAGACACGGGTTATACTTCAATTTGATGGTTCTGCCTGGGGAAAATATAGGTAGAACGTCCAAAACCTAATAAAGATTGTTTACCGATAAGAGCGTTTCTTTTTGGCCATCCATATTTTCCCAGGCAGAATCACCGTCATGAGGAGAGAATGTTTTGTCTTTTGCCGGATGACTGTAACTATAGTGGCGGTGTCGAAGTAGCTGATGTGAACTGCACTCGCAGAGAATGGCGAAGCATTGAGGACAGGACATGACACTTAGGAAAGTTCCGGAAGTGAGATTACAGATTTCTTTTTTGTTATCTTACTCTAACTTTCAACTTACTCTCAGAATTTTACCTGTATCTTTGCAGAGCGTAAGAGTCAAAATCTACATTTAAAACTAAATGTCCTACCCTTAGCGCCTACTCATATTGAAAAGATGGGATTTGAACTCCTCACCTTTTCCTTTCTATATGAGAATGATGGCTATTGAGGCACCCCAAAGTGATATTAGATTTTTTTTTTCGTCTATTCTATTTTAACTCTCAACTCACTCTCAGATTTTGTCATAACTCCTTGCAGGGTATGAGGAATTGAAACTCACACCTAAAACTAAACGTTGCCACCCCAACCCCTCAAGAAGATAGGGATTTGAACTCTTTACCTCTTTCTTCTCGTGTGAGAATGATAGCCATTGGGACAAACTCCGGTAGTTAAAGTGAGATTAAATTACACGATACATAAATTGAAACTACACATTCACTGGATTATCTTTTCTAAAATTAAAAAAAGATTAGAACTTGAAATTCTGCTCTTTATAGTTTGGTTTCATTAATGTTGTTTCTCGAGGCTATTTACGGAAGCAAAATCGTTATTATTATCATAGTATCTAAAGGTTGTTATTTACGCGACCGGTATATACAATATATAACGTGGCCTTGTATATGAAAAAAAATCCATGGACGTTTTTATTCGTTAAAGCTGTGTTCGATAGCTTGTTTTTACTGCAGATTTCTAGAGTTATTATAGCAAGCGCGAATCAGTTTTAGATAGGTACCGACGAAATAATGATTTTACTGCTATCATATTCAATCATAGACTAAAAAAACTATTTTTTCTTTTACTAGTAGGTTTGGCCGGTTAGTAATAACTTCAAGCTGTGACTTTCTCACTTTCGGATTCATCTTTGTAATATTTGAACTCATAACCCATATTTGTTTTCTTGCATCACATAGGTACTTTCCGCAAATATAACCACTTTTACTAACCTAGCAATAGCCTAAAAAAAACTTGCGTAAGTGAGTTAGGCAAATGAATTGGCAAGCATCCCAAAATTTCGGCAGTTTTTCATTTCCTATAAGTGGCAATGAAGTTTGAACTAGTAGCTTTTCGACGTTAATACCTGATCCTAGGGAAACTTTATAAAAGGCCAAGCCGATGCAGTTGTGGGATGGGCGATTGTTGATCAACATCATTGTCACTTACTGAAGGGGGAGTTTTAATTTCTCAAACTAATCCTAAGGAAACTTTGATCTTGTCGCCTATCCAAGGATTTACCAAAGCAGCGATCAGGTATTAACATCGAAGAGCTAAAAAAATTAGAGCATGCACTTAGGTGTAATCTAAGGCGACAAAACGTTAATCTTGTCACCTATCCAGGGATTTACCAAGCAATGATTCTATATTACGTTATAGTAATTAGTACATAGACAACTGTAAAATTTCCTTAATTGGTTTCCTAATCAGTGGTCCTAAGCATTGTTTAAGAAAATCCAATTGAAAAATAAGGGCTAAAAAATTATGTGTTGAATTTTAAATTTTGACAATCTTAAATGCGTAAATAAAAATAAAATTTTTTGTGTAATTGAAAATTTATCATTGAATGTTATTCATTTACTGCAAACAAGTTGATAGGTTTTAGCAATATAATGGGGAATTATCATTAATTAGCTTTTTAAGTGAATGAATTAAGTAACCATTTTCTTAATTACTTAACACATTAAGTGAATTTCACTTTTAAATGAATCTTTTAAGTGAATATGATAAACAAGGTTGTCAAAGAAACTTAAAATCATTAACCACTGAATTTTTCTTTTCTACGACCAAAAAAAAAAAACATTTCTTTTCATAATCTAAGGATACAAGCTTAGAGACCCGGTTATCCAAAGGCTTGTGAAACACTCTCAAAGCCACATGAACCCAAAAAATTCAAATATTTTAACTAGCGTAGATAACCATGATCTCGAACAATTTACACGTAGTTAATGAAATTCAAATAGAAACCTCCAACTCTTCACTCCAATTTTTTTTACCAACACTCCAAGAAATTTTAGTTACTCAAGGGTAGGCAAGGTTATTGCCGAACTTTATTATTTTTTGCACTAGATGTGATTATCAAATAAGCTCTAAGTTGATTGCGAAAACTATAAATTGTTTGGTTGCAATTCAACAATTTATTGAATAACACACGGTATCACTTCATCATTGGTGAGATTAAAAGGTTAGAATTTCTAACAAGATGTCTTCGTGCACTCGTAAAAACTACAAAGAGGTTCCACGATCGCAACCATTTTCATGTTAGATAAGGTAGCACCCTACACTGCTTTTTTCTCCTCCTGATCATCTACCTCGTATTTCTCCATAAGAAAATGGCAAGCTGACTGCAGTCTGCACCACGTAATTTGCCAAGGACACCGGACGACTTGCTCTCCTTGTCCCCACATCTGACTTTTCCTGTTCCTCCTGCACCGCTTTCCTATGCTCCCGCTACTCTCTCTCTCCTCTGAGTGGAAATGAAAGAAATAAATGAATGACGAACAGAAAACATACAACAAAAATCTCAAGTCAATGGCAACTTGCCAAATGAAACTATTCTTATAGACCAAGAAGAAGAAATAAACTCCCTTCACCTTCAGATATAAACTATCCTTCACGATGTGAATGATTGGCAAAATACTCATTCGAGTCGATATAATTAATTAGGTATATGATTCTTATAGAATATTTTGAGGGAAATATACTAGAAGTGCTAAAAGTTATGTATGACATTCACTTTATTGTTAATTTTTTTTTGCAAATCATTTAAGTGTCACTTTAAAAAAAAAAAAGGATCATTGAATTGTCAAATCCAATTTGGATCGCTGGAAATCTAACATAATCATATATTATTAATTTCTCGGGCCAATGTGATTTGTTGGTGTGCCCAATCAACATATAGACCCTAAACGATGTTGTTTACAGAGTTTGCCCCAAAGTATAAACCCAAAATTGAAAATTGAAAGAAATCTAACAGAAACAAATTGATTTGCCCTCAAAATTGAAACCCTAATTGGTGTGCCAAGGAGAGGAATGAGTGGCTCCGTTGAGGAGAAATAGGAAGTTGCAGGCGATGAAAGTGAGGATCAAGCCGCACGCGAAGGACCTAATTTCCCTTGCAGCGAAGAAGGAGAGCGTTGATGGCTTCACATTGGACTTGGTCGGGACATCAGGTGGCCGAACATCCTCGTTGAGGAGGATGCGTCGACAACTGCCATGGGTAGCAATCTTGGAAGAAGAGAAGATATTCTTTGCGTGTGACTGAGTGAGAGAAAAAAATAAACGACACCATTCATTTTTAGGCAACACAACCATGTCGGCTCATGCGACGTTGCTTTGCACGTCCACATGGACTGGCCTTTAATAAAAATATGCCAATTCATATTAAAATTTCAATCCATCCATGTAATTATTTTGATCGGAAATTATTGCCAAAGGTACTTAAATGATCGTTTTTTCCACCGATTTGGTACTTCAATGAACCGGCGAAAACTTTTGACAGTAAAGTAAGTGAGTGCTGTACATAGCTGTACACAGTACACAACTGTGTACACAACTTTTGGCACTTCTAGCGAACTTCTCCCGGATATATCCGACTATACATCGTCAGTCTTGAATTCAGCAAGCTCGCCAAGCTCATCCACCTCCTTCGCCAGCACCTCCAGCTTCTCCACCATCTCTGAGAGCAAAAACATGAAGGTCGAGCCAGCGAGATCCTCGGCCAAGTTGTGCGCATGCATGGGATCGGACGGAAACAGGTCGGACGGAGACATGAAGTTACTCAGTCCAGCCCTTGTCCTCTTGAGCTTTGGCAAGATGAATGCTTCTGCTTGGCACTTCCTCATATTCATGACGCTCTCCCCAAGATCTCGGAGAGTCCCCGTGAGGGATGATGCCACCGATTCGCAAGATCCCTTGATCGCCTGTCTTACATCAGCGGCCGGCTGATAAACATGAATGGTTAGTTCAATGACACAATAAGCTTTCGACGTCAGAGATCATTAATATTCATGACAATGACCTTTTCGAAATCAAAGCTACGTAAGTACGAGTGTACGTGTGCTTATATATATATATTTTTATTTTTTCTACGCTCCTCATCTTTTCTCTTCCTTTTCTCCTGTTGAATTTAGGGAGGAGAAAAACAATGGGAGGAAGAAGAAGAAGAAGAAGATAGTTGAGGGTCAGGTGAAAGTACCTGCCTAGGAGACTGAATACAAACTTCAAGTGAAACAATGGTGGCTGCTAACTCCCTAAGAAGGTCTCCAATCTGTATATACTTGGCCCATGGATAACGTAGTCCAAACCTCCCGTGCCACGGTTCCCATCTCGCGAAATTCGCCTGCAATAGCATCACCGACCTGCTAAATCCTCTAGCTCTGGATGAACCGACCCGGCCACGACGGACTGGGAAATCGAAGAGGGGAAAGAAGACTTACCAGGGTCTCGTCCTTCGCTTTCGAATGCATGATAGTTCTACAGAGTTTGAAGCTCCCGTCAGCTTTGTTTTCCTTATCGACTGCCACCTGGAAGTAGGTATCCAATAGTCCTGCAATTAAAGTCAGACAGATAAAAAGTCAAATCTTATGTGACATTACAAGCCCCCCATGTCATGAGATGTTTTAAACTCGGGTTGCTGATGTAGTCACGATTTGATTACCTTCGATCGATAAGGCCAAGTGTTCGAATTTGTAGGCCGTAGATAAGTGAAGTTCGTCGCCAGCCCAAATAGGGAAGATGCACAAGCTCGTGAAAAAGCAGACCCCGAGCCCCACCGCAACTGTCCCGAGGCGGTCGATGGCGGTCTTAAGGATATAGTCGGTTTTCGTTTGTACGCCGGACACGACCACCAGACTGAAGGAGAGGATGAAGATCATGAAACCATAGTCATACCTCTTCTTTATTCTTGGAACCGACCGAATATATGTAGCCACAGCACCTGAGATTTAGCATTTTATTGAACCGTAATCAAAACTGTTAAAACTCTAAGTATCGCAACTGCATGCTTGCAATAAAAGTACGTAGGACAAATGCTATGTAAGCGAGAGCACCATATATTGACAAACTTAAGATGGCTAAACTTCATGCAACTTTCTCGCTAAGATATTGCGTTAGGTTTATTTCAATATTCTGAATGTCTTACCAAAGAAGAATATCGCGATGCCAACGGCGAAGCCCTTCCCGACCCCGCCGATAATGTCAGCGAAGAGCCCTGCTAGCAACCCCAACCCGCCACCCAATAAAGTCCCCAGAATGCGATTCAATCCCTTGCTCAATGTGGCCCCTGAAATATCGTACAATCGATCTCATTAGAACTTGCGCCAAACAACATCATGAGCACAGGGGGAGTTCATAAATCCACAGCAAAACAATGGGTACCGAACCTGCGTAGAACTCGTACATGACGACGACGGTCATGACAGCCCACACGCCATTTTGCTTGAATCCCTGGTAGAGCGGATAGACGGAGTAGAGAAGCGAGACCAAGGCGAGCGCGATCCCGACCTTGGCACCATGCACCACTCTTCTCACGTCATGGTCGACCTTCATTCGGATCGGGAAACACACGACGGCGGCCTGGAGATCATCCTTCTGGCTCTCCTTCTCCGCCGTCTTCCCAGCGTCCCCTTCCCATTTTCCATCTCTAACCGGGATCGCCACGGAAGAGCTCATCACGCAAAGAAAGCTCTCTCGTGGCGTTCCTTCGGTCTCCTCTCTCGAAGCTCGGTTGGTCGATGGACATGGGACTTTTGGGATGGTGATCGACCCTTTATTTATACACAAAAGCTTTAGCTTTCTCGGCTAATATTAAAAGGGAAAAAATATCATGAAAAAAAAAAACAATATAACTTTATATGCCGGAACTCCGTAGTCGACGCAGGCCTATGTTGCAATTCTCTCCACGGGACATAGCCCAATAACATGAGACATGGAATCGAAATTTTACGTTCATGTCCCGTATGTTCATCTGATTATCACCGAAGCTTTTAGAGAAAGAAACGTAGCGGGACACAATCACTTCTCGCTACCAAATGCTGTAGTTGCTCGAATGGCGTCGAATCACGATTGAGCTTTTGGTTCGGGAGTTGGATTTCGCATTTGCCCGAACTACCACAAGTGAGTGAGTTGTGCATGCTAAGGGCTGCATGAGTGGTACACATTGTCGCGTCATGCGAGACGTCCTAGGACATGCGCGATTATGCAGCTCAAGGAGGAACACCAAAAAGTACCTGCATGCACCAATCTTTTTCGGTATTTGATATCGAAATATGGAATTAGGAAAAATGTATTGTAAAAGTCCTAAACTTACTGTATTTATATTAATTCAATCATAAACCTTTTGATCTAGCGTTAATTTCGTCATTCCGACTAATGTTAGCTGAATATTGCTTTGACGTGTATAGCTTTTATTACATTTTAATATATTTTTGAACATATATTTTCTCTTTTTTCTTTCCTTCACATTTTTGGGAAGTCGATGAAGCGGGCGAAACAACAAGGCCGGCAGGAATGGCGGATCGAGAATGAGCATATGCCTTGTCGTCACCATCATAGTTTCTCGAAAATTAATGAGATCAATCTTTAAAGTCAGCGAAAAAGAATGGTATTTTCGCTGGAGCCAAAAGCACCTCTTCCGAAGCTTATCGCGCAGGATCGAGTTGACATTTCCTGTTCCTGGTCAGCCATCTGTCATGTGAGCCGTCGATTTACGCCACCCTGATCGTCGGATTCAATTATTCAACGGCTGCGATGGACGAAATGGTGACACTGCTGTTACGTCATATAATCGGCGTGGATTAAAGTACTTAACCCCGAAGACAAGAGGTCTCTGGTTGGACGGACCGTGTCCGTTTTCGAATTTAGATTTTTGGTCAATATAAATTTTCACAGTTATGACACCATGCTGGGACCTGGCAACTTAGTGGTTATAAAATACCTTGTCAAGCACATTAACCGGTATAGTCTCGACCTATCATTATTCTTGATGACCCTGATTGAAAGTGCATAACCGGTATAGTCTCGACCTATCATTAGTCTTGATGACCCTGATTTAAAGTAGTATGCACGTAATTGATGAGATTTGAACAAATAATTTCCAGTTTTGAGACTGGAAATATCGCAACGTCAATGTCAGAGGAGCAATAAAGATTTTTCGAGATACTTAATTGGACGCTAACGGACAATTTAACCAAATGCGCTCTCTCCATTCGACAATTTCACCGGCCTGTGTGTGATTTTCGCTTTAAGCATAGGGAATTTTCAGTAAAATTTAATTGAAATAAACTATGTAGCTATTTGTTGATTCTTCTTAACGATCATAAATTGAATGGGAATTTGAGTCTTTCTTAGAATCAAATTCTTTCATAATTCGATGGCAAAAGTACACTACCCGAAACCAACCCATGCGGTGGCGTCGTTGGCTTTGGGCTTACTCCTCCTCACGAAGGGGAGGAGTTCAAATCCCAGGAGAACGTCCATCGGTGGATTTACCCGGGGTCACGTGATGGTGGTTTCTACATCGCCTCCCCAGGGTTTGCTTGTCGGCTGTTGGCTTATGAAGTTTCCTGGGTAACAAAAAAAAAAAAAAAAAAAAGTACACTACCCGAAAGACTATGGGTCTAAAAAGTGAAAATTTGAGTTGTTACTAAAATTTAAAGTAGAGAAGTGCATCATAACCATTAGTTCGATCTTAAGAAAATCAATGGAACTCGTGATTTTATCATGACCATTAGAGATGAATATGGTTTCACGGTAGAACTTTTGGAACCGAAGAAGCAAATCGACGGGAATTTATCTGGTTCTAAGTTCAAAAAATTGAAAAATTCCATATTCTAGATATGTAGAACATGAAACCTAAAACCTATAATAAGTTTTTTTATATACTTTGTGTTTATGTCTTCAAGCGATCTTGTGGTATTTCATATTGTTAGATGACGAGCGTATAATCTAGAACTATTAAACTAATATTTCATTTTATGACTGTGACTTTTACTTTGTTAATATTTCATATTTTTCGTGTGTCTTAATATAAGCATGATCAATGGATTATAGTAACAAGTTGTGGTAATTAAATATGATGATTCAATACAATTGTTCAATTAATAGTATAAGTGGAACTTGGGTACAACCTATAACTAATCCTAGAATATGTGATAGAGTAAGTTTTAGGTTCTAAGTTATGTAGGATAATTTTCGAGTTCTAAAAAATAAAGAATCTATTTTAATAAGCATGTTCATAGTAGAACTTATATGGAACTTGGAACTGTTTACCCCTCATGACTACCGAACCAATTTTAAATAACTATTCTGCATGTGTTATGGGCTAGTAGTTCCTTGATCGTAAAATAACCCATGCAGCACCTGGCTAGATGAGAGCACCAAAAGCCAGCCTTCCTTCCCTAGTTGTTCCTAAGAACAGTATAGTGAATCACATTCTTGTATTGAACAATACCATGCCTAGCTTGACTTTGGTATCTAGTGCCT
This sequence comes from Corymbia maculata, assembly GCA_014182735.1. Lineage (NCBI taxonomy): Eukaryota > Viridiplantae > Streptophyta > Magnoliopsida > Myrtales > Myrtaceae > Corymbia > Corymbia maculata. Next base: position 10,279,761 of record CM024689.1, on the reverse strand, counting down.
TAAGCAATATAGCAAAACGCTTTAATCATAACAACTAGTTTCACCCTACCATGGCCTCATCATTAGAGCAACATCAGCTCTCGATCGATTTGTGCACAGGAAGTCAACATTACCTTTAGAGTTCCGTAGAAATATATATTTTCTATCATAGAACTCTTAGCATCAACCTTCCTAATGCCACTCTCACGAACTAATTGTATTCATCTCTTTTGTATCACTCATTTTTCTCCCGATAACTCAAGCTTCACTCACAAGGTATGCGAGTATGAGAGAATCCTTGTGTCACTCCAATTTGTGACATTCTCCCTCATTCTATTCCATAACATCTTTGTTATGGGCTGTTCTGTCACTTTCCTACGTAGCTTCGGTACCATCAATGCCACTTTTTCAAGACTTACATAGATGATGGACGGGAGAAAAACGTTAGAAGTGCTAAAAGTTGTGTACATGACTCACTTTAGTGCTAAAAAAATTTTGTGCTACTTTTAAAAAAAATGATCTCTTAAGTGCCAATTTCGATATGGGTTGCCGGAAATCCCACATGGCCATATTTTATTAATTTCTCAATCCTCATGGCTCACTGACATTCTCGGTTAGTATGTAATCCCTAAATGACACCGCCTAAAAGTTATAAATAGTAATGGTTTGAGTGCTAAATTTTGTTTAAAGTGATCATTTTAGTGCCAATCGTTATTAAAAAGAGATAACTTCAATGCCAAGCATGCCACATGAAAATGCCATGTAGATTGAATTTTTTTAAATAATATGCTAAATCATATAAAATCTTTAATTATAAAAACCATGTATTATTTTGGGTAGGAATTTCTCGCTAGCACTTAAATAATCATTTTTTTTTATTTAACATGCAAGTGATCTGGCAAAAATTATTTGCACTAAACTAAGTGACATACATAATTTTTGGCACTTCTAGTGTTTGCGGACGCTCACCCAACAGAATAGGCTCTCTACTAGAAGCTTTTTCCAATCATAATTGTTCCAGCATTTTCAATCACTTGTGCTTTTCTTGACAAGTGTAGCATTTGGAGAAGGGGAAAAAAAAAAAAAGGAAAGAAAGAGAGAGAAAAAAAATATGAAAATATTATTAAAAGTTATCCACATTATCATTGGCCAGAGTCCACATTAACAATATTTGACTAAAATTAGCTGGAAGGATTGAATTAACAGTAGACTGGCACCAAATTGGCACCAATGCAAAAAGTTTGGGGTTTCTTTGGCATTCCCCTCGGTTTGGCTATGGGGAGAATAATTCATCAAACACCATGCTTCTGTTATATGATCTCTACACAAATCAATGGTGAAAAATGATTACTTGTATTACTTGAAATAATTAGTCAATGAAAAATATTTTCATTATCAACAATAATTTATGTTTAAATATTTTCATGAGTGATGTAAATATTTTTCGTTCATTCATTGATCTAAGCATTATAAGAGATTATTTTTAGTAAACATTTTTAAAATCATTAATTTTCCGTGAAACCAACATACCTAAAAGGATGGTACTTATACTTAGTAATTTTTTCCATAATTGTAATTTTTTCTATAAGTACTTGTCAATGACGAGAGATTAACCATACTTAATATGTAGTAATTTACCTCAAGGCCGTGTAAGATTGAATATCCTATCCTTTGTAACTTTTCACGATAATCATAACCACCATGAATTTATCCTCAACTTTTTTTTTCTTAATAACTTAACTTCATCATCGTAACGTTCCTCCACAATTTGTAAACTTAGAAACCCTATTCGAGAGCAATTCAAGTGTCCTAGTTATACTTAATTAATAGTAACATTGACAATATTAAAGTTGGTGGTTTTCCCTAAAACCATTATCCGTTATTATATTTCTAAAATTATTCGATTGCGGAAATTTTATTTATGTATTTATCAAACTGTCTAAATTACATAAGGCACCGGTCCTTATATGAAAAGTGTCAGAAAAGTCCTAAACTTATTGTATTAATACAAATTTAGTTTTAAACTTTTCAATAGAGCTAATTTAGTCATTTACCTTTGACCTAGCGCCAATTCAATCTTTCCAGCTAATTTTAGTTGGATATTGCTAACTGGACGTTGGCCGACTAATATAGTACCACTAGCATTGATGTGTACAATTTTTAATAATACATTATTTTTTATTTATTTTCTTGATTTTTTATGTTTTTCTTTCTCTTTTGTTCTTCTTCTTTTTGTTGGTGATTGACCATAGCCGATGCTCGGCCACCAGCCATGGCCGAGTTGGCCTCGCCTGGGCAAGGGCTCCCTTAGCTAGACCTAGCGAGGTTCGGCCTCATCCAAGCCTGACGAGGGTTCCCCTCGCCAAATTTGGGAGGACGGCCCTCACGGGGCGAAGGCAAGCCCAGGAAGGTCACACTGGGCGAGGGTTAGCCTCGCCAGATTTGACCTAAGCAAGACTAACCTCATTAGGCTTCGTTGTATCTAGTCAAGGGAGCCCTTGCTTGTGGTGTGTGTCAGCACCATGGATGGTGGCCAAGCATCGCTTATGGTTGGCCGCTAGCAAAAGAAAGAATAAGGAAAGAGAAAGAAAAAAGAAAAAAGGAAAAAAAATCAGAAAAAAAATAATTAAAAATTATAAAATTATAAAATATTAATAAAAATTGTTCACATCGGCATCAGCGTCATCATGTTAATCGACCAGCATCGACGTTTGCAATATCCGGCCAAAATTAGTCGAAATGATTGAATTGGCATTAGGTCAAGACGTTATGACTAAATGGCTCCATTTAAAGGTTTATGATTACATTGACACTGATGCAATAGGTTTATGACTTTTTTGATACTTTTCCCCATAAGTTGTTGGCTTGGGCTCTGGAGCATTGAATCTCCCATGGTAGCACTGCTCTTCTCAAAAGCTCCTGCGAAACACTTACAATGTCATTCCCTATATCATATGAAAGTTACATTCCTGCGCTTCTAGCTTGACGAAGATTTTTGACGCCGGGGTATAATTCGAAAACATCTACGTCCACATCTACTTCCACATGTACTTGATGGTTGACGGTTTGTTTACTGAAAAATGACAGTCGCCGTATTGAAATTGCGATCTCTCACCCTCTCCCCCCCTCTCTCTGTGTCTGCTTTCGTCACGGGCGAGCATCTTTTTAACCTCTCGAGGACGAATAACAAGCACGTCGAGGTTTTCCTAATCACAATGCGGACGAGGTCCGTCTTCGATCGGAAAGCTACATTCGGTCGGTGAATTAACCAATATACAAAACGCATCACGCCTCGCCGCGATGTCTTGCTAGCTTCTATGAAAGCGTTTGCAAATATACTTATATGAAGGTCGACAGCGCCACAAGCACTCTTTCGAATGCCTCAGTTGTGTGGAGGGCCGATCTCACTCGTCGACGTCAAATCGCCAAAGTCAAATTTGTTGGTCGCACGAGGAGCCGCTCTCGATCGCCCAAAGTCAAATCTTCCTCCTCGAGAGTTTTTCTTCAAGAAGCGTCTGATGCAATCTTGCTTTTTTAGATCGGGTTTAATATCACTCCCTGCATTTTTAAACGTTCTGACTCGATCTATTTATGGCATGTGGGTTTATTACAAATCTTTTTTTAACAAAAAAAAACAAAAAAACGTCATCTCAAGTTTTAAAGATATCATGAACAGTAGTGGCATGAACGATATCGTTTATCTTATTGGAAACTCATTATTTTTCCTCCTGGCAGAACATATGGAATGGGGAAGGAAAACCCAGAAGTCAATCGACCTGCGCATGCCCTTGTTCGGACACCATTCTACCAATAACCAATTAATCAAGCTCACCATGTTGAGAAGAAACAAACAATACCACCGGGCAGAAATATTAGCTCATGTATCTATACCTAATTAAGCTTTGTACTATGTAGAAACAATTGTTAATCGATTGGTTATGAAATTGCAGTACGCAGCGCTGATCTTTTTTCTTTTTACCCTTTTTATTTAAAAATTGGGACATTTCAAATCTCACCATATGTATTATGGAAGAGAGGCATACATAAATCCCAAAAGATTGAAACTCGGTTGTTCTTACTCTAATAACATGACAGATTTTTATGGAACCATTATGGATGTTACTTGATTAGGTATGAAATTGTGGTTTGTGATGCCGATCGTTATAATGATCTTTTTTTTTTTTTTAAAGATCTAAACCTTCATATCTCACCAGATTTATGTATTACGAAAGAGAGGCAAACACCAAAATATTGGAATTCGATTGCTCTTGCTCCAATTCCATGAATGATTCTTGTGAAACCATTGCTGGATATTATTTGATCGGGTATGAGGTATGTGATACTGATCGTTATAATGCTCTTTTTTTTTTTTAAAAAAGATCGAGATCTTCAAATCTCACCATATGTATTATGAAAGAAAGGCAAATGAAAACGTGGAAAGATTGGAACTCAGTTGCTCTTGCTCCGATACCATGAAAGATTCATGTGGAACCATTGCTGGATGTTACTTGATTGGGTATGAGGTTATGGTATGTGACGCCAATTGTTATGACAATCTTTTTTTTTTTCTTTTTTAAAGATTAGGACCTTCATATCTCACCATATGTATTACGAAAGAGAGGCAAACGAAGACCCAAAAGGATGGGAACTCGGTTGTTCTTGCTCCAATACCATGAAAGATTCTTGTAGAACCATTGCCGGGTGTTACTTGATTGGGTATGAGGTTGCAATACGTAAGGCTGATCGTTATAACTATCCTTTTTTTTTTTGAAAATTTGGGACCTTTCACATCTCATCATATGTATTATGAAAGAGAGGCAAATGGAGACTTGGAAAGATTGGAACTTGGTTGCTCTTGCTCCGATACCATGAAAGATTTCAATGGAACCATTGCTAGAAGTTCAAAATTTTAAGTTATTAGATGAATGTGCCGTTTATTATCGAGATAATAACACAAATAGTCCTTGAACTTCACTCAATATGTAATGTCGTCCATGAACTTTTAATTTGTCAAATGCGGTCCATAAACTTTAGTTACATATTCAATTTAGTCCTTAGACTTTATGAAAAATATTCAATATTATTATTCTATTAATTCGAGTTCAAGAACAACGTTGAACACTTTAATAAAATTAGGGGAATTAAATTTAACATGTACTAATTATCCAAGGACCATATCAAATAAATTAAAAATTTAGAGACAATATGGCACATTGACTTAAAAGTTCAAGGACCACCTACAACCAATTTGAAGTTCAAAGACCACATTGTGCATTGAATCAAAATTTAGGATCTATTTGTGTCATTTACGATTTAATGTTTAAATGTTCTAATGTTTTATCTTGAAAATAGTTATTCAAACTCGGGTCAGGATTGTCTATCGAGCATAGTCATCAATACTCCCAAGTGGAATTCACATCACCAATTGGGTCAAATTTGCATATCCTTTTCCGCGATTAAAAAAAGAAAAGAAGAAGAAAAGGAGAACCCTTTGAAGGGTTTGGCGGGATCTATGACATTTATCAATTAGAAAGATAAGTAGGCCGGTCTTTGCCCGTTTAGTTATCGCCCTCTTACCATAGAGATGTGCGTACGCAAGTTTCGCTTCGAAAGCTACATAAAGACAACCAAATTTCTCGAACGCTCGATCGCCGTGCTTTTCACGAAGTATCGAGGTGATGGCGATGGATGGCGATGGCGATGGCCGGGCTCCCAGACGAATCAGATCCACAAGCCGGTTCCGCCGATGCGTGAAGCTCGCCAAGGCCATGGAAAAAAAAGGCAAAGCGGAAGATGTCATCGAAAAAGAGAACTTCCCTTTCTATATTTAGGATCCAGCAGCGCATGACTCTCGAACCACGAAACCTAACTTTCACGCTATACTGATGTAATGCGACACAGCACGAGAAAGAGCCTCCACCCCTCCGCTCCAAATTATCTGTCGCCATCATCCCTGCCTCGCTGTTTCTTTCTCACTCGCACAAACCAATTGCAACTCCAACTCTGAAAATATCGAAGAAAGTCACGAGCTCGACACACGACGGTTCCGTGCATTCCTTTTCACCCTTGGATTAAACATCAAACGTTGGTGTCCTAACCCGGAGACTTCCAGTCATGTCTTTGTTACTGCTGTGACGATACCTCACGTACGCCACGGGAGATAGGCGGCGATAAGTGCCAAGTAATGTACGCCAAGGCACTAGAGCCAAAGAGTTTTCACTCGAGTATTCTTTTTAGGGTTTGGCGTGTATTTTGTGGATTTGGTCATTATAAATGGTATTAGAAGGTGGAACTCGGCTCACCTGGAGAGCAAGTAATATGTGGGATGGCATCTACCCACTATTGATATGCCGAAGCGATGACTTGATAATATGCTGATGATCATCGGCTCCAAGTTGCTTTTACAGGACGTTTGGTCTAAGCCAATTTGTTGTGTTGAGAATGGGATAATATGCGATAGAGTAATGGGTTTGTAATGTCCCGAGTCCGCCATAAAGTCGTTAGGAGATATTCCTCATATGGCTTGATCGATGTGTGCCTGATTAGGTTTCGCATTAACTGATTGAGTTGAAAAAGTGACATCTAGAATCCAGAATCATCACATAGATGGATTGAATTAATCGCCACCATAAGTTCTTGATTATTGCTGGCTACTTTCTAGGGGAGGGAAATTGCATCGGTATTCATAAATTTTACGTGTGGAGCAGCGTAACGAAGCTCTAAAATTACGTCAAAAAGTCGTCAGACTATTATCATCCCCGTCTTTTATTTGCTTACCCTCCGGTGGTTCCACAATTTTCATATTCAAGCATTAGTGGGGGTTGCCTTTCCAAAAAAGGGGAAAACTCATCAAAAGCTTTCGCTGTCCGCCCCCACGAGTCGTGTGGACTTCCTCTGCTGTTTTACATAATACGTGTGTCGTCCTCCAAAACCCCAAAAAGATATCTAGCGCACAAGAAGAAAAAGTCATCATAGAAAGTTGACAAGAACATACAGAGAGAGAGAGAGAGAGAGAGAGAGAGAGAGAGAGATGATGTTGATGCTGTGGGAGAGAGAGAGAAAGGGGGGTGGCTTCTGCTAAGATTCTTTCGAGACCGATAGAGCAATTTCAGTGGTGGGTGACTGAGATTCCCCTCCATAACTCGTCAGCCAAAGATAATGGCACCAAAAAGAGAGAGAGAGAGAGAGAAAAAAGAAACGCTTTCTCGTCCCCAAAAACAGAGGAAGACGAAGCCCTGCACGTACAGAAACCCTACCTCCCTCCATGTTCAGACATGAACGTTGTTGTCAACGGATGCAGCAGTTGCCCTAACCGGCAGCAACTGCCACGTAAAACATTCTCGAGACCATTTTTAACCCCACAAAAATAAACAGCAAAAAAGAAACAATTCGCCATCGACTGCGAAAACCATTGATGAAACAGAGCGCACAGCACCCACTTGACTCTTTCCCCATCAAGAAAGCCAGCCACGCTAGAGTCCCCCACCCCGGCTCGGCTCGGCTCGGCTCGGCTCTGCTCTGGATGGTCTTCCACGTGGAGGGGAATCTGAGGCCTCGCGCCTTGCCATCGGCAGGTCGATTCCACCCGTCACCTTGGGGGAATCTTGGTGAAAAGCTAAAGTCAAAGTGGAAAGCGAAGAAGGTTCTTTTCTAGGCGAGGACGGCGTCGTCCGTGTCCTCTTCTTCTTCTCTTTGGCATCCAAAGCGGCGAGAATTATGAAATGGGAAAAAGAAAATCAAAGTAAAAAGAGACGACGATGGCGACGAGAGCATCGCTGCCTTTGTCATATTTTGCCGAATTCGAATGGATTGGAGAAAGAAAATGGAAAAAAAATGGCAGGCTTTTCGCTGGAGTCGGCTTCAAGATTTCCAAATGCGATTTGGGGGAAGGAAAATGTTATAGTTTTATCTGCAGAATAATATTCAATTGGACGATTGATGCTCGACCAGCTTTTTTGGAGGAGGGTATCGTATACCCTGCAATGATTGACCAGCGCCAACCAGCTCATTTTGGCCACCAATCCGTTGTTAAGCAGATGTGCTAGTAAAGGCAAGATTTCCTTTAGGGTAGCACAGCCGTAGTTTAATGTTTTCTAGTGAAGGTTCTCTCTCTTTTTTTTTTTTTTTTTTTTTTGGAACAATCTTAAAGTAGGTGCCCGCTGGCGAGATGGTAATGATACGTTGGTAACTTCCTGATCTAAGTAAAGTTTCTTATATACATGTTATGTGAGACGGGTTATATGTGGGTCACAAGTTATATGTGCGTCATGATATCTCTATTTAGCATTGATCTCAATTGGCTTCCATGCCCAATGGGTTACTGTCACTACCATTTGTCTCTACTTCCCGTCATTGCTCTCTCTCTCTCTTCCTTTTTTAATCATGCGTAAAATGGATTGCTTGAATCGGAAAGTGTCTGAACTAGATTGAACTGATAGGTCATGTTTGGTTTTCGAGAGTGTGTCTAAGCGGTTCGGTTCTCAATTCCAAAAGGAAACCGGACTAGACTAACTATATCACTTTTTTTTTTTCAAAAGAATTAATATAATGTGAACTAAATATTATCTCGATCCGATTTCAAGTGGTAGGAAAACAAGTGATTGTGTTGGATATATGATTTATGCAATTGATTTGATTGAAGATATTTCAACCAATCTAAAGTCTAAATTGATATCAATTATTGTTTTAAAATGAATTTTATATCTTTGTATTTTCTTGTTATTGTTTACACATAAGATCAGAGTGAATATAAAGAAATTCTTCAAGCTCATTTTCTCTTTCACTATGTGTTACTGGTTCCCATTGGATCAGTAGTCCAATTCAATTTTCGATTTGGTCCCCAATTCTCGGCTCTATCTTGGAAGCGGACCAAACCAAGAATCGATTACCCTTACCACCAGCAATGCCATTTCGCAAATTTGATGAAGCACTATGATTGATTGAAAGATACGATTGAACAAATTTAAAGAAACATAGAATTTGATTGCATACATCATAGGATCATATCGTACCATCAGTGAAACTTATAAGATCTAAACTGTATTCACCCAATATAAATTCAGTCTTTAAATTCAGATCACTTTTAAGTGTTGCCCATATCCGTGGAAAAAAGTATCTGTCAATTGTTTAATCAATGGCTAGCCTTGTTCCTCACATTCGCAGGACATCTAGGAATACTTAAAAAGGATCAGTCTGACGATAAACAGGAAAAAACTTTGTTCATACAAATTCGGAATAAAGACGCTAGACCCCTCTGGCACCTTTTCTTTATAAGAATTTTTCATAACCTTTAAAATTTTTACTTGTGAACTAAAGATAAGCTCTGCAAAATGAGAATGATTGGTCAGGCGTGAGTTAGAATCTTGAATGGTATAAAGCATGAGATTATCCACAATGAAAAGGGAAATCCTATTATGCATCGAAGACCTGATCACTCGTGAAAATATCAATATGTTTCTATTGACTTTTGCATTTTACTTTATCCAAATTTCACAACGGTGAGGCGCTTTCGACTTTTTCATAGCTCATAAAAACCTAACACTTTCACGACCCGTAGATGTCGATAGGTGAATTTGCTTTTCGAATTTTTCATAGTTTCTTGAAATTTTATCAAAACCACAAATTACATAAAAGTTTTTGATCGAGTCCTATTCTAATTTTTACTCTCAAACTTTTACGATATTTTCTTATAGACCATAGAAGTCGAAATCTACATCTATTCCAACTTCAGAAAATGTGAAGATTCAAACCTTCGAACGTCCATTTTTTTCATTTTCTATATGGAAAGAGTTGCCACCGAATAATGCTTCAATTATTGCATATTACGTATCTCGCTTCGATGCGATCGGGCACATGTCACCCCCAGCATCCTCCCATCGCACGGGCATGGGGAGAGAGACCGCTGACGTCGGCGCCCAAAAAGGTTCGGTGGGCCGGCGGCGGGCGCTGGACCTTCGGCGTGCGGCGCAGAGGCGAGAGGGACGCGTGCGCGGGGGAAGTCACGGGAGAGTTTTTGGATTCGCAGGCAGGGGGGGGGTTTAAAAAAAAATAAAAAATAGAAAGGGAAAGTGATAAATGAATGAGAGAAAAAGTAAAGCATCGCTTTTCTATTTTTAGTTTTTATTATTTTAAATATTCACGGGGGGAAAAAGTAAGCCGATGGTTGTAGAAAGAAAATCTCAGAATAGACGGGCGCTCGGCTCTCGGGGAAAGCCGAAGCCGGAGCCGGAGCCTGAGCGGGAGCCGGCAGGCCGGGGAGGGGAGCCGGCTTAAGTGGTGGTGGCCCTAGTGGGGAGGGGAGGGGGATCGTCCGCATGTGCCCCTAAAATGCGTTTCTTCGGTGGCCTACACCCAATACCAAAGAGAGAGAGAGGGGATGGGGCCCCACCTCCACGACACCTTCCCTTCCTTTCTCAATCGCCTATAAGCCAACGATTGAGGAAGGTGCACAGGAGCCCCTGTGGGACCCCCCGCCCCCAGCCCTCTCCTCCCATCAAATGTGATGATGGGCCCCACCGGGCTACCTGGCTCCTTCACAGCCGTCCCTTTGGTTCTTTTCTCTTCCCCCACCCCCCATACCTTTTCGCAACTTGGGACGTCGGGGGCGCTTTTTTTTTTTTTTTCTTTCTTTCTTTCTGTCTCGTTCTTCTTTTCTTTTTTTTTTTCAAATATTAATTTGACCGGAACATCCTTTTTTTTTTGGCATTTTCTCGCAGCTCATTCACCGGAATTTCCTTCCCCGCACCTAATATGAAGCGTAAATCACGTATTATTATGGCCTCCAAAAAGAAAAGAAAAAAAAAAAAAAAGGAAGAAGAAGTATACGCCAAGTGTCGAAGGTTACCATACCTACTTTTTCGATAATAATTATAGCTGAAATCCTGACATGGTATCCACCTTTGTCACTAAAAGCCTCTTTAATTCATTATTTATATTTTCTTCTCAATAGGAGTGACATTGCATGATTTTTCACTCTTAAAAAGATCTCTTGTTTGTTTTTTTTTTCTTGAGGCTTTCAAGAACCTATTCAGATTTAAAAAATCAAAATTATGAATTATGAACTCGAAAAAGCAAAAAAAAAAAAAAGAAGAAAAAGTGCATACTAGTTCCGTCTTGAAAAATTTCCTATGTTAATGGCTGCAAGTCTATTGACCTTTTCACGAGGACAATTGTCAATTGCGGACATCATCCGTTTGATTTGAGGGTGTGTCGTCAGATAGTAGAAAAGGAATGAAAGCGAATTAAGATTCCCGTAACTTCAATTCACACGTCGGGATTTGGTAAATTCGAGGATTTCGCTCACTTTCTAATGGAAAATACAAAGATGGAAAATGGCCAGGCATAGTCAGTTTCTTCTTTTGGAGCCATTAGGAATCGTCACTTATCTTTCGAGAATAAAGAAGCAACGGCGCTTCGCCATATAAAGCAGCCACCCACTCCAAAAGCATATTCCTTCGGCATAATGCCCCCCTTAGGACATCGGCCTTGCTCCAACCATTCAGCGTTTTCGGTCCCATCGATGTCCGAATCGATTAACGAAAGAAACGTTTAACATGGTGGCTTAGCTTTTAGCTGTTGAAAAATCCTCATCTGCTCATCAGGTGTCGGGAGTTTCTCCCTTTTGAATTCCACGGTTTGAAACACGCCCGCGACGACTTTTTTCGTGCTTTGCCGTGCGAAAGCTTCGTTAAATTGATTTTTAAGAAAAAAAAAAAGGGGCCTTAATTTCGTAGTTAGAATCTGACCATTCGTTGGCAGCCATGATTATGTCCTTTTCTTTCTTTTCTATTCCCTTTATTATTAATTTTTTTTTTTTTGCTTATTTGTGAAGGCATTCATTTACCTGCAAAGTTACAAAGCACCATGATTGGACGGATCGGGGCTGGTTTCCTCATGCGCGTTTCAAGAGCTCGACGCCAAAAGAGAAACCCTAACGAGGCGACACGTCGGTACGAGATTGAGGACGGGCGAAAGGGGGAGAGAAACCATCGACAAAGGTGGGGAAATCCGAAGTGTGATGACCGCCGGTCCTTTTTGGACTTCAAACTTTTTCGACCGGCAAAAACTCGAGACTTATTTTACGTTCTCGGGGCAACGTGAACTGACTCAAATAAATAAAAGACGAGGATGCGACCTGCCCTTGTCACTCGTAATTATATTCCTAAATCGGGTTTTAAAAAGCCTGTCAAAGTGTCAATTTTTCTTTCAATACGCATGATGTGTAAATGAAAATGACAAAAGAAGTATGTTGCCTCAAACATTGCGTATTCTTGACGAGGAACACTCGCATGCCATTGATTAATGCACATTTATGGTGTATTATTAGATCACAAGTGAGATTACATTGAGTTTTGGTACTTATGATAAAAATTAACGGCCGATGAATTCAGAATTGAAATGGCACATCCCTTGTTGCATGGGAAAAAAAGGACAGTTTTGAGTCCACCAAATCACTTGATGCTACAAGTGAATGTCTTTGAACTGCTGGCCAAATTGGGAAAACTTGCGGAATTAACGAGAAGTAATTCAATTCAACTTCATTTTTTTATTATTTCTTTTATATTCTCACCAAACGATATTTCCACGTGCCCGTCGGTCCATCCGATATACTCCACCCGAACCGGAGCGGGTGGGGAGGGGCCGGACCTACTTCCGTAATTTCGCACCCACCCACCCCTCCCCCGCCCCACCTTCCTCTCAACGACAGCAATCTCCAGTTCGATTACTCCGAGCTGCCCCAAGCACCGAACCATCCCCCGCCTGAACAAACCTTCACTCCCCCAATGCCTTTCCCTGCCACGTCACCAACTTTTCAATGCCCCCGCCCACGTCATCCCCCGTGGGCCCCCAAGACCCGCCCCGTACGGCCCCTCCCCACACTCCACACTCCACCCCTAAACTCCTCCATAATATAAATTCCACCCCCTCCTCCCCCAAAAAAAAATAAAAAATAAAAAATAAAAAATAAAAAAGGGAAAAAGCCACCCTTCTTTGAGCTCCACGCCACCTCCTCCTCCTCCTCCAACCCTTTCTCTGCGATATATAAAGCGGGGAATCACCCCATATTTCGGTCAAATTCCCAACGAAACACTCTGAAAACCCACCCAAAAATCTCAACTTCACCAACGGAGAGACGAAGCTGCGGAAGAAGGACCCGTAGCGAGCTGAGCATCCCGATGCCGATGGCGGTTGTAGGTCCCGCATCGCCCACGACGGCTCTGGCGGCGGCGGCGGACAGGGCCCCCCCGGCTGCCCTCCCGCCAATGCAGCAGCAGCAGCCTCCGCCGGCGATGCTGGCGGCGGACGCGCTCGCGCGGGACTCGGTCATCGCGTGGTTCCGCGGCGAGTTCGCGGCGGCCAACGCGATCATCGACGCGCTCTGCGGGCACCTGGCGCAGCTCGGCGGAGGGGGGCCGGAGTACGAGGCGGTGTTCGCGGCGGTGCACCGGCGGAGGATGAACTGGATCCCCGTGCTGCAGATGCAGAAGTACCACTCGATCGCCGACGTGGCGCTGGAGCTGGACCGCGTCGCGTCGAGGAAGAAGGCGGGGGGCGACGGCGGCGGCGAGAAGGAGCTGGAGGGCCTGGCGGCCGAGGAGGAGGAAGAGGAGGAGGCGAAGGAGGGAGGCGAGGCGTGCGCGGATGGCGAGAAACAGAGAGCCGCCGCCGCCGCCGTCGCCGGCGAGAAGGCGAGCGAGAGCAATTGCGACGGAAGCGCCAACGGCGAGGTCATCGATGGGGAGGAAGAGGAGCAGGCGGAGGAGGAGGACGATTCGCCGAACAGCGACATTACCGATTCAGGTAAGTCAATTCTCTCCCTTCCGACGGCGGTAATTGGTAGACTCCGCCGTTCACGAACGAGGTTAACTTTTTCCGGTCACCGTCACGTCACCCGAAAGTCCGTGTGAACACGCACGAAGCCCGCGATCCATTCTTCCCATTTTCGAAATCCGACGTACGGCGGAAAGCGAGTCGCCGTCGTGCGTGCTGTGTTTCTCTTCGTATCTGACCAATCGAGTCAAGCATTTTCCATGGATCTCGGGGTTCCTCTCTCTCTCTTTATGGAAAACAGTTCATAAATTTCCAAATTACCTTTACGAGAAATCTTCCGACTGGCGTCCTTCCCATTCTGTCCGGCCGCCGAGAAAGGGAAGGAAAGCTAAAACCCGGAAAAGAAACGGGAAGAAAATCGGACCGATTTAAATTTCAATTTTTTTTTTCATTTTCTCAGTTTCAGTTTTTTCCTGGGATTAAAAAAAGGGTAGAAGAAATTAAGGCCACCACATGACGAGACGACCACGAGACATTAAATTAATCTGTCGATCTTTCTTTTTTGTCAAAAATAATAATTAGTATACGTCCCTTTCCAAATTTCATGTGGGGGAACCACCGAGGAGGAAAAACCGAACACGTTGTTGCTCCCAGGAGGAGGAGCCGGATCCAAAGATTCGATGCCCGGTCGTCGTCACCCACCACGTGTTGACCCGATTTCCCTACTGGGGAAATTCGAGCTCGACGTGTCGACCGGCGACGGTAGGCCGGGGTCGCGATCTGTCTCCTCTAGCAGCGGGTTCGGTTCTTTGATTCCGAGTGGGGACTATGCGTTTTGGCTGAAATTTTGGTTCCCCTTAGTAAAATATTCTCCACCCCGAATTATTCCAGATTCTATAAAAAAATAAATTGAAATGAAATTTGAAATTAAATGGAAATTTTTTTTTTTAATATTGGGCACGCACGGGCCGCACGGCGCCGGGGAGAAAATTTGAGGTTAGGTTATGTTCCCGAGGTTTTCACGAGCGGGTGAGGAGGAGCTTTTTATTTTTATTTTTATGTTTTTGAGGTTTCCGAGGCGATGGGGAGTGTTGGGAGGTCGGGGAGGGGGGGGGGGTCCGCTGCAGCCGCGAATACGGTTGCCATTGCGGATTCGGTGACGTCGGGGCGTGGGATGCTTCCTTTCCATCGAGAGGCGTGCGGCGATGATTTTAATTCGAGGGCGGGCGGCTGTTGACCGTTTGATCTCGGTAGATCTGGGAGGTTCTGGACGCTGGCGCGGGGCCCGCGCGTTGGGGCTTTTTATTTGTCCCGTCTCGACCGGCGACCGAGCTGGCGGGTCAATTCAGGAGGGGGAGGGGAGTTTGGTCGGTCTGCGGTCCGCTTTGGGCGTTGGGGCGGGTAGGTGGGCGGGTTGGTGGAGGGGTAAATTGCAAAAGAGCACCGAACCCGAATCCGAAAATGTGGCAAATGAGCCGCAAATGGGTTCCTTCTAGTAGGGACAGAAGCCCATGCGTCAACTTCCATGCTCCCTTATTACTTCATAAGCCTCGAACTTATATATGTCGAAGGCTCAGGATTTATTTTGACATAAAAAAAAAAGTGAGAAATATTCGCGTTGGATATAATTTATGTGTTTTTTTATTTTATGATAGTTGCCCTATATATAAAGATTTAATTTTAGAGTGGAGACCATTATATAAACCCTCCACCTACTAAGGTTTTCCTTTGGAAAGTTTTTATTAATCCCTCTCGGTGTCTGTAGTGTAAATTACGTGTAAAATTTGGCTAGAATAATGCATGCGGAATGAAAAACCGTGGGCAAGTTCTGTGGGCTGGTGGATTTTGAGAGAGCTCTACGTGGGTATGAGCTTTCAGCTGTCGACTTCCAATTTTCGAGTTTCCTTATTATTGATTTCGTGTTCGTCGTCGTCGATGAACCGAGAATTGTATTTGTTTTATTCATTAAACCACTAGTTTATCGGTCAGAAAAGGATTGGTGAGTTAATGATTTAACAGAAAGAGAGTTTGTGATCCGTACTCATATCTGTATAACTTAATAATTGCTTCGTTCACATGCTTATTTAAGAATGAAGAGATATATTTTTAAATGTTTATTTTGCATCTCATATCTGTATAACTTAAAATAATAGTAAATTTTCCCAACGACCATCCAAAGAGCTGATGGTCTAGCCGGCTCCAACCTCTGTTGTGTTGTTCCCTGCAGGTCTTTTGGATTTGAGTGCCTAGTTAGGTGAACAGCGATGTACTAGGTTTCCCTTTCCGCAGAAATCGTGTTTTTTTTTTTTTTTTAATCTATTTTCCTTGCTTTAGTCGTGTGTTTTGTGCACTGGACTGAAAGGTGGAAAAAAAGGATCTTCTTGATGTCTTTAGCAAGCATTTTTGCTTTTGTTCACTGCTAAATGCTTGAAACTGATTCATTTGTATCAATGCCGCGAAATTCTAATGCTAAGCTAAAGCTTTTAGAAACTCCTTATGTACCTCTGGAAGATTAAAAAAATGAGTGCTGTTGGTAATGAGACTAATTGACCGTGTTACTTTAATTCGATGACAGGATCCCATGAGATGCAGCCTGAGATGGAAAGCCTCGACATATGCTCTAACCATGAACTCTGTGAGGCACGGGCAACTCAAATCAAGCTGACAAAAGGTTTTACTGCCAAGGAGCCAGTGAAAGGGCATATGGCGAGTTCATTTCTTTCATAATTTAAGCGTCATTCTTTTCCTTGAAAAGGAATTTCACATGGGTTTGGTTACGGAGTACATGAAAAAGAAATGTGGCTTTCGATACCTGATGGAGCGAACTTCAACTGGCAGGTCAATGTTGTGAAAGGGTTGAAGCTATATGAGAACGTTTTCACTGATGACGAGCTCTCTAAGCTGAAAGATTTTGTCAATGACCTCCGTGCAGCTGGTCAAAATGGAGAACTCTCAGGTTATTTGAATAGCTTCCCTTCATCTTTCAATAGAAGGCATCATGCATAAGGATAACAGATGTGCAAGGCAGATGAATACAGCCCCAGAGGCTGCAAAATCATGGCAATTTTGAAGAAATGAATAGATTGAGGAAAAATCTTCATGGTTTAAATATGGGATTTTGCTTTCAAACCGGTTTCATTTTGTACTGCCACTGCATGTGAAATCCTTCTTTAAGATAAGGAGTTTCTATCTTGCCATTTACAACTATAACTTGTCTAATTATGCTTTTGCTTTTTCTAGATTTTACCTTGTCTACAGTAACCTCACTATGACTTGATGCACCTTTCCAGGGGCAGCATCTATTGCTCAATTTTTTTTGTTTAACCTTACTTAGACAACAAGCCATACCATGATTATTGCATGTTTTCCCATCATTCTGTTCTGAAAAGTTTTCTGCTTATTACGTGCTGAGTAAATCTTCAATTCCTACAGGCGAGACCTATATTTTATTTAACAAGCAGATAAAAGGGAACAAACGAGAGTTAATCCAATTTGGGGTCCCTATCTTTGGACACATACAAGAGGAAGCAACATGCAACAGCAAAACAGGTAACTTGCACCACATTTGGTAAATTTTATCCCATTGAAAAGGAGTGCTTTTCAACATTCAATCTGATGAATTCGTTGTATTCGAAGGAAACATAGAGCCGATTCCAGCACTTCTGGAACGTGTCATAGATCATCTGGTTGAATGGCAGCTAATACCTGTTTACAAAAAGCCGAACAGTTGCATCATTAATTTCTTTGACGAGGTACACTTTGTTTTGCCGCCCCAACGTGTTCATCTAAGATATGGTTCGAGATTGGTGGGAGGATATATGCTGAGTATGGTTATTTCGAGTTCTCTGTTCTGTATTTCCTACAAATCGTTGAGAGAATAGCATCTGATCCCAAAATAATTCTCATGCAGGATGAGTATTCTCAGCCTTTCCTGAAGCCTCCTCATTTGGATCAGCCCATATCATCTCTTCTCCTCTCTGAATCGACCATGGTTTTTGGCCGGTTTCTTGTTAGCGACAATGAAGGCAACTATAAAGGACCCCTCTTGCTTCCATTGAAAGAAGGGTAAGTAGTTAATTGATGTTCTTCATGTATATCTATCTGGTCAATACTTGTCACTCATCTTCCAGTCATACTCGTAATCACTTTCAATTCAGATGCCAAGAACAATCACGTGACAATAGTGTATCTGGTAGCTGATTTTCTCTTTTTTCTGCAGGTCTCTTTTGGTGATGAGGGGTAACAGTGCTGACATGGCAAGGCATGTGACATGTCCTTCTCCAAACAAGAGGGTCACCATCACATTCTTCAGGGTCCGACCAGACAGCAACCAAGGCCAACCATCGAGTCCCCTTTCTGGCTCCATGACTCTATGGCAAGCAAACAACCCAAGCCCTTTCGCCATGCCAGGTGGAGGCCTCAGCACTTATGAGGCAGTCGACATGATGCCTAAATGGGGAGTCCTCCGAGCACCCATGGTAATGCTAGCCCCGGTAAGCCCGATGGTTTTGAGCCCTAAAAAGATGCAAAATGGCGGCACTGGTGTATTCTTGCCGTGGGCTTTAGGAGCACGGAAACCCACCAAGCATCTTCCGCCGCGCGCACAGAAGGGACGGCATCACGTAGCAGAGTCCTCTTCCAGAGCTAGCATTGGCTGTGAAGGGAACTTGGTTTCCACCTAATGGCTTTGCGCCTGCTCTCAGGAGCCCTCCCTTCGATGTACAAACTCGAGGCCTAGGTGCTGCTAGAAGAGCCTTCTCTTTCGCTTGTCCAGTCCCGTCTTCCTTCCCTATGCGATCGCTGTAATGATCGGACGAGGCTCTAGTCGTCAGTCCCATGTATTTTCCTTTCTTCTCCCGGATGCAACTAAATGTAGAGGCGTGGTGGTGGTTCCGGTTTTGGAGTTTTTGGGCGTCGAATTAGCTTTTGTGGTAGGAATTTTCTCAACTTAAAAATGGTTTTTGAGTTATCTTCCCTTTTCCTTGTTCAATATTTGTCGGTCCAATATGAAGTTTTGAGTGCAAAATTTTCATCTCGCTCTGGGTATGAATGTATTTAAAGATGATAACGTGAGATGATTCTAGGTGATTGCTTGGGCTGCTCCCTTTGCATATTTCTTTACATATCCAGATTGAAATGAAAGTTGTCTATCAAGATTTGCCCATAAAGATTTCTGGTCTTTTTACTAGATATATCTATCGAAATTGTAATTTCTATTTGATTTTGATGATCGAAGTAAACTGTGGAAGAGAATCTGCCAAAGTAATATAAAATAAATTTTGCAGTGTATATAAATCTTGTAAGCACACGCCCGCACTCTTGAAACACACAAACATAACGGATCTCAAAAAACTATGTAGGTTAGAAATCCATCAATTCAAACTATGTAGGCACATAATTAGAAATCCTAAACAAGTGATTAGTAAATCATTAACCATGCGTGCATGTATCAAATTTCGATCGGTATATATCAATACGAAAACGGGTACCATCTACACATGATTATGCGTACATGGCACGACCTCGTGCGAGCTTTACCGATAAAAACTTGTTTTCATCGTACATATGCCATTAGACTTGAAATTTGATTCTGCCAATATTACCATAATCGTAGGAACACTAGTTTTCTTTGCATATATCAATAAAGAGAACCATTTTATGAACACCGTTTTATGACACTTGAACAAGGCATACAAGGGACATAATTCAAGAGAAACATATGCATCTCTAACAATTGAAGTCGGAAATGGAAACATCCTCCTGGGAACATAATACGTCGATTGGAAGGAATTGCGGTGCAGCGATGGATCCGATCAAGCTTTCGCAGCAGGCTTGTCGTCATCATCATCATCATCTTCGATGTCCCAACTCAAGTCTTCTTCGTCCTCCTCTGTAACGCTCAACCTCTTTCTCAGATCAGCCCTATTTGCACTCGGAGCCCCCCTGGAGCAACTCTCTGATCATCGATGCCGCTGAGATCCTCGATCTCATCCCAACCAAGGTCCTCCTCCTCAGCTGCCGGTGGATTGCTTGGTGCAGCAGCAGGGTTACTCTCTTTTGATTTTCCAGGCTCGACTGTCACGTTCGAGGCTGAATCCTCTTGGGGTCCTGACCGAGAATTTCTGCTGTTGGCATCATCAGAAACCTTTTCCAAATGCACATCCTTTTCAGGCACATTTCCATCGTTCGGGACCAGAGCAACGCCCTTGCCGCCATCCTCGCCGCCCACATTCTCCACCTTCTCACCAACGACTTCAGGAGCAGGACTAACTTGTGCTTTGCCACCTCGATTCTCCTCGCTTCGTTCCTCCGATCCTTCCATGTCTAACTCCGTCCTATGCAGATCACTAGCCGACTTCCCAATTTCCTTATCAGCTCCATCCTCCGTTTCCTTCCCATAGGTATCCTTCCATTCGACACCGCCTGTCATCCTCCAAGCCGGCTCCTTTTCCTCCTCAGAAGAACCATCCTCCTCCTTCTTCACAGCTTCCCCCAGATTCCCATCCTCATCATCGTCCATTCGAACCGCTTCCGCAGAAGACACCACATTACTCAATCTACTTCCTTTCTTCAATTCTTTCTCACCATCGACATTGTCGTCGTCGTCATCATAAACGTCCCAACTCAGCTCCTCCTCTTCGCTCGAGATCGCCCTCTTCACAAGACTAGCCCTCAAATTCTCAGCCTGCTCAAGCTTATGCACCCTGTAAAAGTACCTAAGCCAGAACGTATCGCCGTCGATGCTACCCGGCACTAGCCTATAGTAGAACCCCCTGACGGGCCCATCTTCCTCCATCAACCTCTCGATCTCCTCCCTCTTCTCCCCCAGGCGGAACCCAGATTTCCACCCGCCATAATCCTCCGAATCCTCCGGCTCCTCGCTGAAGGTGCCGGCCTCGGCCCGGATCGCGCGGACCTGCGCATCCAGCCTGCTGTACCTCGCGTACGACTGGTGGCCGCCATTGCCGGCGGCGCTGCCGGGGCCCTGGTCGGAGGGATCCAGATTGAGATCGGCGGCGAGGATGACCTCCTTGCCTTGGGAGATGATCTGGGCCGTCCCCTTGACGACCGAGGACCCGAGCTCGTCGATGACCTGGCCGACGTTCTCCAGCGAGCCGTGCGCCACCTGGATCTCCTTCTGCAGGCCGAGACCGAACTCCTGGAGGTCGCGGCGGTAGGTCTCGAGCACCGACTCGGACTTGGTCGTCAGGGTCTTGACGAGGCCGCCCAGGCCGCCCCACCGCGAATTAGATGAGCGGTCTGGCTCCGGAGCGGCGGCGGCGGCTCCTTCTCCTCCTTCTCGCGACGGATCGTCTTCGGGAGGCGAGTCGGGTCGGGCGGGTCTCGGGGGATCTGGGTCGTCGGAGAAGACGGAATTGAAGAAATTCATGGTCAGTTTTAGGGGGGGTTTCCCTTCGGTGATGCAGAGAGCGAGAGAGAGAGATCGGTGGTGGATGTGGAGTGACGGAGTGGAGAAGAAGATGAATTCGATCGAAAGTTAATCGATGCAGAGGGAAGAGGACAAGAAGGAGAAGAAGAAGCATCGGTTGGGTCAACCGGATCGAGCGGTGAGCTTGGACCGGATAAATGAACCGGATCTAGTTAACTCTATAATTTTTGTTCAATCTCTAAGATTTCGATTGTATTTTGATAAAAAAGATTTTTCTATTTGTTATTAGGTTGATACCGTGCAAAATCTCAAATTGCTATATCTATGGTTAATTTACTTAAACTAATTTTATTTGGTCAATAAAAACTTGAAACTAGCACATTTGTGATTTTATTTTCCTTCCATTAACTTTCAAAACATTTTACTAAGAAATTACTGAGTTATAATAACTTAACTGGCAAATCTATGTAGAAATTCATATTAGTTTAAGGTAAATTTATTATAAATTTATCAATTTGAAGTTTTTGATAACTCAAAAATTAATTTGGGATAAATTTATCATATGTATATCGATTTAAAAGCGTCTTGGAAAGCATTTTCTTTTAGATAAAAATTCAGGTGTATAAAAAGATTAGAAGATTTAAGTTGAAATAGTCATAGGGAAAGAAAGAGTACATTATTTAGGCAACACAAGCTTAATCTCACGTTCATTGTCCTTCCACGCAGAAAGCATCTAGAGCTAGGGTGCATTCGCTTAGTGGAAAATGAGTAATTTAAAAAAATATTTTCTGAAAAATGATTGCTTATGTCATTTAAGAAAATTAGTTAGGAAAATTAGTCAAAACAGAGGGATTGATAGGACTCATCAACAGGTTCGGATCTCAAATCTTAAAAAAACCAGGCAGATCATCTGCAGAAGCAAAGGGCATAACCATTACCAATAAGGAAGGAGAAACGAGGAGGATCCCCTCTGTCTCCACCCTGTCTTGCCTGGAAAGCAACTCTCGAATGGACCATGAAGAGAGCTACTGAGAACGCAGGGGTTGGCCATGCTGATTCCAAGTTTCCTTCTTTACGGTTGTCTTGGCCGAAAAAAATTCGACTTTAGGCGAAATGCAAGATCTTCCGAGGCACAAATTATGGATTCTCTCTTCACGTTGATTACCTTTGCTGGTTATTTTCCTAATTCGAATCGCCCCTGTTCTCCACCACGCCGTGCCCAGGAACAGAGCCTGCCTAAATCAGGAAATAAACCAGCTCGATCCTTCCTGCGCTCGAGGCTTGCGGTGGTATATGAGCGTCGTTGGGTAGTTTCGAGTTCTGTCCTTCTCCCCTGTCCTGACTCCCTTCCGTCACCACGAGAAGTAGAGGAGAGAGATAGGGAGATAGAGACACGCCACCGCCCCCACCCCACAACACCCTTTTCCCCCTTCCAGCAGTTAGGAAAAAACCCCCCCAGCAGTTAGTAAAAAACAGAGCGATGGAAAGGGCAACCCCCAACAAGAATAGTAATTTTCCTTATTTTTTAGTGGACTAAATACCATGGAAAATCCTGCTGGTGTACTCATGATATATTTACCCTTCATTAATTTTTATCAAATTTTAACATGAAATTGGTGAGTATGGCAAGTTTATATGGAAATCCATGTCAATTTGGGTAAATTTGTTATATATGTACTGATTTTAAGATTTTTATGACTCAAAAATTAATTTAGGCTAAATTTATATACCCGATTGTCACAAGAGTATTAATTTGGAGTTTTTGATGACCTAAAAATCAAAATGGGCTAAATATATTGCAGATGCATTAATTTGGGTTTTTTATTTTTTTGATATTAACATACTCTTATTTACAAAAATTTGTTTGGAAAACAAGCGAAAGAGCACGTTGGCATGAGCGTGCCGGAAAAGTATTTTGAGAGAAAAAAATTCAGACATGTCAGGAAATTCGAGTTGAAATAGTCGAAGGGATAGAAAACGTATAAAATTTGGCAACAAAAAGCTTAATCTCCTGTTTATCATCCTTCTCTGGTCGTATATGGCCATGGAAAGCATCTCATTTCTTATTGGGTCAATACAATAAGATTGCATTTTGATAAAAAAAAAATTTCTTATTTTTTTTGTATTGCAAATTATTAATAAGGAAGGAGGAAAGAGGATGGTAAATAGGCAGGAAAATACTTTGCATTGCCAATTATTAATAAGGAAGGAGGGAAGAGGATCCCCTCTGTCTCAAACCCTTTCTTGCCTAGAAAGTAACCCTCGAACGAACCATGGAGAGAGCTACTGAGAACGAGTTTCCTTTCTTACGGTTGTATAGGTGAAGGAAAATTTGACTTGGGGCGAATGCGAGATCTTCCGAGTCGCAGATTATGGATTCTCCTTCGTTAATTACCTTTCCTGGTTTATTTCCTATTTCGAATCGCCCTGTTCTCCGCCACACCGTGCCCCGGAGCAGAGCTGCCTTAAATCAGGAAATAAACCAGCTCGATCCTTCCTGTGCTCAAGGGTTTGCCGTGGTATAAATATCATTAAATAGTGACAAGTTCTGTCTCTCCCTTGCCCTGGCTCCCCTTAATCACACAGAGCAGTAGATTCACTAGAGAGAGAGAGGGAGTGACGCCCCGAGAAAAAAACAGAGCAGTCAGAAGAAAAACAGAGCGATGGAAGGGGCGTCCCCCGACAAGAACAGTGTTTTTTCGGCTGAGGACGATGATCAATTCCCAAAGGGTTTGAGGGTTCTTTTGGTTGACGACAGTATCACCTGTCTCTGCCTTCTGGAGAAGATGCTTCAAGATTGTTCGTACCGAGGTAACTTCACTGCCCTGCTTCGTGTTTTCTCCTTTTTCTTACTGTAACTTCGCGTCAGCAATTATGTGATCACTGCGGTATACTGGTGGTACGTGTAATTAATCATCACGACTGAACTGCAGAAGAGAGAATTGTTGTGCTTGAAGTAGTCGAGGAATTAGTTTTCATGCTTCCTTGATCACCGGTCGATGTTCGAATCACCAAAAGTTTGATTCTGGGACGCGTCTTGTGATCATAGTGAGTCAAGAATCTGCATATATGTGTGTCATGTATGTGGTGTATTTTTACAGTGACCAAGTGCCAGCGAGGAGAGGAGGCATTGTCGTTGATTCGAGAGAATAGGGGCGGGTTCGATATCGTCTTGACAGATGTTCACATGCCTGGGATGGATGGACTTCAGCTTCTCAATGAGATCGCTAACATGGACATATCCTTGCCTGTAGTCAGTAAGTTCTTATGTGTCAACTAAATCGAGCTAGACTCATAAATCTATGGAATGTAACGTGATTGATATATTCACGTTTTCTGTCTAATTTTGCCAGTGTTTTCGAGTGACGATGAAAAGGACACAGTCATCAAAGGAGTGAAAAGCGGGGCTTGCGATTTTCTAGTGAAGCCGATTCAAATCAACGCCATCAAGATTCTATGGCGACATGTTCTTCAGAGCAACCCATCGTCGAGGAGCAATTCTACTAAAGAACTGGAGATGCCGCGTGCTCTGACCACATCGTCATCCGACGATACCAATTCTCAGGCAGAGAAAGATAATTCTAAAAGCTTGAAAGGGAGCCACGAAGATGAAGTCGATCAAGGTCAGAGCAAAAGCGAGGCGAAGAAACCCCGCGTGGTTTGGACACATGAGCTCAACGAGCTGTTCATAATGGCGGTCAATAGTCTTGGAACGGATGGTACGGGATGTGTTCGCGAACCTGTTTTCATGATGATTTTGCAAGCGACTTACTTGCATGGCTTCTCTTTTTTGAGTGAGACAATGAATGATCCGACTGACGTTTTCCATACGACGCAATGCAGATGCCAAACCTAAGAAGATACTGCAAATTATGAGGAAGGTAACGGGCGTTCCTCATCTCACTCGGCAAAATGTCTCCAGCCACCTTCAGGTAAGAATCCTTAATCCAAACTCGTTCAGAAAGATGGACAGCAAACGATTGGGAAAAACATGTCGATGCTTTAACGATCGCGTTATTTCCATGAACTTCTGTGAGAAAGGCTTATTAAACCAGGCTTGTTAATTGCGTAGAAATACCGCTTGAACTCCAAGAAGATAGGTGAAGCCTCAAAGGATCAAGGTGCACATTCTTCTCTCATTGATGGCCCTAGCTTCCCCAATCCGACTCATTCCA
This sequence comes from Corymbia maculata, assembly GCA_014182735.1. Taxonomy (NCBI): domain Eukaryota; kingdom Viridiplantae; phylum Streptophyta; class Magnoliopsida; order Myrtales; family Myrtaceae; genus Corymbia; species Corymbia maculata. The sequence goes on along the minus strand of CM024689.1, from coordinate 10,254,447 downwards.
CTCCTCCACCATCATCATCGCTAATTGGGTGCAGCGGTACCCAAAATGGCGCTGCTTCTGCTCAATATCCATCACAAGCTATGAGGATTGCCCCTCCACAGCCGCCGTACACCTGTTGTAGCATGAGGATGCCTAATCCTTTTGAGTTCCCTAATAATAATGGGCTTAGAAGGTACCAAATGGAGTTCCAATCGCAACCACTTGCGCTGTTGCAGCAACCGAATCCGCTCCTCCAGAACTATGGTTGCCAACACCAATTGAATGAATCAGCTCAACGCTTGTCCTATGCTCCTGCACCATCTGTTGGGTTCAGTTCACCAATGAATAGTAATGCACAGTCAGTTCTTCCTAATCAAAGGGACAACTCACTCATCGCGCAGACGTCCCAAACACCTTCAAATCTGCGTATCCTGGATGAAGCTGCAGCTGCAAGACGCTACCTTTCCACCACTACTCACCCTCATCCATTGCATAGCCAGATTTCACCACATGACATTCAAAGCCTTAATTCAAGCACTCCCTGTCCTGCTTCTGAGCAGGGTCTGCCTGGAGTCCTCAGCACCATCGGAGTTAAAGTGAATGAATCCCGCAACAACAATAATGTTGCAGTCAAAGGAGAGTTCTCTCACCATAACAACCATAATACCGTTGCTAATGACTTCCAAGTATATGTTAACGAGACCATGTTTTCAGATATGCTTGATCAGGTTAGTTGATTTGGTGGCTGGAGCTCTTCTCCAGATTTGGTCGGTCGGTTAACTTAAATGTAGCCATTGGCAATGACGACTTATTCTGATGACTATTATATTCGTCTTTAATGCAGAATATCTTCAAGGATCTTGGTTTTGGGGAAGATGGATCTTTTCTCGACAGCATCGTCCAGGACAATGGTGCCATTTAGGAGAAGACTCAAGAGTAATCTTCCTACGGCAGCACATTCCTGTTAGGAATTGCGTAGATTAACTTTAACTCTGGTTGTGGAGTTTTGTATTGAAGCCATAGCTAAATATTCCATTAAAACCATTGACATTTTCCCTCTCTCTCGACCTTGCGTCACATCTAAATGCTGGCACATGTGTTTCTGGGTGTCTAGGTCGCTGGGGTTACCTCAAAATCCTGAATTTGTTGAATCTTGTAATGAAGGATCTTATGCTTACTCTGAATTTAGCAGAACAATTCCCATCTTAAGATTGGAAATGCTCAAAAACTGACTGTATTAGTATGGCCTGTTCATCTGTAATTTGAGATAAATAATTGAACTAGCCTTGACGTTAGATACGATTAGCCATCATTCCTCGAGGACATTTCAAAATAAGACAATGCTGCATAGGTATTCGAATTGTCAATTAGGCTACTTTTGACTGAAGAGTGAAATCTAAATGGAGAGGAGAAGATGCAGATAGAGTCCAGCAGCGAAACTAAAAGTCATCAAATCCCAATTCCAGTTCAAATGCAGCAGCATAAGGAAAAGCCATCAAATGCTTACTCTACATTGATCAAATTCTAAGTTTCTTCATCCAATCCACCAGTATTCAATAACTGAGAGTGACGTAATGAAAGCATGCATTCTAGTTGAACAGTAATATTTCGAGTAAAGAGTTCTAAGGAGATAATGCAGGCCGATTTGTCACTAAAGCAGCTAGAATGCATGTTCTGAGGTTCATTCTTTTAGACTGGACTAAAGCTTGGTCTCAAGAATGTGTCTTCTAGCTCGAGCCTAACAAAACAGAGAGAGGATACCGACGTAGAAAGTGATGGCTGCACTTAGCAATAACGCTGACAGGGAAACTGGTCCTTCAACCATCTTTTCCTGAAATGTCTTACCGGGCACCACTGGCACACTTTCCTGGCCACAAACTTCAGTTGAAGACTCCAACACAAGTTTGGATTTCCACCAAATCTCCTGGAAACCTCCAGTACCACTGTATATTAGAAATTTCTCCAGAGAAGAGGTCCAACACAGTTAGACTTCAAGTCCAGAGACATTTCCCGGTACCTGACCTGATAGAGAGTCGCACAACAAATCCAAGGCTATTGTAACATGCCTTTATCTAACCAACAAAGCCCATCGTAATTCCAATAATCATTAAGGCATCAAGAATAAAATCCCAGGGTCAAATGCTTTTGCAATATCAGCCTTTACACAGGATCTGGCTGAAAGTCTTCTATCTTGGAACTTACCAGTTTCATGAGGAAGCACTGTATTATATGTAATCTTCCTCCTTTCTATGAAAGGTATAGAGGGATGACTGTAGCATTGATAGCTCCAAGAAGCTTTGAAAATGAGGGAAAAAAATCTAGCACTGCTCTAATAAAACCACAACCGGGAATGTTTCAGCCTTTTTTGAACGAGCAAGAGGCAAGGCACCTTTTCATTGTAGTGTTCACACATTGAAAACATCCCGGAAATCAACATCCAGATTAACCAACGTGCAAGTAAGAATCTTCAGTCTAACATCAAATCCTATGTTCTTCATTCAAATAGAAGCTAGATCTTTCTGCTAATATCCACGCCAGACCGAGACAGAAATAAATTCGTACCTTGACGAAATGGATCTCTGATCGCCGCCAATGAGTAAGAGAGCTTGAGACGGCTACCAAACTCGTCAGCAATGGGGATATGGACCGGCAATGGAGCTTCAATCGAGAGCAGCATTCAAGATGGGCTGAACAGGGGCGTCACCCACACAGCTATCGTCGACCGTCTGCAGTGAGGAGTGGCTGAAAATGGTGCCGGGATTACCGTAGGAAGCTGAGAATAAGCTTTTGGAAGCTCTCTTTCCCTCAAAATCTCAGCCCTCCCCCACTCTGGCGGCCTTTTCCCCTCAGGTACGCCCCCTCTCTGATGAGACAAAAAGTCAGACCTCAAGGATTGTTCATTACATTAAAATGTTGCGACGAGTTATTTTTATTAGCATTGCACAATTAACTTTGATAAGCCATGTTTGAAAGGGCGCGAGCACGAGCACGAGCAGGGCATAGCACGGCGCAACTTGTCGCCTGATGACATGCAATCTTTTTTCAGGTCGAAAATGCATTCATTTGTACAAGAAATTACACTTTTCGCAAGCCATGAAAGCAATGGAAAATCGATAGGAAAACGTGGCTGCCATTGCTGTGCGCTGCTCCAACTGCTTCATAAGCTTTTCTCCATCTTTTGCCTTTTAAAGTTTGACCCATGATCCATATTGTTCAAACCCTTAAAAGTTTTTCTTCTTCCTCACCTAAATATCCCCCAAAACTGTACAAAATCATATCTAAAAAAAAAAAAAAAAACCAAAAAAAGAGAGCAAAACAGTTTCTTTAATCCCTCCAGAGCAAACGTTAAACGCGATAGCTGTTATATATATATTTTAAAATGTCACTGGAATCTGAATCTCTCTCTCAAATCTTAGTATAAGAGAAATCTTTTCAATGCTCTCATGGAAGAAAAAGGGATTATAGAACGAGGGTTCTGTAATCCCTTCGTCTTCTCTTGTTTCCTCCCCCGCTATTCCTCAAGGGCATGCATGGACGAAGGGTAGAGATCGTAGGGCGCCCACAGATGGTCCACGCTGCATGGCCTCCTCGAGTCCAGCCTCAGCCATGGCTTCCCCTTCCCGCTCCAGTGCAGCAGGCTTATGGGGCCAGGGTGGAGAGCCCTGCACTTGCCTTCGAGGTTGTCCCCGCCGAGCCCATGCTGGTTCCACCTGTGGTCGACGGCCTTGATGTTGCCGCCCAGGACGAGCAGGAATGGCGGCAGCGAGCCAAGGTGATAGATCCTCTTCCGCTTCTGGACCCCCATCCAGGCCTCCACCTTCTCCGTGTACCCTCCTTGTCTCCACTTGTCCACATCTACCACCATCACTCCCGTGTTGAAGTAGCAAGGTTTTCTCCCCTGGAAGGTCCTTGTCAGGGATGGGTCCGACCAGAAGAGGTTCGTGAAGTACTTGGTGAAATTGGCGCGGCAGTACTCCGGGGCCGCCAGGACCTTGCCCTCCAGGCTCACCCCCCAGAGCTTTGTGATGTCGTCGACCACCACGAGGTCCGAGTCGAGGTAGATGATCCGCTTCACGTCGGTCGGGATCATGTCTGCCAGGTAGATCCTTGCGTAGTTGAGGGGCTGGTCAAGCGCCTGCCGGATAGACTTGGAGATCTTACCTCGGACCCGGCTGGAGTCGAAGCGGTACACCTTGAACCGGAGGTATGGGAAGGTGGACCGGATGCTCGAGAAGACCTCCGGCTCGTACCGCCCCCACAGGAAGTGGAACTCAAAGTTCTCTGGGCACATGGAGTGCTGGAGGATGGAGAGGACCGCGGCCATGGTGCCCCGGAGGTAGTTGGAGTCGAGGGTCATGGCCACATGGATCCTATTGGCGAGGTCGCACGAGTCAGCATTGCGGAAGGCAGGGGCCTCCCGGAAGATAGGGACGGCAGGGGATGGCTTCCGGATGATGCCGATGCGGACCCCGGGGGATCTCGAACCGGCGACCGAGGAGGAGTGACATGGGAGGAGGAGGAGGAGGAGGAGAGACAGGAGGCCAAGGAGTGGGAAGGAATGGAGGCTCCAACAGGCCATCCTGTCCCAAAGTCATTAACGTTTGGGGTAGGTGGATTAGGGATTATCTGTGGAGGGCTAATTGAAACAGCAGTGGCCATTCTTAGGTTGTCTTATGAGAGGAGGTTAAAGGAGAAGAGGGGAATGATTGACTGATATTTGAAGGAGGGGATGAGAGGGAGAGAGAGGGTTGGTGAGACTGGAAGGAAGGGAAGATTTTGCGGAGGCTCTCCCCTGTGTGATACCAACAAGTGATTGATTGCAGGACACTCACCAAATTATAAATTTACTCCTCACAAACATTAAAAAAAAAAAAAAAAGGTTTGCTTTAGGCAAATGTCCATGTCCTCAGCAAAGGAGAACTTCAAAAAATTTACGTGATTCGATCGACAAGATCCATGAATTTTCATAGAGAGATGGTGTTTTATTAATTCATTGTATACCGGTGAAATTTATCCCAAGCTTTGTTCCGTAAATTCTAGTGGCTCATGTACTTGAATTTATTAGATGTGACACAATAAAATGGACTATTAAAATACGTCAAAATCTGAATAAAGCATGTAGGTCAACTACCATAGACCGTATTTTTGAGTATATGTCAATCAATATCAAAAAGTGTAAGATCTTAAGATAGGTCTTTTTGATATTTCCAAAAATTCAAGGCACGTGTTATCATCTCATATTGTGATTGGTTAAATGGGTCTGGGCATAAATGTTTATTTTTACCATATCCTCTTGTTCTATCGTAGACACCAGCAAGTTTTAAAGATAATTATCCCAAAAGTCTTTAACCTATTATACGGCAACTAATTTTAGGATTTTTGGATAGTTTTTCTGCAAACTTATATTCTACACGTCAAATTGGGTAAATGAATTGTTACAATCTCTAATAATAGGTTAGCTCAAGCGAAAGCAACAAAAGAGAGAGCCGAAAGATTCTTTAAATAATGTATTTTACTATTCTCAGATAAGCTGAATATCCTCACGAGTATAGACTGCATATTCTTCAAATTATAGATTTGATATTGCAATAAACGCAATTTTTCTTCAGCCTGCATTCAACAACATCATCTTTTATTGTAGATCAATGTCCTCCAAGAAAGACACAGACAAAGTCATACTTAATACCCCTTTTTGAACGCTTTGTAGACAAGCTCAAGCCCCTCCGACGATGGGAAACAAAGCAAGTCACCACCCAGAGAATGGATAGTTCTCGTATCTAATCCTACAGTCCTGAAGCTTGAGTTGAGCCCCGATGCTAAACCAACACTCGAGGTTTATCTGCTCTGTCGCGGAATTCAGGCATTTGGTACAATCCAGATGGTTGAGGGCCCCGTTGCAAGCTCCATAGCCATAGCACGATCCTTGCGAGCTGTAGTAGCTATAACCTTGGCTCGCCGTATTCCTACTTATGTCGTCGAGAACAGAAACCAAGTCGGTTCCGAACGTGTCATCTGGCCCAAAATGTACTCCGTTGCAGATTTTGTCCACCACACTCGTGTTCGGATCGCCAACTGCAACATGATAGACGAAGATTAGCCCAACGAGAAATATAACCAAGATTTTTGCAGAAGCAGCCATGTATATGCCGTTCTTTCCCTTCTGTTCTTCTTTAGCATGCTGCTCTCTAAAGCTGAGTTTCACCGGCTATTTAAAGGCGTCGATGGTGCAGAAGTTTTCTGCATTGCCAATGCCTTACACGATTTCGAGTATAGTTTTATTGGTATGGCCGGCCTTTATAATACTTAAATTCATCATTGTGTCTCGTTATCTGCGAGATAGCTTTTCTTGCGCCGATCGAATCTTTCAGAATCTTGTACTCAATGCTACTTACGAATAGGGCACTTGCTCACGACATGCGCTGAATTTTTGTCTCCACATGTCCTGATCATATGTAAGAAGGGGATATTTCCACAGCCTCTATTACTTGAACACAGCTTTTTTAGCGTAGAGACAGGAACTATCCTCAAGCAAAAGACAGATTATCAGCCTGTCAAGCTATCAGACCGCTGGCGATTCTCTCCTCTCTCCTTCGAAGATAAAAAGATTCATGTCTGGAGTCTCCAATGTCATTGTTGATTCGATAGACAACAACTGGAAAATCTCGTGCTTCACGCTACAGTTCCAAGATCTCAAAAAGAGAATGCTTCGATAAGTCCTAAAACTCATTAGGTTGGTGCGCTTGAATTTAGAACTTTCACTTGTACATTTGAGTTCAAAATCCATAATTTTGACACACTTGGATCCTTTTATTAACTCTGCCATTTTTTAAGTGGGTGGAAAATGTTACTGTGTCCGTTAAATTATTTTTGGATCTTTGCATGGAGTTTGCCATCGTTTTTTCAGTTCTCGGACACAAAGATATGGTTTTGTGACGCTGCTAAAAGAACCCAGAATAAACAAGACTCAAAAGACTAAATTTGCAAAATTGAAAATCCAACCAAAGGTAAGGAGAAAAAAAGTTAGGCAGCGAGGATTGACAATTCTCCTGGCCATTATCAAGGGCTACCCTCACCATAGTAGGCAAAGCGGGCAGAGGTGGCCCTCACGCTCTCTGGTAGTCACGAGTGCTTGCCCAACCTCGACCATGGCTAAGGAGGGCCATGACACCCTCACCTTGATTTGACAAGGGTCAAAACATCCTATCATGTTGCCAGTGAGGGCATCTCAACCCTCAACTATTGGTTGGCGAAGGCACTCCAGCCCTTGCCTGTGGTAAGCGATGATTAGCTGGCGATCCTTGTTTGCACTCAATCATAAAATAAAATAAAATAAAAATAAAAATATTGTTAAAATATTATTTAAAATATCCATGTTAGTATTTGCTGTATGGCATAGGACAACCAATGTCTATGCTAGTGATTTCCAATCAAAACTGATCGAATAGACTTAACTATAAAATATGAAAGTGTTTGTGATTCAATTATAACAATTGATAAGTTTATAATTAAATTGGTATAATTGTAATATGTTTTGGATTTTTTTGGATACTTTTCTCCGTAAGAGTGCAAGGAATAAAAATCACTCAATATGGAGCAAATTAAAAAAAATCCCCCCTCCCCCAAGCCATGCATTATTCAATGAAATTAATTTGGCAATTACATAGTTTTTTTTTTTTTTTTTCTGGTCGAACGGCAATTACATAGTTTTTTTTTTTTTTTGGGTCAGAGGCAATTACATAGTTTTTTTTTTTTTGGTCAGAGGCAATTACATAGTTTACACACTAACAATTATGCATATTGTGCCCGACAAATTCATTCAATTAAGATTGGTTTACCCGAAAAAGCAATTAATCTCAAGACAAGCTTTTATGGATTTAGAGGCTCGTGAGCCAATCTTAAGACAAATAATATCCACATCGGCATATGTTGAAGCTCTTACGGTGTCGCCGCAACAGCTTTTTGAAGGCTCTCACAATTATCTTTCCGGATTTTTCCGGTTTAGAATTAATCAATATCAAGACGATTGTTTTTTTTTTTTTGGGGGGGAGGATGTTCTCCATTATCTAAGCATCGAATACTAAATAGAGGGTTGTATCAATCAACGGTTGATTAAACTTCTAATGCGAGAGCCTTTTGAGCACGACGAAAAGAATACTAAGAGACCATCGTAGTTGGCAAAACCTTTTGAAGTTGCGGACTAAGAACGATTACTTGGAGGCCAACTACATACATACAAGACTTTCTATTGCCAATGTAAATGAAGTTCTCCTAATAGTTATCTCTCGACTCCACAATCCCCTTTCAATAGCAGCAGAGGCACTTCTGCGGCAGTTCAGCCTACGCAGGGCTGTGGGAGAGCAGCAGTGGACATTAGATTTCACTGAATTGATTATAACTTGGGTTAAACGTCGTCAAGTCAATATGGAGATCGTTAAAATATGTCTCAAGTTTGAATCCGAACAAAACACATACGTGGATGGTCGGTTTCATTATTGAAGTTGGCCAAGTTGACAGATTTGTTGGCAAACTCCAGTTGTTGATCGTGTGCAAGTGGAAAGTTGGCAGGCATGATTTATCATGCTGCCCACACTTCACACTAAATGAAGAAAAAAATGTGGACTTCTTCGGGCGAAAAAGAAGGGACTTTCACGTAGCTTGTCTGCTAATGATGGAGACCATTCACAAAATTTGGTCACACACGGAAGATTAATCTTAGCCACATGGAATTGAAGAATAGGAGAGGCATGTGAGCTTCGTTTGTCTCCTTCCATTATTTTAATTATGAAGAGGAGTACCATCAACATTATATAACGCGGAGGAGAGAGTGGTTTGAAGCACCAAGTTCTTTTGCTGGCCAAGAGGGTTGAGCGTTGTTCTCTTACATCCCGGGCGCTCCTTCGTGGGTGAGATTTCGATGAGAATTGTGAGGGGCTAAACACTTTGTGTGTTATTAAGTATATTTCGAAATTGGGAAAACCGAGTATTTGAATGCTTGAGTAATTATAATTTCCATTGTATTACTGTTTTTACAGTATGAATACCGTGCTGCTCTCACCGTGGATGTGAATTCCAATTTTCAGAGTGAATTACATAAATTCGATATCAGATTTATTTCCTCCATTCTTTCTATTATCCAATTCTCTTGCCCCACATATTTTTTCGCAACACCATGCACGCCTCCTGATGCATAGGCATAACTTTGGGACGGTGTTAATATTTATGGTGCAGCTTCTAAATAGTTCTACCCATTTTCATAAATAAATAAAAAAAAAAGCTGTGGGGAATCATAAACATACGAATGAGGTTGCACATGCTTATCAAGTATTGAGAAGGATGCAGTTGTCATGACAGCATTCCTCTGATCTGCATATAAATAGGAATTGAGCTTCCTTCCTGGCCCCTGCGCAGCCCAAGACAGGAGGAGAGATCAGAGAGCAAAGAAGAACGATGGAGGCTCTGAGCACTACTGAGTTGTTCCACAGAGATTTAACCGAGCAGCCGGTGCATCCTCTCTACTCATAGATCTCCGTCTATTCGGGTATAGGGTATGCTCGGTGGCCTGATAGACGATGATCTCATTTGCTCTCTGTTTTTTACACCGCCCTGCAGGTACTGTTTGAAGAGCGTTTAAAAGCAAGGAAGGTGATCTTGAACCGGTCTTCCAAGTTGAACTCCCTCACTTTTGTAATGGTGTGCCCCCCTCTTCTTTCTTCACTTGTTCACGTGGCTCCCCTTCTCATGTTTGTGGTCGTCCCCTCTGAGCACGCAGATTTCTCAGATCATTAAGAAGTTGCAGAACTACGAGGATGATCATACTGTCAACCTTGTTATTTTGAAGGTACTTAATGGTTGTACTTTTGTATGTCCCTTCTTCCTAGTTGCTAGTATACATTTAAGTAAATAACCCTAATTGATGTTTCATTTACCAATCATTAAATATTAACGATTAATTTGCTTTTTCTTTTCATCTAGAATGGTAAATTATGCTTGCTGATTAATTTTCATCATAGCATGGGAGTTAAAATGGTAAGCAGCTAAAGCAATAATACAACATACGGATGGTTTATACAGGCAACAAATTAGAATATTTGCATGTCATGAGTACTTTCAATTGGAAAACACTAACTATATAATTGAGATGAAGAAAAAGCCAAATAAGAAAAGGGGACGAGATTAACAAAACTAATTTATTGTGAGCAAATGTTAATATAATAAACCGAGCAGGACATTGTTCAGAAATAGAAAAAAAAACTATGTATGAAATTATTAAGCAACACCACAAACATGAAGCTCAAAACAAATTGTAGGAAAAATAATTAGTGTTTCATCCGAAGAATAAAGCAAAATTGGAAACACAGCAAAAACCCCTGTCCTAACCCTCATGATTTGTGCTAAAGGTGCAAATCATCATATGAAACAGAAAGTAAATATGAGTTCCTAAGTTGTTGAAAATAAATAACATGTAAAATACTAAAAGGACTTGAGTTCCTTAGACATCCAGTTAAATTGATCTTCAGATTACGAGCAAGCTATAATTAATTTATGAGTTAATAAATCAAACATTGAGATGACTACTACTTCACTTATACTCAATCAACATGACGATGATTGAGTATAAGTGAATGATTTTTCTTCTATAAAATATAAAAAAACACTTATTGAAAAAAAAATATTGTTTCGAAGGAAAAATTGATGGATATATTCGGATAGTAAAGTCAGTGTTGTTCTAGATATGAAGAATATGGGTAAAGGTCGTGTTGTTTCACATATAAAGGGCATGACTTTTGATATATATTTGAACTAACGTGCGTGCATGAAGAGGGGCCTTGTCTTGTGATTTGAAAGGATGTGATTTTCGGAAATTCAAACCGATGGACATAATTAGAAGAGGGAAAGTCTCGGAAAGAATCACAATTTTATATAGTATTAAATTTAGATTTAGATTTAGATAATTGAGTGCACGAGTGTTCAATTGTATGCCCACATGAATAGATCATGCTCTATCTAATCGAATGCTAAATTCTCTGAGATATGCATGAGCTGATTCTTGTCATTTATATTATTCTCCGCCTCTTGCTCAAATGTTCATTAGGGAAACGGCAAAGCATTTTGTTCGGGTGGTGATATTTTTTCAATTATGTGCTTCATGTTAACAGGTGATCAAATCTGAATATGCTCTTTTAATTGCGTTTCATATAAGAGAAATGATTGTGTGATAATTTTTAATCTACCGTGAGAAAAATAGTTTGTTCTGGACTATACAAAATCAAATAATAAATAATTATAAATTATTATGTGATCTACTTCTTTAATAATTTACAACTCATAATAAGTTATTATTTTCACAGTTGCCCATAGACTCTTATACTTATAAAGCCTTCCATATAATGATATATGCTCTCTTTTTCAATAACTTATATTACTAGCTGGAGAATCATATGGCATGCAAATTCTACTATCATGGGTTAAAAAATGCAAAACTTTTTTTCCCATGCCTATAAATTTCTACAAATGTTGGAAAGTGTTAAAAGACTGTTGGTAAAAAATAAATGATTGGTGAATTTTTTCCTAAGTGACCTGTTGAAAGCCTACCGACACTTTTGTGAAATTGACCACGTTCTATGATAATAGCAAATTATCAACAATAGGAAATTTTAGTAAATTAGAAAATAATAAATGTGTTCAAGTAACTCAGATAAGAGTTGGTAAGCTACAACTAATTGGTAAGTTAGTTAGAAAAAAGTTGGGAAGTTACAAATATAGATGGTGATTTCGCATGGTAATAAGTAAAGTTAAGGTATTGTTAGAAAGGGTAAAAGACAAAGGATTTTTTTTTTTTTGTCAAAGATACAAAAAAAAATCAAATAAATGTGGATAACTAACTCAAATAAGTGTGATAGCACAAAACTAGTTGGTAACTTAATTGGAGAAAAGTTGGTAGTACTTTACTTAAAGTTTGTAACTTCTAAAAAAGTTAGTAGATTTATAAATTGGGTGGGCACTTAGGATGGCAAATGATAAGAAAAATTGGTAAATTAAAAGAAACTAAGTAAATATTGTTAGCTTTCTCATATAGTAGTTGAATTAACCCAAGATTAGTCGGTGAGTTAATAAGAGAAAAGATGAAATTCAATTAAATTTTGGTATTTTAGTATGATAGTCGTTGCATTTATAAGGTAAGAAAGATAAATAATGGTTGGTAAAATATGCTATAACTTTATGTTTGTTATAGATTAGAGAAGTTGGTAATTTTAAATAGAAAAAAAATTTGCTACTACTAATTCAATAAGAATTGGGAATGCAAAGCTAATCGTAATTTATCAAAAAAGAAGTTGATTAAACTCTAATTAATGTCGGTAATATGCAGAAATAGTTGATAAATTAATAGTTTGGAAATAAAAGTTGGGAAGTTAATAGAAAAATTTGTAACTTGTAAAAAAACCGAAAGCATGTTACTAAGCAACTAAAATGAGAGTCGGTAAAAAAAATTAATTGTAATTTTATAGGAGAAAAATGAGGAAGTCACACAAATAAATGTTTGTGAATTCATATAAGAGTTAAGAAAAATTTAAAGTGTTCGTAAAAAAGACAAATAAAAATGGTAAACAATAACAATAGTTGATAAATTAAGAAAAATCATATAAATGTTGGTGATTAACTTGAATGAGAGTTGGTAATCCAAAATTGATAAATAATTCAAATGAAAGAAGTTGGTAAGTCAATCACAACAAGATTTGTAATTCATGAAGAGAATTGAACGCATTGGTAAGAAAGAAAAATATAATTTGGTAAAAGATAAGAAGAGTTGATGATGTGTGAATTATTAAAAAGATGGTAATTTCATAAATATGTTAGTAAGTTACCAATAAATTATCGAAAATCAAATGACCGATGATTTGTTTCTACCAACGTTTTTTTTTTCCTCCTTTTAACTCAAGCAACTTTTTTGAAAATTGACCAACAAGAAAAAATTGGTTTTTGTTTTTCAATAGAACCGTGGAATCATCCTTTATAAATGCCTACACATAAGTTCAGGGTAGACATTGTAATTAATTATTTTCTGGTATAATTTGGACCGTTTCCACCTATTGCATTAAAATTAGAAGTGCCTTTACTTAAATCCTTCAGGACATTGGAGCTTTGGAGCAATCGGTTACAAGAAACTGCTCACCTTGATTCACCTGATAGCTACCTATAAAAAGCCTTCGGTGAGATCTGCGGGCTTTTCTTATTATCCAATACTTTGCTTGGCTGAAAAGCCAAATGATTCGGCATCTTTAATTGAGTTAACCATCACCTTCTAAATCAATTTGAACATTCTCAAAAGGTATGCCTCCTCGACGGAGTTGTAATGGGTGGTGGAGCCGGAATATCCATGCTCAGCAGTTTTCGAGTCGTGACAGAGAATACGGTAAATGATCCTGGTTTATAGTTTTATTTGATTTTCAAAGACCGGACTCAGTGTTCATGAATGATGAGTGCATATGAGCTTTGTTCGTCACAATGTGTCTGCCGAGACATCTGATGAAAGTTTTCTTCTTACTACAGAAAATTAACCTTTTGAAGATTGTTGCAGGTATTTGCAATGCCTGAAGCATCAATCGGACTTTTCCCGGATGTGGGCGCATCTCATTTCCTCTCCAAGCTTCCTGGTTGCTTTGGTAATTTTCTTCAGCCTAATCTTCTTCTCTTTGTCCTCTTCAATGACACAGAATACATTTATTGGCCTCTATAGGAAGGGAATTAAAGTGGGAGAGAATTACGTTGTATCAACATTTTCATTTGTCGTCTCTGTGTTTTTGCCTTACTGACAAATTCTAATTGATCAGTCAGTGTGTGTATATTGTACCAAGTTTTCTAATTATCCATTAATCGACCTACTTATATGTAAATGGGTTTTACTATAGTTTCGATTTTACGATCGGAGTTGCATCAGTAGGTGAATATTTAGGGCTAACAGGAGCACGATTGGATGGAGCAACGATGCTTGCATGTGGCCTTGCAACTCATTTTGTCTTTTCAAAGGTAACTACTACTTACTAGAGATTCCAAAAAATGACATTTTAAAAGGAAAGATGGCGACATAATGGATGTATATATTGGTCAATGTGATTTTATTTTGTCTTAATTTATGCCGATAACCCTCTGTTTTCTCAATAGGATCTTCCCCTTTTAGAAAATGCTCTCTCTTCGGTGGATTCATCAGATGCATCAGAAATTTTATCTTCATCAACAAATTTGCGCACAAATCCAATAAGAAAGAGGAAGAGCTCCACAAAAGGTTACTGATATTCTATTCTAGCATTTTCACTCTCTTCCCGTCAAGTATAATCTCTTCATCAGAGCTACTAAGAAAAATTCCAACCAGTTTTCATTGTTGGAATAGATTGAAGAGTATAAACACATGCTTCTCAAGACAAACTGTGGAGGACATATTGCATTCTCTTGTAAGTATATAGTAGCGCGATCCTTCCTTTGTCTTCCTTCTATCTTATCTGCAAAGCAGCAATGGCAATAGTTGCATGCTTGAAAGAATTATATGGTGCAGGAAAAGGAGTTGCTAGATAACTTGGCAGAGAAATGGATCGCCGATGCAGTAAACAGCATAAAGTTTGCTAGTCCGACCAGCCTAAAGATTTTTCTGAGATCGGTAATATGCAAGAAGAATAAGTATACTATCCGCGAAAATTAATTAACACAAATAAACGAAAATGGAATTCAACAAATAGCTTCCACTTTTTAAAATTTACTCTTAAAGGGTGTGCGCAGATGGGATCTTGACAGTAGAAAATATTCTGCAATTAGTGTGTAACATTACCGTATGTGTATCTGTTTATTACTTCAGTTGTAGAGTATATGGTACGCATGATTGCATGCATGACATCGACAGTCATTAGTGTGTAACATTGCGAGGAGCATGGCATATTCCATTCAAACCAAAAGAGCTTATCGATGTTGATCATTAGATAAGAGAAGGACGGGGTCAGACGATTGAACAATGTCTCGCTCGTGAGTACACCATCTTCAGCAACATTGTCCGGAGGAAGATCACCAACGACTTCTATGAGGTACTTCAAGCAAGAGCAGTGATAGGATGTAAAGATAAACAACTCTCTGAAACTTGATTAACAAAGTGATGTCACAAACTACAAATGGATATTCCTCAATATGTAGGACATTGTCAAGTACCTAATGAGAGTTTTAATTTGTCATATCACTTTTTCAAGCAACTTCTGATAGCCGAGAAGTTCTTGAATGAATTGTACAACACATAAATCAATATAATATAAATTATTGATTGTATGGGTCCAACTATGAGACCTATATGATTGATGGTGGAGATTGAACTTGGTCTAAGTGACCTATAGACCACATAATATTCATGTAACCATGGTAGTCGGCGAGCATTTCTGTCATTTTCCGTACTTATTGTTTTCTCCATCAATCTGTGTAATGCATTGTTGAATCCATTTTGGTACAGGGTTCAAGGGCCATTTTCTTTGATAAAGACAAAAAGCCTAAGGTGCAAACATATGAACTTTTACCCTACCATTTGATATGTCGAGATGGATCTAGAAACTTTATTCAATAAGAGCAACAATATATCAGTTTAGTTGACATTTAATATGGTCATGAGATCTTGCTGTAGAATCTGATTTTTTAATGCCGAATCTTTTGATTAGTACTTGGCTTTATCTGTCATTGGTTGTATGTTGGCTAAACTAAGACGATCCAAATCTTTAATTTCACTAAACTAACAGATTTGACATTCCATAATCATCAGTAAGTATAGCGCAAGCTAGAATTGTGTGAAATCATATGCTATAAATATATTATTAGTCCGTTTCCTTATAACTTAACCTTTTGGAATAAATGGTTTGTCGAACAAATTGGACGCATCAATTAGCGCGATTGAGCATGAGTCTGATTTTAATTTGATGAACACAGTGGGACCCGCCAAAGTTAGAGTTAGTCCGAGCGGAGACGGTGGATATGCTATTCAAGGCATTGGAGGATGATGACAACTGGACTTGTCTACAGCTGCCTGCACGGTCATTCAACTTGCTTGATCACGCGAGATCGAAACTTTGAAAGAACGTATCTGTGGAGTGTCATTATGAAGGCAGATGGACCGTCATCTATGTATCTATCAATTCATGTATTTATGCATGGAACCTATTTATTTTAACAGCCAATACGAACTATTTTTTGAACAATGTCATGGTACCGAAATCTTATACCATAATAATGAATGCACTTTCACCAGAAGCATATGTCCTTTAAATTATGAAGGCTTGTTAATCATTATTGTAATGTGTTAGTGGCCCAATATGTGGACAAAATACTACCGGATCTTGATAGTAACTCCTCAAAAAATTTATGGGTTGACCATGTTACACGATACAAGCTATAAAGCTACCTAATCTGTATATTAATATGTTGATAGCATGTTCATGTTGGTATTGCTAATCAAATGTAATAACTAACGGTAGATCGTCTACCCTTATGCCCTTATGAATTGATAAATTATGATTATATAGATGACCTATAGGGTTGCTAAAGTCTTAGAATAGATGAGAAGTTATAAGGGTCAGTTCCCGGTTAGTCCGGTTCTATTCCAACCCTAGAATCAAGAACTGGACCAATTGGACCAAAAGAATTAGTTCTTTATTTTCGGAATTGAGGACCAAATCAACACAGAAAGAAGTCAGATTAACCAGACCGATCGGTCTGAAAGGTTCAATGGACCGCTCACCTTTCGCTTTAAAAGTATTCAAACTAGACTAAAACAAGCATCATAACTCCCTTTGTAATGCTCTTTGCTTTGTTGTTGCCAAAAGACAGGAAACAAAGGGTCTGTTTAGCAACGTTCCTATTTTTTTGTTTTTCTGTTCTTTTGTTTCCTAAAATAGAAAAAAGAATAGAAATCCATTTGGCAATGGCAACTGATTTTTCTATTCTCTAAAATAAAAAGTTGTTCTCAGGAATAATTTTGGAATAGAAATGAGAAATAGAAAAAAACAACTTCTTGTTCTTGGGAACAATTTCTAAAAACTAATTTCTTGAGGACTACTTGCCGCCCACAGCACATCGCCGCCCGTTGCTTGCCCTCGGCTGCTGGCCATCGCCGCCGCCACCATTGGTCGTTGGTCATCGGTCGTTGGCCACCCTCACCTGCTTGACGCCAGTTGACCGCCAATGGCCAGCCTCTCACCACCACCCTTCGCTGGCCAACCGCCGATTGCCAGCCTCTCGCTATCGCCCTTTGCTCGACCACTGGCAACCTGGCATGACAGGCAGCAGCAACTAACGACTTGGCACAACAGGCGGTAGCGAATGGCGACCGATGGTGGTGGTAGCCATCGGTCGTCGCCGGGCCGCCGCTGCCACCACCATCAAGACAAAAAGAAATAAAAAAAATTTATCTGTACTAAACGCATTTTTATTTTTTTTATATTCAAAGAATAATAAATTTTTATAGTTTCCAAACGTCTTGTTTTACTTAGAAATTGTTTCAAGGAGTAGAAATATAAAAGAACTATTTCTCAAAAGAAATTATTCCTAGATGTATAAATGTTACCAAATGCATCCAAAGTAACTCATTAAGTTTGCCTAGCTTGATTTTTTGGCAATTTCTCATATGCTCTTTGGATAATTGTTCAATGTGAGACTCTTGGAGGAGTAGACACTTGCAGGTGCAACGAGAGAGCAATGAGAGAGAAAGAGAGAGAGGGAGAGAGTGGCTAGTCCCACATAAAGTGGTTAGCAGAGACCAACAAGCCATTGGCTTTTATAAATAGCGACAAGCAAGCTAATATCTGATCACTTTCTCTGGAAAGGGGGTTCTTGAAAATGAGATTGTATCCAGGAGAAGTAAATTAAAATTTAAGTGATGTAAAGTCGGCCTGGGTGGTCGGTTATGCTTTTAGAATCGGGAACCCAATAAAAAATTGTCGGTTTCATTTTCAAGGAATCGAACAGATTTTCATTATTAAGGATTGCCTGAGGAGTGGGTGGATTGCAGGGTGCGTTAGGGGTGTGAGTGGTAAAATTTAAGTGATGTAAAGTCGGCCTGAGTGGTCGGTTCTGCTTTTAGAATCGGGAACCCAATCAAAAATTGTCGGTTTCATTTTATCGAACAGATTTTCATTATTAAGGATTGCCTGAGGAGTGGGCGGATTGCAGGGTGTGTTAGGGGTGTGAGTGGTTCCGTTTTCTTGAAAACCTAACTAATAAGGAAATCCATTGAATCAAACTGAAATTCACAAACCGAGCTAAAATCCAGGTTCGGTTTGACTTTTTGATTTTCTCTTTTGTTTTTGAGTCGGAAATTCAGTTGGAATCAAACTAACCTCCAGTTGGAATCCAAAGCGCGCCAAATCAGAGATATCAAGACAGGGTCAATCATCCAATGAAGGAAATTCTTGGCCAAGAACAGAATGAAAATACACAATGATTTAGTTCAGAAATTTCATCAAACAGGTCGTATACAATTTGACCCCAAGATCAAGGACGCTACAGAATTTCCTCAGATCCGACACCACAACAGAACACCACCCGATTCCCAAAAGGCACTGAGGAGTCGTTCATTTTAAGACCAAAGCTCAGCAAGAGCAGAAACCCAAAAAGAAACAAAAAAAAGAAACAAAAAACGAGGCTCGACCTATAAAACCTGGACAAGCCAAGAAATCGACGGGAGATTCTCAAATCGACAAATGGAATGAGAGTAATGGATGCTCATAAAGCACCTGATCAATGCTCTCTGTTCTTGCCCTTCTCAGCATGACGGCCAGTTATCGGGGTTAGGCGGGGGCTGTTGATGCCCTTCTCAGGTTTTGGGTCGGAAATCCAGTTGTCGCCACCGATGTCGTCGCCGTTACCATCTCTGTTGCCGTCGCCGTTGCTCCTCCGTTCGTTCGGCATTTGGTGTGGACGAGAGCAGAAAACGAGAGAGATAGGGTTCGGCGGTTCGTGATTTTGAGAGTTTATCAATAAGTATGATTTCAGATTTTATTGGTTCGGTTAACCAAACTAAATCAATAAAATTTGAACTAGTGAAAAATTTTTGGTTTTTAATATTATCAGAACTGAATGAGAACCAAACAAAAAAATACATATATTTCGGTTTAGTTTGACTTTTCACACTCCTAGAATGCGGTGGGTAGCCAATGAGGGTTGACGATACTTGCCTGGCCATTGGTGAGAGCTGCCCTCACCATCGACATTGAGGGCGTCTCGGCCCTTGCTATGGCAAGCAAGGGTTAGCTGGCAACCTTTGTCCACACGCAATCAAAAAATAAAACAAAATAATAAAGTAAAAAGAAAATTAAAAAATATCCATATTAGCACCAACAATGTCATAGAGGACGGTCAAGGTCTACGCTAGTAATTTTTAATCAAAATTGGCCGGATAAACTCAACTAATAAAATGTATAAATGTCTATGACTTAATGGATACAATAAAAAAAATTATAATTGAATTGGTACATGTGCAATATATTTAATATTTAGGACTTTTTTGTACTTTTTCCAATAAGAGTGCTAGGAATAAAAATCACTCGGTAGTATTAAACATATAAATAGAGCAAAAAAAAAAAAGAAGCAATGGTACTGTTTCCAATAAGAGTGCTAGGAATAAAAATCACTCAATATTAATAAACATATAAATAGAGCAAATAAAAATAAAAAAAAAAGCAACTAGAACCATATCGGACAAAAGTATTAGGGGTGTGCAACGGGAACCGCCCAACCCGAGAACCGCCCAACCCGGACCGGACCGGTCGGTTTTGGGTGGTTCCCATAGCTGGCGGTCCGGTTCCCATTCTCGGAACCGGTGATCGGTCGGTCCGGTTCCCGGTTCCAAGGTGGGAACCGGATCGGACCGACCGGACCGAACCAACCGGACCGACCGACCGAACCAACCGACCGACCGAACCGACCGACCGGACCGACCGACCGCCCCCCTTCAATTGTCATCTCAAATTCCCAACTTCCTATTCCTACAAGCTAGGGGTGAGCACATTGGACCGCCCGAACCGAGAATCGCCCAAATTGGACTAGACCGGCGGGTTCGGTCCGGTTCTCGGAGCATCGGTCCGTTCCCTGGTTCCATAAAAATGGAACCGGACTAGACCAACAATTTTCTATTTAAAATAAATTTCTTAAATTTCTTAAAAATGCAATAAACCCTAAAATAATAATATTTATAGTATTTTTTTTTTATTTGTTTTGGCTAAGTGGTCGGTCCTATTGGACCAGACCGGACCAACGGTCCGGTTCGGTCCCCGGTCCCAAAAAATGGGAACCGGTCCTCCCGGTCCGATTCCCGGTTCCACCTTGGAACCGGACCGAACCGGGAACCGATCACCCCTAAAAAGTATTACAAGGCCTTGTTGTTACGCCCTAGGATTGAACCCCCCCGGGGGGCCCGGCATGCGATTATTGAATGACATTAATTTGACAATTACATAGGTTTTTTTTTTTTCAACCTATTTTATTTCTCAATTCATTCTTTGATTTTTGTTTAGCCTATTTATAGGACGTGAAAGTCAAAACCTACACCTAAACTGCCTCACACACTTACAATTGTGCATATCATGCCTGGCAACAATAAATGCCAAATTCATTCAGTTGAGATTGGTTTTCCAAGAAAAGCAATTAAGCTCAAGACAAGCTTTTATGGATTTAAAGGCTTGTGAGCTAATCTCGACACAAATAGTACACTCAATATCCACATTAGAAGCTCTTACGGCTTTGCCACAACAGCTTTTTAGAGGCTCTCATAATCATCTTTCTGAATAATTTCAGTTTGAAATTAATCAATCTCAAGACGATTGTGGGATGCCCTTCTTCATTATCTAAGCAACAAATACTAAATAGAGGGTTGTATCATTCAATGGTTGATTAAATTTCTAATGGGAGAGCCTTCTGAACACGACTCTTGAAGGCAAAATGAAAGACTCGCGAAAATAATACCAAATTGTAGTTGCCAAAACCGTTTGAAATTGTGGACTAAGAACGATTACTTGGGGACCAACTACATACATCCAAGACTTTCTGTTGCCAATATGAATGAAGTGCTCCTAAAAGTTACCTCTCTCGACTCTACAATCCCTCTTTCATAAGCAGCGGAGGCACTTCTATGGCGGTTGAGCCTGCGTTCAAAGTAGAAATTATTCAGCAACTTGTGGCAGAATAGGATGGGGGAGATCATATCAGTAAACTAACTCCTTGCCTTCGTATCGTATATGCATGTATATGTTTATTCCTTCAGTTGTAGCGTACATGGTACACATGATTGCATGCATGACACCGACATTCATTAGTGTGTAACATTGTGAGGACCATGGCATATTCCATTCAAACAACCAAAAGAGCTTGTCGATTTTGATTATTAGATAAGAGAAGGACATGGTCAAACGATTTAACGATGTTTAGCAAGTGAGTACACCATCTTCAGCAACATTGTCCGAAGGAAGATCACCAATGACTTCTACGAGGTACTTCAAACAAGAGTAGTGATAGGATGTGATATAAACTACTTTATCTGAAACCTCATTTACAAAATAATGTCACAAACTCTAAATGGATATTTCTTAATATGTAAGACATATTCAAGTACCTAGTGAGATTTTTAATTTGTCACATCACTTTTTCAAGCAACTTCTAATTGCCGAAAGTTATTGAATGGACTATACACTGCATAAATCAATATAGGTCCAACTATGTGGCCTATATGATTGATGGTAGAGATGGGCTTGGTCTAAAGGATCTATAGACCATATAATATTCATGTTACCATAGGAGTCGGCCAGCTTGGTCATTTTCCATACTTATTGTTCTCTCCATCAATCTGTGTAATGCATTGTTATATCCGTTTTTGTGCAGGGTTCGAGGGCAATTTCATTCAATGAAGACCAAAAGCCTGAGGTGCAAACATATGAACTTTTACCCTACCATTTGCCTGTCGAGATGGATCTTGAAACTTTATTCAGTAAAAGCAACGATATGTCAGTTTATTTGACATTTAATATGGTCATGAGATCACGCTTTAAACATCATGCTTTAGACCTCTTTCTCTTTTTTTCTTTTTTTTTTTTTTATGACAAATCTTTTGATTCGTATTGGCTTTATCTGTCATTGGTTGTATGTTGGCTAAACTAAGACTAAATCATTAATTTCTCTTAACTAATTAATGGGAAGAAAGGGTACCTGTTGCAATAACAAATGATATTCTCGTGTCTTATCCTAATAACAAAAACCAGTACTTAACCTCGATAAGTTGAAGAGAAAACATCAAAGCCTTGCAGAGATTTAATATCCTATAATCATCGGAATTTCTAATGCAAGCTAGAATTATGTGAAATCATGTGCTATAAATATATTATTAGTCCATTTCCTAATAACTTTACGTTTTGGAATCAATGGTTTATCTAACAAATTGGATGCATCAATTACCGAGGTTGAGCATGAGCCTGATTTTAGTTTGATGAAAACAGTGGGACCCGCCAAAGTTAGAGTTAGTCCAAGCAGGGATGGTGGACATGCTGTTCAAAGCACTGGAGGATGATGACGACTGGAAAGGTCCCCAGCTCCCCGTACGGTCATTCAACTTGCTTGACCACGCGAGATCGAAGCTTTGAAAGAACGTATCTCTAGTTATTCATTATGAAGGCAGTGGAGAGTCATCTATGTATCTATCAATTTATATATTTATGCAGGGGACCTATTTATTTTAAACTATACCTTCCAAATAAATAAAAAATGTCAGTAAATTTTCTATCTAACTTGTGGCTACTCTACAAAAGCCAAATACATGGTATTCAAAGGAAAACATAACATAATTTATGAAGAAGTTAATTATTATTGTTCATGGGTGGTAATTTTAGACAGTGATTGGTAGTAAAGTTGCACAGAGTTAGTACCTCGATATGTGAATTAGTACATGTGATTGAACTATTGCTATCAAGTTTTAAAAGATCGGTAAGTTAACAATAGTATGAGGGTAATCTAAGTAACTAGTGTCACCGATCATAAGTTTCAACACATTTCAATAGTGCTACTTATTGCTATGAGTTTGTAACTCTCATACATAGGTTGTTAGAATACTTAAATATTATATTGAGCCTTTTTAAAATTTAATTTTTTAAATAGTTGACAATAGTCTCATAAAAATTCACATAGTATCAAAGTATAAAGGGCAGACCCTTGCCTTCCCATTATATATTTCAATGCTTACTACTATACCAAAGTTCAATCTAAGGGTGAGGAAGAGTATTAGAATATTTAAATATTAAACCACGTATCAGTCTAACAATTTAAGCTTTTATAACAATTAACAATAATCCCACAAAATCTCACATAAATCGATTTTTTATTTCTTTCCACAAATCAATTTAGCTTCCCAAAAGATTGGTAAGTTGACCATTACGGTGCTAATTTGAACAATGTCATGGTACTGAAATCTTATACTATAATAATGATTCACTTTCACTAGCAGCATATGTCTTTCAAATTATGAAGGCTTGGTAATTATTATTATTGTAATGTGTTAGTAGCCCAATATGTGGACAAAATGATACCGGATCTTGATAGTAACATCTCGAAAAAATATATGGGTTGACTCTGTTACATGATACGGGCTATATAGCTACCTAACCTGTATACAAATATGTTGATAGTAAATGTTCACGTTGGTATTGCTAATCAAGGGTAATAACTAATGGTAGATTGTCTGCCCTTATGAATCGATAAATTATGGTTTTATAGATGACTTATAGGGTTGGTAAAGTCTTAGGGAATCGGTTCAAAAGGTTGAGAGATTGCGGTTTGCTTTAAAATCGGCGCTTGGTCATTTAAGGCCAACTTGTAAAATACTATATGAGTATTTTTGCTGAAATGCGACAGAAGTAGACCGTCACTTTTCTTGGGCAACTTATAATAGTAAAGATCAGATGAAATATTAGTTAATGAGTAAGCTCGCGTGTCTTGATGCGATGCATGGAGAAGAGTAGGCCAAAAGCCTTTGGATCAAACTTTGACATACGTGTGGTTTTTAATTTTAATTAACGTGTATTTAATTCCACCAATAGGTGAGAGTTTTGTTTCATGACGGCTCATGGTATATTTTATATAAATCTTTAATTAATTTCATGTAAACTGTGAAAATAATAATAGCTTCAACGAAGGATAGAGAAAAAGTTTGTTTTTCCAAAGTGATGAACCAGTCAACCACTTTCCTAGCCTCAAGGTCTTTTTATTATTATTTCTAAATCTTCATCATCAAAAAACAAAATATTAATAAGATGAAAAACCTAAAAGAAAGAATATTAAGAAACTTAAAATGAAGTCAGATAGATGTCATTCCTCAATCTTTCTTAACATCAACTAACACATTGCAATTTAAAACCATATTTTTCTTTTTTACGCAGTTGTGAGATAAGTACACCAATTAATCCATCATGCATTAATTCCAATAGACTATTTCTTTTTTGGTTGAAACCGAAAGACTATTTCATACACAGGTAGAAGAGCGACATTGGGAAATTTTTATCCCTTGCGAAGATAACCTATAAGGGTGAGCACATCGGACCACCCAAACTAGAAACTGCGACCAGATCGGTCGGTTTGGTCCGGTTCCCAGTTCTAGGAGGAGAACCGGATCGAACCAAACAGACTATTTTTTATTTAAAATATATTTTTTAATTTCTTAAAGAATGCAATAAAGCTTAAAATAATAATAATAATCCTATTTTTTTATTTTTTTATTTTTTTCTAAGTGGTTGGTTCCTCGTCCTAGGACCATCCAGTCTAGTTTCACCAGTCCCAAAAAAGGGGAACCGGTTTAGTTCCCGGTTCCACTTTGGAATTGGAGCGGACCAAACCGGAAACTGATCACCTCTAATAACTTGTGCCCTTTAGAAACTACATTATGAGTTAAAAAAGTGATCACTTTGATGATAGAAAGATATTGATTTCAAGAATTTGGTTTAGCTTAATTAAATAAGATGATTTTAAATTTACCATGTGTGCTTGAATTGAAAACATGGCATTTCTCCTGGGGTAATATTATAAGTTTATATAATAAGTAACGTGATGGTAGAATATGTCTAAGACTTAGGGTTAATGGTGATAGTCTATAATACTCCATTAATTTTCCTAAACAGCAAAAATTGGCGCGACTTCCAGAGTTGCAAGATGTTCACCTTCTTGAGCTCTTTCGAAATTTGAAACCTTCTGGTTTGCTTTCAACTTCTACAAGATGTTTACCAGACATTTTATTCGACACGAGGTACAAATATAAAGTGAAAAGAAGACATGCAGGGTACAACGATAGTGGCATGAAGAAAGCTTTTCTCGTCAAGCACGAGCAAACAAGCCGAAGGCGGGGTTGATGGAGGTGAAGCCACCGTCCACCGCCAGGTTGTGGCCGCTGATGTACTTGGACTCGTCGCTCCCCAGAAACAGAGCGGCCTCCGCTACGTCTTCTTCCCGAAGTGTCACCCCATCCAAGTTGGAATACACTCGGAACTCCGGATTCTCGTCGAGCTTGAACATCTCCTCCGTCAACGGCGTCCGGATGAAATAAGGCGAGAGGCAGTTCACGCGGATCCCGTATCGCCCGAGCTCCGCGGCTGCGTTCCTCGTGAGCCCCACGATGGCGTGCTTGGAGCTGGCGTACGCGTGGGACGCGACCCCGCCCACGCTCGAGCTGACGCTCCCAACGTTGATGATGTTTCCTCTTCGCGAAGGGATCATGGCTCGAGCCGCGTGCTTGGTCCCTAGGAAAACGCCCGTCAGGTTCACGCTGATCACTCGATCGAAGTCGGCCTTGTCGTTGTCCACGATGTTGACCTTGGTCGGGTCCCCGATCGCAGCATTGTTCACCATTATGTCCAGCTTCCCATGCTTGTCCACAGCAGTGGCGATGGCGTTTTCGACGTCGGATTCGCAAGATACGTCGCAATGCACGAAGGATGCGGTCTCCGGCCCCAAGTTCTTGCACACCGACTTGCCCAATTCCTGGTTGATGTCGGCTATGATGACTTTAGCCCCATGCTCCGAGAAGAGCCTCGCGGTAGATTCTCCTATGCCGCACGCCCCGCCGGTGATCACCGCCACCTTTCCCTCTAGCCTGCACACCATACACTAGTAAATCCCACTTTCTAGTCCGATACGAACGATTAGAAACCAAAACGAAAATAATGCCTCGCGTTGTCGAGTACGAACTCTACTCTTGTATGTGATTTTCATGACGTTAGATCGACAGCACACATATTGCAAAAAGGCGGCATGAATGAGCGATGTGGTATTTACTCTTTTCGTTACTGATGCGTGAAAACATGCTTATGCCGCATACCTTCGCGCTGCCTGGGAGAGGAAAGTTCTGGCTGCCATGGTTCGAAGATGGATAGCAAAGATGGCTCTAGCTAAGCTATCAGCGAGTGGGTTTTGGTATGATGAGTGACAACCATTGGACCCTAACCATCTCATTATATAGACATCTGGGAAGGGTTGGAGACCTAACCTATACCCGTTGAGCCAAAGGAGCCGTGCGTAATTTCAGGGATAATCATAATTACGGGGCAACCCTTCGTGTGAACATGATCCCAAACGCCCTTGGCCATCCCTATCTTGTCGTTGCTTGCGACAAGGAGAAGCGCCATGGAGAAGCTTCATCCTAGTTTCGGTCATTATTATACAATTGACCATAACAAGCTTCGTCCGAGGTTCGTCATACGTTAAACCGGGACATGCATGGGTCGCCCTCTGACGTTTTCTCTAAAGCAAGTGGTCTTTTTCTTTTCTTTTCTTGCCACCCCATCAAATAATTTCCATCCCTGCTCGAGCATCTTCTCTCGTGGCCTATGCGTGCGATTATCGCTCATGTCGGAGATGCCTCTAGGGAATTTATTGAGGATTGTAAAGTACCGAGTAGACTGTCCGCAGACATACAGACATCTCCCCACTTGTTCACATGGGGCTAGAAAAATGCTTTTTCGATAAGTAGCTTTATAATCCGTTGTATCTTATTAGCTAAAAATGAGCCGTGATGTTGTTTGTTTTGTATGGTCTTATTATACGAGAAAATGGTCGCAAGGATTGATAAAACTTATCTCGAATGTAACGTAGTCTATGGAAAATGTCATCTTTCAATTACTGGTTCTCAAAGTGTCTTCTTACGGATGCAGTCCCTTAATGGTAATGGCGAGTCAACGATGTTTTTATTTTTTATTTCAATTACTATCCATGCACATGTATTTCGTTGGTAAATACAAAGAAAAATGATAGGGTAGGCATCGTTGCCCACTTTTTATATTGTCGCGGAAACAAGGGATTGAATATAATAGTAAATGGAATAATGAATCAATCGGATATTAGATTTACATGATTTGGTTGGTATGACTTATTCCACGAGAGAAGGAATACGATATTTGACTTTAGATCGAGTGATATAGCGGAGATCACAATCATGCTCGAGTTATTTAAATATTTTCTATGTTATCTCACTCTCATCCAACGATTCACATAGTTTTTATGCCTAAAATTTTCATGAAACAAGCTCTAAATCTCGCGATGGAATATAAGTCCAAGCCGCAGGCCGTATGGAGGAGCTTTTCCTCATTAAACATTTTAGTATTAAGTAATCACGGGTCAGATCACGATGAATAACAAATGGCATCCATCGAAGTCGTTTTGAAATAGATATTAATCCTACCGCTACATCCGAATAGCTAAACAGTTTTCCGTTTAATTACAAATCAAGCAAGAGTTTGGATTGCCAGTTAATTGCATTTTTACAAATTCATTGTAAATTTTGAATTTTAGATACAAAAATTCCTTGAGTGATAAGAAAAAATAAAATACCATTAACCATCTCTCATTAACCTGATTTTTTTGTCAAAATTATTTCACTTACAAGAAAGGTTAATACCACAAAAAACCTTAAATTTGGACACTTGTGAAAAATTTACCCAAATCAATTTTTTTACCACCAAAAATCCAAATCAATACATTTGTGACAAACTTATCCCAAATTAATTTTTTGACCTAAAAAAATCCTCAAACCAGTAGATTTAAGACATTACTCTATGTTAGTTTCCATGAAAAACCGTAAACCGATACTCCTGTAACAAATGGAGGGTAAAACCCTAAATTGCTACACTCGTCAATAATCACATGTCATCTGATTCAGCAATTTTATTATAAAATTTAATAAAAATTAATGGATGGTAAATTTATTACAAGTGTAATAAATTTATCATATATGTGTCAGTTTAAGCCTTTTCGTGGAATTAGCCCCTAAGAGGAAAGCAAAACCAGCTATTTACCAAATTATAGCAATCTTTTAAAAATATGTCTTGAGTTTGAGTCCGGTGAATAAAATCAAATTGATCAAAATATATGAACTCGATCACGTGCGGATCAAGAATTAATTATATGTGACCTCGTTGCCTTTTGCATTTGCATGAGTGTGTGATGCGAAGTAATTAAAGAATGTGGTCAGGAGGGAAGCGTGTAACTTGAAGGGAAAAGTCTAAAAAGGAGCTGCACATGAACGTGCATGAAGAAAGATGGGCAATAAATATTGCCCATTTTGACAACAATCATAAAAAAAAGGGAGTAGTTGCAGGAATAATGGTCAAAGAAACGTCCAAAATTTTCTCCCTTCCTTTAATGCATGCACATGGCCATGAGCATGCATGCCCATGAAAAATGGAGGGCGCCACTTCCTTGTTTCAGAACTTGTCTTGTGAGTTCTTTGATTATTATTATCCTTTGCTATTAAATGAAGGAGGGAAGGCAGAAGTTATGCGCATTTCTTCTTCAAGCATGCAAGACATTAATTTCATGAAGGACCAAGGCTTCAGAAGGTGGCAGCCTTCTGACAAATTGAGGAGTTCACGTTTCTTTCTTCTCTTCCCATGCTCCTATAACAGGAGGAGGACTTCGGAGGCCGTCAGAGAGAGCTCCAAAGAGAGAGAGAAAGAAGAGCGCAAGAACTGAACGTGTGAGAGCTATCGGCAGAAGGGAGATTTTCTTTATAATTACATCCGGGTATTTTAGCCAGTTAAATTATTGTTAGTAGAATTTGTTTAATTTCTTGAGTGAGAATTTCATTGAAAATTGTGAAGGGCTAAACACTGTGTGAATTATTAGGTGTAATTGGAGGTTGGGAAACACTAAGTGAATGTTTGAGTACTCGAGTGAGTGTAATCTCCATTGTATCGCTTGATTCTATAGTGGAATTTCGTGCTGCTCTTCCCGTAGACGTAGGTTCCGATATTTGGACCGAACCATGTAAATCCGGTGTCCAATTTCCTTTCCTTCCTTCCAACTAATTTTATCCAATTTGCTCGATCCATATCCGCGTAAAATATCAACATTTACCATACAATTAGCAATGCTAGATCCAAATGTGAGAGACCAAGGGCATCTTCCTATTGAAAGTGAAATTCCCAAGATTAAAATCGACAACACTTGGAAAGTTCAATATGCGCAAATCAAACAAGAAAACCAAAATAACGCACGTTTTGCTACATTTTCTATTACCTTCTGTTCTATCCACACCCTTCTTATCTCCAATAATTTGTAGATAGCTTACGACATGGAGCGGATTAGTCGAGGTTAAACGAACGATTTAATCCTTTCGACCGACTTCGAAGCATCAAGAGGACACGCCCCCAGCGCCCGCCCGCTTTGACTATCTTGCTCCTCGAGAACCATGGCATCTGCAATGCTGATGGCCTTGCCGATTCCATCAGAAGGAAAAGACAAAGATACGATCCAAGGCTGAGTCTTTGTTTATTCTACTTGACGAGCATCGGAACTTCAAGCACGTAATCGGGGCTTACGCACGCACGTCCGACGTCGGATTGCATCTAATTTCTGGTCGGAGAAAGAGACATTTTTCCTTTTTTCTTTTTTCTTTTTTGGTAGGTAGCCCAAGTATTAAACAATACCGGGAGGGACCGAAATCGTAGATGGCGTTCCGGTCAGCCTTTTTCTGATCGCGCGTGGAGGAACCATCCAAAGTTTAGTCAAGTACGCACGTTACATACCACATGATATTTCTGATTAATTGTTTAATAATTATTTAAATGTGATGAAAGAAATATTGGCTATAAGAAGTTAGAGCTCTCATAAAAAAGTATAATCCTTATGAGGGAAATATGGTTCATATAAAAATGTATGAAGATAGAATGTGATTTGATAGGAACCTATTAATAACTTATATAAATAGAATCCAGTCTTCTCTCCACCTAGTAGAACGGATATTGTATTTTATATTCCATTAGATAAAATACATTAAAGAAAAGTAGGTCAAGGAAGAGAAATTAGATTTCTTCGTTTCTCCGATTTTTGCAACAATTATTTTCTATGATTTTGCTATAAATAAATGTATGTCTTCATCCATATTAAAGAATAACATTATCGTTTATAGTTTGCGATTTAATTTCATTTAGTTCATCTAACATTCTTAGGTGCGATATTCTTTTTCCTTTACCAATATGAGAAAACATAATTATGTTTGATTGTTTACGTTGCCCAGTACAAACTTCTATCTCACGTCTAGTCATTCACTTAGCTTAGGTGAACATTTTACCAACTATTGAAAAATGTTGAGAAAATTATATAATCAATTCTATCTATTATACATATACCAATTTAGGCCTTAACATTTTAATTGTTTCAATTCAATCATAAAATTTTATGCGAAATTTTTATATAGTCCTTTCGGTTATTTTCGAAGGAAATCATTGACATGATGATCCAGTCATTACTGATTGTGCTACATGGCGGCAATTTCTAGAAAAAATTGGCATGAACAATTATATTCAAGTTTTGTGCAAAATGATAGGATTATATTGGCAAACTTTAGATTTAGAGCTGAATAGGTAATTTTCATGAAAAATGCTTTGCTATTTTTTTGTCATTTTGCATAGAGTAAACCTAGGTACCTAAGATCCCGTCCCCTAAACTCAGGACTAGATGACCCCTTCGCCTGATCTAGGACCCCACCAAGGCAATACTAGAGGCCCAACCCCCCGTCCTTTGGATCTAGACGCTCAAACCTGAGACATCAACACAAGTCCCACCTACCAAGGATCGCCAGGGCATCGACCCTCAGACACGGGACCTAGGGATGGGTTAGGCCTAGTGATCCATACACCAGGGGCGGTGCTAGCCCCTGATTTTTGATATCCTAGTTTGATCCCTAGAGTCTCAAGTTTGGCCCGTAGGGGTTTGGGTCCCAGAGTTGAGGTTCTACAGTCGTTTTCAATTTTAAAAAACAAGTTCTAACGTTCTCCATATACAAATTCAAAATGATTTCTCATTCGCGCCCATTAACATGGGACAATTGAATCATTTACTTAGAAAATAACTTTCTTGAAAAATATTTTCCCGTAAACATTCTTTTTTATGTGAGACAAATAGACTCATATACATGTATTTTTATTTTTTGGTCGCAATTACCATGTAATTAGTTTCTATCGAGATGCACGTCAGAAAATCTTGATGACAAGGAATATAACATTTGGAATGGATGAGGGCATGAGCAGTTAATGCCTCTAGCAGGGCAATCACTCTCGTCTTAGCACTCCCTAATAAATGTGGATTTTGACATGCCCGGACCCATTGTCTCTATTGTCGATATCCTAAAGATGAGATGCTACAAGTATGGATGTTTCGTGAATTTTTATACGAAGGAATTTCGTGAATCATCGTTGTTGTTACGTAGTTGAGAATTGTCATCGCAATTCAATTTCGCATAAGAGGCCGTTAGTGAAGCTAGGATTGTGTTGTGGCGACACATTCTTGAAATCCGTGCGCCACCACGAGCAATTCCGGGCGCGAATAAGAAAGATCGTGGGAAGAACAATTGTTTCATCAATGGAGAGCCA
This sequence comes from Corymbia maculata, assembly GCA_014182735.1. Classification (NCBI taxonomy): domain Eukaryota; kingdom Viridiplantae; phylum Streptophyta; class Magnoliopsida; order Myrtales; family Myrtaceae; genus Corymbia; species Corymbia maculata. The sequence continues at coordinate 10,222,561 of CM024689.1, read as the reverse complement.
AATGAGAAGGAAGCTCACATGGGATGCGAGCGGAGATATGTTATGGTACGTACACATGTGAATTTATGAACATAAGAGGCCGCACTTTTAGTAATTGGTGATGACGGGATCAATGATTAATATATCTATGTGAGTTAGGGCAGTCAAAATGGGTCAAAAACTCATATTTTAACTCACATTTACGAAAATGGGTCACATGTGACTCATCTTAAAATTGAGATATGAGTTAGAAATGGGTTTTAAAATGAAAAGTACAAGCAAAATGGGTCTTATTTGCGTCACATATGGGTTACCGATGTCAACTCTCTCTCTCTCTTCTCTTCTACCCGGATGACTCCTCGACAATCCTACTTGTGGCATCAACCCCGACCACCACCTCCACTGTCTCTGCCTGGCTCCAACACCATCCGCCCCACTCCATGGTCTACAGATACTTCGGAGGCATGGCCAACCTCGACCCCTCCCAATTTTTCGAGCTGGCCCTTAGATGTTTGGTGCTCGGCTGTGCAGTGGTGGAGATGGCAACAGGGAGGCTGGCAATGGCCTTGGCTGAGCTCGAGTTCATAGGGATTGGGCAAGCAACAAGCTTGTCGGCCTCGGCGGAGCAAGAGCTTGCCGGTTGCGACAAAGCTCGAACTCGCTTGGATTAGCCAAGCCATGAGCTCGCCAGCCGCGACAAGCTCAGGTCAGTCACGACTAGTAGACAAACAAGGGGGAAGAAGAAGGAAGACAAAGGGAGGAGAAGAAGAAAAAAAGAAAATAAAGCAAAAAGGAAAAAATAATAATAATAAATTCAAAATTTTAAAAATATTAAAAATTCGATTATTTTAAAAAATTATATTTCAAAAGTATTTCCATTCAAAGGTGTTCACATTTTTTTTTTATTTACTAATTTTTTTATTTAATTTACATTTTAAATTTAATGTGAAGTTTTTTTTTTTTTCAAGTAACTTATAAATGGATAAGAGTGGATTTTCTTAAATTGAGTTATATATTAATGTGTTTCGGTAATATAGGTCAAGTGCGGTATGTGTTGAGTTAGATATGGGTCACCAACTTTATATTATATAAAAATGGGTTAAAACATATTAAATTAGTTAATATGAATTGGATCATTTTTTACTTTTAAACCGACATAAACCAAATATGATTCACCCATTTGACACCGTAAGCATATCGGCAACTCAACGCATGGGTACAAACACAACACGGTGAACACACCAGCAACTCAACACATTCGACACGAACATACAACGGGACAAGGGTGATCGACGGACTAAGGACGAGCTGGTCATGAACGAATAGAAATCCCAATCAAAGCGCTAAACGGATGACTCGATACATACGCGACGGAGCCGAAACACGAGAAGCCCGACATCAACACAATCAATCAACGGATAAGCTCCAGTTGCAATTGAATCGCGGACAAGCATTCGATACACGACCGAGACATCACGATCCAATAACCCGATCGAGTGAAGCTGACTATCCTTCATTGAAAGGGTATTTCTCGTATCGAATTCTACAATCGTGAAGCTGCACCCACCCCCGATTCTCATGCTACAAAGATACTCGATTAGCTTCAACTGCGCTTCTTCCAGGCAATCGAGACAGTCCCGTGGTATGAGCGCTCCGTCGCAAGCTCCATGGGCGTGGCATGCGCCGTCGGGCCCCATGAGATTCGTGAAGCGTCTGATGAGTTTCATGCGTGAGGGCCCAATCGACATCGAACGCCAAATCATCGGTCGCTCATAAGAATACACATCACACGCGCTGTCGATCGAAGTTATGTCTGGATCACCGCTCGCGGTATCTTGGACGTAGAACATTCCGAGTGCAATCGCCGAGACGAGCCTTGACCAATTCTTCTTTTTAGGTACCTTGCCGTGCAAAGATGGAACTTTTTTTTTTTAGTCAGAAATGTAGATTTTGCATTAGTGATCCGTAAATGAAGGATTACATGATAAACTGAGTTATGAGCATAAGATAAGCTTCAGTGATTGTGGTGATTATGGAATCTAGTTGGACGGGAGAGCATTAGTATTGTGGATTCTTGCAACCCAATTGGCAGCGTGATTTTGGTCCCAAGGAGTATACTGCAGCCCAACTTGTTTCATTTCTATTAGTAGCCCACGGCAGTCTTCTACAATCTGTTGCGTGGCCCACGGAGTGACAGCCCGGCCCAGGACGAACTGAACAGCAGGTAAGCTGTCCGAGAGAAGGAGTTCAGTTCGGTACTTATCTTCTTGGTGACTTCTGTTACTTGTACTTGCGCAAAGATGGAACTTTGATTGCCCATTTAAAGTGGTGATCGATATACTTTCCGTTCATTTGGTGAATCTAGACGATACTGCCCGATGGTGAAAGCCCTTTTCTTAAATTTGATCGAATCTTTCGTCCTATGTCAAATTTATCGCTACTTGGCTGAGAAATTTACGCAACAGAAGCTCTATTTAAAAAAAAAAATCCCTTGCTGACCCCATCGAGCTAAGTAAGACGTATGTATATGTTGCCTAGTTCCAGGGTGGTGCCAATCGCGAGGAATCAGACTTACAAGGCGTCTTTGATTCGCAAAATCGATTCAGTGACAAATGAGATTTATTTACCATCCGCGAACCAAAACTTTGCCCATTTTAGTCCTTGAAAGTTGAAACATGCTTATTGTCAAAAAATTTTAGTGCAATGAATGAATATGTAACAATCCTAAAGGTACGTGGGCCCAAAGTATGGTATTTACTATTTATGTAGAGACTTGCACAAACGAAGCTCCAAGATTCATTATCCGGCGTTGATAAAATGATTTCCAGCAAATTTTGGATGAAAATATGATGGAAAAGGACTTAAATTATCACCGGAAAGTAGTACAACAACTAGTATTTGAACAAAACCAAAGTAAAGCAAGAGAGAATATTTTAATCGTCCACAAAAATATATAGAGAATTTGTTGTCAATAATGAAAGAAAATGTTTTTTATTTACTATTTATTTCAAGTGTTATAAGCGATCATTTTTAGAAAAATATTTTTAAAATTATTCATTTCCCGCAAAGCAAACGGAGTTAGTGCTAATTTAATTTTTTATAATTTGTAATAACTAAGTTTGTTTCCTGTCTAGTCTTCATTAAATAAGCCTATGTATTGTCATCAAACTAGAGGGGGGCACCGGCCTAGGCTGGGCCGCTTAAGGGCTGTCGTGGCTCAACCCACTTGTTCGTCACCCACCCTTCTCGTTTGATGGCCGCTCGCCTCCTAGGTTGACCCATCGAAAATTCTGCTGTGGCCACGAGAACTTAACTCTTCGCTCTTTCACCCGGACCTCGCTCCATGATCTGCTCGGCTCGTCCGCAGCTCCATTGCAACGCTCGTTGTGGTCATTTGAGTTCCATCCTTGTGTCTGTGTTCGATTTGCTACATTACGCGTGGTGCTTGATTTGTTACAGTACCACTTCGAAGCCCTGCCCAATTTTTCTAGTCGTGGTTGTTCGAATGTGATTTATACTCCCCATTAACTATGTAGAGGCAGCGCCCCCATGATGTTAGAGGGCTGTTATAGTTTGAGCTCATATTTATTGATGGTTTGCGCTTGGACTCATGAGTATATATATATATATATCATCTCTCTTTTTTTTTTTGTATTTTAATAGTAGTTTGAACTTAGGCTTATGAATACCTACTTAAACGTTAGAGGACTTTTATAGTTTGAGCTCACATTTATTGGTGATTTGCTCTTTGGCTCATGAATACCTACTAAATATATATAGTTTGAACTTAGGCTTATGAACATCTACCTTATATATATACAATATTTTCTCTTGTGATTAATGGATGTAACAGACAGGTCTAAGGTGCTAATTATAGTGGAATTCTCAGCTAGATGTAGCCCTAATTTCAGGGTAAACCAGAATAAAACCTTGCATCTCAAAAAAAAATTTCTCACTCTTACTCTATATATATATTTTGTGATTTTGCGGCAAATCTTAACAGTGGCTTGCTTTCTGGTCATTGCTTGACATTATTGTCTACGGCCAACAAGCTACAGTACCGGTTGAATTCGATTCAGCATGTATTGCAAATCAAGTTAGGGAATAAGCAGAACTTTTTCTCGCGTTGGCCTGTGAAAGCATTTGAATTTGATTCAGCATATATTTTCCAGCAGGTACTCGCTGAATTACTATTTCTGAGATATATTTTGCTTTAATTTGGAGTGAACTAGGTAGCATTCCTTCAATTGCAGAATTTGACAGGAACACCGCTACTTCCTGAATGTACAGGAACAGTTCCAGTTTCGCACACTTGGAACCGACCGTGTCCGGTCCGGTTTTACATTTTAAGATGGGAACTGACTCATCTTGAAACCAATGATTTTATATAGAACATTGAGCCCCTTCTCTCATGGGCCATGAATATGGACTCCAAAGATCAATTTGAATCGGACCATATGGGTGAAAAAATTAATTAGTTGAAATTTCGGAATGCAATTAAAATTTGTTTTGTCCGAGGATAGACATCACAATGAGTCATATGATTGTTGTTCGAATATGAAACCAAACCTAGCCTTGAATTGGGTAAATGACCTAGCCTAAGATAATGAATAAGAATCCAAAAGACTCCTTGAATCTTTGACAAATCTAGGGAGAATGACACTAGAAGTGCCAAAAGTGGTGAACAATACTTACTCTAGTACCAAAAGTTTTTTTTTCGGACTACTTACGTGTTGGTTTAAAAAAAAAAAACGATCACTTAAATGCTAACTCCAATCTAAGTTGTCGGAAATCCAATGTGGCCATATTTTATTAATTTCTCAAACATATGTGGCTTGCCAATGCGCCTAGTCAACATATAACCTCTAAATGACGTTGTGTAATAGGATAAAAAATTATCACTTCAGTACCAGTCTTTGTTAAAAAAATGATTCTTCAATGCCAGTCGTTGTTAAAAGTGATCACTTTAGTACCAATATCAATGAATTCAATGCTAGAAAGATGTCACCCCAGATAAAATTTTAAATTATAAAAGTCATGTAATTTCTCTAGCCCAAATTTCTCACTGGATACTTAAGTGATCGTTTTATCTCCAAATTGGTACTTAAGTGAGTTGGCGAAAACTTTTGGCACTGCAATGTGCACCGTACACAATTTTTGGGGCTTTTAATGCTCTTCTCCCAATATCTACTAGAAATTATTGGGACATGTAAAAAGGATGAAAATGTTTCAAATTCTATCTCGGTCTCAATATCATCAACAGACATTTTAATCATATAAAAAATGATTTTGTAGAAAACTCAGCCTATGAATTGAGTGTGGTAGTTGATGAGTTAGTGTGTCACGACTTCTTGAAGTGGCCGAGGCATCCCTATGATCTACGTCTTGGAATAATTTCAAAAGTGTTTTGAAGCCATGAGGTAATTTCTCCATGAATTATTTCATTGGGAGTGTAATCTAGAATAAGAAAACATTTGAGTGTATGAGTGATTATAATTCTATATATTTTTAATTATTAGTAGATTTCCTGTTGCTAACTCTCCACATGGAGCAAGTACTGGCACTTTGATTGAATCATGTAAACTATGTGTGTGCTTTAGCATTCCCTATTGACTTCTCTAGTAAATTTTTTCTCGTCCTTTTAAATTGTAACATGTGTTAACTTTCACATATTTTAAACAAAAATATTTTTGGATTTCCATTTATGCAACTCATCTCTGGTTGCTCTTTCTTTTCCAACTACGGTTTTGACATGGTGGAGTTAGCAACTCTAAGAGTTTCTGTGTACTAATAAGTCTCGACTTCTCATCTGCCAACGGTCTTTCGGGGAATCGCCAATCCAACAAGGTTGAGTTGAAAGTGATAAGACTCTGACCGGAGTTTAAGGGAGGCGACTAAAATTCTAGCAGTTGCTTTGGCATTATCTGATCGAGAAGATCAATTGGGGGTCATCTGTCGTTGAAGTATCCAAGTCAACCAATCACCACAAAGTCAAGTCAAGAAAAGTAAATTGTATGGGCCAACCAAAGGTCGCATCAATGGAAATTATGCAAAGGTTGCTGTACATAGCTTTTCAATTAATAAGGAGGTTAGGTTCCTATGTTTGACATTTTTGGCAAATTCACTCCTTGTAGGAATCAGCTTTAGTATCATAAAAATGAATTATTGTGCCTAATGTTGAATCAAAATACTTGTAAGTGAAATATATTGCTATAACATCTCGCTTTACTCACTATTCATTATAGAATGCTACAATATTTCATTTAAATAAGTTTATCATTGCACAACCGTGACAACGAATGAAACAAGATTGATTAATATGAGCCCATGTTTAAAAAAACTAATTAGATAATTGCCACAGTTTGAATTAATTTGTATTAGGAAAAGAGCACATGTTTTGCGTGTTTGGGAAAAATTGACATTTAGAGTATTTACAAAATCGCCTTATGAGGAAATATTTGAATTATTAATTAATCCAAAGAAGTTATTGATACAAAATGAAGAAATCGTAAACATATATATACATAGGGAGCAATATCTTAGGATCTTAACGTTTTTTTCATTTTATTAAGGTTGTTCATAAGGGAGAAAATATCCAAATTTTAAAATTAAGATGCGTGAGAGATAAAATAAAATTATTAAATTATGCATTTGTGTATTGATAGAATTCTTATATAACAACAAATAAAGGACATTTTGAGTAAGAAAAATTGATTACAATCCCTTAACGTAGGAGATACCTTTACTTTCTACAATAGTATAAATAATAGTATAGATAATGAATTACTTCGGCGCTCCCACATTTTGGGGAAATTGCATTGTTACATGATTGAGAAGATCAGTTTGGGGTGATCTGTCATTGAATTGCCCAAGTCAACCAATTAACACAAAGTCCAGTCAAGAAAATTACATAGCTTTCATATATTTAAAACTGAATTATTTTGCCCTAAATTGAACCAAAATTCTTGTAAGTGAGACACTTGTGTTCAAATTTATTTCAACACCAACGTATCTTAACCGATAGATAGCCTGAGGATTATACCAGTAAATCAAGCACAAGCAATAGTGCTTGCATTCAATTTCTACATGGGGGACTATATCACACCAAACAAGATTCCGCAATCTTGTTATCATGCTCATACTGGTAGCTATTAGAAATTGTTTGAGCACTTGATGAAAGTGAGAGAGATTCAAGTTCAACTTCAAAATCGACATCAGCAACCAACGTCTCTGTGGGATACAAAAGTGGTTTTGGGGGAAGCTGTAGTCCATCGATTTGTCCTTCTAGCATATTAATGACCCGGCTCATCGACGGTCGATCATTAGGGTTCAATTGTATACACCAAAGAGCAATGATTATCATCTTCCTCATGATCTCTTTTTCCTCTTTTGTGGCATCTACCATTTCAACTTCATTTTCTTTGCTGAGTTGATCATAAACCCACAAAGGAAAATAAATTTGACTTGAATTATCTGCATTTGCATTTACATTTCTCCTTCTACCAGCCATTTCCATCAACATCATCCCAAAACTATAAACATCAGCTTTGTAAGAAACACCACCAATGTCCTTATAGAATAGCTCAGGCGCCATATATCCTAAAGTTCCTCTTGCTGCAGTCAATGTTACTATGTTGTGATCAGTAGGATAAAGTTTTGCGAGTCCAAAGTCAAAAACTTTCGGAGTGAAACTTTGGTCTAGGAGAATGTTGTGAGGCTTGATGTCAAAATGTAGAATTTGCATGTCACATCCCCGATGTAGATACTCTATCCCTCTAGCTATGCCAAGAGAGATCTCATACATTTTTGTATTAGCAAGAGAATTTTCTCCATCCTTATAGACAATGTGCTTATCCAAAGGTCCATTCGGCATGAAATCATAAACAAGAGCTTGTTTGGAATAATCGAAGCAAAAACCAACAAGTTGCACAACATTGACATGGTGGATCCTTCCAATTGTAGCTACTTCGCTTATAAAATCTTGGCCACTAGATTTTGGTTTGTTCAAAATCTTAACTGCAACTTCATTGCCACTTCTAAGCATTCCTTTATACACGGAACCAAATCCCCCTTCACCTAATTTGTGTTTGAAATTTTTTGTAATATTCTTGATATCCGAGTAAGAGTACCTTATGGGTAAAAAGTTATTGTGAGCTCGTAAAAATTCCTCAACCTTCACGTCCATTGCTTGATGCCTTTTTATCCATTTATAAATTAGAAATATCAACACGCACGGAGCTCCGAATACGAATTTAGCTGCCAGGAAGTGAGCTGCGTAAAAATTGCATTGAGATTAGTGTAAAGCAGTCTTTTTTATTTGTCAAAAAGCACGTATAAAGAGTGTTTTCTTCACATATCTCGCGAGTGTCACGTAGATGTGAGGAAAAGAGAATCATCCATACCGAGGACGAAAGCGACATTAAGACTCGTATTGATTGTAAGAGCCATGCCCCCGGAAATATTGTCTACAGAAAGCAAGAGATTCGTGAAGACGTATAATAAGAACTAGCTAAGTAACAAATGAAACAGAAAAATAAGTGTTATTATAATACTGGTAAACTTAAAAATTAGGGATAAAGCAACAATATTGGAAGCAAAGATTAATTGAGGATCATAACTGATAAATAACAAACGTCACATTTGCATAGCACAGTAATCAATACTTGTATATATTCAATAAATATCATGTCTCAATGTGGATAACGACCTATATGTTATCATGATTTCAAAATTGATTTTCTTTAAAACCTTCCGTAACTGCCTAAATCATCGCCTTTTGGAACCAAATATTGATCAAGTAGGGTTGCATCACATTTTATATTTTCTTTGAAGTGAAAGTTAACAAAAAAATCATAAATCTATTGTAATCATTTTAATTCAGTCATAAACATTTTTTTTGCCAATTGAGTCCTATACATTTTGTGTTTACGCTGATTTAGTTCATCAGACCAATTTTAGTTGGTAGATGCTAACGAGACACTAGTTGTCTTATGTAACATAATCAGTGTCAACATAGATAATTTTCAATAATATCTAAATAGTTTTTGAATTTTTATTTCTTTTCTTTTCTTTTTCCTTTTTTATTTTAATTTCTTTCCTCTTTTTTTTTCCTTCCTTCCTTCCTTCTTCCTCCAGTGATCGCTTCCTAGCTAAAGGCAAGCTCAGCCTCACCCCCCTCATGAGGTTTGGCCTTCCTATGCAACAACAAGGTCAGCCTTGCCATAATTGGGTGATCAAGCCTCACTGGCCCCAACCTTTGGCCACCGACCGGCTAAAGGAAGAAGGAAGGAAGAAAAAAGAAAGGAAAGGAAAAAGAAAATAATAAATATATCAATCAAAATATTAAAATATTATTAAAAATTATCTACATTAGCATTGGCAAGCCAAAATTAGTCGGATTGACTATATAAATACAAAAGATTTAAGACTCAATTGAGAAAAAAAAAAGGTTTATGATTGAATTAGTGCAATTGCAATAAGTTTAGAACTTTTTTGATAATTCCATGTTCTTTGAATCTAAAGACTACATGCAGGCAATTTTCTAAGGTATGATTAACATATACTAGCCTCCGCAAGGAAGCACACCATTAAATTTGAGCTAATACAATTTTCTTATATATTTTTTTGAAATTTGAAATTTTTAATGTTAACTTAGCACAAACTTAGATTTAGTGCAACACAACTTGATGATTGTATTTCGCAGTCATCCAATTATTTGCATGTCATGCTAATCCCCTCAAGAGCTAATTCGTTTTATTTGGTTTTGCTTACTCAATCATGATGGTCGCGAGTTCTCAAACTCCACTTGCATCTGTTACTTTGATTTTCATACCATTCAATCACAGTTCCGTCACTTTAAGGCTCAGGAACTATAGCTGGAAACATATATTAGCATATTGATCAGATAAGTACTTTGATGGAAAGGCATACTTACAGTAGTCGTAGGGCGTGCATTTTATCCCTACGTATCGGAAGCCTAAGAAGCAAGAGATATATTTCGTCCTCGGCAACACAATGTAGGAGAGATTAAATCCGTCAGCCATCACATTGTGGATGTCGTTGTAGGAGATTGTGAGATTCTCTTGGGAAAATGCTGCTATTTCATCCCATAAATAATATCCTACAGGTATCGACATGGTTATGGTGCAAAAATCCTCAATTTCTGATGCCATCGCATCGATGAAGGCATATGAATAATACCCTTTGTAACTATATAGGGTTCAGTGTTTATATATAAAGGATATCTCACTTGCCTTGAGCAAGAAAAAATGGCCACCCACTTTGTCACTGGCAAGTAAGGCCCATAATTAGCCATGGAGGATATTGCATCTTCTCCATCGCTATATATAAAGGGCATTAACTGGTAGAGAGGAAGGGAGGAACAATTGCTCTTTCGCAGCCCGACATCGACCACTTCCAATTGCCCAGAATCCCAAGTAATGGAACCCTCCAAATAAAGAGGGTTTATCGATTTTACATGATATCGACCACTGAAGAAAGATAACACCGTGCGGTTATCTTCACACGCTAACTCGAATCTCGAATCACCGCAGCCTTTCGGGTCGTCCTTCAATCGAAAGGGATAGCGTATGTTATCGACCTCGCCACACGTTGAAGGGGCACATAGGCGATTGTTCTGGGCATAGCAACTAATCCCAGCTTGTACCATGAGGAGGAGTAATAGGAAAAGCTTCATTCGGCAACTGATTTTGAGAGAATTTGTGCGATGGATAGAGATTTTTGTTTTGCCGTGGGTATTTGGTAGTGAGGCTCCATAGAAAAGGGGATGCATTTATAGAGACTTATCGGGATGGAAGTTGAGGAGTTGGAGTCAGTCCTCTGAGAAGCCCAAGTCAAGCAATAACCCAGAGCCGTCCAGAGTCAAGAAAGTGGAGCTTCCTACGTGACGGAGTAGAAGTCATTGGATGGATTATAGACAAATCTGGGCTTTACCGTGTGTCCCGACGTAATCATCCAATAAAGTTCATCCAGGTACGAAGTTTTGCTCCATGTTCTCCTCTCACAACCTTTCTAATAGTTGACTTTCAGATAGAGACATCGCCCATATATTATATGAAATATAAATGCGGGCGACTTCCACAATTTAAGGGCAGTTGGAAGAAATTTTCTTCAATCGGGGTTGGAGGAATATATAAAGCTAATTATAATTATATGTTTTTGTTACGTGACGTGAATGTTGTGTTAATCTGATTAACTTAATCATATGTTTTGTCAATCCTCCAATTTTAATTTACCAATAATCGACCGGATTTAACGATTGGATGAAGCGAGTAGGACTAACTCACCGTCCGGAAGGAACTTCGACTCTGAAGAGAAGTGGGTCGTACACGGGGCAGTTCCTATTCGCAACCCAAACCAGAGTCTTTTTGAGGTAATCCCTTGTACCAAATGCCAATGTAGTGGTTACCAGAGTTCCTTGGTGAAAAGAAACCCATCTCAGATGTTCCTCCTTGCGAGGGTGATGTCTTGGTTTCCGAAGAGAGACTCTCCGGGTAATATGGTATTTGTTCTATGGGAAAGAGGGGCCGAAAGAAACAGGAAAAAGAAGCAATAAATAAATAAATAATGAGGAAACATTTCTGTGCTTCTGATGTAACTTAGCTCTTGGTGCTCTTTCTTTCGCAACTATGGTTTTGGCATGGGGAGTCAGCAGATCTAAGGCTTTGTGAGAACTGATAAAATCCTGATTACTCATTAGCCGGCAGTCTTCAGGGAATTGTCGGTCCAACAAGATCGAGTCAAAAGTGATAAGGCGCCTGCTGTTTCTCCTGTGGGGTGACGTGAACTCTAGCAGTTGCTTTCAAATCTGTCCGCCGGATGGCTAGTAAACACGCTCCAGAGGAGGTTTCTTTTGTCGGATAGGTGTGGGTGGAGGATCCTTTGCCGTCGAGATATACAAGTCAAGCCAATTAACACAAAGTCAAATCAAGAAAAGTAAACTTCGTGGGATCCACCAAAGTTTCCATCGGTGGAAATTACGCAGAGATTGTCATTCACGCAGTCAATCTGACATAACAAGTGATGGATAGCTTTCACGTTAATTAGGGAGGAAACTTCTGTGCGATTTTGGTTTCTGAATTTAAGATTCTTAACAAATTAATTCTCTCTTGGAATCCATTAAAACGTCATGAAACTAAACTAGCATGTCATCAGTGAAAATTACGCAGAGATTTTTGTTCACACGGTCAACTTGACATAACAAGTGATGGATAGCTTTCACGTTAATTGGGGAGGAAAGTTCTTTGCGGTTTTGGTTTCTGAATTTGACATTCTTAACAAATTAATTCTCTCTAGAATCCGTTAAAACATCATGAAACTGAACTAGCATGTCATTAGTGGAAATTATGTAGAGATTTTTGTTCACGCGATCAACCTGACATAACAAGTGATGGATTGCTTTCACGTTAATTAGGGAGGAAACTTCTTTGCGGTTTTGGTTTTTGAGTTTGACATTCTTAACAAATTAATTCTCTTTAGGAATCCATTAAAACATCGTGAAACTAAACTAGCAAGTCATCAGTGGAAATTACACAGAGATTATTGTTCATGCAGTCAACCTGACATAACAAGTGATGGATAGCTTTCATGTTAATTAGGGGGGAAACTTCTTTGCTGTTTTGATTTCTAAATTTGACATTCTTAACAAATTAATTCTCTTTAGGAATCCATTAAAACATCGTGAAACTGAACTAGCATGTCATCAGTGGAAATTACGCAAACATTATTGTTCACGCGGTCAACCTGACATAACAAGTGATGGATAGCTTTCCCGTTAATTAGGGAGGAAAGTTGTTTGCAGTTTTGGTTTCTGAATTTGACATTCTTAACAAATTAATTCTCTCTAGGAATCCGTCAAAACATCATGAAACTAAACTAGCATGTCATCAATGGAAATTACGCAAAGATTTTTGTTCACACAGTCAACTTGACATAACAAGTGATGGATAGCTTTCACATTAATTAGGGAGGAAACTTCTTTGTGGTTTCGGTTTCTGAATTTGACATTCTTAACAAATTAATTCTCTTTAGGAATCCATTAAAACATCGTGAAACTGAACTAGCATGTTATCAGTAGAAATTACGCAGAGGTTGTTGATCACATGGTCAACCTGACATAACAAGTGATGGAGAGCTTTCACGTTAATTAGGGAGGAAACTTCTTTGCTGTTTTGGTTTCTGAATTTGACATTCTTTACAAATTAATTCTCTTTCGGAATCCATTAAAACATCATGAAACTGAACTAGCATGTCATCAGTAGAAATTACGCAGAGATTGTTGTTCACGCAATCAACCTAACATAACAAGTGATGGATAGCTTTCACGTTAATTAGGAAGGAAACTTCTTTGTGGTTTCGGTTTCTGAATTTGACATTTTTAACACATTAATTCTCTCTAGGAATCCGTTAAAACATCATGAAACTAAAGTAGCATCTCCTGTAATGGATCAAAAACCTTATAAGTCAAGAATCCGTGTCGAAATTCATTTCTACACCAATAAGTTGCAAGTACTATATTTGTAAGGATGAACACGAGAACATTTAACAACATAGATGCTAATAAACTCTGTTCACTTGAGCTTCAACTAATTATTACTTCTTTGTATTAAGTGAACCGGCAAGCCCATTATCTTCTTGAGAACTAGTCTCTTTTCTAAGAATTTCCGTTTGTTCCTTGTATCGTGCTCCCTACTTATTTATAAAGTTTTTAAAGTTATTTATCTCATGTATCAATATTTAATATTAATCTTGTCTAACCCTCGTCTTTTATTCACCATTTTTTTTCTATTAATAAGCATCGAGTAACCTAATACCCTAATATTGTCGACTACTTCTAGTGTAAATAGTATTTCTCATCCATATCCTCTATCATGCTCTCTACATTTGGGGCAATTCCAACTTGCCCTCTGATTTCAGGGTTGTCTCAGTCAGTCCCTTTGCTCAATCAACGTATCTACTTTGAATGTTTTGTCTCAGTCCAACCCAAAATTCACTAATCGGTTTCTTTCTGACCGTGCAAAATCCGATCTGCGTGGCATCACATGCTCAATTTCTGCTCATTTGGCAAAGCAGTCCACAGCCCCATTTTACTTAACCTCCCAAATAATTTAGATGTTACAAATAAGGAAGGGAGTTGCTCATCTTTTTCATATGGGACACGCAGTCGAGGTTGGAGATTGCTTGGGAGGCTGTCGAAGGGGGTAAGATAGAGGATAGAGGTTTTGGCGGGAAGGACAGAGCTTGTAATGGATCAATGGAGAGGGGAGAGAGACTCATTGCTTGATGCTAGGAGTGTCAATTGGGTGGATCGGATCAGGTTTGAGTCGGGTCGAAAATGGTCCGACTAATATCGACTCATTTAATCCGTTTTAACCAATTTTTATGCAATGTAAATTTGATGACCCATACCCGACTCATATTACCAACACATATTAATATTTAACTTAATTTAAGAAAATTTACTCCCACTTATTTAGTCCACTTTAAACTTTTCACATATAAATTATTTGATTAAAATTTTACATCAAATTTATAAAGTAAATTAAATAATAAAAAATTAGTAAATAAAAATATGGATACCTCTAAATTGAAATAGTTTTTGGAAAATAATTTTTTTAAAATATATATATTTTAATTATTTTAAAAAAACCGAATTTTTTAAATCTATTTTAAAAAAATTGAATTTTTTTATTTTATTTTTTCTTTCTCTTTCTTTTTCTTTTCCCTTTCTTTTCTCTTTTCTTTCTTCTTCCTTCTTCTTCCCCCTTTTTTCCTTTATTAGTGCCGCCCAATGGTGATTGGCCAAGACGTAGACCAGCAAACCCGAACTCGACCAAAGCCGACGAACTCGAGGCTTGGCCGATCTAGACTTTGTCGAGGTCGCTAGCAGTGGTTAAGCTCAAGCTCGCCCGGATCTGGTGAGCCGTGAGCTTTGTTGCGGCCATTGAGTTTAGGGCTTGCCTACCCAGATCCGAGCGAGCCGCAAGTCGGCTAAAGCCAAGGACCTCGTGGCTCACCTGTCTAGATCTAGGCCAAGCTCCGGCCAGTGAGCTTAAGGCTTGCTAGCCCAAGCTCTGTCACGGCTCGCCTGCCTAGATTCAAGTTGAGCCCCAACCAGCAACAGCAAGCTCGGGATCGGCGATGGTGACGAAGGTATAATGGCGAGATTGCCAACAGAGGTCGAAAACACATAAAGGAGAGAAATGGAATGAAAGAGATGATAGGTCTACCTAATAACTCACTCAATCCATATTTAATTTTCACTTGACCGATATTTATGACCCATTTTGACATCTCCACTTGATGCAAACGGCGAGGAACTTGCTTTTATATATCTAGAAAACTCAAAGGAAACCAGAATTTTATGAATGAGAGATCGCAATCGTACAAAGATAGTACCATTTGAACAAAAATCAATATATGCCGGGACCATCTGAACTTTAGACAACAAAAGGCGATACACAACCACTCCATAGTACTGGTCGAATTCAATTTGACATATATTGCGAATCAAGTTGGAGAATAAGTAGAACTTTTTGCCGTTGGGCGGTCGATGCATTTGAATTTGATTCAGCATAAGGTACTTGATGAATTACTACTTCTGAGATACACTTTGCTTAAATCTGGAGTGCACTCGGTAGCATTCCTTTAATTGCAGTATTTGATGGGAACGCCTCCCATTCCCGATTGGACAAGGTTGGTTCCAGGTGCACAAACTTGGAATCGACCATGACTAGCCCGGTTTCAGGTTCCGAGATAGGAGCTAACCCATCTTAAAACTGATCACCCTATATAAAATATTGAGCCCCTTCTCTCCCGGGCTTTGAATATAGACTCCAAAGATTAATATGAATCAAATCACACTGGCAAGTACATGAAATAGTTGAAATTTTGGAGTGCAATTGAAAATTTGTTTTGTCCAAGAACAGGCATCTCAATGAGTCATATGATTGTTGTTCACATGTGAAATCAAACCTACTCCTCAATTGGGTAAATGACCTAGCCTAAGATAACGATTGAGAATCCTAAAAACTCCTTGAATCTTTGACAAATCTAGTAGAATAACTCCTAAAGCAAGCTGACCCATGATTCGTATCCTCATCTTAACAAATAGGATTCCATTTCTTGTCTACTACGACTGATCTCTATCTTCGATTAATCCTGCAATTAGTGTTGAAAGAAGTGATGCAATTTAGATCTTCGATTGACTTCCCATAAGAAGTTGAGTTATATTCAAAATGTTTAATCCGCAATACATTTCTAAGAGTAATAGACTCATTTAATTTACATGTTCCTTCGCTATCAACCATCAACCACAAAGAAATTTTCATTTGGTGATTGTATTTCTTGGTTCAGTTTCTCCTACAAAATGCAAAAGCGATTGATTGGAGCTCTAAACGGAAGAAAGCAAGGGTAGCAGTTGACTCACTTGCTCTTGAGTCAAAGTTGTTGTAGCTGATGATTCGTCAATATTGCCCCCAAAGTTGATGTCTGCAGGTCCAACAAAGTATTTATGACCTGAAAGACATCCATGAAACACATAACATTTATACCATATTATGAAATTGTCTATTCGGTGAAATCGTAATTCTCGTACCTAATCCTACTCCAAGTCGCACCTGCCCGTGCTCTAGCATAAGACATGCAATCAGCGCACGGCATCCCGATCACAATTACCTCAGCTTCTTCTGATTGCTAACCCAGCTTCTATTGGCTATTTATACAGGTGATTTTCATTGTGTTGTTTTTGTATTTCTTAGATGGAGATGCTAATATTCTTCTACTGAAAGCACTTTCACCGTTTTGATCGAGCCATTGTCCCGTCCCCAAGGTACACGAGTTCATCTGACAAATCTATGCAAGGAAAGCTTTTCATAGTAATCTCCTGATGGCCGATGACCACGCTTTGAGCTACAAGACATGTGTAGGTTAACTAGTTTCAGGTTGTGCCGAGGAATCAAACTGAGATTATCTTTGAGTAATTAGGCTTATTTAGCTAAGTTGCTCGTATAATTCAGACAGGTTCCAGATTATTTTACTCCTAAAGGTTCAAAGCCGGGTCGGTCTAACTAGAAGTAAGGAAAGTTCATACCCTTTTGAGGATCACAACATGTAAATACTAAACCATATCGATGTCCAACAATTTAAACTTTAAAAAAAGTTGGTAATGGCTCACTAAAATTTTACATGATATTGTAAATAAACATCGTGATCTATCAATTTCTGCACTTTATTTTTAAGTGAATCATAAGTCATGTGTGGTGCGTTTATCGAGTAGCTTAACCTTTTGGAATTAGTCGCCAAGGATCCTAAACTTTAAATAAATATCAAACTCAAAGGACAAGAATCTGATGAAAGATATTGACTACAAAATATTCGAACTTTTTTGGTTACTAGTTTGTAAATTGCCAACTACTTTAAATTTGACAAACGTCAAATTGATTAGTAAGTTACAAGGTTCTTAATTTGTATAACTTCACTTGAGTAAAAATCAGTAAATTACCAACATTGTAAGTAATTTGCTAGCGCAACGGGGAAAAGGATAGGAAGTTGGACGATATTGTTACCAGCTTCTAATTTATTATTTGGTTGACAATTCCTTTTCTATTTTACAAGGGGGCACGGTTAGAGATTAGTGATTTACTGACATTCTATTCAATTTACCTTCATCAATTGGATTCATAAGTTACCAAATTCTTTTAAATTTTACAATTTGTAAGAAGTTTGAAGGTTGTTAAACTTAAACATTGCTGATTTGTGCTTTTCTTTTGATGTTTTTGCATTTTAATGTGAATTGCAAGATGGGCATTGAAAATTTATTTATGCCTTCTTCACTTTCACACCCTTCTTTCATAGGAAAGTTTAAGCATATTTTAAAGTCTTAATACACTTAGAGTACGTTTGTTTCAATAAAAGTAGTTTCCAGAAAAGTGTTTTCCGGACTTTCCGTTGTTTGTTTTTCCAAAAATGATTTGGTTAATGGAAAATACTTTCCAGTCAACATAAATATTATATATTATTTTGGGAAAATGAATTCTTATGCATGGGAAGGGGAAAACGTTTTTCCTCTTTATCAGGTCTTTAGGTCATTTCCTTTTTATTAAATCATCTTTGTCATTTTTTTTTACTCTCCAAAATCTCTCTTCTTTTTTTTTTTTACACTGGTGTAAATTGTTAGTTTAAATATTATTCAATTATTTTCCAAATGCGATCCAAACGTCTGAAAATATTTTCAATCACATATCATCAAACACGAGAAAAATAATTATTTTCCATGAAAATGATTTTCTAGAAAATATTTTCCAAAAATGGTACGGTTTTCGCGAAACAAACGCACCCTTAATGTGAGATTGAATCTACAATCGATAGTAATTGCTTTATTCATAATTGGAGTAGAACGTCAAGATAGTAACGTGAGATTAAATCACCAACTGACATGGACATTCTTGGAAGGAAACAGAACACCCTCCAAAGTGACTGAACTGCCGGAAGATATATGTAATTCAATTAATTTGTATGGCCCAAAACCATCGTTTCTTAAGGTTCCTAGTAACAAAAAAAAATAATAACACGGGAAGCCGTTCAATGAGTTGTCCATCTTTATCACATGATGTTGCATATGCTCGGTTGGTCCGGTACAAGTTGGGCTACGTTGTAAACCGGGTAGTATAATAGGCCGGCGAATATTGCCTCAGCCATGTGTAACCATGATCATGAGTTGGACAAAAATCTTCGGTGTGCCGCCAACGGCTGCTTCCTTCATCATCGCTAATTTGTTGCACACTCAATATGATCGCCTGCCGGAATTTCTTCCTGAGCGACCGAACCAGTGTGGCCGGGTCTACTCCTTCCCCCATCACGACCAGCTCGTCCTCGTTCAACCCTCCTATCGACACGGAGATTATAGTCCCTGTCCAACAAGAGAAGAACCAAAAACATTTCTCAGAAAAAGGGTAACACTCGAGACGAACAAAAGTGAAATTTGAAATTACTAACCCTGTGCACGAGCAACAATCCGTAAGGCTCTTGATCTGCATTTGTCGCTATTCATTGGTACCTTTATAATCATCTTTTGCTGCACCATGGCCCCAGCATATCAATTAGCAGTCATCCAACATGTTAGAAGCTCTTTTCTTTCCCATTATTTTTCCCCATAAACAATACCATCTGTCAAGCAAATAATCGAAACATCGAGTTAATTACCTTCAGCTTCATATGCGTTTCCCGAGTGAATTTTATAGATATGTGAGATGGAAATAAGTTTAACTTGGAAGGGATATGAAGTGAATGATGGAAAATGGGGTTGAATTGCATATTTATATAGTCATTCTACAATATTTTTTAAGGCAAGTACTCTTGTAAGTGATGGTATCTAGTCACCATATTTGATGAGTTGCCACACTTAGCTCAATAAGGTTTGGCAAAAGAGTATCAATAATAACTTCGTTTCCTTTATTGTGAGGTGTACTTATTATGAATGCATACTTTACCTTATATATTATTTCACGTCTACTCTAGGTAGGTAATTTATTTCTTCCAGGGCTTTGCTCTTTTTTATTTATTATTATTTCTAGATATTGATGGGCCGTCTCAGATTTTTGAGCACCCAATTAGTTCAAATCGAGCACCTAGGTAATTATCGAAGATCTATTAATGACACATTTAATCAAGATAACAAAACAATTAGCAATCAAAGAAAAATAAAAAAAGCACTGCGAAAGCCTCCGATTTAGAGAGGATGAGATCAGCCGCCGGCCACTGCCTTCTTGGAAGCTTTGGCTTCGGCTTCGCCTGTGCATGCACCGTTAAACGTTCCACCTGCCGTCCTTTGGACCACCGTTGTCTCCGCCTCCTCCTCCGGCCCACCTGACCCCGCTCGGCTCGGCAGCTTTCTATGGCTCCACTTTGTTGGGGTCTATACAATAATTGAAAACATATTAGACACCGAGCCACAAAAAGAAATTTCATCGGAAGGTTGTCGCAATATAGAAGCAATTGAGGGAAGTTCCCAAAAGACGACCAAAAAGAGCAACTACTGTTCATACCCTCTCTGGTTTTGAGTTTCCGACAACTGTAGCGCCGATTCTGGGATCCCTTCATGCCGACGATTGCTGGCTCCGACGATAGTCTCTCTTCAGAGGTGGAGTCGCGTGGAAGCCGAACACCTAGTCCCTTCTTCCTCTGCTCGGGTAAGGTTCTCTTCTTTGTGGTTTTGCCTTGCAATGGGTGATCTTAGGTTGTGCTAGTTGGGCAGTTCTATTGTGTGGAATCATGGATAGGGGTTCTACTGGCCCGAAATCCCTCCTTGGATTAGGCGGGGTTCGACATCGCAGCGGTAGTAGGGCTCCAGCTGGCCGAAATGCTGCTGGAGATCAAATGATTAGAGGCAAAAATGTTGCCCGTGATTCTGCTGCAGGGGATTTGTTGGTAAGAGGCAAAAATGTTGCCCAAGTTTCTGCAGATGGGGGATCAAAAATGACAGCAGACCTAGCTTCACTACTTCGGGTATGGCTGCAGCTGGGCCTTTCCATGGTCAGGCATCCATTACAGCAGAGCATGGGATGGACACTTCGCCTCAATTAGCTGGAATATCGGGCCCAGCCACTCGCTCTTGGGCAAATGTAGCCAAGGCGGCTATGCAAGGGTATTCTCTTACTTATATTGATCCTTGTTCGGGTGGGGATAACATAGTCCATTGTTCGGATGAGGACCTTAGCGCTGCCGATCCTATTTGGCATCAATGTTTAGTCGGCTACTTTGTGGGGAAGAAACTCCCATTCAAGCTAGTTAAGTCAACCCTTAACCATCTTTGGGGCCATCGCTTGCTGAAGGTCAAAGCAAATGACCAAGGTTTTTATTTTTTTCATATCTCGGACCCTGACTTCAGGCGTAAGGTGATAGAAGGAGGTCCATTGACTGTGGCACGAGTGCCTTTAATCCTCCAACAATGGCACCCCTTGCTAGAACTAAAAAAAGGAGATCATGCTACAATCCCGGTTTGGATTAGACTGAAGAATCTTCCCTATGGGTTATGGTCGGCCAAGGGGATTAGCAAAGTTGCTAGTGCTATGGGTAGACCATTATATGTAGACCATCGCACGAAACAACTGAAAATGATTTCATTTGCTAGGGTGTGTGTTGAACTTGCTGCCTCTAAAACCTGCTGTAACTCCATTACGGTCGACCTAAATGGGCAAACCCGTATAGTGGACGTTGAGTATGAATGGAAACCGGTATCATGCCAATTATGTGGTACTTTTGGACATCGATGCCCTGCTCAAGTCCCCTGCCCAGCTCAGTCTGAACCAGTTATCCAGGCATGTATGCAGCCATCCGACCTTCCAGCTAGTAGGGATGGACAAGGCCCTTCTATCACCGCCTCTCAACAAGGTAGGGATGCTTGTCCGACTCCTACTCTGGAATGGAATCGAGTCCACAGAAAGTATAACCGTCGGGCTGGTAGGAACAAGCAGCCAGCGCTTGATCCTATCCCTTCATCTTATTTTGACTCGGTAGATGATCTAGATGAGGAGACTGATGCTGCGAATGCTTTAGAAACTCCTAAGACTATCCAAGAGCTACCTGTTGCTATGTGTACTTCTCCAAGTGCTGGTGGTGCTGGTCTCATCTATTCAGGTCAAGAGCTGTGCTATGATGCAAGACCCTCAATGACTTCGGCTGGTGCTTTTTCAACGACAGTTGCTGGTGTTGCTGTCCTTCAAAAATTACTTGGTGCTGATATTGATACTTCAAGGCTTGTTGATGCCGCTGCTGATCCCTCTTCAATGAATGCCGCTGCGAAGGCTTTTTCAGTTAGTAATGCTGCTGTCCCTTCTCTAACTGGTGCTACTGACAATGGTTCCAATCTTGCTGGTGTTGCTGCTGTGCTCCCTTCAAGACTCACTGGTGCTGCTACTATGCCTTCTTCAGTGAATGCAGATGCTATTCTCTCCCTAGCTGGCGATGCTGATGGCTCTGGAAAATCAGCTGGTGCTATTTCTGTTACCTCAATGCCAGCCTCTGTGCTCCCTTCAAGACTCGCTGGTGCTATGCCTTCTTCAGTGAATGCAGATGCTATTCTCTCCCTAGCTCGTGCTGCTACTATTCCTGCAGGGCAGGACAAGGCAGCTGTTGCTGCTGTCTGCATTCTACCGGAACCTACAGGAGCTGCCTCCCTCGGGTCAGGCCAGGAGATGGGCCCTGGTGCTGTCATTCCAAGGTCTGATATTGCTGTTAATTCAGCAGTGGCCCCTGCTACAGATGCAAGCTCAAGTCAGAAAATGCAACCTGCTCCACCAGAGAATGACCTACAAGAGCTGCAACTCACTGAGGTGAGGATTGAACAGGCAAGTAGCTTGGGGCCTCCCCCTATTACTCCTCGTGCTAAAGCAAAATCTGAGTAGATTAACAGACCTAGTCCCTCGTCAAGGACAGCTTCTGTTGGAAAAAAAAAAAAAACCACCAGCCACTAAAAGGCGGCAAAGAAGAAAATAGTCTGCCTGTCGTTCTTTTTGTACTATAATGTCTTTTGGTTTTTGGAATGTTAGAGGGCTTATGAATCCTGTCAAGCAGGCTGAAGTTAGACGTTTTGTGCGCCTTAATAATATATGCTGTCTTGGCTTACTGGAAACCAAAGTTCCAGTCACTAGTTTTCCTAACATCTCCTCTGCTTTACTCCCCGGCTGGATGTGGGTTACAAATTATGATCATTCTCCTTGAGGGCGCATTTGGGTTGGATGGAACCCGCTTTTGGTATGTTTTAATACTCAAACTAGGTCTGACCAGATCATTCATGGTGTTGTAAAAATCTTGAACTCAGGGTCTACACTTTATCTCTCGGCAATTTATGGGGAGCACACTTTTGTTGCACGCAGAATCTTATGGAGCAAGCTTACTAGTCTGAGCTCCTCTCTCAAGGAAAGTCCTTGGATGGTTGCTGGTGATTTCAATGTAATCCGGGATCCTTCTGATCGCATGGGAAGCCCGGATATTTGGATTCCCGCTTTTGATGAATTCAGGGATTGCATGGACCAAGCTGAACTTTTTGATCTTCGCTATGTGGGTTTCCGTTTTACCTGATCTACCTCCTCTGGTACTCGTAGGAAACAACGGAAAAGTGATCGAGTCCTAGTTAACAACTGTTGGTGCACCACCTTCTCCTTCTTTAAAGCATCTTTCCTGGCCCCAGGCTTATCAAACCATACTCCAATGACAGTGAGAATCCTTGCTCCTGGTACTAGGCACATTCCTTTTAAATTTTATAACCTATGGATGAGCCACCCTGACTTTCCCATGCTAGTAACTCAGTCTTGGGAGACCCGAGTTGCAGGCTCTCCTATGTATAGACTTTACGCTAGACTCAAACTGTTAAAGGGTCAGCTTAAGTGTCTTAATAGAGATGCTTACTCAGAGATCTCCTTGAGGGTAGCTTCGGCTAAAAGGGTCTTTTCAACTACACAAGAGGCACTTCATCTAGACCCTCAAAGTAGCTCCTTGGCGGCTGAGGAACATTCTCAACTCAAGAACTATTATGAACTTCAATCTCTTGAGGAGTCCTTTTTCAGACAAAAATCTAGAATTCACTGGCTTAAGGAAGGGGATCATAATACTAAATTCTTCCATCACTCGGTCGACCATAGGCACCTCCGTAATCGTATTATCTCCGTTATGGACAGCTCAGGACAAATGGTAACGGACCTGAAGGATGTACAGAAGGTTTTTGTTTCATATTTCTAGGATCTCCTTGCTCCGGTTGATATGACTGTGAGACCTTCTATACAAGAACTCATTGATGTCATTCACTCTCCTCTTAAGGAAGAACACATTCACCTTCTATCCCAACCTTTTCTTCCTTATGATATTCGAGATGCTATGTTTTCTATGGCTGGAAATAAAGCCCCTGGTCCTGATGGTTACAATGCTGACTTCTTCAAAAAGAATTGGGACAAGGTGGGCCATTTAGTTACTGAAGCGGTAATGGATTTCCTTGAAACTGGCTGCTTGCTAAAGGAAGTTAACAATATTATCCTTGCCCTGGTGCCAAAAACCCCCAATGCAACTTCAGTCTCCGACTTTCGCCCAATTGCCTGTTGTAATACAATATACAAGTGTATCACCAAAATATTTTCCTCTAGAATTGCTACGGTTCTTCCATATCTAATTAGTCCGGTCCAAACCGCATTTGTAAAAGGTAGAAGAATCAGTGACAATATTCTTCTTGCACAAGAACTTTTCAGTGGGTTTCATAATAAGCCTTACACCCCAAAGTGTGCCATTAAGGTGGATTTCAGGAAGGCTTATGATACTCTTGACTGGGACTTCTTAGAGAAAACTCTTCAAGCTTTTGGGTTTCCCACTCATCTCACAAAACTTATTATGGTGTGCGTTCGTACCCCAAAATTTTCTATATCCATAAATGGTGAACTCCATGGCTTCTTTTCCAGTGGCCGTGGTATAAGGCAAGGTGACCCCATGTCGCCATACTTATTCACCTTGATCATGGAGGTTTTCACTGGGATTCTCGACACTTACACTCGGCATCCGAACTTTCGATACCACTGGCGGTGCAAGGCTACACGCCTATCCCACCTTTTTTTTGCAGATGACGTATTTCTCTTCAGTGAAGCAAACCCCACCTCTATCTCTTGCCTCCAAAATGGGCTTACCTTATTCTCTACTTGGAGTGGTCTGGTGCCCAATACCAGTAAGAGTGAAGTCTTTATTTCAAGAGAGTCTAAAACTACCAAGGAGCAGATCTTGCAAGCGTTTGGCTTCAGCCTTGGTTCCCTCCCTGTGCGCTACTTGGGTGTATCCATAATCACTTCGAGAATGAGCAAAGTGGACTGCAATGATCTTGTATGCCGTCTCACTGCTAGAGTCCAATCTTGGACCCATCGATTTCTCTCTTTTGCAGGCCGACTACAGCTTATTAAGTCGGTATTGCATGCCATTCAAGCGTTCTGGGCTTCCATCTTTTTGCTCCCATCTTCGGTAGTGGACAAAATAGAGCAAATATGCAGACAGTTCCTCTGGAAGGGCCCATCTATGGGTTCGGGAGGCGCAAAGGTATCGTGGGCTGATGTCTGCCTTCCCATGCTAGAAGGAGGTCTTGGTATAAGAAGAATTAGGGATAGCAACAAAGCAGCCATGACTAAACATATTTGGTTGCTATTTACTGATAAAGAATCCTTATGGTGCAAATGGATTCATGCCACATATTTCAAAAGGAATAATTTTTGGAATTCTTCGACTCCTACCCTTTGCTCTTGGGCTTGGAGGAAGATCATTTTTCTAAGGGATAAATTCCTACCCCACTTCAAATGGAAGATAGGAGATGATGAATCTACGTCGCTTTGGCTAGACCCATGGCTTGACATTGGACCACTAAATTCGGTATTCTCAGACAATTATATCCATCAATCGGACCTTCTTAGACAAGCGAAGGTAAAGGACATATTCTCCCCAAATGGGTCTCAGCTACTCCAAGAGCTGGCTTTATGGCAAATTCCGGTTCCCCATCTCTCAAGTGGTCAAGATACCTTTTCTTGGGTGGGAGATTCCTTAGGTAAATTCTCAGTGGCTTCAGCGTGGGATATAATCCGGTGCAGATCCAACCCAGTTCATTGGTCCTCATTTGTCTGGGATAAGGCTTTGGCCCCTAGATATCAGTTCCTTCTTTGGCTTATTACCAAGGATCGTCTTCCCACTCAGGAATATCTTATGTCATATGGCAGTATCCCTAATTCTGTCTGTGCTCTGTGCAACTCTAGGCCTGACTCAATTAACCACCTCTTTTTTGATTGCTGTATCTCCAATTCTCTGTCCAATTTCTGGGCTGATAAGTGTAATCTCCCTTGGCACAACTCCTCTTGGTTGGACAATTTTCAATGAGTTATTAACTCTGTATCTGGCAAAGGTTTCTACCCGGAGATAGCACGCTTTTCGTTTGGATCTCTATGCTATATTATATGGAAAACCAGGAATGACATTCTCTTCCATGGACATAATCTTTATGTCCCTTCCATGAAACTATACCTTTGTAAGGCGATTAAGGACAAAGCTCTTGCCTTCAAATCGGTTGAGGATACTCCCAGAAACAGAAGAATGCAGCGTAGCTGGGGAATAGACGCACGCATTTTTGGTGTAGAGCTGGCCACAATATAGTATAGGATGATTTGTCCTCTTGGTTATCTTATGTTCCTAACTTACTTGTAACTTGCTTTGGAACCACGGTACCCCTCTACTCCAATGACACTTCGTCTTGTTGAGTGCTTGTTGGTACTGTATCTTCCCCTCTGATGTACATTTTGCTAGTCGTTTTTATGATAATTCTTACCTTACCAAAAAAAAAAAAAAAAAGCCTCCGATTTATTTTTTTTTTATTTCTTCTAATTTCTTTTATGTAGATATGTGGAACAATTCTTTTTCTATGAAATTTGATGATTCCATGACAAAATTGCATAATGATAGCATAAAAAGGAAGGAATTGAAATTACTACATAAAACTAACCAAGAATGTGCAAAAGGTAAAAAGTTTATAGAAATAAGTAGGAATAACCAAAGTTGGTTGTGAAGGTGGAATAAGGCGTACTAGTCTCTTTGAGAACACCAAATATCGATGTTGATCGCTTATATTACGTGTGTCTCCTCATTTGGAGATCTTCTCTTGCATTCCAAGATCGATTTTGGAAACTCAGCAAAGGGTGTGTTTGTATCATGAAAAATCTATGATTTGAAAAATATTTTTCACAAAATAATCACTTATAATTTTTATAAATGAATGAATGAAAAGGGAAAGAAAAAGAGAGGAAATAGAATGATTAAAAAGCAGTGAAAAATTCATAAATTTTTTTTAAAAAAATTTCCAAAAAATTAATCACTTGTCAATCCTGCCATATAGGATAACCAATATCCACATCAGTAATTTGCCATCAAAACTAGTTCGATGGATTACATTGACAAATTCTCAAGATTTAGGTTAAATTGGTCAAATTGAAATGATTTAAAACTGAATTAGTACGAGTATAATGTGTTTAAGATTTTATTTTTTGAAATTTCTACTGCCCACTTAGTAATAGGAATAAAAATAATCTCTTTCTAACTGTATCTATTGGATGCCTGCGTGATTGAAAAGCCTTTGAATTGGGCCAAGGCAGGAAGTGTTTTCGGTGAGGAACTTGACCGCGAGCGTCATGGTTGTCAAGGTGATCTCGGAGCGAGAACGAGTGGAGCTTATCAGGAAGCCCGCGATCTCGTAATCGGAAAATCCGCCAGTCCCCTGCTAACAGAGCCTGTTAGATGGTTTAACAATTTATGAAAATTAAAAAGAGATAATTACCCAAAAAACACTTTTTGAAATTGTGTCAATTCAATTCTAAACATTTTAATTTGGTCAATTTAGCTTTAAACCTTTTTAAAACTTGCTAATGTAGTCAATTCGGCCAATTATGGCAGGAAATTACTATTGTGGACACCAACTATCCTATATGGCATTGCCGACCATGACGACGGTTTTTGTAATTTTTCATTATTTTTCTGAATATTTTTAAACATTTTATAATTTTTTTAGTTTTTTTTTTTCTCACTTCTTCCTCCACGATCACCAGCCTCCTCAATTGTTGGCAACTGACCATAGGCAGGGCCAAACCTCACTAACGGCCAGCGAGGTCGACCCTTGCTAGCCTCGGCAACCTTGCCTCTGCGGGGGCCAAGTTTCTCATATCCCTTAATGATCTAGACTTGTTGCATAAACCAAAGTAGAATGAAGTCAGTCTTCATCCCAAATTGTGTGGAAAACTTCAAAGTTGCTTTCTCCACGATTGAGGGAGTGAATGATTGTCCATGAACTCTCACTGCAGAACTCCAACAAAAAAGAAGTATTACACAGCATGGACAAATAAGAAGGTAGTTCTGCTGAAGTATATTCTTCTACCTTCATCATGATGCACGAATTAATGCACATGATCTGCATACATAGACTAGTATCCAGTTCCAGACGACGACGAGAGAGTCGACCATCATTCGCTGGAAGGATAGTTCCCGTATCGAACTCTGCAATCTCGATACTGCACCCACCCCCCGATCCTCATGTAACAGAGATCCTCGGTTAACTGCACGCTAGCTTGTTCCAAGCAATCAAAACAGTCCGGCGGGGTAAGCGCCCGGTTGCAATCTCTGTGGGCATAGCACGCGCTGTTGGGCCCCTTATGATTTGGTTTGGTTCAATTTTCAGTTTTCGGTTTTGTTATTGATGTTATAAATATGGTTAATGAATCAATGAATGCAGCAATATCTCTTGATTCATGAATTCAAGGTGTATCCAAGAAAATTCATGAATCAAGAAATAGTGCTGCATACGTTGATCCATTAATCATATATATAACAATGAAACAGAGCCAAAAGCCATCTCAATAATCTGATTAAGAGATAGTGCTGCATTCGTTAATCCATTAACCATATTTATAACAATTGACACCCCTACTAGCCACTATATGGTGTGTCATGAACGATGCTCCCCCTAGCCATGCCAAGATTGAAAGAGAAATTGTCGGCCGCTTCATAAGAATATATGCTGCACCCACTATCAATCAAGGTTAGGTCCGGATTACCTTTCACGGCATGCTGAATGCAGAGCAATCCGAGCACGATCGCCGCGATGAGCCTTGACGACGGAGTAGCCATCTTGTGGATTCTTCTATTCGGATGCTTTGTCGTGCGGAGATCCAGCTTGATTGCCTGTTCCGTTAATGTACTATTCCGCTGAGAAATTTATGTACCGAAAGCTTTGTTTTCAACGAAAAGTCTCTGGCTAACCACGCCGAGCTAAACAAGGCATGCATGCATGTTCGTCAGTGCAATAATCCAAAGTCTGGCTCATTTTAGTCCTTGAAATATGCTTTTTCCAGTATGAGTTTCACTTTGATTCCTGTAATATGTTTTGTCATATCTATTTTCCTGCGGTAATTTAAATTCTTTGCTGAATTTATGCTTACTGATTCTTAAATTCTATGAAACTTTTGTTTAATGATAATCGGATATTGCTGAAAAATCCCAATAGTGAGACATAATTCTCGTACCTAATCCTACGATCTTCGAGCTGCACTTGCCCCCAAATTCTCATAATACAGAGAAGGTCCGATTGTACTCTAGCGTGACTCGCCTAATAGGTGCAACCCTTCGGCCCAGAGTCACGCATTGCAAACTCCGTGAACCTAGCATATAGTATTGAACCCCGAAGATGACTTGTAGAGATCGTAAGAGTCAGCTGCGTTTGCACATAAATTTTCAACAGCCGATTCGCAGTCGATGTCAAAATCATTCTTCGGGTTGTAAGAACGTCCATTGCACACTTTTGCGGACCGGAGCTATGTCCAGATCACCTCTCAGGTCGTCATGAACGTAGAACAACCAGAGTAGAATTACCGTGACGGGTCTGTGGAATGTAGTAGCCACCTCTCAGATTCTTCTAATGGCTACTTCAGTGCGTGAAAATCAATCTCCATCGGCCCTTTGTATATAGGTGATACCATTTTCCTTTGTTCTTTGTTTATCTATGAATCTACGCGGATGTTACTATGCCAGATAGTGAAAGCACTTTCCTGGCCTTGGGATCAAATCAATGTTACCCTTGTTCAACTGAGAAACCTATGGAATCACAGCTTTACATGGCTCTTGATAACCACCACCTTCACTACAGCCTACAGCACAGGGACAGAGCAATAGATTTCCTAGAAAATGACGATCATCGCTGGTTCTCAAAAGCTGTCTAGTTGTTTGTTATTGACTCCTAAGGTCCAAATCCAAAAGGTTTAAGTTATAGGACATTTCAATCCTTGAATTGCTGTTTTTCATCTATTTAGCATTGGTGATCTTTAGCTTCATTAGTTGGAGCAATGTCGATCGTGGGTATGATGGACTACAAGGTTGACCGCAACAATGGATGCCAAATAAAAGGAGACAGAAAAAGGTCACTATCTACTAACTAGGAATAAGCCAAACTCCAAACTCACAGTCTTAGATTGTTATAATACTTAAATGTTCGATTTAATAACGCAAGTTTTTAGGATAGTTGATAGGTTATTTATAAATTTTATCTCCATTAATTTTAGGGTTTTATTCCAAAATGGGAAAGGATGGCTTGAACGCATGGAATGTGTGTCTTGCAGAGCTGCTTCAATCCCGTCTTGTGAAGGGCATTGAACGGCTTGTCTCCGAAGCGGTACTTATGCTCTCCATGGTGTTAATTTTCTCGAGGTGGCAAGAGAACAATCACTCGGTATTCTCGTACCTAATTCTACAATCTTGGAGCTGCACTTGCCCTCCGATTCTCATGTTACAACAAATACACAACACTCCTCTCGCCGAATCCAAGCTAGAAGCGCAATCCCCACCCGAGAGTGCACCATTGCAAGCTCCATGGGCATAGCATATCGTACGGAGGTGCGTACATGTCGCATAAAAATCGTAATTATAGCTCTGAGTGTCGGTACACACGCTGTCCAGAGCTGTGTTGCAAACGTATCCAAATCATCACCCGGATTATAGGAATCCACATTGCACAATGCATGTATAAAGTTCGTGTCCGGATCACATCTCACAACATCGAGAACGTAGAAAAGACCAACAAAAATTGCTACTGCGACTCTCCCAGAGCATGGCCATTGATCCTTTAAGTTTTTCTTCTACTCGCTGACGGTCGCCTTGGTAATTAGATATCCAATAAGTTGATTTGATTTATATATAGGTTGTGAATTGTGATATCCATGTATTTTCTTTAGTGTCGAGGTTACTTCCAAAGAACACATTATAGGTTCTGCCGCTTATTATTATAATCAACCTAGCTTATTGTTTGTTCTTTTGTTGGCGTCTCCTTTTATACTCATACTTCATCGCAACGATAGTGGAAAAGTCGTTTGCCGTTTAGATAGAACATTTGACTTATCTGCTCGTCTCTTAATACTTGTTTGACTGAGACATTTAAGCACAATTGGATTTTTAGGGTAATTTTTCGAAAACCATGACCAGCTAATGACATTGAAGAAAGGAATTATATGTTTTATATATCATATATATCAAGTCCATCTCAACCATTGATTATATGAATCCCATGATAGAACCCAAGTAATTAACAATTAAAATGATATTAGTCTACATCATCTATAAACCATGCAATAACTTATCAATGTGATTGCTCCGTAGACAAACTTGTCTCATGGATCCTCATGGATCAAGTTTTAGTATACTTTCAATTATAAAGTATATTTGCGCTCATTGTTACTCCTATCAGACAAAATATTTATATTTTTACATTATAGCACTTGTCGATCTATATCTGTCAACAATAGAGTCCCAATCTCTGGGATTTTCCTAAATATTATTTTTAATAAAATTCACGAAAATCTTATTTGGGGCGTCAGCTTAGCCGTTTACCTGAGCGTAAGAAGTCGATGAACGAATCATATTGATAACTCTAGCCTTTACAAAGTCCAATACCTCTTCTTCAATGAAAATAGCTCCCTGATCGGCGGCAATTGTTGCAGGAATACCAAATCGATAGAATGGTTATTTCTTCTATGAATTTTTTTCACTGTCTTTGAGTAATATTTTTAAAAGAAGTTGCGTCAACCCAATTTCGTAATGTAATCGGTTGCCACCATGATATTTGAATATATTCATATAATAATATATATTATGTTAAAATAATCAGTAATGGTCCCAGTCAAAAAGGAGGATCGAGCTATTGGGGACTAATTTATGTAAGAGAAAAGGCTATTGGGGCACTCGACAGGACAAGAGGGTTGCGCTTATTAGCTAAGGGGACGCAAAAATCTTTGAGAGTTTAAGGGAACAGGACATTGCTGAGTACTGAATGGGTGACCCTACAACATGGGAAGATTAGTAATAGTAACCTCGGTTGACTGTAAAATAGCGAATACAATAATCGTTTTTCATATTTGTGGCTATATTTAGCTAGAGTTGATGGCATACAAATTAAATCCAGGGTTAAATTGCCTTAAACCTATTGTATGGATTTCCCAATTGAATTTTTTATTTTTGCCTAAAATTGTAATATGGTCCTTTTGACCAAAATGGTAAGTGATGATTGTACCGCCACATTACCGATTTTCGACAAAAATTAACCAAAATGATTACTTTGGACATTCGTGTAAGATTTAAATTTTAATTGACAAATTTAAAAAATTTATGATTGAATTATCATCTATAAAATAAGTTTATGAGTGATTGGACATTTTCCCAATACCCAAGTACTATAGAAGTGCTAGCGGAGTTGATAAGCTTCGTAATTGAGAACAAAAAAAGAGGGTTAGCTTAGCTAAGTTAAACAAGAACTCATCTGAAATCAACGACCTCCGAATGACTCAATCTGAAAAGCTGGTCGCTGAGGATGTAGCGTAGTAGTGAACAACTGGAGTCTGCTGTAGAACAAATCGCATCATGGGGAGCTGTATCAAGATCGCGACGGAAATCATCGTTCAGCTTATAAGATTGTTCATTGCACGATGGGTCGATCGCAGTAAGGTCCGGATGACCTCTCAGAGGATCGACGTCAGCATCGACGCGAACATGGAACAACCCAAGTACAATCATTCCGACAACTCCCAATAATATAGTAGCCTTCTCTTTATTTTTTAAGCTACTTCGCTGCGTAGAGATCTAGTTTTGGGTGGGGGAGTACATATAAATCTCTTGTTCCTAGTAGGGGTAGACATTTTAAGAGGCTCCTCCAGATTTAGAGGGACGGACCCAATTAGTACAGACACGAGTAAGTATACGGATTTATTAGGTCCATAGCCAGTGCCTGATTTCTCAAGGTGGCAAGAAAACAATCAGTCGGTGAAAGGATAATTCTCGTACCTAATTCTACAATCTTGGAGCTGCACTTGTCCCCCGATTCTCATGTGACAGATGAGAGCCAACTCATTCCTAGCCGAAACCAGGCAAGAAGTGCAATCCCCACCCGAGAGCGCCCGGTTGCAAGCTCCGTGGGCATAGCATATCGTACCGAGGTGTGTAGATGTCGCATAGAAATCGTAATTGTAGCTCTGTGTGTCGGTACATACGCTGTCCAGAGCCGTATTGCAGACAGACCCAAAATCATCGCCGGGATTATAGGAATCTACATTGCACACTGAGGATATCAGGGTCGTGTCCGGATCACCTCTCACAACGTCGAGAACGTACAAAAGACCCATAAAAATTGCTGCCGCGGCTCTCTGGAGCATGGCCATCGATCCTTTTAGTTTTTATCCTACGAGTTCAGTCTCACCTTGGTAATTAGAGATCCAATTAGTTGATTTGATTTATGTATAGGCGGTGAATTGGGATATTCATTTTTTGTACCTTTAATGCTTGGCTATTTCCAAAGATCACGTTATAAGTTTTGCCGCCGATTCCTTGAATCAACCTACTTTCTTGCTTGTTTTCCTTGTTTGCCTCTCCTTTTGAACTCATGCTTCATCACCACGATAATGGCAAAAGTCCTTGCTCCTTTTTAGATAGAATATTTGCCTCGTATTCTCATCTACTAATACCTGTTCGACTGAGAAATTTGAGGGCAGTTGTTTTTTTAATGTAACTTCTTGATAACCACGACCAGCTAAAGACATTGAAAAAAAAAATATCATACAGTTTATAAATAATGTAAATTAAGTCCATCTCAACCATTGATCCTATGAGCCCCACGATAGGATATGTATAATTAATGATTGAAATAATATAAGTCTTTATTATTTATAAACCATGCAATAACTTCTCAATGAATTGCTCCTTAGATCAGCTTATCTTATGGAATCAAACTTAAGCATTCTTTTACAATAAACTATATTTGCGCTTGTTGTTAATTATATTAGAGCTGAAGACAAAATATTTCTCTAAAGTTTACCTAATTTTTTCCTTCAAATCCTGCGGTTCTAGTTTTTCTATGTTTGCATTTTTAGTTCTTGAAGGGAATTTCTACCATCTCACAGGTGTTCGAATGGGACCATTCCCACATTCAACATGAGGTGCATGGGCTCATTGGCGGAGAAAGATTAGACCAGCTCGAGGAGCTCGCGGCCAATAGATTAGATTAGTCACTTCAAATTCTTATTTAAAATAAAGTCCGCTTTGATTTGTCTTTTAAAAAAATGGCCTTACCTTAAATCTTTATTTGAAAATTTTCCCAGTCGGCTAAAAGGGACAAAAGCATCGCCGCAAAAAGATGATTGTCCGATATGGTGAGTGGAATGATGACGATGGTCCAACATTTTACCAATTTCTCATAATTTTCTTGCTTTCGCCTCCATGGACCCACCTGCTTAAAGCTTTCACAAGGCGTTGTATACACTTGAAAAAAAAAGATTACAAGTGTACAAAACATATGCTTAAATTTAATACTCTGGAGCCAATGAACATCCCTCTTAAAAAGAAATATGTAACTCGTGATAGGATTTAATAGAAAAGCGAAGTACTTCAATCGAATTTTTTTTGAAAAGACAGCACAAATGACCTCCTTCTTTGCGGCGTATGCGCTTGGTGCTCGTAGCAAAGATAGATGTGACCTTGTTGCTCGGTTATCGTGTCTTTCGATCGGGATATGGCTGAATAGTAATATATCTTCGGTCGATAATTGTAATTTAGCAAATATACACATGTTGATAGGGATTGTAAATTGTAATGATTAATGGGGGACAAGAAAAAAAGAAGAAATATTCAGTACCCATCTTTTAACCATCCCACAATGTAACATAAGAATTTTATATCTATACAAGTTTCATGACGGTCTAAAAGAACAAAGTGCTTTTGCCACGAAAGATGACATATCCAATTCGGTGAATGGAACGAGGAGGACGGTTTGACATTTTACACTCTTTCATAATGGTCGTGCCTTCGCCTCCATGGAACCACCTGCTTAAAGTTTTCGCACAGCGTTGCCTGCATTCCAAATAAAAGAAAAAGGAAACATGTAACTTGTGATGGGACTTAATAGAAGAAGAAAGTTACTTCAATTAGATGATAGACAGATTTATAAGAGAAAGATATTGCTAGTCTGGAATATTCGAATATCAATCTACATGCTTTTAAAACCTAAAATTCTTAAGTAAGTCCGTAATATTCTCACAACATATAAGAGATATGTATTTTTTATGGGTTACACTTTGAATTTATCCCGTTTTCCCGGCTATTATATCAGTCATTTTCATGTTTTGAATTTGTGCTGGATGTAAAAGTGTGAGGACGATTTCAAGGAATTTGAATAGTAAATCTTGTACTAAGTTGGCAATGTCCCAAAAAATTTTATAACGATAATAATTGACATTTTTTTCTACCATAATAAGAGTGTAATAAAAATAGTTGTCAAACGACTAAAAGTTTGTGGCCTTAAGTTGAGGACATGCATGAGATCATGATTTAGTTTTTTTTTCTTAGTGGTAAAATAACTTAGACTTAGCACCTCAAAATGCGCAGGACAGAATATATTTCGGACAATATATGTAGAACAAGATCTAATCGCTCCCTTGACGTATTTGAGTATATATTTATACTTAATTGATAACCATCACGCTTCTGCTTCCTTTTCTAGTTCTCCATCTACTGTGCAGGTAAGCTAATGGTTCTATGAAATTAAATGAATAGAAAAAATTTAACCAAAGTGAAAGAACATAGAATAAAATTAATTAATTATTTTAATAAAGTTAAACAAAGTAATCTTTCTTACCCACAAATGTGACTTTGATTGAGATAGACCTGTGAAGGCCGCTCTCCTCCTTGCGTCAGCATGTGAATAACAATCTCCACCATCCCCGTCGCCGTTGCCATCGCCGTTGCAGTCGCCGTCACCGTCACCGCCACTCGTAGCTCCACGGAATGAAGATGAAAACCCAGATATACCCTCGTCATCGTCTACTTTCCCCCTTAATTTTCCCCACCTCATCGAACCGAAAATCGACACCCTCTCCTTCACTTCCTTCTTGCCCCTCTTCTCTGGGCTCCTGAAAGACCCTCCTATCTTCCGGAACGAGAACGTATGACTGGAGCGTCGACCCACGCAAGGCCCATCGAGCACGCTTGTCGGGGAGGGCGTATTGGTATACTTGGCCTCGTCCCACAGCCTTGGAGGCGGCTCAAGACACGGCGGCCCCGCGACGGCACTAGGCTTGGGCTGGTCACCGGCCCGTTTAGGCTTGCCCGGCAATTCCTCCCATTCGAACGGTATCGAAATCGAGGTTTGGAGTGGCGGGTCGGGCATGTCCGATGGATCTCGCCGGTGGTTCGGAAGCGACAGTAAGGAGAGTTTCGGAGTAGATCTCCGATGATCCTCTTTCTCGGACTCCGAACCCATCTCTCCCTCCTTCCCTCTCTCTCTCTCTCTACGTATTTGCAACTCAGGATCAATCTACGGACCTTGTGGGGGATTCCTCCATGGGTCTTGATCCTTTATAGGTAAAAAAAAGCTCTGCCTAACATTCTACATATGTGATGTGCAGGGATGGCCGCAGAATTTGTGTAGTAAAGTGGATCCTTAGGGTTTGATAAAGTGAAGGGCTTAATGTGTTCTTTATTGGAAAAATGACCCTTTTCTCTTCTTTCCCCAGCCAACATCGATCATTAGCAGATAATGACAGCATGACTTTAACTTTAGGACGTGGTTCTTGGACAGCGTTGGCCCGTTTAGCCGTAAGATAAGGTTCAAAAGAAAGCAGCCAAAACGGACAAAGATCATCTCTGTGGACATGTGGACCAGGGCATTTACCAGTCCATTAGGTCAAAAAGAAGGCTCTTATACACTGTGGGGACAAAAAATAAAGAAAAGAAACAATAATAGTTATTAAAAAAATTAAAAACCAAAGAGAGAAAGAAGGGTTCTGAGATCAAGATAGTCTTATCTTGGAATTATCGAATGATAACGACTACCGAGGTTGTAATGCATCACAGAATGGCTGGCTCTCTCAAAAGCCGGGGAAAGAATGGATTTATCTTTTGCATTCTTTGTTTCTTTTTCTCCTTTAATTGAGTGCAAATCGAATATGCTATAATTTAAAACTTCAAAAAAAGAAAAAACGAACAGTTTAACAAGTCATTGCCTGCATATACATATGGAGAGAGGGAGCTTTTGTTCAAAAAACAGAATCTTTCATGGTATTCAACTTCTCGTAAAAGAGGAGAAGAACTTTTATTTGTGTCGGGTGGGCGGGAAGAAAAAATGGATGTCTTCACATATATTTCGGCAGAGAGAGGACAAAAACTTTTGTTTGCTGATTATTTAATGTGTGACGTAAGATCAATGCGAGTCAAAAAGCTACTATCAAAGCTGGTTGCACTTGCGGTTGCATTTGAACACGCCTTCTCTTTCTGTCAATCTTGGTTTTCTGACATGCACGTTAGGGCAAACAAAGGTGAAAAAGACGTTAACGTGAACTCAACTCCTGAGCGTCGCGATTGGTCGAGTAGACAGTAAGTTATAAGACCTCGTCGTGGACACAAATCCCGTCCCGACTTAGCATGTTCCTTGATAAATTATGTACATGATTGTAAAATGTAACTTTAAAAGGTACTCCCGCGACCATAATATAAGCAGTAGCATCTGAATAGAAGTTCTCCTGATATATAAAAAGGTCATGGCTCCAACGGCTTCGAGAGGAGTTGGAAGGAAGTAGGGAATTCAAAATGTTGTTTTGGAGGAAAAGTGGACATTTTATCCCACGGAGGTCTCTTTCTTCTTCTCCTTTTTCCCTTTATTTTGAAATGGATTCCATCCTTGCTGAAGAAAACCACTCTCGAAAGGCTCACATCACCGAGACGAAGTCCTCGACGTGAAAGAAGATCCAGCCGAATGATCCGGAGTCATTTGTCTTTGAAGTTTGTCCAAGTTGTTATCCGCACGTTACTCTTCTCCTCCTAATAATTCAAACTTTTGTCGTGAACTTTCGGTCACGGCGTCCCATCGAAGCTAAATTTCGATGCCTTCGTATCCATATTGACATTGAGTTTTGCATGTCGAGTGAAGGGTATAATTAAGTATATAGGCTCGAGTCAATTCTCATTTTAGTGAAGGTGCTCTGCTCAAGTATTTAACTTTACAGTACTCAAATCTTTTATGAATTGCCATGCACGTATGAAGGAGGTTTAGGGTTTAGGAAATGTTATTATTTTCATGGGTAAAGACTCCTAAAGTTGATTTTAAGGTTAAGTATGAGCTGAACAAAGACTTAACTGGAGCTTCGAGTGATATTTGGTGGGGTTCAATAGTTAAAAAAGGCGTGATTTTGGGGCCTAACATCACTGCTTTTGACCGTCAGCACAATAACAATCACAATGCTCGATAGGTGAGGAAATGACAACAAGGATGAGCAGTATACTAATGGATGCTAAAATAGTGGCAAAAATTTGTGATTTTTTTTAATAACGTTCGTAAGATCATGTTAAATTCGAAAGTTAAAACGACAATAAATGTCAACTGTAAAAAGTTAAATTCACCATAGTGGCAAAAAGTACTAGAGGATTGCGCAAAAGCTCCCAAGCAATACTTACCAATGAGAGAATTCATCGGTATTGACATCTGCATTATTTTTTCGATGATCAAGAGCGCATTTTAACATATATAAATAAATAGTGAAAAGAACCAAAAAATAATATACATATGATGAGCCCAAGAAAATCGAAGCTTCAGTCCATTTTGCCAAAATCAATTCTGCCGCTGAAACCGACCCATGAGGCCCAAGCTTGCGCGGCCCAGGTTTGGTCCAAATTCATTCCCACCAGCTTATTAAATAAGCCCAACCCATCTAACATGGGCAGTCGATTTGGCCGGAGCTCATTGCCTTCTCCTTTGGGCACCATCGACATCAATCGATGGTGTATCATCTCCGATCAGCAACAGCCGCCGTCTAATCTCCCTCGCCACCACAGCCTCAGCCGTGATGGAGCGGAGCATCGACACTCATCACCACCAGAAAATTTACAACGACAACCACGACAAACTCTCCGAAGCTCGGAGCATACATGAGTGCTGAGGAGCCGAGCGAAGCAAGCAAGAACGCATATCGACCGAGAAAATCTCTCCTTAATTTCCGGCGATCTGGACCAGGTCCAGTGTCTTTGCCCATTGTTGAAGCCAGTCGTAGTCGAATATCTTCGTCAACTAAACACTAAGCAATCAGAGGAGACGATGACATTTGTCAATCCATCCTTTTGGTTCGCCTGTAGCCTCGAAATACTCTTTATTGCCTAAAAATAAATAAATCTTCACTCACTTCTTCGCCCAAGAGAAAATGAAATATAGGATGATCAGTTTTAAGGTGGTTAGATTCCAATCTAACCTATTAAAGCCTATTTCTAATTTTTAAAACCTGAAATCTACCTTGTTTTTCCAATTTAGTGCTAAGGTCCACCTGAAAACCTGTTTTTCTTTAGTTCCCTTGTTAATAAAAGATGAACAAGAGTAAATAAGTAAATACCAATCGGGAGCAAGTGAGGGTTGTGAGGCTTAGATGAGCGAGGGTGAGTCACGAGCAAGAGAGAGAGAGAGAGAAAGAGAGAGTCGTAAAATGTCCAAATGGGATTGGAGACAACAGAGGAAAATAGAGAGATAAAGAAAAATTAGGATTTTTAGATTTTATAAATCTGATTCCAAATTTGGTCCAATGGATTCGATTTCTTGGTGGTTCTTCATTTGAAATCGGGAACTCGACCGATTCTAAATTTTTGAAATTGGGAACTGGACCGATTCCATTGGTTTTCAAGGGATCCAATCTAATTTCCTAATAAAACCAATTTGGTTACACAACCCTAATGAAACATCATTGTCAAACGAGTTAATCTCACTTTAAAGTGTTATTTTAAGGTGCATTTATTTGGGTAGTTTTAGAAGAGAAAAGTAGTTTGTCAGCTTTCTCATAAAATCTACTTATTCAAATTTTAAAAGAAAATTTAAAAGAAAATTCGGACCAAAAAAAGAAAATATTTGAAAAAAATTGATGAAAAACTTACATATGAATCTAAGTGCCAATGTGTTTAGTGTTCTCTTAATTAGACATACCAGAATTGGGCTCGTTATGGGCAATTTCAAGCCCCAAGGCCTCCTTTGTTATTTCTACAAGGGCTAATACTACAAAAAATCTTATATCGGTGCACTTGTAACGAATTTACCTTTTCACTAGTTTTCATTTACTATTAAATTGCTGAGTTCGATAATACATGACAATTGTCGATATACCAATTTGAGCTTTTGCCCTCTATTCTAATTTGTAGTTTTCTGTAATATTAATTTAATTTAAGGAAAACTAACAAAGGTAAATTAATCACAAATATATCAATTTATAATTTTTTGTGATCTAAAAATTGATTTGGAATAATTTTGTTATATACATGTGCCAGTTTGGATTTTTTTTTTATATATTAACCCTTCCTACATTAAAGACATTAATGTTTTCGGCCTAGCCCTGTTTTCCACTTCTTTTTCAACAAAATAGTGCACTTAAACCAAAATATATTATATCGAATAATCGAGACGATAGTTCTTCAACACACCTTAAAATTTGTCATTCGAAAGCAGAAATTCGTGCACTTTTCTGAATCCGAAACCTTGTACCCTGTTTTTGTTTTGTGTGTTATGCTTATGCTTTCAATTTGTTTAAGGGCCGACTACTTAAGAGTATCATTAATTACTTACTGATTTTCAAATTACGTTTATTAATCAAAATTAATTCCGGTGGGTGTGGGCTTTGGAGCTCGAATCCAAAGTCCAGCTCGATATCAAAATGAAGGAATGGGAATGGATTAAGCATGAGCAAAATAGACTAACTTAATCAATTGTTTTTTTATTTTTTAAATATCTCATATATGTGTCACAAGTTAGCAATTTCTTGATCGCGGAATAACTTGTGTGACGCCCAAATAGTGGAATACTCCAAGCCAACCTACCTTCTATAATTGTTCCAAAGAACAATATGGCAAATAACTTCTTCATACGAAATCACACCATGTCCAGCTTAGCTTGGGCTTCTAATTCATCCAGCAAGACAGTAAATCACTTTAGGCTTGATAATGTATTTTGACTTGCCATGGCCTCATTAGAGAGCGACATCAGCTTCCGACCAATTTGTATATAGGAAACCAATACAGCCTTTAGAGCTTCCTGGAGATATATTCATTCTATTCTAAAACTCTTAGCACCAACTATCTTAACACCACTCTCACAGACTAGCTATATTCATTTCCTCTACATTAATCACTCTTTACTTGGCAACCCCAAATCCACTAGCAAATGTTACGAGTACACCAGAATCATGACCCGTGACATTCTCTCCCATGTAATTCCACAACCGCCTCGTTGCAGGTTGTTCCGTCTCTTCCCTGCATTTCCATAACCATTGGTATGAAACTTTTGGATTATAAATTGAATGGTAATGTTCACCCAATAAAGCAAGCTACTTCATTGGTAATTTCTTCTTATCATAGCTCTTCAGCCCCCTTGGTCACTCGCGTTTTCCCTAACAAGTGTGGCATTTTTCACCAACTACACCTTTTGGCAACCCTCTCTTTTGCCTACTGAGCATTTTGATCCCAACAGACCAATGGAGATTTTTTCCTTGTTGAAAATGTGGCAACGAGTCTCTTCTTAAGATTTGCCAATTGAACTAGGAACGTTTTCCCCATTCAATGAGGAACTGGAGCTTCCTTATGCGCCCATTGCTGTCCTATAAGCTAGTTGAGAGTCGCGTTTTATCTTAACACCTTTTACCCTGATAATTCGCTCTCTACCCTCATTGGACTAGGTAGACCATAGGTTGTCTCCAACTTAATTCACTTACTGGAGGAATTTTTCTCTAATACCATCCATCACAAGTAAGCAATTCTTTGGCTGCAGAATAACCCATGCGATGCTTAGTGAGTGAAATACGCTAAGCCCACCCTCCTATTATAGTTGCTCTAAATAACAATATGACAAATAGTTTCCTCATACAAGATTGTATTATGTCCAACTTAGCTTGAGCATCTAGTCCATCGAACAAGACAATAGATCACTTTAGGCTTAACATCTTATTTTGACCTGCCATAGCTCCCATCCAATTTGTATACAGGAGGCCAGCCTTGCCTTTAAAGTTTCCCAGAGATATATTCGTTTCATCCCCTAGTACCAATTGTCCTAAGGCCACTTTCATGGACTAACTATATTCATTTCCTTTGCATTAATCACTCTTCACTTGATAACCCCAAACTCCTCTCACAAATGTTATGAGTATGGGAGAATCATGGACTGTAACATCCTCTCTCACATAATTTTGTAACACCCTCATTGCGGGTTGTTCTATCTCTTCCCTGCATTTCCCTAACCATTGGTATGCTACTTTTGGATTATGAATTGAAAGGTAACGTTCATCCAATAATATAAGCCACTCCGTTAGTAGCTTCTTTTGATCACAGTTGTTCAACCCCTTTGGTCACTTGTACTTTCCCTGACAAGTGTGGCATTTTTCACCAATTACACATTTTAGCAACACTTTCCTTACCCTACTAAGCATTGTGATCCCAACTCACGAATGAAGGTTTTTTCCTCATTGAAATCGTGGCAACATGCCTATTCTTAAGATTTGCCAATTGATCGAAGAACATTTTCCTTATTTAGTGAGAAATTGGAACTTTCATATGCGCTCATTGCTATTCTAGAAGTTAGTCGAGAGATGCGCTTTGTAGATGCGCTTTGTCCAAGCACCTTTTGCCCAAACAATTCACTCTCTGCTCTCGTAAGAGTAGGTAGACCAGAGGTTTTCTCCAACTCAATTTACTTATCGAATGGATCCTGCTCTATTACCATCCATCACAAGTCAGCAATTCCTTGGTTATAGAATAACCTGTGTGGCGTTTAGTGAGAGGAATACACTAAGCCAGTCTTCCTTTTATAGTTGTTTCAGAGAATAATACAATGAATAGCCATCTCATATGAGATCTTACTACACCCAGCTTAACTCGGGCTTATAGTCTATTGAGTGAGACAATAAATCATTCTAGGCTCAACAATTGATCTTGGCCAACCATGACTACATTAAGAGAGCAGTTTTAGCTCTCGACCAATTTGTACACAAAAGGCTAACCCCACATTTGGAACTCCTTAAAGATATATTCATTCTAATCCTAGAACTCCTATAACCAATTGGTATTGTCATAATGCTACTCTCATGGACCAATTATATTTATATCCTCTACATCACTTACTTTTCATCTGACAACCCTAAGCTCCACTCATAAACATCATGAATATGAGAGAATCACGAATCGTGAAATATGCCTCCTCTCATCTTTTAGTCTTTCCCTTTCGCCCCACGATGCTCACACATACTCTCATTTTTCAGTATTTTCCTTCATGCGAGTCTTCGAGATATTCTCTCTTTTGAACTCAACCGGTTCCATGAAACCGTTCAAGAACTAGACCAATCCGTCCTATCCAATCCAGTTCAAGGGACCTTTGATCAAGTCCCCTATTTTTGAAACTAGAAATCGGTCCCTCTACTTTGATTTCCTTGATCGAAAATCGGGCACACCTAGAATTGAGTGGATATGGGGCCCCTTCCAAGCAGGTTCTCTATTGACAAAAGGAATATAATTTTTTTATGGATCAGCTCAATAACTAATGCGATGGTAATTAATTAATTATAATATCTAATATCTCGATCGATTTTAATTTCGACGCAAATAAAAAAGCAAAGAGAGAGAGAGAGAGAGAGAGAGAGAGAGAGGGAAAAAAATAGAAAAGAGAGGCTTGGGTTTGTCGTTTAGGACCCGAGACGGCGGGTCGGATCGATCCGACAAACCCTCCGTTAAACCTCAGACTGCTCCGACCTCTTCGGCCTCCACCATCGAGCGAGGATTCCCACCGCCACCGCCACCGCCACCACTGGAGCTGTCGAACGCACAGGTGAGTCCAACCGCTCAAAACCTCGCAATCTCCGTCTCGCTATGCTGCTTCGTTTAGCCCTTTTCTGTTTGCTCTGTCCATGGCTGTGGGCGAAGATTGCGTTTCTCTTTGGTTTCTTCTCTGTTGAGCTTCGGTACTTCTCTGATGCTCCGTGACGCATTCATGATATCGTTGTTCAGTGACATTCTGATTCTCGGAAAATCGGTTTCGGTTATTTGGATTCGAAGGAAGATACGGCGGAGGATTCTGCGGCAGGCAGTAAGGGAGGGGGGAAAAAGGTGAGAGATGAGAGGATTGCAGCTCCCGCTGACTCAAACCCAGAAGGTGAGGCTGCAGAGAGCACTTGAAAAGCTCGAGTCTTTGCCGTCGAAGGCCAACTCCAATGCCTCTGTC
The DNA here is from genome assembly GCA_014182735.1 of Corymbia maculata. Taxonomy (NCBI): domain Eukaryota; kingdom Viridiplantae; phylum Streptophyta; class Magnoliopsida; order Myrtales; family Myrtaceae; genus Corymbia; species Corymbia maculata. The sequence goes on along the minus strand of CM024689.1, from coordinate 10,178,259 downwards.
ACTGTCGCCGATACGATTCCTGTCAACTACGATGACGGCTTTCTCAAGTACTGAAGCTGGCTTGATTTTCAGTTTTTTTATTATAGTACCTCATAAATGATGTGTGTTGACATGTTATATGATACTTTCACCTAAACGTTCCAGTTTTGCTAAGTTCACCTAGTTTTAGAAGGACTTGATGCTGCAAATCTTGAAACTGGCCTCAGCATATTGTAGGGTTATCTTTGCAAGTACACACATAATCAGTTGTCTTCTTTTACATCTTTCTTAATTGGGTTGTGTTTATTGTGTTGAAAACAAGGGGCCATGGAACAACCGAGCTCAGTGGTGAAGTTGTTGCTACGGTTTGTGGAGTAGTTGAGCGAGTCAACAAGCTGGTCTATGTTCGTACTCTGCGAGCCAGGTAGCAAAATATCAGAATTTTTCTGGACAAGAAGAATTGCTATTCGTTTCTTTTCTTATTTTCTTTAAATCTCCTGAAATGAGTCTTCTTCTTCTTCTGTTAACATCACAATGAATGTAGATACAAGCCAGAGGTTGGAGACATCATTGTTGGACGTGTTATTGAGGTGAAATGCTCTATACAATTTCATAATTAGTTGGTGCATACTAATATTTAAATGAACTTCAGCGTATTTGAACCTAATGTCAATTACTCATGTCAATATGTGCGCACGTGAATGTCGGCATAGCCTCAATAGTGTATGCTTTATTTCAACTTTCCTTTTCATTGATAATTACTACAATTTGTTTTTGTTATATAAAGCTTACCTGGAAGGTAGCATAGGCTATTATTCCTCTGTATATGATGGCAGAAGATGGATGTAGATAATTGCATATGCATGATAGAAATGCAAAGTTGATTTATTTAGCTCTCTGGCAAAGGGCTCTCAATTTTGGTCATAAGGTGAATGAAGTTTAATATCCCGTGTCACTCAATTTTTTCTGTTGTTTGTGACCTTGCTGTTGACAATTTGCCAGGCTGCAATGTTTCTCTTGTATATCGGCTGAAAATATCTGAAACCTGAATATGCCATTTATGAATCTCATTGTAACATCATCTTACCTTTAGGAAGAAGTTTTCTCTCAATTTTCTCAGTTTATATATTTCAGGTAGCTCCAAAGCGTTGGCGACTGGATATAAATTATAGTCAAGATGCTGTGTTAATGCTTTCTTCAATTAATTTGCCTGATGGAATTCAGGTAACTATGTAGTTTTCTTTTTCTTTTGTTTTTCCTTTAGATGCCCTGGCTTTTGTATGTTTTCACAGGTGGTATGCAGTCTTTCAGCTTCTCTATGTTTTCTGCTGTTCGGTTTTTTTCCTGTATCAATAGTTATCACACAGATTGAGAATGACTGGATTTGTGAAAAAATGGAATGATGAGAGCTACTAGTTCTGTAGTCTTTAGTTTGTTAAATGAATCCTAGAATGCTGGAAAATCCTTGAAACAGAAAAGTCACCATGAACTTAGAGCATGCATATCTTATACCATAGTTTTCAAGATCTGTTTTTGTAGAATACATGATTATGCTCTATGTGAAGCATTCATCTCTTTCTTAGTCCTTGTAGAGTGATGTCTTCTAGTTATTCCTGAGGTTCAATGATTGTCTGATTGGCCGATACAACTTGATTGATATGGGACTTATGTAGATTCTTGGGGGACATATAATTCTAATGGTTGGTATGATAGTGATTCCAGAGCATGCAGTTTGGCTTAGAAGTATTTTCCTACTTAAAGTTCTGTTAATACTTATCAGTCCTATCGCATCATTGAGCAACTACCAGATTTTATGATCCTTTACAAACATGCTGCATACATATTTCTTGGAATCATGAAGTAGATAAGCTAGCTTAGATGTTTCATACGGATAAGCTTTTAAAGCTCATTGTTGAACTTTCTCTGTTTTTTCCTGCTTTAATTATTAGAGGCGACGAACTGCAGAGGATGAGCTTAACATGCGCGGTATTTTCGAAGAGAATGATGTTATATGTGTAAGTCAAATTTGCTATCTCTGTGGCTCTTACGATGGTGAACTTGGTCTATGAATTGACTAGCAGGTCCTCAGCTTTATGTAAGGATCTTTTTTTTCCCTTTCAGGCTGAAGTTCGTGGCTTTCAGCATGATGGTCTGCACCTCCAAGCAAGAAGTCAGAAATATGGAAAGGTATGCATTTTGTGCTTTAGATGCAGAGGCATGGAAATTTACAATTTTGTATATCTGCATCTAGAGAATGCAAAGCCTTTTACTAAGGTTATCTGTTAAATGGTGTTATTCTTTAATTTTCTTCTTTCTTTTATGCACGTTTCTTTTGCTTTTCTATTTTTCCTTTTAAGTAGTGTCAGGGAAAGACTGATTTTAGTGCTCAAACTTTTGCAAAGGGAATAAATTGAGGGGATCGGGAACCATGCTCAGGATGAAATAATCTATATAAAAAAGTGTATTTGTGTATTCTTTGTCAATGCCATGATTGATTGAAAGTTGCACTTGAGCTGCTAAAATACAGTTTCTGTTAATATGCTCATCTTCATGCATTTGGGCTTTCCCATTTTGCATCATTTCTTTATGCTGTTGATAGAACACTCTGGGGTCTTGTTCTTATTGTGGTAACCTTCTCAAATGTACTCTTACAGCTTCAGCGTGGACAACTTCTCTCATTCCCGCCTTATCTTGTGAAGAGACGAAAGCAGCACTGGCACTACCTGGAAGAGTACGGGATTGACCTCATACTCGGTTGCAATGGATTTGTTTGGGTCGGTGAGCACGTGGAAGCCAAGGATGAAATGTTGGTGGATCAAGCAGACAAACCCAATTCACAAACTTCAAAAACAATAGATCACTCCATGAGTCTTGAAGGGCAAGAGCAGACGTACACCCCATTGGAGACAAGGCAGAACATCTGCAGAATTGCAAATGCCATCCGTGTCTTATCGATGTTAGGATTTATTGTCACAGTAGAAGTGGTCATGGAAGTAGTCAATCTGGGTGTCTCCCAGAACATGGACACACATCAGATGCTAGGATCAGAATTTTGTGTGTTGGTTGCGGAAAGGGAGGCTGAACGGCGGAGTCAGAAAAAGACTAAGGGGTAACTAGGTGTCAATTCAATGAGTTAGATGTTTCTAACGTTGCCTGGAGAGCGACTTGTGTAAGTCAATGAAGTTCAAAGGATTAAATTTTTTTTTATAATGGTGGCGTTGTAAGATGATAGGAATTGGTTTTGTTTTGCGAGTGATTTTTGTGTATCGTCCACGTACATTTTGCTCATTGATTCCTTGCTTTCAATACGCTGATCAAGAGGCGACCAAGCTTCATTTTTCTTTTTACCTTTTGAGGTCAACCAAAATTTAGATATTCGGATAGCTGAATTGTCATTGACAATTCAAATTGGAATATTCTACAAGTTCCTACGAAAAGCAGAAACCTTTTATGGAAAAAGATAAATGTAGAAACGTCCCCTCTGTTTCTTCATTGGAGTTTTTCACTTTTATCCATTGCCTTGAACTGCTGTGGTATTTATTTATTCGAGCCAGCCATTTGTTGAGTGAATAAAACAAAAGACATCAAAGAAATCAATCTAAATGAGTGAAGATGATGTCTGAGGATATCCAGATATAGTTCTTATATGCGCTATCACAGAATAAAAACAGTTCTGATCATCATTATAGTTGAGGTTGCTACCATTAGATTTACAAATCCCCCCTCTTATTTTCCCATTGATGTGAAAATCAGTCATCTCCAAAATCGCATGAGTCTGGACATCAAAGCCCTGTCCTTCCTACATTCTCATATAACACCCCTTGTCCCGAAAGATAGGAAAATTCGTTTAGCAGCAGTACGCAGCATGAATTAGTCTTCATATGGGAACCTGAAAAGGCCAAGGCCACTGAATAACAACTTATTGAGCCTGTTGCATGAAATACAGGAGGGGAACATTTTATCCTTGTATGCAGAGAGAGCTGTGATGTTCTGAAGAACTTGTACAAGTAGGATAGACTGATAATGTCTATAGACATCAAGAAGACAAAAGCTGGTCTCCAAGTTAGATAGTTCGGCTAATCTGCTGATACATCTAGCATCATGTCTCCAGAAGATATGCCAGATTTGTAAACACAATCAATCACTGGAGAGACCATAGCAGGAATAAACTTCTCACCACTGGAAAATAAACAAAATTACAGCTAAAGGGTCAAGTGCGGCTCGCAATCAGTACAATGTGTCACATTTCGGTTGAAGATGGTTACAAGGTGTGTCCAGATTTTTCTGCAGATTTAATTCCCTATAGTTTTGAGAGCTGAAGTGGTATTCCAGTTTTTTTCCTCCATCCTGTATTCTTAGCTATTGTTTTCGCAAGGGTGGGCACAGGATTGTATACAGATCCGGCTGATTCTCTCGACCTCCATCACCCCTTAAACAATGACTTCTGCCTACAAATGTCAACTACAGATAACCTAAGTTTCCAGGATAAACTTTACCCTATCCCAGAGACTCAATTGACAAATTGAAAGGAAGTTAAAGTGATAACTAAACAGCATCCCTGACAAAAAACTGAGAAAACCATAAAGAAGAGGTATGTACATTGGATAATTGATAAGAAGCAAATTATGCAGGCAAATAGGAATGAAGATGCTTATGCTTACACTTGGCAGACGAGATATGATGACAGTAATCCTTGTATCTTTGGTATCCCATACCTGCAAGCATACTTCTAAAGTTCGAGAATGCTGGATGACAGATACAAGATCCTTAAAGGAAGTTTAATCAAGCCCACAGAAAGAATTGCTAGACATGTCAAAATCTTGCAAAGAAGAGTTGTCCGAACCTTCTGCTGTATCTAAGGCTACTCAGAAGAGGAATCATGATCATTGGTCGACAACTCGGGATATTACCAAAATTTTAGTGCACCATAAGAACCATTACCTGACGAGCATCATCAAAAGGGATGTGAGACGTGCTGTTTGGAAAGATGCAGAACTCCTGAGGTGTTCCCTGATTCTTCTCATGAGAACTTGAGGTGAGATAAAGAGGACTGCTCCCCTTGAGGACCATAAACATATCTTCACAGGAATGCAGGTGAATTGGTGTGTGAGCCATGGGAGAATAGGTTTGTAGCTGTACGTGAACCTGCTGTTACATGAAAAATGACAAATATATGTTGCTCTGAAACTTTGTTGAAAGCAAAGAAGGATGGCACCTCATTCGTCCAGTGCAAGAACAAGCCTGCCTCCGCAATATGAGGAAAACCTCCCAATCCATAGTTACCTTGGGGTAGCTCATTGATATTCCTCACTAGTAGTAACTCAAACCGGAAACCAAAAGTCACTATCTTCTCACAGTGGGTAAATTGTTGAATTTGGGTCTGAATTTGCCAGCGAGATACTAATTAGAAAGAACCAGAAAAATAAAACAGAATGACAATGCTGCATGCAGCATTTTGACGAAGGTAGAAGGAAAAGGACTTTGAAAGAGACTTACTTTTCCTTTGGGCAACCCCTAGTAAGGTGCTCAACAATCCCATATATCCTACCATGTACATTCTTAACACTCACTTTGCTGATCCAATTGATGCCTCAAGTACGTAAATAGACTTCTATTCTTTTCATTTCAGCCAAGACCGACCGCGTGAATTCCAAAGTGGAAAGGAATGCATAAAAAACAAGAGGAGTGCACTGCAGTTGTGGCAAAAGTGCAGAAGCAGACCTTGAGCACCAAGAAGCATCAACATTGCCAGAGACGAGGAAAGTGAAGATGAAAACAAAAGGAAGTTTGAGTCCAATCATTGTCCCATTGCGAGCACTTGTTGCCGGTCCCTTGGACCTGTTGAAAGTGTTTGCTGTCAGAAACTCCTCGTGCCATCAAAATGGCATGTCCATATTAAGTTTAGATGATGATGTCAACTCGAGTTATGGTCGGGCTTTTATTCAGTCGACTGATGGCAGAGGAACTTCCAGACAGAAGGCAACAGCAACATGTTTAGACATTCTACCATGGTAGCCGTGGCGTCTATTTTATCAGTTGATATAGGGAAAAACAAAACGAGTCTCCTATTCGGTGCAAGTCCTTGGAGAGAGACGTGTTTTGTGATCATTGAGATTCCATTGACTGGTCTGGTTAGGACGACATATGCCATGTAAAATATCCAAGAACGCAATTGTATCCTGGGGATGAATTACTTAACCTGCAGTGCATTCCATTTGGCTGGGGAGGTTGTTCTTCCTATTAGCATTGCGTGCCTGAGTAGTCTTGTGACTTTGTTGAGTTAGGGTAAATTGGAAGATCTCATGGTCCTTCACAGTTAATGCCTATGCATATGTGAGTTTATGAATCATAAAGTGGACAAGCCATATCAGATTTCTCATATAAATGAACTTCCAGAGTTATAATTGACCTTACTCAGTTTATGTGCTTCTCATAGTTAATAGTTCTGCCTTGGACAACAGCATCATGACCATATGCACGAAAATTTGTAACTTAATGAAGTACTTCATGTTTGGCCCCTAAACAAAAGTAATGCTCCATCTTTCGGCTTTTCAGGCTCAAATTTCGCAACTTCCAGAAAGATGACTCACACCTCCAAACACAAAATCAAAAATATCTGAATGGTTTGCTTTGTGCACTTCAGATGCAATAAAACTGTATAGCTGTCTCCAGACAGTAGATGAAGGTAAACAAAAAAATGGTTCCTCCATATACAATCATATGCGTAAAAACCGACAGATTGAACATCGGGGTAGATTTTGGTTGCTACCAATTAAATTTAGCATGGCTAAGTTTTGTTATCAGACAAGGACACAATGCATTTCCAAGTTCCCTCCATCCCTCATATATGTCCCCTTAACACACTTTGAGGAATTATCAGTCAGAAAGCACCCGCAAAGACATCAAAGCTCATCCTTCCTAGAAGCTTGCAAACATTCCTCATCCCAGTAGTAAGGATACTTCAGTTTTGCAGCAGTATGAGGCATGGACCAGTCTTCATATATGAAACTGAAAAATCAAGATCACTCAATATAAGTTTAATCTGTTAACTAGAAAGTAAAAAGACCAACGGAATGTGATGAGGTTCAGGAACAGCAAATGTTAAGTACCAAAAAGGATTTCTTTGTGCAAGAAAATGAAATTTTCATCCACACTGTCACAACACCCGTTAATTTTCAAAGAACTTGTGGAGCATGTAGAGTATTTACTCAAGTGACAACCAAGTATTCAAAAATGCAGTATATTATCTAGAATCATCACACAAGAAAATCTAGTCCAAGCTAGATATTTACCAAATATCACATTACATCTGGCATCATCTCTGCCAAAGCAGTGTAAGATAGTAAAAGATCTAAAATGTCCCAGCGAGGTTAAAAAAAATATAACTATAATTTGCAAGTTCAAGTAGGCCTTGCAAATCACAGCAATAAATTCATTCTTAGTGGAAGATGGTCATCAGGTCCATGCATTTCTATCACTACAATTTCGAGGGCCTAAGCAGTCCTGCACTTGCTTTGATTCTTTCTAGCATATTCTTTTCTATCAGTGGCATCCATATCAATCATTTAGAGTTGTCCTTTCTCTCAATCTTGAACCCCGTCAAAAATAACTTCTGACACAAATCAGACTGAAGTCTCTATGCTAATTCTTAACTAAAATCTCTCAAAATCCTTCAGCAAAAGTTTAGCAGGAAGAATTAAACTTGGAATTGGATGAGGAACTGCCATGAACTTGATCATCTTGTAAGAAAAGGTAGATATCTAAACCAATGTACACCTGAGGTCTATCAAAGAGAATTTATTAGGCAATTTTACAGGCCAAAAGGAAAAGCCAGTAGGGCCAAGACATTGTAAAGCCAAAAGTGTGAAAAGAATACAAATAGAGAATGAACAATTAGAAGTAATATGCCACAGCAAAGAAAGATAATTTGCTTACACTTTCACTGGTGGACGAGATATGATGACAAGAACTTGCAAATCCTCATGTTCGTTTGTATTCCATACCTGCAAATATATAGCTCAGTCTAGAATACTTGAAGTTTGACATAACTTTGGGAATACCCATCAAATGCAAAAGAAAACTGCTACATTATTAAAAATATATGTGTGTCAGATAGCAACGACCTTGACCTATTACTTCCATAGAAATAATAAAGACATTGAACCAGGGCTCCAGCTGCCTTCCAAATTGCCTAAAATGAACCACCCTGTCTCCCCTCACCCGACCACCCCCACCCAAAAAGTGAAAAAAAAAAAAACCCTCCTCTCCTCCTCTAAAAAGGGAAAAAAGAGGATGTCAGTAATATCTTCTTTAGCTGCCAGACCTATCACACAAGCTAATCCGAGACAACCTGCTAATAGGTGAGTGGCAGTAGTATCTTTAGTCCTTTAATTGAATAAATCAGATTATAAAGCTAATTCTGGTCCTCATTATGTGACAGAGGGATGCACTCGAAGACATGAGACACCTAAAACCCTATTTAAAACTTGCTAATTCTCTCAGAAGATACCTCAAGAAATAGCATAAACAATCGGCCAAGAACTCCAATTATTAACAAAATTGAAGATAAATGGAATCTTTACCTGGTGAACATCATTAACCGGGATGTGAAACGTGCTGTTTGAAAAGATGGAGAACTCTTGAGGTGTTCCAGGGTACTTTCCATGAGAATATGATGCAAGATAGAGAGTACCACTCCCTTTGAGGACAACAAAAATTTCTTCACAAGAATGCCGATGTATTGGTGTGTGACTCCCTGGAGCAAAGGTTTGGAGCCACACCTCAACCTGTTGAAGCACATAAAATACAAATACATAATGCTCAGAAACTCTGTCATCTGAGAGATATCCACTGATGGAGCACAAAAGTAGGTTCAAGAATATATTGAAGATGGATCAAGATGAGGTGAAGCCTGTAAAATGCACACATTGGATGGAATGGTAATTTGCATAAATGGTTTAGGAGTATAAATGACAAAATCAAACATTTTATGAAATTTTGAAAGACAGAAAGATCTCTGAGGACTAGTCAGGCCATTCCATTGTATTAACAATTTCAAAAAGCTGTTCATACCAAACCCAAAGCATAGTATCATACGATGGCAGTTGGGCAATGCCCCCATCATCTAGTGTTTATACAATTTTCTTTCTGTATAAAGACATAAGCATGCTCCGAGGATATTGAAACCTATCTATTTGACCTCCATCCCTGCCTTTCACTAAGCTAGCACTAGTCAAGTCATTAAGCTCTTGCAGTGTGGTCATAGTCTTCCAAAGCCCTTCACTTACTTATAATAAATGGTGGAACAAAAAACTGCATCCAGAAGATATCCGCAAAGAATAAAACCCTCGAAAAGGGTACCTCTTTCATCCCATGCATGAACGAACCTGCAACAGTTATGTGAGATAAACCTCCCCTTCCATAGTTATCTTGTGGTAGCTCACTGATGTTCCTCACTAGTGATAAACCTGCACCAAAAATGAATCACCGCTTTGATTGTCTTGAAAAAGAAAAATTCAAGTATGTAAGGAAGGCAGAACTAGAAAATAGCTCGCCGGTACACAAACACTTGTTCTTTCTTAGGGTGATAACCCATATTTGGTTAAAAATGTTGAATTTGACTAAAAAAATTAGCCAGCAACTTTGCAATAGAAGCAAAATGATGAAACAGAAAAACAATTTCATGGTTCATAACAATTACTACAACGTCGGTAGAAGAAATGAAGAATCACCTCAAAAGTTTTTTAAGCCCTATCCAACCCTTAATACAAAAGTGCTTGAAGGCTGCTATGTTCAATTCTGCTGGCAGAATTTTAAGAGTGACTTTCTTGTACATTTAATGAGGATTTCTTGCTACAAATTGATCCTTCAGTTTACAGTCCAGAAGCCCTGCATGACTAGTTTTTAATGCATCAAGTTTCATGCAATTTGGAGTATTCCGCAGAAAGTTATGCTCCAATTTCTATGTGCTGCTTGATTTATCCCGACAATGAGTCCTTTGGTAATTCTATGAATTTCTTGGGTCCTACGCATATTATTTAGTTCCTGGAGTCATCTTAAGTCAAAAATTATTCTCCTTATTTATGTTGTCTGGGGATTGTTGGTCTTGTCTTGGAAAATAAAAGATAAGCTGTCTTGGAATTTGTCTACTTGGAAAATTGTTCCAAGTTGAGTCAATATAAAACTCTCTTGAGGGTTAAATTTTTTTTATTAATGAAAGTTCAGATATGATCCTTGGATTAGAATATCACTAAAAATCTATTTGGTAAATTCCAATTGAGCGGAGAAATATATGCCCTCTATTCTAGGTGAAATTCTTAGGTGTTGCACATCCCTTTCTTGCATTTGTTTTTTCTTCTAAATCTCCAAACCCTCAGGTATTAGATAGAACCTTGGCAATATACTTAACATTCTAAACTCCATCAAACACAGTTGTTAACACTGTCACTCGGCTGCTAACCCAAGACACGCTACTAAGTATAAAGTCCACATCAGTTGAATGAGCCTGATGTCCGATAGTCAATTTCAGTAACCAGGAAATCGTATGTTGCCACATAAATCAGAACGGGACCCCAAATGACCACACCCTTATGCCCAAATCCTCAAACCATCGATTCCCAGCAAGAGGAAAAAGCAAAGCACCCCCACTCAAAAAGAAAACCAGCCCATATCTAGCATCGCCTCTCGAACGCTGCCAACCACAGACAAAAGGGAGCTAATTTCCAGGGACGATGGACTCCGCCCGACAACGAAAGTACCAAAGAAAATATCGAACTAAGAAAGAAATCACGGAAGCATCCCGATGCTTCGAGCAAGAACGGTGGCTCTTTCCCTAGATGGGCAAAAGTCGCAAAAGCCGAACCTTGAGCCGACGAGCAGCGACAAGCGTCGGAGATCGCGGCGAGGAGGAGGAGGGCGACGGCGGAATGGGGTCGGAGTCCGACCATCGTCCGGTGGCTCTCTTCTCGATTCTCGGAGCACTAACGCAGGGCGCTTGCGAATCCAAAAAATGGATTTTGGAATAAGGAAGGGGCTCTCTTCTTTTCCTGGACGGTTCTCGAACGTTTTTTTACACCGTCCTAGGTTCCGCCGGACCGGTTTCGTGGCGACAGTTGAACGTTTGTGGGCCTCGCGTGTGGAGCCCACGTAGGACCTCTCGAAATCGAATCGACCGGTCGTGACCCACCCGATCCGGTGGATTCGGATCTAATAAAGAATGTCCGGTGAGGAACATAAATATAAAAATATCGTAATATGCTCTAATTAAGTCGGGCGGGCTATTTTTATGCTATTATTATTTTTTTTGTTATAAACACAAATACACAATCCCTTTTGGTTAAATAATCAAATGACAAATATTGGGTGGGATTATATATATATATATATATGATGGATTTATCTAATACTCTAATTATCATTGATCAACGATAATTTGTTTAAAAATATGAATTATGATGCAAATTTTGTTCTTCGTTTTTTTTTTGTAATATTTAAAATGGATATAATAACGCCATGTGAGATTTTAACATACTCAAAATTCGGTAGGAATGAGCCGACTCAAAATATGAATAAGACATCATCATTGAGAGTGGACTTTTTCCCTTTGCTGTTGTGTCAAGTTTGAGTTTGGTTAAATTCAAGAAGTAAAGCAAAAGTAGCTGGAATTCAAACACTAAAAGAGATGGCAGTGATCCAATTCTTTAAGAGAGCACAAATGACATGCAAATAAGGTCAAAGTGGGTCCTTAACGAGTTTTTCAATTCCGGACACTTTAATTTAATGAGTTTTCAATTTGATTAGGATTGAATCTAAATTTATGGAATCAGGAAGCTAATTGAGTTCCCTTGAAACCAGCCTGAGCTAAGCCAATTCTCAAGTTGTCCCATGAGAGATGAGAGGATAAGCATTTCTAATGAAGGCTATGGTTTGCAAAAAATTTTAATTTTCATTCTCGTGTTTTTATTGTTTTTACTCCACTTGCTTTAGTGTTTCAAATTTCCTTTTTCTAGTTTTTCTAATTGAGTCATTTCATTTGCTCAAAATATCTAATCGAATCTCTACGATAGATCACAAATCATCTTTTGCCTCCCTTCGAACAAGAACAAGAAAATTATTTCAATCGACAACTAGTTAGATCGCCTTGTCAAATTGGTCCAATTTCTCGATTGGATCGGAACACATGCACACCTCTACTTTATACAGTCTCAGGTACACTTTTCCTTAAGTCCATCAATCTCTCAAGACTATGCTTGTTGCCTATGTACTTCCTTGGCATATTTGGGTTGGGGATTGCCACACTCAATTAAATATCATTCAAATGTAAACTTTCAAGTTGACGATAATGCCCTCCCTTAGAACGCGCGGCCTAAATTTTTAACCTTCTCAGCAGGGAGAATATTCCAGTCTTAACTTCCCAAGGCAAAGGCAAAGGCAAAGGCACCACCCTCCCAGCAGAGCCAACCCCCCAACAAATCCCATGCGTTGGGGCCCAAAAAACTCAGCTTTACAGCAAAAATCGTTCCTCTTTCTTATTTTATTCTAATTTTTCTCGACCCATTTCTTCGAAAAGCTTCACATGCATCGTCAGATCACGAGAGCGGGAGAAAAATCAAGGATTTAGTCGAAATCCCGATGCTCCACAGCTCCCGGTACGCAGATTTTCTTGCAAATCTCTGTCACTTCGGCACTAATCCTCGTGTACGTTCGATGTAACGAGCAGATGTCATGAGACTTCTGGTTGAGACTGGTAGTTACATATGTTTGTTTCCCTCGTGGGAATTCTTTTCGCGCGGTTGCATTCTGACAATTGTCGTCAGGTTTTGATTTTTTTTCCCACCCATTTATTTAGGAAACTAACAGAAGCCGGTTCTTGATTCCGTTTTCTCCTTTTCTTGGATTCTGGTATCGGTCGGAGCAGAGGGCGAGCGGAGCTCCACTTTCTGGGATTCGAATTGCTGGGTGCTGGATTACAATCGGGAATTTCCATGAAATGGGTTTTCGTGATATAGGTTGAGATCGAAATCCCAGATTGTTAGAATTCGCAGAAGGCGATATAGGGAAGGTGTTTCATCGTAAGGTTAAGAGGGGGAAGAAAATTTCGCAATGGGGAACTTCATTTCTGGAGTCTTGTTGCCTCTGCTGCTTTTGGCAGGTAGGAGTTGTCCTTTGTCTTCAGTATGATTTTGTTTCATTATATACAAGCTAGAACATTGGGGAAAGTTGGAGATATTGTGCTTGTTGTTTTGTTGTGCTTTATGTTTTGGCAAACTATTTTGTAGAATCTTAATGCAGGGCTATAGTGAGCTTATGCAACTTCTTGTGTAGGCCCATTGCTGTTGGCTTTTCTGTACAACATTCTGTTTTGTCTCTAAAGTAGGGCTTGTCATGTGTTTGCTGTGATTCTAGTTGTAGCTTTGTGGACTGGATGTAGGTTAAATGTTAGTGTTTTCTGGAAAAGGTATTTGTTTTCCTGGTGCCACTTTGTCAGGTACAAATGAAAAGAAGTTTAACTTAGAGAAATCATGCTGGCCATACTTGGACAGAAATAATCACGTCACTGTTTGAATGGAAATGCTCACTAGGGACAAGATAAATGGTCTTCTTTCTCTAAATGGTTGTAATGAGTTTAACCCTCTAATGCTCTTCAACACTGGCCGAAAGATGATCAGGAGTTGCCACTGGGAACTACCATTGAGCCTGTTGTTTGGGCTAGATTACAGATATAGCTGCCTGTTGTTGTGCTATCTTTAAGCTGTCAACAAATGAAACAGGGATTGTTGAATGATATCCGCAGTTTCCCTTGTTGATCTGCCTCTAGGATGTCTGTTGAAATTAAAGATTTAGTTCCAAGGAACCACTATTGAGGCTCAACAATGGGCTCTCCTTGCAACAGTGAAACTTGCTAATGAGAATGAAAGCATACCTGCTTACATATGCAAGTGAATTTTATGATCCCCCCCCCCCTCTCTCGCGATTAATGGTGGACTTTTTGCTAATCAATTTGCTGATTAAGATCCCTGGTTGTTTTCATTTGTTGCTAATAGAGGAACAGGTTGTCCTTTTCTTTCCTGTTGTTCCTTTTCTATATTTTGCAAATTTGTTCATGATTACTCTCCCTTTCAAAGCTTGCAGTATGGCATGGTTGCTCGCTTATTATGCCATATTAATATTATCAATTTCTTGTGGTGCAGCTGCTTTAGTCAACTGGAGTTTGATATGTCTGGCAGATTTGATTGCATTCCTCGTTTTTCAGTTTAATGTGTCAAAATTGGGTAAGCTGCATTTCTTCCGTCTCTTATGACGCGTGTCCTTTTTTCCTGATTGAGCAATCTTCTCCTCCTTCCTCTTCCATGTTTAATGGGTTTATTTTATGAATTGGACATTAGAAGGAAAGAGATGCTCTCGAATGAGAAATGACAACTGCAAAATCCATATGGTGCATAAATTTCTCATATCACTTGCTAATGGAAATTGATTTCTTATAATCTCCCATAGCGTTGTTCCACTTTTAAGCAAAAGTTTGGCATCTTAATGCTAGTGTCATGTTCATTGCTCAGTAATTTTACCTGTTTAACTGTTAATGAGTTTGTTGCAATAGTTTCTACCTGTTGCTTTATGTGGAATTTTTACGTGTACAAACATGGCATTTGTTTCCCTTGTAGGCTTTCGTCGTCATAGGCCTCCTTGGTTGCTGTGGTCCATCATCATGTTTTCCATACTTGTAATGCTCTGTGAATCACTATTTCTTATAATATGGGCTATTCATGGGGGAAGATGGAGCGAAGCGGATGCTTCATGGGCTAAGCTTTTTGGATTCCTGACGTGAGTTTATTTTTTAGTGTCTGTTGTTCTTTTCAACGAATCGCGTCTTGTTTTTTCTGACATTCTGCACATTTGGTATGTATGCAGAGTCCACTCCTGGAAAAATCCCTCAGCAATTTACTTTTTGGCATTACACCTTTTAGCAGTTACTGTTGCTTTTCTCCAAATCAACTGTAATAGGTTTGGTCCAATTATATCGCCAGATTCATGTTGGGGGAGCTTTGTGTCTGTTATTCAACATTTGGGTGAGTAATTGTAGGAGACAATTTAGTATGTCTTCTTAACTTCTTAAATTAATTAGCACGTCATCTCAAGTTCACAACTTACTATCTGTAGTTTTTTTCCGAGACATCTCGAAAATTATGTGGCTGATCTAATATCTGGAGAAGATGCACAACAGTGAAAATCAATTCTACTGGAAAACTCTAATTTGCCATGGCT
Source organism: Corymbia maculata (assembly GCA_014182735.1). Classification (NCBI taxonomy): domain Eukaryota; kingdom Viridiplantae; phylum Streptophyta; class Magnoliopsida; order Myrtales; family Myrtaceae; genus Corymbia; species Corymbia maculata. The sequence continues at coordinate 10,163,019 of CM024689.1, read as the reverse complement.
TATAAGGATGAATTTCATCCCAATATGTCCTGATGTTTATGGCTGAATGGCTTTTATCAGTCAATGCTACAAGTTTGGAGAGGCCTCTGTTATATTACCTATTTTAGGTAGCTAGGTTCATACATCTGAGATTGCGAGAAAGATAAAGACCTAAGAATTGAAATGCACTCTGTTGATAATTGTTCTTACTAGCCACAGATATCCTGTTACATATTATCTTAAATCTAGTTTCTCCCTCTCGATAATGGGTTTGTGACTTTTACTTTGGTTGTAAGAAGAGTATATCCTTCTTCAGTGAAGTAATATTCCACATGAGGGATAAGCTTTCGTAACAAGAGTTAATAGTCTTTAAATTTTTCTGCCCTCCAACTGACAAGGTTGCTTGAATTTTCTTTTACCTGTCTGTCTTACAATCTCATAGGTTCCCGACTGAGGATTGCTTTCTGTTTGGTGTTGCCTGCCATCCAGCTTGTTGTGGGAATCAGTTATCCTTCATGGATTTCTCTGCCATTTTTTGTGGGTAGCTGTGTCGGCCTTGTAGATTGGTCTCTAAGTAGCAACTTTCTTGGTTTATTCAGGTGACTTATTCAGTGGCATGTAGAGTTTCTCTTCTTTTTCCTCATTCCATTTACAAAACATGCCTGTTCTTAATGAATCCAGTTCTTTGCAATTATACGGTTTTGAAGGTGGTGGAGGGCACTTCAGCTTTATGCAGGCTTCAACATTGTTCTGCTTTATGTGTATCAGCTTCCTGTAGACTTCCCTGAGATATCAAATTGGATAGCTGACTTCATTGGTTTATATAAAATATCTGCTACTACTGAGTGGCCAAAGATTTGTTCTGGTGTTTCCCTTGTTCTTTTCTATATGATGGTATGTGGCTTTGAGTTCTTTGATCAAATGACTCCTGGTTGAGATCAGTAACATAGATCCTTGTTGAGATAATTTGATTGTTGTGATCTCTGTAATTTGTTGCATTTTTATCTTATTCTGGCTCAGTTATGTCTTTTTTCTAGAAAAAAGACTTTATTTGTGGTCTGTTTGTTGGGCTTTTTGGGAGTATTATGCACTTACAAGGGTGACTTTTTTTGGACCTCTGGAACAGAAGCACTTTCAGATAGTCATTTAATTGGAGAGATGTTAGATTATCTATACGATGACATAATTCTAATGCTTCAGTGGTTTTGTTGACCTTAAAGTTGCATTTGGACATCGGTCTCATGTTTCAGCTCTTTAACTAGTGTAGTATGGATACCTACAATTTTTCCTTTGATGCATCAATATGCACCCAAAAAAGTGTGGGTACATCACAGTCATGCAGATAGGACATAGTGCATATTCCAAAATTAAAATTGCAGTAAGAGGTGAAAACATAATCAATGTTGTGAATATATAAGAGCATCATGTGTACAGCAGATATTCACTCACAACAAGAAATTCACTTAAGTCATGATCTGGTCCAACTTTGCTTGCTTTCTCATGATTGGAAACTGTTTGGTTGACAGTTAAACCATTTTTATACCAGATGGTTTCTGCTTGTTTGAGTGCATTTGTTGCTTTCATGTGGTTATAAGTACTTTTCTTTTTACTGCAGCTATCCCATGTCAAATGTAATTTAGAGGAGATGGATCTCATTCTATCAACAAATGAGGGTAGTTTGACAGAGCACCTTCTTCCTTCCAATTCATTTTTTATTCGTGAGTCGAGGTACAATTCCTTATTAGTTTTCTCCCCAGTCAAAGCTCTGTACTTTAAGTGGTCATTTCTGTTTTTTATTGGTATAACAATCAAAATAGAATGATATCCGCATCTACATGTTGCCTGAGCTCTTAATCATGCAATTGTGATTTTCTTTTTCTTTTTCTGTATCATACACTCCACATTATTTTTTCCCTCATATTACTCTTTAACAATTCCTCTGCTTAATATGAGAGGCTTATCTTGTAGTCGCATTATACGTTCTCTGATGTTTTTGTGTCTTTCCGAGTAAGTGTAAGTTTCTAGATGCGGTGGATGTTCCATGGGTTAATAGCAACTTATATGTAAGCAACCTCAATAATGGGTCATGCCTAATATATTTCTAATTTAATTGATCTTGGCTTGTCACAAGGTCTGTCAGTTTTGCATCTGTCTGTCCCAAAGAGTAGCATCTATCTTAGTTTATTGTTTAACTCCAGAGGTTCCTACATGAAATCACCTGATTGATAAAGCATATTATGCATTGTTGCAGCATGTGTTTGCTGTCAAGTTTAGATAGGTGAATTTTGAGTTATTATTACCTGCCCAACCATGATTCCCAAGGGAGGCTTTGCACCTAAAATTGACATCAAATAATATTGACAGTAGTAGAATTTCACATCTCATTTCAACTTTTTAAGTTGGATAAAATCTTAACCTTTAACTGCATCCGAAAGATATTGGAAAAGGCCTTACCAAAAAAAAAAAGATATTGGAAAAGGCATTCTAACATGATCTCTCTGTCTTTTAAGTTGAATGCGAAGGGGAGATTGAAAACATGCATGTCATTGAAAGTGATGGTTGCTTCTCTGTTATAATCGAGCCGTGGGAGGGTAGAAGCTATCTAGAAGTGATAGTTGTAAACTAAATTTTTGTATTTTTATATATAATCTCTTGAATGACTCCATCTCTACCTCCTTTTCCTGGAGATCAAAGTCTAGCTGCTACTGTTTGTCAAACTGTCTTTGAAGGAGTAGACAGTTTGAACTTTAGAGTATTCTTATGCCACATTTGGCTTGAAATACCTTTATAATTGATGAATTACATTGTCTAATTACAGATCTGGCGTGAGACATACCAATGTGCTATTGAGGGGATCAGTTTTTCGAACCTTCAGTATCAATTTTTTCACATATGGTTTCCCGGTACAAGTTGCTAAAACTGCTATTTTATCATACTCTCAATTTGTCTCTTTGTGATAATATGCATGATAATTGTCTTCATTCCTAGTTTTTTTTTTTAAAACTTTAGAGCATGATCTTGATTGTTAGTGTGACTGAATCCTCTTTTAAGGAAATCTTTGTTTTATCCTACGCAATAGAGTTTCGTATTTAACTTGATGTTTATAGTTAGCTGCTCTTGGCTTTCTTTCAGATGGGAAATATGATGCCAGGGAATTCTACATTGTAATGGATGGGTTCTTTTTGTTTGTCCAAGACTAATTTGCTTTCATATTGCTGTCAATCTTTTAAAAGGTTATGTCTTTAATAATACTGACCAATTCAGCATTCTGCGATGTATTTTTTGCTGATAAGATGGAGCTAATCAGTCACTATCCTCTGACCTTAATCTATAACAGGCAAAATGATTCCTGGCTTATTGTGCCACTTCTTCCATTAAATAGACGCAATACATGTACTGGTGATCCGGCTATCCTTTCTGTCGTTAAATTGATCAAATTGAATGAAAAATTTCATCCTTTTCCCATTCTGGTTATGTATGGTCCTAACTTCCTACACTGGCTTGAATCTCAATCCCTGTAACTCACATGCCAAGTGGTTTTGGAAAGATTAAAATTTCCTAGGAAAGAAAGATTAATAAAAATGCTTTAAAGTGATAAAGTCGAACACCTAGCATTCAACTGATGTACTACTGATTGGTGTTCAACTGATAGCCATTGGAGGCTTCATCTACAGATGGTTAGTAAATTCAGCTAAATAGGAATTTAAAGCAAAAGCAGGTGGCATGTCACTAAGTGAGGGTATTACAGATCTACATCAACCATCTCTGTGATTGACTATGGATTTTTTCCAGAAGTAAATGTGATAATCATTTGGTTGAATCAATAGACAATTCTGATGGCCAGTTGTTTTTTGAATAAGACAGGACTGCACAACTTAAGCTCCATATGGCGCCTGTCCAAAACTGAAATTAGTAAAGTTTCATTTGATTCTTAAAGCCTTAACTTCAGAACTTTGATATCATTATTTCAGTGTTAATTTTCACTGAAAAGGCATTGCTTGTCTGAGCTGTGTTATGTGTGATTTTCTCTGAAGTCCATACCCTGCTTACAGTATTTTATATTCGAAATATGTGCGCAAGGGTTAAGCACTCTGGTGCTTGTGCACTTGTTTCTCAGTTCTAGTTGTATATCTCTAAAATTTTGTCATTGAACATGACAGGTCTCCTTGTTTGCCCTCTCATTTTGGAGTTTCCATTTTGCCAGCATATGTGCCTTCGGCTTACTTGCATATGTTGGGTACATTATTTATGCCTTTCCTTCTTTGTTTCAAATGCATCAATTAAATGGGCTTCTGCTGGTCTTCATCCTCTTGTGGGCTGTGGCTACATATGTATTCAATGTAGCGTTTGCCCTCTTGAAATGGAAGCTTGGGAAGGTATCTCCCTATCTTGCTTTTAAGTTTTACATCCTCTTCTTAGAAATTACTAGTGATGTTATTTATTGATGCATGTTCAGGACATGGAAATCTGGGAGATGGTTGGTTTATGGCATTATCCAGTTCCTGGATTCTTTCTTCTTGCTCAATTCTGTCTCGGAGTTTTAGTTGCCTTGGGAAATCTTGTGAACAACTCTGTTTTCCTCAGTTTATCTGATGAGTATGGGCGACATCCAAATGATGGCTCTTATGGAGAAGGTAATTATGGGAAGAGGTGGAGGAGCACTGTTATTTATTTCATCATGGGGGTTGGCTATTCATCCTTGCCATATGATCATGGTGTAACGTAATTGCTTTAGCTTGATAGTTTACTTTTCATTTGCATGCATGGACCTTATGCATTGTTGTTCTTCCACGTGTAGCAAATTTTGTTTTCAACATTCTGCAAATTATTTTTTACTAGCAATGGAGATCAATGTGAATAGATGCCATGACTTTGAAAAGTCCGTAAAAGGTGGACTTTCTTTGTCATGGGTTGCAAAATACAGAAGCATCAGATATTAATGCTGTAAGTCAATAACAAACAAATTCATTAGATTCTAGAGAGGAATACCTGCAGTTGTATGGCATAATTATTTTCAGTCAGGGAAGTATGTTGCTGAATGTTAATAAACCTCTAAATAATTAGTTCATAGTAAATTTCCTCAGCTAAATATTGTGTTGATATTATGCGTTTGGTGTGTTTGGGAAGACTACACTTAACTTAGTAAGAAGATGCACATGAATCAATGTATCCTTGATTGTGATGGTTTAAAATATGAGAGATTCGAGAAAAATAGTCTAAGAATGTGTATCCAGGAATATTTGTGGAGTCCAAAATTGAGGATAGGACGATGGAAACACCAAATCGACACTTAGACATGCGAGGATGACCTCAAGATTCTTCAATGAGAAGACATGACTTTATAGGAGGGGATGTGTTGAAAGGATATGAAGATGAACCCTTTAGAACGAACATTATTAGAAGGATCTGACAGAACAAACGACATTGAATATTGCCTATCCTCGTAAGATGATTCATTTACCCCAATCCAGGTAGAGGAAAAGATCCTTATCTGATGTTGAGGAGACTTGATGTTGATCTTATGATTGATGGGCTTGTTTATTAATCTGTCATGTTCTCATTTGTGAGTGCTACTTTGCATTAAAAATGTTGAGTCATGTATTGTTCCTATTGCATAGCATCATATCCTAGTGCAGTCAATATGGAGTCTTGTTTGACAATTGCCAGGTCATGATTTTGGGGTAACTAGTATCTGAGGTTGTGGTCACTGTTTTAATGAAATTTGTGCTGCCCGTCATACATCCCATCCCTGATAAGGAACTTGATGCAGCTTATCTACAAACTGTTGGGTTAGCATTCTGGCTGAGAATACTGCTTGTTAGAAATATGATTCTCATTCGCCTAAAATGATGGTGATGGGTCAAAATGAATACTTTAGGACTGATTAGGAAGCAAGAGTACCTCAAGAATAAAAATATTGAATTTTAAACTCTATGGGATAATGAAAAATGGGGTAATTTTGAGGATTGCTGGTTCATTTCTCCTGTGTTGAAGTTCAGTGATCTACTTCAGTATTTTGGTGGTCCCTCCATTTTGCCTCAAAAAGTATCTGGTTTTTATGATATTTTAGCACCCCTGATGTATGTGTTTGGGCAAAATATCTTAATGGGGCATTTTGTATTAACTGAAGCTGACCATCATGTATGCTTTTCTTATTCCTCCATGTTGGACACAAGTATCTCAATGTCCCTGTTTTATTTTGTCACGTCATACTTAGCTACACATTTTGATTTTTTAGACTTTTCTTGTTTAAGTCACGTCTTCCTATTTAAAATCGTGAAATAGGTATACCTTCCAGTTTGTCTTCTGAGGTTATCTCTTTTGAATGCAGCGGAGGATACCAAAGTATTGATTGTGGCTACTGTTGCCTGGGGACTACGAAAATGCTCAAGGGCTATCGTGTTGGCTTTGATATTTCTCATTGCAATGAAACCTGGCTTCATCCATGCTGTATATAGTAAGTCACTGCTGTATGCCTTCATATGCAGACTAATCGAGTTGTCGCCGCATCTAAATTTATTTCATTCCTCAGCCTCTTGTAATGCTTATTATGTGAGATAAATTTCCGGAATTTCACTAATTCCTGTGTCTTTCTGATCTTTGCCTCAGTGATTTTTTTTCTGATGTATCTATTGACCCATGAGATCGGCAGAAAGATACGACAATCTCTGATCCTCCTTTGTGAGGCTCACTTTGCACTGCTTTACGTTCTTCGGATTAGCTTGATTTCTAGAACTTTAGAAGATACCTCATTGAGCATGCAAATTCTGTCCCAGTTAGGTATGCCAAACCTTTCCTGCTTCACTTTTAAACCTATTCTTTCTTCTAAATTGCCTCTAATTGAATTGGTCTATATTCTGTTGCAAGGGTCTGAATTTTTTTGTTCTTTGTTTTGGTGGGGTTGGCTGGTTAAATTGCTGCAGGTCTTCTGGATTGTGACAGTTCCTGGGACTTCCTTGAAATTGCTCTGCTTGCTTGCTTCTGTGCAATCCACAATCATGGCTTTGATATGCTATTTTCCTTCTCGGCGGTTGTGCAACATTCACCTAGCACCCCAATTGGATTTGGCATTTTGAAAGCTGGTCTGAGCAAATCAGTTTTGCTGTCTGTGTATGCTTCTCCAAACACTAGATGTACCCAAGGAAACGCTTCCTCTGGTATATTTGCTATTCATTTATGCGCAGCGAGAATGGGGTTAGACTTTACATTTTGACACGTTAAAGAGCATGCTGAATTGTAGTCCTCTTTAGAAATTGTCTGGATAACTGTTGAATCTCTATAGTAATTTTTTCAATTGCAGTGCTATCTGTATAGTTGTACCACGTGTAGAGCAGTAGCAGGAATTTGAACAGCAAACTGTCTTGTGCACACTCAAAATGAAGATGAAATAGTTTAACTCTGGATGTAATATCAAGCGCACCATCCTCTGCCAAAATCCCTCAAACCCGAACACACCCCTTAAATTCCCCCATGGGTTTCTGCATGAATATTGATTATGCACTGGTTTAATTGCATGCGAGTAATGACTGGACTTTTTCTATTTAGAGATGGTGGTGGGCTTTTGACTAGTTATGCTCTGTTTAGGATGCCAGATTCATTTGTAGAGGTTTACAGGGGAAGGGTTTTGTTTACTGTTTTTTCTAAATTATGCAATAGGTATTTATAATTTGCATTTCTGAAAAGAAATTTTGATTCACTTTCCAGAGAGAAGGATCGCGTCGTTTCTCGGTGCAATTGGGCAGAAGTTTCTATCTGTATATCGGTCATGTGGCACGTATATTGCTTTTTTGACAATCCTTCTAACAGTTTACTTGGTGACACCCAATTGCATATCGTTTGGCTACATTTTGCTCCTCCTATGTTGGATTATAGGAAGACAACTTGTTGAAAGGACAAGAAGACACCTTTGGTTTCCATTAAAAGCATATGCAATCACTGTGTTTATCTTCATATACAGCTTGAGCAATTTCTCCACCTTTGAGATGTGGTTGTCACGGTTGATTGATCTTCAGTTTTACTTGGCCTACAACTCAGAAGCTTCACTATTGCAGAATATTTGGCAGTCTCTTGCAATCCTGATTGTGATGCAGCTTTACAGCTATGAGAGGAGACAGAGCAAGTATATTCAATCTGATGACTCCAAATTTATGGAATTTGGAGTACTTGGATTTTTTAAGAGGCTTCTCATTTGGCACAGTGACAAGATAGTGTATATAGCAGTGTTCTATGCGTCTTTGTCACCAATTAGTCTCTTTGGCTTCCTTTATCTGCTTGGTCTTGTCATATGTTCCCTTTTACCTAAAGCATCTCGAATCCCATCAAAGTTATTCCTTCTTTATACAGGAATTCTGGTGATGACTGAATATCTCTTTCAAATGTGGGGTGCCCTGGCAGGAATGTTTCCTGGACAGAATAACTTTAGTTTAGCCAATTTCTTGGGTTTTGAGTTATTTCAGTCAGGCTTTTGGGGTCTAGAATTGGGTTTAAGGGGAAAAGTGCTGGTGATATCTGCTTGTACCCTTCAATACAATGTCTTCCGTTGGTTGCAAAAGGTACCAACTCACATTTTGAGCAAAGATTACACCGACGAACCTTGCCCTCTGTTTGTATCAGCTGAAGAGGTGTTTACAGATTTTTCTAATTCGAATGGGGAAAGCAAGACACCTGCAGATGCTCCTGCAATTCCTTGTGAAGTGGGGGGCATGAGAAGCAATTTGTCTTCCTCAGCCTCCGGTTTTGCTCAAGCATCAAATAATATACCCAAAGCTGGAGGCTCTGGGGGTGGCAGTGCTAGAAAATATTCCTTTGGATATATTTGGGGAAGCACCAATGAAAGCCACAAATGGAACAACAAAAGGATTATCACCATGAGAAGGGAGAGATTTGAAACGCAGAAGACAATCTTCATAGTCTATATAAAGTTTTGGATGGAGAACATGTTTAACCTCTTTGGCCTTGAAATAAACATGGTGGCCCTGCTCCTTGCCTGCTTTGCTTTGTTGAATGCCTTTTCTATGCTATATATTGCACTTCTTGCTGCTTGCATACTTCTAAATCGCAATGTCATTCGGAAATTATGGCCTGCACTTGTCTTTTTGCTTGCTTCCATTCTTGTCCTTGAATACTTTGTCATTTGGAAGAGCACGCTGTCTGCCAATCCAGAGACATCAAGCAAGGCTGAGGTACATTGCAACGATTGCTGGCAAAGTTCAAGCTCACATTTACATTTCTGTGAAAGTTGTTGGTTAGGTAAGACCACCTAGTAGTTTAATACTTTTGCTGGTTAAGAGTTTCTCTCCGTTATTGCATGAGAGCACTCCTAATACTGAACAAAGCATGTTAGAGTTGCATAAACTCATCATTGTTCATATTGTTCTTAATCTTTTTCAGATGTCCCTTTGCTTACATGTTATCAGTACATTTCACTCTTTTGTCTATGTTCATTATTTCTATGGGAGTGTATTCTCAAAATCTGTGATATTTGTGCCACTTTGATGCAGGTCTTACCATTGATGATTCTCGTGTCCTGATCAGTTACTTCATCGTCTTCATGCTTGCTTGTTTAAAACTTCGTGCCGATCACAGGTCCAGCTTTTCAGGGTCATATACTTACAGAGAAGTGATAGCTCAGCGCAAAAACATATTTGTATGGAGAGACCTCTCATTTGAAACTAAAAGCATGTGGACAGTTCTTGACTACCTGAGGCTATATTGTTATTGCCATCTGTTGGATCTCGTGCTTGCTTTAGTTTTAATTACTGGGACCCTGGAGTACGATATCTTGCATCTTGGATATCTTGCCTTTGCTCTGGTTTTCTTTCGAATGAGACTCACCATATTGAAGAAGAGAAATAGGATTTTCAAGTTCTTGCGGATGTACAACTTTGCAGTTATTGTTCTATCTCTTGCATATCAATCTCCTTTTGTTGGGGATTTTTGTGCCAAAAAATGCAAGACAGTAAATTATATATTTGAGGTGATTGGTTTTCACAAGTATGATTATGGTTTCCGCATCACCGCAAGATCTGCACTGGTTGAGATCATTATCTTCATTCTTGTGTCAGTGCAATCCTATATGTTTTCTTCCGAAGAATTCGACTATGTCTTCCGATATCTTGAAGCAGAGCAAATTGGTACCATCGTAAGTGAACAAGAGAAGAAAGCAGCATGGAAGACTGCTCAGTTACAGCATATTCGTGAATCTGAGGAAAAGAAACGCCAGAGGAACATGCAAGTGGAGAAAATGAAATCTGAGATGCTCAACCTGCAAATTCAACTCCATAGTGGAATCCCAACAGCAAACTGTGACAGCACTTCTCCAGGTAGCGAAGGGCTTCGGAGGAGAAGGAGCTCTTTAATTTCAAATAAAGATGCTGGGATGTGGGATAAAGAGAATAGGTTGCTGAGAAGACCAGATCATGCTGTTGGCGAGGAGTCTGTATTTCCTTTCGAATTTTATGATTCTCCTGCTAGTCTGAATGATGAAAGTCTTTATGTAATAAATTCAGCTGATCATTCATTTGAGTTTTCCCATTGTGAGATCACTGAGGCTGAGGAGGATGGTGGAGGTTCTTTATGTGATTCAGATAAGAAAGAGAAAGTTCGAGGTCAAGCTAAGGATAACCCTATAGTCTCTGCTGTACAGCTTCTAGGAGATGGTGTTTCCCAGGTCCAATCTATCGGAAACCAGGCAGTTAGTTCTCTTGTAACCTTCCTGAACATCAAGCCAGAAGATATGGATGCCAATGAACCTGCATCACAAGATGATGGGAAATATGAAGAGATGGAAAGCCAGAACCTGGGATTTACAGATTTGAATCGTTCGTCATCTCTACAATCTGATAAGAGTGCCGCTGATGCCGCCAGTCTCCAACTAGGCAGAATATTATTTCATATATGGTCCCAGATGCAGTCCAATAATGATATTGTGTGTTACTGTTGCTTCATTCTGGTCTTCCTGTGGAACTTCAGCCTGCTGTCAATGGTGTATCTTGCTGCACTCTTTTTGTATGCCCTTTGTGTAAATACTGGTCCCAATTATATTTTCTGGGTTATTATGTTGATCTACACAGAAGTTTATATTTTACTTCAATATCTTTACCAAATTATTGTCCACCACCATATCTGGACCGCTGATTCGGGCCTCCTTCATGAGTTGGGATTTCCTGAACATAAAATGACATCTTTCTTTGTTATTGGGATACTGCCGCTATTTCTGGTCTACCTATTTACCCTCATACAGAGCTCAATAACTGCAAAGGATGGTGAATGGACATCGTACACTGAGGTAAATTGCCGTAGGGTGAATGCTCTATGCAGAGAAAAGGTCCTTGGCAGGGATAGCTTGAGCAAGAAAGCTGAAGAGCTGCTATGGCACATGATAAACATGGTTAAAATGACGATCAGAAACTTCTTTTGGTACTGGAAGTCACTGATACGGGGGGCAGAATCTCCACCTTACTTTGTTCAGGTGTCCATGGATGTTGGTTCATGGCCTGATGATGGGATTCAGCCAGAAAGAATAGTATCTGGAATAAACCAATTGCTGAGAATAGTTCACAATGAGAGATGTACAGATAGAAATCCTAATCTTTGCCCATTTTCTAGTAGGGTTCACGTTCAAAGCATTGAAAGAAGCGAAGAAAAGACAAACATAGCTTTGGCAGTTTTTGAGGTGATATATGCCTCACCTCCAACACAGTGTGCTTCTGCGGAATGGTACAGGTCATTAACTCCTGCAAGTGATGTAGCAAAAGAGATCAATATTGCACAGCAATCTGGATTTGTTGAAGAAATAGGATTCCCTTATAGCATACTTTCTGTAATAGGAGGTGGCAAAAGAGAAATTGATCTGTATGCTTACATTTTTGGTGCAGATTTGACTGTTTTCTTTTTGGTGGCTATTTTCTATCAATCTGTTATAAAAAATAAAAGTGAGTTTCTTGATGTATCTCAGCTCGAAGATCAATTTCCGAAGGAATTTGTCTTTATACTAATGGTAAGTCATTCTTCAACCACTCTGTTGCTTTTCTTTCTGGCAACAATTGTGTCTCTTCCAAAGGAATCCAAGCAGATATTTTTACTCAGCTTGAATGTATCAACCATACACTCTCACCAATTTGTTTGGTTGTTTGTGACTACCTTTCTCTAGATTGGAGATTTGAAGACTTTAAAAATATACCTAAAATCTGAACTTCTGCACCCTAGAATTGCTTGAATGGTTTTCTTCAATTATTGGCTAGTTATATGGCTAATAATGTTATTTACTGCTATATGACATCAGTTCTGAGTATTCTTTGCCTACTAAGCACAATCTGTTGAAGCTGTGACAGTCTTATTTTCTAGTATTCTTCTGGGCTAGCATGACATGTCAATTTGCTTCTTACTGCATTAAGTTCTTTCTTGCAGATAATCTTCTTCATGATCGTGGTTGACCGCATAATTTACCTATGTTCATATGCGCTGGGGAAAGTGATTTTTTATCTTTTTAGTCTCATTCTTTTCACGTACTCAGTAACTGAGTATGCCTGGCGCATGGGGCCTTCCCAGCAACAAGCTGGAGTTTTAGCTCTTTGTGCTATATATCTAGCAAAAGCTGCTTCTTTGTCACTGCAAGCAATACAAGTACGCTATGGCATTCCTCATCAAAGCACATTGTATCGACAGTTTTTGACCAGTCGAGTCTCTCGGGTCAATTACCTAGGCTATAGGCTGTATCGAGCTTTGCCATTCCTTTATGAGTTAAGGTGTGTGCTGGACTGGTCATGCACAACTACATCCTTGACTATGTACGACTGGCTAAAGGTGAATCTCTCCCTTCGCACTGCTACCCCTTCCCTTTTCCTGAGAAATAGAAGGGCACCTTAGTGCGTCCTGATTCTGATCTTATTGCCTGAACAAATTTATTTTGTTTTGGGAGTAGTGATGTTCATCAATTCCATGCTTTTCTTTTAGTCTCAGGTACTTGGATCAAATTAAGCTCACTCAATGATATAGGAAACAAAAGAAATAAGCACCTGATTGTTCTCTGGAAAGGAGAAATTTTATAATTGCAATACCTGGCTACTTGATCATCATCCTCATCGTGTGTACTCCATTGTGAGACTTTTTACGTAGCTTCTCATTGCTTGGTGAATCATGAAGCAATACCTTAGAACATAGTGTGTGAACTTCTAATGGCAGTTGACTTTAGATAGTGGAATAACATGACAAGTTTTGTTCTGTCCTTTTTCCAATAATGCCAGTTTTCTGTAGTCTCTATTGTTTTCTTTTAACAATGGTTACTGTTTCTAGGATTTGAGCACAACTACATAGCTTGGACTTCACTTGAGTGGCCACCTCTTGAGATGAATGAGATGTCCTTTGACAAGTTGATGAAGCATGCATACTCTTGCTTCAGCACATTTTAGTTCTTCCATCCTTATAAAACCTCTAGTTTAAGGATGATTAAGCCGATATTTAGCTTTGGAACAATTTTAGAGGCCCCATGAACACCTTTTATGTGTATTAGTTGGAGCTGTAAGACCCCCCTGATCACTCTAGAGAATGCGATAATGGAACATAAAGCATTTCTTCCTCTTTGTCACCTTCTTTTTCTTCCCCTGCCCTCGAGGTTAAACTCAGACTCTTTCATTCACATTTTATCTCACTCCCTGATGGCTAACTCAAGTACTTATCCCTGCCCAGCCCTAGTTTTGCCTTATCTGGTAGTGTTCTAGATGATCCTTAAAGATCTGCTGCCATAGGATGACCCCTTTGTCTTATTCTCTTCTTTTACCAATTTTCCATCTTCCACTTAGTTGAAAAGTGACAATAACATAAAAGGAATGTAATCATGGGGGCTTTGCTGTTAATTAAGTTACCTTTTGGATTTATTCTATCAACATTTATTTATGTGATTTTAGTAAAGTGGCAAAATGTCTCAAAGATAACCACCATGACATCATCTGTAGATGCATTCAAGGATTTTAAACAGAACAAATGTGCTAATGGTGATAATTGTGGTATTTAATATATTTTCCTTCTTCAGGGAGTCGATTATCCGGTGCCTCTTGCTGCATTATCTCTTTTACTATTGACAAACAATCTTGTTTTTCTGTGATTTTAGTTCTTATCTTTCAATATAATACGAAAGTGTCTTTGTTTCACAATCTAAGAATGATTAACATATTTACCTCTGAGGCTATTCAATGGACTTTGCATGTCTGTATGATGCATGGACTGATTCAATGCCTTCTCTCTTAGTTGGAGGACATTTATGCAAGCCTATACCTGGTCAAGTGTGATGCGGTCTTAAATAGAGCCAAGCACAAGCAAGGAGAGAAACAGACCAAAATGACCAAATGTTGCAGTGGCATCTGTCTATTTTTCATATTGATATGTGTTATCTGGGCCCCGATGCTGGTAAGACATCAGAATCTTGTTAACTCTACATGAAGTAATCTATCTTCTAGTTCTTGTAATATACATTTAGAACTTGTCTATAAAAGGCTCATTAGACTGTTATAGATGAAGTACATTGGAGTGACTTTTTCCCCTTGACTTTGTTAGATGTACAGCAGTGGTAACCCAACTAATATTGCAAATCCCATCAAAGATGCCAGCGTTCAGATTGATATCAAGACCATCCGTGGAAGGTTAACTTTGTATCAAACCACTCTATGTGAGAAGCTCCCATGGTATGATCTCAACACTGATGTTGATCTAGATCCTGAAGGTTACTTGGATGCTTTTGATAAGAATGATATCCAATTGATATGCTGCCAAGCTGATGCAAGCAAGTTGTGGCTTGTCCCCTCTGCGGTTCAGTCTGGATTTTCTAAGTCCCTTGAACATGATATGGACATGGGTATATCGTTTACCTGGATACTTACTAGAAACCGACCCAAAGGAAAGGAACTTGTCAAGTATGAGAGACCTGTTGATTCCCAGGATCTTCCAAATAGAGCAAATATCCAAAAGGTCCTCAATGGCTCCAGCAACAGCTTTAGGATATATAATATCTATCCCAGGTACTTCCGTGTCACAGGTTCCGGTGAAGTCAGACCTCTTGAACAGGAGGTAAGTTGGTTAGTTGGTCATTGGTCAGTTGTTTACCTACACGCTCTCTGTCTCTGTCTCTGTCTGTCTCTCTCTTGCATGTGCGCGCCCACAACACACACATAAACTGCAAAGGACATACATTCCATGCCTAAATCTGTGTGCAATCAGGTCGTCATTGAATGTGTCAAGAGTGCATTTGTGCTCACTTTTTAGTACATTATGTGTGGTTCATCTGTGCTCCTTATATGGTATCTTTTCAACTATTGCTTAATAAACTAAATAGGTGAAAATACAGGTGTACAATTTATATTCTAACTAACTCAATAAATTAGATACATGTAAGAAACTTGTGCTGCTAGTGTAATTTAAGAATATTCACGCAAAAGCATATTCTTTTTGGCTTTATGCAAGTGGATTGTGCAATTTTACTTTATTACGGCAATTGAATGTGAGAATGGTGCAGGTGACTCAAGCTTAAAGCAAAAATTGCATGTAAACTGATACTTTTGATGGTTCAGATCCATTCTGTTCTTGCATTGTTCTATATCAAAAGCTTGAGTTATTAGAGAGGCATTATCACCCATGGGCTAACATATTGGTTTTAGCCCAAAAATGTGGAAGTTGTTCTAGAATAGAGAGGAAATATAGGGGTAGACATATAATTATGCCCCTTTAGGATATAATGCTAAGATTCATGTGACACCTGCCATCGTATATACAATCTTTCGCTGATTGATAAATGCATGATTTCATATATGAGAACTCTGAAAATCTCAAAGTGAATTCCGCATGACAGCCTGAATTTCCTGTGAAAAAACTTTGGGTCATAGCAGCCTTTTTCTCTATCACTTCTGGCAGTGGGTAATAGCAAATTCTTTGTCAAAAGAATGAGGGATAAAAAATCTTACATTAACTACTTGAATGGGAGATGTGCTTGAAAGAATTTCTTTTCATTACATGTACTCATTTTTCTTTAGACAATTCAGGCAAAAATTTTGGCTTGAGTCTTTCCCAAGCAATGTTGGGAGAAACATGGAACTGATATAGTTGACATGTGTGGCTCATGATGTCTCCACTTCATATTGCTTGAAATAAAAGAACCGAATTCATCAGGATCTAATTAACAAATTGACAAAGATGTGCTCAATCATATCATGGAGTTAGATAACAGAAAGAGGCAAGCTCATCCCTTCTCATATTTCAAATAGTTGCAACCTCGACTATTTGTTTCCAATGGTGGTTCTGTTAGGATTAAAATCAATGATGTGATGCATGGCAACTGGCAAAGCTTTTAGATCTTTATCCTCTTTGGGCTTGTCTGATCCACCATAAATTATCAGGTTAATGCAGTTAGTGCAGACCTTGTCATGAATCGTGCAGAACAGCAGTGGTGGTCCTTCCATGATATAAATTCATCAGATGTCAATGGATGTGGAGGATTGAAGGGACCAATGGCAATTATAGTGTCTGAAGAAACACCCCCTCGTAAGTCATAATAGAATAGATTGTTTTCTCTAGTGAATCAGAGAACTATCATGATATTGCAGGACAATTGGAGTTGACTAATTTTTTGAATACATGTTTTAGAGGGCATCCTTGGTGACACACTTAGCAAGTTCAGCATCTGGGGCCTCTATATTACTTTTGTGCTGGCTGTTGGTCGCTTTATCAGACTTCAGTGTGCTGACTTGAGAATGAGAATACCCTATGAAAATCTACCTTCCTGCGACAGGTAGTAGACTTCCTTTCTGCCTTCTTTCTATTTTCTCATCACCTTGATTCCCATATATGCTGATGACGTTATGCGGTATGATGGATATCAATTGTCAACTTCTATTTCAGGCTTGCTTGCTAGAAATAATTCATTAAGAGTATTTTATTTCTCTCAATAAAACTGTGAATAAGTTTGAAATGAAACTTCCTAATAAAATAATGCTACTATTATATAACTAGGGTCCAGATGTATATTGGTGTACCTTGCATTGTGAATGTTGGCTTTAAGAGCAATGGTCTAAATTTTAGAAGATTTTTTTTTTAATAGCCAATAAATTAATTGCTTTAAGAGTGCACTGTTCTCGAGAATAATGTGAAGACAAATTGAGTTTTACTTTTGAAGAATACTTTTGTATTGTAGGTTTCACATATTTACAGTCCGTCTTAGTCGAGGTTTATTTTTGTTTGAGACATGGAAATATGGGTCCAAGTCTAATCTTTTATCGGCTTTTCAAGTAGCAATGTGGTATTTGGTGGTGGGCCAGTTCCATATGTATATACTTTTTCTTTTCTCTATCTATTGTCCCTAAAGAAAGCAAAAAGATGGACGAGGCGTTGTTTCCTTAAGCCAAAGCAAAAGGCCTTGTCTAAATTTTCCAAAATCAATATATTAAGGGCAGGGCTGTTTCCACACCACTTTTGGCTAAAATACACCCTTTCTAGTTAGCTGACCAAACTACCCTTTAAACAGCAATTGCTTTTCATAATTACTTTTTCTAGTGCAAATTCACAAATGATTGATTATCACTTTACTATTTTAGTTTACTTAAGAGATTTTCCTTTAGTACTCTTTGAACCTAGAACAGAAGGAAATTCTATTTATTCACCAAAAGGAGGAACAACACATTGAAAGAAAAATATATAGAGAGAAATCAAATTCGACATTTAAATTTTTTGTTATGTGTAATCTTGAAAACATAGTGACACCTGTGAGATTAAAAAATGCTCAAGATTTGGTGTAAATGAGCCAATTCGATGATGAAAAAGAAATCATTTATGAGATCTAGCGAGGCTTTTGTTCCTCCTTTTTTTGTGTTTCTTGTTTGACTTTGGTTGAATTCATGTGCACGAGAAGTAAAGCTAAATAGCCCAAATCTGAATACAATAGAGAAGGTGGAGATCTGATTCTCCATGATAGTGCCAATGACATGAAAATGATTAGTCGGTATGGATTACATGATTACATCAGAAGATATTTAATATATGTGAGACAGCTATAATAACTATTTAATTTTTTTAGAGGGCGACTTGGTCAATCAATTTTAAAATGGTGTGTTAGAGCCAAAAAGGGCATGAAAAAAGCCCCACTCCCAAATTATAATGGTTAGACATGATGAAGAACTTTGGGGCGACTTTACATAGACATTCATGTGTTTTTAAATATTTGAGGTGCTTAACATTAAGACTTCATTTGTTTAGGGAAAATAACTGATTTGGAAAACATTTTCCTAAAAAAATCGGTTGGGTGGTTTTTAATAATTAGTCGACAGAAAATGTTTTTAATATCGAAAACAATCTATGTTTAAACATTTTTGTGAACGATGAAAATATTTATTGTTCATTCATTTTTGTAGATGATGCAAGCTGTTGTTTTTTAGGAAAATGTTTTTCAAATCATTCATTTTCTGTGAAGCAAATGGAGCCTAAATAAAATTGAACTCTAAATGTTCAAGAAAAAGACAAGCTAAAAGTAAAAGTTGTACCAAATTTCAACTGTTGTAACAGTTACCTTGGTAATGAAACTCTGGAATTGTAATAACTGGCAACATTATGCTTGTGTTACCTTCACTATTACTTTTGGTTCTCGTTAATCCAAATCTGTAAATTACTATTTTTCTGGATTATCTAACTTCACTATAGAAAAGTTTAAAGAAAGATGTTGGATAAAGCATCTGCCATTATAGTTTACAACACATTAAGCAGCAGATATTTGGCTTGTGATAGGTTGATGGCAATTTGTGAGGATATATATGCTGCAAGAGCAGAAGGTGAACTTGGAGTGGAGGAGGTCCTTTACTGGACACTAGTGAAGATTTACCGATCCCCACACATGCTTCTTGAGTATACCAAACCCGACTAGGTCTTGCAAAACAGGACCCGAATTTTGATCTCATCCAAATCGGGAGTTTGGCGAGCATTCGGTCAAGAAGCTGACAACATGCTCCGTGCATTGGAGCTAATGAGCCCCAGGACCCGTGCCTTTTATTCAGAGGACTTAGGTCTGTTTCTTGATGAGAATTGGGCCTTGCTCTTATGATTCACATTGGTCTGTGTTCATCAAGGATTGTGCTTTTAATGCTAGCTCTCACACTGGGTACTCTGTGGCCAAACCACAGGTTTTTCCAAGCAACCAAAGGTGACCTTTTGCCTCTAGGCTTAGATGTACATACCCTGTTACTGCGCCATGTAAGTTGCTGAGTTGTTTGTATCAGAAGAGAAATGTAGGATCCTAGAAGATGATATTTAGTGACCCCTTGATAACATTCTTTTGTTTGTAAATACTTTTGAACAAGTTGGAAAATTATAGGTTCTCTAAAGTTAGCAAGCTTGTGAAATGGAATAACTGTAACTGTCCCAGAGACTTTTGTCTACTTATCTTGCAGATTGGAGCTTCATGCTGTGCTTTGAGGAGGAACATGCAATACCTACATTGGTGGAAACACAAGCTTTTATGATAATTTCTCGAGAAAGATATAAGTGGTGGGAAAATGGAGAGGTAAGATCAGCACTATGCACTGGGAAGAAACAAGAGCTTTTCATATGCTTACAATCTGCATGAATAAAGGAGGGAATGGAAGTTGAACCCTATTAAAACATTTTGTTAACTAAACTGACTTTCTTCATAGCAAAGGTAGGTGGATAATAGTTTTCCACATGATCATCTTTGGTCCAGTTATTCCTCAGAATTGGAACACGAGAGGTTTCCATCCAAGTGGAGATGTTTTTGGATCAGTAACTTAAATTTGTCAAGACCAATGCCTGCTTTGATAATGAAATTGACAGATGGATCATGCTTTGAATTCTCGATTCGGTGCTGTTACGTCTTCAATTTGTGTTAGCCAGTTCTGCTCCGGCCAAAAGGTACCACTAGTTCTTGCAAATCTGTATGGCCTGACTGGGTAAGATATAGACTGTATCTCGATTACAAGATCCGTTCCCTTCCATGAGAGTGTTTTGTTCGAGTTTTCTGGTTAGGATGCTTCAGATTTTGAAGGCAGCAAATCCGGTAGGCCGCAGTGTCGTCTAATAAAGTCTTAAATTGAAAATGTAATGGAGGATGAGGTTTCATTTCCTTACTGAGATTTGAGGCATGATTCTCTTTTCTTTGTTCTTTCGGTTTAAGTCGGCCAATAAGATGGAGAACATGGTGCGTGAGCTCAGTAACAGTAGGGGTTTGCCTCCACTGGTGGGAATTTGGAGATCAGGAAGTTTCGAAGAGTGAAACTCTTGTCTCTTGGATTCATTTTACAAAATGATGGAGAAGTAGACACAGACCTCACTCACATAGATATAGTGCCTGTAGTAAGTAGAAGGCCGCTAGATGCTCGTGATTATGACATGGTCAGTCCGGATGAAAAGGCAGAGAGACGGAAAAAAACAACTTTCAGGGAGACAGCACGTAGTAAACTCTAGGGCTGCTACTTGGATCTTTCAGAATACTTGTAGAGTATCAAGCGCTACGACAAAAGAAGATTCATATAAACAATCCCATCTTGGGAATTATTTCGACTATCTTGTCGTTGCTATTGCTAGGGGTGATCGGTTCTCATTTTTTGGGTTTGGGGATCGGACTGGACGGTCCAAGACGGGAATGGTCCAATGAAACCGAACATTTAGTAAAAAAAAATTAAAAAATTAAAAAATTAATAGAATTATTATTATTTTAGGGTTTATTATATTAAAAAAATATTTTTTTTTTATTTTTTTAAATAAAAAAGTTGGTTCTGTCCTGTTCCCCCTCGGAATTAGGAATTGGACCAAAACCACCAATTTAATTTCAAGAATCTGAACAAACTGACCGGTCCGGTCCAAGTAGTCCAATGCTCACCCTAGCGGCTGCTGCTTGTTGCGAGGTTTCATTGATTTCATTTTTTCATTGACGACCAGAAATACTTATGAGACAATCACCAGACTTGGCGTATTGACAGTGTCACTGTCTCATTGCCTCTCGATATGTCATACCTTTTGGCATGTTACATGCTCGGCCCATGGCTTAGTAACGAGCCATCAAGTCCTCGAACTGATTCAAAAGCACCTTCCTTTCACCCATAAGAAAGGACCTGACAACAGCAGGAAAAAAAGAGGTGCATGGAAAGACAAGAAGTCAAGGATCTCTACTAATTCTTTTGGACGGTATTGGGGCTTTTGTTGTCTGAATTAGACCTCGAAGTCCCCGGAGAAATTTAGGCAAGGGGTTCTATCCAACATGAAAAACAATGTTCGAAACAACTCCAACCGCGAGTTTATAGGCCGTTGCTATCAATAAAGTTCCAAACTGCAAATGGCAAACAATTGCCAACTTCCGGGCCAATTTCTTCTATGAAGACATCAACGAACTTCCAACATACAACACTTGAAAAAGAAATCTTCGTATCATGTTGAACTAGAACATCTGAAGAGTGCCCTCAGTCACCATTCCAAAATGAAACTCTCACAATAGTTGGTATCTGCAAGACGCACTCCAAATTCTGTCAAGCAACACGCTTGCAGGAATACTCCTGCTAAAATTTTAAGCCAAATTTCTCAGTTTTGGCTTGGAATTTAACAAGCTTCCTTTCCCGGAGTACCTCTATTCGCATTTCGGAAGAAAATATCAACCCACAGGAACACACAAAGCACTTGCTCTCACGACGTCCATATGTAAATTAGATTCAAGTGCATGCCAGGGAACAAACAGAGAGCCAAGCCTGGAGATCCCCCAAAATTTTACCCCACCATGCTAATCACACGAACATACTACGTTAAACAACAGCTTTCCTAAGTAGAACCGAGCACCCATCACCAGCAAACTGCTTATTCTTGATCTTTCATTGTTTTAGATTTCTTATTACTCCCACTGCCACTGCCCGAAACTCTTTTCTCGACATGCTCCGGAATGGTCTCTTCCATTATCTTGGGGCAGTGAAAACTGAATTCCGAGATGGACACACCTTTGTACTCAGGATTGGCTTCCAAGAAAGCCGCTATTTCATTGCGGGTCCTCATTTTCTTCCCAGAAGGCGCGATGTAGTAAGCATCTAACTTGGTGAAATCTCTTCGCAGAACTAGGCTTCTCTTGAAACCTTCTGGAGTTTTTGGTAAGTTTGGCTTGTCGAGCACCCACGTTCTGGACGCATCATACTCTATATCCGCTGCATCCTCGCATGAAATGTCAGGTTTCCTGCTGCAAACGAAGGGGTTCCCCGAGAAGTTACTTCTGATGTCTTCGTACTCTTCTTGCGAGTTGATCACCCTCCATTTGTGGCACTTCCCACATTGCACGGCATATATGTCGATTGACCCGCTCGTGGATTTCTTTAAATAACAAAAAACAGAGAAACAGAAAACTATCTCAGCATTCAATCAGCCCCAATATTTCAACCCACAAAACAAGATGATTATCCTTCCCCCGCAGATGATGTGATGGCAATAGCAACTTTGCTTAACACAAGCAAAATGAAAAAAATGGTAGAAACGATATGTATAATTCAGTAATCGATTTCTTCACCCACTAAAGCAAATATCATGGACAACACAAAGACGCTAAGAGAAATAGCAAATACGCTACACATTGACTTCAAAACGGTAAAAACGAAGCATAAGACTGTTGGCCTACTTATGCAACAATCCGATCCCTCATGGACCGATGTGCAAAGTTCTCTTGCTTACAACGTAAAGCTCCAATTAACGAACATGAAATGGACACGTACAAAATGTTTCTTTACTAAGCTCACATATAACGAACATAGCATTCACGCATCCCGTAAGACCATAAACATAACAACTGAACTCAACACGCGAAATAGGGCACAATGGCCCTGATGTCAACGCGACATTCTGATTTCGCGACTAAATTTCTCCTTCACTCACTTCACTCAGCTAACCCCAATCTCCCGCTGAACTAACCACTAACTTCCTCCTTCCCATTAATCAAAACTCCGGCGGAAATTATCGTACTCGCGAACACCGCCCTAATAAACGAAAGTACAACGATCGAAACCGCCAGAACCACCAAATTATCCTCCATTTACGCCACTGTTGTCTCTCTGGGCGGCCATAGCCACATTCGCCTCAATCAATTCCAACCCATAATCGTAACGAGACAAAAAAAAACAACACGGAGGCCATACTCCCAATCCCACCCGCGAAAAACAAAACAACAAAAAATTCACGTCATCCCCCGAATTCCCGCCGCGATGAGACGGGCCACGACCGCTCGAAACGACCGGCGAGACGAGACGAACGGGGCACGGCCGCGGCCGGCCGCGGCCGGAGCGCAATCGAAGCGACGGCAGCAATCGGCGCGAGAAGAGGGAGGAAAATATTGCGGTGGGGAATCGATCGGGAGCGAAGCGATCGCGACGGACGGGGGGCTTACCTTGGCGGAGGGCTTAGGGTTTTCTTGGCTCTCCACCATCACTGCTGCTCCTCCTCCTCCTCCTCCTCCTTAGGCACTGGTCGAGCTCGCTCTCATTTCCACGCGTTCTCCCCCGTCCCGCAAATGTCCCTATAAATAGTGAATGGGCCGGAGCTGGGGACCGCGATAGCGTCACCCGCAGTAGGACGCAGGTCCGCACTCTCCAGCGCCCCGGCGCTCGACACGTGGGGACTTCCCCGTGGGTTACCTAACGTAACTGTCAGTGAGCAGCGACAGCAGGAGGAGAGAGGGGGAGGGGTGCCTGATCGTCGTCTCGTCTTTCTACGTAAGTCGAGAGCGTGGGGGATATTCCGCGACTGTTACACGTCGCGTCTTCAGTTGACGTGAAACGAGACGCATGTAAAGATCGTAAATTGAACCTGGTCGACGATGATAATACACGTGCCACGTCAGAGTGACATAAGTTTCTGACATAAAAATTCGTATAAAAATAATGTCGCGTTAGTTTTGACTCTGGAATTTATACAAGGTCATGTTGTTTTATTTGTTACTGAAGTATTCAAATGGGTTATTCATGCAATTTTCTATCATGGATTTGAAATAAACATTGCGTGACGCATGTTTTCAAATAAATTCTCAAAATTGGCTGATGTGTATTTATTCACATGTTCAAATGTGCATTAATAAGTCTGTCTCGATGAGTGGATCTCTTTTAACTTCAAAGTATTTTATAAAGATGTAAGATGTTGTCTAATTAGCTTTTTAAATTTAGGATTGTATTGTGACATTATGTCTTGATTTATCTGATTAGGTTAGCGCAAGTTAAGGCTACACTAGAACTCTTCTTGTCAAGGACATGCCAACTTGATAACCTACAATCCCCAATATGGAATCCCTACCCTTTAGACGTGATATATTGTCACCTCTTGGAAGTGACAACCGCAAAATGCAAACCCTACACATCTTCAGGTTGATCAAAATAATATCAACCCAATATAAACTTTAAATATTAAGATTCTTAGAGATCATAAACTAAAATATACGTAAAATGAAATATCATAGCATTTATAAATATCAAAGAGGTAAAAATAATAATAAAAAAGACAGTTTACTTGCTATCAATTTAGGAAATGGATTGAAACCAAAATGTGTGTTAAAATCCGGACAATACTGTAATAATGAAAACTTGTGAATAGTACTAAAAGACCAATTTTTTGACTTTGTTATAAAAAGTTAAGCACAGATTTTGCAACGGCTAAGAAACTTGCAAGAACTTTCTCCCTTATTCAATCAAACAAAAGGACTATATCGAATACTTACGAACAGTTTAAATATCATATTAAATAAATTAAAAATACAACAGGACATTAAACATACACTATCAGATATAAAAATCTGTTCTTGGTGTCATTATGGGCCTCCAGGCCCACTAAAATGTCCAAGTTATTCACTTATTAGCCCACCTAAAGCTCTTCTCCCTAGGGTTTGGGTTTTGCCTACAATCTGTGCATTTCCACTAAAGGGGGCTCTAATAATTTCGAAAGTGCAAGATTAGAACTTCTGCAAGCCCATCATCAACATGAGAAAAATTTAAGTACATGCTTTCCATAAAATGACCAAAGAATAATTTCCAGCAAGAACCCTTTTCCATTCAGTTTTTAACCTCGATGCTATAGTTTCAATTTCATTTATTTATTATTCTTATTTTTGTATTGCAAGCTGATTCTGGGTTGGCCCTCTTAATGAAGTGGGGGCAACAGACATTTAACAAAAGGTTATAGCTAGAGCTACATGGCCTAGCTAGTTGCTGTGGATAATGCTCAAATTCAGTACAATAATTGAAAGTTCCTCAATTTGGTTCTTGTTTTTGCTAACCCCTAAAGTACATTTTGACAAAAGGATGAAAAGGAGCCGTATTGGAAATACAAACACTCCTTTATAAGATAAAATTATAAGTGATTGGGATGGTGATTTGTACTTAAATAAGCGAGTTATATTTAAAACCCAATGAAAAAACACGAAGTCCTATTTCCGATATTAATTTATGGAAAAAAATAGCTATTTAAATGGAAAGATTTGATGACTAAAGAAAAAACAAATCGATTCCCTTTATTTTTATGAGGGTCGTGCTCGTGCTATAGACACCCCGAAAATACTAACTTCACCCATGCTTGACACACATGCACACATATTTAATTTAATTTATTTATTACTTTTGGCACCTTGTTGTTAGGATAGACATGATTTATGCACCGATTGCGTTCAATTTTGTTTTAAAATTCAAATGGCTGCGCAATATCTCTAGCGATAATTTATGTTTTAATTAAAAATAGATGCAATTTCTTTTGGATTTTGGATGTGGCGCGCGCGCATAGCCGTTGTACTGCTTCGGCAATGAATTAAATTATTTTATCTCCCTTTTATTTATGGCCCCGGCGGATTTATACAACATCGGTATTGGGAATAATAATAATATGAGAAATTATGCAACTATACTATGGCTATAAATGCTAATTCGATCGATGTGTCCGCACAAAACACCGAATGCGAACCTTGTAGCTATAGGGGTCCTTTTTACGTTGCATTCAGCTTTAGCCATTACTCTTTTTTCATCAGGATTCATTGAGCAAGGCGGCTAATCGGCACGTGTTTCAACTTTGCAATTATTATATATTATAGATTTGTGTTCTTTCTGATCATAAGAAATTACACACACGTGTACGTATGTATATATGAATGTATATATGTATGTACGCACGTACATTCATAGCAATCATGTGTAATCGCTTTGGCCCGAGTGAATTTTCTATTTTTCGAGTATTTTATTTTTCTTTTGAGAAATTAGCTAGGGCTAGATCTCATTCTTGAGTGGTGAGCATGGTCTTTTTTATACTTAAACCCTAAATTCAAATCAGTATGCGCGTTGCAAACTTATAGGTCAATCACAAGGCACTTTTTGTAAGAAGGTAATAGAAGATAATTATAATCTTCTAAATTCAGCTTGGGTGATTATCCACCTAAGTAGGTTCACAATTGTAAGATGGCAAAGCTTAATCTCTTCCGAGAGATTTCTCCCTCTCGTTAATGAAATCAAGATCATTGCACCATTTCTTATACTTTGACAGATGAAATCACCTATATGTGTATCATGTGAATTGTTCTTTTATAAGTGCCATTTGAAGGGAAACCAATGAAAAATGGGATTTTGGATTGCACTGCAAGGTTGTAGTGGAAATTCTTAGATGCTTCAAGAGCATGTAATGCTCACTTGAATTCTAACCAATAAAACCAATGATCTTATCCATAGCTCAATCTTTTTTTTTCTTCTTAACAAAACCATGTATACAGAGTCTATTTCAACAAAAATCGATCTATTTTAATGACATCGATCGACTTCCAAATACTGATCATTCAGTTTTTCTTTCGAGAGCCATCGATTGGAGACATATCAATAACGTATAAAATTAAACAAAGATTTTGGAAACCCCCAACCAAGTTGTTATAATTAAATTATATAATCTCCAACTAGTTAACCTCCAGAAAAGAATAGTAATGGAGACAGATCACTGAGATTATGCATGGGAAATACCCAACAGCATCAAGCTATGCAAGTAGGACCATCCCCAAAAAATGCACAAGAGCTGTCATTTAGCCCAAAAAGACCTCCCAAAGAAGAAAAAAGAAAATCCCAAATCCAGCTACCCACAGCCCTAGAGGGCACCACCACTATCATGCTCCAATAATAGCCAAATCATGATCACCTAATCCTCACTATTCTATCACTCTCTCTCTCTCTTTTTAATTAATAAATTAATATCCAGTCTTATTTACAAACTTATGTACGGTTTTTGCATGTATATATTTATTTATTTATATTGAATTGTCAACCTTTTGACGTCTAAGATAACATTTTTTATTCGCTCAATCAACGCACCTCATGATGTCATTTGGTCCCTTCTACTTTTTCTATTATTTTAATTCTCATGGTTTTTAATTTCTCCCGGTTTCATTGCCAAAAACTTATTGAAGAGAAACCTCTCGGCAAAGGAAAGTTCATAAAGAGCCTATAAAGCTCAGTACATCAATCCCAAAACCCTTAGAAATATGAAAGTCAAGTCATGAGCCATTCGACAACTTATTCATCATTGTCCACTTGGGAATCCTTTTCTCACCTTAGCACTTTTGCTTTTCTCGAAGAAACATGGCCACGGCAGAGGTCGAATTGAACTCATTTGAAGAAGCAATTACCCTAATTGCTTTCACCCAAAAAAGTCCTTTCCATGCCCTAAAATTTATTTCGAAAGTTTTCTCAAACTTACCTTAAGGATGAGGAGAAAACGTTGCAGCAAAAGGGGATGCATATTTCCAATTGAAGAGGCAAGAGCAAGAGGAAAGAAAAAGGGAAATCATTCATATGGGATCACACCTTCACAAGAGCCATTACAAAATGGACGAATCATAATATTCTATGCGAGCTTGGTACATTTAGATCGTAAAAGGACTTAACGTGGAACTTACTAATTCTAAGAGCTGTCGTGAATTGTTCCACTCTCAACATAAACTAGGTGGATAGGAGACCTTTTGCAATTCCTCCACAGGGAAAATGAAGAGAAGGTGGTCACGTCATGGCTGGCGTTTTGAAAAATCGGGTCGGACTGGTTGATTAATGATCGAGCGGTAGCAGCGTTGTCGTCGATTCGACGTTTTTCCGCTGGAGTAATCTTGACCGAGGCTAAGCCGATTCGAACGCGTGGCAATCCAGCACCCCGTCAGATCATCCGGTTCCGTTTGGAAAAAACGACTAATGAGGGGGGGGACCGCGCCAACACAGATCATCCGTACGGCATATTGAACCTAACTTGCCATATTTCAAACCGGAAAATCTCAATTAGGCCCTATTAAAGAAAGGCCTGATCCTATCAGCCCCCATAAAAAATTAAAAAAATAAAAAAATAAGAAAAATTAATATGTAAAAATAAAAAAAAAGATAAATAAAGAGAGAGGGGTTGAAATTGGGGGAGGGAATGCATGGGAGTTAAGTACGCCGGATTTCAGGTGACGTGGCGTTAAAAATAAGAAATTCATATTGCATGGACTGACTGGAGTTGTTGGATCTTCCTCATTTTCTTATTCCCCTGTTTTCCCCCAAAACGACAATTTCTGTACTCTCCCTCGCTGGAAACTCCCCCCCTTCTCTCTCTCTCTCTCTCTCTCTCTCTCTCTCTCTCTCTATCTGTGTGGAGTAGTTGGCATCTCTCTCTCTCTAGCCCTACTTCTCCGCCACGTGTCGCGAACCCATTTCTTGGAAAGGCCAACCTCTCTTCAAAGTTCCCCTCCCTTGCCGCTAAGGAAGACATTTAGACCCAGCGGTGCTGCCCCTCCTCCCCCTACAATTATAGGAATTTCGAAATGATGCAATAAAATTGCAGATGCTCATACTTTTAAATAAATAAGTCATAGTTTCATATATTATATGATTGATATCTATAAGTCCATCTAAGTCTAGAAACTCCATATTATAAAAATTGTACGTTTGACATGAAGCAATTAGAGGTGGTGTGACATCAGAGAACGATCATGAACGTCGAGCAACGATGATCATGACGGACTAAACAAGAGAAAGAAAATTATAAAATAAAGAGCCGATTAATTTATAGGACATGAGATTGGTAGTGAAAACATTTGCATAATATGCCATGCCTGTCAACACATAGGATATCTAGCGGCACTCCTCTAGCATGGGCCAAAGGTTTCATCTTCTTCTGCGACGATTGGAAAAATAATACTAATCACCTCGTCCTGCGAATAGAAAGAATAGATCTTGACTTTTTCTTCATTTTCTATTTAACCAATCCGTGTTACTTTCTTCTCATTATGATTATTTTTCTTTTCACATCACATGTCATTAAATTTTTAAAAAAGCAATATAAAAATGTTTTCTCCTTTTTTTTTTCTCCTCCAACATCAAAAGCCTCCTCCACCAGGCCACCGCCATTAGCATAAAAACTACCCTTTTACACATGACACCCGAAGATAGTGCTAGCTACTGTCCATTCATGCCCAACAGCACTCTAGCATTTGCCAATGCGAGACTCCTCCTCCTCCTCCCTACCAAGAAAATGCTGAGCCTCCTCAACGCCAAGCTCCGCCGCCTCTGCCGCCGCCTCCGGTGGCCCCTCCGCCTCCGCACCCGCCGCCGCCCCTCCGACTCCAAGGTCGTCGTCGTCAAGCAATTCAGCAAATCCCTCTCCAGCCGAGATGCCGCCGGCCCGCAATTGCCCGTCGCTAATGGATCCTCGTCCGCCGTCCACCCGAACAATCACCCGGCGAATGAGTCGAGGCCGCCCCAGTCGATCCGCATCGCGACATTCAACGCCGCGCTCTTCTCCATGGCCCCCGCCGTCCCGAAGCTGGAGAAGTCGTCCAGCCTCGACTTCGACAGCGAGGGCGCCGTCGTCAGCCTCCGCGCCAAGTCGGCCAATCTGGAACGCCCGCGGGGCATACTCAAGCAGTCCCCCCTGCACCCAATCAACGGCCAGGATCACCTGACGAAGCAGCAGAAGTTCGCGAGATCGAAGCTCCGGGTCTCCATCAACCTGCCGGACAACGAAATCTCCCTACTCCGCAGCCGGAGGAACCTGAGCTTCAGCGAATCGTCCGCCGCCGCCGAACCTGCCACTCCTCCTTCCCCTTCTCCCTACTCCTCGTCCTCGGCCTCGGCCTCGATCAGTCGAATCTTCAAAGGGAAAGCTCCGGCGGCGGCGGCGGCGGCGGCGGCGAAGGGGAGCTCCGAGAACGGCTGGGGCGGCGGCCGGCAGGCCTACAGGAGCACGAGGACGGTGGTGGAGGTGCTGCGGGAGCTGGACGCGGACATAGTGGCGCTGCAGGACGTGAAGGCGGAGGAGGAGAGGGAGATGAAGCCGCTGTCGGAGCTGGCGGCGGCGCTGGGGATGAGCTACGCGTTCGCCGAGAGCTGGGCGCCGGAGTACGGGAACGCCGTCCTCTCCCGGTGGCCGATCAAGCACTGGAAGGTCCAGAAGATCTTCGACGACACTGATTTCAGGTCCGTTGTTTCGTTTCATTCATTCATTCATTAATTAATTCCCATTTATTTATTTTTTACCTATTTTTCTTGCACTCATTTTCGTAATTATGATGACGACGATGGGCGATTTCGAAATTTAAAAAGATATTTTTATTTATTTGAGGTGTCCACCGCTGAAAATGAAGTTTGATAATATGCCTTAATTTAATTTTCTCTGGGCATATTATATAATTTTTTCTTACATTTTTCCAGTGAAAATTATTAATGTCGCGGACCCATTTGTAACAGTGCGAACCCACTTCGGACAATCGAAATTTTCGTTGAAATTAAGGTGGATGTAATAAGAATTCACAAGACCAAAAATAAAAAATAAAAAATAAAAATCTAGCTGTCGCTTGGTATATATTGTCCTTTTTTTTCCCTTTTCTTTTTAACTGTTCTGCTTGGAATTATCTGAATGGAGCTGTTCAAGAATTGATCTGGGAAGAATTTAAGAATATTATTCATGAGCAGAACCCTACCACCAAAATTTCAAGAACTTCCCATGGCTGTAAGGCTATTTCTTCCACAGCCTATTTGGCCTTCGGATAACTTAGAGAAAGCTCTCTGCAAACAACAATGGTGGGGCCTGTCCCAGGATCCCAGCACCAGCTGTGAGCAATGCCAGTCAGAATTAAAAATTAAATTTCGAAAAAAACCCATTTTTCTTTCTATGATTTTTGGACGTGGGTTCTCCAGAAAATTGTCATTTATCAATAATATAATAATTATAATAATAATCTCTTCAATTATAACTAATCGAAATTTGTGCGGGCGTGTGTGATGAAAGACTGTCTTGAACTAGTTTCATTCATCTTTTTTTCATTTCTGACTGCATTTAGTGGGTTGATGAGAGTCAACTCTGGAGATTATTCTCCATTAATTGCTGATATGGTCAAGAGAATGCTTAGGAACCTGCTGAATTATATATATATATATATATATATATATATATATATATATATATATATATATAGTAATTAAATAAGGAATTGGAAAGATAAATGAAGGATGAGAACTATGGTGTACATTAAATGAGGATAGGGTAAGGTGTATGTAGGTAGGAGAGTAACGTGGGGAGGATTTTGCCTTTATTTTATGTTATTTGCCGAATCAGATGCAATGACTTGAAGACTGTACAAGGACTACTCATCTTCAACGAAAGGTACATTTCTCTCAAGCGAGACAGACAAGATAGGATCAACTTGTTTGAGACAGCAAGCAATTTCTCATCATGGAGTCAGTTTCGGAGAGTTTTGTGTTTGATTAATTAAGCCGCTTCTTAAATAGTGAAGGGATTATGTGTTTCTGTCGCATGGAAATTTTTTAAAAAAAGAGGTCGATATCAGGTTGATCAACGTATTAAATCGACTCGGAATTGAATTGATTACATAGGAATGTGCTGAAGGCAACAATAGAGGTGCCTCATGTTGGGGAAGTGAACTTCCAGTGCACCCACCTCGATCATCTCGATGAGAACTGGCGGATGAAGCAGGTCGGCGCCATCATCCAGTCGAGCGACTCCCCCCACATCTTGGCCGGTGGCCTTAACTCTCTCGACGAGACCGATTACTCACAAGAGCGGTGGACCGACATTGTCAAGGTATGTACATTTCTGTCAATTTTTTTTTTTTTTTGGTAGAAACATTTTTGTCATGTTTGATGTAATATTCGTTAGCACTCAAAACTCGATTACTAGATAGATTAAGCTGCGGTGATTGTGTAATCACGGGCACCTGTGCGTTGTTATAGTACTATGAGGAGATTGGAAAACCGACACCGAAGGTTGAAGTCATGAGGTTTCTGAAGAGCAAGCAGTACACAGATGCTAAAGACTTCACCGGGGAATGTGAGTCTGTGGTCGTCATTGCCAAAGGACAGAGTAAGAACTCTCTTGCTCGCTTTCCCTTTTTCAAAATTATCGTTTTTGCTCTGTCAAATGGCTAATCTAAGCTACTTTTCGGGCACGATGCTCCTTTTCGCTTGATGATCACATGATTGGCTTGAATGTATGGAAATTCATAACATTTGAAGCATGATGATTGCATTGAATATATATAAACATACACACCTGTTGTTGTCATCACTACGTCAATGTCAACCTTTGACAACCTTTGATGTGAAAATCTGTGCAACAAAAATTGAAGTCCAAAGTCAATTTCGAGGAACTACTGTCCGAATAAGTAATCTGAAACTGTTTATTCTATTTTAGGCGTGCAAGGGACGTGCAAATACGGTACGAGGGTGGACTACATATTGGCCTCACCAGATTGCCCATATAAGTTCGTTCCCGGGTCGTATTCAGTCCTGTCATCGAAAGGGACATCGGATCACCACATCGTAAAGGTCGACATAACAAAATGTGCAGACGACACTCCCCACGAAAGCAACGGCAACAACAATAAAGTTAGCAAGAAAAGGCAACGACAGCATAAGCACCAGACGGTTGTAAAGATCACTGGCACAGCTCCACCTTCAAAGGGGATCTGGACAACGAACACATTAAGCAAAGTCGAATGATGTTACATGTGCATCTTCCTTTTCTTTCCTCTCTTCTCTTGGCTGCTGCTACTATTGTTGTTGTCGAGTGATCTTTGGGCATGCCATCTTCGTCAATCTCTATGTAGATCTTCGATTTTTTTGTGCATTCCATCTTCTCTTCCTTTTCAGTGTTGAAGAGGGGAATGTTCTGGTGTGATCTCTTACTCACATCTGTATAGATTTCGACACGAGTGAATTCTTACGTTTCAGCTAGGGATTGGAGCTAAGCGATTCTGGCAAGTTTTTTTGAGTATGCTATTCTTTTTTTCTTTTTCTTTTTTTCCGCTTGTGATCTTAGCTGCAAGATTCAGATTGGTTTGTGTTGAGGGCGACATCTTAAGTTGACTTCGTTGAGGTTGAAGTTAGAGAGGGAAATGTTGTATCTTAGATTTAACCACAAGAAGTGAAGACGCGAACGGGAAGTACAATCTACATTGACATCTTAACAAATACCTTCTATTCAAAGACGATTGGTTGATCGATCGATGAGAAATAGAGGAACTAAGATCATGGAAAGCGAGGAGGAGAGAGAGAGAGATCTTTATTGAAGCTCTAAGCTTGGTTGAAGTCCTTCCATGTCCCGATAACACGGAGCAATGGGAAACAGCTCACGAAAATGTTTTCCTTTTTTGTTTTTTGATCGGAAAATATTTCCTCTTATTCGAAATAAGAAATCATTTTCTTGATTTTGAGTGGCAAGCACTTTTTTTTTGGTGAAAGATATTTAATGGTTGACTTTAGCATTTTTAACATCAAAGAGTGTCAAAAAGATATTTTCATTGAAATTCTTTTTTAGCAAAATTAATGGAGCCTTAATGAGAGGGGTGAGCGCGGGGTGTCAATGGGTCGGGTCGAATTTTCATGATACTTGATCTAACCTGAAACCCTACAGGGTGAGTTTGACTCAACCCGGCCTGATACCCAAATATCATATAACCTAAGAGAACGGGATGATAGGGCTAGTGCCAATTAGCTAAACTTAGATTAGCGGTTTTGTCCTCATTGTGCATAGAGAGGGAAAGAGAGAAAACCCACGCCGGCCTTGCTTGACTTGGCCTAACCCAACCCCAACCCAAATAATACTAACACCTAAAAATCCCTACCCATAGAAGATTAAGGCCCGACCCCAAAATACCTTAATTTTAATGTCAGTTTGGGCTAGCGTGGGTTTTTTTATAACATTCCTTGTGAGCAGTTCTAGATTCCTTACATATTTCACTATAACTTGGGACTTACCTATTAGCACTTGGAACCTAAAACATGCCCAGTCACAAGTTCCAGAGTCTAATAGGTTTTTTTTCTTTGTTTCATTTTTAGTTAAGTAAAATGAAAGTGAACGCAACAACAAAAACGAAAACTTCCAATTTGTCAATAGCAACAATCCCACATAAAATAAAATAAATAATAAAATGTTCAAAACATGTTGCATAAAACCTCAATTATAGCACTTTAGTCTTTAATCATCCATGAAAAATTGTTCCAAATTCTAACCACTTGAAATCAAAGGAAACAATAATCATAGTTAATCACTTAATAATAGTTTTATATTTAAAATTACTATTAATTAAACTAAAATAATTATTAGAATGCCTCACCACATATATTCATTCCGCTTTAATTGGTAAACTTTATATATTGATGATAGTCTCCTTATTAAGACCATCCATATCTTAAAAAAAGAAGAAGAGATTAAATAAAACATTCACTCATTATATATATAAAAGAAATTAAAATATGTAAAAGTATAAACATCATTGTAGGTTCCGGTTTGGGAGAAAAATTAGGGGTTTTACTTTAGGTTCCCACTTTGGTTTCAGTTTGAGTTTCTAGTTCTTGGTTTCAATATCCAGTTTTGGTTTGATTCCTATAGAAAACGGGAACCAAACCGAGAATTGGCAGTTCCTATAAAAGTGGAACCAGGAAGCAAACCATCTCTCCCTAAAACCTAGAATTGGTCAGGTTTCTTGATTCCCTAATATATTTTGAAACCATACTCACCCCTACTTAACAAGTGTTGTAAGTGAAAGTGTAATTAAAAGAGAAAGAAATAGGTTTTCTATATAACAGACATTGTTGATTGATGTATCTTGCTAATTAGCTTATGAATCAGAATTGCCTCTCCCTTATAATAGCAGACAAATTGCACACCCGGCATTAGCATGGTAGAGGACGTGAGTATCTCTCAGTTGGTGTATACTCTTCAATCAATCCTCCTTGATGCAATACATATCGATTGAATTATTTATTCTGATTTTGCTTCGCATCTCAATTTAGAAAATCAATCCTCCTTGATGTAATCTATTCTA
Organism: Corymbia maculata; assembly: GCA_014182735.1. NCBI lineage: Eukaryota > Viridiplantae > Streptophyta > Magnoliopsida > Myrtales > Myrtaceae > Corymbia > Corymbia maculata. The sequence goes on along the minus strand of CM024689.1, from coordinate 10,127,717 downwards.
AAACTATGCCCATCCCTACTTAATGAGTGTTATATGTGATAGTGCAATTAAAAGAGAGAGAAATAGATTTTCTATATAATAGACATTGTTAACTAATGTATCCTACTAATTAGCTTATAAATCAGAACTACCTCTCCCTTATGATAATAGGCAAATTGCACACCTGGCATTAGCAGGGTAGAGGATGTGAGTACCTCTCAGTTGGCATATACTCTTCAATCGATCCTCCTTGATGTAATATATATTGATTGGATTATTTATTCCGATTTTGCTTGGGATCTCAATTTAGAAAATCGATCCTCTTTGATGTAATCTATTTTAAAACCATGCTCACCCTTAACTAACGAGTGTTATAAGTGAAAGTGCAATTAAAAGGGAAAGAAATAGATTTTCTATATAATAGACATTATTAACTGATGTATAATGCTAATTAGCTTATAAATCAGAATGACTTCTCCCTTATAATGGTAGGCAAATTGCACACTTGGCATCAACAGGGTAGAGGACACAAGTATCTCTCAGTTGGCGTATGCTTTTCAATTGATCCTCTTTGATATAACATATGTCGATTGAATTATTTATTCCAATTTTACTTGGGATCTCAATTTAGAAAATCATGGCATCTAAAGCACAGATAACAAAACGCGTAATAAAAAACAATTAAGACATTTGCATCAATATCGTTGACTGGTGAGAATCCTCGGTACTTGCGACCTTGCTACTCTGCGGCTCGGGACCTCACTAACGTGTGACATGAAAAATATAAATAAATAAAAAAACTTTCTTCTAGTGAAACAGAAAATAAATAATCATTTATATTTGATACTTCCACCGTTTGTTTAAGGGCTGTGCTAGTAGGTCACATGACGCATCCAATCACGTTTTAACTGCACATGTTTTTTTTTTTTTTTTATAGTAATATAGTCACTGATTAAAATGTTGTAATTTTTCCCTTTTCGTTGCGAAATTTCCCCTTCTAGAAAGCACGAACAAGAGCACAAATTTTTTTTTTTGGTCGAAATGATTGGTCTATTCAGCGAGCATCTTCTCATACCTTTGATTGCTTTCTATATAGTGAATATAATATTAAGGGATGATTGGTCAAATCATTAATTAGAAAATTCTCTTTAGTATCTTGGATAATCTCTTACGTTAATGCCAAAGAATCGAACATACATTATAGTCTATCTATAATATGACAATTTAGTCATAAATCTTTTAATTTGATCAATCTAGTCTAAATCTTTTGATAATCTGACAATATAGTCTATCTAACTAATTTTAATCAAAAATTGTTGATGTGGACGCTAGCTGTCATATGCGACACTGGCGTTGACATGGATAATTTTTACAATTTTCTAAAAAAATTATTTTTAATTATTTTTCCTTTTTTTTTTCTTTATTGTGGCCAGTGAGGCAACCTTGCCCATGTGAGGCCTGCTTGGCCTATGGCTATTGAGGGTGGCCTCGCTTGAATAGGGCAGGTGTGGCTGGAGCTGACCTTCGCCCAGCTCCAGCCACCACTTGTGGTCGGTCTTCTGCCATTGCTAAAGAGGAAAGGAAAAAAAAAAAGGAAAAAAGGAAAAAATTCAATTTTTTTTTACAAATTGACCACATTAGTATCAATATGTCTCATAAGACGGCCAACGCTTGGATCACATGTTAGCATTTTTCAATAAAAATTAGCAAGAATGACTACAATGGAAAATCATTAAAAGATTTAGGACTGAAATGGCATAATGAAAAGGCTTAGGAATAAATTGGCATGAGCGCAACAAATTATAGCTTTCTAGGTTAATTTTCCCTTTTAAAGTCCACATGACCAAAAGTTTACTATCAAGCCCTCTTAAGTGAACACTTAAAAAGAATTAATCTTTTAGAGTACGTTTAGTAACATTTCTATCTTGAGAATAATTTATATGCAAAAATAAATTTTTTCATTTATGTTTCCGGCAACAAAGAAGTAGATTTTTTTTTTTAACTTCTTATTTCTGTTCAAAATCTATTCTCTGGCTAGTTCTCTATTTCGAGGAATAGAAAAATTAGCCGACCTTACCAAATTGATTTCTATTTTTTCGGGGAAAAAAAAACAAAAAAGAAAGAAAAGTAGAATGGTTACTAAACAAACACTTAATTACCAGAATTGTGTTGAAACAGAGGTATTGTGTAGATAACATGAATAAATAGCATCTCTCTCTCTTCCTTCCCGATTCTAATAACAATTTGAACAGGACGAAGTCCCAAACTAATTCAAAAAATTCAATCTCCAAAAGAGATGAAGCTCAATATCTAGCATATAACTTCACATTTTATGATTTGTGTCAAGTCACATAGCATTGCTACATCAGATAGTTTAGTTTAGAGACATGGCTGGTCTTTCTATATGCTAAACATGATATCATAAACAAACCACTGAGAAGGTTAGTCTGTAACCCTTTTTTTATTGTTTTGCCGAGCATGTCGTTCCATAATCTTTCGATAATTTCTCATGTGGCCTTTGTAGAGAAATGCTTTCCTCGCTGCGCTCTGACAAACTGGAAATTTTAATGGATACGAGTAAACGGTCAGCATGAGCAATGACGGTAAAAGGCATCTGGTCCTTCGCCTGTTACTACGCTAACTATGGAAATTGTCGAATCACCTCTTTCTAAGCTTACACAACAGATGTGACAGCGTTGCAGAATTATAGAATAAGTTGAGATTCTTCGTATCTAGCACTGTAAGCTTGCTCAATGGAGCAAAACAAAGGAATCTCGCATAGAGTTTGTACCTGTATTTACAACAACGTGATGGAGGAAGTTCAAGATGGCCAGGAGTAATCCGTGCCACACGGCCTCAACTTAAGTGCATCACCATGTCGATAATCAGTTCTTCCGCAAGCGGAATTGATACGCAATTTCCTACCAAATTGTCCTTTACTCACCTTTCACTTGAGGACGTTTTTCATTGAGTCTCTTCCAGCTCCTTCAGCCTCTTATCGAGGGCTCTTCTATGTATGGCCATCTGTTTATGGTTGTTTGCTTCTGGAAGTCAGTTTATGGAGACCTTGAAGTTCAGCATATGAATTTTGCTGTCCATTAGACGGGTTGGTTGTCGTACTTAGAACACTTTGTTATGCAGCAACAGATGTCAAATGAACTGGAAGAGACAGGCTCCACAGCCTCCTGTCACAACGAATGGTCTTTCCCATCAGGATGATTCTCCAGTGAGTGTGATGAACTGCAGTGGTAAGTAAGAAACTCGATTCTAAAGGTGTTTCTGTGTCATATCATTTACCTTTTCTCCATCACGTTGAACATAGTACCTACTCTGGTGATGAGCTTAACTATTCAATCTGAAAGCTATTTACGTACTTGAGAGGACTCTAAATATAAATTACCTGCTTGTGCACGCTACTTTTCTTGGCGAATTCTGTCATATGCTTTAGCTTAAACACATACATCATTCAAGAGTGCAAGTGCTTTTGTCGGCTCATGGCATGAGGCATAGCATTAGTTTATTTGCCTCGTGAAGTCTGGTTTAAGAGGACATGAATATTCTTTCGATAGGAATCGTATGTTTAGATGATCATAATTGCTACCCTTGATAGGACACATTGCCGATGCCAACATGACCGTCGCAGTGTGCATTTTCGTCGAACAACTTAGTTTCAACTACAAGTTGTGATGCCAACTGTGCTCGCGCTTGTGGTTTTATAATGATGATGAGCAGAGCAGAATCTGACAAGCTACCACCCATTCCTGTTGGTTTTGTCCGATCAGCAGAGGTGGCAGGGTCCACTTCGCATCTTGGAACCAGCAGTAATCTTGCTCGTCCTTCACTGGAAGCACAACGAATGAGAATAAATGCTGCATGAGACACTGCACAAATGCCAATTTCGCTAGTTCCAAACCCCATCGTAGGTGGCCTCCAGGCTACGAGCTTCAGGGGACCTTTCTGACCATCGACTTTTAATGGCTCAAACCTTGAGCCACTTGAATTCATACCCTGTCCTATACTTTCTCTGAAGGTGTTCATGATATTTAACGCTATTTAGCTAGATATTCTGCGTCGTTGCTCTTACTTGGTTTGGACTTTCTACTGGCCAATCTCTTCCCATAAAGGTTTGGCTTGGCATATTACTTGTCAGCATATTTGCAAAGACTTGGCGATCTTGTAATTTTACCCATCAGTGCATTCGGACTCATGGTGCATCAAATCTGACAAAAGCTTGTAATATGCTATCAATCAATGTATCGATCAGTACATCTCCTTGTACATACAGACACAGTTTGCCATTTCCAGAGTCGAGAGTTAGCTTTTGACAGTAGTCTTGAGCAATATTGTGTTCTCCAAACCGAGACTCGTTCAGAGTCATTGAAAGCCTTCCATTTTTGACTTTGTACTAGGAAGGTCCTCTCTACTTTTAAAAACCATCTAAAGTAATCGAATAATTGCTTTTGTACTTGGTGAGACGACCCAAGTTTCAGGATCAGCATGCGCTTTGGCTGCTTTTCTATGTATTCTTGGTCCTGATGAATGACATTTTTTGCAGCTTCCGTTCAGGAGTACTTCGCTAATTTGGCATCAGGTCAGGGCTCTCTTTTTGCGATCCCGGCGTGAAGTGGATATCACGTGTTCCTCATCAACATCACTGTCAAGAGGAATGTTTGCTTAGTAGGATAAGTCATGTGGAGGGGACAACAGTGAGGAATATGATACTTGTTCCGAAGAACGTAAGGCACCTTCTCATGTCTTATCATCAAGTGAAGGCAAAATTTCTTACTGCATTTGGGGATCGAGCTTTTGTGATACCTCATATGCTCTAACATGACATCAGGTGTCCAATTTCCATTAATCGTAAAGGAAAAATTGCCGGCCTACTCTGTGTTTCCTCTTTGACATGTGCCAGTCGTTCATTGGTTAGGCTAGGACCCATCCCGCGACATGAGGTCGAATAGGAAATTGCTTGAGCAGGTAGCTGCTGTAGAGGTGGTTGATTGAGAGGAGGTCAAAGGGCGGGGTTGAGAGGCTGTGATGGAAATGATAGATATTCATTGCTCATAACGCAAACATTAACATGAAGAAAACATTACCTTGTCACGCTTGGAGGATTCACATGGAAAAAAAAAGTTGAATGAATTCCATATGACATTTATTGTCATTTATAACATATGGACATGACAAGTCTACCATAAAACACCAATGCTATATGAAAAACATGTAAAAGCTTCCCAGATTACATTGTGAATGATGAAACATGTTGATAGTACTATTCATATTTCGCATTATTTCTACAATAGGGGAACAATCACACAATATATGATTCCTTAAACTCATTGTCACGATGAAATTGGTAACTGCCAGGAATTATCGAAGCACTTGATGAATATGAGACTGTTTCAAGTTCTATCTCAGTGTCAACATCGTCAACCGGTGCCTCCATTGGATACAAAAGTGGTTTTGGAGGCATTTGCAGTTTATCCATATCTCCTTCAAGCATATCTAGGACTTTCCTCATCGATGGCCGATCATTAGGGCTCAATTGTATACACCATAGCGCAACAATCATCATCTTCCTTGTTGTTTCTCTTTCCTCTTCTATGACATCTGTCCTTTCAACTTCCTTTTCTTTACTGAGTTGATCATAAACCCACATAGGAAAGTAAATTTGACTGGACCGCTCTGCATGTGCATTAATATTTCTCCTTCTACCGGCCATTTCCATCAACATCATTCCAAAACTATAAACATCAGCTTTAATGCCACCAATGTCCTTATAGAATAGCTCGGGAGCCATATAACCCAAAGTTCCTCTCACTGTTGTCAACGATACTGTGTTGTGCCCGATGGGATAAAGTTTTGCAAGTCCGAAGTCAGAAATTTTGGGAGTGAAATTGTGGTCTAGGAGAATGTTGTGTGGTTTGATGTCAAAGTGTAGAATTTGCATATCACATCCTCGATGTAGATACTCTATCCCTCTAGCTATGCCAAGAGAGATCTCATGCATTTTCTTATAATCAAGACGATCATCACCATCCTTATTCGAGATGTGTTTATCCAAAGAGCCATTCGGCATGAAATCATAGACAAGAGCTTGTTTGGAGTAATCGAAGCAAAAACCAACGAGTTGCACCACATTGAAGTGGTGGATCCTTCCAATTGTGGCCACTTCACTTATAAAATCTTGGCCATTAGATTTTGGTTTGTTTAAAATCTTAACCGCAACTTCATTGCCACTTCTAAGGATTCCTCTATACACAGAACCATATCCTCCCTCACCTAACTTGTATTTGAAATTTTTTGTGATTTTTTTGATATTCACGTAAGAGTACCTTATGGGCAAAAAGTTGTTGTGAGCTAGTAAGAATTCTTCAATTTTCATGTCATTTGCTTGATGCCTTCTCATCCACTTATAGATTAGAAGTATCAATACACATGGAGCTCCGAGTATGAACTTTGCTGCGATGTAGGGGCCTGCATAGAAAATGTCCATAGATTAGCACAGTGCAAAAAAAAAGTTTCAAACATAATTTTTTTTAATCAGAGTGCTGGTTGAGATCTTCATAGTCGTGAGAGAAAAGGGCCAGTCATACCCAAGACCGTGATGAGGCCCACGGATGCGGAGAGGGGGGCTGAAAATGATTAATTAGAGTCGGTGATCAATCAATGAAGAATTACGGATGCAGAGGGGGGGGCTGAAAATGATTAATTAGAGTCGGTGATCAATCAATGAAGAATTAAATCTATCATTTTAGCAGTTAAACATAAATATAATTTACTCTCTAGACAGTGCTCAGATCGCAATTAATTCAATTCATTCGGGCAATCCATGTCATTATAGCATGATATTTTCACTCGAAGAAAAGGATTTTGCTTTTGTTCTCATAGATGTACCAAATGATTCATAAGTTCACGTCTTGCTCCGAACAATTCTAATTTACAAACTTCATTCAATAAGCGTTCAATTTATTCAACCGCATAACAGTAACAGCCATGCAAGGGACGAGCAACAATTAAATCAACCATTTTACCCCAAACAAAAATAAAGTAACAATGTCAAATCCAGAAAAGCTCCACGAATTGTAAAATAAATGAGAGCAATGCATGCTGAACCTACTAAGAAATCTATTTAAACTTTACAACTTAAGCGTTAAGTAGGAATAGAATAAGATTGATAAAAATAAATAAAAAACTTAAGTGAAGTGAATTTTTTTAACCATGTTTTCAAAGAAACTAGTGTCTTAATGTGTAGATTGAATTATAAAACTTGCTACATCACTCGGTAACTAAATTTTGGTAAGATCTCTTAGTAAAGCTAGCATTTAAGACAAGCAGGAGGAGGAAGAAGAAAGGAAGAAAGAAAGAACCGCTTCAGAGAAAGTCGCTTACCGAAAGGGGGAAACACAGCTACTGGGACATACTGGCTACCGGAACGGCCAGGTCGCCCATAGGAGAGATTGAATCCCTTGGCCATCATGTTGTGAAAGTCCTTGCATGGTAAGCTCCCATTATAATCCCATGCGAATGCCATCACGGTTATGTTGCAAGAATCCTTGATATCCCTTACACTTAAATTTTTTACAGCATATGAGTACACCTTCGATTGGGAAAAATAAGGAACCATGCCGGCAGAGTATGCTCCCTTGATACATGATTTGGTATCAACATACGAAGTAGAAGTAACAGGTTGTGAGCAGTTCATGAAGGTTATCGGTTCCATCAACATTGGGAGTGCATCAGGTCTGTATAGAAGATAATCACTGACATTGGAGTATGCCAATGAGTAACAAGGGAGGGATGAGCAATTACCCTTTTGCAATCCATCGTCAACCACCGTGATATCACCGGTGAAGTCATCTTGGCTACGATAGGACTTGTAATAGATCGACTTCACATAATATCGGCCGGCAAATAGATATAGAATAGTGCGGTTATTTTCACAAGTTAGCTCATACGAAGAGTTGCCGCAATATTTTGGATCGTCTTTCAATCGAAACGGATAACTTATATTACGAACCTCGCCACAAGATGAAGGGGCGCACAAGTGACTATTCCTCCCAGCATAACTTGTCCCTAACAGTAACAGACAATGTGATATGAGAAGTAAAACACGGAGCATAAATATCGAGCTGAGAGAAATAACCATCTCTCTATCGTTTGATCTGATGCAATGGAAGTTTTGGCTAATTTGCTACCGCGACGGAGGCCTAATAAAGGGTCGGGAGTCGTCAGGAATCCAAGTGTCCAAGTCAACCACTAAAACAAAGTTTGGCAAAGAAAAGTATGGCCCGCCTAAAGCAAGGTCTCGAAAAAGTACGGCCCCGCGTGAAAAGCATGGCCCGGCTAAAACACGGTCCGCGTGAAAAGCATGGCCCGGCTTTCCCTTTAATTAGGAAGGAAATTTCTCTGCAATTTCTAGATTTGACATTTCTTGACAAATTGATTCTGTCTATGAATTATTTTAGTAGCGTAAAAAAAATCGGTTTGGACGCTTGGTACCCTATACTGAATCTAGATCCTTTAAGTGAGGCCTCTAGTGTTCTATTTTATTTTCGAGGCCAATATTTCTTCAGTATCGCTTCGTTAAATTGTAAAGACGAAAAATGAAAAATAAATGATATATTCCATTGTATAAGGTTTTTCATTTTTAACAAAAGACAAAATTAGTAATGAAGAAAAAGTATCATACTAATTAATGGGTACGTAGATTTTAACTTGTATAATATTGCTTTTGGAAAAAGTAAAAAGAAAATAAGGAGGGAATGCGTCTTGCTTCTTGGATGGTGTGAATCATTACGAAAGAAAGAAAGTAACATGGTAATTTCTTAGCCAGCGATGGACTGACACGTGTTGATTAGAAATTCACTTGCTTCATTGTGGATCAATACATGCAAAGACTATAAATGCAATATCTGAAGTCACAAAACTAAAGCGATGTTTACTTATTCATTATCAACTTCAATATTACAATTATTGTCTCGTGATTGTACTAAATCTATGAATAATACTTTAATCTCTTTTCCATAATAGAACCACTTAATGAATAAATTGATAGATCTCAACAATAATATCGTTTAATCAAATGAAAACAAATGCTGTGTCCTGCTCCATAATCATCTTCCATCTCTGAATGTGTGGCATTGGAGGTGTCATATAAGCTCAACCGAGACTACAAGGAAGAGCAATGAGTAATGACTTGGATGCTGGCATTTTCATTCTCAGTTGATGGCTGCTTGAATCTGCTCAAGACTCCTCCCTTTCGTTTCAGGGACCACCGTGATCACGAGCCCCATCCCCACGGCGTTAATTGCAGCATAAAAAAAGGGACGTGTGAAGCAAAGCCAGCAAAGTTATTTGCTTTTGACTAGCTTTTTGGATGCATATTCTAACATTTTTCTCATGGGAAGAATGCTTTATTATGTACTACCTGTCTGTTAATCATTTCACAGAAAGAACCCCTTAACTTTTCTCTTTTCTAATTGACACTTCGACTCAATTTCATGATATGCGAGCATAGGTAGAAGTTGCTGTAAACGCGTTGATTGAAATAAATGGACTGAATATGCATTCCAGAGCTTGAAGACACCTCCAACTCCAAATAGGATTGAAGAGTTCATGGAAAAGCTAAGTCTCGAGTCTGTAGTTTGGTTGGATCCGGACAAAAACTCACGTTCCAATAGAAGAAAGGCGGTCGTAGTCTCTTAGCTCAAAGCGGATCTTTTACATATTTCTTCCTCCTTAAGCTTATTAAGGACTTGTTCAGGTCCAGGAATATTATACTATAGAAAAAATAATATATTTCGTAGTATAAGGTTTTTCATTTTTGACAAAAACAAAATTGGTACTAGAGAAGATAAACAAAGCACTAAAGACTATCGTTACAAGTCCCAACCTCCAAAAAAAGAGAGGAAGAGTATGGTGTTAATTTAACGGCAACATAAATTTTATAGAATTTGAGGTTGCATTTCGCAAAAAGAAAAAGAAAAATAAGGAGTAGGTGCTTCTTGCTTAAAGGGTAAGCTCGCACCATTATATCGATCCCTTTCCCACAGCAGGATATAAACCTATAATAAAGCCATCATGATTATGTATGTTGCAAGAATCCTTGATGTCCCCTACTCATAGATCAAACCCATGTACCACGTATGAGTACACCTTCCTTCAGGGAAAATTAGGAGGCATATCGGAAGGGTATGCTCCCACAATACATGGTTCAGTATCAATATATGAAGTAGAAGCAACGCGCTGTGAGCACTTCATGAAGACCATCGGCATAATTGAGGGTGAACGGTATGGATCATAATGACCAAAGTTGGAGGGCGCCAATGGGAAACGAGGAAGGGATAAGCAATTACTTTTTTTGCAATCCATCATCAACCACCATGATTTCACCGCCGAACAAATCTATGCTAAGACGAGAATCGTAGTAAATCGATGTCACGTAATATCGGCCGACACACATATATAGAACAATGCATTTATTTTCACAAGTCAGCTCATACTTAGCACAGCCACGACCTTTTGGGTTGTCTTCAAATCGAAAATGGAGTATATGTCATTGATCTCGCCGTAAGATGAAACAACAAATAAGTGGTTCATTTTCGCACCGTAATTCATCCCTAGTACTAGCAAAACATGCGATATGAGAAGCAAAGCACAGAACATGCTTATGGAGCTTGGAGACATAATCTGTCTCTCTTATCGTTTGATCTGATGCAATGAAAGTTTTTGCTATTAGGTAATGCGATGGATGCCCTGTAATATGAATGAAAGGAGTCGGGAGTCGTCGGTCATACAAACGTCCAAGTCAACCAATACGACAAATTCTAGGGAAAAAGTGGTTATCACGTGGAAATTGCAGTCGTTGCAGTCAAAGTGACGAAACATGGTGTTGGAATTATATATGAATAGTGATTAGAAAGGAAACTTCTCTGCAGTTTCCAGATCGACTTTTCTTAGTACCACAAAAAAAGGAATGGTGAGGTACTCTAAAATGAATCAAAAGCCTTTTGAGTGAGGCATTGGCACTCTATTTCATTTTCCAAGTTAACATTCCATAAGTGTTTCTTCGTTAAATTGTGAAAACAAAAAGGAAAAAAGATGCCGTATTTCATTATATGAGCTTTTTCAGTTTTGACAAAATAATAAAAATTGATAACCGAGATAGACTATTAACAATAATATCAACTTGTGTCATGTCTCTTTTGGCAAAAGTAAAAGGAAAAGGAGTAAGTGCTTCTTGGATGGTGCAACGCATCATGATAGAAAGAAATCACTACAATAATTTCCAAAGATGGACCTACGCTGACTAGAACCTCACTAACTTCATCGTTATGCAAAGACTATAGATGCAATAATTGAGTTCACAAAAATAAAGTGATGTTTCCTTATCCACTGTCAACTTCAATGTCACAATCAGTCTCTCACAATTGTGCCAGATGTATAAAAAATATTGTCATCTCTTTCCCATAATAGAACCACTAAATGAACGAACTGACCAATCTCAATAATAATGTCATTCTATCATATTAAAAAAAAAAAGTTGTTGCTTGCTCCATAATTATCCTCCATCTTTGAATGTGTGGATGTCGCTAGATTTTGCATCCCTAATTAGCATTTCTACTAGACAGTTGTCTATTTTGGAGAGAATAGGTTTAGGGGTATTGCCAAATTTAGGCAAACAACCTTCAATTAACATGAGTTCTCCCAAATTCATGCTTCGCGTGACATTGGACATGCAATTTGCATTCAACCAATCCTATGTGAGTTCTAAATAAAGAGTCACCATTAACCTATTAAGGTCGATTAGAATTCAAATGAGATATGGAAGAATATCTCACTTTTCACACAACTTGAGAACGGGGAATTGATTACACTAGTTCTAAGCCCTTTCGATACTTAAACTTGATTATGTGCTAACCAAAGTATCCGAACGGCCTATCAAAGACTTTTAGAGATCGTTTGAACCATTCTAAAATCGAAATAGACACTCAAGGTATTAAGGTGCACAACCAAATGTAATCGAAGTAAAAACATACAAACATTCTAATGTTATCTCTAAAAAAGAAAAGAAAATAGCATCCAAAAATCCCTACTTGCCGTGAAGCCTTAAAGGCATTTTCAATTTCGAGTTTCAACTTTTTAAGGATCTTCTATTTTTTAAGAGAAAATTACTCGAGAAGCTAATTTTTTAAGCTTTTTCCAAGGATATGAAATTTTCTGAATTTTTACAAATTTTCTGATTTGTAAATATTTTCGATTTTCAAAACTTTTATTTATTTATTTTAAATCCTGGCCCGGACCCTAATAGTTCGGGCTGGGCTTGGGATTCGGACTAGCCTTTGGGCCCAGTCCGAATATAACCGATTTCTATTTTTTACTAAGCCCACGATTCCTGAGCTTTGAGCCCATGACAACACCCATATATAATCTCAACCAGCCCATTCTCTATTAAGCCCATGGATTTTTGTCATCCCTTTTTTCATTAGTCTTTTTATGTTTCTTTTGTTTTGTTTTCTATTTTCTATTTTCTATTTTTTTTATCTTCTTCTTTTTGTTATTTCCTCTTCTCTGCAGGTACGACTTCTTCCTCACCAAAGCCCTCTCCCCCACAACGTCTCTTCACCGAAGCAATGACCTCCATTGAAGCAACCCCATTTTCAGCCGAACTTCAAGATACTACTGATCTATCCTCATCCGATCATCCAAACACCATCATCAACCACTAACCGGGCTATCACCGGACCATCTCCGGCGACCATCTCACGTCACCGAAATAAACTCATCCACGGTCGGACGGCCGTCGATTTCCGGCCACCAAACAACCTCATCAACTGAGGTTTCTCAAGTAATACAGTAAAACATTCATGCGAACAGAACCGAGAGAGAAATAGGAAGGTAGCATGATGGGACCTTGTCCCGAAGCCATCGCTGGAAAAGGAATGATACTTTCAGCTCCAGAGTTTCTCTGGTTATCGACGAACATCAAGAAATATGCCATAACATCCAACATAAACACGGCATAAGCACTCGTCTCAGCCTTAGACAACATGTACACGAAGCTATACCGAGCTAGGCCTTTGCTAGATTACTGGTTTCATGTAGTCGGAGACTGGATTTCTTAGGGACAAATCGCCAAACACATGGCGTGCATCTTTGTATATGAGTTTTCGACGCAAGTTTAACTCTCTATTCAATACATGGTGGCCGGCAGGTGAGATGTTCTGGCAGTGCCTCTTCAAGTCGGCCTTATCAAACAATGGTGGCCGGCGGGTGAAAGATGGCGATCTCCGGCCAAAAGGAAGCAACGAACCTTGCAGGGTTCTCCAGACTAACCCTCTCTCCTCTTTTTCTCTCGCTCTCTGGTATCTCACTCGAGCGAGCGTCTTCCCTCTTTCCATCCGCAAGCAGCCCCCTCAGCCAGCGTTCCCTCTCTTCTCTGATTTCTTTTTCTCTCTCTCTTTTTTTTCTCCCCCTCTTCCTCTCTCTCCTTCTCTCTCTTTTAAGGGCAGCCAGCAGGCGTGCATGGCTTCTTCCACCGCCAGCTCGCCGTGCCACCCGAGGATCACGATGCGACGTCCAGTGTCGCTCGAGTCACGCGAGAGAAACAAGAAGAAAGAAAGAAAGAAAGAAAGAAAGAAAGAAGAGGGCCGGGCTGAAGAGAAAACGCAGAGGGAAGGATGGGCCGAGCCCAGGGGGAAAAGGAAAAGGAAAACGAAGTCTGGGCTCGGCCTAAGTAAAAAAAGAAGAGAAGGGGCCAGGGCAGCCCGTTCTCGCTTTGTTTTGTTTTTTTTAATATTATATATTTTTAAAAGAATTAGTTAACTTTTTTTCTTTTTCTTTTCTTTTTTGATATTCTCTATAAATTCTATTACTATTGATGCAAATGCTCCTAATATCTATATGCTATGCAATTTTAATGATTTATATATATTTTTTATTTTTTGAAATTTTTTAAGAGGTTAAAATAAATCTCTATTTTTCTATACAATTAAACCCTAAATAGATGGCAAAAATTTAGGTCTTAACAATGGAATTGGAGATGTCACGTAAGCGCAAATGAGACCGTCAGTCAATTCACCATTGTGAACATAACATTGGAAAGTTTTGAAAATGTTTTCATAAAAATTCTTTTTAAGCAAAGCAAACACATCCTCATATAGAGATGAAACTCAATGTTTAGTATAATCTTCACATTTTATGATTCGTGTCCAGTCACGTAGCATTGCTACAGCAGATAGTTTGGAGCCATGGCTGGTCTTTCCATGTGCTGAACATGATATCATAAACATACCACCGAGAAGGTTAGTTTGTAACTTTTATTTATCGTTTTGCCGAGCATGTCATTTCATCGTCTTTCGACAAATTGTCAAGTGGCTTTTGTAGAGAAAAGTTTTCATCTCAGCTCACTGGCAAACTGAAAATTGTAATGAGTAAATGGTCAGCATGAGCAACGACAGTAAAAAGTTCTTGCGTAGTCCTTCGCTTGTCAGTATGCTAAATGTGGAAAATGTCGAATCAGCATCAATTTAACACCGGCTTTACTGGAATAGCTACAGAACCGTGTAAGAGAAAACAAGGAAAAAGTAGTCCCGTAGCTCTAGACATGGCATGATCATGAAAAATCCACCGAGAGCTGGTTTTTGTCAACGGAGCAGATGTGAAAATGTTGCAGAATTAAAGAATAAGCCGAGATTCTTCGTGTCTAGCACTGTAAGCTTGCTCAATATGGAGCAAGACCAAGGGATCTTGCGTAGGGTTTGTACCTGTATTCACAACATTGTGATGGAGAAAGTTCAAGATGGCCGTGAGCCATCTGTGCCACACGATCACAGCTTAAGTGCATCGCAGTGTCAATAGTCAGTTCCTCCGCAAGTGGAATCGAGGCACTATTTACGCTCAAATTGTCCTTTACTCACCTTTCACTTGGGGACGTTTTCCCATGATTCTCTTCCAGCTCCTCAAGCCTCTTTTCGAGGGCTCTCCTAAGTGACGATATCTGTTTATGATTGTTTGCTTCTGGAAGTCGGTTTATGGAGACCATGAAGTTCAGCCTATGAATTTCGCCGTCCAATAGACGGGTCCAGTTGTCCTACTTAGAACTCTTCATTATGTGAGGTTTCCATTATTCTCGCCTTCCTTTCATGGTGCAGCGGAGCTGCAAATGTCAAAGGAACTGGAAGAGAGGCTCCACAGCCTCCTGTCGCAACAAATGGTCTTTCTCATCAGGATGAATCTCCAGAGAGCTTGACTAACTACAAGACTAAGTAGGAAACTCGATTCTTGAGATGTTTCCATGTCATATCGTTTACTTTTTCTCCACTGTGTCGAACATGGTACCTACTCTGGTGATTAGCTTAACTATTCATCTCAATCTGAAAGCTGCTTACCTACTTGATAGGATTCTTAATATAAATCACCTGCTTGTGCACACTTTTTTACTCGGTGAATTCTGTCACCAGCACTAGTTCAAATACATGCATCGTTCAAGAGTGCTAGTGCCTTTGTCAGCTTATGGCATGAGGCATGGCATAACTTCATTTGCCTCATCAACTGTTGTTTCGGAGGACATGAATATTCTTTCGATAGGAATTGTATGCTTAGATGATCACAATTGCTCCAATTGGTAGAACACACTGCCGATGATGACATGACAGTCCCGGAGTGCATTCTAGTCGAACAACTTAGTTTCAACTTCAAGTTTTGATGCCAGCTGTGCCCACGCTTGTGGTTTCAAAATGATGATGTGCAGAGCTGAATCTGACAAGCTACAGCCATTCCTGTTGGCTTTGTCCGATCGGCAGAGGTGGCAGGGTCCGCTTCACATCTTGTAGCCAGCGGTAATCTTGCTCGTCCTTCACTAGAAGCACAAGGAACGAGAATAAATGCTGCATTAGACGCTGCACATATGCCGATTTTGCTAGTTCCAAACCTCATCGTTGGTGGCACCAAGCTGAAAACTTCAAGGGACCTTTCCAACAATCGACTTTTAATGGCTCCAAGCTAGAGCTACTTGGATTCATACCCTGTCCTTTACTTTTTCTGAAGGCGTTCATGATAATTAACGCTGTTTAGCTCAATATTCTGTGTCCCATACTTTCTCTGAAGGTGTTCATTATATTTAATGCTCTTTAGCTCGATATTCTGCATCATCGATCTTACTTAGTTTGGACTTTCTACAGGCAAATCCCTTCTTGTAAAGGTTTGGCTTGGCATTTACTTGTCAGCATACTTACATGGACATGGCTCTCTCTCTGCAATCCTTGCGTGAAGTGGATATCAGGTGTTCCTTATCAACATCACTGTCTGGAGGAATGTTTGCTTAGTAGGAAAACTCATGTGGAGGGGACAACAGTGAGGAATATAATACTTGTTCTAAATAATGTAAGGCACGATCTCATGTCTTACCATCGAGTGAACGCCCTAATTCTTGCTGCATTTAGGGATCGAGCTTTTGTAATACATCACATGCTCTAACATGACATCACGTGTTCAATTTCCATTCATTGCAAAGGCAAAACTGTCGGCCTACTCTTTCTTTCCTCTTTGACATGTACCGGTCGTTCACCGGTTAGGCTAGGACCCATCCCACGACATGAGATTGAAGTCAGGGATTGCTTGAACAGGTAGCTGTTGTAGAGGTGGGTGATCGAGTGAGGGTTGAAGGGTGGGAGTGAGAGGTTTTGATAGAAATGATAGATATTCACTGCTCAAGATGCAAACATTAACACGAAGAAAAAATTTCCTGCTAGAAGGATTCACATGAAAAAAAAAAAATGAATGAGTTCCATATGACATTGATTGTCATTTATAAAATATGGACATGACAAATCTACCAGAAAAAAACCAGTGCTATATGAAAAACATGTAAAAGCTTCACAGATTACATTGTGAATGATGAAACATGGTGATAGTACTAGCTTACTTTGCATCTCATTTCCACAATAGGGGAACAATCACACAATACATGATTTCGGGAACTCATTGTCATGGTCAAATTGGTAATTGCTAGGAATTATCGAAGCACTTGATGAATATGAGGTTGTTTCAAGTTCTATCTCAGTGTCAATATCAACAACTAGTGCCTCTATTGGATATAAAAGTGGTTTAGGAGGCAATTGCAATTTAGCCATATCTCCTTCAAGGATATCCAAGACTTTCCTCATTGACGGCCGATCATTAGGGCTCAATTGTACACACCATAGCACAACAATTAACATTTTCCTCATCGTTTCTCTTTCCTCTTCTATGACATCTATCCTTGAACCTCATTTTCTTTGCCAAGTTGATCATAAACCCACAAAGGAAAGTAAATTTGACTTGAACTCTCTGCATGTGCATTTATATTTCTCCTTCTATCGGCCATTTCCATCAACATCATCCCAAAACTATAAACATTAGCTTTATAAGAAATACCACCAATGTTTTTATAGAATAGCTCAGGCGCCATATAATCCAAGGTTTCTCTTGCTGTAGTCAGTGATACCATGCTTTGACTAGTGGGATAAAGTCTTGCAAGTCCAAAGTTAGAAACTTTTGGAGTGAAACTTCAGTCTAGGAGAATGTTATGAGGCTTGATGTCAAAGTGTAGAATTTGCATATCATATCTCCGATGTAGATACTCTATCCCTCTAGCTATGCCAATAGAGATCTCATGCATTTTTTAATAATCGAGAGGATCATCACCATTATTTGAAATGTGTTTATCCAAAGAGCCATTTGGCATGAAATCATAGACAAGAGCTTGTTTGGAGTAATCGAAACAAAAACCAACAAATTGCGCCACATTGATGTGGTGGATCCTTCCAATTGTGGCCACTTTGCTCATAAAATCTTGGCCATTAGATTTTGGTTTGTTCAAAATATTAACTGCAACTGATTTCTATTTTTTACTAAGCCCACAATTCCTGACCTTTGAGCCCATGACAATACCCATATATAATCTAAACCAATCCATTCTCTATCAAGCCCATGGATTTTTGTCATCCCTCTTTTCATTACTCTTTTAATGTTTCTTTTGTTTTGTTTTCTATTTTCTATTTTCTATTTTATTTTCTTTTTTATCTTTTCCTTTTTATTATTTCCTCTTCTCTGCACATAGTCATTTACACACCATCATCAACCACTAACCAGGCTATCGCCGGACCTTTAGCGGCAACTATCTCACTTCACCAAAATAAACTCATCCATGGTCGGTCGTCGATTTCTGGCCACCAACCAACCTCATCAACCGAGGTTTCTCAATTAATATAGTCAAGCATTTATGCAAACAGCACCGAGGGGGAAATAGGAAGCTAACATGATGGGACCTTTTCCTGAAGCCATAGCCGGAAAAGGAATGATACTTTCAGCTTGAGAGTTTGTCTCTAGTCATCAATGAACATTGAGAAATATGCCATAACATCCAACATAAACACAGCGTAAGTACTCAGTTCAGCTGTAGACAACATGAACATAAAGCTATACTGAGCTGGACCTTTACTAGATTACTGGTTTCATATAGTTAGATTTTGGATTTCTAAGGGACAAATCATCAAACACATGGCGTGCATCTTTGTATGTGAGTTTCTGAAGCCGGTTTAACTCTCTATTCAGACTTAAACATGACGCACCATCCTCTGAATCAATGCAACTTGTCACAAAACCATCTAATCTTCGAGTAGCTTCTTCAAGAGTTCATCATCTAAACTCCACATTCCAAACTTGGCGCAAAAACATAAATAGAGGATTACATACCTATTCGCTTGGTGAAATGGAGTTCCGAAAATCAGCACTGATGGAGCTCGAAAACTCTATGGGAAATTACTGGCCTCCTCTCTTCCGAATGGCGAGATGTTCTAGCAGTGCCTCTTCAAGTCGGCCTTATCAAACAATGGTGGCTAGCGGTTGAAAGACAACGATCTCCGGCCAAAAGAGCCAACGAACCTTGCGAGGATCTCTAGACTAACCTCTCTCCTCTTTTTCTCTTGCTCTCTGGTATCTCACTCGAGCGAGCGTCTTCTCTCTTTCCATTTGCAAGCAGCCCCCTCAACTGGTGCTCTATCTCTTCTATGATCTCTGGCCAAACGCTCCTAATATTTATATGCTATGCAATTTTAATGATTTATATACATATGTATTGAAATTTTTTAAGGGGTTAAAATCAATCTCTAATTTTCAATGCAATTAAACCCTAAATGGATTATCAAAATTTAGGTGTTAATAGTGGAATTGAAGGTGTCACGTAAGCTCAAATGAAATTGTCAGTCAATTTACCATTTGCTCATTGGAAGAATGCTTTTGTATATATTACCTGTCTTTAAATCATTTTGTAGAAAAACCCACTTAACTTTTTTCTTTTCTAATTGACATTTCGATTCAATTTAGTGAGTGCAAATCTAAGTAGGAGTTTGATTGAAAACCAACTAGGCTAAGCCGTATGCTCAGCAGTATTTGGCTATTTTCACTAATTGTTAATAAATTCTCCACATTCAAATAAATCACCTATTTTGATCAACACTGTTGGGCTATTTTCACTCT
The DNA here is from genome assembly GCA_014182735.1 of Corymbia maculata. Classification (NCBI taxonomy): domain Eukaryota; kingdom Viridiplantae; phylum Streptophyta; class Magnoliopsida; order Myrtales; family Myrtaceae; genus Corymbia; species Corymbia maculata. The sequence goes on along the minus strand of CM024689.1, from coordinate 10,108,217 downwards.
ATAGTGTCGTGGTTATCTTAGTCAATTGCCCAATAATTTATTGTCTTAGTCAACACCCTATAATAAATTGAGTCTCAATCTAATGATAAATAATTCCAGCATGGTCCTCTGACCATACGAATCGAAGGGTGTGCAACATCACGTATTCAATTTCCATTCATCATGAAGGCAAATCAGTTAGCCTATTATGTTTGTCCTCTTTGACAATGAATGCTATACAACATTCATTGTCATTTATAAAATGGCCATGAGAAGTCTACTGGAAAACACTAGTGGTATATGGAAAAACATGTAAAAGGTTCATTGGTTACATTGTGAATGATGATGATACATGTCAATAGTACCATTTATATTTTGCATCTCATTTCTACAATAGGGGAGCAATCACACAATACAAGATTTCTTATACTCATTGCCATGGTAAAATTGGTAATAGCCAGAAATTATGTGAGCACTTGACAAAGAGACTGTTTCAAGATCTATATCGGCATCAACATCATCAACCGGCATCCCAATGGGATACAAAAGCAGTTTTGATGGTAGTTGTAGTTTATCCATATCTCCTTCAAGCATATCTAGGACTTTGTTTATCAATGGCCAATCATTAGGGCTCAATTGTATACACCATAGTGCAACGATTATCATATTCCTCATTGTTTCTCTTTCCTCTTCAATGACATATATAATTTCAACCTCCTTTTCTTTGTTGAGTTTATCATAAACCTATAAAGGAATGTAAATTCGACTTAAACACTCTCCCTGTGCATTTAGATTTCTCCTTCTATTGGCCATTTCCATCAACAACATCCCAAAACTATAAACATCAGTTTTATAAGAAATACCACCAATGTCTTTATAGAATAGCTCGGGGGCAATATAACGCCAGCCATTGCCCAAAGCTCGGCAATCTCAACCAACCCTCGCCCCATTGTCATCAGCCCTTTCTTATGATAGTGTGCTGGCGACAGCGAGGGCCATGGAGGCGCTTGCAAACCGTTACTGCTCTTTTTTTTTAGTTCTTTTAATTTATTTTAACAAATATTTATATTAAAATTTAATTTTGGGGGTAAAAAGATGTCGTTTTGGGCCTTCATTGTTAAGTCAGCTTTATTATTAGCCACATAAACCACTTATATTATTAAAAATAAACCAGTAGAAAGTCCAAAACAACTAAGAGCAATGATCCAGAATGTTGAGTCGAACAATGTTAAATGCTGTGAAAACGAGGTGCAAACACCTCGAGTGCCAAAATTTGATACATGTGGACACGTAGGTGTCAAAATATTCTAAAATGTACACTAAAGTACCAAAATTATAGAAGAAAGTAACACTTAAGTGCCAACAACGAACCATGTCGGATTTTCGGTTGTCACAAGATCAATTTTATTAGTAAAATGATGCTATGTTAGCTTTTCGGCTACTTTCGCTGGAGTTGGCACTTAATTTTCAAAAAAATAGGTGGCACTTAAGTATTCCTCTTAAAAGTTTTGGCTCTTAAGTGTCCATCCGTGCTAAGTTTTAGCATTTGTGGTGTACTTTAGCCATCAAAACTACCTCTTTTCAATTGATCCTCACTAATGTGATATATATATGTATGTATGTATAAAACAATTTATTTATTACAATTTTTCTTGTAATCTTTATTTAGAAAATCATGGGATTTGAAGCACAAATAACAGCACAAGTAACAAAAAACAGTTAAGACATTGCATTAACATCATTGACGGTAAGAATCCTTAGTACTTGCGACCTCACAGCCCATGACTCGAGACCTCACTAACATATGACACCAAAAAATAGAAATAAAAAGCTTTCTTTTATGATACAGAAAGATAAATATGTTGGAGTTATGCCTTGATATTGAAGATACAATCTAGGGTGGGGGTTGGTTGATTGAACCAATTTGTGATTACAATCGATATTGTATCTTTCATTATTTCCTTTCATTGTTCATAAATTTTACTATAAATACATATAAAGGATGTAATGAAATCATCAAGTTTTAATACAGAAATTCTCTTCTATGAATTATTTCTTCCACTTCGTGTCAAAATAATCTTTCAGAAGCATTAATATTTGATTACTTAAGATATTTGCTCAACGCTATGCTAGGAGGTCTTATAACGCATCCAATCACATTTTAACCGCACATGTTCATTTTCTTTAGTAGTAATATAATAACTCGTTATATAGTTGTTTTTTCCCCTTTTGCTGAGAATTTCCGTTCTAGAAACCACGACGAGCACAATTTTCCTTTTGGTCGAATAATTGGTTTATTCAGCATGCATCTTCACACACGTTGATGCCTCAATCACTTTCTATGGGAGAAGGTAAAAGAAAGCTTTGAAGCTATGGCATTAATATCAATTTATTTGAACTTTTCAATTGGGTTAATTTAATCCTAAACATTTTCAATTGACACAAATTCAATTTATTCAACCACTCCCGACTGAAAATGGTTGACATGGATGCTGGTAATCTTATATAGCACATCCAATACTAACATGTACATCTTTTCTTACACTTTTTAATATATTTTGAATGTTTCTGTTTTTTTTCCCTTCTCTTTTTGCCGGTGGCCGGGGCCACAAGCCATGGCTGGGAGGGTGAGTGCTGGCGAGGATTCTTGCATCCTTGAAAATTCTTTGCTCAAAAACCATCCCGCAGGAAAAAAAAAAAAACAATTGAAGAAGAAGAAGAATAAACGAAGAGAAATAGAGAGAGGTGAGAGAGTCGAGGGTCACAGAAATATGGACAAAGTTTTATGCGATGAGTTTCTCCAAGAAAATCTCATTCGTCCGTCGCCGTCACCCCATACATTGTCGTCTTCTTGGGTGCCTCTGGTCTCGAGGCAGTCACTCCACCTCTTCCGCGAGTCCAGGACAGCCCTCTCTCTCCGCCTCGTCCCAAACACTGCCCTCGTCCCCACCCTATCCTCCCTTCTCTCCAACTATCCCCCAATCTCCTCCCTCTCTCTCCTCCTCTCCTCCGGGACAACCCCCGTCCTCTTGCTCTGCTCTCACAGCGCAAGGCTTGCCTGTCCTAGCCTGACCCGATCTGGCGAGCGGGCCTCGCCGCCGCTCGTCCTCACCCAGGCACGACCCAGTGAGGCCGATCCTCACCTTAGTTGGTAACTTTGATTAATCGTTTGGCCGAGCCTGTCGTCCCATCATCTTTTGATATATTCTCAAGTGGTCTTTGTAGAGAAATGTTTTCCTCATGGTTCGATGACAAACTGAAAATTTTAATCGATATGAGTAAAACCGTCAGGATGAGCAATTACAGTTACTACGCTAACCGTGGAAAATATCGAATCAACAGCAATTTAACAGTCTTTAGACGAACAGCTACAGAAACTGCGTAAGAGAACACGAGGAAATCCCAAAGCTCCAGACATGGTATGACCGGGAAAATCCAGTGAGAGCCGGTTTTTGTCCTAGAGCAGATATGAAAATGATGAAGAATTAAAGAATAAGCAGAGATTCTTCGTATCTAGCACTGTAAGCTTGCTCAATATGGAGCAATTGCATAGGGCTTGGACCCGTATTTACACCATTGTGTGGAGGAAGTTCAAGATGGCCGGGAGCAATCTGTGCCGTATGACCTCCACGTAAGTGCATCGTCGTGTCAGTAACCAGTTCCTCCGTAAGCGGAATTGATGCATAATGTACGCCCAAATTGTCCTCCAAGACAGATACAACTTCTATTATTTAGCCTACTTTTTCTCCATCTCATCGAACATACCATCGACTCTGGTTATTAGCTTAACTATTCATGTCAATGTGAAAGCTGCTTACCTACTCGATAGGATTCTTAATATAAATTACCAGCTTGTGCACACCATTTTACTTGGTGAATTCTGTTACCTGCACTAGTTAAAGTACATGCATCCTTGGAGAGCACAAATGCCTTTGTTGGCTTATGGCATGACGTGTGGCATGACTTTTATTTTTTGGGCCTCGTCAAGTGTTGTTTCAAAGGACATAAATATTTTTTTTTTATTGGAATTGTATGTTTAGATGATCATAATTGCTACTGTTGATAGAACACATTGCCGAGAACAACACGATCGTCACGGTGTGTATTCTCGTCGAACAACTTAGTTTCAACTTCAAGTTGGGATGGTAACTGTGCTCGCGCTTGTGGTTAAAAATGACGGTGAGCAGAGCTGAATCCGACAAGCTACCTGCCATTCCTGTCGGCTTTGTGGGATCAGAAGAGGTGGCAGGGTCCGCTCCACATCTTTTAACCGGTGGTAATCTTGCTCGTCCTTGACTGGAAGCACAAGTAATGAGAATGAATGCCCCATTAGACGCTGCACACATGCCAATTTCGCTAGTTCCGAACCTCATTGTCGGTGGCTACTGGACTGCCAACTTCAGAGGACCTTTCCAATCATCAACTTCTAATGGCTCGATGATTGAGCCACTTGTATTCAAACCCTGCCTTTACTTTCTCTGAAGGTTTTCACGACATGTAACACTGTTCAGCTTGACATTCTGGGTCATCGCGCTTACTTGGTTTGGACTTCCTACTGGTGAATTTGGGTAGGCATAATACTTGTCAGCATACTTTCTATTAATGTTGACATGGATAATTTTTACAATTCTTTTAAAAAATTATTTAAAATTATTTTCCCTTTTCTTTTTTTTTCTTTATTGTGGCTGGTGAGGCAACCTTGCCCAAGTGAGACTTGCTTGTCCTGTGGTTATTGAGGGTGGCCTCGCTCAAATAGGGCAGGTGTGACCTTCGCCCAGCTTTAGCCACCACCTGTGGTCGATCTTCGACCATTGTTGAAAAGGAAAGGAAAAAAAAACGAAAAAAAAGGAAAAAAATTCAATTTGTTTTTACAAATTGACCACATTAGTGTCAATATGTCTCATAAGACGGCCAATGCTAACTGGATCGCAATGTTAGCATTTTTCAATAAAAATTAGCTAGAATGTCTACAATGGAAAATCATTAAAAGATTTAAGACTGAAATGGCATAATGAAAAGGCTTAGGAATAAATTGGCACAAGCACAATAAATTATGGCTTTCTAGGTTAATTTTCCCTTTTAAAGTCCACATGACCAAAAGTTTACTATCAAGCCCTCTTAAGTGAACACTTAAAAAGAATTAATCTCTTAGAGTATGTTTAGTAACATTTCTATATTGAGAATAATTTATATTTAGAAATAATCTTTTTCATTTATGTTTCTGGCAACAAAGAAGTGGATTTTTTTAAACTTTTTATTTTTGTTCCAAATCTATTCTCTGGCCAATTTTCTATTTCGAGGAATAGCAAAATTAGCCAACCTTACCTAATTGATTTCTGTTTTTTCAGGGAACAAAAAATAAAAATAAAAAATAGAAAAATAGAATGGTCACTAAACGTACTCTAATAGAATGGTTACTAAACCTTACCAATCAAGCCCTTAATTACCGGAATTGTTACTAAACCTTACCAATCAAGCCCTTAATTACCGGAATTGTGTTGAAACAAAAGTATTGTGTAGATAACATGAATAAATAGCATCTCCCTCTCTTCCTTCCCGATTCTGATAACAATTTGAACAGGACGAAGTCCCAAACTAATTCAAAAAATTCAATCTCCAAAAGAGATGAAGCTCAATATCTAGCATATAACTTCACATTTTATGATTTGTGTCAAGTCACATAGCATTGCTACAGCAGATAGTTTAGTTTAGAGACATGGCCGGTCTTTCTATATGCTAAACATGATATCATAAACAAACCACTGAGAAGGTTAGTCTGTAACCCTTTTTTTATTGTTTTGCCGAGCATGTCGTTCCATAATCTTTCGATAATTTCTCATGTGGCCTTTGTAGAGAAATGCTTTCCTCGCCGCGCTCTGACAAACTGGAAATTTTAATGGATACGAGTAAACGGTCAGCATGAGCAATGACGGTAAAAGGCATCTGGTCCTTCGCCTGTTACTACGCTAACTATGGAAATTGTCGAATCACCTCTTTCTAAGCTTACAGCAGATGTGACAGCATTGCAGAATTATAGAATAAGTTGAGATTCTTCGTATCTAGCACTGTAAGCTTGCTCAATGGAGCAAAACAAAGGGATCTCACATAGAGTTTGTACCTGTATTTACAACAACGTGATGGAGGAAGTTCAAGATAGGCAGGAGTAATCTGTGCCACACGGCCTCAACTTAAGTGCATCGCCGTGTCAATAATTGGTTTTTCCGCAAGCGGAATTGATACGGAATTTCCTAGCAAATTGTCCTTTACTCACCTTTCACTTGAGGACGTTTTTCATTGAGTCTCTTCTAGCTCCTGCAGCCTCTTATCGAGGGCTCTTCTATGTATGGCCATCTGTTTATGGTTGTTTGCTTCTGGAAGTCAGTTTATGGAGACCTTGAAGTTCAGCAGATGAATTTTGCTGTCCATTAGACAGGTTGGTTGTCGTACTTAGAACACTTTGTTATGCAGCAACATATGTCAAATGAACTGGAAGAGACAGGCTCCACAGCCTCCTGTCACAACGAATGGTCTTTCTCATCAGGATGATTCTCCAGTGAGTGTGACGAATTGCAGTGGTAAGTAAGAAACTAGATTCTCAAGGTGTTTCTGTGTCATATCATTTACCTTTTCTCCATCACGTTGAACATAGTACCTACTCTGGTGATGAGCTTAACTATTCAATCTGAAAGCTACTTACGTACTTGAGAGGATTCTAAATATAAATTACCTGCTTGTGCACGCTACTTTTCTTGGCGAATTCCGTCATATGCTCTAGCTTAAACACATACATCATTGAAGAGTGCAAGTGCTTTTGTCGGCTCATGGCATGAGGCATAGCATTACTTTATTTGCCTCATGAAGTCTGGTTTCAGAGGACATGAATATTCTTTCGATAGGAATCGTATGTTTAGATGATCATAACTGCTACCCTTGATAGGACACATTGCCGATGACAACATGACTGTTGCAGTGTGTATTTTTGTCGAACAACTTAGTTTCAACTACAAGTTGTGATGCCAACTGTGCTCGCGCTTGTGGTTTTATAATGATGATGAGCAGAGCAGAATCTGACAAGCTACCAGCCATTCCTGTTGGTTTTGTCCGATCAGCAGAGGTGGCAGGGTCTACTTCACATCTTGGAACCAGCAGTAATCTTGCTCGTCCTTCACTGGAAGCACAAGGAATGAGAATAAGTGCTGCATCAGACACTGCACAAATGCCAATTTCGCTAGTTCCAAACCTCATCGGAGGTGGCCTCCAGGCTGCAAACTTCAGGGGACCTTTCCAACCATCGACTTTTAATGGCTTAAACCTTGAGCCACTTGGATTCATACCCTGTCCTATACTTTCTCTGAAGGTGTTCATGCTATTTAACGCTATTTAGCTAGATATTCTGTGTCGTTGCTCTTACTTGGTTTGGACTTTCTACTGGCCAATCTCTTCCCATAAAGGTTTGGCTTGGCATATTACTTGTCAGCATATTTGCAAAGACTTGGCGATCTTGTAATTTTACACATCAGTGCATTCGGACACATGGTGCATCAAATCTGACAAAAGCTTGTAATATGCTATCAATCAATGTATCGATCAGTACATCTCCTTGTACATACAGACACAGTTTGCCATTTCCAGAGTCGAGAGTTAGCTTTCGACAGTAGTCTTGAGCAATATTGTGTTCTCCAAACCGAGACTCGTTCAAAGTCATTGAAAGCCTTCAATTTTTGACCTTGTACTAGGAAGGTCCTCTCTACTTTAAAAACCATCTAAAGTAATCGAATAATTGCTTTTGTACTTGGTGAGACGACCCAAGTTTCAGGATCAGCATGCGCTTTGGCTGCTTTTCTATGTATTCTTAGTCCTGATGAATGACATATTTTGCAGCTTCCGTTCAGGAGTACTTCGCTAATTTGGCATCAGCTCAGGGCTCTCTTTCTGTGATCCCCGCGAGACGTGGATATCACGTGTTCCTCATCAACATCACTGTTTGGAGGAATGTTTGCTTAGTAGGAAAAGGTATGTGGAGGGGACAACAGTGAGGAATATGATACTTGTTCTGAAGAATGTAAGGCACCTTCTCATGTCTTATCATCGAGTGAAGGCAAAATTTCTTTCTGCATTTAGGGATCGAGCTTTTGGGATACCTCATATGCTCTAACATGACATCAGGTGTCCAATTTCCATTCATCGTAAAGGAAAAATTGCCGGCCTACTCTGTGTTTCCTCTTTGACATGTGCCAGTCGTTCATTGGTTAGGCTAGGACCCATCCCGCGAAATAAGGTCGAATCGGAGATTGCTTGAGCAGGTAGCTGCTGTAGAGGTGGTTGATTGAGCGGAGGTCAAAGGGCAGGGTTGAGAGGTTGTGATGGAAATGATAGATATTCATTGCTCATAACGCAAACATTAACATGAAGAAAAAATTACGTTGTCACGCTTGGAGGACTCACATGGAAAAAAAAGTTGAATGAATTCCATATGACATTTATTGTCATTTATAAAATATGGACATGACAAGTCTACCACAAAACACCAATGCTATATGAAAAACATGTAAAAGCTTCACAGATTACATTGTGAATGATGAAACATGTTGATAGTACTATTCATATTTCGCATTATTTCTACAATAGGGGAACAATTACACAATATATGATTCCTTAAACTCATTGCCACGATGAAATTGGTAATTGCCAGGAATTACCGAAGCACTTGATGAATACGAGACCGTTTCAAGTTCTATCTCAGTGTCAACATCATCAACCGGTGCCTCCATTGGATACAAAAGTGGTTTTGGAGGCATTTGTAGTTTATCCATATCTCCTTCAAGCATATCTAGGACTTTCCTCATCGATGGCCGATCATTAGGGCTCAACTGTATACACCATAGCGCAACAATTATCATCTTCCTTGTTGTTTCTCTTTCCTCTTCTATGACATCTATCATTTCAACTTCATTTTCTTTGCCGAGTTGATCATAAACCCACATAGGAAAGTAAATTTGACTTGACCGCTCTGCATGCGCATTAATATTTCTCCTTCTACTGGCCATTTCCATCAACATCATCCCAAAACTATAAACATCAGCTTTGTAAGAAATGCCACCAATGTCTTTGTAGAATAGCTCAGGAGCCATATAACCCAAAGTTCCTCTTGCTGTAGTCAACGATACCGTGTTATGACTGGTGGGATAAAGTCTTGCAAGTCCGAAGTCAGAAATTTTTGGAGTGAAACTTCGGTCTAAGAGAATGTTGTGCGGCTTAATGTCAAAGTGTAGAATTTGCATATCACATCCCCGATGCAGATACTCTATCCCTCTAGCTATGCCAAGAGAGATCTCATGCATTTTCTTATAATCAAGAGGATCATCACCATCCTTATTCGAAATGTGTTTATCCAAAGAGCTATTTGGCATGAAATCATAGACAAGAGCTTGTTTGGAGTAATCGAAACAAAAACCAACAAGTTGTACCACATTGACGTGGTGGATCCTTCCAATTGTGGCCACTTCGCTTATAAAATCTTGGCCATTAGATTTTGATTTGTTCAAAATCTTAACCGCAACTTCATTGCCATTGCTAAGGATTCCTCTGTACACAAAACCATATCCTCCCTCACCTAACTTGTGTTTGAAATTTTTTGTGATTTTCTTGATATCCAAGTAAGAGTACCTTATGGGCAAAAAGTTATTATGAGCTTGTAGGAATTCTTCGATGTTTGCGTCGATCGCTTGATGCCTTCTCATCCACTTATAGAATAGAAGTATCAACACACATGGAATTGCAAGTATGAACTTTGCTGCGATGTAGTTGGCTGCATAGAAATTGTCCATAGATTAGCACAGTGCAATAAAAAAATTCTAAGCGTAATTTTTATTTATCAGAGTGCTGCTTGAAGTCTTCATAGTTGCGAAGAGAAAAGAGCCAGTCATACCCAAGACAAAGGGGAGGGTCCGACCTGCATTCGCCGCATGCCAATGCACGGCCCACGCAGCAAAACGAGAGGGGCCTGAAAATGATTAATTAGCAGTTAATTCTATTACTTGGGGAATCCATGTCATCGTAGCATGATAATTTTTTCTTGAAGAAAAGCGATTTTGCTTTTGTTTTCCTACATGTACTAAATGATTTGTAAGTTGACGTCTCGCTCCGCGTAATTCTAATTTGTAAACATCATTCAATATGAACAATAACAGCCATGCAAGGGAGACGAGCAACAATTAAATCAATCATTTTTCCCCAAACAAAGATAAAGTAACAATGTCAAATCCAGAAAAGCTCCATGATTTATAAAATAAACGAGAGCAGCGCACGCCGAATCCACTAAGGAATATATTTAAACTTTTCTACTTAAGTGATGTGGCAATTTTTTCTACTATGTTTTTAAAGAAACTAGTGTCTTAATGTGTGGATTGTATAAAAATACCTAATTAAAACTTGCCACGTCACTGGTAAGTAAATTTTGATAAGATCTCTTAGTAAAGCTAGCATTTAAGAAAAGGAGGAGGAGGAAGGAAGAAAGCACAGATTAAGGGAAAGTCGCTTACTGTATATATACATGCAATCCTCCCGTCGGTACCTAAAACTTAAGTAACATGGAATCGCACTTCCTACAATCTGGAAGACCGGGTAGGAGAGAATGAATCCCTCGGCCATCTTGTTGTGGAGGTCCTTGTATGGGAAGCTCCCACAATTATACCGATCTCCCTCACACCCAAAGATCTGCTGCGATGCGGGTGCCATCATGGTTATGGTGCAAGAATCCTCGATTTCCCTTACTCGTAAATCATATGCAGCATATGAGTACACCTTTGATTGGGAAAAATGAGGAACCGTGTCGGCAGCGTATGCTCCCTTGATACGTGGTTTGGTATCAACATACGAAGTAGAAGTAACAGGTTGTGAGCACTTCATGAAGGCTACCGATGGCGTCGACAGTGAGTATTGAACAGGTTTGTATAGATGATAATCACTGAAGTTAGAGTACCCCAATGAGTAACGAGGGAGGGATGACCAATCACCCTTTTGCAATCCATCGTCAATCACCGTGATATAACCAAGAAAGTTATCTTGGTCATAATAGTAACCGTAATGGATTGACTTCACATAATATCGGCCGGCAAATAGATGTAAAACAGTGTGGTTATTTTCACAAACTAGCTCATACTGAAAATTGCCACAAAATTTTGGATCGTCTTTCAATCGAAAGGGATACTTTATGTTACGAACCTCACCGCAAGATGAAGGGGCGCACAAGTGATTCTTCCTCCCACCATAACTCGTCCCTAACAGTAACAGACAATGTGATATGAGAAGTAAAAGACGGAGCATAAATATCGAGCTGAGAGAAATAACCATCTCTCTATCGTTTGATTTGATGCAATGGAAGTTTTGGCTAATTTGATACCGCGACGGAGGCCTAATAAAGGGTCGGGAGTCGTCGGTAATCCAAATGTCCAAGTCAACCACGAAAACAACGTTTGGCAAAGAAAAGTATGGCCCGGCTAAAACACTGTCTGCGTGAAAAGTATGGCCTAGCTAACACACGGTCTCGAAAAAGTATGACCCGGCTTTCCCTTTAATTAGGAAGGAAATTTCTCTGCAATTTCTAAATTTGACGTTTCTTGACAAATTGATTCTCTCCAGGAATTTATTTTAGTACCAAAAAAAAATTGGTTTGAACGCTTTGTACCCTATATTGAATCAAGATCCTTTAAGTGAGGCATCTGGTGTTCTATTTTATTATCGAGGCCAATATTTAATAAGTGTCGTTTTGTTAAATTATATAGACAAAAAAGGAAAAAAATGATATATTCCATTGTATAAGGTTTTTCATTTTTAACAAAAGACAAAATTAGTAACAGAGAAAGAGTATCGTACTAATTAACGGGTACATAGATTTTAACTTGTATAATGTTGCTTTTGGAAAAAGTAAAAAGAAAATAAGGAGAGAGTGCGTCTTGCTTCTTGGATGGTGCGAATCATTACGAAAGAAAGAAAGTAAATTAATTTCACATAATATCGGCCGGCACACATATATAAAATCATGCGTTTATTTTCACAAGTCAGCTCATACTCAACGTAGCCACAACCTTTTGGGTTGTCTTCGAATCGAAAATGGAATATATGTCATGGATCTCGCCGCAAGATGAAACAGCAAATAAGTAGTTCCTTTTCGCATCGTAATTCATCCCCAGTACTAGCAAAACATGCGATATGAGAACCAAAGCACAGAACATGCTTATGGAGCTCGAAGACGTAATTTGTCTCTCTATCGTTTGATCTGATGCAATGAAAGTTTTTGCTATTAGGTAATGCGATGGAGGCCCTATAATATGAATGAAAAGAGTCGGGAGTCGTCGGTCATACAAACGTCCAAGTCAACCAATACGACAAATTCTAGGGAAAAAGGGTTACCACGCGGAAATTGCAGTCGTTGCAATCAAGGTGACGAAAAACAATGTTGGAATTATATATGGATAGCTTTCGCATTGATTAGGAAGGAAACTTCTCTGCAGTTTCCAGATCGACTTTTCTTAGTACCACAAAAAAAAGGAATCGATTTGAAGGTGATGTAGGAAACTTCTCTGCAGTTTCCAAATCGACTTTTCTTAGTGCCAAAAAAAAAGAAGGAATGGTGATGTACCCTAAAATGAATCAAAAGTCTTTTGAGTGAGGCATTGGCACTCTATTTCATTTTCAAGGCTAACATTCCATAAGTGTTTCTTTGTTAAATTGTGAAAACAACAAGGAAAAAGATGTCGTATTTCATTAGACGAGCTTTTTCATTTTTGACAAAATAATAAAAATTGATAACCGAGAAAGGCTATTAACGGCAATATCAACTTGTGTCATGTCTCTTTTGGCAAAAGTAAAAGGAAAAGGAGTAAGTGCTTCTTGGATGGTGCAACGCATCATGATAGAAAAAATCACTACAACAATTTCCAAAGATGGACTTATGCTAACTAGAACCTCACTAACTTCATTGTCATGCAAAGACTATAGATGCAATAATTAGGTTCACAAAAATAAAGTGATGTTTCCTTATTCACTGTCAACTTCAATGTCACAACCATTCTCTCGCAGTTGTGCCAGATCTATTAAAAATATTGTCATCTCTTTCCTATAATAGAACCACTAAATGAACGAACTGACCGATCTCAACAATAATGTCATTCTATCATATTAAAAAAAAAAGTTGTTGCTTGCTCCATAATTATCCTCCATCTTTGAATGTGTGGATGTCGCTAGATTTTGCATCCCTAATTAGCATTTCTACTAGACAGTTGTCTATTTTGGAGAGAATAGGTTTAGGAGTATTGCCAAATTTAGGCAAAAACCTTCAATTAACATGAGTTCTCCCAAATTCATGCTTCACGTGACATTGGACATGCAATTTGCATTCAACCAATCCTATGCGAGTTCTAAATAAAGAGTCACCATTAACCTATTAAGGTTGATTAGAATTCAAATGAGATATGGAAGAATATCTCACTTTTCACGCAACTTGAGAACAGGGAGTTGATTACACTAGTTCTAAGCCCTTTCGATACTTAAACTTGATTATGTGCTAACCAAAGTATCCGAACGGCTTATCAAAGACTTTTAAAGATCGTTCGAACCATTCTAAAATCGAAATAGACACTCAAGGTATTAAGGTGCACAACCAAATGTAATCGAAGTAAAAACATACAAAAATTCTAATATTATCTCTAAAAAAGAAAAGAAAATAGCATCCAAAAATCCCTACTTACTGCGAAGCCTTAAAGGCATTTTCAATTTCGAGTTTTAATTTTTTAAGGATCTTCCACTTTTTAAGAGAAAATTACTCGAGAAGCTAATTTTTTAAGCTTTTTCCAAGGATATGAAAATTTCTGAATTTTTACAAATTTTCTGATTTGTTAATATTTTCGATTTTTAAAAATTTTATTTATTTATTTTAAATCCTGAAAAATGGACTCCGGACTGAGTCAGGGAACCCGGTCTGAACGTGAGCCTGGCCCAGAACCCTAATAGTTCGGGCTGGGCTTGGGATTCGGACTGGCCTTTGGGCCCAGTCCGAATAATAACCGATTTCTATTTTTTACTAAGCCCACGATTCCTGAGCTTTGAGCCCATGACAACACCCATATATAATCTCAACCAGCCCATTCTCTATTAAGCCCATGGATTTTTGTCATCCCTTTTTTCATTAGTCTTTTTATGTTTCTTTTGTTTTGTTTTGTTTTGTTTTCTATTTTCTATTTTTTTATCTTCTTCTTTTTGTTATTTCCTCTTCTCTGCAGGTACGACTTCTTCCTCACCAAAGCCCTCTCCCCCACAACGTCTCTTCACCGAAGCAATGACCTCCATTGAAGCAACCCCATTTTCAGCCGAACTTCAAGATACTACTGAACCATCCTCATCCGATCATCCAAACACCATCATCAACCACCAACCAGGCTATCACCGGACCATCTCCGGCGACCATCTCACGTCACCGAAATAAACTCATCCACGGTCGGACGGCCGTCGATTTCCGGCCACCAAACAACCTCATCAACTGAGGTTTCTCAAGTAATACAGTAAAACATTCATGCGAACAGAACTGAGAGAGAAATAGGAACGTAGCATGATGGGACCTTGTCCCGAAGCCATCGCTGGAAAAGGAATGATACTTTCAGCTCAAGAATTTGTCTCGACGAACATCAAGAAATATGCCATAACATCCAACATAAACACGGCGTAAGCCCTCGTCTCAGCCTTAGAAAACATGAACACGAAGCTATACCGAGCTAGGCCTTTGCTAGATTACTGGTTTCATGTAGTCGGAGACTGGATTTCTTAGGGACAAATCGCCAAACACATGGCGTGCATGTTTGTATATGAGTTTTCGAAAAGAGTTTAACTCTCTATTCAATACATGGTGGCCGGCAGGTAAGATGTTCTGGCAGTGCCTCTTCAAGTCGGCCTTATCAAACAATGGTGGCCGGCAGGTGAGATGTTCTGGCAGTGCCTCTTCAAGTCGGCCTTATCAAACAATGGTGGCCGGCGGGTGAAAGATGGCGATCTCCGGCCAAAAGGAAGCAACGAACCTTGCAGGGATCTCCAGACTAACCCTCTCTCCTCTTTTTCTCACGCTCTCTGGTATCTCACTCGAGCGAGCGTCTTCCCTCTTTCCATCCGCAAGCAGCCCCCTCAGCCAGCGTTCCCTCTCTTCTCTGATTTCTTTTTCTCTTTTTTTTTTTATCTCCCCCTCTTCCTCTCTCTCCTTCTCTCATTTTTAAGGAAAGCCAGCACGCGCGCATGGCTTCTTCCACCGCCAGCTCGCCGTGCCACCCGAGGATCACGCTGCGACGTCCAGTGTCGCTCGAGTCACGCGAGAGAGACAAGAAGAAAGAAAGAAAGAAAGAAAGAAAGAAGAGGGCCGGGCTGAAGAGAAAACGAAGAGGGAAGGATGGGCCGAGCCCAGGGCGAAAATAAAAAGGAAAACGAAGTCTGGGCTCGGCCTAAGTAAAAAAGAAGAGAAGAGGCCAGGGCAGCCCGTTCTCGGTTTGTTTTTTTTTTTTTTTAATATATATATTTTTAAAATAATTAGGTAACTTTTTATTTTATTTTCTTTTTTGATATTTTCTATAAATTCTATTACTATTGATGCAAATGCTGCTAATATCTATGTGCTATGCAAATTTAATGATTTTATATATATTTTTTATTTTTTGAAATTTTTTAAGAGGTTAAAATAAATCTCTAATTTTCTATACAATTAAACCCTAAATGGATGGCAAAAATTTAGGTCTCAACAATGGAATTGGAGATGTCACGTAAGCACAAATGAGACCGTCAGTCAATTCACCATTGTGAAGATAACATTGGAAAGTTTCGAAAATGTTTTCATAAAAATTCTTTTTAAGCAAAACAAATGCACCCTCGTATAGAGATGAAACTCAATGTTTAGTATAAACTTCACATTTTATGATTCGTTTCCAGTCACGTAGCATTGCTACAGCAGATAGTTTGGAGCCATGGCTGGTCTTTCCATGTGCTGAACATGATATCATAAACATACCACTGAGAAGGTTAGTTTGCAACTTTTATTTATTGTTTTGCCGAGCATGCCATTTCATCGTCTTTCGATAAATTGTCATGTGGCTTTTGTAGAGAAAAGTTTTCATCTCAGCTCCCTGGCAAACTGAAAATTGTAATGAGTAGACGGTCAGCATGAGCAACGACAGTAAAAAGCACTTGCGTAGTCCTTCGCTTGTCAGTATGCTAAATGTGGAAAATGTCGAATCAGCATCAATTTAACACCGGCTTTACTGGAATAGCTACAGAACCGTGTAAGAGAAAACAAGGAAAAAGTAGAGAATCCCGAAGCTCTAGACATGGCATGATCATGAAAAATCCACCGAGAGCTGGTTTTTGTCAACGGAGCAGATGTGAAAATGTTGCAGAATTAAAGAACAAGCCGAGATTCTTCGTGTCTAGCACTGTAAGCTTGCTCAATATGGAGCAAGACCAAGGGATCTTGCGTAGGGTTTGTACCTGTATTCACAACATTGTGATGGAGAAAGTTCAAGATGGCCGTGAGCCATCTGTGCCACATGATCACAGCTTAAGTGCATCGCAGTGTCAATAGTCAGTTCCTCGGCAAGCGGAATCGATGCACTATTTACGCTCAAATTGTCCTTTACTCACCTTTCACTTGGGGACGTTTTCCCATGATTCTCTTCCAGCTCCTCAAGCCTCTTTTCGAGGGCTCTCCTAAGTGACGATATCTGTTTATGATTGTTTGCTTCTGGAAGTCGGTTTATGGAGACCATGAAGTTCAGCCTATGAATTTCGCCGTCCAATAGACGGGTCCAGTTGTCCTACTTAGAACTCTTCATTATGTGAGGTTTCCATTGTTCTCGCCTTCCTTTCATGGTGCAGCTGATATGCAAATGTCAAAGGAACTGGAAGAAGGCTCCACAGCCTCCTGTCGCAACAAATGGTCTTTCTCATCAGGATGATTCTCCAGAGAGCTTGACTAACTACAAGACTAAGTAGGAAACTCGATTCTTGAGATGTTTCCATGTCATATCGTTTACTTTTTCTCCACTGTGTCGAACATAGTACCTACTCCGGTGATTAGCTTAACTATTCATCTCAATCTGAAAGCTGCTTACCTACTCGTTAGGATTCTTAATATAAATCACCTGCTTGTGCACACTTTTTGACTTGGCGAATTCTGTCACCAACACGACCAAAAAAAAAAAAAAAGAATTCTGTCACCAGCACTAGTTCAAATACATGCATCGTTCAAGAGTGCAAGTACCTTTGTCAGCTTATGGCATGAGGCATGGCATAACTTCATTTGCCTCATCAACTGTTGTTTCGGAGGACATGAATATTCTTTCGATTGGAATTGTATGCTTAGATGATCACAATTGCTCCAATTGGTAGAACACACTGCCGATGACGACATGACAGTCCTGGAGTGCATTCTAGTAGAACAACTTAGTTTCAACTTCAAGTTTTGATGCCAGCTGTGCCCACGCTTGTGGTTTAAAAATGATCATAAGCAGAGCTGAATCTGACAAGTTACAGCCATTCCTGTTGGCTTTGTCCGATCAGCAGAGGTGGCAGGGTCCGCTTCACACCTTGTAGCCAGCGGTAATCTTGCTCGTCCTTCACTAGAAGCACAAGGAATGAGAATAAATGCTGCATCAGACGCTGCACATGTGCCGATTTTGCTAGTTCCAAACCTCATCGTAGGTGGCACCAAGCTGAAAACTTCAAGGGACCTTTCCGACAATCGACTTTTAATGGCTCCAAGCTAGAGCTACTTGGATTCATACCCTGTCCTTTACTTTCTCTAAAGGCGTTCATGATAATTAACGCTGTTTAGCTCGATATTCTGTGTCCCATACTTTCTCTGAAGGTGTTCATTATATTTAATGCTGTTTAGCTCGATATTCTGCATCATCGATCTTACTTAGTTTGGACTTTCTACAGGCAAATCCCTTCTTGTAAAGGTTTGGCTTGGCATATTACTTGTCAGCATACTTGCATGGACATGGCTCTCTGTCTGCAATCCCTGTGTGAAGTGGATATCGGGTGTTCCTTATCAACATCACTGTCTGGAGGAATGTTTGCTTAGTAGGAAAACTCATGTGGAGGGGACAACAGAGAGGAATATAATACTTGTTCTAAATAATGTAAGGCACCATCTCATGTCTTACCATCGAGTGAACGCCCTAATTCTTGCTGCATTTAGGGATCGAGCTTTTGTAATACATCACATACTCTAACATGACATCATGTGTTCAATTTCCATTCATTGTAAAGGCAAAACTGTCGGCCTACTCTGTCTTTCCTCTTCGACGTGTACCGGTCGTTCACCGGTTAGGCTAGGACCCATCCCACGACATGAGATTGAAGTCGGAGATTGCTTAAGCAGGTAGCTGTTGCAGAGGTGGGTGATCGAGTGAGGATCGAAGGGTGGGAGTGAGAGGTTTTGATAGAAATGATAGATATTCACTGCTCAAAATGCAAACATTAACACGAAGAAAAAATTACCTGCTAGAAGGATTCACATGAAAAAAAATAAAAAATGATGGGTTCCATATGACATTGATTGTCATTTATAAAATATGGACATGACAAATCCACCAGAAAAAACCAATGCTATATGAAAAACATGTAAAAGCTTCACATATTACATTGTGAATGATGAAACATAGTGATAGTACTAGCTTACTTTGCATCTCATTTTCACAATAGGGGAACAATCACACAATACATGATTCCGCGAACTCATTGTCATGGTCAAATTGATAACTGCTAGGAATTATCTAGGCACTTGATGAATATGAGGCTGTTTCAAGTTCTATCGCAGTGTCAATATCATCAACTGGTGCCTCTATTGGATACAAAAGTGGTTTAGGAGGCAATTGCAGTTTAGCCATATCTCCTTCAAGCATATCCAAGACTTTCCTCATCAAAGGCTGATAATTAGGGCTCAATTGTATACACCATAGCGCAACAATTATCATTTTCCTTGTCGTTTCTCTTTCCTCTTCTATGACATCTATCCTTTCAACCTCCTTTTCTTTGCCGAGTTGATCATAAACCCACAAAGGAAAGTAAATTTGACTTGAACACTCTGCATGTGCATTTATATTTCTCCTTCTGCTAGCCATTTCCATCAACATCATCCCAAAACTATAAACATCAGCTTTATAAGAAATACCACCAATGTCTTTATAAAATAGCTCAGGTTTCATATATAACCCAAGGTTCCTCTTGCTATAGTCAGTGATACCGTGCTTTGACTAGTGGGATAAAGTCTTGCAAGTCCAAAGTCAGAAACTTTCGGAGTGAGAGGCTTGATGTCAAAGTGTAGAATTTGCATATTACATCCCCGATGTAGATACTCTATCCCTCTAGCTATGCCAAGAGAGATCACATGCATCTTTTTATAATCGAGAGGATCATCACCATTATTTAAAATGTGTTTATCCAAAGAGCCATTTGGCATGAAATCATAGACAAGAGCTTGTTTGGAGTAATTGAAACAAAACCAACAAGTTGCACCACATTGACGTGGTGGATCCTTCCAATTGTGACCACTTCGCTTATAAAATCTTGGCCATTAGATTTTAGTTTGTTCAAAATCTTAACTGCAACTTCATTGACACTTCTAAGAATTCCTCTATACATGGAACCATATCCCCCCTCACCTAACTTGTATTTGAAATTTTTTGTGATCTTCTTAATATCTAAGTAAGAATACCTTATGGGCAAAAAGTTGTTGTGAGCTCATAAGAATTCTTCGATGTTTGCGTTAAGCGCTAGGTGCCTTTTCATCCACTTATAGATTAGAAGTATCAACACACATGGAGCTCCGAGTATGAATTTTCCGGCGACATAGTTGGCTGCATAGAAATTGTCCATAGATTAGCACAGTACAATAAAAAAAAATTTAAACGAATTTTTTTTCATCAGAGTGCTGCTTGAGATGTTCATAGTTGCGAGGAGAAAAGGGCTAGTTATACCCAAGACAAAGGCGAGGCTCTGACCCGCATATGCCGCTTGATAATTCTTGGCCCGCGCAGCTAAAAGAGAGGTGACTGAAAATGATCCATCAGAATCGACGATCAGAAGAATTAAATCTATCAATTTAGCAGTTAAACATAAATATAATTTACCCTCCCAGATATGTACTCAGATCGCAGTTAATGCAATTCACTTAGGGAATCCATGTCATTGTAGTATGATATTTTCTTTTGAAGCCAAACGATTCATAAGTTCATGTCTCACACCGCGAAATTCTAATTTGCAAACATCATTCAATGCGAGTGCAACTTAATCAACCGCATAAAATAACACCGCGAAATCAACCATTTTTCCCCAAACAAAAATAAAGTAACAATGTCAAATCCAGAAAAACTCCAAGATTTGTAAAATAAATGAGAACAGTACATGCCAAATCTACGAAGAAATCTATTTAAACTTTTCTACTTAAGTGATGTGGCATTTTTTTTCTATTATATTTTTAAAGAAACTAGTGTCTTGTTAGGTGGATTGTATTAAAAATACCCAATTAAAATTTGCCACATCACTTTGTAAGTAAATTTTGCTAGATCTATTAGTAAAGCTAGCATTTGAGAAAAGCAGGAGGAAGAAAGGAAGAAAAGCTTTCAGATAAAGTCGCTTACCGGAATAATAGTAACTGCAATCCTCCCATCGGTATCTGAAACTTAAGTAGTGACATGTAAACACTCTTTCTGGGATAGAGGGTTGCGCATAGTAGAGACTGAATCCCTCGGCCATCATGTCGTGGAGGTCCTTGTATGGTAAGCTCCCATTATGATCCCCTTCCCGCCCATAGATTTGATCCGATGCGAATGTCATCAGGGTTATGGTGCAAGAATCCTTGATTTCCCCTACTTGTATATTTTGTACAGCATATCAGTACACCTTCGATTGGGAAAAATAAGGAGTCGTGTTGGCAGAGTATGCTCCCTTAATACATGGTTTGGTATCAACATATGAAGCAGAAGTAATGGGTTGGAAGCACTTCATGAAGGCCACAGACTCCTGTGGGAGAGCGTATAGATGATCACTAAAGTTGGAGTGCGCCAATGAGTAATGAGGGAGGGACGAGCAATTACCCTTTTGCAACTCATCATCAACCACCGTGATAGTACCGTAATGGATCGACTTCACATAATATCAAACGGCAAATAGATATAGAGCAGTGTGGTTATTTTCACAAACTAGCTCATACCGAGAGTTGCTGTAGTCTTTTGGATCGTCTTTTAATTGAAAAGAATAACGTATATTACGGACCTCGCTGCAAGATGAAGGGGTGCATAAGTGATTCTTCTTCACACCGTAACTCGTCCCTAACAATAGTTGAACATGTGATATAAGAAGTAAAACACGGAGCATAAATATTGAGTTGAGAGAAATAACCATCTGTTTATCGTTTGATCATATGCGATTTTAGCTAATTTGGTAACGCGAGGGACGCTTAAGTAAAGGGTTGGAGTTGTCGGTCAAGTCAACCACTAAAACAAAGTCTAGCGAAGAAAAAGTATGGCCCGGCTTAAAAGACGGTCTCCGGATTAGTTATGGACAGCTGCCACATTAATTGGGAATGAGACTTCTCTGCAATTTATAGATTTGTCTTTTCTTGGCAAATTGATTCTCTAGGAATCTATTACAGTGTCGTGAAAAAGATTCGGTTTGAGTATTTTGTACCCTAAACTTAATCATGATCCTTTCAAGTGAGGCATATGGTGTTCTATTTTATTTTCAAGGCCAATATTTCGTAAGTGTTGCTTCATCAAATTGTGAAGACAAAAAGGGAAAAGATGTTGTGTTTGATCCTACAAGGTTTTTCATTTTGACAAAAGACAAAATTAGTAACCAAGAAAGAGAATCATATTAATTAATGGGTACCTAGATTTTAATTTTATAACCTCGCTTAATAAAAGAAAATAAGGAGCAAGTGCGTCTTCCTTCTTGGATGGTGAGAAATATAATGAAAGGGAAAAAGCAATACGGTAATTTATTAATCAGAAGTCTTGATTAGAAACTCACTTGCTTCGTCATGGATCGATATACACAAAGACTATAGATGTAATATTTGAAGTCACAAAAATGAAGTGATGTTTACTTATATTATTGTACTAGATCTATGGATAATACCATCAACATGAGGAAGTGGCGCACAAGTGATTATTCTTCGCATTGCAACTCATCCCTAGTAGCAAAATAAAACATGGAACATACATATGGAGCTTAGAGGTTTAATCATCTCTCTGTAGATTGATCTGATGCAAAGAAAGTTTTAGCTAATTGGTAATGCGACAGAGGCTCAATAATATGAATGAAAAGAGTCGAGATTCGTCGGTCATACAAACTTCCAAGTCAACCAACAAAACGAAGTCTAGCGAAGAAAACGTACGGCCTCCTAAAACGAAAAAGTTTTATAAAGTAAGTTCCTAGTGGTTATCGTGTAGAAATTGCTGTCCTTGCAGTCAAGGCGACAAAACGCGGTCTCGGAATTATTTAATGGACAACTTTCACGTTAGTTGGGAGAGGAACTTCTGTGCAATTTCCAGATTTGACTTTTCTTGGCAAATTGATTCTCTCTAGTCTCTAGGAATCAATTTTAATAGCGTAGAAAAGAATCAGTTTGAATGTTTTGTACCCTAAACTGAATCATAATCCTTTCAAGTGAGGCAGCATTGCATTTTATTTTCATGTCCAATAATTCGTAAGTGTCATTTCGTCAAATGGTGAAGACAAAAAAGAAAAAGATATTGTATCTTGTCGTATAAAGTTTTTAATTTTTGACAAAAAAAAGGCAACAAAGAAAGACTGCTAACCAGAATATTAACCTGTATAATGTTGTTTTTGACAAAAATAAAAGGAAAATAAGGAGTAAGTGCTTCTTGCTTCTTGGATGATGAAACACATTATGACAGAAAATAAAATATAAAAAAAATCATCAGAAGGATTAATATTTGCCAATTAACCTATTTTTCATATTGATATTATTACTGATTACATTTTTCTTTTTCTTTTTGTTGGATCTTCCCGTTTCTGGAAATTGGTTTGTTCTGCGAGCATCTCCCCTTGCGTTGATATCATAGCTGCTTTCTATATCATCATTAAATATTCAGCAATGATTAGTCGAACTTTTAAGCAGAAAATCTCTTGATGAAAAGTATCCTAGATTATCTCCTGCACGTATGCCAAAATATTTGGACATAAAATTATGTAAATTGATGTATCAACTATCAATTCATTCGGTGGCATATTATACTACAGAAAAAATAATGTATTTCATAGCATAAGGTTTTTCATTTTTGACAAAAACAAAATTGGTACCAGGGAAGATAAATAAAGCACTGAAGACTATCATTGCACGTCCCAACCTCCAAAAAAAATAAAAATGGAAGAGTATGAAGTTAATTTAACGGCAACATAAATTTTATAGAATTTGAAGTTGCATTTCGCGAAAAGAAAAAGAAAAATAAGGAGTAGGTGATTATACTGATCCCTTTCCCACCTCGGGATATAATCCTCTAAGAAAGCCATCATGGTTACGTATGTTGCAAGAATCCTCGATGTCCCTACTCGTAGATCAAACCCATGTACAGCGTATGAGTACACCTTCCTCTGGGGAAAATTAGGAGGCATATCAAAAGGGTATGCTCTCACAATACATGGTTCAGTATCGATATACGAAGTAGAAGCAACGGAGTGTGAGCACTTCATACTTCATGAAGACCATCAGCATAATTGAGGGTGCACGGTATGGATCATAATGACCAAAGTTGGAGGGCACCGATGGGAAACGAGGGAGGGATGAGCAATTAATTTTTTGCAATCCATTGTCAACCATCATGATTTCATCATCCAATAAATATGTGTTAAGACCAGAACCATAGTAAATCGATTTCACATAATTTCGACCAGCATAAATATATAGAACAATGCGTTTATTTTCATAAGCTAGCTCATACTCAGAGCAGCGACAACCTTGTCTTTCAATCGAAAGGGATAGTGTATGTCACGGATCTCACCGTAAGATGAAACGACACATAAGTGAGATTTTTTTTTTGCTGTAACTCATTCCTAGTAATAGCAAAACATGCAATATGAGAAGCAAAGCACGGAACATGCTTATGGAGCTCAGAGACGTAATCATCTCTCTATCGTTTGATCTAATGCAATGAAAGTTTTTGCTCATTGGTAATGCGATGGAGGCCTTCAAATATGAATGAAAAGAGTCGGGAGTCATCAGTCATACAAATGTCCAAGTCAACCAATACAACAAATTCTAGCGAAGTAAAAGTGGGTATCACGCGGAAATTTCAGTCCTTGCGGTCAAGGTGACAAAACACGGTGTTGGAATTATTTATTGATAGTTGTCACATTGATTAGAAAAGAAACTTCTCTGCAGTTTCCAGATGGACTTTTCTTAGTACCATAAAAAAAAAAATCAATTTGAATGTTATATACTCTAAAATGAATCAAAATCCTTTCGAGGAGGCATTGGCGCTCTATTTTATTTTCAAGGTTAATATTTCATAAGTATCTTTTCGTTAAATTGTGAAAACAAAAAGGAAAAAAATGTTGTATTTTATCATATAAACTTTTTCATTTTTAACAAAAAACAAAAATTGGTAACCTAGATGGACTATTAATGAGAATATCAACTGGTGTAATGTCCATTTCGGCAAAAGTAAAAAGAAAAGGAGTAAGTGCTCTTGGATGGTGCATCGCGTTATGAAAGAAAGAAAGCACTACAATAATTTCCAGTGGGGGACCTACGTGCCTTGACTGGAACCTTGCTAACTTCGTCGTCACACAAAGATTGTAGATGCAATATTCAAGTTCACAAAAATAAAGCGATGTTTATTGATTCACTGTCAACTTCAATATCATAATCACTCTCCTATAATTATGCTGGATCTATGAACAATATTGTCACATCTTTTCGATAATAGAATCACTAAATGAATAAATTGACTAATCTCAACAATAATGCAATTCCATTAAATGAAAAAAAAAAATGTTGTCGCCTACTTCATAATCATCTTCCATCTTTGAATGTGTGGATGTCGAGATCTACCCCTCGGGGGAGAGAATATATCTAGAGGTATTGCCAAATTTGAGCCAACAACTTTTAGTTAGTGCGGGTTTTCCTAAACCCATATCTCGTGTGACATTGGGTGTGCAATTTGCATTCAATTAATCCTATGCGAGTTCTAAATAAAGAGTCACCACTAGCCTATTAAAATTGGCTAGAATTCAAGTGAAATATGGGAGAATATTTCACTTTCCATGCAACCGAAGATCTTGAGAACGAGGACTTGATTACACTAGTTATAAAACTAATGCCCTGTACTTAAACTTGATTACGTGCTAGCCAAAGTGTCCAAGCAACTTATCGGAGACTTTTAGAGTTTGTCCTAATTGTTCTAAAAATGAAATAGACACTCAAGGTAGTAAGGTACTCAACCAAATGTAATCGAAGTAAAGACACACAAACATCATAATATTATCTTTAAAAAAAAAGAAAATGGCATCAAAAAATCCCTACAGTGAAGCACAAAAGGGTTATTCCGTTTTGAGTTTCAATTTTTTAAGGATGTTCCACTTTTTAAGAGAAAATTACTTGAGAAGCTAATTTTTTTAAAGCTTTTTCCAAGGATATGAAATTTTCTGAATTTTTACGAGTTTCCAATTTTTTTAATATTTTCAATTTTTATATTTTATTTATTTATTTTAAATCCTGGAAAATGGACTCCGGATTGGGTCAGGGAACCCAGTCCAAACATGAGCCTGGCCGGGACACTAATGGTTCAGGCTGGGCCTGGGATTTAGACCGGCCTCTGGGCCCAGTTTGAATAAAATGATTTTAATTTTTTTCTAAACCCATAATTCCTAACCTTTAAGCCCATGACAACACCCATATATAATATGAATCAGCCCATTCTCTATTAAGCCTATGGATTTTTTTTATCCCTCTTTTCATTACTCTTTTTATGTTTCTTCTCTTTTCTTTTCTATTTTCTAATATTTTTTTTATCTTTTCTTTATTATTATTTCTTCTTCTCTGCACGTGGTCATCTAAACAACATCATCAGCCACTAACTAGGCTATCGCTAGACGTTCTCCGACGACCATCTTACGTCATCGAAATAAACTCATCCACGGCTAGCCGTTGATTTCCAATCACCAAACAACCTTATCAACTGAGCTTTCTCAAGTAATACGGTAAAGCATTCATGCAAACAGCACCAAGGGGGAAAGAGGAAGCTAACATGATGGGACCTTGTCCCGAAGCCATTGCCAGAAAGGGAATGATACTTTCGGCTCAAGAGTTTGTCTCCGATCATCGACAAACATTGAGAAATATACCATAACATCTGACATAGACATGATGTAAGTACTTGGTTCAACCGTAGACAATAGGAACACGAAACTATACCAAGCTAGACCTTTGCTAGATTATTGGTTTCATATAGTTGGATTCTGGATTTCTAAGGGACAAATCATCAAACACATGGCGTGCATCTTTGTATGTGAGTTTCTGAAGCAAGTGTAACTCTTTGTTCAAACTTAAACATGACGCACCATCCTCTGAATCAATGCAACTTGTCACAAAACCATCTAAACTTTGAGTAGCTTCTTCAAGAGTTCATCATCTAAATTCCATATTCCAAACTCAGCGCAAAAACATAAACAAAGGATTACATGTTGGAAATTTCCTATAATGGGCATACATTAATTAATTAATTTTCTATTTTAAATAATCGGGTTAATGGATATTCAAATATATGTTAAACCCTTAAGTGATCTTATTGAATTGGGTTTTGGCATCTATTAATAATGGACTTAGTTGAGTAGCAAAGTGTAGGCAATTGTGTTTAATTGAAACTTGTAATGGGAGGGGCCCAGTTAACACACTATTGATTAGGGTTTGCTAGGTCTAGCCTATAAAAGGGTAGATTATACCTATCAGTCGCTTGAATCCTATTAAAAGCTGCTATACTGAAATAGGTCATAGAGAGGAAGATCTAGCATTCCAATAGGTCGCTAATTACCGTCAGTTTGATCTATTTTTTTTCAAGTGAAGTTATGACTCAAATAGGTACGTTTTAATTTCGCTGTACGTATCGATTTTGGTGTTTTACATTCATATATGGATCTGGTTGTTCTTAATTAATTAGTTGTTTATGTAGAAAATTTCTACATGTGATATCAGAGTATGTCATATATGATTGTAAAACCCAATTTTTTTTTTTAACAAATCTAGCATATTGTTTACTATGTTTGTTCCTTTTGGTTTTGAGCTTCTATCAGTTTGCGATTTACAAGTTTTTATGCGATTTCGGTTAATCAAAGTATTTTTTTTTGGGTCAAATCAAATCAAAGTACTTATTAAATAGGTAAAAATAATCCATTAGAATGGAAGCGATAAGTTATGATGATGATATGTTTGATTTCTTAGATGATCATTGTTCTGCAATTTCGGATCTATGATGGACCTCTCTATGCATATGTCTAGAAATGAGCTAGTAAACAAGTATTTTAGTGTTTGGTGTCTTCACAACATTTGAATCGACTTGAATACCTTTCCAACGAGCCATAGAACACCCCGATCCGGTGTTGGTTGCTATCAGAAATTGTTGTCCAAAGCCAGTTCAATAATCCGTAATAATGTTCTGTTTAGTTTTGATATGCACGTTGTCCACCTATTTCTTTTGTCAAATTTTTTCCAATTTCTGTGTTGAGTCTACAAGTCAACTCCTTCATGAAAAATGTTCATATAGGTCTTAACTTCGACATATAATTTTTTGGAATTTTTGGAGTATGATTAGTGGATGAAAACCTTTTGCACAGATCAATCAATTTTGAAACATTAGAGCTTTTGTTCTATATGTTCTCACCATATATAATTTGTATATTTTTATTGAGTATTGAGTGAGAATTTCTAATTTGAAATTCTCGGGTTCATAATTTTGAAAGGGTTCTAAAATTTCGAATTTTTTGTCGATTGAAAAATATATGTTAGAAATTGGTATATGGGTATCATTATATATATGTTTTAAAACATCTTGGTTGCATTAAGTTGAGTTTTTTGGCTCAAAATTGAGAAAATAAAAATTTCGGCCATGGTTGTTAGATATGAAAGTTTGAAGCTTGAATATGGACAAGTTAGTTCCGTTTTTCATCGATGAATTCGTGTGGGATTTTGATTGGATGCAAGATTGTCTTAAATACCATGAGTTCACTTTCTTGATTTTGTTGAACTCACGGTCAAGAAAAGGGAAAGTCCAAGTCGGACTTGTTGACCAAATTATATGGTTTCCCTGTCCAAGTTGTAGTCATTTTCTACAAGTATTATTTTTGGCAACAGTGATTTCTTTGTTGTTGCAACGCAGGTGTTCAGTGATTTTTTTTTTTTTGTCTTTTTTATTTTCTCTTCATGATTGGTTGCATGAACTCATAATCAAATCGGAGTTGGATTCCTAGAATTGTAGTAGAGAATTGTATGTTCTCGCTATTGCAATTTGTAGTTTTTTTTTTTATAAATTTTTGTAATTTTGCAAATTAGAGTCAAGTAGTTTGGGCATTAACAAAAATGACAAAAGGGAATTGGGCGGTCACAATGATTTTCATCCTATAACAGTCAAATTTGGTCCATTAATGGTCTTGGAGGAAAAGTTTCAATATTGTAAAGATAGCATAACGGCTAGGGTTTTGGGTTTTCTAAATATCACACTATTTCATGCCAAACCATTGCTAAGGAATCGAACCTTATTTAACTTGGTGGTCTAGTGAAGAGGAAAATTCGTGATCATAGTTCTTGACTCTTTTGAAATCCTACTCTAAGTTGAAGTAGCAAATTCGAGTAAAGATGAGATTATTAATTCAACTATGAAAATAATACTAATCTGAAATAGGACCTTCATAGGGATATGGAGCAATGCGGCGCTTGATTTTCATGAAGGATTTTGTGTTATAATTGGGACTTGTTCATTTAGTCTCATAGTTGATGTTATGTGATGAGCTTGTTGTAGGATTGTTGACCTACTTTGTGATTTTGTTGTGATTAAAATATAAACTATTTGATAAAAAGGATAATCTTCATGAAGGATTGGTAACATCTTTGCTATTTAAACAAATATCAACTTCATTAATTTCTTGGGTTGCATCAGTGGGGATGGGCTTACTTTTCACTTGGCTTTTGTCTATGCCTAATATAAAGCCACGTATGAGAAGTGGTCAATTGCCCACTACTTCCTGAAACATCAGTATTACATAATACCATAGAGAAAATAATGTTATATAGTGCTAATAAGTGTTATATTATATCAATAAATTTATTCATGTGCATTGACAAGCTCCATTTATCTTCAATTGTTATCGTTATCTCTCCGTCAGGCTATCAAATTAGTTTGGTTTCAAGTCTCTCTATTGATTGATTTAATGAGATTCAGCTAATTTGAACAAGCACCTGAGATAACGGATTTTGAGTTATCCTCACTTCTCCTTTGGACATTGTAAATTTTAGTTGTAATGCTCATGTACCTACAGCTAGTCTAGGATTGCGTTCCTCCATGTGTTTGGCTCCATCATTTGCAAAGTGCAAGGTCTTGAATGAATTATAACGTTCTCCACTAGCTTGTCTTGATATCAGCAAGGCTTGTTGATGCAGTGTAGCCAAGCTGTTAGATCCACATGCACAAAATGGTGCATAGGGGCAAGTGTAGGGTCCTCCATGGCCTGTTTTGTTTCAATTTTTTTTTAATATGCCTAATTTTTAATTTATGATTTTTTGGTATGGTTAATTTTAATTCTTGGCATATTTAAATATTTATTTGGAATTATTTATTGTTAAAGATATTTAATTCCATAAAAAAAAATTGTGCCTATTTTTTCAAATTTTAATTTATGGAAATTTATTATAGTGTATGAGGGATAGGATGACAATATTCACTTTCCCTAATTTAGCATAGATTATCTATACTTTCTTGCTTTAGTTTAACTAGATAATCTTAGATGCTTAATTATAGAAATAGGCACATAAAATTGTGGCAAAATTTGTTGTTTATGATCTTGGGAAGCACATGTCATAAAGTGCTTCATATTGTTTGATGAATTTTTGAGCATTGATTAAATGGAACATTATTTACAAATTGTTAAAGTTTGTAAACTATTGAAGTTCCTTATTGATAAAAATTAGTATATATAATCACCTGCCCAAATGGGGTTATTATGTATATTAATTTGAAAATTACATGAGGATAAATTCAAAAATTAAAAGATGGGGATGTATGACTCAAAAAGATTTATCTGCCCAAAGGGGATAAATTTTTGAAAGTTATGTGTAATTTCCCTCTATATTGATATATTAGAGATGATTGATGGGGATGTGTAACTCAAAAGGTTTATCTGCCTAAAAGGGATAAATTTTGAGATAATTCCCCTCCATGTTGAGATAATTGAAATGTATAATTTAAATGATTTGTCTGTCCAAAGGGGATGGATCCTTGAAAATTATATGTAATTATCCTTATCGTCTCTATATATTGATATCATGGAGATGTGTGATTTAAATGATTTATCCGCTAAAAGGGGATAATTTTTGACAATTATATATAATTCTCCTTGTTGTCGCTTTATAAACTTTATGTTGCATAAAATAATGGTGCATTGTACACTCTACCCAAAGGAGAGTTTACAATGTACTAATTATTTTGTTGAATTGCTCATTGCCCATAATTGATCTTATTACATTATATTTGACAACACTGTAGTTATGTTTTATTATAAGAATGACAAGATCAGCAATGCATCTATACACTTGGGATTAAATATTATATTACTAAGGACTTGGTCAAAAAGGGAGATATTATGATTGAAAATATTAGAACTAAGTCTATATTAGCTGATCCTCTAACAAAATATTTATGACTCATTTTATTTATAGAACATGTAAAGAATATGGACATGTTAGAGTCTTTTGTTCTCTTTTGTTAGTAGAAGCTATATAGTTTGTATTTCTGGATATTATAGTTATATGCAAACTGATAATGCTTTTATAATGTCTATTAAAGCATTTACTTTTGATGATCATTATTATTGATTTTATTGTTATCCTTTTTCCTGTCGATTGAGAAGTGGAAGTATAGACCAATATCTTTAAACAAATAATTTAAAGATGACTGGATGTCACTAATTATGAGATCTCATATTAAAATCACACTAAGGCAATTTCATATTGTTTAGAAATTGTGTTAATGCAGTTTCATGTCGTTGAGAAATTACATTGGGGGCCGATAAGAAATAGTGTATATTTTGATCACATGTTGGCACTATTTTTTACTACACTTAGTCCCATGATTCATGAAAATATAATGATTACTATATGTGATTAAGGAAGATTATGTGTTGTGGTATTTTCTTAACACATTGATCGCCATAGTTCTATAATGAGATTATATAGGATTGGATTGGTTTTGATATGCCGTTATTGAAATATTATTTTTCAAAATTGTGGCCATATAAAATAATTTTTCAGTTATTAACCCAAGAGTGTCATTTTCAAAATAAAATTGTTTTTAAAAATAAAATAAGTTAATTAATGTAGCCCAAGTGGGAGAATGTTGGAAATTTCCTATAATGAGCTTACATTAATTAATCAATTTTATATTTTAAATAATCAGGTTAATATATGTTAAACCCTTAAGTGATCTTATTGAATTGGGTTTTGACATCCATTAATAACAGGCCTAGTTGAGCAGCAAAGTGTAGGCAATTGTGTTTAATTGAAGCCCGTAATGGAAGGGGCCCGGTTAACATACTATTGATTAGGGTTTGCTAGATCCCCTCTATAGCCTATAAAATGGTAAGTTATACCTATCAGTCGCTTGAATCCCATTAAAAGCCGCTATACTAAAATAGATCATAGAGAAGAAGATCTAGCATTCCAATAAATCGCTGATTACCGTCAGTCTGATCTATTTTTCTTCAAGTGAAGTTATGCCTCAAACATGTACGTTTTAATTCTGATATATGTATCGATTTTGGTGTTTTATATTCATATATGGATCTGGTTGTTTTTTATTAATTAGTTGTTTATATAGAAAATTTCTACATTACATACTTGGTTCGCTTGATGAAATGGAGTTCCGAAAATTAGCACTGATGGAGCTCGAAAACTCTATGGGAAATTACTAGCCTCCTCTCTTCTGAATGGCAAGATGTTCTACAGTGCCTCTTCAAGTCGGCCTTATCAAACAATGGTGGCCAGTAGTTGAACGATGGCAATCTCTGACCAAAACGGGACAACGAACCTTGTGGGGATCTCGAGACAAACCTTTCTCCTCTTTTTCTCTTGCTCTCTGGTATATCACTTGAGCAAGCGTCTTCTCTCTTTCCATCCACAAGCAACCCTCTCAGCCGGCCTTTCCTCTCTTCTCTGACCTTCGGCCAACCGCTCCTAAGGTTTATATGCTATGCAATTTTAATTTTTTATATATATTAAAATTTTTTAAGGGGTTAAAATTAATCTCTAATTTTCAATGCAATTAAACCCTAAATAGATGGTCATAATTTAGGTATTAACAATGGAATTGGAGGTGTCACGTAAGCTCAAATGAAACTGTCAATCAATTTACCATTTGCTCATTGGAAGAATGCTTTTGTATATATTACCTGTCTATAAATCATTTTGTAGAAAGACCCACTTAACTTTTTCCTTTTTTAATTGACACTCCGACTCAATTTAGTGATATGCAAATTTAAGTAGAAGTTTGATTGAAAAACTATTAGGCTAAGCCGCATGCTCAGCAGTATTTGGCTATTTTCACTAATAGTTAATATATTCTCCACATTCAAGTAAATCACCCAGTTTGATCAACACTATTAGGCTATTTCACTCTATAATGTCATGGTTATCTTAGTCAATCTCCCAATAATTTATTGTCTTAGTCAACACCCTATAATAAATTGAGTCTCAGTCTGATAATAAATAATTCCAACATGGTCCTCTGGCCATACGAATCGAAGGGTGTGCAACATTACGTATTCAATTTCCATTCATCGTGAAGGCAAATTAGTCAGCCTATTCTGTCCTTCCTCTTTGACAATGAATGCTATACAACATTCATTATCATTTATAAAATGGCCATGAGTAGTCTACTAGAAAACACTAGTGCTATATGGAAAAACAAGTAAAAGGTTCATTGATTACATTGTGAATGATGATGATACATGTCGATAGTACCATTTATATTTTGAATCTCATTTCTACAATAGGGGAACAATCACACAATACGTGATTTCATAAACTCATTGCCATGGGTAAAATTGGTAATAGCTAGAAATTATGTGAGCACTTGACAAAAAGATTGTTTCAAGATCTATCTTGACATCAACATCATCAACCGGCATTCCAATGGGATACAAAAGTAGTTTTGGTGGCAATTGCAGTTTATCCATATCCTCTTCAAGCAAATCTAGGACTTTGCTTATCAATAGCCAATCATTAGGGCTCAATTGTATGCACCATAGTGCAACGATTATCATCTTCCTCATTCTTTCTCTTTCCTCTTCAATGACATATACTATTTCAACCTCCTTTTCTTTGTTGAGTTGATCATAAACCTACAAAGGAATGTAAATTTGACTTAAACGCTCACCCTGTGCATTTAGATTTCTCCTTCCACTGGCCATTTACATCAACAACATCCCAAAACTACAAACATCAGTTTTATAAGAAATGCCACAAATGTCTTTATAGAATAGCTCGGGGGCCATAAAACCCAAAGTTCCTCTTGATGTAGTCAATGATACTATGTTGTGACTTATAAGGCAAGGTCGCCATAGCCAATGGTGGCCTTTGGCTCTCTTAGGCGAGGGGTGGCGACCCTAGCTAGCCATTGCCAAAGGCCCGGCAACCTCAACCAACCCTCGCCCCATTGTCATTGGCCCTTCTCTACGATAGTGTGGTGGCGACAACAGGGGCCATGGAGGCCCTTGCAAAATGTTGCTACTCTTTTTTCTTAAAATTTATTTTAATAAATATTTATATTAAAATTCAATTTTGGGGGTAAAACGATGTTGTTTTGTACCTTCATTGTTAAGTCAGCTTTATTATTAGCCACATAAGCCACTTACATTATTAAAAATAAGCTAGTAGAAAGTCCAAAACAAGTAAAAGCGATGATCCAGAATGTCGAGTTGAATAATGTTAAATATTGTGAAAATGAGGTGCAAACACCACAAGTGCCAAAACTTGATATATGTGGACACATAGGTGCCAAAATCTTCTGAAAGGTACACTAAAGCACTAAAATCAGAGAAGAAAGTAATAGTTAGGTGCCAACAATGAGTTACGTCAGATTTCCAGCTGCCACGAGACTGATTTTATTAATAAAATGATGCTATGTCAGCTTTTCGGCTACCTTCGCCAGAGGTGACACTTAATTTTCAAAAAAAGAATGTAGCACTTAAATGTATCTTTTAGAAGTTTCGGTACTCAAGTGTCCACACCTGCCAAGTTTTAGCACTTGTGGGTGCACTTTAGCCATCAAAATTGCCTCTTTTCAATTGATCCTCACTAATGTGATATATGTGTGTGTATGTATAAAACAATTCGATTATTTATTACGATCTTTCTTGGAATCTTCATTTAAAAAATCATGGGATTTGAAGCACAAAGAACAGCACAAGTAACAAAAAACAATTAAGACATTGCATTAACATTGTTGACGGTAAGAATCCTTAGTACTTGTGACTTGGCAGCCCATGACTCGAGAACTCACTAACATATGACAGCAAAAAATAAAAATAAAAAACTTTCTTTTATGATACAGAAAGATAAATATGTTGGAGATATGCCTTGATATTGAGGATACAATCTAGGATTTGGGTTGGTTGATTGAACCAATTTGTGATTACAATCGATATTGTATCTTTCATTATTTCATTTCATTGTTCATAAATTTTACTATAAATACATATAAAGAGTGTAATGAAATCATCAAGTGATAATACGGAAATTCTCTTCTATGATTTATTTCTTCCACTTCATGTCAAAATAATCTTTCTGAAGCATTAATATTTGATTACTTAAGCTATTTGCTCAATGCCATGCTAGGAGGTCTTATGACGCATCCAATCACATTTTAACCATACATGTTCATTTTCTTTAGTAGTAATATAATAACTCGTTAAGAGAAAAACTAATTTTTTTCGGCCTCTCGAAGTACTGTTCATCTGCTCCCAAAAATCAGCTCCCGCGTCATTGCTCACCCGGAGTTTCGAGCGCCTAGCCTGGTTGGTTCCGGCCTCCATTTGTGGCCATTTTCGGAAGGATTACTCCTCTCCCTCTGGCCTTCCATTCCACCGAAGCATTCTGCCAAGGTATGCCCCAATCTTCTTGTAGGACAGATCTGGGCTAGGTCTTCAATTTCTGCAAATATGTTGGGGTAGAATCGGCTGGTCTGCTATTCTGGAATCATGAATGAGAAACGATCAATTATACCTCAAGCACCATTTGTGGTGGAGAGTAGCCGACGAAGGAGTGTAAGCCGGCCTTCGAGCCACCGTGCTCTGTCCTGTGGCCGCCCGGGAACAAACAGAGGCAGAGCTTCCTTCGAAGCTCCTGGGCATCGTGATGCTGATCTCTCGCTGGGTCTTAGGACTCGTGAGGTCAAGCAAAAATCTGGAAACCGCTCGGTCTCAGAAGATAACCATGGGGATGGTTCACTCCCTCCTCGCAAAGGAGCTTCACCAGCTCAAATCCGACAGCCTGCTCAACAAAATGCCAGGGAGCCACCTGCCCCAAGATCCTGGGCAAACGTTGCCCAAACTACCATGAAAGGATACGACCTCAGGTTTATCCCTCCTATAAAACTTGATAACAATTTGGTAGTTGACTTTGTTGATGATGTTCTGGATGCAACGGATCCCATGTGGTCCGAATACATAGTGGGATATTTGATTGGCAAGAAATTGCCTTTCAAACTTGTAGAAACGACTCTTAAACATGCTTGGGGCCTAAAGCTGGTTGAAGTAAAGGTTGATGATCAGGGTTTCTTCTTCTTCAAAATCCTTGATGCTGATTTTAGAAGGAGACTAGTGGATGGTGGCCCTATTACTGTTGCTCGGGTTCCATTGATTTTGCAGCAATGGCACCCGCTTCTGGAGTTAAAGAAGGATAGCCACTCCAAAGTTCTAGTCTGGATAAGGCTTAGGAATATACCACTTGCATTATGGTCAGCTCATGGCATTAGTGGCATCGCTAGTGTGATTGGTAACCCTCTATACGTTGATCAGAATACTAAGCACCTGAATATGCTCTCTTATGCCCGTGTTTGTGTTGAACTGTCGGCTTCTGACAGCAGGCAGAACCAAGTAATGGTGCGCCTGAAAGGAAAGATCCAGATGGTTTCTGTTGAATATGAATGGAAGCCAATGTGCTGCATGAAATGTGGTACATTTGGCCATAGATGCAGTCCTTCGGAGGCCCCTCCTGGCCTGCCAAATCAGGCAGATGCATCATCTCCTCGTCCAAATGATGGTCCAGCAGCTTTGACAGCTGAACATGGTCCTGATCCCACGAACCAAGCTGCAAACTAGTCCCACATAGCAGCTATAGTCCCTGAGATGCCGCCCCATCATCTTGGACAGTGGCAAGTTCAGACGGCGAGCAAACATTTCTCCCGTAGGAAGGTGGGGA
The DNA here is from genome assembly GCA_014182735.1 of Corymbia maculata. Classification (NCBI taxonomy): domain Eukaryota; kingdom Viridiplantae; phylum Streptophyta; class Magnoliopsida; order Myrtales; family Myrtaceae; genus Corymbia; species Corymbia maculata. The sequence continues at coordinate 10,071,499 of CM024689.1, read as the reverse complement.
CTCCAGAACAGCAGCAGACTGGCATGACTGGTACATCCTCTCCTCATGACCAGACAAGGCAGAGGAACCCTATTCGGTTTGATGAGACACTAAAGGAATTGGCTGGTAAAAGCCGGGCAGAACCGGAAATCTCCGCTGCTTCTTTCTCATTAGCAGATGATTTAGACGATGATGCGGACATAGCCAGCAGGTCTGAGGATGAAACCCAAGTGGTTGAAACTCCTCTGGCCATTATAAACGAAGCTCAAATGGCTAGCTCTTCTCCTACCCCTAACGATGTCCCCCTATCGCCTGGAGCTGCTGAAACACAGCTGCCCCAACGGGTTCAGCAACCATCTGTTCCTATCAAGAGCAACCCCCTGCCTAAACAAAAATCCCCTCCACAAAAACCGACGACCAGCAAGCGTCGGACTGGAAAACGCAAGTAGGCATTTGTTGCTCTATATTTTTTGATATATTCATGAACATAGGCTTTTGGAATATACGGGGTCTTATGAACCCGATCAGACAAGCTGAGGTGAGACATTTTGTGCGTGACAAAAATTTGTGCTGTATTGGACTTATGGAGACCAAAGTCTTGCCTCAACATTTTGTGCCTATATCCTCCAACCTAATCTCGGGTTGGCATTGAATTGCAAATTATGACTTTTCTGAAAGAGGCTGTATGTGGGTTGGGTGGAACCCAATTTTGGTGGATTTTAGGAGTCTTGTTGTCTCCAGTCAAGTTATCCATGGTATGCTCAAAATTTTGTATTCGGAGTCTACTCTCCACCTCTCAGCCATATATAGAGACCACACTTTTGTTGCTCGAAGACCCCTTTGGAATGACCTTATCTAGTTGAGCTCCACTCTCTTGGATAGTCCATGGATAGTTGCTGGTGATTTTAATGCCATTAAGGACTTGTCGGACCGTCTGGGGAGCCTATATACTTGGCTCCCATCCTATGATGAATTTAAGGAATGCATATGCCAGGCTGAGCTTGATGACCTTCGGTACGTTGGTTTCCAATTCACTTGGTCCTCTTTCTCAAGCATTCACTAAAAGCAAAGGAAAATTGACCGAGCGTTAGTGAATAACAAATGGAGCTTGGATTACTCCTTCTTGGAAGCAGTCTTCCTTCCCCTCGTATCTCGGATCATAAGCCTATGCTAGTCAGAGTGCTGGCCCCTTGGCCTCATAAGAGACCTTTCAAATTCTTCAACTTCTGGATGACGCAACCGAATTTCAATATTATTTTCTCACAGGTGTGGGAAACTCCTACCTCAGGTACTCCTATGCACAAAGTACTTTCTAGACTTAAGTTACTAAAGTGCAGGTTAAAGCAACTAAATAAGGATGCATATTTTGATATCTCCATGTGAGCTGCTAAAGCTAAACGAGCACTTCATGTTACCCAAGAAGAGCTCTTTCGTGAGCCCCTTAACAGTTCGTTGGCTGAAATTGAACATGCCCCGACTTGTGAATATTATGAACTGCGGTCTCTGGAGGAGTCGTTCTTCAAACAAAAATGCAGGGTGCGCTGGTTAAAGGAGGGAGACTAGAATACCTGATTTTTCCACCATTCGGTCAACCACCATCATCTGCGTGACCAGATTCTCTCGATTCAAGATGGCGCGGGTCACATGGTTACTGATCCAGGGCAAGTTCAATAGACGTTTGTCACATATTTTCAAGAACTTCTAGCCTTGGTGCATTTGGAGATGAGGCCATCTACTCGTGAGATCAAGGATGTCTTGAGGCATACCCTAAATGATGACCAGGTTAGATTTCTGGCTGAACCAGTCCTTCCTCAGGATGTTAGGGCTGCTATGTTTTCATTGGCCGGGGATAAGGCCTCGGGACTGGATGGATACAACTCATAATTCTTTAAAAAGAATTGGGACATAGTTGGACATTCAGTAATAGAGGCAGTCCTGGATTTTTTAACACGGGGCGTCTACTTCGGGAAATTAATTGCACAATCCTTGCATTAGTCCCTAAAATACCAAATGCATCATCGATCAGTGACTTTCCGCCTATAGCTTGCTGCAACACCATTTACAAGTGCATTACAAAGATTCTCTCCAATCGAATTGCTACAGTTCTTCCCGATCTTATTAGCCCAATCCAAACGGCTTTTGTCAAAGGAAGACGTATAAGTGATAATATTCTCCTTGCTCAAGAGCTATTTAGTAGTTTCCACTTGGATAATCACTCTCCGAAATGTGCTATCAAAGTTGACTTTCAGAAAGCTTACGATACCTTGGATTAGAATTTTTTGGAGACAACTCTGTTAGCCTTCGGGTTTCCAAAGCACTTTATCCAGCTTATCATGGTGTGTGTTCACACTCCGAAATTTTCAATTTCAATTAATGGAGAGCTCCATGGTTTCTTTAATAGCGGTCGTGGATTGAGACAAGAAGACCCGGTTTCCCCTTATCTTTTTACATTAGCCATGGAAGTCTTTACCGGTATTCTTGAATTTCATGTCAATTGGCCTGAATACTGGTTTTTTTGGAGATGCAAGGCTTCACGCCCGTCGCATCTTTTCTTTGCGGATGATGTTCTCATCCTCTCAGAAGGTAATCCAGCATCAGTGTCCTGTATTAAAGAGGGGCTAAATCTATTCTCACAATGGAGCGGATTGACTCCAAATCACAATAAGAGTGAAGTATTCCTCTTTGGTGGCTTGAAGAGCACCAAAACGCAGATTTTACAACTTTTGAACTTCAGGCTAGGATCTTTCCCGGTCCGGTATCTTGGCGTCCCCATCATCACTTTACGGTTGAACAAAGTGGACTGCAATGCCCTGGTATGTCTTCTAACGGCTAGAGTCCAATCTTGGTCTCTCCGATTTTTATCTTTTGCGGGTAGACTACAACTTATTCGCTCAGTCCTACATGCTATACAAGTATATTGGGCGTCCATTTTTTGGCTACCATCCTTAGTAGTTCACAAGATAGAACAAATTTGCCGTCAATTTCTATGGAAGGGCCCAGGGCTTGGACCGAGTGGGGCAAAAGTCTCTTGGGAGGATGTATGCCTCCCTAAACAAGAGGGAGCCCTTGGAATTCGGCGAATCCATGATAGCAATAAAGCTGCTATGATCAAACATATTTGGATCCTTTTCACTGACAAGGAATCCCTGTGGTGTAAATGGATACATTCCAATCACCTCAAAATGAAGAACTTCTGGACCACCCCCACTCCAACTTTTTGTTCTTGGGCGTGGAGGAAAATCCTAGCGTTAAGGGATGTAACATCCTGAAAATCGACCCCATTTTAGGATTTTATAAAAGGGAAATATTAGTCGAAGGCCTGGTCAGTACAAATTTTCCGAACTGTGTGTTCGTGGGATAATGGATTACGAGAGGCGTCGATAGGAAATGATTTGCGTACGACTCGCAATTTCGATCGAACGAACCCTTCGACCATGAGGACTGGCGGGAACGATATCCTTTAAGTACTAGACTATTAAGGAAATGGAAATAAATCGATTCGGCGAAGTACGAAGTCGATCGTGGGTGATTTCCGCACGACTTCGATACGAACTACGAACGACGGTAAACCGAATCCTTTTCATCTAGTACTCGGGATTATCAATTGAGCCCCCGGGATCACACGACAATCGAGGGACGTCCCTGACTCGAGAATTGACGTTAACGTGGATCAAAGAATAATTGACCATGGGTCAAAAGTGAGGAAAGTCCAAAAAGGGCGCCCGATAATCCAAATTGTACTACGGTCGCAATCGACTCAATTTGGCCTCGATTTTTAATCCGATTTTGGGAACCAACTTCTCAGTGATGTCAGGACTATATATTTGGACGTCGCCTCATTTATTTTGGAATTTTCCGTTGGACACGGAAGTGTCGGAAAAAGGAAAAATTGGATCGGGTTTCGGGCCCGCGGGTGGGCTGGCCCAAGACCGGCGGCCCAATGGGCCTTGCACCCATTTAGCCCAGGCCAAGAGGGGCCCAAGTTGGCCCAAGTTCCTCCATTTCCACCCCATGGGCTTCTCCCTTTTGGCTTTTTGCTTTTGTGCCCAAGTGGGCTGTGTTTATGCTTGTTTTGCTTTATTTTTGATTGGCTCTTCAAGCAAGTGGCTTGCCCACTTGCCTTGGCCTTATCCAAGCCTTCAAAGCCTCTTCTCTCTCCTCTTTCTCCCCCAAAAATTCGTACAAAAATGACCCCCTCCCTCTCTCTCCCTTTTTCTCTTCATTTTCTCTTCTTCCATTTCGCCGCTGTTCCTTGCTGTCTTCACTGTTTTCCAGCCGGAAAACAGCCTTGCCGCCGTCACCGGAGCCGCCACCACCATCCAAAGTGTAGTCCCGGAAGTTAGGAAGCCCCACGCACCCCCGGTCACCCCCGGTCGCCCGAACCGCCCGTTTCGGCCTTTTTCCCTCTCGCTGGTCGATTCCGCGTGAACAGTGTTCCGAGGGCTGTTTTGGCCCGTTTCGGCCACCGTTTGTCGTCCGTTGCCATCCCCGAGCTTACCCCTTGTAGCCCTCGTTCCCCTACGCGCCGGTGTCGCCGGATTTCCGATCCAAGTAAGTTAACTTCCTAATCCTTGTTTAGGGGTTAATCTTGCTTAGGGGTTAATTAGTTTAATTTTTGTGCTTGGTTAATTATGGGTTAGTTTTGTTAATGGTGGCTGAGTTAATTAAGCTGACTAGGGTTAGATTAATTGACCATAGTTAGTTTTAAAAGTAACTAGGGTTAATTAATTAAAGTAACCATGGTTAGTTTTAAAAGTAACCAAGGTTAGAATTTAACTATGGTTAGGTTAGATTAACTAGGGTTGAGTTAATTTGTTAACCATGGTTAAGTTTATTTATTTTTATTTATTTATTTAATTTCGGACAAATTTACTGTTCACTGATTACTGTTCACTAATCACTGTTCACGGATTACTGTTCACGGCACTGTTCATACAGAAATAAATTTTGGTCTCAAATTGATGTGTTCTTGATTGTTATGCTTTCTTGAAGTGCCGATTGTTAATTATACTCGTAAATATTGATGAAATACGTGATCGAATGCTGATTGGGAATTGGATTTTGGGATTGTCGAGTGAGATCGCATGACATATTGCGCGGGTTATCAGAAATGGCATGTCGCATGAGCATGGGTGATGTTGCATTCACGACGAGCAAAGAAAAGAATGGATTGTTTGATGATGTGTTGCATGGTCACATTAAGAGGAGAGCCGGCGCCGCCGCCGGGCACCCAACCCTTGGGGTTGTGCCGTGGCCTTTGGTCGTCCCGACTTCGGTCGGTTGCCGTCGACAGTGGTTAGTTGCGGGGCTGCGGCGGTGAGCGGGCCCCATGCTCCATAGGGAATGCCGTCGATGGGAGAGAGCCCGTGACGTCGCCGTGCCTCATGGGGGAGGACGATGCCCGGTCTTTGGCCTGACGTAGACCGCCAACCATAAGGTTGTGCCGTGGCCCTAGTGGTCGTAATAATCGGAGCATATGTGTGGATGTGAGGAACGAGAAAGTTGTGTGAGATGCTCGATTATTCGCATGCTCTTAATGTCGTGATGGATTAAATGACGGTTTACGCAGTCGCGTGTGCCAAGGCCGAGGTAGGGTCGCCCGTGATTGCACCCGTGTATTAAACTGTCTTTTGTGGTTATTTCTCGAGGTGGTATTGCATTGATTGCTTTGTATTAGGTTGTATGTTAAACTCCCGAGGGGAGCGAAGTTCCTAACCTGGGCTTAGGACTTTAACTTGCCGAGTTTATCTCAACCCGTCGTGGTTAACATTTTCGGGCCCTAGATGATGCGTGCAGGGATCGAAGAGAGCGATCCCTCGAGGCCGCCGAGTAGACACTTGTGTAGTGTTAGGTTAGCTAAGCTTCCTGTCTCTTTTTGAGTAGGCCTTAGCTTGTCGCCTATAGTAAGGTGTGTATGTATTTGCTTCGCCGTGCTTGGCTAACCTTCGATATATAAAAATGGTGTTGCCTTTCCTCTCGCTACTTGTTGTTGCTATCCCCGTTGTTTGGTCCGGGAGTTGTTCGTTTCCGCATGTGCATAATTACAAGATAAAATGAACCGCCGACGACACATTCGGGACGTCGTACAGATAGATCTCAAGTGAAATGGGGTTGCCGCGAGCTCGAGAGTCGGGGCGTGACAACCCCGCCGATTTTGGTATCAGAGCCTAGTTGGCTAATGGAGTGATAAGGTGCGATGAGTCTTGTGTTGGTGCGTGGGGATAGTTAGTAGGAAAGACAATTTCTTTGCTTGCATGTGATTGATCGCAGGATCTTTCATGGTCCTTTGTTGTAGGGTTGTCTCATTTTCTAATTCCGTGTGGAGGAATTGGAACGCAGCTAGGAGAGTCCCGCAAAATGAGCGCCGATTCGGATTAGAGTACCCCGGTTTGAGGATCCCAAGTCGAGGGGTCGAGAGGAGGAGGACGGTGCAAGCAAGGAGTTTAATCTGACTGGAGCTAGTAGTTTTCAGTTTGTAGGGAGCCGATGAGGGTCCTCGATTCTCTTGATTTCTTCTTTGGAAGTAACCAGGTTGTTGGGGGTTAGGATGTCGAGATTATTTGGCGTCTGTGAGTGATACGTCGAATGAGGGACTGAACTTATAGGACATCGTGGTAGTACGAGATTATTCTGATGTCTTTCCAAAGGAATTACCGGGACTACCCCCGGCTAGAGAGATAAAGTTCGTAATCGAGTTGGCTCCTAGGACGGAACCAATCTCGAAAGCACCGTACGGGATGGCATTGTCGGGATTAAAGGAATTGAAGGTGCGATGCATGAATTTTTGGATAAGGGTTTTATTTGCCTAAGTATATCGCCTTGGAAAGCGCCGATCCCCGTATATTAAGAAAAAGGACGTGGCAGATTTTGCATCTTATATGGTTAATCATTGGCTTAGGAAAAAGCTGATGATAGGAGGAATGGTATTAGGGAAGATCAGTGTATAATTGGAATGCCAAGTGTTGGATTCGAAGGCTGTGACTATTGGTACGACTTCCAGTGTGATCATGCTACTTATGCGTTAATTGGTTTTTGGAACTATGCATTTGTTTATAACTAAACACTTCGTTAAGTTGGTAAGGTTAAGACCAAAATCGTTGGAAGAAATTCTTAACAATGGACCCAGTTAAAGGACGAGGTTGTATGTAGAAGGATGTTCAGATTGTACGATGGTCGTTGGCGATCAAAAGGAATTGATCGATTTGATTGTGTTGGAAATGTACGATTTCGATGTAATCATTGGAATGGATTGGCTTACTAAGTATCGAGTTACAATGGATTGCTATTGGAAGGTAATCTAGTTTAACCCATTAAGTGGGGTTCGTTTCGAGTTTACTGGAATCAAGGAGGACTCTCGATCCCTTTGAATTCGTCGTTGGAAGTAACTCGTTTATTGGATGAAGGTTCCTAAAGTTATAGGACGATTGTGGTTAATTTGTTAGTTGAGGAATTAAGGATGGATCGTTGCACTTTTGCATCGATTAGCGGCAGTTTAACCAAGGGACGGTCATGAATAAGTATCCATTACCAAGGATGGATGATTTGTTTGACTCATTTCAAGGAGCTTCGATATGTTCCAAGATAGACCCAAGGACGGGCTATCAGTAGTTGAGGAATTAAGAAGAAGGATAAACTGAAGATGACATATTGTGTGCGATGTGATCGCTACAAAATTACCGTACTGTCGTTTGGATTAACTAATGTGCCGATTCTTTTATGGATTTGATGGATTGACTGATTAAGGCATATTTGGATTGATTCGTGATTGTGTTAGTGAACGATATATTGGGATATTTGAGGAATTCGTAGGAACACGGACAGCACTTGAGGATGGTGCTATAGATTATTTGAGAGCATAAACAAAGTATGCTAAGTTTAATACGTGCGAGTTTGGGCTTACTCGCATTGTTTTGTTGGTCGTATGATTTTGGATGAGGGAATTTCTGTGGATTTATCAAGATCAAGGCAGTCGTGAATTGGCTAAGACTTATGATAGTGATAGAGGTTCAAAGTTTTCTAAATCGGACAAATTATTACAGACGATTCGTAGAAAGGTTCTCTACGGTAACTACATCTTTGATGCGAAGGTTAATGAAGGACGTAAGAATTTGAATGGACGAATAAGTGCGAGCATAATGTTTAAGAGCTTAAGTATAAGCTGATTACCGCATCGGTTTTGAGGAATTAGTCTAGTATTGGAGAATACGAGATTTACAGTGAGGTGTTGTATAAAGGATTTAACTACGTGGTAAGGCAACAAGAAAGATTGGATGTTTACGCGTTACGACAATTGAGGACTTGTGAAGTTCAGAATGTGAGCTCATAAAAAATTCGGTGGATCAAATTTCAAGTGTGGATGAGTGGTCCTGTGGAAACGAGTTCATGAGTTGACGAGCTGGAGAAAGTTTTGTACTTTGAGGTGCTCGAGATGAGGTTAAAACCGTGAGGCTTGGTATGGGGCAGGACAAAAAGCGGATAATACCTCTATGAGATAAAGCATGTTTGAAAGGGACTTTTGCTAGTAGTGGTGTAGTTCGTAAATGCCCATGACGACCGATCTCGATGAGGGCGGGGAGTGGACGCCGGGGCGGAGTGCTCGAGCAAGGAGCGACTCTAGCGAGCTTCTAGGATGTCGAAAGGGGTAGAAATGAACCGAACCACGACTCGGCAAAAAAAGAATGCTTGTGGAATAAATTTTATTAGAGTGGTATAGCGAAGTATGGTCAAGTTTGTGGAACTCCGCCTATTGGAATAAGGTCGAGAGAAAGGATGATCGCTAGTTCGAGAGATGGTCTAGCGCTTAATGGATGCTTTGCTAAGTTATCGAGGCGAGATAAAGGACAATGTAAGGTTGCTAGAAAAGCGATACAGAAAAGACTAAGACTGTTAGATTGTTAAGTTCAGTGTTGCATTTTTCCTTAAGGTGTCGTCGATAAGAGGGATATATCGATTTGGACACCACCAATACTGTAGCTTAGTGGTTTGCGGGATAAAGCTCTACAAGTCCAACTGAGAATTCGAAACCGGGAGGTGTAAGCAAAGTTGCTTTTGGCAGAATCAGATAAGGTATGGCCTATGGCAACCAAAAAGGAATTGGAAGCGATTTGGTATATCAAGGTACAGAAGGAACAACTTCATCTTGTGGAATTCGCGTATAATAACAGTTATCAGCAAAGTATCCGAATGGCACCGTTCGAAGTTTTGTACGGCAAACCGTGTAGGACTCCTATTTGTTGGGACGAAGTCGGCAAGCGAAAAATTACAGGGCTAGAGTTAGTGCAGCAATCTTTAGATGCCGTCAAAATGATTCGAGAAAGGTTAAAGACGGCCTCAGAGCAGACAAAAGAGTTATGGGGACAGACAACGTAGGCCATTGGAATTTCAAGTGGGCGATCATGTGTTCTTTAAAGTATCGCCGATGCGAGGTACATCGCGATTTGGAAAGAAAGGAAAACTGAGCCCAAGGTACGTCGGATCGTTCGAGATTCTAGAAAGGATTAGGAATTTAGCCTATCGTCTTGCGCTACCGCCTTGACTTGCTCAAGTGCATGATGTATTCCACGTGCCAATGTTAAGGAAATACGAGCCGGACCTGAGTCATGTGTTGAATTTTGAGGAGATAGAGGTGGACGACAGGGTGTCGTATGTGGAGAGACCGATTCGATTGAGGACCGAAAAGAACAAGTGCCGAGAAACAAGACAGTCTCCTTGGTCAAAGTCGGTTAGCGCGTCATGGTACGGAAGGAGCTACGTGGGAAAGCGAAGAAGTCATGAGGCATCAGCACCCTTATCTTTTTGAGGATTAGAGTATCAATTCAAATTTCGAGGACGAAATTTTTATAAGAGGGGAAGAGTTGTAACATCCTGAAAATCGACCCCATTTTAGGATTTTATAAAAGGGAAATATTAGTCGAAGGCACCGGTCAAGACAAATTTTCCGAACCGTGTGTTCGTGGGATAATGGATTACAGAGAGGCGTCGATAGGAAATGATTCGCGTACGACTCGCAATTTCGATCAGGAACGAACCCTTCGACCATGAGGACCTGGGCGGGAACGATATCCTTTAAGTACTAGACTATTAAGGAAATGGAAATAAATCGATTCGGCGAAGTACGAAGTCGATCTCGTGGGTGATTTCCGCACGACTTCGATACGAACTACGAACGACGGTAAACCGAATCCTTTTCATCTAGTACTCGGGATTATCAATTGAGCCCCCTGGGATCACACGACAATCGAGGACGTCCCCGACTCGAGAATTGACGTTAACGTGGATCAAAGAATAATTGACCATGGGTCAAAAGTGAGAAAGTCCAAAAAGGGCGCCCGATAATCCAAATTGTACTACGGTCGCAATCGACTCAATTTGGCCTCGATTTTTAATCCGATTTTGGGAACCGACTTCTCGGTGATGTCGGGACTATATATTTGGACGTCGCCTCATTTATTTTGGAATTTTCCATTGGACACGGAAGTGTCGGAAAAAGGAAAATTGGATCGGGTTTCGGGCCGCGGGTGGGCCGGCCCAAGACCGGCGGCCCAATGGGCCTTGCACCCATTTAGCCCAGCCCAAGAGGGGCCCAAGTTGGCCCAAGTTCCCCTCCATTTCCAGCCCATGGGCTTCTCCCTTTGGCTTTTTGCTTTTGTGCCCAAGTGGGCTTTGTTTATGCTTGTTTTGCTTTGTTTTTGATTGGCTCTTCAAGCAAGTGGCTTGCCCACTTGCCTTGGCCTTATCCAAGCCTTCAGCAGCCTCTTCTCTCTCCTCTTTCTCCCCCAAAAATTCGTGCAGCAGCCAGCCCTCCCTCTCTCTCCCTTTTTCTCTTCATTTTCTCTTCCATTTCTGCTGTTCCTTGCTGTCTTCACTGTTTTCCAGCCGGAAAACAGCCTTGCCGCCGTCACCGGAGCCGCCACCACCATCCAAAGTGTAGTCCTGGAAGTTAGAAAGCCAGCCACGCACCCCCGATCACCCCTGGTCGCCCCGAACTGCCCGTTTCGGCCTTTTTCCCTCTGCTGGTCAGTTCCGCGTGAACAGTGTTCCGAGGGCTGTTTTGGCCCGTTTCGGCCACCGTTTATCGTCCGTTGCCATCCCCGAGCTTACCCCTCGTAGCCCTCGTTCCCCTCTACGCGCCAGTGTCGCCGGATTTCCGATCCAAGTAAGTTAACTTCCTAATCCTTGTTTAGGGGTTAATCTTGCTTAGGGGTTAATTAGTTTAATTTTTGTGCTTGGTTAATTATGGGTTAGTTTTGTTAATGGTGGCTGAGTTAATTAAGCGACTAGGGTTAGATTAATTGACCATAGTTAGTTTTAAAAGTAACTAGGGTTAATTAATTAAAGTAACCATGGTTAGTTTTAAAAGTAACCAAGGTTAGAATTTAACTATGGTTAGGTTAGATTAACTAGGGTTGAGTTAATTTGTTAACCATGGTTAAGTTTATTTATTTTTATTTATTTATTTAATTTCGGACGAATTTACTGTTCACTCGACATCGCTTTGTTCACTAATCACTGTTCACGGATTCCTGTTCACGGCACTGTTCATACAGAAATAAATTTTGGTCTCAAATTGATGTGTTCTTGATTGTTATGCTTTCTTGAAGTGCCGATTGTTAATTATACTCGTAAATATTGATGAAATACGTGATCGAATGCTGATTGGGAATTGGATTTTGGGATTGTCGAGTGAGATCGCATGACATATTGCGCGGGTTATCAGAAATGGCATGTCGCATAAGCATGGGTGATGTTGCATTCACGACAGAGCAAAGAAAAGAATGGATTGTTTGATGATGTGTTGCATGGTCACATTAAGAGAAGAGCCGCGCGCCGCTGCAATTAGACCGCCAACCCTCGGGGTTGTGCCGTGGCCTTTTGGTCGTCCTAACTTCGGTCGTTTGCCTGACAGTGGTCAGTTGCGGGGCTGCGGCAGTGAGCGGGCCCCATGCTCCATAGGGAATGCCGTCGATGGGAGAGAGCCCGTGACGTCGCCGTGCCTCATGGGGGAGGACGATGCCGTCGGTCTTTGGTCGTAGACCGCCAACCATAAGGTTGTGCCGTGGCCCTAGTGGTCGTAATAATCGGAGCATATGTGTGGATGTGAGGAACGAGAAAGTTGTGTGAGATGCTCGATTATTCGCATGCTCTTAATGTCGTGATGGATTAAATGACGCCGGTTTACGCAGTCGCGTGTGCCAAGGCCGGGTAGGATCGCCCGTGATTGCACCTGTGTATTAAACTGTCTTTTGTGGTTATTTCTCTGAGGTGGTATTGCATTGATTGCTGTATTATGTTGTATGTTAAACTCCCGAGGCGAGCGGAATTCCTAACCGGGGCTTAGGACTTTAACTTGCTGAGTTTATCTCAACCCGTCGTGGTTAACATTTTCAGGCCCTAGATGATGCGTGCAGGATCGAAGAGAGCGAACCCTCGAGGCCGCGAGTAGACACTTGTGCGGTGTTAGGTTAGCTAAGCCGGTCTCTTTTTGAGTAGGCCTTAGCTTGTCGCCTATAGTAAGGTGTGTATGTATTTCTTTGTTGTGCTTGGCTAACCTTCGATATATAAAAATGGTGTTGCCTTTCCTCTCGCTACCGTTGTTGCTATCCCCGTTGTTTGTCCGGGAGTTGTTCGTTTCCGCATGTGCATAATTACAAGATAAAATGAATTGGTCGACGACAGTACCTGGGACGTCGTACAGATAGATCTCAAGTGAAATGGGGTTGCCGCGAGCTCGAGAGTCGGGGCGTGACAAGGGAGGAAGTCAAAGGACTCTTCAAGTAGACAATTGGGGATGGCCAATCTACTTCACTATGGTTTGATCCATGGCCAGATATGGGCCCCTTAAATTCCATATTCTCGGACACTCGCATCTACCAATCGGCTCTTACTAGAGATGCGAGGGTTGCTGATCTTCATACTCCTGGTGGCCACTCCATATTGTAGGAGCTTTTATCACTCTAGATCACGATCCCCCCTCTCAACAACTCGCGGGACATGTTCACTTGGATTTTCCATCCTTCAGGCAAGTTTTCAATTGCTTCTGCATGGGAAGCTCTCCGTAGGAAAGCTGTAATGGTCCAATGGCCTTCTTTTGTATGGAACAAGGCAATTATTCCCCGGCACCAATTCCTTCTTTGGCTCATTCTACGGAATCTCCTTCCTACCTAGGTTTTTCTTATGTCAATTAGCAGACTAGCTTCGGTTTGCTGTCCTTTATGCAATTCCAAGCTAGATTCTATTGATCATTTGTTTTTTGAGTGTCACATTTTCAATTCCCTCGCTACATTTTGGGCTGTGAAATGCAATCTTCCCTGGCAAAACCGACCTTGGCTAGACAATATTTGGTGGGCTATCAACACTTTTGTGGGTTGCGGTTTCTACAATGATATTGTCAGGTTCTCATTTGGCGCCCTTTGTTATGTGATTTGGAAGACTAAGAATGACATCATCTTCCGATCCTCCAACCTCTTTGTACCTTCTATGAAGCTACATCTCATCAAGGTGATCAAAGACAAAGCACTAGCTTTCAATTCGGTCGTGGATAACCCGAGGAATAGGCGTTTACAACGTAGTTGGGGAATAGATCCTATCATTTTTGGCTAATGTTGTGAGCAGATTCCTCTACCGCTCTTTTGCTTGTCTTTAGTTTGGGAATTTGTACGTACTATTTCTTTGTGATCTTGGCACCCCCCACTCCAGTGACATGTCATCCTAATGAGTGTGGATGGTGCCGAATTTCACTCCCTGTATAGTTGTATGGCTGTAAATCATCTATAATACTTACCTTTACTAATATATATATATATATATATATATATATATATATATATATAATACTCATTAAATTGTTGTTTTTTCCCCTTTTTGCTAAGAATTTGCATTCTAGAAACCGCGAACATGAGCACAATTTTCCTTTTGGTTGAATAATTGGTCTATTCAACAAGCATCTTCACACACATTGATGCCTCAATCACTTTCTATGAGAAAAGGTACAAAAAGGTTTTAAAGATATGGCATTGATATCAATTTAGTCCTAAAGCTTTTCAATTGGCACAAATTCAATTTATTCGGCCAATCTTGATTGAAAATAGCTAACATGAATGCAGGAAATCTTACATAGCACGTCCAACAATAACATGTACATCTTTTCTTACAATTTTTAATATATTTTGAATGTTTCTTTTTTTTCCCTTCTCTTTTTGCCGGTGGCCGGAGCCACAAGCCATGGCTGGGGAGGGTGAGTGCCGACAAGGCCCCCTTGCCAGATCTGGCAAGGATTCTTACATCCTCGAAAATTCTTTGCTCAAAAACCATCCCGCAGGGGGGAAAAAAACAACTGAAGAAGAAGAAGAATAAATGAAGAGAAATAGAGAGAGGTGAGAGAGTCGAGGGTCATAGAAACATGGATGGAGTTTTATGCGATGAGCTTCTCCAAGAAAATCTCATTTGTCCATCGCCATCACCCCAATCATTGTCGTCTTCTTGGGTGCCTGTTGACACTCGAAATTTTGTTTATTTTGTCTTAAATGCCCATTTACTTTTCTTATATAAATACATATTAATTTCTAAAAAAAAAAAAAAAATTTAAAAAAAATTTAATAAAAAAAATTAAATTAAATAATAATTAAAAAAAAAGGGGTTCCTGGGGGGGCGGGCCGGCCCGGCCCCTTTCTCTTTTTCTCCTCTTCTTCCTCGCGCGAGGCCCGGCCCGCCTTTCTTCTTCCTTTTCGGCCCGGCCCACGCCTCTGTCTTCCTTTTTCTCCTTCACCGCCTCACGCGCGGCAAAGAACCGGCGAGAGATAAGAAGTGCGGCGGGTTGCGAGACAGCGGCGCAAAGAGCCGTGAGAGAACATCCAGGCGGGTCGACGGAGGGATTAGGGCGGCAAGGTCGGGCATCGGAAGGAGTGGAGACGGAGGCGGCGTGCGGCCGGGATAAGGGATGGGGGGCCGGAGAAAAGGAGTGGAGAGCGGGCCAGCAGGGCGGGGAAAAAGAGGGAAAAAAAGAAGAAGAAGAAAACGGAGCCAGGGGGAGAACGGGAGAGCGGGGGCTGGAGGAAGAGAAAAACGAGAGAAAAAAAAAAAAACAGGAGAGACACCGAAAGCCCGAGCGAGAGAGAGAGCCGAAGAGGAGGTGTGAGGACAGAAAAAGATAAAAAAAGAACGAGCCCGAGTGAGAGAGAGTTTGGAGGGTGAGAGAGACGAAGCGAACCGGAGGAAGAAGGCCAACTCGAGAAGCTCCCTGCCATTGCCGGAGGCCCGTCCGCAGCCGTTGCCCGCCTCAGCTCATCCCCGAACAAGGTAGGCCTCCCTGAACCTCCATTATTTCATTTCGGTGAATACCGGGCCGGAGCTCGCGGCCGTCAGGCTCGTGCGAGTCTCGGCCCTTGCCGCCTTTCTATCTTGCCCCCTATGCCTTTTTACATGGTTTCCGAGGACCCCTAGCGAGTGCGAGGCTCGTTTGAGCCGGAGGCCCCCAAATCCAGTAGTGCCCAGTAGGTGTTTGACGAAATGCGCCAATGAGATCCGAAATTTGCCTCCCTCGATAATCTAGTTTTATGAATGTTTGATCGTTTATTATCTATTCCTCGTGTTTCCGTTAGTATTATAGTCATTTTCGTGAGGTTTCCATGCATTTTTGAGTCGAAAAGAGGCGTTTTTGGTTTTCCGACGAGGGCAAGTGTCATGAGCCGCCGGAAGTCACCGGCGGCGGCGGCGCTCGACGACGTCGGTCGGACGGAGCGACCGACGCCCGACGATGATACGGCGACTTCATTAGGATGGGTAGGCCTCGTGGCGGTGCGGCACGACGGAGTTGCGGAGTTCCGGTGCGGGAGACGTCGGGCGTCGGGCATGCGGACCGGGGAAGAAGAAGACATGCGGAGAAGAGAGAGAAAAAAATGCATGCAAAAAGACAAAAGTGAAAAAAAGAGCAATAAAAAAAAAACAATAAAAACAAAAACAAAAAAAAAAAAATAATAAAATAGGGGAAAACAAAAGAGGCTGAAAATTTGTATATGGGCTGATTTTGAGCGGGCCCCGAACTGGGGAGGGAGTGGGCCGAGTCTTGAAAAAAAGGGAGGAATAGGCTGTTTTTTTAATTTCTTTACTAATGGGCCATTTAGAAGAGTTTTCACTTCGGCCCGCTCGGTCACTTGCTCCGGCCCGGACTGATAGGGTCCGGGTCGGTCTAGTAGGGCCGGGTCACCCGACCCGGTCCGAATAACTTTTCAATTAATAAAAAAAAAAAATCGAAAAAAAAAAATGAAAAAAATTAAATATTAAAAAATATAAAAAAATTGAAATTGAAAAATCATCAAAAAATAAAAAATGCTTGGTTTTAATTTCAGAAAGGTTTTAAAAGTTTATTTTAATTTCATTTTCCTTTTTTTTCGAATATTCAAAAATTCCAAAAAAAATTAAAAAAAAGATTAGAAAATTCCAAAAAAACAGTAATAAATGTTTTTCTTAAATTCTCAGAAAATCAGTAAAATAAAAGATCTTGAAATCTTGTTTTCTTTAATTTCGAAAAATTTGAAAATATTTTTAAAAAAATTAATTAATTAAAAATTAAAAATTAAAAATTAAAAAATATTAAAAAGCATAAAAATTCAGAAAAATTCAGAAAAATCACAAAAAATCACAAAAATTCAGAAAACCCTTAGAGAAAAAAAGAACAAAATTGAATAAGCCTTTAAGGCTTTACAATAGGGCTTTTCTCCTGTACCCTGTTTTGTCATGATATTTTAGATACTGTTTCCTCACCTTAGAAAGGTTAGGATGAACCTTGGGTTTCTCAAATGTGTTGCAATGACCTTAGTTAATATACAATCAAGTTAGGTACCGAAAGGGCGTTAGGCGCATGACTAACGTAATCAAGTCCCCGACCCTAGATTATCTGGTTGCGTAGAAAGTGAGGCACACTCCTATGTCTCACTTGGTTTCTAGTCGACCCCAATAGGCTAGTGGCGACTCCTCATTAGAAGACTTTCATGATATCCCAACGTCGCGCGGGGTATGGGCTGGGGAGAGTCCGAGTTAATTAAGGGCCGTCGGCCTGAAATTAACAATACCCCTAAACCTATTATTATTTTCGGAAATTTAATTTTGGGTCGCGACAGCTTAGCGACTCCGCTGGGGACTGGTTCTAAACCTTAGAGGACTTAGGCCTAATTAACTTGATTGTGTGTTATCTAATGTGTTTCTTTGGCAGCGCATTCGAGAAGGTGAGGTAAGTCCACTAACCTCGTGTTAAATGTTGGTGCAGGATTGGAGTAATAAGGGGTGGAGTTTTTGCTAACACTTTGTTTTGTAGGTTGGTGAATGGGGATGAATGATTGTATGGTTAAAATTTTTTTTGAAGTGTTGTTTGTTATATAAACTGTTGTGCATGTCTCTCTTACATGGCACTACACTTTAGCACACACAACCTGCCGCCGGACCTGAGCCGCATTAGGATCACTTAGGATGGTGTTGAGATGGATGCCACTCCGACTACCATCATGTAGTACGAGTCGCTCATCTCAATTCCGAAATTCTTCTGACGTCGAGAGCTGCCACCCCGGCTTGCAAACACGCAGCACGGGTCGACTCTTTGACAAAGCCGGAGTCATGGGAACCCCGACCCAACCGCGATCATGTCGGTTCAGTCTGGTAATCCCATGGCTTCATTTGAGCCGACTAGAGTAGCAATTGACCCACGTCTCATGCGCATGTCTATGTGATTGATTTTAATTTTCATTGGGTGAAGTAAGTCTCCTAAACTCTTGCACTTACAATTTACTTACATTTATTATTATTATTCTTTTTAGCTGGTCCATGACAATTAGGTTGTCTGCAAGTTTTAGGTTTGTGTGCAATGGGAGGACCTGAGCTTCGTATTATCTCTGTCCCAAAGGAGGAACTGTGCGCTTGGTGGGGTAGATTAGACCATGTCAGTCAGGAGTTCGTGCGATCCAACGTGGGATGGCTACTCTCTTTATTAGACATAGAAGTCCATTATGGTATTATTCAAGCGTTAGCGCACACTTGGTGCCCCGAGACCTCCACATTCATCTTTGGCGAACACGAGCTCACCCCTACCTTGGAGGAATTTAGCGCTATCATTGGGAAACCCTTAGTGTCGGAATTGATTAGGCCACCCGTCGGAGTAGAGCATGTATCAGTTTTAGCTGATTTCCTTAGGGTCAAGAGAGAGGATGTAAGGAAAGTTTTGAAAGCTAACCGCAATACTTGCCCATTTTCATTTTTGAAGGGACTTTTTCAAAATGCCACGTCAGTCCAAATGAGGCGAGTTTTTGTGTTAGCCTTCTTTGGGTTTATGGTTTTTCCTCATTGCAAGAATGCTATTAACCCATTTATTGCAAGCACTGTTCAAGAAGTATGTATGGGAAAGGGTTTTGTTAATGCTGTTTTGACCGAGACATTTCTTTCCCTCACTCGTTTCAAAGAAAATGGAAAAGAAGCTTTACATGCTCCCCCTAAGCTTTTGCAAATTTGGTTCCTCTCTCACCTCAAGGGATTTGGTAATTTAATGACAATACACGACATCGGTGATCTCAATCACCCCATTTTAAAATTTAAGGAAAAGAAAAGGCACGCACCTGATTATCACTACTCCAACTGGATAGCCTTTATGAAAAATCCCGATCCTGAGGATTTCCTATGGCACGCTAGGTGGCTCCGAGTTCACGAAGCTCGGCTTACATGTGGAGGTATCGGGCCCATTCCTTTGTTAGGAATAACGGGCGCTACAGAGTATTACCCAACTAGGGTTACTCGACAATACCAGGGTCGTGCAACAACTTCCATCAACATTGCAAGAGGCCTCGCTCAAAACCGATTTCACGAATGGAGACCACGATCACGAGAATTCCATTATGCTGCTTCAATCAATGTGGGACATGTGTCGTCCCCAAAAATTGATTTGGCCCGAGGAGGAATTAGAGGGTAAAGAGAAAGTCTACTACGCCTCGATGGAATATGTTCTTCAGCACAAAATTCCCGAAGAGTGGTGCCCGGAGGTCCCTGATGCGCCATCGAAAGCTACTAATCGCGCGGAGATCAAGTTCCTCAAAAGGGAGCTCAAAGAGGCCAAGGAGCGTGCGTCCAAGTCGGCTAAGACTAGTTAGGCAGTTATGAGAGAGTTGTCGTCCCCCCGTTTGTATATAGATTTAAAAAACAAAACAAAACAAAACAAAACAAAAAACAAAAAACAAAAAAATCGCTTGAGTCTATTTTGGTTTTCTTAGGATGTTGTTTAGGTTAGTTTTATTTTATCTTCTTTTATTTTATTGATTAGGGAGTCTTGTTATTTTTCTTTGCCTAATTCTGATGTCAGGATGTTTTATTTTTTAGTTATGTTGTTTAGGAGGCTCTTTTCTTCCATGAAATGAATGAAACGGGACGATTAGATCATTGTCATGGACCGGCATCATCTTACATCTCGTGCTCATGTGTGTTTACCTATTTATTGAACCAGGTACCACCGTCACGGCTTCGAGGCATTCGCCTATCCGCACCCGATCCAGATCCGCGAAAATGAGTTCTGAAGAGCAAAACGCTCGGATCACCGCGCTTGATAACAAGATCACAGAGTTAGCCGCACAATTTGCACAATTTGCAAATGAGATCAAGTCAAGCCTGGTGGTTACCGCCTCCAATCGAGACACACCTGCAACTCCGCAGGCCAGTAATGCCAATAGTAAAGGGAAGTTGACGGAAGAAGTGGCGCATCAAACCCCTGTGGTAGTGGAATTAGACCCCATCTCGGAAGCCATCTCGGCCTGAATGGAGGAGGAGAATAGCAAGAGGTTTGCTAAACTGGAGGAAAAGCTCAAGGCCTTGCAAGGATATGAGGCTAGCATGGTGGAGGATCTATCCCAATACACTAAGATAGACTTCCCAGACAAGTTCAAAATCCCGGAGTTCACTAAGTATGATGGCACTGGGGATCCTAGAATCCATTTGAAGTATTATTTGAATAGGATGGGGCGTTATGCTCAAAATGTCCCTTTGCTGATCCGCACATTTCAGGAAAGTTTAACTGGGATGGCGTTACAATGGTATATTTTGCTCGAACCTGAGAAATTGGAGAAGTGGGAGGATGTAGCAGAAGCATTTGTGATGCAGTATAAGTACAATGCTGAGATTGCTCCGACACGTAGCATACTGGCTCGCACTGAAAAGAAAAGAAATGAATCTTTTAGATCTTTTGCTCAAAGGTGGCGCACATTGGCGGCACAAGTTCGACCCCCCCTAGATGACAAAGAGATGGTGGAGCTATTCATCAATACCCTTCTTGTTGACTTTTACAACCGAATGATCGTATTGGATTGTGAAAACTTCTCTCGCTTGGTTGCCGTGGGTGAAAGAATTGAGGGAGCCATACATGACGGCCGTATAACTGAGGGATCAACCGAAAGTTCACCATTAGGAAGGAGAAAGAAGCCGAGGTAGCTTATGTACAAGCTCCAGTCACTCCAAAGCCATTTGTGAGTACGCAAAGTTCCTCTGCACCACGTACGAAATATCAGAGTTATGAGCCAAACAAGTGGACTCCAAGGCAATATACTCCTCTGCCTAGGCCATTGTCTAAGCTGTTGCCCATGCTGCTAGAAAAGAGGCTGGTGGCTAAAGAAATCCCTCGTAATAATCCCCCTAAATTTTTCGGGTTTGACCTAGCAAAGTCATGCGAGTACCATATGGGAGAAAAAGGCCATGATGTAGACAACTGCACGACGTTGAAAAACAAGGTGCAAAACTTGCTTGACAAAGGGATTTTATCATTTAGAGAGCAACCCAATATTCAACAAAACCCTTTACCTGCTCATGTCGAAGATGTGAATGTAACATTTGGCGAGCAAGACTGGAAGGGTCAGAAAGGCGAAATCGATGCAGGTGATTTGCACGACGGTATGAAACATCCTCTTGGAGAAGATGTTGTGGCCATGATCACACCGTTTGTCATAAACTTACCCGCTGAGGGGGACCAATGGGATTATGACGATAGTCAAACCGAACACGTGGTCATCGATTTGGCGACGGAAGAGTTCTCAAACCTAGAGATAAAAGCGGAGGGATTACAGCCTATTGTGATTGAGCTACCACCTTTTGACCAAGAAGGGAGTCCAAAGAAACCCTTGGCCAATTTCAATACCAAAGCGGTCCCGTGGGACTACAAGACGGAGGAAGTGGATGCTGTCACGCGATCGGGTCGTTGTTACACGTCTGCGGAAGCTGTTGAGAAGAAAACTGTCACTGATGAAGAGGCTAAGCAGTTTTTGGCCATGATAAAAAATAGTGAATTCGACGTGATAGAGCAGTTGAGGAAGATGCCCGCTCAAATATCACTTCTAGAATTATTTAAAACTTCCGATAAACATAAGAATGCACTTGTTGAGGGTCCTAAATGAAGTTCATGTGCCTGAAAATATCGATGACAAGCATCTAGAGGAATTCGTTGGGTCCATTTTATTGTTAGACCAAATCTCTTTTTCAGATGAGGATCTTCCTCAAGAAGGCGTTGACCACAACAAAGCGTTGCTCATCTCAGCCAAGTGTCGTGATATGATAGTCCCTCGCATATTGCTCGATAATGGATCCACTCTGAATATTTGTCCACTGGCTACCCTCCATCGCCTTGGAGTGAGCGAGGAAGAGATCACGGCATCTCAATCTACTGTTCGAGCCTTTGATGGTGTGAGAAAGGAGTCAATAGGTGAGGTTGAACTCAAATTGCTGATTGGCCCAGTCCCATTCATGATAAAGTTTCAAGTGCTCGACATCCCTAGTGCTTTCAACTTCCTTTTAGGTCGACCTTGGATTCACCATGCTATAGCTGTGCTTTCCAGTTTGCACCAAATGGTTCGTTTCATCTCGAAGGGTAAGTTGGTGACCGTTCGTTCGAAACCGACTTCAAGATATTCCAAGATACGGCCATCCCGTATGTAGAGCCCGAAGTGAATGAAGAACCTAGCTACCAAACTCTCGACTTAGTATCAATGGTGCATGTGCTCGCTGGGTGCATCATGAGGCGTCCCGAACTCTCCGCCTCGTCTGTCATGTCGAGCAAAGTTTTACTGGAATATGGCCATGTCCCAGGGGCAGGTTTAGGGATGTATGCATAAGGTATTGTAAAGCCTATCGAAGTATTGGGAAATCAAAAGAGAATTGGTTTAGGCTACCGAGAAGCTTCTGAATATAAGAAGGGAAGTGGAAAGTTGGTAGGTTCAAGTTCGGAAGTGGGAGGCAGAGGCCGAGCTGGTCGTGGAAACCGAGGTTACCCTGGAGGACTCAGAGGCCAAGGTACTTTTGATAGCTACATGAGTCGACCTGGCTATCGAGGCCGAACTATCCCAACTTGGAATCAACAGGGATTGCTCCCTCCTTCACTGGAAGAACTGCGTCTTCGTTTTGAAAGGACATTTGTCAAGTCGCCCAAGCTGCTACAAGAAGAGGAGGGGGCCATCTTGAACATAGCTGACCTATTCAATCCTGACCTTGTGTGCGCCATACTGAGGATGAAAGGGCAGGCCCTTCTATGATTCCCTTCGAGCCATCGGAGTAGGGATGCTGACCGACTGCTTTGTTTAGTTTTCATGTCATTTCCTTTATGTTCTCCCTTGCATGGGATGAGTCGTTTGCTACTTTTGTTATTTCCTTTATGTAATAAAGATCTCGGGTCGTGAGCCGTGATCCGAGATTATAACTGTTGTAAAACGGCCTTATCATGTTAATACAAATGCATGCATGTTTTATTAAGGACGTGGGGAAGTGCCGAACCAGTCCTATGATGACGCTTTGAGGCCTGGACTTCCTCATGACTCCTAGTTTTCGAAATTTGTGAGATGAAAGAGTCCGATGATATGAGGACGATCTCATAGTTCAAACATTTTCTCCCAAGTGGTCATTCGAAAAAAAAAAAAAAAAAAAAAGAATTTCAAGAAAAATGCACTATGCATAGTCCTCATTGGATAATTCTACTAACCCCCTCATTTGCATCTCAGGCATGTCATTCAACATGATCATGATAGGTACATATGTGACTCGGACTTGTACAATGAAGATTCTTGTGAGCCTGAACATGATGACAATGATATTCAACGAGACATAGAGAGAGACTGGATTCGCCACGAAGAATCTAAGCCTTTGACGGTTGAACAAATGATCACCGTGAATTTGGGAGATGCAGAAAATGTCAAAGAAACTCAGATTGGGGCTAATTTGTCTGAGAATGAAGCGAGGGAGATGGTTGAGCTCCTAAAAGAATATCAAGACGTGTTCGCATGGTCATACGCGGATATGCCAGGGTTAGATCCACAAATCGTGGAGCATGCCTTACCGACGGATCCGAATGTGCCACCTAAAAAGCAAAAGCTACGAAGAACAAAACCTGAGCTTTCCAAGAAGATTGAAGAAGAGGTCATGAAGCTGTTGAAGGTAGACTTCATCGAAGTGTCTCACTATCCTGATTGGATTGCTAATATAGTACCAGTCATGAAGAAAGATGGACGGGTCAGGGTCTGCATAGATTACCGTGACCTAAATCGAGCGAGCCCAAAAGATGATTTTCCTTTGCCTCACATTGATGTTTTGGTTGATAGCACCGCAGGTTTTGAATTATTCTCTTTCATGGATGGATTTTCGGGATACAATCAGATCAAGATGAAAGAAGAAGATAAAAGCAAGACATCGTTCATCACACCCTGGGGAACTTTTTGTTACAAGGTGATGCCTTTCGGCTTAAAGAATGCGGGAGCCACATATCAAAGGGCGATGGTCGCTCTATTCCATGACATGATGCATAAAGAAATAGAGGTATATGTCGATGACATGATCGCCAAATCAAAGCGTCGACAAGACCACTTTGAAGTTCTGAAGAGGTTATTTGATCGACTTCGGAAATTTAAGCTGAGGCTTAACCCCTCAAAATGTGTATTTGGGGCAAAGTCTCGGGAAGCTATTAGGTTTCGTGGTCGTAGTCGGGGCATCGAGATTGACCCATCGAAAGTTAAGGCTATTTGTGATCTTGAAGCTCCTTCTACTGTCAAGGAAGTTCGAAGCCTCTTGGGAAGATTGAATTATGTTGCCAGATTCATTTCTCAGCTATCTGAGACAGCCAAACCCTTTTTCAACCTCCTGAAGAAGAACACCAAAGTTGAATGGGATGTTGAATGTCAGAGAGCCTTCGAAGAGATAAAACATTATTTGTCACATCCTCCAGTGCTGGTGCCACCGATACCAGGGATACCATTAACTCTACTCGACAATCCATGAAGAGTCACTTGGGGCCGTCCTTGT
The DNA here is from genome assembly GCA_014182735.1 of Corymbia maculata. NCBI lineage: Eukaryota > Viridiplantae > Streptophyta > Magnoliopsida > Myrtales > Myrtaceae > Corymbia > Corymbia maculata. The sequence continues at coordinate 10,047,226 of CM024689.1, read as the reverse complement.
GCAAAAAAGGGCAAGTGATCAAAGGGAGCGTGCCGTATATTATCTCAGCAAGAAATTCACTGTCTCCGAGATGAACTACTCAAAAGTGGAGAAAACATGTGTGGCATTGGTTTGGGTGTTGCATCGGTTACGTCAGTATACTCTCTATTATCAGATCCACCTGGTGACGGAAAATGACCCAATCAAATATTTGCTCGAGAAGCCAGCATTAGTTGGGAAGATGGCTAAATGGCAGGTCCTCATTTCTGAATTCGACATACGCAACGTGGCACAAAAGTCAGTAAAAGGAAGAGCTATAGCTGACATGCTGGTGGGAGTTCAAAAGACGCGGAATCCCATGATACAACACGGGGTTTCAATGAACGCATCTTGGCAATCTCGAATGATAAATGGATCATGTATTTTGATGGCGCCGTCAATCTATCCGGTCGAACCGGGGCAATCTTGATCTCCCCTGCCGGTCAACATTATCCTGTGGCGGCCAAGTTAGTCTTTCCCTGTACAAACAATGTCTCGGAATATGAAGCGTGTATCCTCGGTTTGCAATTGGCCATTGACATGAAAGTCAAAAAATTACAAGTGTATGGAGATTCTGCACTCATTATCCTGCAAACCGAAGGATCGTGGCGAACTCGTGACCCAAAGCTAGTCCCATACCATGAGTTTCTGGAAGAATTAATAAAAGAATTTGATGAAATAGCCTTCGAATATTTGCCTAGATCCCAAAATCAGTTTGCCGACACATTGGCCACATTGTCATCAATGTTGAATGTGATGGAAGGATTAGACATCGAGCTATTGAAAATTGAGGTTTCTAAACGCCCGGCTTATTGTATGACAGTCGAAGAGGAGCCGGATCAAAATCCATGGTACTATGATATCTTAAACTATCTTCAGCACGGGAAGTTCCCCCAAGGGTGTGAAGAGGCTGACAAGAAATACCTCAAGAAGTTAGCGGCAAAATTCTTTGTCTCCGGAAGTGTACTCTACAAGAAGTCATATGATTTAACCTTGTTGAAATGCGTCGACGCCAAAGAAGCCGTTCAACTGATGCAGGAAATACACGAAGGAGAATGCGGGCCTCACATGAATGGCCATCTTTTAGCGAGAAAGATCATGAGGCTCGGGTATTATTGGTTAACCATGGAAACTGATTGCATTAAACATGCTCGCTATTGCCATCAATGCCAAATATATGGAGATAAAATTAACGCCCGCCAAATGAACTGCATCTAATGACTCGGCCGTGGCCTTTCTCTATGTGGGGAATCGATGTAATTGGGCCGATCAATCCTAAAGCTTCTAATGGACATCGTTTCATTCTGGTGGCTATCGATTACTTCACTAAGTGGATCGAAGCAAGCTCATATGCTAATGTCACCGCAAGGAATGTGGCCAAGTTTATTCGGCGTGATATCATTGCACGCTACGGTGTGCCTGAAGCCATCATTACAGATAATGGTTCTAATTTGAATAACAAGATTGTTGATGAATTGCTACGTGAATTTCAGATTCGTCACTTGAATTCGTCACCTTATCGACCACAGATGAATGGTGCTGTAGAGGCGGCTAACAAGAACATAAAGAAGATCCTGTCCAAGACAGCGGATAACTATCGCGACTGGCATGAGCGATTGCCATATGCATTAATGGCATACCGAACTTCAATACGAACTTCAACCGGGGCAACGCCGTTCTCACTAGTTTATGGTATGGAGGCTGTCTTACCAGTAGAGGTGGAAATCCCTTCATTGAGAGTTCTCTCACAAAGTAAGCTCTCGAAGCCGAGTGGGTGCGGCAAAGATATGAACAGCTGGACATGATTGACGAGAAAAGACTTATTGCATTATGTCATGGTCAGTGCTATCAGAAGCGGGTTGCGAAAGCGTTTAATCATAAAGTTCGACCCAGGTCCTTCCAAGAAGGCGACCTCGTGTTGAGGAAAGTTTTATCTATCATACCGGATCCGCGCGGAAAGTTCACCCCGAACTACGAGGGACCATATGTCATCAAGAAGATACTGCTTGGGGGTGCGTTAGTTTTGATAGAGATGGATGGCCAAGAATTGCCAAAGACTGTAAATGCCGATTCAGTGAAGCAATACTTTCCATGAATGAAAGCAGAAGGCCTTAGAGCCCCTTTTGACACAATCCGAGTCACTTAGATCATGCATTGTTCATAACAAACATATCATGCATATCATGCATTTCACGCATATTTGTGCACATGTTTTTGATTTGCAGGACCCCGATGACATTCAAGAGGAGTCGCTTGTCACATGATTTCTTTTTGGAGGGAGAAATAAAGATTTTGGCCTTAAATGGAAAAAGAAAGCAACTTTGGACACCGTCGGCGCTTGTAGCCGAGTGGTATCCGGGAAGAATCCGCCTGGTCCGATCGGGAGTTCGAATCCCGAAAGCGGCAGTGGCCGCATAAATAAAAAAAAAAGAAGATGAAAAAAAAAAGAAAAGGAAAAAGGCGAAAACCAACTTTTTGCAACTTTCATTTTTGCACCATTTCCCCCTCTCCATTAGCTGCTTCTCCCTCTCTCCCCCTCACCTGGTTCTGGTTTTGGCCAAACCAGCCACCACTGCTGCTACTCCAGCCGCCAGCCGTTGTTGGCCACCGCCCGAAATGCAAGTGAAGGTCTGAAGTTGCCAAATATCCAAAAGGGCGATGTTAGCACTCAAAGTATAAATGCGAGATTGTCACGTCGCCTCGTGGCAGGTAAGTACCCTTCTTCTCAAAACCAAAAGGAAGACAAAATTGAGAATTTTCAAAATAAAAAATTTTCAGCATTTTACTTGGAGCATGTAAAAAGATTAAAAAAAGAAAAAGAAAAAGAAAGATAAGATAAAAACTGAAAAAAATTCACAAAAGTTTTTGAGCATTGTTTTTGATCTCAAAATTGTATGTCCGCCTGGAGGATCACTCGTTTTGAATCAAAACTCCTCATGGAGATTGATCTACTCAGATGATCTCGATTAAATGAAATTGAGATGTTTAATCATGCCGAGCGGGAAATGTTTAGGATGATGAAAGGCAAGCCATTCCCGAACACATCCTTTAAACACTGTGAGAGCTGAGCGAAAAAAGGAAACATATGTCGTTTAAGGACGAATGAGTCATTCGCAACTTGTGCATGGACCAAAATGAAAAGAGGCATTTCTCTTCTCTATCTTACACACCACAGGTGACCATAGTTAGCCCCTTTGAGCCTTTAAATATGAAGAAATCAAAAATACCCCTGTCAAGAGCCACCCCACAATGGGGCGAATTTGGAGGTTTTGGTTGACATTATGTGGTGAAAAGATGAGAAAGACTTCTTTGCTTTCACTTGCATTAATCTTTTTGTGGTGACTTCAGGTGAATTCTTGTGAAAGTTTGAAACATCCCAAGGTGAAGAGGAGCATTCATTTCTCTACCCAAACACTAATACCCGTTGCTTAAACCAAGTTGAGCTTGATTATTCATTTCTAAAACCCAAGTGGTAATTATCTCCCAATGTTGGGGCAAGGCACATGATTGACCAACACAACTGGCACTTATATGAAAATGTGGAAAGCACCTCGAAAGTCCTGAAAGTTCAAAAGGTGCAAAATAGCAAAAGTCCAATGAAAATTAAGGGGCATGAAAAAGCAGTATGCCTGGTAAAAACGAGGCCAATGCCCATATAAAAAAAAAGGGAGAAAAGAGAAGAAAAGAAAAGAAAAAAAAGAGATTTGCATTAGGGGGCAAAAAACTCCTATGTGAAAACAAATGTCAAATTCAAAATGCTTGCATTGAGAAAAAAAAATTCAAAATCATTGCAAATGCAAAAATAAAATAAAAAAATGAATGAATGAAATGAGAAGGGCAAAGCTCTTGTTTGATTAGTCAAAGGACTTTCGAGACAAATCAAGTTTTAAAAAGTCAAGTGCTTTCGAAAAGATTGAGTGATGTGATGCTGATGCCATGATAATCACAAACTCTCAAACCCTTTTTTGTGAAAAATTCTGAGCCTTTCGAGCCTTCACCAAACCAACATTACAACCCTTCCCGAAGTCTCTTCAGATTGGGATGATTCAAGCGAGAATAAGAACTCTACAAAGAAGCTATTGCTCGAAGAAGTGGGGGCAAGGTTGTCCTATCTCATCTTGAGGTTACTTGACTTGTAAACCTGGCGAAGATGTTGGCAGATAATTGTTCCATTTCTTGACCAATGATGCATATCCATTTGCTAAAACCACGACCAAACCCGCATTACGGTCCCTTTGAAAGACCTTTTGGATCGGTCAATGTGTACTTATTGCGAATGATTCTCAAATCCTTCGACATTAGAAATGTGAAGTAAATTGAGTGATCAAATCACTTCCCACATGAATGGATGGGATCGAATAGCCCCTTCTTGAGAGCGTGCGACAAGCCCTTTCTAACTAAGGAATTCTGCTTGGCATACTTAATGAACCATTTTCATGAGTAGGATCATTCGACATAATTTTTCTCTTAAAGGGATTTGATGATCGATGATATCTTCCAAGCTTGATGACAATTTTGTGGTACATGATAAAAAAAAAAAAAAAAATTCAATCAAAAAAAAAAAATCAATCAAAAAAATCAAAAAATAAAAAAAAATCAAATGTTTTCAATGTGATTGGGTTTAGCGTGATTTGCTTATGCAATTAATGATACAACATTGTCAATGCGTTTTTTCTGATATTGTCTCTAATAACATTTGCTTAAGTTGAATTTGACAGGTTCACTAAGTGAAACCATGCAATTTTCAAAGGGTTCGTGGGTCCTCCTTAAACCACATGGTTCATGGTCAACCTGAAACCATGCAATTTCCAAAAGGTTAGTGGTCTATCCTTAAACCACAAGGTTCGTGGGTTTATCCTTAAACCACATGGTTCATGGTCAACCTGAAACCATGCAATTCCCAAAAGGTTCATGGGTCCTCCTTAAACCATGCATTCTTGGTTGAAGCCCGTTGTTACACGGTAAGACCCCCCTTCAAGTCGAAGCCCGTTGTTACACGGTAAGACTTTCCATTCCCGGTCGAAGCCCGTTGTTACACGGTAAGATCCCCCTTCAAGTCGAAGCCCGTTGTTACACGGTAAGACTTTCCATTCCCGATCGAAGCCCGTTGTTACACGGTAAGACCCCCTTCAAGACCCGTTGTTACACGGTAAGACTTTACTAGCTCGGTCGAAGCCCGTTGTTACACGGTAAGACCCCCCTTCAAGTCGAAGCCCGTTGTTACACGGTAAGACTTTACCAATTCGGTCGAAGCCCGTTGTTACACGGTAAGACCTTCCCCCAAGTCGAACCCCGTTGTTACACGGTAAGACTTTCCTAACTCGGTCGAAGCCCGTTGTTACACGGTAAGATCCCCCTTCAAGTCGAAGCTCGTTGTTACACGGTAAGACTTTACTAACTCGGTCGAAGCCCGTTGTTACACGGTAAGACCTCCCTCCAATAACCCAGTCGAAACCCGTTGTTACACGGTAAGACTTTACTAATTTGGTCGAAACTCGTTTGCACGAGCCGAGACCTCAAAAAAAAATCAAATCAAATCAAAAGAAACAAAAAATGAAAAATGAATGAAAAAAAATTAAATTAATTAAAAAATGAAAAAATGAAAAAAAATGAAAAAAAAAAATAAATGGAATAAATTCTCCCTCCCATGGCTCATTGGTAAAAATCGGATGTCATCTGGTCTTTGAAATGAACCTCTTCGAGATCCCTTTCAAAGAGGGGCAAATGTGACACTCGAAATTTTGTTTATTTTGTCTTAAATGCCCATTTACTTTTCTTATATAAATACATATTAATTTCTAAAAAAAATTTAAAAAATTTAAATTAATAAAAAAATTAAATTAAATAATAATTAAAAAAAAGGGGTTCCTGGGCCGTGGGGGCCGCCCCGCCCTTTCTCTTTCTCCTCTTCTTCCTTCTGCGCAGGCCGGCCCGCCTTTCTTCTTCCTTTTCGGCCCGGCCACGCCTGTCTTCCTTTTCTCCTTCACCGCCTCACGCTAACAGAAGAACCTTGCGCAGAGAGATAAGAAGTGCGGCGGTTGCGAGATGGCGGCGCGGGGCCGTGAGAGAACATCCAGCGGGTCGACGGAGGGATTAGGGCGGCAAGGTCGGGCATCGGAAGGAGTGGAGACGGAAGCGCGTGCGGCCGGGATAAGGGATGGGGGCCGGAGAAAAGGAGTGGAGAGCGGGCCGGCGGGGGGGGAAAAAGAGGGAAAAAAAAGAAGAAGAAAAAACGGAGCCGGGGGAGAACGGGAGAGCGGGGGCTGGAGGAAGAGAAAAACGAGAGAAAAAAAAAAAACAGGAGAGACACCGAAAGCCCGAGCGAGAGAGAGAGCCGAAGAGGAGGTGTGAGGACGAAAAAAGATAAAAAAAAAACGAGCCCGAGTGAGAGAGAGTTTGGAGGGTGAGAGAGACGAAGCGAACCGGAGGAAGAAGGCCAACTCGAGAAGCTCCCTGCCATTGCCGGAGGCCCGTCCGCAGCCGTTGCCCACCTCAGCTCATCCCTGAACAAGGTAGGCCTCCCTGAACCTCCATTATTTCATTTCGGTGAATACCGGGCCGGAGCTCGCGGCCGTCAGGCTCGTGCGAGTCCCGGCCCTTGCCGCCTTTCAATCTTGCCCCCTATGCCTTTTTACATGGTTTCCGAGGACCCCTAGCGAGTGTGAGGCTCGTTTGAGCCGGAGGCCCCCAAATCCAGTAGTGCCCAGTAGGTGTTTGACGAAATGCGCCAATGAGATCCGAAATTTGCCTCCCTCGATAATCTAGTTTTATGAATGTTTGATCGTTTATTATCTATTCCTCGTGTTTCCGTTAGTATTATAGTCATTTTCGTGAGGTTTCCATGCATTTTTGAGTCGAAAAGAGGCGTTTTTGGTTTTCCGACGAGGGCAAGTGTCATGAGCCGCCGGAAGTCACCGGCGGCCGGCGGCGCTCGGCGTCGGTCGGACGGAGCGACCGACGCCCGACGATGATACGGCGACTTCATTAGGATGGGTAGGCCTCGTGGCGGTGCGGCGCGACGGAGTTGCGGGAGTTCCGGTGCGGGAGACGTCGGGCGTCGGGCATGCGGACCAGGGAAGAAGAAGACATGCGGAGAAGAGAGAGAAAAATGCATGCAAAAAAGACAAAAGTGAAAAAAAGAGCAATAAAAAAAAACAATAAAAACAAAAACAAAAAAAAATAATAATAAAATAGGGGAAAACAAAAGAGGCTGAAAATTTGTATATGGGCTGATTTCGAGCGGGCCCTGAACTGGGGAGTGGGCCGAGTCTTGAAAAAAAGGGAGGAATAGGCTGTTTTTTTAATTTCTTTACTAATGGGCCATTTAGAAGAGTTTTCGACCGGGCCATTCGGCCCGCTCGGTCACTTGCTCCGGCCCGGACCGATAGGGTCCGGGTCGGTCTAGTAGGGCCGGGTCACCCGACCCGGTCCGAATAACTTTTCAATTAACAAAAAAAAATCGAAAAAAAAAATCGAAAAAATTAAATATTAAAAAAATATAAAAAAAATTGAAATTGAAAAATCATCAAAAAATAAAAAATGCTTGGTTTTAATTTCAGAAAGGTTTTAAAAGTTTATTTTAATTTCATTTTCCTTTTTTTCGAATATTCAAAAATTCCAAAAAAATTAAAAAAGATTAGAAAATTCCAAAAAAACAGTAATAAATGTTTTTCTTAAATTCTCAGAAAATCAGTAAAATAAAAGATCTTGAAATCTTGTTTTCTTTAATTTCGAAAAATTTGAAAATATTTTAAAAAAAAATTAATTAATTAAAAATTAAAAATTAAAAAATATTAAAAAGCATAAAAATTCAGAAAAATCACAAAAATCACAAAAAATCACAAAAATTCAGAAAACCCTTAGAGAAAAAAAGAACAAAATTGAATAAGCCTTTAAGGCTTTACAATAGGGCTTTTCTCCTGTATCCTGTTTTGTCATGATATTTTAGATACTGTTTCCTCACCTTAGAAAGGTTAGGATGAACCTTGGGTTTCTCAAATGTGTTGCAATGACCTTAGTTGATATACAATCAAGTTAGGTACCGAAAGGGCGTTAGTTGCATGACTAACGTAATCAAGTCCCCGACCCTAGATTCTCTGGTTGCGTAGAAAGTGAGGCACACTCCTATGTCTCACTTGGTTTCTAGTCGACCCCAATAGGCTAGTGGCGACTCCTCATTAGAAGACTTTCATGATATCCCAACGTCGCGCGGGGTATGGGCTGGGGAGAGTCCGAGTTAATTAAGGGCTGTCGGCCTGAAATTAACAATACTCCTAAACCTATTATTATTTTCGGAAATTTAATTTTGGGTCGCGATAGTGCCTCTGGTCTCGAGGTAGTCATTCCACCTCTTCCGCAAGTCTAGGACTGCCCTCTCTCTCCGCCTCACCCCAAACACTGCCCTCGTCCCCACCCTCTCCTCCCTTTTCTCCAATTATCCCCCAATCTCCTCCCTCTCTCTCGTCCTCTCCTCCGGGACAACCCCCGTCCTCTTGCTCTGCTCTCACAGCGCAAGGCTTGCCTGGCCTAGCCTGACCTGATCTGGCAAGGCAGGCCCCAGCGCCGCTCATCCTCACCCAGGCGTGACCCGGTGAGGATCGGCCTCGCCGTAGTTGGTAACTTTTATCAGTCATTTGGCCGAGCCTGTCGTCCCATCATCTTTTGATATATTCTCAAGTGGTCTTTATAGAGAAATGTTTTCCTCGTGGTTCAATGACAAACTGAAAATTTTAATCGATATGAATAAAACTGTCAGTATGAGCAATTATAGTTACTACGCTAACCATGGAAAATGTCGAATCGACATCAATTTAATAGTCTTTAGACGAAGAGCTACAGAACTGCGTAAGAAAACACAAGGAGGAGAATCTCAAAGCTCTAGACATGGTATGACCGGGAAAATCCAGTGAGAGCCGGCTTTTGTCCTCAGAGCAGAAATGAAAATGATGCAGAATTAAAGAATAAGCAGAGATTCTTCGTATCTAGCACTGTAAGCTTGCTCAATATGGAGCAAAACAGAGGGATCTTGCATAGGGCTTGGACCCGTATTTACAACATTGTGTGGAGGAAGTTCAAGATGGACGGGAGCAATCCGTGCCATATGACCTCAACTTAAGTGCATCGTCTAGTCGGTAACCAGTTCCTCCGTAAGCGGAATTGATGTATAATGTACGCCCAAATTGTCCTCCAAGACAGGTACAACTTCTATTATTTCGCCTACTTTTTCTCCATCTCATCGAACATAGTATTGACTCTGGTTATTAGCTTAAGTATTCATATCAATCTGAAAGCTGCTTACCTACTCAACAGGATTCTTAATATAAATTACGAGCTTGTGCACACTATTTTACTTGATGAATTCTGTTATCTGCACTAGTTAAAGTACATGCATCCTCGGAGAGCGCAAATGCCTTTGTTGGCTAATGGCATGACACGTGGCATGACTTTTATTTTTTTGGCCTCGTCAAGTGTTGTTTCAGACATAAACATTCTTTTGATTGGAATTGTATGTTTAGATTATCATAATTGCTACCGTTGATAGAACACATTGCCGAGAACAACGTGATCGTCACGGTGTGCATTCTCGTCGAACGACTTCGTTTCAACTTCAAGTTGGGATGCTAACTGTGCTCGCGCTTGTGGTTTAAAAAAGACGGTGAGCAGAGCTGAATCCGACAAGCTACCTGCCATTCCTGTCGGCTTTGTGGGATCAGAAGAGGTGACAGGGTCCGCTCCACATCTTGTAACCGGTGGTAATCTTGCTCGCCCTTGACTGGAAGCACAAGGAATGAGAATGAATGCTGCATTAGACGCTGCACACATGCCAATTTCGCTAGTTCCGGACCTCATTGTAGGTGGCTACTGGGCTGCCAACTTCAGGAGACCTTTCCAATCATCAACTTCTAATGGCTCGATGATTGAGCCACTTGGATTCAAACCCTGCCTTTACTTTCTCTGAAGGTTTTCAGGACATGTAACACTGTTCAGCTCGACATTCTGGGTGATCGTGCTTGCTTGGTTTGGACTTCCTACTGGCAAATCTCTTCCTCAAAAGGTTTGGCTTGGCATAGTACTTGTCAGCATACTTGCATAGACATGTTGGTCCTGTTCTTTGCCCCACCAGTGCATTCGCCTCGTGGTGTATCAAATTTGAAAAAAGCTTGTAATATGCCATGAATCAATGTATCAATCAGTACATCTCCTCATACATACAGACACAGTTTGCCATTTTCAGAGTCGAGAGTTAGCTTTCAACAGTGATCTCGGACAATTTCATGTTCTCCAAACTGAGACTCGTTCAGGGTTATTGAAAGCCTTCAATTTTTGACCTTGTACAAGGAAGGTCCTTTCTGCTTTTATCTGTTTCTAGATACTTTAAAAAGTATCTAAAGCAATCGAAAAGACTGCAGAAAATGTTAATTGCTTTTGTACTTGGCGAGACGACCCAAGTTCCAGGAGCAGCATGTGCTTTTGCTACATTTCTATGTTTTCTTAGTCCTGATGAATGACATTTTTTGCAGCTTCCATTCAGGAGCACCTCGCTAATTTGTCATCAGGTCAGGGAAATCTCCGGGTCTCCATCAACCTGCGGACAACGAAATCTCCCTGCTCCGCTGCCGGAGGAACCTGAGCTTCAGCGAATCGTCCACCACCACCGAACCTGCCACTCCTCCTTCCCCTTCTCCCTACTCCTCGTCCTCGGCCTCGGCCTTGATTGGTCGAATCTTCAAAGGGAAAGCTCCGGCGGTGGCGGCGGCTGGGAGCTCCGAGAACGGATGGGGCGGCGGCCAGCAGGCCTACAGGAGCACGAAGACGGTGTTGGAGGTGCTGCGGGAGCTGGACGCGGACATAGTAGCGCTGCAGGACGTGAAGGCGGAGGAGGAGAGGGAGATGAAGCCGCTGTCGGAGCTGGCGGCGGCGCTGGGGATGAGCTATGCGTTCGCCGAGAGCTGGGCGCCGGAGCTGATTTCAGAAGATCTTCGACGACACTGATTTCAGGTCCGTCATTTCCTTTCATTCATTCATTCGTTTATTAATTAATTCCCATTTATTTATTTTTTACCTATTTTTCTTGCACTCATTTTCGTAATTATGGTGACGACGATGGGCGATTTCGAAATTTAAAAAGATATTTTATTTATTTGAGGCGTCCACCGTTGAAAATAAAGTTTGATAATATGTCTTAATTTAATATTCCAGGGGCATATTATATCATTTTTTCTTACATTTTTCCAGTGAAAAATGTTAATTTGGCAGACCCATTTGTAATAGTGCAAACCCACTTCGGACAATCGAAATTTTTGTTGAAATTAAGGTGGATGTAATAAGAATTCGCAAGACCAAAAATAAAAAATAAAAATCTTGCTGTCGCTTGGTATATTTTGTCTTTTTTTCCCCTTTTCTTTTTAACTGTACTGTTTGGAATTATCTGAATGGAGCTGTTCAAGAATTGATCTGGGAAGAATTTAAGAATATTATTCATGAGAAGAACCCTACCACCAAAAGTTCAAGAACTTCCCATGGCTGTAAGGCTTTTTCTTCCACAGCCTGTTTGGCCTTCGGACAGCTTAGAGAAAGCTCTCTGCAAACAACAATGGTGGGCCTTTCGAACCAAAAAAAAAAAACAACAACAATGGTGGGGCCTGTCCCAGGATCCCAGCACCAGCTGTGAGCAATGCCAGTCAAAATTAAAAATTAAATTTCGAAAAAAACCCATTTTTCTTTCTATGATTTTTGGATGTGGTTTCTCCAGAAAATTGTCATTTATCAGTAATATAATAATTATAATAACAATAATCTCCTCAATTATAACTAATCGAAATTTGTGTGAGCGGGTGTGATGAAAGACTGTCTTGAACTAGTTTCATTAATCTTTTTTTTCATTTCTGACTGCATTTAGTGGGTTGATGAGAGTCAACTCTGGAGATTATTCTCCATTAATTGCTGATATGGTCAAGAGAATGCTTAGGAACTTGCTGAATTATATATATAGTATTTAAATAAGGAATTGGGAAGATAAATGAAGGATGAGAACTATGGTGTACATTAAATGAGGATAGGGTAAGGTGTATGTAGGTAGGAGAGTAACGTGGGGAGGATTTTGCCTTTATTTCATGTTATTTGCCGAATCAGATGCAATGACTTGAAGACTGTACAAGGACTACTCATCTTCAACGAAAGGTACATTTCTCTCAAGCGAGACAGACAAGATAGGATCAACTTGTTAGAGACAGCAAGCAATTTCTCATCATGGAGTCAGTTTCGGAGAGTTTTGTGTTTGATTAATTAAGCCGCTTCTTAAATAGTGAAGGGATTGTGTGTTTCTGTTGCACGAAAATTTAAAAAAAAAAAGGGTCGATATCAAGTCGATCAACGTATTAAATCGACTTGGAATTGAATTGATTACACAGGAATGTGCTGAAGGCAACAATAGAGGTGCCTCATGTTGGGGAAGTGAACTTCCAGTGCACCCACCTCAATCATCTCGATGAGAACTGGCGGATGAAGCAGGTCGGCGCCATCATCCAGTCGAGCGACTCCCCCCACATCTTGGCCGGCAGCCTCAACTCTCTCGACAAGACCAATTACTCACAAGAGCGGTGGACCGACATTGTCATGGTATGTACATTTCTGTCATTTTTTTTTTTGGTTGAAACATTTCTGTCATGTTTGATGTAATATTCGTTAGCACTCGAAACTCGATTATTAGATAGCTTAAGCTGCGGTGATTGTGTAATCACGGGCACCTGTGCATTGTTATAGTACTATGAGGAGATTGGAAAACCGACACCGAAGGTTGAAGTCATGAGGTTTCTGAAGACCAAGTAGTACACAGATGCTAAGGACTTCACCGGGGAATGCGAGTCTGTGGTCGTCATTGCCAAAGGACAGAGTAAGAACTCTCTCGCTCGCTTTCCCTTTTTCAAATTTTTCGTTTTTGCTCTGTCAAATGGCTAATCTAAGGTGCTTTTTGGGCACGATGCTCCTTTTGCTTGATGATCACATGATCGGCTTGAATCTACGGAAATTCATAACATTTGAAGCATGATGATCGCATTGAATATATATAAACATACACACCTGTTGTCATCATCACTATGTCAATGTCAACCTTTGATGTGAAAATCTGTGTAGTAAAAATTGAAGTCCAAAGTCAATTTCGAGTAACTACTATCCGAATAAGTAATCTGAAACTGTTTATTCTATTTCAGGCGTGCAAGGGACGTGCAAATACGGTATGAGGGTGGACTACATACTGGCCTCACCAAATTGCCCATATAAATTCGTTCCCGGGTTGTATTCGGTCCTGTCATCGAAAGGGATATCGGATCACCACATTGTAAAGGTCGACATAATGAAATGTGCAGATGACACTCCCCACGAAAGCAACGGCAACAACAATAAAGTTAGCAAGAAAAGGCGACGACAGCATAAGCACCAGACAGTTGTAAAGATCACAAGCACAGCTGACCTTCAAAGGGGATCTGGACAACGAACACATTAAGCAAAGTCAGAATGATGTTACATGTATATCTTCCTTTTCTTTCCTCTCTTCTCTTGGCGGCTGCTGCTGCTATTGTTGTTGTCGAGTGATCTTTGGGCATGCCATCTTCGTCAATCTCTATGTAGATCTTCGATTTTTTTGTGCATCCCATCTTCTCTTCCTTTTCAGTGTTGAAGAGGGGAAGGTTCTAGTGTGATCTCTTACTCACATCTGTATAGATTTCAACACGAGTGAATTCTTACGTTTCGGCTAGGGATTGGAGTTGAGAGGTTCTGGCAAGTTCTTTTGAGTATGCTATTCTCTTTTCTGTTTTTTTTTCCGCTTGTGATCTTAACTGCAAGATTCAGATTGGTTTTTGTTGAGGGAAACATCTTAAGTTGACTTCGCTGAGGTTGAAATTAGAGTGCAATGTTGTATCTTAGATTTAACCACAAGGAGTGAAGACGCGAACGGGGAAGTACAATCTACATTGACATCTTAACAAATACCTTCTATTCAAAGACGACTAGTTGATTGATCGATAAGAAATAGAGAAACTAAGATCAGGGAAAGCGAGGAGGGGAGAGAGAGATCTTTATTGAAACTCTAAGCTTGATTGAAGTCCTTCCATGTCTCGATAACATGGAGCAACAGGAAACAGGTCACGAAAATATTTTCCTTTTTTGTTTTTTGGTCGGAAAATATTTCCTCTTATTCGAAATAAGAAATCATTTTCTTGATTTCAAGTGGCAAGCACTTTTTTTTTGGTGGAAGATATTTAACAGTTGACTTTAGTATTTTTAACATCAAAGAGTGTCAAAAAGATATTTTCATTGAAATTCTTTTTCAGCAAAATTAATTGAGCCTTAATGAGAGGGGTGAGCAGTAGGGGTGTTAATGGGTCGTGTCGAATTTTCATGATACTTGACCTAACTTGAAACCATACAGGGCGAGTTTGACTCAACCCGGCCTGATACCCAAATATCTTATAACCTAAGAGAATGGGACGATAGGGCTAGTGCCAATTAGCTAAACTTAGATCTACGGTTTTCTCCTCATTGCGCATAGAGGGAGAGAGATAAAACCCACGCTAGCCTTGCTTGACTTGGCCCGACCCAACCCCAACCCAAATGATACTAACACCTAAAAATCCTTACCCATGGAAGATTAAGGCCCGACCCCAAAATATTTTAATTTTAATGTAAGTTCGGGCTAGTATGGGTTTTTTTATAACATTCATTGTGAGCAATTCTAGGTTCCTTACATATTTCACTATAACTTGGGACTTACCTACTAGCACTTGGAACCTAAAACATGCCCAGTCACAAGTTCTAGAGTCTAATAGGTTTTTTTTGTTTGTTTCATTTTTAGTTAAGCAAAACGAAAGTGAATGCAACAACAAAAACAAAAACTTCTAATTTGTCAATAGCAACAATCCCACATAAAATAAAATAAATAATAAAATGTTCAAAACACGTAGCATAAAACCTCAATTATAGCACTTTAGGGTCTACTTGCCAATTTTTCTGTTTTTCTGTTCTTTTGTTCCCTGGAATAGAAAAGGAACAGAAATCCGTTTGGTAACGCCAACTGATTTTTCTATTCCCGGGAATAGAAAGTTGTTCCCTGAATAAATTTGGAGTAGAAATGAGAAGTAGAAAAAACTAACTTCTTATTTCGAGAACAATTTCTAGAAACTATTTCTTGAAGACTTCTTACCGTTTATAACACGCGGCCACCCACCCTCCGCCGCCTGCCGCCTGCCACCGCCCTCGGCCGCCGGTCGCCGGCCGCCGACCGCCCGCCGCCGGCCGCCGACCGCCGTCCGTCGATCTCCGACACTTGTCGTCGGCCGATCGCTAGTTGCCATCCTTCGCCCGCAAACTGGTGACCGGCGACGGCGGCGGCGACGGCGGCGGCGACGGCGGCGGCGGCGGCGATCCGGGCGGCGGCGACGGCGACGGGCGGCGCGCGATCGGCGACCGATGACCGGCGGCGGCGACCGGCGATCGCGACGGCGACGGGCGGCGACGGCGACGGCGCGGCGACCGGCGGCGACGGCGGCGGCGACGGCGACCGGCGACGGCGACGGCGACCGGCGGGCGGGGGTGGTGACCAGCGGCGGTGGGGTGCGAGATGGCGACCGGGGGCGGCGACTGGCGGGCGAGGGTGGTGACCGGCGGCGGTGGGGTGCGATGGCGACGGGGCGGCCGCCGGCGGCGGGCGGCGACCGGAGCCGTTGGTCGCCGGCCACCGGCGGCCCTCGCCCAGACCGGCCGCCGGCGCCGGCGTCGGTCGCCGGCCGCCGCCCCGCCGCCATCCGCACCCCACCGCCGCCGGTCACCACCCCCGCCCGCTAGTCGCCGCCACCATCGAGGAAGAAAAAAAAAAAAAATTTTGTCAATACCAAACGCGTTTCTATTCTTTTTCTATTTCGAGAATAAGAAATTTTTGTAGTTACCAAACGCCCCATTTTACTCAGAAATTGTTCCAGGAAGTAGAAATAGAAAAGAACTATTTCTCAAAAGAAACTGTTCCCAGAAGTAAAAATGTTACCAAACGCACCCTTAGTCCTTAATCATCCATGAAAAATTGTTCCAAATTCTAACCACTTGAAATCAAGAGAAACAATAATCATAGTTAATCACTTAATAATAGTTTTATATTTAAAATTACTATTAATTAAACTAAAATAATTATTAGAAAGCCTCACCACATATATTCATTCTACTTTAATTGGTAAACTCTATATATTGATGATAGTCTCCTTATTAAGACCATCCATATCTTAAAAAAAGAAGAAGAGATTAAATAAAACATTCACTCATTATATATATAAAAGAAATTAAAATATGTAAAAGTATAAGCATCATTGTAGGTTCCGTTGGGAGAAAAATTAGGGGTTTTACTTTAGGTTCCCACTCTGGTTTCGGTTCGAGTTTCTAGTTCTTGGTTTTGATATCCAATTTCGGTTCGGTTCCTATAGAAAACGGGAACCAAACCGAGAATTGGTGGTTCCTATAAAAGTGGAACCAGGAAGCGAACCATCTCTCCCTAAAACCTAGAATCGGTCAAGTTTCTTGATTCCCTAATATATTATGAAACCATACTCACTTCTACTTAACAAGTGTTGTAAGTGAAAGTGTAATTAAAAGAGAAAGAAATAGGTTTTCTATATAATTGACATTGTTGACTAATGTATCCTGCTAATTAGCTTATGAATCAAAACTACCTCTCCCTTATAATAGCAGGCAAACTGCACACCTGGCATCAGCATGGTAGAGGACGTGAGTATCTCTCAGTTGGTGTATACTCTTCAATCAATCCTCCTTGATGTAATATATATTGATTGAATTATTTATTCCGATTTTGCTTTGGATCTCAATTTAGAAAATCGATCCTCCTTGATGTAATCTATTCTAAAACTATGCCCATCCCTACTTAATGAGTGTTATAAGTGACAATGCAATTAAAAGAGAAAGAAATAGATTTTCTATATAATAGACACTGTTAACTGATGTATCATACTAATTAGCTTATAAATCATAACTACCTCTCCCTTATAATAGTAGGCAAATTGCACACCTGGCATCCGCAGGGTAGAGGACGTGAGTACCTCTCAGTTGGCATATACTCTTCAATCGATCCTCCTTGATGTAATATATATCGATTGAATTATTTATTCCGATTTTGCTTGGGATCTCAATTTAGAAAATTGATCCTCCTTGATGTAATCTATTTTAAAACCATGCTCACTGTAACATCCTGAATTTCGGTAAGCCCGAGAATTATCGGAAAAGGGTTCAACGGGCCGAAAAATTGGAACCAAGAGGAATTGGACCGACCGGAGGCCCAATGGGCCTTGCACCTATGAGGAGTTGGCCATGTGGGCCCAAGCTAGCCAAGTGGGCCCAAGGAAGCCCTACTTCAAGCCTTTGAGCCCGTTAGCTTTTTCTAGCATGTTTCCCTTCAATTTGAGCCCGAACCGCTTTTCTTCTAGCCCGTATAAATTCTTGGTCCGTATACGCGTATAGTGAGGTATACTATACTTTTGGAATTTACCATTTTATCCCTTCTAGAAGTGGCATTTATTGTTGGAGGACAAAGGGAAGAAAAGTCAAGGAAATTGATGAAGAGAAGTGAGGTTTTGGAAGGGAATTTGGACTTGGCTTCTTGCTTTCTTTCTCTCTCTCTCTCTCTCTCTCTCCTCAAGTTTCAGCAGCCCCTTCCCCACGTTTCTCTCTCTTCCTCCCCACTCTCCCACGTTTCCTTCTTTCTCTCTTTCTCTTTTGTTCTTTTCTGTTTTGCTTCAAGAACAGCAGCTTGTGTTGCTGTGTTTCCCCCGAACCAGCCACCATTAGCCGCCGTCCTTGCTTCCTTGCCGTCATCGAGGAGCAGCCCAACCATCACCGGACTACCACCCCCTTTCCTCTCTCTTTTCTCTTCCTTTCTCTTCCTTTTCTTGCTGTGTTTTCTGTTTTTCCGCCGGAATCCGGCCTTGCCACCGTTGCTGGAGCTGCCACCATCGCCCAAAGTGTAGCCACAGAAGTCAGGGAGCCAGCTGTACACCGCCGGCCACCCCTGGTCATAGCCGGCCGCCTATTTCGGCCGTTTCCGCCTAATAGCTCCTTTCCGCGTGAACGGTATTCCAGGGGCTATTTAGGCCCGTTTCGACCACCGTTTGTCGTCCATTGTCGTCCCTGACCCTACCCCTCGTAGCCCTCGTCCCCCTCTACGTGCCGATGTCGCCGGATTTCCGACCCAAATAAGTTAATTTCCTAATCTTTGTTTATGGGTTAATTAGTGTATTTGTGTGTTTGTGATTAATTAAGCTTGATTGATTGATTAGGCTGGTTAATTAAAGCTGACTAGGGTTAGTTAATTGACTATAGTTAGTAATAAAGTAACTAAGGTTAATTAATTAAAGTAACTATGGTTAGTTTTAAAAGTAACCAATGTTAGAATTTAATCATGGTTAGGTTAATTTGACTATGGTTAGGTTAATTTGTTAACCATAGTTAAGTTTATTTTTATTTATTTATTTATTTAATTTCGGACGAATTTACTGTTCATAATTACTGTTCACAATCACTGTTCATGGCACTGTTCATACAGAAGCAAATTTTGGTTTTAAATTGTTGTGTTCTTGATTAATAAGGCTTATTGAAGTGCAAATTGTTGATTATTTCTAAGAATTAGGGAATATATGTGATTGTTGATTGGTTGGAATTGAATTTCGGTTTGTCATAATTTTCACGAGTGATTAGATTGTACCGCATGACATTATACGTGTGTCAACTACAACATCATGTCGTATGAGCATGAATTATGTTGCATTCACGACCAAGCAAAAGCAAAGACAAGAATAAACTGCTTGTTGATGTGTTGCATGGTCAGATTAAAGTTGATTGCTCGGTTGAGCCGGATGACCGCCAATCCTTCAGGGTTGTGCCGTGACCATTGGGTTGCCTAACAGTGGTCAGATGCGGAGTCGCAGTTGAAGCCGGGCCCATGCTCCTTAAGGAATGCCGTCGATGGGGGAAAGCCTTGGGGGAGGACGATGCCTGGTCTACGACTAGTTGACCGCCAATCATAAGGTTGTGCCGTAGCCTAGAGGGTCGTAATAATCGGAGCATGTGTGGGCAGTGTGATATGAGAAAGTTTTGGTGCAACGCTCTAGTTATTTGCATGCCTCTTACTGTTGTTGTGAGACGATTGATAGTTTTTGCAGGTCGCGTGTGCCAAGGCCAGGTAGGGTCACCTGTGATTGCACATGTTTATTAAACTGTCTACTATGGTTGTTCTCTGAGGTGGTATTGGATGATTTGATGGATTAGGTTGTATGTTAAACTCTCAAGGCAAGCGAAGTTCCTAACCGAGGCTTAGGACTTTAACTTGCTAAGTTTATCTCAACCCATCGTGGTTAACCATTTTCAAGTCCATAGGATGGAGAATTGACGTGTGTTACGATTCGTGGCCCTCTTTGAAGGGAGTAGATTAACCATGGCTTGTCGGTTACATTGGCTCGTTAGGAAGATGCCCGTGATAAGGGCTTGTACTTGTAAACTTCTTAAGGTTAATCAGTAGATAAATAAAGTAGTACTTTTGAATGTATTCTTATTGGATTTTCCTGCTATCCCTGCTTTTGTAATTGACTGGAGGTTTGTAATTCGCTTCCGCATGTGCATAATTACAAAATAAAAATAATAGTTGGTGACGTGTCTTGGGACGTCGCATCAAATGATTGCGAGAGAACAAAGGTTACCACGTGCTTGAGGGTCAAGGCGTGACACTCACCCCTAGTTAACGAGTGTTATAAGTGAAAGTGCAATTAAAAGAGAAAGATATAGATTTTCTATATGATAGACATTATTAACTGATGTATACTACTAATTAGCTTATAAATCAGAATTACTTCTCCCTTATAATGGTAGGCAACTTGCACACTTGGCATTAGCAGGGTAGAGGACGCAAGTATCTCTCAGTTGGCTATACTTTTCAATCAATCCTCTTTGATGTAATATATATCGATTGAATTATTTATTCCCATTTTACTTGGGATCTCAATTTAGAAAATCATGGCATCTAAAGCATAGATAACAGCACGCGTAATAAAAAACAGTTAAGACATTTGCATCAATATCGTTGACTGGTGAGAATCCTCGGTACTTGCGACCTTGCTACTCTACAGCTCAGGACCTCACTTACGTGTGACATGAAAAATATAAATAAATAAAAAATTTCTTCCAATGAGACAGAAAATAAATAATCATTTATATTTGATACTTCCACCGTTTGTTTAAGGGCTGTGCTAGTAGGTCACATGACGCATCCAATCACGTTTTAACTACACATGTTTTATTTATTTATTTCATAGTAATATAGTCAATGATTAAAATGTTGTAATTTTTCCCTTTTTGTTGCCAAATTTCCCCTTCTAGAAAGCACGAACACGAGCACAATTTTTTTTTTTGGTCGAAATGATTGGGCTATTCAGCGAGCATCTTCGCATGCGCTGATACCTTTGATTGCTTTCTATATAGTGAATAGAATATTAAGGGATGATTGGTCAAATCATTAATTAGAAAATTCTCTTTAGTATCTTGGATTATCTCTTACGTTAATGCCAAAGAATCGAACATACATTAGCCTATTTTAGGGTACTAGATTGGCTCTCTCTTTGTTACCTATTGTGTTTGAATGGTAATTGTTCTTTTCTAGAGCCAATGCGTGACTAACAAGTTGAAATCAACTTTTAAATGGGAAAAATTACTAAAAAAAGTTTTAAACCTATTATACTTATACCAATTTAGTCCTAAATCTTTTAATTTGATCAATCTAGTCTAAATCTTTTGATAATATGACAATATAGTCTATCTAACTAATTTTGACCATAAATTGTTGATGTGGACGCTGGCTGTCATATGTGACACTGGCGTTGACATGGATATTTTTTACAATTTTCTAAAAAAATTATTTTTAATTATTTTTCCTTCTCTTTTTTTTCTTTATTGTGGCTGGTAAGGCGACCCTTGCCCAGGTGAGGCCTACTTGGCTTGTGGCTATTGAGGGTGGCCTCGCTCGAATAGGGCGGGTGTGACCTTCGCCCAGCTCCAGCCACCACCTGTGGTTGATCTTCGACCATTGTTGAAAAGGAAAGGGAAAAAAAAGGAAAAAAAGAAAAAAATTCAATTTTTTTTAACAGATTGACCACATTAGTGTCAATATGTCTCATAAGATGGCTAACGCTAACTGGATCACAATGTTAGCATTTTTCAATAAAAATTAGCTAGAATGACTACAATGGAAAATCATTAAAAGATTTAGGACTAAAATGGCATAATGAAAAGGCTTAGGAATAAAATGGCATGAGCGCAATAGATTATGGCTTTCTAGGTTAATTTCCCCTTTTAAAGTCCACATGACCAAAAGTTTACTATCAAGCCCTCTTAAGTGAACACTTAAAAAGAATTAATCTCTTAAAGTACGTTTAGTAACATTTCTATCTTGAGAATAATTTATATTCAAAAATAATTTTTTTCATTTATGTTTCTGGCAACAAAGAACTAGATTTTTTTTTTAACTTCTTATTTCTGTTCCAAATCTATTCACTAGCCAGTTTTCTATTTCGAGGAATAGAAAAATTAGCCGACCTTGCCAAATTGATTTCTGTTTTTTTGGAGAACAAAAAAATAAAAAAAATAAAAAAATAGAATGATTACTAAACAAGCCCTTAATTACTGGAATTGTGTTGAAACAAAGGTACTGTGTAGATAACATGAATAAATAGCATCTCTCTCTCTTCCTTCCTGAATCTGATAACAATTTGAACAGGACGAAGTCCCAAACTAATTCAAAAAATTCAATCTCCAAAAGAGATGAAGCTCAATATCTAGCATATAACTTCATATTTTATGATTTGTGTCAAGTCACATAAAATTGCTACAGCAGATAGTTTAGTTTAGAGACATGGCCGGTCTTTTTATATGCTAAACATGATATCATAAACAAACCACTGAGAAGGTTAGTCTGTAACCCTTTTTTTTATTGTTTTGCCGAGCATGTCGTTCCATAATCTTTCGATAATTTCTCATGTGGCCTTTGTAGAGAAATGCTTTCCTCGCTGCGCTCTGACAAACTGGAAATTTTAATGGATACGTGTAAACGGTCAGCATGAGCAATGACAGTGAAAAGCACCTGGTCCTTCGCCTGTTACTACGCTAACTATGGAAATTGTCGAATCACCTCTTACTAAGCTTACACAGCAGATGTGACAGCGTTGCAAGAATTATAGAATAAGTTGAGATTCTACGTATCTAGCACTGTAAGCTTGCTCAATGGAGCAAAACAAAGGGATCTTGCATAGAGTTTGTACCTGTATTTACAACAACGTGATGGAGGAAGTTCAAGATGGCCAGGAGTAATCCGTGCCACACGGCCTCAACTTAAGTGCATCGCCGTGTCGATAATCGCTTCTTCCGCAAGCGGAATTGATATGCAATTTCCTACCAAATTGTCCTTTATGTAGAAATTTCTCTACATAAATAACTAATTAATCAAGAATAATTAAATCCATATATAATTGTAAAACACCAAAAACTTATATGTATATACAGTGGAATTTAAAGCGTACCCATTTAAGCCATAATTTAAAGCATACATGTTTGAGTTATTGCCTCACTTGATAGAAAACATATCAAGCTGATATAATCGGTGATCTATCGGTATGCCAGATCTTCCTTTCTATGGCCTATTTCGGTTTAGCAGCTTTAATGGGATTCAGCGACTGATAGATATAACCTACCATTTTATAGGCTAGAGAGAGGACCTAGCAAACCATAATCAACAGCGTGTCAACTGGGCCCCTCCCATTACGGGCTTCAGTTAAACACAATTGCCTACACTTTGCTATTCAACTAGGCCCATGATTAATAGATGCCAAAACCCAATTCAATAAGATTACTTTAGGGTTTAAAATTTATTGGAATATCCATTAACCCGATTATATAAAATAGAAAATTAATTAATTAATGTAAGCCCATTATCAGAAAATTTCCAACACTTTACTCAACTTTCACTTGAGGACGTTTTTCATCGAGTCTCTTCCAGCTCCTTCAGCCTCTTATCGAGGGCTCTTCTATGTATGGCCATCTGTTTATGGTTGTTTGCTTCCGGAAGTCAGTTTATGGAGACCTTGAAGTTCAGCATATGAATTTTGCTGTCCATTAGACGGGTTGGTTGTCGTACTTAGAACACTTTGTTATGCAGCAACAGATGTCAAATGAACTGGAAGAGACAGGCTCCACAGCCTCCTGTCACAACAAATGGTCTTTCTCATCAGGACGATTCTCCAGTGAGTGTGATGAATTGCAGTGGTAAGTAAGAAACTCGATTCTAAAGGTGTTTCTGTGTCATATCATTTACCTTTTCTCCATCACGTTGAACATAGTACCTACTCTGGTGATGAGCTTAACTATTCAATCTGAAAGCTACTTACGTACTTGAGAGGATTCTAAATATAAATTACCTGCTTGTGCACGCTACTTTTCTTGGCGAATTCTGTCATATGCTCCAGCTTAAACACATACATCATTCAAGAGTGCAAGTGCTTTTGTCAGCTCATGGCATGAGGCATAGCATTACTTTATTTGCCTCGTGAAGTCTGGTTACAGAGGACATGAATATTCTTTCGATAGGAATCGTATGTTTAGATGATCATAATTGCTACCCTTGATAGGACACATTGCCGATGACAACATGACCGTCGCAGTGTGCATTTTCGTGGAACAACTTAGTTTCATCTACAAGTTGTGATGCCAACTGTGCTCGCGCTTGTGGTTTCATAATGATGATGAGCATAGCAGAATCTGACAAGCTACCAGCCATTCCTGTTGGTTTTGTACGATCAGCAGAGGTGGCAGGGTCCACTTCACATCTTGGAACCAGCAGTAATCTTGCTCGTCCTTCACTGGAAGCACAAGGAATGAGAATAAATGCTGCATCAGACACTGCACAAATGCCAATTTCACTAGTTCCAAACCTCATCGTAGGTGGCCTCCAGGCTGCAAACTTCAGGGGACCTTTCCGACCATCGACTTTTAATGGCTTAAACCTTGAGCCACTTGGATTCATACCCTGTCCTATACTTTCTCTGAAGGTGTTCATGATATTTAACGCTATTTTGCTAGATAGCTCTTACTTGGTTTGGACTTTCTACTGGCCAATCTCGTCCCATAAAGGTTTGGCTTGGCATATTACTTGTCAGCATATTTGCAAAGATTGGCGATCTTATAATTTTACACATCAGTGCATTCGGACTCATGGTGCATCAAATCTGACAAGAGCTTGTAATATGCTATCAATCAGTGTATCAATCAGTACATCTCCTTGTACATATAGACACAGTTTGCCATTTCTAGAGTCGAGAGTTAGCTTTCGACAGTAGTCTTGAGCAATATTGTGTTCTCCAAACCGAGACTTGTTCAGAGTCATTGAAAGCCTTCAATTTTTGACCTTGTACTAGGAAGGTCCTCTCTACTTTAAAAACCATTTAAAGTAATCGAATAATTGCTTTTGTACTTGGTGAGACGACCCAAGTTTCAGGATCAGCATGCGCTTTTTCTGCTTTTCTATGTATTCTTAGTCCTGATGAATGACATTTTTTGCAGCTTCCGTTCAGGAGTACTTCGCTAATTTGGCATCGGGTCAGGGCTCTCTTTCTGCAATCCCTGCGTGAAGTGGATATCAGGTGTTCCTCATCAACATCACTGTCTGGAGGAATGTTTGCTTAGTAGGAAAAGTCATGTGGAGGGGACAACAATGAGGAATATGATACTCGTTCTGAAGAATGCAAGGCACCTTCTCATGTCTTATCATCGAGTGAAGGCAACAATTCTTACTGCATTTAGGGATCGAGCTTTTGTGATACCTCATATGCTCTAACATGACATCAGGTTTCCGATTTCCATTAATTGTAAAGGAAAAATTGCCGGCCTACTCTGTGTTTCCTCTTTGACAAGTCCCGGTCGTTCATTGGTTAGGCGAGGACCCATCCCGCGACATGAGGTCGAATCGCAGATTGCTTGAGCAGGTAGCTGCTGTAGAGGTGGTTAATTGAGCGGAGGTCGAAGGGCAGGGGTGAGAGGTTTGGATGGAAATGATAGATATTCATTGCTCATAATGCAAACATTAACATGAAGAAAAAATTACCTTGTCACGCTTGGAGGATTCACATGAAAAAAAAAGTTGAATGAATTCCAAACGACATTTATTGTCATTTATAAAATATGGACATGACAAGTCTACCATAAAACACCAATGCTATATGAAAAATATGTAAAAGCTTCACAAATTACATTGTGAATGATGAAACATGTTGATAGTACTATTCATATTTCGCATCATTTCTACAATAGGGGAACAATCACACAATATATGATTCCTCAAAGTCATTGTCGCGGTGAAATTAGTAACTGCCAGGAATTATCGAAGCACTTGATGAATATGAGACTGTTTCAAGTTCTATCTCAGTGCCAACATCATCAACCGATGCCTCTATTGGATACAAAAGTGGTTTTGGAGGCAATTGCAGTTTATCCATATCTCCTTCAAGCATATCCAGGACTTTCCTCATTGGCGGCCAATCATTAGGGCTCAATTGTATACACCATAGCGCAATGATTATCATCTTCCTTGTTGTTTCTCTTTCCTCTTCTATGACATCTATCCTTTCAACCTCCTTTTCTTTGCCAAGTTGATCATAAACCCACATAGGAAAGTAAATTTGACTTGATCGCTCTTCATGTGCATTAATATTTCTCCTTCTACCAGCCATTTCCATTAACATCATCCCAAAACTATAAACATCAGCTTTGTAAGAAATGCCACCAATGTCTTTGTAGAATAGCTCAGGGGCCATATAACCCAAAGTTCCTCTTGCTGCAGTCAACGATACTGTGTTGTGACTGGTGGGATAAAGTCTTGCAAGTCCGAAGTCAGAAATTTTTGGAGTGAAACTTCGGTCTAAGAGAATGTTGTGCGGCTTAATGTCAAAGTGTAGAATTTGCATATCAATCCCCGATGTAGATACTCTATCCCTCTAGCTATGCCAAGAGAGATCTCATGCATTTTCTTATAATCAAGAGGATCATCACCATCCTTATTGGAAATATGTTTATCCAAAGAGCCATTCGGCATGAAATCATAGACAAGAGCTTGTTTGGAGTAATCGAAACAAAAACCAACGAGTTGCACCACATTGACATGGTGGATCCTTCCAATTATGGCCACTTCGCTTATAAAATCTTGGCCGTCAGATTTTGATTTTTTCAAAATCTTAACCACAACTTCATTGCCACTTCTAAGGATTCCTTTGTACACAAAACCATATCCTCCCTCACCTAACTTGTGTTTGAAATTTTTTGTGATTTTTTTGATATCCGAGTAAGAGTACCTAATGGGCAAAAGGTTGTTGTGAGCTAGTAAGAATTCTTCGATTTTTGTGTCATTCGCTTGATGCCTTCTCTTCCACTTATAGATTAGAAGTATCAACACACATGGAGTTCCGAGTATGAACTTTGCTGCGATGTAGTTGGCTGCATAGAAATTGTCCATAGATTAGCACAGTGCAATAAAAAAAATTTAAGCATAATTTTTTTAATCAGAGTGCTAATTGAGATCTTCATACCCAAGACAAAGGCGAGGTCCCAAAATGCAAATGGCGCATACCAACTCATGCCCTCCGCAACAGTAAGACGGGGGCCTGAAAATGATTAATTAGAGTCGGTGATCAATCAATGAAGAATTGAGTCTATCATTTTAGCAGTTAGACATAAATATAATTTACTGTACTAGACAGTGCTCAGATCACAGTTAATTCAATTCACTCGGGCAATCCATGTCATTATAGCATGATATTTTCTCTTGAAGAAAAGCGATTTTGCTTTCGTTCTCATAGATGTACCAAACGATTGATAAGTTCAAGTCTTGCTCCGCATAATTCTAATTTACGAACTTCATTCAATAAGCATTCAATTTATTCAACCGCATAACGGTAACAGCCATGCAAGGGACAAGAGCAACAATTAAATCAACCATTTTTCCCCAAACAAAAATAAAGTAACAAAGTCAAATCCAGAAAAGCTCCTCGAATTGTAAAATAAATGAGAGCAATGCATGCCGAATCTATTAAGAAATATATTTAAAATTTTCAACTTAAGCGAGGTAAATACATTAGGAGTGCCATAACTTTCGTACGGCGCTCACTTTGGTGCCAAATTTTTTTTTTCGCTCACTTGAGTGTCACAAGTTTTAGAAAACGTTCACTTGAGTGCCAATTCTGATGTGGCCGCCGGAAAAGCTGACGTGGTCGCCGGAAAAGCTGACTTGACCCCCGGAAAAGTTGACGTGGCGCCGGTGAACAATATTTTAATATATTTTAATATATTTATTATTTTTTTAATTTTTTTGATTTTGTTTTTTATTTTGATTTTTGTTTTTTTTTCTTTAAGGCCGGTGAGGGTCACTGGTGGCCCTCGCCGGCCCTAACAAAAAAGCAAAAAAACATTGAAAATTTTTTAAAAAGAGTAGAAACGGCATCGGTTTGCCTGAAAAGTCCACGTCAGCGTTGAAATTTATTAAAAAAAAAGAAAAATCATTAAAAAATTCCACGTATGCATTTTGGCACTTAACTGAACGATTTTTGGCTGGAAGTGGCACTTAACTGAACGATTTCACTCCGATGTGACACTCAAATGAGCGAAAAAAAAAATTTGGCACCAAAGTGAGCGCCATATGAAAGTTATGGTATTCCTAGTGTCCTAACCTCCAACTTAAGCATTATAGTACGAATAGAGTAAGACCAACAAAAATAAAAACTTAAGTGATGTAGCAATTTTTTCTATCATGTTTTCAAAGAAACTAGTATCTTAATGTGTAGATTGTATTAAAAATATCCAACTAAAACTTGCCACATCACTCGGTAGCTAAATTTTGGTAAGATCTCTTAGTAAAGCTAGCATTTAAGAAAAGCGGGAGGAGGAAGAAGGAAGGAAGAAAGAAAGAACCGCTACAGAGAAAGTCGCTTACCTTCGTAAGGGTATCCACAATCCTCCCATCGGTATCTAAAACTTAAGTAGTAACACCGAAAGTGACGCGACGAAAAGTAACACGGAAAGAGACTCGGAAACCCTTCTTCGAGGGGGCGTTCTTCGGGGGGGCGTTCTTCGGGAAGGCTTATCTCATAGGAGAGATCGAATCCCTCGGCCACCATGTTGTGGAGGTCCTTGTATGTTAAGCTCCCACGATTATACTGATCTTGCCACCATTGGAATTGACCCGATGCGATTGCCATCATGGTTATGGTGCAAGAATCCTTGATTTCCCCTACTTGTGAATCATTTACAGCATATGAGTACACCTTCGATTGGGAAAAATAAGGAACCGTGTCGGCAGAGGATGCTCCCTTGATACATGGCTTGGTATCAACATACCAAGTAGAAGTAACAGGTTGTGAGCACTTCATGAAGTATATCGATGACATAAACCGTGAACTGGGTCTGTAGGGATCATAATAACTGAAGTTGAAGGACGCCAGTGAGTAACAAGGGAGGGATGAGCAATTACCCTTTTGCAATCCATCGTCAACCACCGTGATATAACCGGTGAGGTTATCTTGGCCACCATAGGACTCGTAATAGATTGACTTCACATAATATCGGCCAGCAAATAGATATAGAATAGTGCGGTTATTTTCACAAGTTAGCTCATAAAAATAGTTGCCGCAATCTTCTGGATCGTCTTTTAATCGAAAGGAATAACTTATGTTACGAACCTCGCCGCAAGATGAAGGGGTGCACGTGCGATTCTTCCTCTCACCGTAACTAATCCCTAATAGTAGTAGACAATGCGATATGAGAAGTAAAACATGGAGCATAAATATCGAGCTGAGAGAAATAACCATCTCTATATCGTTTGATCTGATGCAATGGAAGTTTTGGCTAATTTGGTACCGCGACGGAGGCCTAATAAAGGGTCGGGAGTCATCGGTAATCCAAATGTCCAAGTCAACCACTGAAACAAAGTTTAGCAAGGAAAAGTATGGCCCGCCTAAAGCAAGGTCTCGAAAAAGTACGGCCCCGCGTGAAAAGCATGGCCCGGCTAAAACACGGTCCGCGTGAAAAGTATGGCCCAGCTAAAAGGCGGTCTCGAAAAAGCATGGCCCGGCTTTCCCTTTAATTGGGAAGGAAATTTCGCTGCAATTTCTTGATTTGACGTTTCTTGACAAATTGATTCTCTCTATGAATTATTTTAGTAGTGTAAAAAAAATTGGTTTGGACGCCTTGTACCCTATACTGAATCGAGATCCTTTAAGTGAGGCATCCAGCATTCTATTTTATTTTCGAGGCCAATATTTCTTAAGTGTTGCTTTGTTAAATTGTAAAGACGAAAAAGGAAAAAAAAATGATATATTCCATCGTGTAAGGTTTTTCATTTTTAACAAAAGATAAAATTAGTAACGAAGAAAGAGTATCTTACTAATTAATGGGTACATATATTTTAACTTGTGTAATGTCGCTTTTGGAAGAAGTAAAAAGAAAATAAGGAGTGAGTGCTTCTTGCTTCTTGGATGGTGCGAATCATAACGAAAGAAAGAAAGTAACATAGTAATTTCTTAGCCGGCGATAGACCAACACGTGTTGATTAGAAACTAACTTGCTTCATTGTGGATCAATACATGCAAAGACTATAGATGCAATATTTGAAGTCACAAAACTAAAGCGATGTCTACTTATTCATTATCAACTTCAATATTACAATTATTGTCTCGTGATTGTACTAGATCTATGAATAATACTTTCATCTCTTTTCCATAATAGGACCACTTAATGAATAAACTGACAGATCTCAACAATAATATCGTTTCATCAAATGAAAAAAAATGTTGTGTCCTGCTTCATAATCATCTTCCATCTCCGAATGTGTGGCATTGGAGGTGTCATATAAGCTCAACCGAGACTACAAGGAAGAGTGTTGGAAATATGGTCGAAGATCTCGAAACTGATTCCGATTGTAATTGATTTAATCAATCGCTAATTAGTACAGCAAATAGGAAAATAGCGATGTGTATATTTTATTTTCCTTTTTTATTTCTTCACTCTTACATTATAAATTCATTGATGTATATGTAAACAAACATACAAGAAAAACCATTCTCTCTTTCTTCCAATTGCTCTTCTGTCATGGTATCAGAGCTGCGTTCTTGAAATAGCTTCCGCAAACCCTCAGAATTGCCTTCGTTTTTTTTTTTGACCTTTTTCCTTTGCACATTCTCATCCTGCAAAACAAGTCAGCAAATCGTTTAGGAATTCTGAGATTTGATCATGGAAGAAAGTGGGATTAATCAATCAGCAGGTATTTCACCCGAAGAAGAACGGCCTTCTATTCAGGATTTTGCTTCCAGTCAGATTCCTGCTTCGGGCCAGATTCCTGCTTCGGGCCAGCCACCTGCTTCGGGCCAGATTCCAAGCCCAACTGTCCAATGGGCCTCAACAATACCACCAATTCAGTGGTATCCAGCGCAAGGCCACTGGACGACTGGGCCGGGACAACCATGGGCCCAATCATCCGGGCGGGACAACCATGGGCTTCGTATGAGCAGCCCAATTACAGAGGGATTGACCCGAATGGCAATCCGACCCAGATGAATCCGGGTTACAGACCCGGATCTGCACCGGGTCAGGGAACGGATCCCTACCCGGCTCCGACCCAGGCGAATCCGGGTTACAGGTTCGGATCCGCACCGGGTCAAGGGAACGGATCCCTACCCGGTTCTCCAACCCGGTTTCACGCCGCAATTTTTTCCGGTCACCGGCAGCGGCCGCCCTGAACTTGGAGACCCGCTCTACACTTCGCCGGCGGACGGACCGGAAGTTCGTCTAATCAGCCAACAACTTACCGGATCCGACAACTACACTTCCTGGGCGCGAGATCTCCGGCGAGCTCTCATCACGAAGGATAAGGAGGGTTTCATCGACGGGGTCGTTCCGATTCCGACGGATGAACGACTGCAGAGGCACTGGCGACGGTGCAATCAACTAGTCCGGACCTGGATCGGGAATTGCTTGTCACCGGAAGTCGCAGCCGGCCTCCTCCCGACGGAGGATTCGAAGATTTTCTGGGATAATATTCGAGAGATGTATGGGAAGTTAGATCGAGCGCGTTTATTCACACTAACTCAAACCCTATCAGATCTAAAACAAGGGAATCTCTCCGTCACCGCAACCTACAATCGGCTCTCAGCTTTGTGGAATGAAATCGAAGCTGCCGAAGAAAAATTGGAAGGACCGGAGACGACTCTTTGACAATACCGTGCTATAAAAGAGAGAGAAAAGGCCACAAGATTCTTGCTTACCCTCAACGAGACCTACTCGGCATTCCGGTCTCAGATCTTGGCGATGGACCCTCAACCACCGCTCGGGCGAATCTTCCAGCTTGCTGTGCAGGAAGAAAACCAGCGAATTGCCGCAACAGAACAAGCCCTAATTGGAGAAGGGGTAGGCCTCGCGACGTTTTCCTCTGTCTTCGGCTCGACAGACACGGTGGCCGGAGCTAATGGAGGCATCGGAGCTGCTGGAGGGAAGAAGATCGTGGCTGCGGCAAGGAGGAGAAATGAAGACAACCCTAAGTCATCTTCAAGAATGGACGGCTGGGATCAAAGACCTGGATCGGACGGCTGGAACAAAAACGCCGCATCCGACGGTCGAGGCAGAGGCTCTGGATCGGACGGTTCAGATCAGATCAACGAGATGGATGGCTGGGATCTGCGCGCGAAATCTGACGGCTTGAGAACGCCCAATTTTTCAGCCAAATCGGACGGTTATCATCGTGCCACGTAAGCACCGAACTATAGGGGATCGTACGGCTCACGATATGCCACGTCAGCAGGGAAGGTTAGTGGACCAAATTTCAAAAATAAAAATAAATATTGCGAATATTGCAAACGTCCACACCATACAATCGATACATGTTGGAAATTGCATGGGAAACCACATGATAAAAAGGGCAAGGAATCCACAGTTTATCAGGTTTCTGCACAGAAAATGGGCGGAACAGCAAATCAAATGATCACCAAGGAACAATACGAAAATATTGTTCAAGTATTGAGTCAACTCAAGACTAGTGATGAAGGTGCAGCTGGATTCTCAGGTACCATTTTATATGGAAAGAATTCATCTTCAGTTAATGCATGGATTATCGATACAGGTGCTAGTGACCACATAATATGTGATGATCAATTATTCTCTAATGTTCATGAAAACATACAATTCCCTGTTACGGTACGTCTTCCTAATGGGAACATTACTCATGTTACCAAAATCGGTACCGTACATCTTGGTCAGCACTTTATCCTCAAAAATGTCTTGTATATTCCAGAATTTGAGTTTAATCTCCTTTCTGTCTCGAGAGTATGTATGGACAATTCCTGCCGTGCCATATTCAATTCCAAAAGTTGTGTCTTTCAGGACCATTCGACTGGGAAAGTGATGGGCTTGGGTAATGAAGCACAAGGACTTTATTTCTGGATCGGTTCCCCCCGGGAGATTTAGAGTTATTAAATAAAGGCATTTCATGTAATGCAATTAGTACAAATAAAAATCTCCTACTTCATCAACGATTGGGCCACAGTGCGCGATTTCCATATTCAAAATGTCCAGTTTGTCCTTTAGCTAAACAGTCTCGAACACCATTTCCAATTAGCACATCCCGAGCCAAAAATCCTTTCTCCTTACTTCACATAGATATCTGGGGCCCCTATCATACCACACATCGAGATGGATCTCGTTTTTTCCTTACTATAGTTGATGACTATACTCGTGCCACTTGGCTATATCTTATGCAGTCAAAGAGCCAAACATTTACTCATATATCAAACTTTATTTCCTTAATTAGGAATCAATTCGGAAAATCTGTACAACGAATTCGTACAGATAATGGTCGTGAGTTCTTCACTTCTGAGTGCACAAAATTGTTGTCCACTCTCGGAATAATCCATGAAAGTTCTTGCACTTACACTCCACAACAGAATGGAATTGTTGAACGCAAGCATAGACATCTTTTAGAGGTAGCTCGGGCATTAAAATACCAAGCTTCTGTGCCTGAAAATTTCTGGGGAGATTGTGTGGTCACAGCAGCTTATTTGATTAATCGCATGCCAACTCGAATTCTTAATGGCAAGTCTCAATTTGAAATGCTGTACAATAAACGGCCAAATAATGATCATCTTAGAGTATTTGGTTGTTTGTGTTATGCAACAAATGTGGGTCCTCGGGATAAAATGAGCCCTCGTGCAACCAAATGTGTCTTCATGGGATATCCTACTCTTCAGAAGGGATATCGAGTTATGGAAATTTCCACAGGAAATTTTTTTACAAGCAGGGATATCATATTTCACGAAGATATATTTCCATTTGAAGAGATGCTATCTTCATCACACGAGGCTTCACCAGAAAACAATCAGATTTTTTTATCTGATGAAAATTTATCTATGACACCTGGAGTGCTTGTCACATCAGGACCACCTTTGACATCGGGCCAATTGATATCAGCACCAAGGGAATCTTCATATCGCCAGGTAGAATCACCTACTTTATCCGAAGATATTTCATCTTCTTCTTCAATGGATACATCAGAATTGATTCGCAACATCGGTAGTTCCTAATATAAGTGAACAGCCTCGACGCTCCGGGCGACGGACTCGTCCACCTACATGGACAAAGGATTATATATGTTCTCACGCCGCACCTCGGGTACCCGGTATCCTATTTCTTCATATGTTTCCTTTAACAAATTGTCGCCACATCATATGTGTTGCATTAGTCGTATATCGAGGAACATGAGCCATCTTCGTTCGCGAGGCGCAAAAAAAATCCCAAGTGGAGACATGCAATGGAAACAAACTAGTTGCACTCACGAGAATCATACGTGGGATATTGTCCCTTTACCTCCATATCGAAAACCGATTGGATGCAAATGGGTATATAAGATCAAGTTCAAGGCAGATGGTTCCATTGAGCGATATAAGGCTCGATTAGTGGCTAAAGGGTTTACTCAAAAGGAAGGCTTTGATTATCATGAGACATTTTCTCCAGTAGCAAAAGAAGTCACCGTACGTTCCTTCTTATCTGTCGCTGCTATACAAAATTGGTCTCTGCATCAAATGGATGTGAACAATGCTTTTCTCCATGGTGACTTGGATGAAGAAATCTACATGGATCTACCTCAAGGACTTCGCAGACAGGGGGAGTATCGGGTATGTCGTCTTCGTAAGTCCTTGTATGGATTAAAGCAAGCATCAAGACAATGGTATGCTAAATTTACTACTGCATTAACCAATGCAGGCTTTCAGCATTCAAAGCATGATTATGCCTTGTTCACACGTAGCACAGGGAGTTCGTCGATTTATTTGTTGATATATGTCGATGATATACTGATTATGGGAAATAATAATTCTGATGTAGCAAGATTCAAAGAGTATTTGCATTACAATTTTCACATCAAGGGTTTGGGACCTCCCAAATATTTTCTCGGCATTGAGATTACCCGATCCGATAAAGGAATCTCTCTTAGCCAGAGGAAATTTATCTTAGAGATCATTTCTGAAGCAGGTTTATCAGGTTGTAAACCATCAGTCATTCCCATTGAACAGAATGCAAAATTAACGACACATGAGTATGATGTGAACTCCTCTCCACCTAGCAAGGATGCATTGCTTAGAGATCCATCAGGATATCAGTGACTCGTTGGAAAGTTGATATATCTCACCATGACAAGGCCTGACATAAGTTATGCAGTGCAAATACTTAGTCAGTTCATGCACATGCCAAAACAGTCACATATGGATGCAGCCTTGAAAGTCGTGAAATATTTGAAAGGATGTCCAGGACTTGGTATATTTTTATCTCGCGACTGCAGTATGAAGATGACAGCATTTTGTGATACGGATTATGCTACTTGCCCAATGACTAGAAGATCTGTTACCGGATTTTGTATAAAATTGGGAAAATCATTGATTTCTTGGAAGACGAAGAAGCAGTCCACAGTATCATTGTCATCAGCTGAGTCAGAATATCGAGCCATGGCGAAAACCACTTGCGAGATCGTCTGGATACGAGGATTACTCTCAGATCTCGGAATACAAGTCAATGGACCAAGTGAATTATTCTGTGATAATGATGCTGCACTAAAATTGGCAGCAAACCCAGTTTTTCATGAGAGAACAAAACACATAGAAGTTGACTGCCATTTTACTCGGGACAAAATCAAAGGAGTATTGGTGACAAAGGGAATCGGAACAGTGGAACAACCTGCGGATATCTTTACTAAGCCATTATGCCAGAGACAGCACAAATATCTTCTAAGCAAGCTAGGTGTCCTTGACATATATAGGCCACCAGCTTGAGGGGGAGTGTTGGAAATATGGTCGAAGATCTCGAAACTGATTCCGATTGTAATTAATTTAATCAATCGCTAATTAGTACAGTAAATAGGAAAATAGCGATGTGTATATTTTATTTTCCTTTTTTATTTCTTCACTCTTACATTATAAATTCATTGATGTATATGTAAACAAACATACAAGAAAAACCATTCTCTCTTTCTTCCAATTGCTCTTCTGTCAAAGAGCAATAAGTAATGACTTGGATGCCGCCATTTTCATTCTCTGTTGATGGCTGCTTGAGTCTGCTCAAGACTCCTCCCTTTCGTTTCAAGGACCTCCGTGATCACGAGCCCCATCCCCACGGCGTTAATTGCAGCATAAAGAAGGTACGTGTGAAGCAAAGCCAGCAAAGTTATTTGCTTTTGACAAGCTTTTCGGATGCATATTCTGACATTTCTCATGGGAAGAATGCTTTACTATGTACTACCTGTCTGTTAATCATTTCACAGAAAGAACCCCTTAACTTTTCTCTTTTCTAATTGATACTTCGACTCAATTTCTTGATATGCGAACATAGGTAGAAGTTGCTGTAAACGCGTTGATTGAAATAAATGGACTGAATATGCATTCCAGAGCATGAAGACACCTCCACCTCCAAATAGGATTGAAGAGTTCATGGAAAAACTAAATCTCGAGTCTGTAGTTTGGTTGGATCCACACAAAAACTCATGTTCCAATAGAAGAAAGGCGATCGTGATCTTCCACCCCAGAGCAGATCTCTTGCATGTTTTTTCCTCCTTAAGCTTTTTAAGAACCTATTTAGGTCTAGGAATATTATACTATAGAAAAAATAATATATTTCGTAGCATAAGATTTTTCATTTTTGACAAAAACAAAATTGGTACCAGAGAAGATAAACAAAGCACTAAAGACTGTCGTTACATGTCCCAACCTCCAAAAGAAAAAAGAGAAAGAGTATGAGGTTAATTTAACGGCAACATAAATTTTATAGAATTTGAGGTTGCATTTTGCGAAAATAAAAATAAAAATAAGGAGTACGTGCTTCTTGCTTAAAGGTGAGCTCGCACCATTATACCGATCCCTTTCCCACCCCAGGATATAATCCTATAATAAAGCCATCATGATTATGTATGTTGCAAGAATCCTTGATGTCCCCTACTCGTAGATCAAACCTACTCGTAGATCAAACCCATGTACCGCATACGAGTACACCTTCCTTCGGGGAAAATTAGGAGGCATATCGGAAGGGTATGCTCCCACAACACATGGTTCAGTATCAATATATGAAGTAGAAGCAACAGGCCGTGAGCACTTCATGAAGACCATCGGCATAACTGAGGGTGAACAGTATGGATAATAATGACCAAAGTTGGAGGGCGCCAATGGGAAACGCGGAAGGGACAAGCAATTACTTTTTTGCAATCCATCGTCAACCACCATGATTTCACTGTTGAACAAATCTATGCCAAGACCGGAATCTTAATAAATCGATTTCACGTAATATCGGCCGGCACACACATATAGAACAATACGTTTATTTTCACAAGTCAGCTCATACTCAATGCAGCCACAACCTTTTGGGTTGTCTTTGAATCGGAAATGAAGCATATGTCATGGATCTTGCCGTAAGATGAAACAGTGCATAAGTGGTTCTTTTTCGCACCGTAATTCATCCCCAGTACTAGCAAAACATGCAATATGAGAAGAAAAGCATGGAACATGCTTATGGAGCTCGGAGACGTAATCATCTCTCTATCGTTTGATCTAATGCAACGAAAGTTTTTGCTAATAGGTGATGCGATGGAGGCCCTGTAATATGAATGAAAAGAGTCGGGAGTCATAGGTCATACAAAGGTCCAAGTCAACCAATACAACAAATTCTAGGGAAAAAGGGGTATCACGCGGAAATTGCTGTCGTTGCAGTCAAGGTGACCAAACACGGTGTTGGAATTATATATGGATAGCTTTCACATTGATTAGAAAGGGAACTTCTCTGCAGTTTCTAGATCGACTTTTCTTAGTACCACAAAAGTCTTTGCGTGACGACGAAGTTAGGGGGGTTCTAGTCAAAGCGCGTAGGTCCATCTTTGGAAATTATTGTAGTGATTTCTTTATGTCATGACGTGTTGTACCATCCAAGAAACGCTTACTCCTTTTCTTTCTCCTTTTGTCAAAAGGGACATTACACAAGTTGATATTGTCATTAATAGTCTATCTCGGTTACCAATTTTTATTATTTTATCAAAAAAGAAAAAGCTTATATTATGAAATACGACATCTTTTTCCTTTTTGTTTTCACAATTTAATGAAGGGACACTTATGGAATGTTAGCCTTGAAAATGAAATAGAGTGCCAATGCCTCACTCAAAAGGTTTTAATATTCAAGTTCACAAAAATAAAGTAATGTTTACTTATTCACTATCAACTTCAATATCACAATCAATCTCCCACAATTGTGCTAGATCTATCAAAAATACTAATGAATGAACTGACCCGATCTCAACAATAATGTCATTCTATCATATTTATAAAAAAAATGTTCTTGCCTACTTCATAATCATCCTCCATCTTTGAATGTGTGGATGTTGCAACCTACTCCTCGGATAAAAGAAATAGGTTTAAAGGTATTGCCAAATTCAGGCAAACAGCCTTCAATTAACACGGGTTCTCCTAAATCCATGCTTCGCGTGACATTGAGTTCCAAATAAGGAGTCGTCACTAGTCTATTAAAATCGATTAGAATTCAAGTAAGATATGGGAGAATATCTCACTTTTCACGCAACTTGAGAATGGGGATTTGGTTACACTAGTTCTAGGCCCTTTCAATGCGTAAACTTGATTACATGCTAACCAAAGTGTCCAAGCAACCTATCGGAGACTTTTAGAGATCTTTTCCAACCATTCTAAAATCAAAATAGACATTCAAGGGTATTAAGGTGCGCAACCAAATGTAATCAAAGTAAAAACACACAAACATTCTAATATTATCTCCAAAAAAGAAAAGAAAATGGCATTCAAAAATCCCTATTATGAAGCCTTAAAGGCTTATTCAATTTTGAGTTTCAACTTTTTAAGGATCTTCCACTTTTTAAGAGAAAATTACTCGAGAAGCCAATATTTTAAGCTTTTTCCAAGGATATGAAATTTTCTGAATTTTTACAAATTTTTTGATTTGTTAATATTTTCGATTTTTAAAATTTTATTTATTTATTTTAAATCCTGGAAAATGGACTCCGGACTGAGTCCAGGAACCCGGTCTGAGTCCGGGAACCCGGTCTGAGTCCAGGAACCCGGTCTGAACATGAGCTTGGCCTGGACCCTAATGGTTCAGGCTAGGCTTGGGATTCGGACCGGCTTCCGGGCCCAGTCCGAATAGAACCGATTTCTATTTTTTAATAAGCCCACAATTCCTGACCTTTGAGCCCATGACAACACCCATATATAATCTGAACCACCCCATTCTCTATTAAGCCCATGGATTTTTGTCATCCCTCTTTTCATTACTCTTTTTATGTTTCTTTTGTTTTGTCTTCTATTTTCTATTTTTTTATATTTTCTTTTTTATTATTTCCTCTTCTCTGCACGTGGTCATCTAAACACCATCATCAACCACTAACCAGGCTATCGCCAGACCTTCTGCAGCGACCATCTCACGTCACCAAAATAAACTCATCCAAGGTCGGCCGTCGATTTATAGCCACCAAACAACCTCATCAATTGAGGTTTTTCAAGTAATACAGTAAAGCATTCATGCAAACAATATCGAGGGGGAAATAGGAAGCTAACATGATGAGACCTTGTCCCGAAGCCATTGCCGGAAGAAGAATGATACTTTCAGCTCAAGAGTTTGTCTCTAGTCATCAACGAACATTGAGAAATATGCCATAACATCCAACATAAACACGGTATAAGTACTCGGTTCAGCCGTAGACAACATGAACACGAAGCTATACTGAGCTGGACCTTTGCTAGATTACTAGTTTCATATAGTCGGATTCTGGATTTCATAAGGGAGAAATCATCAAACACATGGCGTGCATCTTTGTATGTGAGTTTCCAAAGCAAGTTTAACTCTATATTCAAACATAAACATGACGCACCATTCTCTGAATCAATGCAACTTGTCACAAAACCATCTAAACTTTGGTAGCTTCTTCAAGAGTTTATCATCTAAACTCCACTTTCCAAACTTGGCACAAAAACATAAACAAGGGACTGCATACCTGGTTTGCTTGGTGAAATGGACTTCCGAAAATCAGCATTGATGGAGCTCAAAAATTCTATGGGATATTACTGGCCTCCTCTCTTCCAAAGGGCCAGATGTTCTGGCAGTGCCTCTTCAAGTTGGCCTTATCAAACAATGGTGGCCGACGGTTGAATGAGGGCGATCTCTAGCCAAAAGGAGGCAATGAACCTTGTGGGGATCTCCAGACTAAACTCTCTCCTCTTTTTCTCTCACTCTCTGGTACCTCACTCGAGCGAGCATCTTCTCTCTTTCCATCTGCAAGCAGCGCCCTCAGCCAGCGTTCCCTCTCTTCTCTGATCTCCAGCCAAACGCTCCAAATGTTTATATGCTATGCAATTTTAATGATTTATATATTTATATTGAAATTTTTTAAGCGGTTAAAATTAATCTCTAATTTTCAATGCAATTAAACCCTTAATAGATTGCCAAAATTTAGATGTCAATAGGGGAATTGGAGGTGTCACGTAAGCTCAAATGAAACTGTCAGTCGATTTACCATTTGCTCATTGGAAGAATGCTTTTGCATATATTACTCATCTATAAATGATTTTGTAGAAAGACTCACTTAACTTTTTTCTTTTCTAATTGACACTTCGACTCAATTTAGTGATATGCAAATGTAATAAGAAGTTCGATTGAAAAGCTATTAGGCTAAGTCGCATGCTCAACAGTATTTGGCTATTTTCACTAATAGTTAATATATTCTCCGCATTCAAATAAATCACCCATTTTGATCAACACTGTTGGGCTATTTTCACTCTATAATGTCACGGTTATCTTAGTCAATCTCCCAATAATTTATTGTCTTAGTCAACACCCTATAATAAATTGAGTCTTGGTCTAATAATAAATAATTCTAGCATGGTCCTCTGACATACGAATTGAAGGTTGCATGACATCACGTATTCAATTTTCATTCATCGTGAAGGCAAATTAGTTAGCCTACTTTGTCTGTCCTCTTTGACAATGAAAGCTATACAACATTCATTGTCATTTATAAAATGGCCATGAGGAGTCTACTAGAAAACACTAGTGCTATACGGAAAAACATGTAAAAGGTTCATTGGTTACATTGTGAATGATGATGATACATGTCAATAGTACCATTTATATTTTGCATCTCATTTCTATGATAGGGGAGCAATCACACAGCACATAATTTCATAAACTCATTGTCATGGTAAAATTGGTAATAACTAGAAATGATGTGAGCACTTGACAAAGAGATTATTTCAAGATCTATCTCGGCATCAACATCATCAACCGGCGTCCCAATGGGATACAAAAGTAGTTTTGGTGGCAGTTGTAGTTTATCCATATCTCCTTCAAGCATATCTAGGACTTTGTTTATCAATGGCCGATCATTAGGGCTCAATTGTACATGCCATAGTGCAACAATTATCATCTTCCTCATTGTTTCTCTTTCCTCTTCAATGACATACACCATTTCAACCTCATTTTCTTTGTTGAGTTGATAATAACCTACAAATGAAAGTAAATTTGACTTAAACTCTCTCCCTGTGCATTTAGATTTCTCCTTTTATTGGCCATTTCCATCAACAACATCCCAAAATTGTAAACATCGATTTTATAAGAAATACCACCAATGTCTTTATAGAATAGCTCGGGGGCCATATAACCCAAGGTACCTCTTGCTGCAGTCAACAATACTATGTTGTGACATGTAAGGCAGGGTTGCCATAGCCAATGGCGGCCCTTGGCTCCTTTAGGTGAGAGTCGACGACCCTCACCAGCCACTGCCCAAGGCCCAACAACCTCAACCAACCCTTGCCCCATTGTCATTGGTCCTTCCCTATCATAGTGTGGTGGCAACAGCGAGGGCCATGGAGGCCCTTGCGAAACATTGCTGCTCTTTTTTTTTCTTTTTCTTTTAATTTATTTTAATAAATATTTATATTAAAATTCAATTTTGGGGGTAAAACGATGTCAATTTGTACCTTCATTGTTAAGTCAGCTTTATTATTAGCAATGTAGACCACTTATATTATTAAAAATAAGCCAGTAGAAAGTCCAAAACAAGTAAGAGCGATGATCCAGAATGTCGAGTTGAATAATGTTAAATATCGTGAGAATAAGGTGCAAACACCCCGAGTGCCAAAACTTGATACATGTGGATACTTAGATGCCAAAATCTTTTAAAAGATACACTAAAGTACCAAAATTAGAGAAGAAAGTAACACCTAAGTGCCAACGGCGAGCCACGTCAGATTTCTATTAGCCGCGAGACCGATTTTATAAAAAAAATGATGCTATGTCAATTTTTCGGCTACCCTCGCCGGAGTTGGCACTTAATTTTTATAAAAAGAGTAGCACTTAAGTGTACCTCTTAGAAGTTTTGGTACTCAAGTGTCCATCCGTGCTAAGTTTTGGCACTTGTAGTGTACTTTAGCCATCAAAACTGTCTCTTTTCAATTGATCCTCACTAATGTGATATATATATATATATACACACGTAAGTATGTATAAAACAATTCGATTATTTATTATGATTTTTCTTGGAATTTTCATTTAGAAAATCATGGGATTTGAAGCACAAATAACAGCACAAGTAACAAAAAACAGTTAAGACATTGCATTAACACCATTGACGGTAAGAATCCTTAGTACTTGCGACCTGGCAGCCCTTGACTCGAGACCTCACTAACATATAACAGCAAAAAATAGAAATAAAAAACTTTCTTTTATGACTATGAAAGATAAATATGTTGGAGATACGCATCGATATGGAAGATACAATCTAGGATTTGGGTTGGTTGATTGAACCAATTTGTGATTTCAATCGATATTGTATCTTTCATTATTTCCTTTCATTGTTCATAAATTTTAATATAAATACGTATTAAGAATGTAATGAAATCATCAAGTGATAATACAGAAATTCTCTTCTACGATTTATTTCTTCCACTTCGTGTCAAAATAATCTTTTAGAAGCATTAATATTTGATTACTTAAGCTATTTGCTCAACGCTATGCTAGGAGGTCTTATGACGCATCCAATCACATTTTAACCGTACATGTTCATTTTCTTTAGTAGTAATATAACAACTCGTTAAATTGTTGTTTTTCCCCCTTTTTGCTGAGAATTTCTGTTCTAGAAACCACGAACACGAGCACAATCTTCCTTTTGGTGGAATAATTGGTTTATTCAGCAAGCATCTTCACACATGTTGATGCCTCAATCACTTTCTATGGGAAAAGGTAAAAAAAAAAGGTTTTATAGCTATGACATTTATATCAATTTAGTCATAAGCTTTTCAATTGGGTCAATTTAATCATAAACCTTTTTCATCGACACAAATTCAATTTATTCAGCCAATCCCAACTGAAAATGGCTGACGTGGATACTGGCAATTTTATATAGCACGTTCAACACTAACATGTACATCTTTCTTACATTTTTTAATATATTTTGAATGTTTCTTTTTTATTTGCCCTTCTCTTTTTGCCGGTGGCCGGGACCACAAGCCATGGTTGGGGAGGGTGAGTGCCGGCGAGGCGCTCTGGCGAGGATTCCTGCATCCTCGAAAATTCTTTGCTCAAAAACCATCCCGCAGGGAAAAAAAACAACTGAAGAAGAAGAATAAACGAAGAGAAATAGAGAGAGGTGAGAGAGTCGAGGGTCACAGAAACATGGACGGAGTTTCATGCGATGAGCTTCTCCAAGAAAATCTCATTCGTCCGTCGCCGTCACCCCAATCATTGTCGTCTTCTTGGGTGCCTCTGGTCTCGA
Source organism: Corymbia maculata (assembly GCA_014182735.1). NCBI lineage: Eukaryota > Viridiplantae > Streptophyta > Magnoliopsida > Myrtales > Myrtaceae > Corymbia > Corymbia maculata. The sequence continues at coordinate 10,003,770 of CM024689.1, read as the reverse complement.
GGCAGTCGCTCCACCTCTTCCGCGAGTCCAGGACTGCCCTCTCTCTCCGCCTTGCCTCAAACACTGCCCTCGTCCCCACCCTCTCCTCCCTTCTCTCCAACTATCCCTCAATCTCCTCCCCCTCTCTCGTCCTCTCCTCCGAGACGACCGACGTCCTCTTGCTCTGCTCTCACAGCGCAAGGCTTGCCTGGCCTAGCCCTGACCCGATCTGGTGAGGCGGGCCTTGCCACCGCTCGTCCTTGCCCAAACGCGACCTGGCGAGGCCGATCCTCGCCTTAGTTGGTAACTTTTATTAATCATTTGGCCGAGCCTGTCATCCCATCATCTTTTGATATATTCTCCAGTGGTCTTTGTAGAGAAATGTTTTCCTCGTGGCTCAATGACACTGAAAATTTTAATCGATATGAGTAAAACTGTCAGGATGAGCAATTACAGTTACTACGCTAACCGTGGAAAATATCGAATCAACATCAATTTAACAGTGTCTTTAGACGAACAGCTACAGAACCGCGTAAGAAAACACAAGGAGGAGAATCCCAAAGCTCTAGACATGGTATGACCGGGAAAATCCAGTGAGAGCCGGTTTTTGTCCTGGAGCAGATATGAAAATGACGCAGAATTAAAGAATAAGCAGAGATTCTTCGTATCTAGCACTGCAAGCTTGCTCAACTTAAGTGCATCGTTGTGTCAGTAACCAGTTCCTCCGTAAGCGGAATTGATGCATAATGTACGCCCAAATTGTCCTCCAAGACAGTTACAACTTCTATTATTTCGCCTACTTTTTCTCCATCTCATTGAACATAGTATCGACTAGCTTAACTATTCATGTCAATCTGAAAGCTGCTTACCTACTCGATAGGATTCTTAATATAAATTACCAGCTTGTGCACACTATTTTAGTTGGTGAATTCTGTTATCTGCACTAGTTAAAGTACATGCATCCTTGGAGAGCACAAATGCCTTTGTTGGCTTATGGCATGACGTGTGGCAAGACTTTTATTTTTTTGGCCTCGTCAAGTGTTGTTTCAGAGGACATAAATATTCTTTTGATTGGAATTGTATGTTTAGATGATCATAATTGCCACCATTGATAGAACACATTGCCGAGAACAACGTGATCGTCACGGTGTGCATTCTCGTCAAACAACTTGGCTTCAACTTCAAGTTGGGATGCTAACTGTGCTCGCGCTTGTGGTTTAAAAATGACGGTGAGCAGAGCTGAATCCGACAAGCTACTTGCCATTCCTGTCGGCTTTGTGGGATCAGAAGAGGTGGCAGGGTCCGCTCCACATCTTGTAACCGGTGGTAATCTTGCTCGTCCCTGACTGGAAGCACAAGGAATGAGAATGAATGCTGCATTAGACGCTGCACGTATGCCAATTTCGCTAGATCCGAAACTCATTGTAGGTCGCTACTGGGCTGCCAACTTCAGAGGACCTTCCCAACCATCAACTTCTAATGGCTCGATGATTGAGCCACTTGGATTCAAACCCTGCCTTTACTTTCTCTGAAGATTTTCACGACATGTAACACTGTTCAGCTTGACATTCTAGGTCATCGCGCTTCCTTGGTTTGGACTTCCTATTGGCAAATCTCTTCCTCTAAAGGTTTGGGTTGGCATATTACTTGTCAGCATACTTGCATAGACATGTTGGTCCTGTTCTTTGCCCCATCAGTCCATCCGCCTCGTGGTGCATCAAATCTGAAAAAAGCTTGTAATATACCATGAATCAATGTATCAATCAGTACATCTCCTCATACATGCAGATGCAGTTTGCCATTACCAGAGTCGAGAGTTAGCTTTCGACAGTGATCTCGGACAATTTCATGATCTCCAAACTGAGACTCGTTCAGAGCCATTGAAAGCCTTCAATTTTTGACCTTGTACAAGGGAGGTCCTTTCTGCTTTTATCTGTTTCTAGATACTTTAAAAAGTATCTAAAGCAATCGAAAAGACTGCAGAAAATGTTAATTGCTTTTGTACTTGGCGAGATGACCCAAGTTTCAGGAGCAGCATGTGCTTTTGCTACTTTTCTATGTTTTCTTGGTCCTGATGAATGACATTTTTTGCAGCTTCCATTCAGGAGCACCTCGCTAATTTGTCATCAGGTCAGGGAAATCTTCGGGTCTCCATCAACCTGCCGGACAACGAAATCTCCCTGCTCCGCAGCCGGAGGAACCTGAGCTTCAGTGAATCGTCCGCCACTGCCGCCGAACCTGCCACTCCTCCTTCCCCTTCTCCCCACTCCTCGTCCTCGGCCTCAGCCTCGATCGGTCAAATCTTCAAAGGGAAAGCTCCAGCGGCGGCGCAAGGGGAGCTCCGAGAATGGCTTGGGCGGCAGCCGGCAGGCCTACAGGAGAACGAGGACGGTGGTGGAGGTGCTGCGGGAGCTGGACGCGGACATAGTGGTGGTGCAGGACGTGAAGGCGGAGGACGAGAGGTAGATGAAGCCCTTGTCGGAGCTGGCGGCGGCGCTGGAGATGAGCTACGCGTACGCCGATAGCTGGGCGCCGGAGTAGGGGAATGCCGTCCTCTCCCAGTGGCCGATCAAGCACTGGAAGGTCCAGAAGATCTTCGATGACACTGATTCCAGGTCTGTCATTTCCTTTCGTTCATTCATTCATTTATTAATTAATTCTCATTTATTTATTTTTGGAAAAATGCCACCAAAAATCCTGAACTATGCCCATTGGGACAATTTTACCCTGAACTTTTTTTTGTACCATAAAAAACCCCAAACTATGCCCATTGGGACAATTTTACCCTAAACTTTTTTTGTACCACTAAAAACCCTAAACTATTCTACTTGGGACAATTTTACTCTAAACTTTTTCTTGTGCCACAAAAAACCTTAAACTATGCCACTTGGGACACATTTACCCCAAATTTTTTAACTAAAGGGCATTTTCATTTTTTCCTTTTTTTTCTTTTTTTTTTCCTCTTCCCCCAGCAGAGGGGAGCCGGCGAGGGTGGCCCATGCCGAGGAGGGCTGCCCTCGTCGAATCCGGCGGGGCGGCCCTCCCGGCGTCAAGCGAGGGTCGCCCTCGCCGGATCTGGCTGGGCGGCCCTCCCTGGCGTCGGGCGACCGGCGAGGGCGACCCTCGCATGAGTCAGGCGAGGGCTACCCCCACCGAATCTGGCAGGGGCGGCCCTCGCCCGGTCTCCCCGGCAAGGGCCACCCTCGCCCGACTCAGGCGAGGGTCGCCCGGTCGGGAGCAACCCTCCCCAACGAGGGTCGCCCCTGCCACAGGCGAGGGACACCATCACCGGACGCCGGAGCCGGCTCCCCCTCTGCTGGTGGGGAAGAAAAAAAAATAAAAAGAATAAGGAAAAGACGAAAATGCCCTTCAATTAAAAAGTCTGGGGTAAATGTGTCCCAAGTAACATAGTTCAAGGTTTTTCGTGGCACAAGAAAAAGTTGAGGATAAAATTGTCCCAAGTGGCATAGTTTGGGATTTTTTATGGCACAAAAAAAAGTTCAGGGTAAAATTGTCCAAAGTAGCATAGATTGGGGTTTTTTATGGCACAAAAAAGTTCAGGGTAAAATTGTCCCGAGGAGCATAGTTTGGGGTTTTTGGTGTCCTTTTCCCTTTATTTTTTTACCTACTTTTCTTGTTCTCGTTTTCGCAATTATGGTGACAACGATGGGCGATTTCGAAATTTAAAAAGATATTTCTATTTATTTGAGGCATCCATCATTGAAAATGAAGTTTGATAATATGTCTTAATTTAATTTTCCGTGAACATATTATATACTTTTTTCTTACATTTTTCCAGTGAAAATTATTAATGTCGCAGACTCATTTGTAACAGTGCGAACCCACTTCGGACAATCGAAATTTTCTTTGAAATTAAGGTGGATGTAATAAGAATTCGCAAGACCAAAAATAACAAATAAAAATAAAATCTTGCTGTCGCTTGGTATATTTTGTCTTTTTTTTTCCTTTTTCTTTTTAACTGTTCTGTTTGGAATTATCTGAATGGAGCTGTTCAAGAATTGATCTGGGAAGAATTTAAGAATATTATTCATGAGAAGAACCCTCCCACCAAAAGTTCAAGAACTTCCCATGGCTGTAAGGCTTTTTCTTCCACAGCCTGTTTTGCCTTCGGACAGCTTACGGAAAGCTCTCTGCAAACAACAATGATGGGGCCTGTCCCACGATCCCAGCACTAGCTGTGAGCATGCCAGTCAGAATTAAAAATTAAATTTTGGAAAAAAACCCATTTTCCTTTCTATGATTTTGGATGTGGGTTCTCCAGAGAATTGTCATTTATCAATAATATAACAATTATGATAATAATAATAATCTCTTCAATTATAACTAATCGAAATTTGTGCGAGGGTGTGATGAAAGACTATCTTGAACTAGTTTCATTCATCTTTTTTTCATTTCTGATTGCATTTAGTGGGTTGATGAGAGTCAACTCTGGAGATTATTCTCCATTAATTGCTGATATGGTCAAGAGAATGCCTAGGAACCTGCTGAATTATATAAATAGTATTTAAATAAGGAATTGGGAAGATAAATGAAGGATGAGAACTATGGTGTACATTAAATGAGGGTAGGGTAAGGTGTATGTAGGTAGGAGAGTAACGTGGGGAGGATTTTGCCTTTATTTTATGTTATTTGCCGAATCAGATGCAGTGACTTGAAGACTGTACAAGGACTACTCATCTTCAACGAAAGGTACATTTCTCTCAAGCGAAACAGACAAGATAGAATCAACTTGTTTGAGACAGCAAGCAATTTCTCATCATGTGATTTTCGGAGAGTGTTGTGTTCAATTAATTAAGCCGTGTCTTAAATAGTGAAGGGATAATGTGTTTATGTTGCGCGAAAATTTAAAGAAAAGGGGGGTCGATAGCAAGTTGATCAACATATTAAATCGACCCAGAATTGAAGTGGCCTTGATCTCAGAGTGCTTGATTACACAGGAATGTGCTGAAGGCAACAATAGAAGTGCCTCATGTTGGGGAAGTGAACTTCCAGTGCACCCACCTGGATCATCTCGATGAGAACTGGCGGATGAAGCAGGTCGGTGCTATAATCCAGTCGAGCGACTCCCCCCACATCTTGGCTGGCGGCTCAACTCTCTCGACGAGATAGATTACTCACAAGAGCGGTGGACCGACATTGTCAAGGTATGTACATTTCTGTCATGTTTGATGTAACATTCGTTAGCACTCGAAACTCAATTACTAGATAGCTTAAGCTGCGGTGATTGTGTAGTCATGAGCACCTGTGCTTTGATGAGGAGATGGGAAAACTGACACCGAAGGTTGAAGTTATGAGGTTTCTGAAGAGCAAGCAGTACACAGATGCTAAGGACTTCGCTGGGGAATGGGAGTCTGTGGTCGTCATTGCCAAAGGACAGAGTGAGAACTCTCTCGCTCGCTTTCCCTTTTTCAAATTTTTCGTTTTCACTCTGTCAAATGGCTAATCTAAGGTGCTTTTCGAGCATGATGCTCCTTTCGCTTGATGATCACATGATCGGCTTGAATGTTCAGAAATTCATAACATTTGAAGCATGATGATTGCATTGAATGTATATAAACATACACACCTGTCGTTGTCATCATTATGTCAATATCAACCTTTGATGTGAAAATCTGTGCAATAAAAATTGAAGTCCAAAGTCAATTTCGAGGAACTACTGTCCGAATAAGTAATCTGAAACTGTTTATTCTACTTCAGGTGTGCAAGGGACGTGCAAATACGGTACGAGGGTGGACTACATACTGGCCTCACCAGATTACCCATACAAGTTCGTTCCCGGGTCGTATTCAGTCCTGTCATCGAAAGGGACATCGGATCACCACATCGTAAAGGTCGACGTAACAAAATGTGTAGACAACACTCCCCACAAAAGCAACGGCAACAACAATAAAGTTAGCAAGAAAAGGCGACGGCAACGTAAGCACCAGAAGGTTGTAAAGATCACAGGTACAGCTCCACCTTCAAAGGGTATCTGGACAACGAACACATTAAGCAAAGTCGAATGATGTTACATGTATATCTTCCTTTTCTTTACCCTCTTCTCTTGGCCACTGCTGCCGCTGCTGCTACTATTGTTGCTGTCGAGTGATCTTTGGGCATGCCATCTTCATCAATCTCTATGTAGATCTTCGATTGTTTTGTGCATTCTATCTTCTCTTCCTTTTCAGTTTAGAGTTGAAGAGGGGAAGGTTCTGGTGTGATCTCTTACTCACATCTGTATAGATTTCAACACGACACAAGTGCATTCTTACATTTCAGCTAGGGATTGGAGCTGAGCGGTTCTGGCAAGTTCTTTCAAGTATGCTATGCTTCTTCTTTTTTCTCTTGTGATCTTAACTGCAAGATTTAGATTAGTTTTTGTTGCGAGTGACATCTTAAGTTGACTTCGCTGAGGTTGAGGTTAGAGAGTGCGATGTTGTATCTTAGATTTAACTGTAAGAAGTGAAGACGTGAAGGGGGAAGTACAATCTACTTCGACATCTTCGCTGAGGTTGAGGTTAGAGAGTGCGATGTTGATCGATCGATGAGAAATAGAGAAAATAAGATTATGGAAAGTGAGGAGGAGAGAGAGAGATCTCTATTGAAGCTCCAAGCTTGGTTGAAGTCCTTCCATGTCCCGATAACACGGAGCAGCGGGAAATAGCTCACAAAAATGTTTTCCTTTTTTTGTTTTTTGGTCGGAAATTATTTTCCTCTTATTCGAAATAAGAAATCGTTTTCTTGATTTTGAGTGGCGAGCACTTTTTTTTTATGGCAGAAGATATTTAACGGTTGACTTTAGATTTTTAATATCAATGAGTATCAAAAAGATATTTTCATTGAAATTCTTTTTCAGCAAAATTAATGGAGCCTTAACGAGAGGGCTGAGTGGTAGGGGAGTGTCAATGGGTCGTGTCGGGTTGGGTTTTCATGATATCTGACCTAACTTGAAACCCTATAGGGCGAGTTTGACCCAACCTGACCCGATACCCAAATATCTTAGAACCTAAGAGAATGGGTCAATTAGGCTAGTGCCAATTAGCTAAGCTTAGATCTATGATTTTGTCCTCATTATGCAGAGAGAGAGAGAGAGAGAGAGAGAGAGAGAGAGCCCTTGCTTGACTTGGCCCGACCAACCCCAGCCCAAATGATACTAACACCTAAAAGTCCCTACCCATAGAAGATTAAGGCCCAACCCTAAAAGACCTTAATTTTAATGTCGGTTTGGGCTAGCGTGGGTTTTTTTGACATTCTTTACGAGCAATTTTGCGTTCCTTACAGGTTTCACTAGAACTTGAAACTTACCTATTGGCACTTGGAACCTGAAACATACCCAGTCACAAGTTCCAGAGTCTAATAGATTTTTTTTTTGTTTCATTTTTATTTAAGTAAAACGGAAGTGAACGTAACAACAAAAATGAAAACTTCTAATTTGTCAATAGCAACAATCCCACAAAAAATAAAATAAATAATAAAAGGTTCAAAATGTAGCATAAAACCTTAATTATAGCACTTTAGTCCTTAATCATCCATGAAAAATTGTTCCAAATTTTAACCACTTGAAATCAAAAGAAAAAAAAATCATAGTTTAATCACTTAATAATAGTTTTATATTTAAAATTACTATTAATTAAACTAAAATAATTATTAAAAAGCCTCACCACATATATTCATTCTGTTTCAATTAGTAAACTCTATATATTGATGATAGTCTCCTTATTAAGACCATCCATATCTTAAAAAATGAATAAGAGATTAAATAAAACATTCATTCATTATATATATAAAAGAAATTAAAATATTTAAAAGTATAAAAATCATTGAAGGTTCCGATTTGGGAGAAAAATTAGGGGTTTTACTTTAGTTTCCCACTCTGGTTTCGGTTCAAGTTTCCAGTTCTTGGTTTCGATATCCAGTTTCGGTTTGGTTCCTAGAGAAATGGGAACCAAACTGAGAATTGGCAGTTCCTATAAAATTGGAATCGGGAAGCGAACCACCTCTCCCTAAAACCTAGAATTGGTCCGGTTTCTTGATTTCCTAACCTATCTCGAAACCATGCTCATCTCTACTTAACAAGTGTTATAAGTGAATGTAACATCCCGAATTTTGGTAAGCCCGGGAAGTATCGGAAAAAGGATTCAACGGGCTGAAAAATTGGAACCAAGAGGAATTGGACCGATTGGAGGCCCAATGGGCCTTGCACCTATGAGGAGTCAGCCACGTGGGCCCAAGGTAGCCAAGTGGGCCCAAGGAAGCCCAACTTCAAGCCTTTGAGCCCAAACCGATTTTCTTCTAGCCCGTATAAATTCTTGGTCCGCATACGCGTATAGTAAGGTATACTATACTTTGAGGAATTACCATTTTGCCCCCTTCTAGAAGTGGCATTCAATGTTGGAGGACAAAGGGAAGAAAAGTCAAGGAAATTGATGAAGGGAAGTGAGGTTTTGGAAGGGAATTTGGACTTGGCTTCTTGCTTGCTCTCTCTCTCTCTCTCTCTCTCTCTCTCTCTCTCTCTCTCTCTCCTCAAGTTTCAGCAGCCCACTCCCACGTTCAGCCCCTCCAGCCCTCCCTTTTCTCCCTCATTTTCTCTCTTTTCCTCTTGTTTTCTCCATGGTTCTTCCCCTTGAATGCCCTTTTGACCAACCGGACCGCCCTCACCCACCATCTTGGCTGTCTTACCGTTGTTTTGGAGCCACCGTGCCGCTGTGGTGCCGCCCGTGCGTGGCCGCCAAGCCGTGTCTCTTTCCTCTCTCTTTTCTCTTCATTTCTCTTCCTTTTCTTGCTGTGTTTTATGTTTTCCTGCTGGAATCTAGCCTTGCCACCATCGCCGAAGCCGCCACCACCAACCATCCCTGGTCACCGCCGGCCGCTCGTTTCGGCCATTTCCGCCCAATAGCTCTCTTCCACGTGAACAGTAATCCGGGGCTGTTTTGGCCTGTTTCGGCCATCGTTTGTCATCTGTTGTCATCCCCAAGCTTACCCCTCGTAGCCCTCGTCTCCCTCTATGCGCCGGTGTCGCTGGATTTCCAACCCAAGTAAGTTAATTTCCTAATTCTTGTTTAGGGGTTAATCTTGCTTAGGGGTTAATTAGTGTATTTATATGTTTGTGATTAATTAAAGTTGATTGGTTGATTATGTTGGTTAATTAAGACTAATGATGATTAGTTAATTGACCATAATTAGTAATAAAGTAACCTAGGTTAATTAATTAAAGTAACTAAGGTTAGTTTCTAAAGTAACTATGGTTAATTATTAATCATGGTTGAGTTAATTAACCCTAGTTAGGTTAAATTTAGTGACCATTGGTTAAGTTTAATATTATTCTATTAATTTTGGATTAGTTACTGTTCATAGTACTGTTCACAATTACTATTTACGATCACTGTTCACAATTATTGTTTATACAAAAGCAAATTTTGGTTTCAAATTGTTGTGTTCTTGATTATTAAGGCTTGTTGAAGTGCAAATTGTTGATTATTCCCAAGAATTAGGGAATGTGCATGGTTGTTGATTGGTTGGAATTGAATTTCGATTTGTCGTAATTTTCACGAGTGATTGGATTGTACTGCATGACATATTGCGTGGGTTATCTGAAATGGCATGTCGCATGAGCATAAGCGATATTGCATTTACGACAGAGCGAAGATATAAATGGATTGCTTGATGATGTATTGCATGATCACATTAAGAGAGAGAACCCGGCGTTGCCGGAAGACTGCCAATCCTTATGGGGTTGTGCCGTGGCCAGTGGGTCACCTAACTTCAGTCGAATGCCTGACAGGGAGGGGTTAACTTTGTGGGACTGCGGTATGGGGGCGGGTCCTAGGCCTCTATCAGTTGCGGGACTACAGTAGTGGGTGGGTCATATGCTCCTTCGGGAATGCCGTCTTGGGAGTGAGCCCTTGACGTTGAGGCACAAGAGGATTAAGCTGGTTTGGCCAGGAATCACCAACCATAAGGTTGTGCCATGGCCTAGGAGGAGGGGTTGTAATAATCGAAGCATATGTGTGGGTGTGAGACATAAGAAAGTTATGTGAGATGTTCTGATTATTCGCATGCTCTTAATGTCGTGATGATTTAAATAACAGTTCTGCAGGTTGCGTGTGCCAAGGCCAAATAGGGTCGCCTGTGATTGCACCTGTTTATTAAACTGTCTTCTGCTGTCATTTTCTCTAAGGTGGCGTTGCTTGATTTGATGGATTAGGTTGTATGTTAAACTCCCGAGGCGAGCGAAATTCCTAACCGGGGCTTAGGACTTTAACTTGCTGAGTTTATCTCAACCCATCGTGGTTAATTATTTTCAGGTCCGTAGGATGGAGAATCGACGCGTGTTACGGTTCATGGCCTTCTTTGAAGGGAGTAGATTAATCATGGCTTGTTGGTCTCATTGGCTCATTAAGAAGATGCCCGTGGTAAGGGCTTGTACTTGTAAACTTCCTAGGATTAATTAGTAGATAAATAAAGCAATACTTTTGAATGTGTTCTTGTTGGGTTTTCCTACTATCCCTGCTTTTGTAATTGACTGGGGGATTGTGATTCGCTTTCACATGTGCATAATTACAAGATAAAAAATTATGGTCGGCAACACATCCTAGGACATCGCATCTAAATGACCGCGAGAGAACAAGGGTTGCCGCGTGCTCAAGGGTCGGGGTGTGACAGTAAAAGTGTAATTAAAAAAGAAAGAAATAGAATTTCTATATAATAGACATTGTTGACTGATGTATCTTGCTAATTAGCTTATGAATCAAAACTACCTCTCCCTTATAATAGTAGGTAAATTGCACACTTGGCATTAGCATGGTAGAGGACGCAGGTATCTCTCAGTTGGCATATACTCTTCAATCGATCCCCCTTGATGTAATATATATATAAATATATATATATATATATATATATCAATTGAATTATTTATTCCAATTGTACTTGGGATCTCAATTTAGAAAAGTGATCCTCCTCGATCCTCCTTAATGTAAGCTATTCTAAAAGTATTCCCATCCCTACTTATTGAGTGTTATAAGTGAAAGTGCAATTAAAAGAGAAAGAAATACATTTTCCATATAATAGACATTGTTAACTGATATATCTTGCTAATTAGCTTATGAATCAGAACTACCTCTCCCTTATAACTTATAATAGTAGGCAAATTGCACACCTGGCATCAGTAGGGTAAAGGACGTGAGTAGCTCTCAATTGGTGAGTACTTTTCAATCAATCCTCCTAAATGTAATATATATTGATTGAATTATTTATTCCGATTTTGCTTGGGATCTCAATTCAGAAAATCGATCCTCCTCGATCCTCCTTGATGTAATATATTCTAAAACCATGCTCAACCCTAGTTAATGAGTGTTATAAGTGGAAGTGCAATTAAAAGAGAAAGAAATAGATTTTCTATATGATAGACATTATTAAATGATGTATATTGCTAATTAGCTTATGAATCATAACTACTTCTCCCTTATAATAGTAGGCAAATTTCACACTTGGCATCGGCAGGGTAGAGGATGCGAGTATCTCTCAGTTGGCATATACTTTTCAATCGATCCTCCTTGATGTTAATATATATCGATTGAATTATTTATTCCAATTTTGCTTGGGATCTCAATTTAGAAAATCATGGCATCTAAAGCACATATAACAACACGTGTAATAAAAAACAATTAAGACATATGCATCAATATTGTTGACCGGTGAGAATCCTCGGTACTTGTGACCTTGCTACTCTATGGCTCGGGACCTCACTAACATGTGACATGAAAAATATAAATAAATAAAAAAATCTTTCTTCCAATGAGACAGAAAATAAATAATCATTTGTATTTGATAGTTCCGCCTTTTGTTTAAGGGCTATGCTAGTAGGTCACATGATGCATCCAATGATGTTTTAACTGCACATGTTTCTTTTTCCTTTTTTTTCATAGTAATATGGTCACTGATTAAGATGTTGTAATTTTTCCCTTTTTGTTGCAAAATTTTCCCTTCTAGAAAGCATGAACACGAGCACAAATTTTTTTTGTTGGTCGAAATAATTGGGCTATTCAGCGAGCATCTTGGCATGCGCTGATACCTTTGATTGCTTTCTATATAGTGAATAGAATATTAAGGGATGATTGGTCAATTCATTAATCAGAAAATTCTCTTTAGTATCTTGGATTATCTCTTACGTTAATGCCAAAGATCGAACATACATTATTGTATTTTAGGGTACAAGATTGGCTCTCTCTTTGTTACCTGTTGTGTCCGAATGGTAATTGTTCTTTTCCAGAGCCAATGCGTGACTGACAAGATGAAATCAACTTTAAAATTGGAAAAATTACCAAAAAAATTTTTAAACCTATTTTACTTATACCAATTTAGTTTTAAATCTTTTAATTTGATCAATATAATCTTAACCTTTTGATAATTTGATAATATAGTCTATTTAACTAATTTTGACTAGAAGTTACTGATGTGGACGCCATATGTGGCACTAGCACTGACATGGACAATTTTTGCAATTTTCTAAAAAAATTATTTTTAATTATTTTTCCTTTTTTTCCTTTTATTGTGGCCGGTGAGGCGACTCTTGCCCAGGCGAGGATTGCCTAGCCTATGGCTATTGAGGGTGGCCTTGCTCGAATAGGGCAAGTGTGACCTTTGCCCAACTCTAGCCACCACCTATGGCCGATTTTCGGCCATTGTTGAAAAGGAAAGGAAAAAAAAGGAAAAAAGAAAAAATTCAAGTTTTTTTTTTTAAAATTGACCACATTAGTGTCGATATTTCTCATAAGACGGCCAACACTAATTGGATAGCAATGTTAGCATTTTTCAATAAAAATTAGCTAGAAGGACTACATTGACAAATAATTAAAAGATTTATGACTGAATTGGCATAATTAAAAAGCTTAGGAATAAATTGGCATGAGTGCAATAGATTATGGCTTTCTAGGTTAATTTTCCCTTTTAAAATCGACATGACCAAAAGTTTACTATCAAGCCCTCTTAAGTGAACACTTAAAAAGAATTAATTTCTTATGGTACGTTTAATAACATTTCTGTCTTGAGAATAATTTGTGTTTAGAAATAATTTTTTCCATTTATGCTTTTGCCAACAAAAAAGTAGATTTTTTTTTAACTTTTTATTTCTGTTTTTCTATTCTGAGGAATATAAAAATTAGCCGACGTTACCAAACGGATTTTTATTCTTTTTCTATTTTAGGGAACAAAAAAACAAAAATTGGAAAAATAGAATGGTTACTAAACAAGCTCTTAATTACTGGAATTATGTTGAAACAGAGGTATTGCGTAGATATCATGAATAAATAGCATCTCTCTCTTCCTTCTCGATTCTAATAACAATTTGAACAGGACGAAGTTCCAAACTAATTGAAAAAATTCAATCTCCAAAAGAAATGAAGCTCAATATCTAGTATATAACTTCACATTTTATGATTTGTGTCAAGTCACATAGCATTGCTACAGCAGATAGTTTAGTTTACAGACATGTCCGGTCTTTCTATATGCTAAACATGATATCATAAACAACTGTAACCTTTTTTTATTGTTTTGCCGAGCATGTCGTTCCATAATCTTTCGATAATTTCTCATGTGACCTTTGTAGAGCAATGCTTTCCTCGCTGCTCTCTGACAAACTGGAAATTTTAATGGATACGAGTAAACGGTCAGCATGAGCAATGACGGTAAAAAGCACCTAGTTCTTCGCCTGTTACTACGCTAACTGTGGAAATTGTCGAATCACCTCTTACTAAGCTTACACAGCAGATGTGATAGCGTTGCAGAATTATAGAATGAGTAGAGATTCTTCATATCTAGCACTGTAAGCTTGCTCAATGGAGCAAAACAAAGGGATCTTGCATAGAGTTTGTACCTGTATTTACGACATTGTGATGGAGGAAGTTCAAGATGGCTGGGAGTAATCTGTGCCACCCGGCCTCAACTTGAGTGCATCGCCGTGTTGATAATCAGTTTCTCTGCAAGCAGAATTGATATGCAATTTCTGCCCAAATTGTCCTTTACTCACCTTTCACTTGAGGACCTTTTTCCATGAGTCTCTTCCAGCTCCCCCAGCCTCTTATCGAGGGCTCTTCTATGTATGGCCATCTGTTTATGGTTGATTGCTTCTGGAAGTCAGTTTATGGGGACCTTGAAGTTCAGCCTATAAATTTTTCCATCCATTGGACAGGTCGGTTGTCGTACTTAGAACACTTCATTATGTAAGGTTTTGATTTTTGCCTTCCTCTCATGGTGCAGTGGAGCAATGAATGTCAAAGGAACTGGAAGAGACAGGCTCCACAGCCTCCTGTCACAACGAATGGTCTTTCTCATCAGGATGATTCTCTGGTGAGGGTGACGAACTGCAGTAGTTAGAAACTTGATTCTAAAGGTTTTTCTGTGTCATGTCATTTACCTTTTCTCCATCACGTTGAACATAGTACCTACTCTGATGATGAGCTTAACAATTCAATCTGAAAGCTACTAACATACTTGAAAGGATTCTATATATAAATTACCTGCTTGTGCATGCTAATTTTCTTGGCGAATTCTGTCATATGCTCTAGCTTAAACACATACATCATTCAAGAGCGCAAGTGCTTTTGTCAGCTTATGGCATGAGGCATGGCATAACTTTATTTGCCTTGTCAAGTCTAGTTTCAGAGGACATGAATATTCTTTCGATAGGAATTGTATGTTTAGATGATCATAATTGCTAGTATTGATAGGACACATTGCCGATGACCACATGATCGTCGCAGTGTGCATTCTCGTCGAGCAACTTATTTTCAACTACAAGTTGTGATGCCAACTGTGCTCGTGCTTGTGGTTTAAAAATGATGATGAGCAGAGCTGAATCTGACAAGCTACCAGCCATTCCTATTGGCTTTGTCCGATCAGCAGATGTGGCAGGGTCCACTTCACATCTTGGAACCAGCAGTAAACTTGCTCGTCCTTCAATGGAAGCACAAGGAATGAGAATAAATGCTGCATGAGACACTGCACAAATGCCAATTTCGCTAGTTTCAAACCTCATCGTAGGTGGCCTCCGGGCTGCGAACTTCAGAGGACCTTTCTGACCATCGACTTTTAATGGCTCAAACCTTGAGCCACTTGGATTCATACCCTGTCCTATACTTTCTCTGAAGGTGTTCATGACATTTAACGCTATTTAGCTAGATATTCTGGGTCGTGATCTTACTTGGTTTGGACTTTCTACTGGCAAATCTCTTCTCATAAAGGTTTGGCTTGGCATATTACTTGTCAGCATATTTGCATAGCCATGGCGATCTTGTAATTTTACCCATCAGTGCATTCGGACTCATGGTGCATCAAATCTGACAAAAGCTTGTAATATGCTATCAATCAATGTATCAATCAGTACATCTCCTCGTACATACAGATATTTTGCCATTTCCAGAGTCGAGAGTTAGCTTTCGGCAGTAGTCTTGAACGATATCGAGGTCTCCCAACTGAGACTCGTTCGGAGTCATTGAAAGCCTTCAATTTTTAACCTTGTACTAGGAAGGTCCTTTCTACTTTAAAAACCATTTTAAGTAATCGAAAAGACCATGCAAAAAATGTTTATTGCTTTTGTACTTGGTGAGACGACCCAAGCTTCAGGAGCAGCATGCGCTTTTGCGCTTTTCTATGTATTCTTAATCCTGATGAATGACATTTTTCGCAGCTTCCGTTCAGGAGTACCTCGCTAATTTGGCATCAGGACAGGGCTCTTTGTCTGCGATCCCTGCGTGAGGTGGATATCACGTGTTCCTCATCATCACTATCTGGAGGAATGTTCGCTTAGTAGGAAAAGTCATGTGGAGGGGACAACAGTGAGGAATATGATACTTGTTCTGAAGAATGTAAGGCACCATCTCATGTCTTATCATCGAGTGAACGCAAAAATTCTTACTGCATTTAGGGATCGAGTTTTTGTGATACCTCATATGCTCTAACATGACATCAGGTGTTCAATTTCCATTCGTCGTAAAGGAAAATTTGTTGGCCTACTCTGTGTTTCCTCTTTGACATGTGCCGGTCATTCATTGGTTAGGCTAGGACCCATCCCGCGACATGAGGTCGAATCAGAGATTACTTGAGAAGGTAGCTGCTGTAGAGGTGGTTGATCGAGCGGAGGTCGAAGGGTGGGGGTGAGAGGTTTTGATGGAAATGATAGATATTCATTGCTCATAATGCAAACATTAACACGAACAAAATATTACCATGTTACACTTGGAGGATTCACACAAAATAAAAAAGTTGAATGAATTCCATACGACATTTATTATCATTTATAAAATATGGACATGACAAGTCTATCATAAAACACCAATGCTATATGAAAAACATGTAAAAGCTTCACGGATTACATTATGAATGATGAAACATGTTGATAGTATTGTTCATATTTCGCATCATTTCTACAATAGGGGAACAATCACACAATATATGATTCCTTAAACTTATTGTCACAGTGAAATTGATAACTGTCAGGAATTATCGAATCACTTTATGAATATATGACTATTTCAAGTTCTATCTCAGTGTCAACATCATCAACCAGTGCCTCTATTGGATACAAAAGTGGTTTTGGAGGCAATTGCAGTTTATCCATATCTCCTTCAAGCATATCCAAGACTTCCTCATCGATGGCCGATCATTGGGGCTCAATTGTATACAGCATAGCGCAACGATTATCATCTTCCTCGTTGTTTCTCTTTCCTCTTCTATGACATCTATCCTTTGAACCTCCTTTTCTTTGCCAAGTTGATCATAAACCCACATAGGAAAGTAAATTTGACTTGACTACTCTGCATGTGCATTAATATTTCTCCTTCTACCGGCCATTTCCATCAACATCATCCCAAAACTATAAACATCAGCTTTATAAGAAATGCCACCAATGTCTTTGTAGAATAGCTTAGGAGCCATATAACCCAAAGTTCCTCTTGCTGCAGTCAACGATACTATGTTGTGACTGGTGGGATAAAGTCTTGCAAGTCCGAAGTCAGAAATTTTTGGAGTGAAACTTTGGTCTAGGAGAATGTTGTGTGGCTTGATGTCAAAGTGTAGAATTTGCATATCACATCCACAATGCAGATACTCTATCCCTCTAGCTATGCCAAGAGAGATCTCATGCATTTTTGTTATTATTAAGAGGATCATCACCATCCTTATTCGAAATGTGTTTATCCAAAGAGCCACTCAGCATGAAATCATAGACAAGAGCTTGTTTGGAGTAATCGAAGCAAAAACCGACGAGTTGCACCACATTGACGTGGTGGATCCTTCCAATTGTGGCCACTTTGCTTATAAAATCTTGGCCGTTAGATTTTGATTTGTTTAAAATCTTAACCACAACTTCATTGCCCCTTCTAAGGATTCCTCTATACACAGAACCATATCCTCCCTCACCTAACTTGTGTTTGAAATTTTTTGTGATTTTTTTGATATCCGAGTAAGAGTACCTAATGGACAAAAAGTTGTTGTGAGCTACTAAGAATTCTTTGATTTTTGCGTCATTCGCTTGATGCCTTCTCATTCACTTATAGATTAGAAGTATCAACACACATGGAGTTCCGAGTGTAGTTGGCTGCATAGAAATTGTCCATAGATTAGAGCAGTGCAATAATTATTTTTTTTTAACGGAATTTTTTTTAATCAGAGTGCTGCTTGAGATCTTCAAGGTTGTGAGGAGAAAAGGGCTAGTCGTACCCAAGACAAAGGCGAGGCTCCAAGTTGCATGTGTCGCATGCCAACGCCTGACCCACGCAGCAGAAGGAGGGGGGACTGAAAATGAGTAATTAGAGTCGATGATCAATCAATGAAGAATTAAATCTATCATTTTAGCAGTTAAACATAAATATAATTTACTCTCCTAGATAGCGCTTAGATCACAGTTTATCCTGTTCACTCGGAGCTTACATGTCATCGTAACATGATGTTTTTTCATGAAGAAAAGTGATTTTGCTTTTGTTCTCCTAATTTACCAAATGATTCATTAGTTCACATCTCACTCCGCATTATTCTAATTTACAAACATCATCCAGCACGCGTGTAATTTATTCACCCACATAATAGTAACAGCCACGCAAGGGACGCGAGCAAATATTATCAAACATTTTTCCTAAAATGAAAATAAACGTAACAATGTCAAATCCAGAAAAGATCCATGATTTGTAAAATAAATAAGAGGAATGCATGCCAAACCTACTAAGAAATCTTTTAAAACTTTTCTACTGAAGTGACGGTGGCAATTTTTTTTCCATTATGTGTTTAAAGAAACTGGTGTCTTAATGTGTGGATTGTATTAAAAATACCCAATTAAAATTTGCCACATTGCTTGGTAAGTAA
Source organism: Corymbia maculata (assembly GCA_014182735.1). NCBI lineage: Eukaryota > Viridiplantae > Streptophyta > Magnoliopsida > Myrtales > Myrtaceae > Corymbia > Corymbia maculata. The sequence continues at coordinate 9,985,440 of CM024689.1, read as the reverse complement.
ATTTTGATAAGATCTCTTAGTAAAGCTAGCATTTAAGAAAAGGAGGAGGAAGAATAAAGAAAGAAAGAACAGCTTTAGGGAAAGTCGCTTACTATATATAGAGGCAATACCCCATCGGTATCTAAAACTTAAGTAACATGGAATATCTCTTCCTAACATGAAGTAGGCCGGATAATTCTAATTCACAAACTTCATTCAATAAGCGTGCAATTCAACCGCATAACAGTGACAGCCATGCAAGGGACGAGCAACAATTAAATCAACCATTTTTGCCCAAACAAAAATAAAGTAACAATGTCAAATCCAGAAAAGCTCAACGAATTGTAAAATAAACGAGAGCAATGCATGCTGAATCTACTAAGAAATCTATTTAAACTTTTAAACTTAAGCATTAGAGTACGAATAGAGTAGGACCAACAAAAAAAAATACTTAAATGATGTGGCAATTTTTTCTATCATGTTTTCAAAGAAACTAGTATCTTAATGTGTAGATTGTATTAAAAATATCCAACTAAAACTTGCCACATCACTCAGCAACTAAATTTTGGTAAGATCTCTTAGTAAAGCTAGCATTTAAGAAAAGCGGGAGGAGGAAGAAGAAAGGAAGAAAGAAGGAACCGCTTCAGGGAAAGTCGCTTACCGGTGTAATCATAGAAACCACAATCCTCCCATCGGTATCTTAAACTTAAGTAGTAACACCGAAAGTGATGCCCAGACTCTTCTGCGGGAAAGCGTTGCGCATAGGAGAGATTGAATCCCTCGGCCATCATGTTGTGGTGGTCCTTGTATGGTAATCTCCCATTATAATCCCATTCCCACCCAGAGATTTGATCCGATACGAATGCCATCATGGTTACGGTGCAAGAATCCTTGATTTCCCCTACTTGTGAACCATGTGCAGCATATGAGTACACCTTCGATTGGGAAAAATAAGGAACCGTGTCGGTAGCGTATACTCCCTTGATACATGGTTTGGTATCAACATACGAAGTAGAAGTAACAGGTTGTGAGCACTTCATGAAGGCTATCGATGAACTAAACCGACCATAATCACTGAAGTTGGAGTACGCCAATGAGTAACGAGGGAGGGATGAGCAATTACCCTTTTGCAATCCATCGCCAACCACCGTGATATAACCATTGAAGTTATCTTGGTCACCATAGAAATTGCAATAGATCGACTTCACATAATATCGGCCGGCATATAGATATAGAACAGTGCGGTTATTTTCACAAGCTATCTCATGCCAAGAGTTGCCGCAATCTTTTGGATCGTCTTTTAATTGAAAGGGATAACTTATGTTACGAACCTCGTCGCAAGATGAAGGGGCACACAAGTGATTCTCCCTCCCATCGTAACTCATCCCTAACAGTAGTAGGCAATGCAATATGAGAAGTAAAACACGAAGCATTTATATCTAGCTGAGAGAAATAACCATCTCTCTATCGTTTGATCTGATGCAATGGAAGTTTTAGCTAATTTGGTACCGCGACGGAGGCCTAATAAAGGGTCGGCAGTCATCGGTAATCCAAATGTCCAAGTCAACCACTAAAACAAAGTTCAGCAAAGAAAAGTATGGCCCGCCTAAAGCAAGGTCTCGAAAAAGTACGGCCCCGCGTGAAAAGCATGGCCCGGCTAAAACACGGTCCGCGTGAAAATTATGGCCTGGCTAAAACAAGGCCTCGAAAAAGTATGGCCCGGCTTTCCCTTTAATTAGGAAGGAAATTTTTCTGCAATTTCTAAATTTGACATTTCTTGACAATTTGATTTTCTCTAGGAATTTATTTTAGTACCATAAAAAAAATCGGTATGAACGCTTTGTACCCTATACTGAATTGAGATCCTTTAAGTGAGGCTTCCGGCATTCTATTTTATTTTCAATTCCAATACTTCATAGGTGTTGCTTTGTTAAATTGCAAAGACGAAAAAGGAAAAAAATGATATATTCCATCGTATAAGATTTTTCATTTTTAACAAAAGACAAAATTAGTAACAAAGAAAGAGTATCGTACTAATTAATGGGTACATAAATTTTAACTTGTATAATGTTACTTTTGGAAAAAGTAAAAAGAAAATAAGGAGGGAGTGCATCTTGCTTCTTGGATGGTGTGAATCATTACGAAAGAAAGAAAGTAACATGGTAATTTCTTAGCAAGTGATGGACCGACACGTGTTGATTAGAAACTCACTTGCTTCATTGTGGATCAATACATACAAAGACTATAGATGCAATATTTGAAGTCACAAAACTAAAGCGATGTCTACTTATTCATTATCAACTTCAATATTACAATTATTCTCTTGTGATTGTACTAAATCTATGAATAATACTTTCATCTCTTTTCCATAATAGAACCACTTAATGAACAAACTGACAGATCTCAACAATAATGTCATTTCATCAAATGAAAAGAAATGTTGTGTCCTGCTTCATAATCATCTTCCATCTCCGAATGTGTGGCATTGGAGGTGTCATATAAGCTCAACCGAGACTACAAGGAAGAGTAATGAGTAATGACTTGGATGCTGCCATTTTCATTCTCTGTTGATGGCTGCTTGAGTCTGCTCAAGACTCCTCCCTTTCGTTTCAAGGACCACCGTGATCACGAGCCCATCCCCACGGCGTTAATTGCAGCATAAAGAAGGTACGTGTGAAGCAAAGCCAGCAAAGTTATTTGCTTTTGACAAGCTTTTCGGATGCATATTCTGACATTTTTCTCATGGGAAGAATGCTTTACTATGTACTGCCTGTCTGTTAATCATTTCACAGAAAGAACCCTTAAACTTTTCTCTTTTCTAATCGACACTTCGACTCAATTTCATAATATGTGAACATAGGTAGAAGTTGCTGTAAACGCGTTGATTGAAATAAATGGACTGAATATGCATTCCAGAGCATGAAGACACCTCCACCTCCAAATAGGATTGAAGAGTTCATGGAAAAGCTAAGTCTCAAGACTGTAGTTTGGTTGGATCCGCACAAAAACTCACGTTCCAATAGAAGATAGGCGATCGTGATCTCCCACCCTAGAGAGGATCTCTCACATGTTTCTTCCTCCTTAAGCTTTTTAAGGACTTGTTCAGGTCCAGAAATATTATACTCTAGAAAAAATAATATATTTTGTAGCATAAGGTTTTTCATTTTCGACAAAAACAAAATTGGTACCAAAGAAGATAAATAAAGCACTAAAGACTATCGTTACACGTCCCAACCTCAAAAAAAAGGAAGAGTATAGTGTTAATTTAACGGCAACATAAATTTTATAGAATTTGAGGTTGCATTTCGTGAAAATGAAAAGAAAAATAAGGAGTAGGTGCTTCTTGCTTAAAGGGTGAGCTCGCACCATTATACCAATCCCTTTCCCACCCCAGGATATAATCCTATAATAAAGCCATCATGATTATGTATGTTGCAAGAATCCTTGATGTCCCCTACTCATAGATCAAACCCATGTACCGCGTATGAGTACACCTTCCTTCGGGGAAAATTAGGGGGCATATTGGAAGGGTATGCTCCCACAATACATGGTTCAGTATCAATATATGAAGTAGAAGCACCGGGCCGTGAGCATTTCATGAAGACCATTGGCATAACTGAGGGTGAACGGTATGGATAATAATGACCAAAGTTGGAGGGTGCCAATGGGAAATGAGGGAGGGATAAGCAATGTGATGTCCTGAAATTCGAGCCCTTTGAGGGAGGAATGAACGTTAATTTCGCCAATGCATTGTTGGTTGATCTCACTCGGAATTGATCACTCCTGAGATACTGACCTTGAGGGAAAAAGCTAATGAGAACAGAACTCGTGCGACTAAAGAACTTGACCTAGGAAAACGACTCGACCGTGAGACTTGCGTAAGGACGATCCTGTAGTCATGCAGGCTGATTTCAGGGACGACTAGAAGTCGATTCGCGGATAGAAATAATGGAACGACGGGTGATTCCGTCTACTGTTATCGATCCCGCGAATGGCCCTATGTCGATCCTTGATAATCGTGCACTTAGAAATAAGAATCGATCCTTCGCAATTTCATATAGTCAAGGACGTCCATGTGTCGAGAAGTCTTGAACGTGAATTGGCACGAGTCAGTTACGCGTGAATCCTCGAAGCCGCCTGTCAGTCTGAGTAGTACCAAAATGGCATTCATGCGAAATTGACAAGGCATGAGAATCCAAGATTGGACTTCGAATTTTCGGGAACGTCCGAGACGGACTTTTGGACGATGCTTCCTCAACAGTCGACAGTGTCGGTTGAGCCGAGTTTTCGAGAAAGGGATTTCGGACCGAGGAAACGAGCCTACGAGGACGTGGGCCGGGCAAGAACAGTGTGGGCCTCACGCCCAAGGTGGGACAGCCTCCATGGAAGGCCCGAGGCAAGCAAGTGAGCCCGTTGGGCCAAACCGACCATTTACCCTTCCTAGCCCATTGTCTAAACCTGAGCCAATTCGAGCCCAATAAATTCCCGAGCCCGTTCCTATTCATTTTCCGGCCTTTCTCCTAGACCCGTCCTCCATTTTCAGCCCAAGGACAGATTGGGAAATGTGCAAGGTGGAAATGACCAAAATGCCCTTGGATATTTTGAAGAAAAGTCAAAAGGAAGAGAGAGAAGATGAGGTCATTGTTTGGCAAGTGGGGCAAGCCTTGATGGCTTGGATAAGGCTTATCCTTCAGCCTTCACTTCACTCTCTCTCTCCTCTTCATCTTCTCCAAAACCACACACCTCTCTCCCATGGTTTTCCTTCCTTCCTTCTGTGTTTCAGTTTGACCTTTCACCGAAATCTGAGTTTTTCATTGCCTTCCCGTTGGAATCTCATCTTGTTCCACCCGCCGTTGTGTTCAGAAGAGAAATTCCGTTCAAATAGCGTCGGCCGATCGCCGGAAGGAGATTCTGGTCAACCCGTATTCCAGCCGAAAGCCACCGCCGGCCTGACCGTTTTCTGACCGCCTACTGCTGTTCTGTTTTGCTGTTTCGGCCATTTTCCTCCCTTTCCGACCCAATCACCGCCCATCCCAGCCACAAGTGGTTCACCCTCGACCCCCAGGTGCCGCCGATCACGGCCTGCCGCTCGCCGGAGCTCCGGGCAGCCCGTTCAACTCCGGTCAGAACTTTCCTCCCGTGCGCCGTTTTTCGAGTTGCGAGGGATTTCGAGTTTGTTGCTGCTGTTCTCAGCCCCGGGACCACCTTGGATCGCTGTGGTAGAGGTCCCCGGGTGTCGGGTTCGTCGCCGCCGCCACGCCCGTGTCACCGGCCCGCTTAACAGGTGAGTTTAGCCCCTAATCCTTATTTAGTGCCTAAACTTGCTTAGGGTTGGGTTAATTAGTGTTAATGCTGGTTTAGGAGGGTTAATTAAGTTGTATTAACCCTAATATAGGTGTTTAGATAGGGGATTAAGATTAGCTTAGCTTAATCTTGCTTAATTATGCTTGATTATGCTTAAATGTTGATTATGTGTGGTTTATGTGTTAATTAAGCATGTTTAGCTTAATTGATTGATTAATTGTGTTTAATCAATGTTTTTTTTAATTTCTAAATTTAATTTATTATTAATTGAATTTCGGAAATTACTGTTCATTGATTACTGTTCACGGTACTGTTCATGGTACTGTTCACGGCACTGTTCATCCGGAAGTGAAATTGTGCATAATTTCATGTGCCTTGATCATATGAAGTGAATTGGATGTGGCATTGCATAAGCATCCGCTTGAATTGTATGATTTTCACAAAAGAAAGAAAATGATTTGTCCGAGGGACACCGGAAATGGACCGTCTTTATGAGAAAGAAAGTGATTTGTCCAATGAACACTGGAAATTGACCGCTTTTATGAGAAAGGTGGGGAAAATGGTTTGTCCGAGGGACACCGAAAATGGACCGCCTTTATGAGAAAGAAAGTAATTTGTCCAATGGACACTGGAAATTGACCGCTTTTATGAGAAAGGTGGGGAAAATGGTTTGTCCGAGGGACACCGGAAATGGACTGCTTTTGTGAGAAATGATTTGAGGTTTCATATGCAAGCATGTGTGGATTAACTAATGCTCAAAGATAATAAGTGGGTTGTGATGGTATACTTGCATGATCACTAAGTTGAACCCGCTTTATCAGAGATTATGAAAAGGGAGGGCATAGAAGGGCACGGTTGCGCCTCTGCGGAGGAAGGGCGCCGTAGCGCCGTGGCGCCTCGGAGAGTATGGAAGGGCACGGTTACGCCTCTACGGAGGAAGGGCGCCGTAGCGCCGTAGCAATAGCACGGAAGGGCACGGTTGCGCCTCTGCGGAGGAAGGGCGCCGTAACGCCGTAGCAATAGCACGGAAGGACACGGTTGCGCCTCTGCGGAGGAAGGGCGCCGTAGCGCCGTTGCACCTCGACCAAGTTGTAGCCCTATGGGGCAGTAATAATCGGAACACGTGTGGATGCGAGAGTGCATGAGAAAACATGGCATCGTTGGTTCCGATTATGCATGAAGTGATCATATCATTTATGGCACGCACGCATGAATTGATAACGTGCAGGGGTGGCAATGGCCAGGTGAGATCACTTGTGACGCGACTCGCATGTGATTGATGAACTGCATCATCTAACGGCCATGTGCATTGCGTGTATTGTGCTGACTTATAACGTGCAGGGTATGGCATACCGGGTAAGGTTGCATGCGAACCGACTATTCGATTGTTGGTTGCATTGCTTGCATTGAATGAGATTTAACGTGCGGGGTATGGCATACCGGGTAAAGTTGCATGCGAACCGACCTCGATTGTTGGTTGAACCTCGTCTCTCGGTTTGATTGCCGATTGCTTTGGGTGTTTGTGGTCGGGTTGAGTGAGGGGTGGTTACGGAGAGATACCCCGGGTTGAGTTGGCGTACTAACCGGGGCTTAGGGGAAGAACTCGCTGAGATTTTATCTCAACCCGTCGTGGTTAACATTTTTCAGGTCTTTAGAATGGTGCACCCGCTGTGGAGAATCCCGCCCCCGTTTCTCCGGTGATCGACCCGACGGAGTCGAGTCCGATGGGTCCGAGTGACCGTGGTGTTGAACCCGAGGGTTCATTCTGTATAGTTGGATTAGCCTAGTTTATTTTTGGCCTGGCTTAGAGGATGGATCGGCCCCTTTTGTCAGGCTTGTAATTCAAAAGACGATCCTCCGTTGGTTAATCCAATAAATTGTGTAAATGAGTAGTGATGGTTGTTCTTGTTATTCATCCCTCTATCCCTGATTGATTGATTGATTGATTGATTGATTGTTGGACTGGGGATGGTTCATCTTCCGCTTGCGCATAACAAAAGATTAAAATGAATGGTCGTCGACGAGTCCTAGGACGTCGCTTTCAATTGACCATGGTAAGGGGTTGTCGCGTGCTCGGGGTTCGGGGCGTGACAAGCAATTACTTTTTTGCAATCCATCATCAACCACCGTGATTTTACCATCAAATAAATCTGTGCTCAGACCAGAACTGTAGTAAATCAATTTCACATAACATCGGCCGGCATACATATATGGAACAATGCATTTATTTTCACCAGCCAGCTCATACTCAGAGCAGCCACAACCTTTTGGGTTGTCTTCGAATAGGAAAGGGAGTGTATATCATGGATCTCGCCATAAGATGAAGCCGCGCATAAATGGTTCTTTTTCGCACCGTAATTTATCCCCAGCACTAGCAAAACATGCAATATGAGAAGCAAAGCACGGAACATGCTTATGGAGCTCGGAGACGTAATCGTCTCTCTATCGTTTGATCTGATGCAATGAAAGTTTTTGCTAATAGGTAATTCGACATAGACCCTGTAATATGAATGAAAAGAGTTGGGAGTCGTCGGTCATACAAATGTCTAAGTCAACCAATACTACAAATTCTAAGGAAAAAGTGGGTATCACGTGGAAATTGCAGTCGTTGCAATCAAGGTGAGGAAACACGGTGTTGGAATTCTATATGGATAGCTTCCACATTGATTAGAAAGGGTGATGTACTCTAAAATGAATCAAAAGCCTTTCGAGTGAGGCATTGGCGCTCTATTTCATTTTCAAGGCTAACATTCCATAAGTGTATCTTCGTTAAATTGTGAAAATGAAAAGAAAAAAGATGTGTATTTCATTATATATGCTTTTTCATTTTTGACAAAATAATAAAAATTGGTAACCAAGATAGACTATTGACGACAATATCAACTTGTGTCATGTCCCTTTTTGGCAAAAGTAAAAGGAAAAGGAGTAAGTGCTTTTTAGATGGTGCAACACGTCAAGAAAGAAAGAAATCACTACAATAATTTCCAGAGATCGACCAATGCACTTTGACTAGAACCTCACTAACTTCGTCGTCATGCAAAGACTATAGATGCAATATTCGAGTTCACAAAAATAAAGTGATGTTTACTTATTCACTGTCAACTTCAATATCACAATTAGTCACTTGCAATTGTGCTAGATCTATCAAGACTACTATCATCTCTTTCCCATAATAGAACCACTAAATGAACGAACTGACTGATCTCAACAATAATGTCGTTCTATTTTATTAAAAAATATATATTGTTGCTTGCTTCATAATCATCCTCCATCTTTGAATGTATGGATGTCGCAACCTACCCCTCGGAGAAGAGAATAGGTTTAGAGATATTGCCAAATTCAGGCAAACAGCCTTCAATTAACACAAGTTCTCCCAAATCCATGCTTTGTGTGACATTGGACGTGCAATTTGCATTCAACCAATCCTATGTGAATTCTAAATAAGGAGTCACCACTAGCCTATTAAGATCGGTTAGAATTCAAATGAGATATGGGAGAATATCTCACTTGTCACGCCACTTGAGAACGGGGACTTAATTATGCTAGTTCTAGGCCCTTTCGATAGTTAAACTTGATTACGTGCTAACCAAAGTGTTTGAGCAGCCTATCAAAGACTTTCAGAGATTGTCCTAACCATTCTAAAATCGAAATAGACACCCAAGGTATTAAGGTGCGCAACCAAATGTAATCGAAGTAAAAACACACAAACATTCTAATATTATCCCTAAAAAAGAAAAGAAAATGGCATCCGAAAATCACTACTGTGAAGCCTTAAAGGCTTATTCAATTTTGAGTTTCAACCTTTTAAGGATCTTCCACTTTTTAAGATAAAATTATTCGAGAAGCTAATTTTTTAAGCTTTTTCCAAGGATATGGAAATTTTTTGATTTGTTAATATTTTCGATTTTTAAAACTTTTATTTATTTATTTTAAATCCTGGAAAATGGACTCCAAACTGAATCAGGGAACCCAGTCTAAACACAAGCCTGGCGCGGACCCTAATGGTTCAGGCTAGGCTTGCGATTCATATCGGCCTCTGGGCCTAGTCCGAATATAACCGATTTCTATTTTTTGCTAAGCCCACAATTCCTAACCTTTGAGCCCATGACAACACCCATATATAATCTGAACCAGCCCACTCTCTATTAAGCCCATGGATTTTTGTCATCCCTCTTTTCATTACTCTTTTTATGTTTCTTTTGTTTTCTTTTATATTTTCTTTGTTTTTTTTCTTTTCTTTTTATTATTTCCTCTGCACATGGTCATCTAAACACCATCATCAACCACTAACCAGACTATCGTAGGACCTTCTGCGGCGACCATCTCATGTCACTGAAATAAACTCATCCACGGTCGGCCATCGATTTCTGGCCACCAAACATGCAAACGGCACCGAGGGAGAAATAGGAAGCTAACATGATGGGACCTTGTCCCAAAGCCATAGCCGGAAAAGGAATGATACTTTCGGCTCGAGAGTTTGTCTCCGGTCATCAACGAACATTGAGAAATATGCCATAACATCTTACATAAACATAGCGTAAGTACTCGGTTCAGCCATAGACAACATGAACATGAAACGATACTGTTGACACCCAAATTTTTGTTTATTTTATTTTAAATGCCCATCTATTTTGCATATATAAATATATATTAATTTCTAGAAAAGATAAAAAAAAAAAATTGATAAAAAAATAGAAAATTCGAAAAAATTCGATCGATTGGGCCGGTATAGTCTAGCCTTTTAATTTCCCAGCCCATTTTCTTTTAATTCCTTAAGCCTTCATTTTTATTTCCTTCAAGCCCACTAAGATTAATGGAAGCACAAGCCCAGCCCACCATATCCTTTTTCTTTCCCTTCTCTTGAACCTCCACTGGAAAAAAAAAAAAAAAGAAAAAAAAAAAGGGTCACTCATTCTCTCACACGCACGCACACAACGCACACACGCACGCAGCAGCAATGCTCGACGACGTCGTCTCTCTGGACGTCGCCCCTTAGCTGACGTCAGCCACGTGACGCCAGCAAGGGAATCGTCCCTTGCTGCGTTGTCACGCGGCGAGAGGAGCACCGGATTTTCGGTTACACGGGAGAGAGACGATTTTCGGAGGGACGGGGAGGAGCTGGGAAAGAGGAGAGGAGCGCATCCCCACTCTCTCCTCGGAGCTCCGCCGCTCGAGCGAGAACAAAGAAGCGCAGAGGAGGACGGCGACACCGAGACGCACAGAAAAGAGAGGCACGCAGATCAGAAAAAAGGACACAGACAGGAAAAAAAAAAGAGGAGGAGCGGAGGAGAAGGGAGGCGGCAACGACTCCGCGCAGACGCGACCCCCCCCCACCGCGGTGACGCCGGCCGCGTGACGCCAGCAAGGGAATCTTCCCTTGCTGCGCAGTCACACGGCGAAAAGCGGGAGGAGAAGAGCTCGACGGAGCAGCGACCAAGGATCGCCGAGGAAGGGCAGCTCGGATGAGAATAGGGCGACAGTTTTCAGATCTGCGCACAGAGAGGCAAAGAGCCGAAACAAATCGAGCAATCGAGAGAGGAGACAGAGATAGCGAGGGGTTTTTCAATGGGGAGATTTTTCCTTCTTCTGGGTTTTGGCTGGTCGAGAGAACGGAGGTGATGGGTTTACTCTGTAGTTGAGGCGCTTCTTCTTCAGTTCTTGCTGCTGCAAAGAGAACAGATCTGCAGAGAAGAAAACGAAGACCAGAGATCTGGGAGAGAAAAAAAAAACTAGGAGAGCAGATCTGAGAAGAAAAAGAAAAAGGATGGCCTGAGAGCGGGGGTTTTTTCCGTTTGGAGGTCGAGAGAGAGAGCTCGTGAGAAACAAGAAGAAAAACAGAATCGTTCTCATCAAGGAGACGGCTCAAGCTTGACGGGTGAAGAGGAAAATCTTAAAGTTGCGCAAATTTGAACCAGGGAGAAAGAACTTCGACGAGCTCAAGCCAGAGAGAGCGCTTCGACGGGGGGGATACCGGAGAGCATCTTGCACAATCGCCAGCCATTATCTCCGTTCGTGGGTGTACGGAAGCCCTCACCCATTGGACACGTGATCCCTAGGCCGAAGAAACGCTATTCATCGTCCGTCGAAGCTTCGTCGGTGACTATATGCTGGCAAAAACTCCATTCCCGAACCAGGTAATGCTTTTTCTCATGCTCCGTTTTGTGCCGACCGTGGGGTGTGAAGCTATAGAGTTGAATCAATGGGATTTCTAAACAAAACAAGTAAAACTGAATCGAGGTCTTGATGATTTGTGATATTCGGGAGATTAACACCCACCGTTAGACTCGAGGAATGCTTCCGGTTCGAACCCGAACTTGAGTTCATCGGTGCATACCACCTGTTCGATGCATTGCCTGAAGGAAACATAGAACACTTAGGTACACCGAACTTGACTGGAAAAATTCGGGTGAACCGTGATAAAATAAGATGGATTTGGGCATGAAATATGTTGATTCTAACCTTTTTAAATCATCTTTGACTCGAAAATCACATTGAATCTTGTTCCTGAACATACTTGTTAAATCGCGCACCGACCGTTTGAGGAAATGCCTAAATGAATGGCCGAAATTCACTTCGTCGTGTGGATACTCGAAGTTTAGTTTGATGCGTGGTCTTTCTTGCGCGATTGAACTACGTCGATATCATGTTTTTTCTCTATGTTTTCCCGTGATTTCATGGCGTGTTCATCAATCTTTGCGAATCGCCGGAAAAACAAAAACTCCGGAGCTACCTTCCCTCACCGGCGAGCCAACGGTTCAAGGCCGCACGAGTTAGAATATTTCTCCTCATTCTAATGTATTTATCCTTTTTGGTTTGCTGAGATCTCTGGGTTTAAAAAATGCCCATTCAGTTGGGTTTTGTTTACTATGTTTGTGGTCGCCGGAGTAAGCGACCGGAGTTGGTCGACGGTGGTTAGTGACGGTTGGGGTGAATGACTGGTGAATGGCTGTCGATAAACGGAGGTTGGGTGTGGCGTCGATGGTCATTCGGGTCGGTGAGCGTGAGTTGCGGGAAGAAACACGGGGAGAGAAGCGTCGGGCATGCATGCACAAACGTGAAGAAGAAAACCAAAGAAAAGAATAAAAAATAGAAAAAAAAAAGGGCCAGAAAAAAAAAAAAAAAAAAAACAAGGAAATGGCCTTTTTATTTATTTTTATTTTTTAATCATGGGCCATTTTAAAAGTTTTTGACCGGGCCGTTCGGCCAGCCCGGTCGTTGCTCCGGCCCGGCCCCATAGGGGCCAGGTCGGTTTAGTAGGGCCGGGTCGCCCGACCCGGTCCGAATTACTTTTTAATTAATTAAAAAAATCCAAAAATGCAAAAAAAAAATTAAATATTAAGAAAATATTAAGAAAATATTAAAATTTTCTTTTCGAAAATCATTAAAAATTAAAAAAAAAAAAATTTCAGAAAGGTTTTAAAATTTTAATTTAATTCATTTTACTTTATTTCTTTTTTTCGAATATTCAAAAATTCCAAAAAAAAAAAAAAAAAAAAAAAATTAGAAAATTCCAAAAGAAACATTAATAAATGTTTTTACATTCCAGAAAAGCCAAAAATTTGCAAAAACCTTAAAAGCTTGTTTTCTTTAATTTCAGAAAATTCGAAAATATTAAAAAATATTAAAAAGCACAAAAATTCAGAAAAAATTCAGAAAAATCAGAAAAAATTGCAAAAATTCAGAAAACCCTTAGAAAAGAAAAAAGATCAAAATTGAATAAGCCTTTAAGGCTCTACAATAGGTTTTTTGAATGTGTTGCCATGTCTTTAGTTGACACACAATTAAGTTAGGTACCGAAAGGGCGTTAGTCACATGACTAACGTAATCAAGTCCCCGACCCTAGACTCTCTCAGTTGCGTAAATAGTGAGACACGCTCCCATGTCTCGCTTGGTTTCTAGTCGACCTTAATAGACTAGTGGCGACTCCTTATTTGAAATTTTTTACGAACACCCAACGTCACGCGGGGTATGGGCTTGGGAGAGCCCAAGTTAATGAAGAGCCGTCGGCCCGAAATTAACAATACCCCTAAACCTATTATTAAATTAATTTTAGGTCGCGACAGCTTGGCGACTCCGCTGGGGACCTGGCTCTAAACCTTAGAGGACTTAGGCCTAATTTGCTTGATTGTGTGTTATCTAATGTGTTTATTTGGCAGCGCATTCGAGAAGGTGAGGTAAGTCCACTAACCTCGTGTTAAATGTTGGTGCAGGTTGGAGTAATAAGGGGTGGAGTGTTTGCTAACATTTTTGTTTTGTAGGGTGGTGAATGTGAATAAATATATAGTTAAATTTTTGAAGTGTTGGTTGTTATATAAATTGTTGTGCATGTCTCCCTTACATGACGCTACACTTTAGCACACACAACCTGCCGCCGGACCTGGGCCGCATTAGGATCACTTAGGATGGTATTGAGATGGATACCACTCCGACTACCATCATGTAGTACGAGTCGCCCATCTCAATTCCGAAATTCTTTCGATGTCGAGAGCTTCCACCCCGGCTTGCAAACACGCAGCACGGGTCGACTCTTTGACAAAGCCGGAGTCATGGGAACCCCGACCCAACCGCGATCATGTCGGTTCAGTCCGGTAATCCCGTGGCTTCATTTGAGCCGTCTAAAATAGAAATCGACCCACGTCTCATGCGCATGTCTATGTGATTGAAAAAAAAGAAAAAGAAAAATCATCACCATTGGTAAGTATGATTTCTCCCTTTACTTATTCATTTCTTATTGAAACTTTCATTTTTTAAATTTGTGGATGTCAATCGAATGCCCTCAGTGTAGGCTTCTAATTGGGAAAATTGGCAATTACTCTTCACAAGTAAACATTCAGTGTCAATTTCAAAAATCATTAATTTAGCCCTGCACAACGGATGATTTTGTCAAAGTTTCCATTCATGGGCTTAAAATCACATCTTGTCAAAAAGTTCTTCCAATTCATGATTATGTTTTGGGGCGAAAAAAAAATTGAAAGCACATTTTTAATCAGATTTTTTTCCTCACATTTTGGGATTGAAAATTCAAATCACATTTTGTATATAGATTTCTCAAAATAAAAAAAAATCACCTCATTTTGGCAAGAGTGAAAGCACAAATCAGTCTTTCAAAATCAATGCCACATTTTGCATATGAAACTTTTTGGGAATAGAGTGGGCATTCATTTGATAATCGCAAATTGATCTTTCAATGATGTCTCCTCTTACAATCAAATCTTGGTAAAATACCGAAATCCTGTAATAGGAGTTTTGGGGCATGTGTCATCGCCTCGATTTCATTGTAAGAGGCGACCTCATTGGAAGATCATTTTCTCATTCACATACTGACATTCTTCTTCTTCTTGCAGATGTGTGACGGCCATCCTTCGAACTTTCCTTACTTGACCGTACCAAGAAGTGGACATTTTTATGATGAGAATTATTACTCATAGGAGTGTATTGTATTTCTTTTTGTATATTTATTCTTTTTATGGATGATGTCTTCAGTCTTAAGTTGATCATAAACCCAAGTGACTCATTTTTTTTGGGTAAAGAAATTCAAGTTTTTAAAACATCCTTTGGCTTCAAGGGCAATTTGGAAGTTGGTATATTCTATTAAATATTCATGAGTTTCTGAAAGTCAATGTATTGTGTTCCTCTCACATATTTGTCCTTTGCAGGGAATCTCGAGAATGATAATCTAGGATGGTAAAAATTTGATCGTTCCAATGGAATCAATTTATTCCGAAACTGATTTGTTCATACATTTACCTGTAGGAGAGAACTAAACAATTTTGACGTTGGTATTTGAATTAGATCACAAGCAAATACTCTCACAAGTCTTGATCTTGGAATTCAAAAGAATGAGAGTCCAACTTTGACATTGATTTCTTTGAAAAGTCGCACTCATGAATTCAAACGACACTTTTGACGCATCGCCTTCCATCATGTCCCAAATCTTTGAAGCTATCAAATATATAGCATTAAAGGTTGGAAAGATCACCGGCTAGATTGCATTTGATTAGCTTCTTGTGACAGGAGTTTACTTGCCTCAAAGACTCATAGCTTGTTCAAGCCTCAAGATAGCATCGTGCCTCATCAAAGAACGGAGCTTTTGAGATGCAATCCAATGCTGACGTCCCCGATGAGAGAAGAATTTTTCTCACTGGTTCTATTTAGAATTTGGACAAAGTCATTGCATGCTAATATACTCGATATAGCTTGCTGGATTTTTGGGCTTTTATCTTGATGATGTTACACATGATTGTTAGAAAAGTTCCCATGGTCGGGAGAAGATTAGTACAAATCCGGTGTCCTCTTGAATGGTAGTTGCCAACAATGATATCCACTTCTAGGGGGTCAATGTACCAAGATGATTTTTCCATAGATGGAAATGAATATGCTCATATCGTGCTATCAATTGAGAATCGACCACTGAAGAATATGTTACATATGAGGTTCATGATTCCTTGCTCCTTGAAATTGAAGATCAATCCTTGATGAGAACTCGAAGTGCCTCAAGCATGTGTTGAAGCTTTGCTGGTGCCAATCTTCCATGGAGGCTAAATGAAGCCAAGTTCTGTTCCGGGAAGTTCCTTTATTCGGAGGTCTGATGCCTCCATCACTAGACTTTTGACGAGCTTTATCCATTGATGACTCACTTGCTCGTGAATTGGCGTCACTAATGCATCTAACAGATTTGTGTGTTGTTTCGAACTATGTCCTGGGAAGATTAACTATATGAAGCCGCCTTGCTAAGAGACATCGAAGGTCATCCATCGTCATTGACTGCGCCAAATCTTAGTTTTGAAAATGCACTTGGATGTGCTTTGTTTCGTTTCACCTCACAACCAAGAGCTGTTGAACTTTAGTTATCACAATTTCCAGTCATGAAGACTTGAAACATTCCCTATTCGGCTTTGTTGTGTAGTCAAGAAACACAAAATGTTTAAAGCTGGCTTTAATCTCCTTCGACGTCAACTTTGTTTGGAGACCATCAATGTAGCCCTCATGATTTGTGATGTAAAACGCAACTTTGTTATCTGCTTTTTCGCGAGGAAATGAGGCAAAACCTTCAAATATCAAGCCAGTTCGTCGATTGCTTTGTATAATGAGACAAAGGAAGGGAATTGCCAAGTATTTGAAAAGAAGACAGTTTGAGCACCAAGTTTTATAATGTTCGAACAAGGCAACGAGGCATTCTTAAACCTAGCTTATCATGAGCGATGAAAATTCGAACGAGACGAAGATTCGCTGATCCAACATGATGGAGCTATGTGTGGCAAAGTTATTCTAACTTCATAAGGCGCACATTTGAGCATTGGGGCAATATTTCCCATTTCTCTGCAAAAGATGCCTTGGGATGTTGAGCCGTCTGACTTGGAAAAAGGGTGTATTTCGTTCCTAAATTTGATACTCTTTAGTATAAGGAAATGACACGTCCTTTTCTTTGATGCAGGGTAAATTTGAATGAAACAAAAGCCCATCAAATGAGCATGACAAGGCACAAGACAGGGCACAAGATGCCTTGGGATGTTGAGCCGGTAAATTTGAATGAAACAAAAGCCCATCAAATGAGCATGACAGGGCACAAGATTTCAACATGTGCCAGAGCAAGATTTGGTGAAGCTTAATTACATGTCTTAATGTAAAAGACATTGGAGTAGCATTTGACTCTCGGGCAATATCTTCTCTTCCTCACCAATGACGCGTGTTGGGGCAAAAATTCATTACAAAAGGATGTATCGTTCCTAAATTGAGCCCTGATTAAGTAGGAAGATGACACAATTCATTTTCTTTTGTCACAGGGCGATCATCAACACAAGCCACTCAAAGCATAGTGAATCGCACCCATGAAGCATGATGAAATGGAGTCAATCAATTCAATGCTAAAAGGATGTATCATTCTTAAATTAGTCCAATTCAATGTTGGAATGCAAATAGCATGTCCCATCTTTTGTAGGAAAATATGCGCATTGACTGCGGGAGTAGTGTCTTCCACCAAAGGAGCACGTTAAAGCTCAATCACCCATTTTGGTGTAAAGGATGCATTTCGTTCCTAAATGATTTCCAATTGAGTGTGGAAATAACATGCCCAATCATTTTCTTCACAGGCGATAAATGGGGCAAAGCATCCAATAAGCAATACCCTCAAATGTCACAGCATAAATGCTCATACCTGAAAAGCAAAAGCACATGAAGGGTAAATTGTATCGATTCCAATTGCTCATGTTGATGTTGTTTCTAAAATGATCCATTTTTCCTTTGATAGGGAAACATCAAATGCACAAAAAGAAAGATGCCAAAAATGCAAGTGAAGGGTAATTTGGGATTGCCAAATATCTAAGAGGATGATGTCGGCACTTGAGTAATAAATGCGAGTGAAGGGTAATAGTGTATCGTTTCCAATTCACCAATCCTGGAAAATTCTGGCACTAACACTTTCCTTCCTATTCTTTACAGGTTACTAGGTTACCATGTTACGTAAATACCCTTATTCTCAAAATCAAAAAGAAAAATTGAGAATTTTCATCCAAAAAAAATTCATCATTTTACTTGGAGCAAATAAAAAGATAAAAAAAAAAAAAAAGATAAAAATTGAAGAAAGCAAACTTTTCACAAAGTTTCTGAGCATTGTTTTTTATCTTAAAATTGTATGTCTGCTTGATGGATCACTCATTTTGAATCAAAATTCCTCATGGAGATTAATCTACTTAGATGATCTCGACCAAATGAAATTGAGATGTTAATCATGCCAAGTAGGGAATGCTTAGGATGATGAAAGACAATCCATTTCCAAACACATCCTTCAAACATTGAGAATTGAGCGAAAAAAAGAAAACCTATGTCGTTTAAGGACAAAGGAATCATTCGCAATTGGTACACAGACCAAAATGAAAAGAGGCATTTCTCTTCTCTATCTTAAACACCACAGGTGACCATAGTTAGCCCCTTTGAGCCTTAAATGTGAGGAAGTCAAAAATACCCCTGTCAAGAACCACCCCACAAGGGGGCAAATTTGGAAGGCCTGGTTGACATTCTATGGTGAAAAGATGAGAAAGACTTCTTTGCCTTCACTTGCATTAATCTTTTTGTGGTAATTTCAGGTGAATTCTTATGAAGCTTGAAACATCCCAAGGTGAAGAAGAGCATTCTTTTCTCTATCCAAACACCGATACCCTTTGCTTAAACCAAGTTGAGCCTCGATTGTTCATTTCTAAAACCCAAGTGGTGGTTATCTCCCCATGTTGGGGCAAGGCACATGATTGACAAGCACAATAGGCATTTTATGTGAAAATGTGGGAAGAATCTTGAAAGTCTCGAAAGCTCAAAAAGTTCAAAAGAGCAAAAGTCCAATGAAAACCAAGAGGCATGGAAAAGCAAAGTGTGCCTAGTAAAAGCAAGGCCAATGCCCGTGAAAAAAAAGGAAAAAGAAAAAAAAAAGATTTACATTAGGGGGCAAAAAAGAAAAAAAAAAAAACTCCCATGTAAAAAAAAAAAAAAAAAAAAAAAAAAAATTTTGTCAAATTCAAAATGTTTGCATTGAAAAGAAAATCATTACAAATGCAAAAAAATTGAGAAGGGCAAAGCTCTTATTCGATTAGTTAATGGACTTTCGAGACAATTCGATTCCAAAAGTCAAGTGCTTTAAAAAAGATTGAGTGATATGACTATGATGTCATGATAATCACCAACTTTCAACCCTTTTTGTGAAAAATTCTGAGCCTTTCGAGCCATAACCAAACCAACATTACAACCCTTCCCGAAGTCTCTTCGATTGGGATGATTCAAGCGAGAATAAGGATTTTCCAAAGAAGCTACCGCTCAAAGAAGTGGGGGCAAGGTTGTCTTATCTCATCTTAAGGTTTCTTGACTTGTAAACCCGGCGGAGATGTTGGTAGATAATTATTCCATTTCATGACCAATGATGCATATCCATTGCTAAAGCCACAATCAAACCCGCATTACGGTCCCTTTGAAAGACCTTTTGGATTGGTCAATGTGTAGTTATTGCGAATGATTCTCAAATCCTTCGACATTGGAAATGTGAGATAAATTGAGTGATCAAATCACTTCCCACATGAATGGATGTGATCAAATAACCCTTCTTGAGAGCATGTGATAAGTCCTTTCTAACTAAGGAGCTTTTGCTTGGCATGCTTAATAAACCTCTCTCATGAGTAGGATCATTCGATATGATTTTTCTCTTAAAGGGATCGATGATCAATGATACCTTCCAAGCTTGATGACAATTTTATGGTACAGTTACCAAAAAAAAAAAAAAAAAAAAAAAAATCAAAAAAAATCAAATGTTTTCAATTTGATTAGACTTAACTTGATTTGCTCATGCAATTGATGCTACAACATTGTGAATGTATTTTTCTGATATTGTCTCTAATGGCATTTGCTCAAGTTGAATTTGACAGGTTCACTCGGTGAAACCACACAATTTCTACAATGGTTCGTGGGTCTATCCTTAAACCACACGGTTAGTGGGTCTATCCTTAAACCACAATGGTTCGTGGGTCTATCCTTAAACCACACGGTTAGTGGGTCTATCCTTAAACCACAATGGTTAGTGGGTCTATCCTTAAACCACAATGGTTAGTGGGTCTATCCTTAAACCACACGGTTGGTGGGTCTATCCTTCAACCACATTGGTTCGTGGGCTTATCCTTAAACCACACGGTTGGTGGGTCTATCCTTAAACCACAATGGTTCGTGGGTCTATCCTTAAACCACACGGTTGGTGGGTCTATCCTTAAACCACAATGGTTAGTGGGTCTATCCTTAAACCACACGGTTGGTGGGTCTATCCTTAAACCACAATGGTTCGTGGGTCTATCCTTAAACCACACGGTTGGTGGGTCTATCCTTAAACCACCCTTAAACCACACGGTTGGTGAGTTTATCCTTAAACCACAATGGTTCGTGGGTCCTCCTTAAACCACATGGTTCATGGTCAACCGGAAAACCATGCAATTTCTAAAATGGTTCGTGGGTCCTCCTTAAACCACATGGTTCATGGTCAACCGGAAAACCATACAATTTTCATAGG
This sequence comes from Corymbia maculata, assembly GCA_014182735.1. Classification (NCBI taxonomy): domain Eukaryota; kingdom Viridiplantae; phylum Streptophyta; class Magnoliopsida; order Myrtales; family Myrtaceae; genus Corymbia; species Corymbia maculata. The sequence continues at coordinate 9,965,123 of CM024689.1, read as the reverse complement.
GTTTGTGGGTCCTCCTTAAAACCACATGGTTCGTGGGTCCTCCTTAAACCACATGGTTCATGGTCAACTGGAAAACCATGCAATTTTCATAGGGTTTGTGGGTCTTCCTTAAAACCACATGGTTCGTGGGTCCTCCTTAACCCACATGGTTCATGGTCAACCGAAAAACCATGCAATTTTCATAGGGTTTGTGGGTCTTCCTTAAAACCACATGGTTCGTGGGTCCTCCTTAAACCACATGGTTCATGGTCAACCGGAAAACCATGCAATTTCTAAAATGGTTCGTGGGTCCTCCTTAAACCACATGGTTCATGGTCAACCGGAAAACCATGCAATTTTCATAGGATTTGTGGGTCTTCCTTAAAACCACATAGTTTGTGGGTCCTCCTTAAACCACATGGTTCATGGTCAACCGGAAAACTATGCAATTTCTAAAATGGTTCGTGGGTTCTCCTTAAACCACATGGTTCATGGTTAACCGGAAAACCATGCAATTTCTAAAATGGTTCGTGGGTCCTCCTTAAACCACATGGTTCATGGTTAACCGGAAAACCATGCAATTTTCATAGGGTTTGTGGGTCTTCCTTAAAACCACATGGTTCATGGTCAACCTGAAACCATGCAATTTCCAAAAGGGTTCGTGGGTTCTCTTTAAACCACATGGTTTGTGGTCAACCTGAAACCATGCAATTTCCAAAAGGTTCATAGGTCTTCCTTAAACAATGTATAACTTGGTCGAAACCCGTTCTTACACGGCGAGACTCCATTTCAAGTCGAAACCCGTTCTTACACGGTGAGACTCCACCCGGTCGAAACCCGTTCTTACACGGTGAGACCCCAATTCGGTCGAAACCCGTTTTTACACGGTGAGACCCCATTTCAAGTCGAAACCCGTTCTTACACGGTGAGACCCCATCTCAAGTCGAAACCCGTTCTTACACGGTGAGACCCCATCTCAAGTCGAAACCCGTTCTTACACGGTGAGACTCCAATTTGGTCGAAACCCGTTCTTACACGGTGAGACCCCACCCGGTCGAAACCCGTTCTTACACGGTGAGACCCCATTTCAAGTCGAAACCCGTTCTTACACGGTGAGACCCCATTTCAAGTCGAAACCCGTTCTTACACGGTGAGACCCCAATTGGTCGAAACCCGTTTTACACGGTGAGACCCCATTTCAAGTCGAAACCCGTTCTTACACGGTGAGACCCCAATTCGGTCGAAACCCGTTTTTACACGGTGAGACCTTACTAACCCAGTCGAAACCCGTTCTTACACGGTGAGACCTTACTAACCCGGTCAAAACCCGTTCTTACACGGTGAGACCTTACTAACCCGGTCAAAACCCGTTCTTACACGGTGAGACCTTACTAACCCGGTCGAAACCCGTTCTTACACGGTGAGACCTTACTAACCCGGTCAAAACCCGTTCTTACACGGCAAGACTCCACTAACATAGTCGAAACCCGTGTTACACGGTGAGACTTTACTAACTGGGTTGAAACTCGTTCGCACGAGCCAAAACCTCAAAAAAAAAACAAAAACAAAAACAACAAAAACAACAAAAAAAAAAAAAAAAAAGAAAGAAAAGAAAAAAGATGAATGGAATAAATCCATGCTTCCATGGCTCGTTGGTAAAAGTTGGGTGTCACCTAGTCTTTGAAATGAACCTCTTCGAGCTCCCTTTCAAAGAGGGGCAACTGTGACACCCAAATTTTTGTTTATTTTATTTTAAATGCCCATCTATTTTGCATATATAAATATATATTAATTTCTAGAAAAGATAAAAAAAAATTGATAAAAAAAATTCGAAAATTCGAAAAAATTCGATCAGTTGGGCCGGTATAGTCTAGCCTTTTAATTTCCCAGCCCATTTTCTTTTAATTCCTTAAGCCTTCATTTTTATTTCCTTCAAGCCCACTAAGATTAATGGAAGCACAAGCCCAGCCCACCATATCCTTTTTCTTTCCCTTCTCTTGAACCTCCACTGGAAAAAAAAGAAAAAGAAAAAAAGGGGGTCACTCATTCTCTCACACGCACGCACACAACGCACACACGCACGCAGCAGAAGAATGCTTGACGACGTCGTCTCTTTGGACGTCGCTCCTTAGCCGACGTCGCCACGTGACGCCCGCAAGGGAATCGTCCCTTGCTGCGTTGTCACGCGGCGAGAGGAGCACCGGATTTTCGGTTACACGGGAGAGAGACGATTTTCGGAGGGACGGGGAGGAGCTGGGAAAGAGGAGAGGAGCGCATCCCCACTCTCTCCTCGGAGCTCCGCCGCTCGAGCGAGAACAAAGAAGCGCGAGAGGAGGACGGCGACACCGAGACGCACGAAAAAGAGAGGCACGCAGATCGAGAAAAAGGACACGAGACGGGAAAAAAAAAAGGAGGAGCGGAGGAGAAGGGAGGCGGCAACGACTCCGCGCAGCGCGACCCCCCCACCGCGGTGACGCCGGCCGCGTGACGCCAGCAAGGGAATCTTCCCTTGCTGCGCGATCCACGGCGAAAAGCGGGAGGAGAAGAGCTCGACGGAGCGGCGACCAAGGATCGCCGAGGAAGGGCGCTCGGATGAGAATAGGGCGACAGCCAGTTTTCAGATCTGCGCACGAGAGGCGGTGAGCCGAAACAAATCGAGCAATCGAGAGAGGAGACGAGAGATAGCGAGGGGTTTTTCAATGGGGAGATTTTTCCTTCTTCCGGGTTTTGGCTGGTCGAGAGAACGGAGGTGATGGGTTTACTCGTAGTTGAGGCGCTTCTTCTTCGGTTCTTCTTCTTTGCAAAGAGAACAGATCTGCGAGAGAAGAAAACGAAGACCGGAGATCCGGGAGAGAAAAAAAAAACTAGGAGAGCAGATCGAGAAGAAAAAGAAAAAGGATGGCCTCGAGAGCGGGGTTTTTTCCGTTTGGAGGTCGAGAGAGAGAGCTCGTGAGAAACAAGAAGAAAAACAGAATCGTTCTCATCAAGGAGACGGCTCAAGCTTGACGGGTGAAGAGGAAAATCTTAAAGTTGCGCAAATTTGAACCAGGGAGAAAGAACTTCGACGAGCTCAAGCCAGAGAGAGCGCTTCGACGGGGGGGATACCGGAGAGCATCTTGCACAATCGCCAGCCATTATCTCCGTTCGTGGGTGTACGGAAGCCCTCACCCATTGGACACGTGATCCCTAGGCCAGAAGAAACGCTATTCATCGTCCGTCGAAGCTTCGTCAGTGACTATATGCTGGCAAAAACTCCATTCCCGAACCAGGTAATGCTTTTTCTCATGCTCCGTTTTGTGCCGACTGTGGGGTGTGAAGCTATAGAGTTGAATCAATGGGATTTCTAAACAAAACAAGTAAAACTGAATCGAGGTCTTGATGATTTGTGATATTCGGGAGATTAACACCCACTGTTAGACTGAGGAATGCTTCCGGTTCGAACCCAGAACTTGAGTTCATCGGTGCATACCACCTGTTCGATGCATTGCCTGAAGGAAACATAGAACACTTAGGTACACCGAACTTGACTGGAAAAATTCGGGTGAACCGTGATAAAATAAGATGGATTTGGGCATGAAATATGTTGATTCTAACCTTTTAAATCATCTTTGACTCGAAAATCACATTGAATCTTGTTCTGAACATACTTGTTAAATCGCGCACCGACTATTTGAGGAAATGCCTAAATGAATGGCCGAAATTCACTTCGTCGTGTGGATACTCAGAAGTTTAGTTTGATGCGTGGTCTTTCTTGCGCGATTGAACTACGTCTGATATCATGTTTTTTCTCTATGTTTTCCCGTGATTTCATGGCGTGTTCATCAATCTTTGCGAATCGCCGGAAAAACAAAAACTCCGGAGCTACCTTCCCTCACCGGCGAGCCAACGGTTCAAGGCCGCACGAGTTAGAATATTTCTCCTCATTCTAATGTATTTATCCTTTTTGGTTTGCTGAGATCTCTGGGTTTAAAAAATGCCCATTCAGTTGGGTTTTGTTTACTATGTTTGTGGTCGCCGGAGTAAGCGACCGGAGTTGGTCGACGGTGGTTAGTGACGGTTGGGGTGAATGACTGGTGAATGGCTGTCGATAAACGGAGGTTGGGTGTGGCGTCGATGGTCATTCGGGTCGGTGAGCGTGAGTTGCAGGAAGAAACACAGGGAGAGAAGCGTCGGGCATGCATGCACAAACGTGAAGAAGAAAACCAAAGAAAAGAATAAAAAATAGAAAAAAAAAGGGCCAGAAAAAAAAAAAAAAAACAAGGAAATGGCCTTTTTATTTATTTTTATTTTTTAATCATGGGCCATTTTAAAAGTTTTTGACCGGGCCGTTCGGCCAGCCCGGTCGTTGCTCCGGCCCGGCCCGATAGGGGCCAGGTCGGTTTAGTAGGGCCGGGTCGCCCGACCCGGTCCGAATTACTTTTTAATTAATTAAAAAAAATCCAAAAATGCAAAAAAAATTAAATATTAAGAAAATATTAAGAAAATATTAAAATTTTCTTTTCGAAAATCATTAAAAATTTTAAAAAAAAAAATTTCAGAAAGGTTTTAAAATTTTAATTTAATTCATTTTACTTTATTTCTTTTTTCGAATATTCAAAAATTCCAAAAAAAAAAAAAAAAAAAAAATTAGAAAATTCCAAAAGAAACATTAATAAATGTTTTTACATTCCAGAAAAGCCAAAAATTTGCAAAAACCTTAAAAGCTTGTTTTCTTTAATTTCAGAAAATTCGAAAATATTAAAAAATATTAAAAAGCACAAAAATTCAGAAAAAATTCAGAAAAATCAGAAAAAATTGCAAAAATTCAGAAAACCCTTAGAAAAGAAAAAAGATCAAAATTGAATAAGCCTTTAAGGCTCTACAATAGGTTTTTTGAATGTGTTGCCATGTCTTTAGTTGACACACAATTAAGTTAGGTACCGAAAGGGCGTTAGTCACATGACTAACGTAATCAAGTCCCCGACCCTAGACTCTCTGGTTGCGTAAATAGTGAGACACGCTCCCATGTCTCGCTTGGTTTCTAGTCGACCTTAATAGACTATTGGCGACTCCTTATTTGAAATTTTTTACGAACACCCAACGTCACGCGGGGTATGGGCTTGGGAGAGCCCAAGTTAATGAAGAGCCGTCGGCCCGAAATTAACAATACCCCTAAACCTATTATTAAATTAATTTTAGGTCGCGACAGCTGTTGACACCCGAATTTTTGTTTATTTTATTTTAAATGCCCATCTATTTTGCATATATAAATATATGTTAATTTCTAAAAAAAATTGATAAAAAATTTCGAAAAAAAAAATTCGGTCCAGCCCATCCAACTGGGGATTTTCTCTCCAGCCCGGCCCGATTCCCCTAGGGATTCTGGTCTCTCTCACGGACGCACACACAGGAACAGAAGGGGGAAGAGGAGAAAAGAAGAAAAAGGAGCGGACAGGAACAACGGAGAAGGGAAGAGCCGATGACGCCGTTCTAGCGCGACTCCCCCACCGCGGCTGACGTCAGCCGCGTGACGCGCCGAGGAAGATCCCCTTGCTGCGCGGTCACGCGGCGGAAAGCGGAAAGAGAAGGGCGGCCACGAAGACGGTCGGGTTCATGGCGTTGAAGCCGGAGCTGGTGGTGGAGGCCCCTCAAAGCCGGCGAGAAGGAGTGGAGGTTCTGGGTTTTAATCCAGATCTGAGCGAAAGAGAAGACAGAGAGAAAAGGAGTTGCTCGATTGAGTCCCGCCGCCGCGGGCGGCACTGGTTGCCTGGCCCGACGCCATTGCTGGTCAGCCATCAAGGACGCCACCCGCCGGCGTTGTTTCGCTGTTGTTGTTGGCATCGTTTCCATATAAAAAAAAAAAGGAAAAGAGAATGATGGCCGAGAGTTGAGAGAGAAAAAAAAGAGAGGAGAGAATGGAGGTTGGGGTTTTGGTTACGGTTTGAGGGCTGAAAGGTGATAATTTTCGGAGAAACAAAAGAAGAAAACCGAGAAAAAGAAGGGGAAAAAGGGCTGGTTTTACGGGTTCGATGAGAGAATCGGTGCTAGCTAGAGAGAGGAGCAACAAGGGCGATTCGGCGAGCGGGACCGGATCGAGAGAAAAAGGATAGAAACGCAGCGGCGATGCGAGGTCGAAGTTGGACAGCTCCTCGGCGATCGTCGGAGAGCGGCGAGAGAGAAAGAAAGAAAAACTCGAGGAGAGAGAGCTCGAGATCGAAGGCGGAGAGAGGCGCACGACCGAGCCCCGCGGCTGCGCTCGAAAGTTGCCGGTCGATCTAACGCCACCATCGCTCAAACACTCTCGACGCCCTTGCGTCCGCCAGCCATCGCTTGTTTCGCCGCATCGCCTCACGCCGCGCCCGCTACGAGTCGAACGCCGTCGTCAACCGCCCTCAAGCACGGCGCCGAATCAAGTCGAGGAAAGAGTAGAGAGTGAGCTTCGAGGAAGGCGGATCCGGGAGAACCGGATCTCGAGAGAGAAGAGAGAGGGAAGGCCGACGCCGCGCGCCACTCGGCAAACGACGACGGGGCTGCTCGTGGCTTGCTCCGAGCCGTCGCCGCCCTCCTCCGGCCGTCATAAACCACGCAATGTGACCGCCGTGCCGCTCCGCAGCCAACACCACCACCGCTCCACCACCATCCGCTCGCATAGCCGTCGAAGTCTCTCCCGCCAAAGAAGCCGCTCTCACCGTTGCGGTCGTTCCAACCCACGACGATCTCGGCCCGACCTCACGCTGCCCCTCGCCGTCGACCGCCGTCGCCCCCGGGCCGCCCGCCGCTTCGTCGCCCGGCTCCTGGTCTCACGCCCGTCGCCCGCCGTCGCCGTGGCCTCGCGAGACATGCCCGGCCGTCCCCATCGGCGTCGCGGAGGAGATCGCCGTGATCCGGGTCAAGAACCGGGTCGGATGAGGTATAAGCGGGTAGGGTTTAGTTGTTGGGTTAGCATAAGTGGACTGGGCCGGGCTTATGTTTAATTTGCTATGTGGGCTTGTTTTTATTCGGGTCTCGGTTAAATTGTGGGCTGCGGCCCGATATTGAGTGGGCCTAGCATGAATTTCGGCTGATTGTTTGATGTGGGCCCAATCTGAGTTTGGGCCAATTTTTATGAATTAGAAACGGGCTGCCTTTTTTTTTTTTTAGTTATTTATGGGCCATTTTTAGAAATTTTTCGACCGGGCCGTTCGGCCGGCCGGTCGCTGCGCCCGGCCGGCCCGATAGGGGCCGGGTCGGTTTAGTAGGGCCGGGTCTCCCGACCCGGTCCGAATTACTTTTTAATTAATTAAAAAAATCCAAAAATTCGAAAAAATATTAAATATTAAAAAAATATTAAGAAAAAATTTCGAAAAATCATTAAACAAATAAAAAAAAATGTTTTTTTAATTTCAGTATGGTTTTAAAATTTTAATTTAATTTATTTTACTTTATTTATTTTTTCGAATATTCAAAAATTCCAAAAAATAGAAAAAATTAGAAAATTCCAAAAAAAAAAAAAATTAATAAAATGTCTTTTTTTAAAAAAAAAATCAGAAAAGTCAAAAAAATTTTAAAATCTTAAAAGCTTGTTTTCTTTAATTTCAGAAAATTCGAAAATATTTAAAAATATTTAAAAATATCAAAAAGCACAAAAATTCAGAAAAATTCAGAAAAATCAGAAAAAATTGCAAAAATTCAGAAAACCCTTAAAAAAGGGAAAAAAGACCAAAATTAAATAAGCCTTTAGGGCTTTACAATAGGTTTTTTTTTAATGTGCTGCCATGACTACACTAATACACAATCAAGTTAGGTACCGAAAGGGCGTTAGTCATGTGACTAACGTAATCAAGTTCCCGACCCCGGACTCTCGGTTGCGTAAAAAAAGTGAGACACGCTCCCATGTTTCGCTTGGTTTCTAGTCGACCTTAATAGGCTAGTGGCGACTCCATATTCGAATATTTCTGTGAATATCCCACGTCGCGCGGGGTATGGGCTTGGGAGAGCCCGAGTTAATTGAGGGCCGTCGGCCCAAAATTAACAATACCCCTAAACCTATATTATTATTATTATTTTCTCGAAATATTTTAATTTTAGGTCGCGACATTACATAAACATAGCGTAAGTACTCGGTTCAGCCATAGACAACATGAACATGAAACGATACCGAGCTAGGCGTTTGCTAGAATATTGGTTTCATATAGTCCGATTCTGGATTTCTAAGGGACAAATCATCAAACACATGGCCTGCATCTTTGTATGTGAATTTCCGAAACAAGTTTAACTCTCTATTCAAACTTAAATATGATGCACCATCCTCTGAATCAATGCAACTTGTCACAAAATCATCTAAACTTCGAGTAGCTTCTTCGAGAGTTCATCATTTGAACTCCACATTCCAAACTCAGCGCAAAAACATAAACAAGGGATTACATACCTGGTTCACAGGTGAAATGGAGTTCCAAAAATCAGCACTGATGGAGCTCGAAAACTCTATGGGAAATTACTAGCCTCCTCTCTTCCGAACGGCGAGATGTTCTGGCAGTGCCTCTTCAAGTCAACCTTACCAAACAATGGTGGCCGACGGTTGAACGAGAGTGATCTCCGGCCAAAAGGAGGCAACTAACCCCGCGGGGATCTCCAGACTAACCTCTCTCCTCTTTTTCTCTTGCTCTTTGGTATCTCACTCGAGTGAGCATCTTCTCTCTTTCCATCCGCAAGCAGCCCCCTCAGCTGGCATTCCTTCTCTTCTCTAATCTCCAGCCAAACGCTTCAAATGTTTATATGCTATGCAATTTTAATGAGATATATATATATTGAAATTTTTTAAGGGGTTAAAATTAATCTCTAATTTTCAATGCAATAAACCCTATATAGATGGCCAAAATTTAGTGTCAACAGTGGAACTAGAGGTGTCCCGTAAGCTCAAATGAAATTGTCAGTCAATTTACCATTCGCTCATTGGAAGAATACTTTTGTATATATTACCTATCTATAAATCATTTTGTAGAAAGACCCACTTAACTTTTTTCTTTTCTAATTGACACTTCAACTCAATTTAGTGATATGCAAATGTAAGTAGAAGTTTGATTGAAAAACTATTAGGCTAAGCCACATGCTCAGCAGTATTTTCACTAATAGTTAATATGTTCTCCACATTCAAATAAATAACCCATTTTGATCAACACTATTGGGCTATTTTCACTCTATATTGTCACGGTTATCTTAGTCAATCTCCCAATAATTTATTGTCTTAGTCAATACCCTATAATAAATTGAGTCTCAATCCAATAATAAATAATTCCAGCATGGTCCTTTGATATACGAATCGAAGGGTGCGTGACATCACGTATTCAATTTCCATTCATCGTGAAGGCAAATTAGTGAGCCTATTATGTCTGTCTTCTTTGACAACATCATTCATTGTCATTTATAAAATAGCCATGAGGAGTCTATTGGAAAACACTAGTGCTATATGGAAAAACATGTAAAGGGTTCATTAGTTACATTATGAATGATGATGATACATGTTGATAGTACCATTTATATTTTGCATCTCATTTCTACAATAGGGGAGCAATCACACAATGCATGATTTCATAAACGCATTGCCATGGTAATATTGCTAATAGCCAGAAATTATGTGAGCACTTGACAAAGAGACTATTTCAAGATCTATCTCGACACCAGCACCATCACCATCAACCGGCATCCCAACGGGATACAAAAGCGGTTTTGGTGGCAGTTGCAGTTTATCCATATCTCCTTCAAGTATATCTAGGACTTTGTTTATCAATGGCTAATTGTCAGGCATCAATTGTATACACCATAGTGCAACGATTATCATCTTCCTCATTGTTTCTCTTTCCTCTTCAATGACATTTACCATTTCAACCTCCTTTTGTTTGTTGAGTTGATCATAACCTGCAAAGGAAAGTAAATTTGACTTAAATGCTCTCCCTGTGCATTTAGATTTCTCCCTCTACTAGCCATTTCTATCAACAACATCCCAAAACTGTAAACATTAGTTTTATAAGAGATACCGCCAATGTCTTTATAAAATAGCTCGGGGGCCATGTAACCCAAGGTACCTCTTGCTGTAGTCAACGATACTATGTTGTGACTTGTAGGGTAGGGTCACCTTAGCCAGTAAAGGCTCTTGGCTCTTTTAGGTGAAGGTTGACAACCCTCGCCAGCCACTACCCAAGGCTCGGCAACCTCAACCAACCCTCACCCCATTGTCATCGGTCCTTCCCTATGATAGTGTGGTGGCGACAACAAGGGCCATGGAGGCCCTTGCAAAATGTTGCTGCTTATTTATATTAGAATTCAATTTTGGGGCTAAAACGATGTCATTTTGTACCTTCATTATTAAGTCAGCTTTATTATTAGTCATCTGACCACTTATATTATTAAAAATAAGCCAGTAGAAAGTCCACAACAAGTAAGAGCAATGATCTAAAATGTCGAGTTGAACAATATTAAATGTCATGAAAATGAGGTGCAAACACTCCAAAGTGCCAAAACTTGATACATGTGGATACATAGGTGCCAAAATCTTCTAAAAGGTATACTGAAGTGCCAAAATCAGAGAAAAAAATAATACTTAAGTGCCAATAACGAGTCACGTTGGATTTCTAACAACCACAAGACCGATTTTGTTAATAAAATGATGTTATGTCAGCTTTTTGGCTACTCTCGCCGGAGTTGGCACTTAATTCTCAAAAAAAGGGTAGCACTCACGTGTACCTCTTGGAAGTTTTGACACTCAAGTGTCCATCCGTGCCAAGTTTTGGCACTTGTGATGTACTTTAGCCATCAAAATTGTCTCTTTTCAATTGATCCTCACTAATGTGATATATATATATGTATGTATGTATAAAACAATTCGATTATTTATTATGATTTTTCTTGGAATCTTCATTTAGAAAATCATGGGATTTGAAGCACAAATAACAGCACAAGTAACAAAAAACCGTTAAGGCATTGCATTAACACCGTTGACGGTAAGAATCCTTAGTACTTGCGACCTAGCAGCCCGTGACTCGAGACCTCACTAACATATGATGGCAAAAAATAGAAATAAAAAACTTTCTTTTTATGACTATGAAAGATAAATATGTTGGAGATATGCCTTGATATCCAAGATACAATCTAGGATTTGGGTTGGTTGATTGAACCAATTTGTGATTACAATTGATATTGTATCTTTCATTATTTCCTTTCATTGTTCATAAATTTTGCTATAAATACATATAAAGAATGTAACGAAATCATCAAGTGATAATACATAAATTCTCTTCTACAATTTATTTCTTCCACTTCGTGCCAAAATAATCTTTCAGAAGCATTAATATTTGATTATTTAAGCTATTTGCTCAACGCTATGCTAGGAGGTCTTATGACGCATCCAATCACATTTTAACCGTACATGTTCATTTTCTTTAGTAGTAATATAATAACTCGTTAACTTCTTGTTTTTTTTCCCTTTTTGCTGAGAATTTCCATTCTAGAAACCACAAACACGAGCACAATTTTCCTTTTGGTCGAATAATTGGTCTATTCAGCAAGCATCTTCACACACGCTGATGCCTCAATCACTTTCTATGGGAAAAGGTAAAAAAAAGGTTTTAAAGCTATGACATATGTATCAACTTGTCCTAAACTTTTCAATTGGGTCAATTTAATCCCAAACCTTTACAAGTGGCACAAATTCAATTTATTCAGCCAATCCTAACTGAAAATGGCTGAGTGGATGCTGGTAATCTTGTATAGCATGTCCAACACTAACATGTGCATCTTTCCTTACAATTTTTAATGTATTTTGAATGTTTCTTTTTTTTTCTCCTTCTCCTTTTGCTGGTGGCCGAGGTCACAAGCCATGGCCGGGGAGGGTGAGTGCCGGCAAGGCCCCCTTGCCAAATATGGTGAGGATTCTTGCATCCTCGAAAATTCTTTGCTAAAAAACCATCCCGCAAGGAAAAAAAAACAACTGATGAAGAAGAAGAATAGATAAAGAGAAATAGAAAGAGGTGAGAGAGTCGAGGGTCATAGAAACATGGACAAAGTTTTATGCGATGAGCTTCTCCGAGAAAATCTCATTCGTCCGTCGCCGTCACCCCAATCATTGTCGTCTTCTTGGGTGCTTATGGTCTCGAGGCAGTCGCTCCACCTCTTCCGCGAGTCCAAGATTGCCCTCTCTCTCCGCCTTACCCCAAACACTGCCCTCGTCCCCACCCTTTCCTCCCTTCTCTCCAACCATCCCCCAATCTCCTCCCTCTCTCTCGTCCTCAACTCCAGGACAAGCCCCCTCCTCTTGCTCTGCTCTCACAGCGTAAGGCTTGCCTGGCCTAGCCTGACCCAATCTAGCGAGGCAGGCCCCGCCACCGCTCGTCCTCGCCTAGGCACAACCCGGCAAGGCCGATCCTCACCTTAGTTGGTAACTTTGATTAATCGTTTGGCCGAGCTTGTCATCCCATCATCTTTTGATATATTCTCAAGTGGTCTTTGTAGAGAAATGTTTTCCTCATGGTTCGCCGACAAACTGAAAATTCTAATCAATATGAGTAAAATGGTCAGGATGAGCAAATACGGTTTTTTTTTTTGGTCAAAAAAGAGCTTTTCATTTAGCTAATCCAAAATGGAAGGACCCAAGAGATGGGCTTTAGTACATAATAAGTCCCAAAGACATAAGGGTGGAGAAGAGACCCAATTTTGTGGTAAGCCCTTTTTTCTTTGGGTTTTGGCAACCTAGTCAACTACCACATTGGCCTCTCTATGACAATAATTAACTTGAACATTGGGAAAACGCAACAAAATCTCTTTACACTACTGGATTAGGACATGTGCCTCCCACGTGAGCAGTTCGGGGCTCAAAATTGCTTCAACCAGCAGTAGACAATCTATTTCTACCTGGATGACGTCGTTGAGGGGGGAAAATTTATAGAGCATGAGGCCAACAACATCATTTTGCAGACAGAGCAAAAAATCAAGGGCTTTGACCAGGGCAAGAGCTTTAACCAAAAGGGGTGATGCTGCCAATACTGATTTCACGTCTCCATGCAACAGTCGGCCAATGGAGTCATGGTAAATCCATGTGACCGGACCTGTTGTTTCACTAGGGATGAAAGCCCCATCAATATTTATCTTGTAGGTATGGATTCTCAGTGGTTTCCAACAATTGTTTAGGGATGCTTTGGGTTTGATTTTGTTCCTTGTTGTGTTCCATTTTTGGAAGCTTTGTAGTGCATAAATCGTTGTTTCCACCACCTCGCTGGCCTACAGTGTCTGGTTTTTTTAAGATGGCTGCATTTTGGGCCTTCCACATGCACCATAGAACTGAAGCAATAGTGGCTAGATCTGGTGATTTTTTCTTCTTCACTATGTCCATTAGCCACTCCTCAATTCGACTTAACCCGTGACTTGTAATCTAGACAATTAGTGCAGGATTTGCCCAAACTATGTTGGTCCATGGGCAAAGAAGATATAGGTGCTCGATGGTTTTGCAGCATTGGTGGCATAAAGGGGATCAAGTATAATCTTCCTTCGAAACAAATTGTCCTTAGTTGGGAGTGCGTTTTGGCATAGATTCCATAGGAATAGTTTGATTTTGGGGGGGGGGCTGTAGTTGCCAAATGTTTTTCCATAAGGTGCAGGGGGGATTATACTATGCTAAAGCTTCAATCTGTATCTGTTTTGCTAATGAATCATGGATAAAATGATACCCACTTTTGATTGTGTATTGGCCTGCTTGGGTACCTATCCATACAAGTTGGTCTTGTTTTGTTTGTGGTTTGAGAGGAATTGTCAATATTTCCCTAACAGTTTGCTTGTCGAAGTGTTTTTTGTAATCCAAACTCCCTCTTCCTATGATATAAACCTAGATATGAGTTGAGGTTCTTTTCTTTTGGCAGGACCACACAATATTCCCTTTGGTAGCCACCTATCTTCTCTTGTTTTAATTATGGTTCCATTCCCTATAGTCCACAACGTGGTAGGGGAAATAGATTCTCTAACTATAATCAAGCTTTGCCAGCCCAAGAAGGGCGTTGTCCTTTCTCTGCATGCCATAAGTCTTTTAGAGGAAAATATAGACCCTTAAATAATCGACCCCATGGAGAGTTTAGGTTCGTGCTAAAACGCGATGCTTGCTTTGCCAACATGGCTTTATTGAAGTCTAGCAGGTCTCGAAATCCCAATCCCCAATCTTCCTTTCTCCTCTTAAGCAAGTCCCATCTTTTCCAATGAATTCCAGCTTTCCTCTCGTTAGTTTTCCACCTGAACTGTGCTATTTTCTACTCTATCACCTTACAAACTAAAACAGGGATTTTAAATACTAACATTGCATATTGTAGGATCACTTGCAATACCATCTTGATTAGGATTTCTTTTCCCGCTTTAGAGATCAATTTTTCTTTCCATCCTTCTAATTTAGTGTTGACCCGACCAAGAATCTAGGCGAACATATGTTTTTTTTAGGCTCCCTAGTTTGAAGGGATTCCAAGGTATTTCCCCGTCTTTTTCTATACTAGGCACCCTCAATTCCCTCGCCATATTCCCTTTTAGGATATGAGGACAATCCCTGCTAAAAAGAACCCTTGATTTGTTTAGATTGATTTCTTGTCTTGAGGCCACACAATATTGGTTCAAAATGCTAAGTTTTGTCATTCCAAAACTTTCCCATCCAAAAAGAAGATTGAGTCGTCTGCAAATAGTAGGTGGGAGAAGGTAGGGCACCATCTATTCAATTGTATTCCCCTGATACTGCAATCATCCATAGCCTTCCTCATGATTGTTGATATCACATTAGCAACCAAGATAAAAAGGTGAGGGGAAAGAGGGTCTCCTTGCCTTATACCTCGGGAGGGCATAAAGTGCTGAAGCGGCTCCCTGTTTATCTTCACACTAAAGGATACAGTTGTAACACATTGCATAATCGACCCTACCCATCTTGCATCAAACCCAGCTTTCAGTAAACAAACCTCAAGGAAGTCCCATTCCACACGATCATAGGCTATTTCCATGTCTAACTTTAGTATTACTTGGAATTTTCTTCTTCTCTTCCGTGTTCTGATTTGGTGTAGCACCTCATGTACCACAAAAATTGTAACATCCTGAAATTCGAGTCCTTTTAGGGAGGAACGAGCGTTAATTTCGTCAATGCATTGTTGGTTGATCTCACTCGGAACTGATCACTCCTGAGATACTGATCTTGAGGGGAAAGGCTAATGAGGATAGAACTCGTGCAACTAAAGAACTTGACCTGGGAAAACGACTTGACCGTGAAATTTGCATAAGGACGATCCTGTAGTCATGCAAGCCGATTTCAGGGACGAATAGAAGTCGATTCGCGGACAGAAATAATGGGACGACGGGTGATTCCGTCTACTGTTATCGAATCCGCGAACGGCCCTATATCGATTCTTGGTAATCATGTACTTTGAAAAAAGAATCGATTCTTCGCAATTTCATGTAGTCAAGGACGTCCATGTGTCGAGAAGTCTTGAATGTGAATTGGCACGAGTCGGTTACGCGTGAATCCTCAAAGCCACCTGTCAGTCTGAGCAGTACCAAAATGGCATTCGGGCGAAATTGACATAGCATGAAAATCCAATATTGGACTTCGAATTTTCGGGAATGTTCGAGAAGGACTTTTGGACGATGCTTCTTAGACAGTCGACACTGCCGGTTGAGCCGAGTATTTGGAAAAGGGATTTTCGGACCAAGAAAACGAGCCTACGAGGATGTGGGCTGGGCAAGAATAGTGTGGGCCTCACTCCCAAGGTGGGACAGCCACCATGGAAGGCCCGAGGCAAGCAAGTGAGCCAGTTGGGCCAAACCGACCATTTACCCTTCCGAGCCCGTTGTCCAACCTTGAGCCGATTCGAGCCCAATAAATTCCCGAACCCATTCCTATTCATTTTCAAGCCCATTTCCTAGGCCCGCCCCTCCATTTTCAGCCCAAGGACAGATTGGGAAATGTGCAAGGTGGAAATGACCAAAATGCCCTTGGATATTTTGAAGAAAAGTCAAAAGGAAGAGAGAGAAGATGAGGTCATTGTTTGGCAAGTGGGGCAAGCATTGATGGCCTTGATAAGGCTTATCCTTCAGCCTTCACTTCACTCTCTCTCTCCTCTTCATCTTCTCCAAAACCGCACACTTCTCTCCCATGGTTTTCCTTCCTTCCTTCTGTTTTTCAGTTTGACTTTTCACCGAAATCTGAGTTTTTCATTGCCTTCCCGTTGGAATCTCGTCTCGTGCCACCCGCCGTTGTGTTCAGAAGAGAAATTCCGTTCAAATAGCGTCAATCGATCGCCGGAAGGAGCTACCGGTCAACCCGTATTTCTGCCGAAAGCCACCGCCGGCCTGACCGTTTTCTGACCGCCTACTACTGTTCTGTTTTGCTGTTTCGGCCATTTTCCTCCCTTTCCGACCCAATCACCACCCATCCCAGCCACAAGTGGTTCCCCCTCGACCCCAGTGCCGTTGGTCGCTGGCCCGCCGCTCGCCGAGCTCCGGGCGTCCGTTCAACTCCGATCGCCACTTTCCTCGTATGCAGTGCAGTTTTCAGAGTTGCAAAGGGATTTCGAGTTTGTTGCTGCTGTTCTCAGCCCCGGGACCGCCTTGGATCGTCGTGAGTGAGGTCCCCGGGTGTCGGGTTCGTCGCCGCCGCCGCGTCCGTATCGCCAGCCCGCTTAACAGGTGAGTTTAGCTCCTAATCCCTATTTAGTGCCTAAACTTGCTTAGGGTTGGTTAGTTAGTGTTAATTTTGGTTTAAGGGGTTTAATTAAGTTGTATTAGCCCTAAGATAGGTGGTTAGATAGATGATTAAGATTAGATTAGTTTAATTTTGCTTATTTAGCTTAATTGTGCTTAATTTGGGATTAATTGTGCTTATGTATTTAATTAAGCATGATTTTCTTTAATTGAATTGATTAATTGTTTTAATTAATGGTTTGTTTAATTTCTGGATTAAATGTTTTAATTAATTGAATTTCGGAAAAATTACTGTTCACGAGCACTGTTCACAATTACTGTTCACTGCACTGTTCATGCAGAAGTTAAATTTTGGCTTATTTTAATGTGTTCTTGATTGTTGTGATTAATTGAAGTGCTGATTGTTAATTATGCTCGTGAATATTGATGAAATGCGTAATCGAGTGTTGGTTGGATTTTGGATTTTGGAATTGTCGAGTGAGATCGCATGACATATTACATAGGTTATTTGAAATGGCATGTCGCATGAGCATGAGCGATATTGTATTCACGACAAAGCAAATATATAAATGGATTGTTTGATGATGTGTTGCATGATCACATTAAGAGGAGAGCCCGGCACTACCGGTAGACCGCCAATCCTTATGGGGTTGTGCCGTGGCCTTTTGGTCATCCTGACTTCGGTCGGTTGCACCGACAAAGTGGTCGATTGCGGGGCTGCGGCGGTGGCGGGCCCCATGCTCCATAGGGAATGCCGTCGATGGGAGAGAGCCCGTGACATCGCCGTGCCTCATGGGGGAGGACGATGCCTGGTCTTTGACTGGTAGACCGCCAACCATAAGGTTGTGCCGTGGCCCTAGTGGTTGTAATAATCGGAGCATGTGTGAGTGTGAGACATGAGAAAGTTGTGTGAGATGCTCTGATTATTCGCATGCTCTTAATGTCGTGATGATTTGTAGTACGCACGCATGAGTTGACAGTCGTACAGGGTGTGGCAATGGCCAGGTGAGATCGCTTGTGACGCGATTCGCATGTGATTGATGAACTGTTTCATCTAACGGCCATGTGCCTTGCTTGCATTGTATGAGATTGAACGTGCAGGGTATGGCATACCGGGTAAGGTTGCATGTGAATCGAATATTGCTATATTGGTTGCCCTGTCTGTTGTTGGCTGTTGTTTAGTTTTGGTTGTTTGTTGTGGGTTGAGTGAGAGGTGGTTCTGGAGAGATACCCCGGGTTGAGTTGGCGTACTAACCGGGGCTTAGGGGGAAGAACTCGCTGAGATTTTATCGCAACCCGTCGTGGTTAAACATTTTCAGGTCTTTAGAATGGCGTACCCGCAATGGAGAATCCTGCCCCCGCTTCTCCAGTGATCGACCCGACGGAGACTGAGTCCGATGGGTCCGAGTGACCGTGGTGTTGAACCCGAGGGTTCTTTGTGTACGGTTGGATTAGCCTAGTTTCTTTTTGGTTTGGCTTAGAGGATGGATCGGCCTTTTTTGTCGGGCTTGTAATTCGGAAAACGATCCTCCGTTGGTTAATCCAGTAAGATGTATAAATCGAGTTCTTTGTTGTCATTGCTTTGTTCATCCCTCTATCCCTGTTTGATTGTTTGTTTGTCTGGGGATGGTTCGTCTTCCGCTTGCGCTTAACGAAAGATAAAATGAATGCTCGTCGATAGGTCCTGGGACGTCGCTTTCAATCGACCAAGGTAATGGGGTTGCCGCGAGCTCGAGAGTCGGGGTGTGACAAAAATATTATCCTGAATTTGTCTCCCTCCAACAAAGGCACTTTGTTCTTCAGCAATTATCTCTGGAAGCAAAGGTTTAAGTCTGTTCGCCAACACTTTCACGATAATTTTATAACCAAAATTGCATAAGCTGATAGGTTGGTAATGATCGAGCTTTTCTGGGTTCTAGATTTTTGGTATTAGGGAGATAAGGGTTTTGTTAAGTTCTGGCAGCATATGGTTGGTTCTAAAGAATTCTTTAACCTCCATAATAATGTCCATTTTCAAAGCTTCCTAGTTTTGTTGGTAGAATAGGCTATTGAGGCCATCTGGTCCTGGTGCTTTCTCGATTCCCAATTGAAAAGTATCCTTTTTAATCTCGTTTTCATTTACTTCAGCTAGTAAAATCATGTTCATTTCATCCATTACTACTCTTGAACACTAATCTAGTACAAGAGAGAATTCTCTTCGGTGTTCAAATTGATAGAGGTCATGGAAGAACACCAACATAGCCTGTTTAATATGGTCTAGGTTAGAAATCCATCTTTCATCGGAGTCTTTGATCATGGATATCATGTTTCTTTACCTTCACTAAATTGTTGTAGCATGGAAAATTTTGGTATTTTTGCCGCCCCACTTAAGCTAGTTTATCCGTGATCGAAGCCCCCAGTACATCTCTTCTTGTCTCCACCATATTTCAATCTCTCCTTGTGATCCCTTAACTTTTGCTTTCTCGTAAGGGCTAATACAGTTATTCATGTGTTGTTGCAATTTCTGTTTCAGCCTAGATATTTTCTGTTGCCTGTTTGCAAAAGTTTTTCTGCTCCAATTTGTTAGTGCAAGAGACATGACATGCAATTTTTGGAAAGCATCCGCTCCTCCTGTGGTAGAGAGCCCCATGTTTTTTTGATGATTTCCTTACACTCTACATTCTCAAGCCACAAGGCTTCAAATTTTAATTCTTTTTTCTGTTTCACCTTATTGGCTTGCAAAGATAGAAGTAAAGGGCTGTGGTCAAAGCCTAGAGCTGGTAGGGCAAATGATTCTGCTGCTGAGTATGATATTCCCCGATCTATGTTGCAGAGGACCCTGCCTAGCCGTTCCTTAATGTTTTTTGTTCCATCCATATTGTTTAACCAAGTGAATGCGTATCATTTGCTTTCCATATCCATTAGTGAGCAATCATTTAGAAACTCCCAGAATGCCATCAACGAGAGTTATCAGCTATATGTGCCCCCCTCTTCTCCCAACAAAATAGTACCTGGTTGAAATCTCCAATACAGACCCAAGGCAGTAGATTTGAGGAACTAATTATGCACATGTCGTCCCAAAGTTCTAATCTTCTCTGGAAATTATAAGGAGCGTATATAAAAGTGATTCTCATCCTTTTACCACTCACAAGATCCTTGCATGCAAGGTTCACAAAATGCTCCGATTGCTACTCAAAGTTTAGCTCCACTCTATCATCCCAAAAAATAGCCAGTCCACTAGCCATACCTCTTGGGTTAACCACCTCACAACTTTGAAAGTGCAGTTTTCTTTTGATTCTCTAAAGAAGTGGTTCTTGGTTTTTTGTCCCCATTAGGAATACCACAGCGGGTCTATGCTGAGCCACTAGGGCTCTCAGTTCTTGAACTATCAAGTGTGTACCCAACCCTTGACAGTTCCAACATAATAAATTCATTTCTCCTTTGGTGACTTATTAGGGCTAGCTATTAGAGCCCATTCAGTTGAATCTTTTGTCACACGGATAGGGGTATCCAAGAGTGGGACTCATCCAGCCAATCAAGGGTAGAAGTGTTAGAACTGGGGCTATACCTTCTTTGTTTCTTGGTTGAGGGAGTTTTTGGTCCCTTACAATCTTTCTTTTTATTCGACAAGATGCTCAAGCCTTGAGAAGGCACTGGAAGCATCAAAACCTCCTTTCCAGTAGCATTACTCTTGGAATCTTTGGCCTTCTCACTGATAAATGTTGCGTGTAATAGTTCAGCCCCCCTTTTCTGAGTTTTTCCAAAATTAGCAGAGTTGGTCCTTCTTACTTACTCCAGCAATGCAATGGATGATTGTTGTTCTTGTGTTTCAGGGACCATCTCTATAACTTCATCTTCATTTTCTTTGGATTGTTTCTTGTAAAATGCATCCCAAAACGGGCTATGATCCTATAGTTTTGCTCTCAACCAGTTTCCATAACAGTTGTGCTTCTTCGTGTTGAATTTTGCCTCTTCATGAGGGATCTCCTTACACTGGCTGGCGTAGTGGCCCATTTTCCCACATGAGTAGCAGTAGAAGGGAAACCTTTCATATTTAAAGCACAACCAAATCTTCATCCATGAATAGTTGAATGCCCCACCAAAAGTTCCGCTTGAATATCTAACTCAATCCTTGCTTTTCCGACACGTTGAGCTACTAGGCCTTTGTCTTCAATCTTCACTTCTAGTACTTTCCCTATCATGCTTGCAACCTTCTTTACAATGCCTTCAGATTTCCATTCAGTAGGGAGACCCATTATTCTAACCCAAAAGGCACAAGTTGTGAATTCATAGTAATGAGGGGGCGTATCCAACTCCCAAGCTTTTAGGATAAGC
The DNA here is from genome assembly GCA_014182735.1 of Corymbia maculata. NCBI lineage: Eukaryota > Viridiplantae > Streptophyta > Magnoliopsida > Myrtales > Myrtaceae > Corymbia > Corymbia maculata. Next base: position 9,944,165 of record CM024689.1, on the reverse strand, counting down.
AAATGGTTAGAGAAGCACCATGGCCCCCCGTTTAGCACCTTTTCTTTTTCTTCCTCACTGCTGAAATTGAAACAATATATGCCATTTTCCAGTGGTTTCATAACAACACTATCATTTCTCCATGCAAAGCTGTCAAGAATGCTTGAAGATTAGGGTTTTGATACAGTTGGTCCATAATGGAGAATTTGCATTCCAGCAGTTTTTCCTCTGAGAAATTATCATCCCAAATCACTATCTCTTGTTTATGTAATAATTTACCAAGTTTATTGCAGAGATTTTCCAGACATTCATAAGCTCTGCTATCCTCTCCATGTTTTGAGGTCATCATCCCATTGTGCAAGGGTCCCAATGTGTTCAAACTTCTTCAGTGGCAGCTTCTCCAAGATGAAGAAAGGCTAAGCAAGGAGTTCCAGCTAGGTTTGCACCGGCAAGACAGAAGATTGAGGTAAGGAATCGACTTAGGTTTGGGAGGATAAGCAGGTTTGGGGGAAATGCAGCCAAATCCAGGAGGGTTAGAGGCCGAACAAAGTGGGTTATATGCGAAGGGTTAGAACAAATTTCTTTGTTAGGGTTTACCGAAGGGAGGGTGGGTGCTTTCTTTTACACATGAAACTGGTGCTCACAGGGGTGAGCAGTACGATCACCTTCATGAAGTGATCGTGAAGCCCAGGGTTGGAGATCTGGGAGAGAATCTTGGGTGAGGAGAAGCAAATACTACATAGGCGGTAGAGAGGAGTCTACTCATGCGGTAGAGAGAGATCTCCAAGATCAGGAGAAAGCGAAAGAGTGAGCAAATACAGTTACTATGCTAACTACTGTGGAAAATGTCGAATCAACATCACTTTAACCCTGTCATTAGACGAACAGACACAAGAAGGAGAATCCCAAAGCTCTAGACATGGTATGACCAGGAAAATCTAGTGAGAGCCGGTTTTTGTCCTCAGAGCAGATATGAAAGTGATGCAGAATTAAAGAATAAGCAGAGATTCTGATGCAAGCCCAGGTTAGGCTTTCTCAAACAATAGGATCGGGAGAGTGACTCACGCACGGGAAAACAAGGTGAACAGAATTTTCAGCACTGCGCAAGCTGAGGAGAACAGTCGTATCTTTGTCGATACAGATCAGATCGTCCTGATTCCAAAGCCAAATGAACGGAGACTTATGGATCTACAATTTCTCTGTTTTGGGTTTTCTGAAATAAGCACTGTAGGATAGTCGAATTTAGGTTGGAAATAACGAACAGAACAGGAAAAGATAGAAACTTCGTTGGTTGCTCTTCTGGGCCTCAAAGGAAGTTGAGGGGGTACCAATTCTTCTAGATCGATGACTGCAACTCTTCAAGGATGCAGATTTCGAAAGCTCCAACTCTTCAAGGACAGAATGAAAACTCTTCTAAGTTTTCAAGGGTATTAACTCTACAAGGTTCACGATATTTGCTTCAAAGCAAAGCTTTTTCATTCATCAAAAGTCGTCTATCTTCTACAAGAAATTGGATGGCTTATCTCGTCAAAGAAATAAAGACAGAGCATTGAAACTAGGAGAAATAAAGACAGAACATTGAAACTAGGCAAAATAGTAAAGAGCATAGAAACTATAAACTAGTAAAAGCGTCATGTGGGCTCCCAAGGTATCTTTCAAGCTTCCGAGATGGACTCAAGATATCGATACAGCTTCTTGGTTTCGTCGAGCTTGAATGCGGGCTGATCTTCTTGGTCAAGAGAGCTGGTCTTCAATGCGGGCTGCATCAGATTCTTTGTATCTAGCACTGTAAGCTTGCTCAATATGGAGCAAGACAAAGGGATCTTGCATAGAGTTTGTACCCGTGCTTGCAACATTGTGTGGAGGAAGTTCAAGATGGCCGAGAGCAATCCGTGCCATATGACCTCAACTTAAGTGCATCATCGTGCCAGTTATCAGTTCCTCCTTAAGCCGAATTGATGCATAATGTACGCCCAAATTGTCCTTTGAGACAGGTGCAGCTTCTATTATTTCGTTCACTTTTTCTCCATCTCATCGGACATAGTGTCAACCCTGGCGATTAGCTCAACTATTCATATCAATCTGAAAGCTACTTACTTCCTTGATAGGATTCTTAATAGAAATTACCAGCTTGTGCACACTATTTTACTTAGTTGATTCTGTTTTCTGCACTAGTTTAAATACATGCATACTTCGAGAGCGCAAATGCCTTCATTGGCTTATGACATGAGGCGTGGCATAACTTTTTTCTTGGCCTCGTCAAGTGTTGTTTCAGAGAACATAAATATTATTTTGATTGGAATTGTATGTTTAGATTATCACAATTGCTACCATTGATAGAACGCGTTGCCGATAACAACGTGATCATCGCAGTGTGCATTCCCGTCAAACAACTTAGTTTCAACTTCAAGTTGTGGTGCTAACTGTGCCCGTGCTTGTGGTTTTAAAACGACTGTGAGCAGAGCTGAATCCGACAAGCTACCTGCCATTCCTGTTGGCTTCGTCGGATCAGAAGAAGTGGCAGGGTCCGCTCCACATTTTGTAACCGGTGGTAATCTTGCTCGTCCTTGACTGGAAGCACAAGGAATGAGAATAAATGCTGCATTAGACGCTGCAGGTATGCCAATTTCGCTAGTTCCAAACCTCATTGCAGGTGGCCTCCAGGCTGCAAACTTCAGGGGACCTTTCCAATCATCGACTTTTAATGGCTAGAAGCTTGACCCACTTGGATTCAAACCCTGCCTTACTTTCTCTGAAGGTATTTACGACATTGAACGCTGTTTAGCTCGGCATTCTGGGTCATCGCTTTTACTTGGTTTGGACTTCCTATTGGCGAATCTCTTCCTGCATAGATTTGGCTTGGCATATTGCTTGCCTGTATACTTGCATAGACACAGTGATCTTTTTCCTTTATGCATAAGTGCATTCAGCTCCTAATGCATCAAATCTGAAACAAGCTTGTATTATGCTATTAATCAATGGATCAATCAGTACATCTCCTTGTACACAGACACAGTTTGCCATTTACAGAAATGAGAGTTAGCTTTCAGCAGTAATCTCGTACAATGTCGTGTTCTCCAAACCGAGATGCATTCAGAGTCATTGAAAGCCTTCAATTTTTGACCTTGTACTTGGAAGGTCCTTTCTGCTTTATTTGTTTCTATATACCTTAGAAACCATCTAAAGCAATAGAAAACAAAAAACAAAAAAAATACCATGCAAAAAATGTTAATTGATTTTGTATTTGGTGAGACGACCCAAAGTTCAAGAGCAGTATGTGCGTTTGCTGCTTTCTATATATTCTTATTCCTAATGAATGACATTTTTTGCAGCTTCCATTCAGGAGTACCTCGCTAATGTGGCATCAGGTCAGGGCTCTCTGTCTGCGATCTTCCAGTGAAGTGGATATCACGCATTCCTTATCTTATCAACATCAGTGTCTGGAGGAATGTTTGCTTAGCAGGAAACTCATGTGCAGGAGACAACAGCGAGGAATATAATACCTGTTTGGAAAAACGTAAGGCACCATCTCATGTCTTGTCATCGAGTGGACGCACAAATTCTTTCTGTATTTAGCGATTGAGCTTTCGTAATACATTGCATGCTCTAACGTGACACTACGTGTTCAATTTCCATTCGTCATAATACACTACTGTATTTAGGGATTGAGTTTTACCCGGTAGCTGTTGTAGAGGTGGGTGATAGAGCGGGGCTTGAAGAGTGGGGGTGAGAGGTTTTGATGGAAATGAGAGACTCATTGCTCAAAATACAGACATTAACACGAAGAAAAAACTACCTGGTTATGGTCGCAGGATTCATACGAAACAAAAATTGAATGAATGCCATACGAAGTTCATTGCCTTTACAAAATATGGACTTGATGAGTCTACCAAAAAACACCAGGGCAATATAAAAGACATGTAAAAGCTTCACGAATTATTTTGTGAATGATGAAACATGTCGATGGTACTATTTAAATTTTGCATCTCATTTCTACTAGAGGGGAACAATCACACAATACATGATTTCGTAAACTCATTATTAGGGTGAAATTGATAATCACCAGAAATTGTCAAAGCACTTGATGAAGATGAGATTGTTTCCAGTTCTATCTCAGCGTCAACATCATCAACCGGTGCCTCTGTTGGATACAAAAGCGGTTTTGGAGGCAACTGTAGTTTATCCATATGTCCTTCAAGCATATCTAGGACTTTCCTCATTGATGGCCGATCATTAGGGCTTAATTGTATACACCATAGTGCAACGATTATCATCTTTCTCACTGTTTCTATCTCCTCTTCTATTACATCTACTATTTCAACCTCCTTTTCTTTGCTAAGTTGATCATAAATCCATAGAGGAAAGTAAATTTGACTTGACTGCTCTGCATGTGCATTAATATTTCTCCTCCTACCAGCCATTTCCATCAACATCATCCCAAAACTATAAACATCAGCTTTATAAGAAATGCCACCAATGTCTTTGTAGAATAGCTCAGGAGCCATATAACCCAAAGTTCCTCTTGCTGCAGTTAATGATACTATATTGTGACCGATGGGATAAAGTCTTGCAAGTCCAAAGTCAGAAACTTTCGGAGTGAAATTTTGATCTAAGAGAATGTTGTGAGGCTTGATGTCAAAATGTAGAATTTGCATATCACATCCCCGATGTAGATACTCTATCCCTTTAGCTATGCCAAGTGAGATCTCATGCATTTTTTTATAGTCAAGAGGATCATCACCATTCTTATAGGAAATGTGTTTGTCCAAAGATCCGTTTGGCATAAAATCATAGACAAGAGCTTGTTTGGAGTAATCAAAGCAAAAACCAATAAGCTGCACCACATTTACATGGTGGATCCTTCCAATTGTGGCCACTTCACTTATAAAATCTTCGCCATTTGATTCTGGTTTGTTCAAAATCTTAACTGCAACTTCATTGCCACTTTTAAGTATTCCTCTATACACAGAACCATATCCCCCCTCACCTAACTTGCATTTGAAATTTTTTGTGATCTTTTTGATATCCGAGTAAGAGTATCTTATGGGCAAAAAGTTGTTGTGAGCTCGTAGGAATTCTTCAATGTTTGCATCGAGCGCTTGATGCCGTCTCATCCACTTATAGATGAGAAGTATCATCACACATGGAACTCCAAGTATGAATTTTCCTGCTAGGAATTGGGCTGCGGCAAAATTTGGCCGTTGATCAGCATAGTGTCATAATGTTTTTACACATAAATTATTATTTTTTGGTATGAATGAGAGTTTCATAGGTGTGATGAGATAAGGACTTATCATACCCAAGAAAAAGGGGAGATTCGATGCCGCAATTCGCGCAAAATTAAGCGTGATATACCATACAGGATTATCTGTAACTAACAAGAGAATTCGTGAGAAATTATTTAAAAATGTTAATTAGAACTATCGACCAATCAATGAAGAACTAGATCCATTATTTTAGCAGTTAACAAAAGCAATCCACGTTAAGCTATACCCCAAGTGAAAGATAAATTCATACAATCACTGCAGAGTGCATACACACTTTGTCCATTGAAATTTGCAAGTGGAGAAGTCTAGAATAAAAAGAAGAGCGAATGAGTTTCACTTTCCTAGATACCGCTAAGATCCAATTTTATTCTATGCACGCATGGAATTCATGTTATCAGACCATGATCTTTTCTCTCGAAAAAACACGATTTCACTTTCGTTCCCCTAAATGTACCAAATGTTCATGAGTTCTCAGTAACAATAACAGCAATTCAAGGGACACCAGCTACTGTCAAATCAAACAATTTTCCCCAGACAAATACAAAGGAATAGTGTCGAATCCAGAAAAGCTCCATGGTTGTAAAATGAAAAAAAGGCATAGCACGCCAAATCTATTAAAAAATCTTACTAGAGTTTTTCACTAAACTGGTGTGGCAATTTTTTCTATTGAGAAGTAAAGAAACTAATGACTCAATAAATCGAACCGACGTATTACAATATCCAACCGAAACATGCTACGTCACTCAGAAAGTAATATTAATAAGATCCCTCAGTAGAGCTGACATTTAAGAAAAGGATGAGGATGAAGAATGAAAGAACTGGGAAAGTCAGCTTACAGTGGTAATAAAAACTGCACCTCTTCCTTCGGTATCCGAAACCTAAGAAGCAAAATTCGATTTTGCTTTGTTCGAAGAGTTTCCAATAGGAGATAGTGAATCCCTCGACCATCATGTTGTGAAGGTCCTTGTATGATAAGCTCACGCCATTCCGATCCCTTTCCGACCCTGGGAAATAATCTGGTAATAAAGCCATCATGGTTATGGTGCAAGAATCCTTGATATCCCCTACTAGAAGACGAGACCCGTGCACAGCGTATGAGTACACCTTCATTTGGGAAAAATTAGGAGGAATGTCGGAAGAGTATGCTCCCTCAATGCATGGTTTGGTATCGACATATGAAGTAGAAGCAACTGGCTGTGAGCACTTCACGAAGGCCACTGATGCAGATGAGTTTGCCCAAGGAAAGTAGGATGGATAACTACGACTAAAGTTGGAGGGCGCAAATGAGTAATGAGGGAGGGACGAGCAATTACCCTTTTGCAGTCCATCATCAATCACTGTGACTTTATCAACATAGAAATCGTAGTAAATCGACTTAACATAATAACGGCCGGTAGATAGATATAGAACAGTGTGATTATTTTCACAAGCTAGCTCAAACTCAGGAAGGCCACAGCCTTTTGGATCGCCTTTCAATCGAAAAGGATAGCTTATGTTATGAACTTCACCACAAGAGGAAGCAGCACACAAGTGATTCTTCTTCGCATTGCAGCTCATCCCTAGTAGCAAAACATGTAATGTGAGAAGTAAAACATGGAACATACCTACGGAGCTCAAAGGTTTCATCATCTCTGTATAGTTTGATTTGATGCAACGAATGTTTTAGTTAAATGGTAATGCAAGGGAGGCTCAGTAATATGAATGAAAAGAGTTGAGAGTCGTCGGTCATACAAATGTCCCAGTCAACCAATAAAACAAAATCTAGCGAAGAAAAAGTATGGCCGTCGGAATTATTTAATGGATAGCTTTCACGTTAGTTGGGAAAGAAACTTCTCTGCAGTTTCCAGATTGGACTTTTCTTGGCAAATCGATTCTCTCTAGTTTGTAGGGATCAATTTTGGTAGCATAAAAAGAATCGGTTTGAATGTTTTGTACCCTAAACTGAATCATAATCCTTTCAAATGAGGCATTTGGCGTTGTACTTTATTTTCAAGTCCAATGTTTCATTAGTGTCACTTCATCAAATTGTGAAGACACAAAGGAAAAAAGATATTGTATTTTTCCGTATCAAGTTTTTCATTTTTGATAAAAAAAAAAATTGTAACAAAGATAGACTATTAACGGGAATATTAACTTGTATTGTGTCGCTTTTGGAAAAAATAAAAGGAAAATAAGGAGCAAGTGTTTCTCGCTTCTTGGATGATGTCAAACATTATGAAAGTAAGAAAGCATTATCATAATTTCTATCGATGGACCGACGCATCTCGATTAGAACTTCACTCGTTTCATCATTGATCGAAACACACAAAGACTATTGCAATATTTGAATTCACAAAAATAAAGCATTGTTTACTTATTCACTGTCAACTTCAATATTGCATCACTCTCTTATTATTGTTCTAGATCTATGAATAATGTTGTCAACAATAACGCGGTTCTATCAAATGAAAAATATGTAATCACCTGCTTCATAATCATCTTTCATCTCCAAATGTGTGGAATTGGAGCTGTCATATGAGCTCAAATGATACTACAAGGAAGAGCAATGAGTAACGATTTGTGGTGTTCCCATTTTCATTCTGTGTTAGGCTTCGTGCATCTGCTCAAGAAGGAAGGGTACCTGAGAAACAAGCGGGTGAAGTCATTTGCTTTTTGACGTGTTTTTCGGATGCATATAGACATTTTTCTCATGTTAAGAATGCTTAATTATATGCTACCTTTCTATTAACCATTTTGTAGAAAAAACCCACTTAACTTTTTTTTTTAAATAAGTGCACTATAAATCCTGAAACTTATCACAAAAATGCAATTATCACAAAAGTGCAATCGAATCATAAATTTTTCAAAAAAATACAATTAAGTTCTAAAATTTGTTATCATTTTCTATATTTCAAGTTAGATGGAATTATTGGGAGAACTTGATTCCATCAACTTGATAAGTTTTAGAAGTTGATGGAATTTTTGGAAAGTTTTATGACTAAATTGCATTTTCATGACAAGTTTTAAGACTTTCAGTAAATTTATCCCTTTTTTTCCTTCTAGATGACACTTTGATTCAATTTCATGATATTCGAATGTAGATAGAAGTGTTGTAATGCATTGATTGACACAGATGTGCTGAATATGCATTTGTGAGCGAGTGGAATAATGCGATTATTTTTACAAGCTAGCTCAAACTCAGGAAAGCCACAGCCTTTTGGATCGCCTTTCAATCGAAAATGATAGCTTATGTTATGGACTTCACCACAAGAGGAAGCAGCACACAAGTGACTCTTCTTCGCATTGCAGCTCGTCCCTAGTAGCAAAACATTTAATGTGAGAAGTAAAACATGGAACATACCTACGGAGCTCAAAGGTTTGATCATCTCTCTATAGTTTGATATGATGCAACGAATGTTTTAGCTAATTGGTAATGCAAGGGAGGCTCGGTAATTGAATGAAAAGAGTTGAGAGTCGTCGGTCATACAAATGTCCCAGTCAACCAATAAAACAAAATCTAGCGAAGAAAAAGTATGGCCGTCGGAATTATTTAATGGATAGCTTTCACGTTAGTTGGGAAAGAAACTTCTCTGCAGTTTCCAGATTGGACTTTTCTTGGAAAGTCGATTCTCCCTAGACTGTAGGGATCAATTTTAATAGCACAAAAAAGAATCGGTCTGAATGTTTTGTACCCTAAACTGAATCATAATCCTTTCAAATGAGGCATTTGGCGTTGTACTTTATTTTCAAGTCCAATGTTTCATTAGTGTCACTTCATCGAATTGTGAAGACAAAAAGGAAAAAAGACATTGTATTTTGCCGTATCAAGTTTTTCATTTTTGATAAAAAAAAATTTGTAACAAAGATAGACTATTAACGGGAATATTAACTTGTATTGTGTCGCTTTTGGAAAAAATAAAAGGAAAATAAGGAGCAAGTGTTTCTCGCTTCTTGGATGATGTCAAACATTATGAAAGTAAGAAAGCATTATCATAATTTCTATCGATGGACCGACGCATCTCGATTAGAACCTCACTAGTTTCATCGTTGATTGAAACACACAAAGACCAATGCAATATTTGAATTCACAAAAATAAAGCATTGTTTACTTATTCACTGTCAACTTCAATATTGCAATCACTCTCTTATTATTGTTCTAGATCTATGAATAATGTTGTCAACAATAACGCAGTTCTATCAAATGAAAAA